>OV656873.1:40142368-41398048 GCA_927399465.1 Sarcophaga caerulescens | reverse complement strand
AGTACACCAGAAGGATAGTCAAGGGCTATCAAAGGGCTTGTCCAATAGTGCTAGAGACGCTACAGTTGATTGGAAACTCCAAACCTGCAAAATGAGTAAACTGGGTGCCAATTGAGTTACTCATATCTAGCCAAATAGGAACAATGAATAGATATTGAAAACCCATTTACATCTTGCATTCATAGATTTTGAAAATTGATTGATTTTGATGTATGGAGATAGGAAGGCAGAAACCTAAAATTATTGACTGTTCTTTGAAGTCACCGTAGTTTAGTCTGTAGTATGTTGGATTATTAGACTTGAGGCTACGGTTCAAAACCCAGGTCAGACATCCAAACGAAATATATATAAAAATTTTTTTTTTCCGGCCATCGGATGAAGCCATCTCAGCAAAAACTCTGAGAGTGAATAAAATTGGCATGAAAATTGCCATGAAATTTTTAACAAGAAAAGGTACACACTTATAAAGTACAGAATTGTTCTAGCATTTCTGAATAGATGCTATCCATCCCCTGTTTTATCATAATAAATACAATATTTTTTGAAAAATTTTTTCTTGAATAAAGTGGTGGATATGAATATTTTTGGAATAAATAATAGTTGTTGACTGTGTTGTATTTGTTGAAGTTGTTGTTGTTGTTTTTCAAATGAAATTCATATTAATGAAATTCGGCAGAATATAAATAACAATTATTTAAGAAAGACAAGGTGTGCCAGTGACACTAAGAGGCGTGTTTCATTAGATTTTTTTTCTGTTTTTCTTTCATTTTCATTTTAGAAAAGCCTTTCGAAATAACAAAAACCCAATAAAAGGGAGGTAATTAAATGCAGATAAAGCATGTTTTGATATTTGATTTTATGCCTAATAAAAACCAGCAAAACGAAAAAAAAATTATTTTCTAAATCAGCATTTTTTAAATCAGCATATAAAGCAGAAAAATTGCTAAAAAAAATATTTTGGATTACTAAAGTTAAATGGAGGAATAGATTCCAATCTCAAGGCTAAAACAAATAAAGTTTTAAACTAGTTTTGTTAATAAATATTACAGTCAAATTCAATTTAAAAAATATTTTCGGTGTATTATGAAAAAGTTAGGAATTTTAGGTAGATTTCCAAAATTTATTGTGAAACTTTGTTAAAATACGAAAATTTGAAAAGTAGTGATCTCTACAAGATATGAAGTTCACAGAAGTTAAATCAAATTTCTGATGACCTTTTCTAAACTGGATCTCATTTGAGCGCAAGTGTTCGGCATCGATCGAAACTAAATTAAATTGAACGGAATAAAATCTGACGGAATAAGCATCTCAATTTCTATTTTCTGATCATTTTTAAATAGTCCGAAAAGCAATATTAAAGCTTTATAACTGCAGGATTATTCACAAACAGCCAATGATCATTGGTCTTATGAAATACAGAGCATCACCATTATTTTCAAATGACAGCTTAAAAATCGAGCTCCCAAATATTTTATAAGGTGTTCAAGTATTTCACAATTATATTTTAGCAGTAATGCCACGTTTTCATCTTCTTTGAACACTTTTAATTGAGCTGGTCAGTTTTCATTTTCTGTAATTCGAAATTTCTTCAACCAAACACCAAGTCTCGTACGCAAAAATTAAAGTTTCAGTAAGCAATCGATATGGTTTCGTTTCACTTTTTTTACAATTTGTTTTACTTGGTTTTCTTAAATAAAAATAATTCCTTAGAATCCAAAGGGCCGAATAAGTTATTTCAACCACACACCTACGATAAAGAAACCCTCTGTTTAAAGTAATACACCATTAAGATGTTCCACTCAATGGCAATAGAAGTGAAGAAGGTTGTCCCCACTCCCCACTACTGTTAGCAATCACTTTTGACAAATAATGTGAAAAGGAAAAATTGGTTTGAAGGCTCCACCAACTACTCCAACCAATTCTGTTATCTTGGATGTATTCTGAGTGTAAACGAAGGAATAGAAAACAACTTTAATTACAAACAAATTTTGGTCTTCCAAATTGTGTGCTGACATACTAGATGAACCCTCGAGAGTTCGAATCTCAGCTTGAATATGTTGGAAAAAAATTAAAAAAAAAAATACATTTACCAGCGACTCGTCTTTAATTGCCAGGGAAAAGCTTCTTATATCATTCACTCGTACTCGATATTTAAGTGTAGGTCCCGCCATTAATGTATACAATTCATCTTATTCAGGAATTAAAGTCACACAACCATTCTATGAGCCTTCAGTTCACATAATGGGTTGAAGAACAAAAAATTTCCCATATTTTTCATTCTGCAACTTCTGTGTAGAAATTAACGTGCCCAACTTGGGCGATGAGAGAAACTAGACCTAGCCAAGAAACTAGTCCTGTCTGTAGAGGTGTAAGCAACAGTCGAGTGTGTGTTGTGTATAACTAAGATCAGGAAATCGCTTTGAACTTTAGTGTATACAAGGTGAAGAGGTTTTCAGACACCGCTCAATTAACTTTTGAATAATGTAGGTGGCCAGAAAGGCCAAATAGCAACGTTATAAAATGGAGAAGGACAACAAGCTTCTGAAAACAGCTGAAAGCTTAATAACTCGGGAGTTACAAAGAATCTTTAAGACAATGGAAGATGGTTGTACAAAAAATTGAAAGCATCCAATCATAGCTGACTTTAATCGAATATCAATGATATGGAATAGTCGTGTACAAACTTTATGGTAAACATTGAAATAAATAAAGTAATAAACAGAATGAAAGAAATTAATTTGAAATTTTTTCTTTCTGGCTTAAAGTGTTAAAATTTTAATGAAAAACGAATTTTTTTTGCGATGGCTACGTATTATTTGTTTTTTTATTTTGTTAACACTAATTTCGTACAATTTAAATATAAAATATAAAATTGGATTAAATTTTAAACATTTCATTTTACTGTACTATGTATATTCCACCATACAGTGTGTCTAGTGAAATGCAATCAAAATGCAAATTTCTATACGGATAACCACAAATGTACTTAAACATTAAATAATTCGCAAAACAAAAAAAAAAAAAAAAAAAAAAAATCGAGTTAAAAAAAGAGAGAAAACCAGAAAGTAATATTCACAAATAAAATATCAGAGAAATATTTTATTATTGTTGTGTGTGTGTGTGTGTAGGATATTAAAATTGAGCCACAAATGATATATAAAACATTCCCAAAAGATTAAATACATTTAACCAAATCAAATATTTATTAAAAATAACTGCCAGTAACAAAACCGTACTCCTTAAACAAAAAAATAAAACAAAACAAAAAACCAGAATGAAAATAAATATTCAAATCATAAAAGCCTTTATATAGACAATCAAATAAACTCTTATGAATCCTAAGCCTCCTGCTGCATGCGAATTTTAATATTTTCGTAACAGAGGTGGGATGTAGAATTTTTATTTTTTATTTTTATTATTTTCATACACCCAATTGCCAGTGTAAATAAGTAAGAAATAAAGAATGAACAAAAAAAGAATTGTTGAGATTAAACAAAAAAATATTAGTTGATGAATTATTAATCATAATAAAATAACAATCCTTGCCATAAAATTTCCGTTTGTACTCTTACTCTTCTTCTCTCGCCCACATAAATAAAATTTCCCTATAACAATACTAAATAAAATAAAAGGGAAAAAACAAAGTGAAAATGAAAATGAACAACGTTTTACTCACATTTAAACAATAAAATTTTAAATTTATAAATTTGAGTTTAAGCAAGCGCGTATGGGGTATACCGGGCATATGAATTTTTAATTCAGAAGATTATATCGAAAGATATGCGCGAAAATGTAGTAATAATTTTAGTTTAAAAAACAGTTTCTGTGTTTCTTTAAAGTTGCCCTACTACTGTTGCCCTCCATTCCTGAATTGGCTAACAGACATATGTACATAATCCGTTATGACAACCCTTCAGTTAGGATTACAACCGAGCTTCTGTCAGCACTTATGTTGTCTGTGTTACTATTATACATGAGTGGCGGGGCCTCCAGCTTAAAATCAATTCTGAACGACAAGATTTTTGACAAACTTTTCATGGCAATATCATTTACTCTCAGAGTTTTTGCCAGAAATCAGCTGAGAAGAAGTCGCCGTAGAACTATTTTTTCATATTTCATTTGGCTCTATATGTCTGACTTGGGCTTTTTACTGTAGCCTCACGTCTAATAAGACAATACACTACCTAATAGACTACTGCAACTGAATTGGCTTAACTGATATTGTTTTACGTTAGAGAGCACTGTAACTTATGTCATTCATTTGGAGTTTTATATGATGCCTGCCCAGGCTTACTCACATGCACCTGTACCTATAACAAACAGTTAGTTTACTCATCCTATGCGAATATTAGCGTGGAAACATTATTTTAACATAATTTCGAAAGTTACTCGCTCGGCCATTTCAATGCTACGTTCTCATTCTCAACTGTCAGTAAATAAAATTTTAAATGAAAATAATATTCCATTTTACTTTAAAAACACATACAAATTAAAACAACAACAATAAAAATAATAGAACAATGCAAAAAAAGTAAGTAAGAAAAACTAAAAATAGTATTTTCAACAATTCAATTAAATTAAATTTGTATGAATTAAATATGTGTGTTAAAATGATTTACTAGATAGTAAATGCATATGCATTTACCAGCACTTATAGTAGTAGTAAAGGGTGTTTTTTATTTTTTCTTTAAAGGTTCATAATTTTAAGTTTTATTTATTTGAATTTCGATTTAACAGGTTATAGCTGCTTTTCCTTTAGTGTGGTTTGACATCTCATATGGTTAGAGTTATACCAAAGAATATGGATATAAAGAATGCGCATTATATAGAAGTAAAATTTCTTATAGCGGGTTGTAACATCACGACCCGTTATTTTTTCTTATTCGGTGATTTTTTTTACAAATGTTTGTTACAATATTTTTTTTCGTGGCAACACTGACCAGAAGAAGTGATTTCAGAAAAATTAATGAAAAAGTGGTCGTCAAACATCAAAAATGCACGATGAGAACAACGCATTGTTACGCTCTTGGTTTCTGTTTCCTTCCCTTCTATCTTTCCCCCCGCGTCAAGAAATATTTTTGAAAAATATTCCAAAATATGTTAAAATGCACATTCTTTATACTTTATTTTCTTTAGTTATACCCAAACTATGTTTGCAAATTGTCGAAATTTATTTGATCAAAATAATGTGGTCAGTTCGCCGAATTTATCGTTCACTTCGTCAATTTTATGCCTTAAAAATATTGTCTCTTAAAGCTGGTAATTCGAATAAAAAAATGAATTGTTTTCGAACCACTTTTACTTTGACTGATATTTTGTTTGCCGTGGGACGCAGAACAGTGTGTACTGAAGAAGCCGTAGCCTCAGTACATGGATTCAAATCAATCAAGTCGTCGCCATTCGTAACAACAGATGCAGTATTTTCCACAGATTTTGGTAGATTTTACAAAAGGATTCTTAAAACCTTCAAGATTCATCTTGTGTAGGAATTAAAGCCAATCAATTGTTCTATGAGTCACCGGCTGATTTAATGAGTTGCTGAAGCACAAATTGGTATTGAGTTTTCAATCAAAATTTTGTTCTCAGATGAATTTTTGGTTGAATTGCTACGTCCATACACACATAATCGGTCATTGCAACCCTTCATTCAGTATTTGAACCTAGCTGCTCACACCACATAGTTCTGGATATTAATTTTATACACGACTGGCGGGATCTGCAGTTTAAAGTCGACTCCGAACGACAGATTATTTGAGAAACTTTTCATGACAATTTTTTATTTACTCTCTGAATATTTGCCAGAAATCTGCAGAGAGGAAGTTGTTGAGAAATTTTTTTCAAGTATCGTTTTGGTTTGAATCGTAGCCTCACGTTTAATAATACAACACACTACCTACATAATAAGGAAGGGAAAAATGAAAAATTACTGGTGATTAATTAAGCGTGACTAACATCCAACCAAGAACTAAGACAAATCGTTCCAAGACTGAAATCCTAAAGGACTCTTACTCATCAGGATATTTACAAGAACCCTGCTCTCTAGTGACCCAAGGTATTAGACAGTCTACGCTCCCCCACAATTCCTCAATCCTGAATAGTTCACAATCCGTTGTAGAACGATCGATTCTCGACCAAAATGTAAATGTATTAAAAGTTTTCAGAGTTTTTGCCAGAAATCTGCCGGGGAAATATTTCGTTTTGATTTAGATGTCTGACTTTGAGTTTCAACCGTTGCCTCACGTCTAATAAGCCAACACACTACCTTCTATACTAAGGTGACTTGTAGCATTGGGGTGGAATTAATCCACAAGCTTTTGTCTAAAACACATCACATCCATAGAAAATTGATTTTTGGTGCGCTTTATGGGCCAAATATGTTTTCAAAAACGAAGGTGGTCAGATGGTGTACAGATATGATCAGAATTGTTTTTGTTCCTTAGTTAGCTGATAACGCTTAGCTAACATAAAGTTCCAACAAGACAGAAGATTTGGATTTACTTAAGGAAACTAGTGATGAAACAGCAGTTGCACTTTATGCTGCAATTAATTGGCTTTCAAAATCGGGTGAATTCAGCCTATTGTATTATTCCCTTTGGGGGTAAAGTCAATTGTCTACGTCAACAGACCTGGACATCAAAGTTGGAAGAGTTATTTGCGAAATAAAATCGTATGTGCTGCGAACAGGTTGTGAAGATCCATATTGCGTATTGTACGCGCAAGTCGGGACGGCTATATTGTCGAAATCATATTTAAACTTTAATGTCGTAAAACCTTCTTTCCAACAACCTCGTTTGGTCCATATTAAAAAAATATTTTTTTTTTTTTTTGTTAATTTACGTATCTATTAAAAAACACCCTATACTTATTTACGAATAGGCACATACACATATACCTACATCCATATAATGTATGTATATAAATAAAAATCCATCTATTCGTAGATATTAAAGTATCTATGTGTGAAATATTTTCAAATTCCAGTTTAAATATAAATAAACTGCAATGGAATAGAGTGTGTAGATACAAAATCAAATAAAAAAATTTTAAAATCAATGGAAAAAATATTGAAACACAACCAAAATAAAGAAATATTTACAAGAATTTTGTTTATTTAATGGAAAGACAAAATGAATATATAAATGCTGTTGTTGTTTTTAATTCATATGGTGAGTATTTATTATCATTTTAAATAATATTAAATTAAACTTTCAACCTCAACTTGAGTGTTATTCTAGAATTTTTCAATTTCATTTACAATTTTTATGTATTACGGCAATAACATACGTAATAACTTAAATACCAGCAAACTATCTTTATTTTAGCTTCCGTTTCCGGTTTTAAATTAATTTGTTTAATAACAATTTTTAATAACAACTTTCAAAATTATTTCAATATATGATACAATAAATATTGTTATTTGTTATTGTTATTTGATTTAAAAAAATAAATATTGAATTAATAATTCATATACATTTTCATTCATACGAAAAAGAAAAACAATTATTGTGCATGTAAGGAGTGCACACAAAAAAATTTACGCACACAATTCTGTTTATAAAAACTAAATTTAATGATAAAATTATTTCAATCTTTGTTATTTTGTTGTATCTTAAGTATCACATCGAACAGAGAATAAGTTTTCGAATCAAAAAACTAAAAAAACTCTTCTTGCTATTTATACACTTGTGTGGACATGTGTGCTAGAGTGTCCCTATTTTATAGACAAACATCACCGTGGTACTCTAGAATGTTGCGAGGTCTGACAGTCTTTCTCTCTTCTTTAAACTTCCTTTGTTTTTTGCGTTGCGCTGCATTGCAGATACTTTGATGTTTTAATAAAGTCTAGCGTTTTAATAAAGTCTAGTATCGAATTCATGGTCTGAAGGTCTGATGAGCGCGAGTCACTTTATATTAAGCCTTAAAAGAAATCAAATTGTTGATGAAAAGAAAGCGTATGATTGCTCACCATTTCTAATCTCTGAACAAACACATTGTGAAAAAAAATGAAAGATTTTTTACATGTGACCTACAATCAGGAAATATTTCCTATTCATGCAATACATTGTACTCTACAGTACTGAAATTGGTGTTCAATAATCTTAATGTTTTGGTTTTTGTTTTGGTTTTATACATACATTCGTCATCATTTTAAAATTTTTTATTATTTTTTTTTAATAAAATTTCACAAACTTAAGAAATTGTGAAGGATTAGAGTCTCTGAAGAGAATCAAACCCGCAATCACACAACAGACTTGTATTATATCCTAAAAACTAGCGGCGTAACTTGATAACTCTAAAGGCAATAAGATTCCAAAAGAGCGTACACATGTCAAACTCACCCTTATAAAAAAATCTATAGCCCAAAATTTTCTCTTGTCACATCGATTTTTGCAGTGATTTCCCCTCTCCTAAGATGTCAGATAGCCGATAAAGCCTGACAATTCTTATGTTACACAAGATAGTGAACACCCATATGTTATGTAATACTGGAAAATTTGAAGTCGCCTTTCATTGTGGCATTAAATTTCCATTGCAGGCGTGCATTTACATCAAGAACGACATCACTGGATAACTTAATCCGCAAGATATTTAATTTTTATTTCAAACTACACAACTTTAATGCTTCTTTGACGTGGTCTTATTCTTCTACACCTTTTGTGACGATGGCCATATAGCAATATGATAGCATAGACTATAATAAGATATTGCGTTCATTAAGAGAAGTCCTCGCAATCTTATTAGGCGTGAGGCCACGGTTCAAACCCCAGGTAAGACAGTATTCTTCGGCGACTTCTTCTCAACAGACTTCTCACAAAAACTATGAGAGTAAATATAACTGCCTTAAAAAAGTTGCTCAAAAATTTGTCGTTCGGAGTCCACTTTAAATTGTAGGTCCCGCCACTAATGTATTAAATTAACACATACAACATAAATGATGTAAGAAATTAGGTTGTAATCTTGACTGAAAGGTTGTAATGACCAATTATGTTTTGTAAGTATGTTTTTGAAACACCCAGCAAGCAATAAAATATCAAAACGATTTCGAACGTCGATACTGGGTACATCGATACGTTAGATACTGGTTCAGGGAGTAAAGGAAAGATTCGCTTCAGCATCAGTACTAAAGTACCAACATGTGTGAAATCATGTAGAAAAGACGTATTTTAATTTAATTTACCAAAAACAACGGAAAACAACCCCTTTTTACATTGTAACACTAAACCTAGAGAAATAATTTATAGACCTAACAACAGACAAAAGACTTTGCTCAGCCATCAAAAAGCCATAGAAATCAGTTATTTGTAATCGTTAATGAGTTTCATATTAACGTGATAATTTAACTTTTTCAAACATAAGACGAAACGTTCTCTTCATTCTTAAATTTATGAAATTTATACTCTCAGAGGAAACTTACTAAACCATTGAGAAGAAAGGGTGGTTTGATGAAAGCAAAACAAATTTCGTATTTAAATATTCATTAAAAAGCCCTTTTGCATAAAAGGTTGTCTACAGTAATGTTTGGATTTTATAACGCATAAGAAGACTTTTAACGTCTTACAGGATTTATTTAATAATTAATACATTTTAAGGAAACGTTTTCTTAAATAAAACAAACGAAAATAATCGTTTATAGATTTTCTCTGCTTTGTTTAATATATCCCTACTTATATTTCTAATTATAGGTTAAAGGACGTGTACTTGTCAACTGTGACAAGTACAGTACCCGGAGGTCGAACTGACCCATTTTTTTTTTTTTTCTAATTATAAATCATATACAATTCCAAACAATTAAGTATGTATACTCATGTAACATATCATATCATATCCTTGTTAAATGCTATTGTCCTTAATCACATTTCATTGGAATAGTGATCATTTTATTTGTATCCTTTTATTTAAATTTTTCGAAATTTTTGAAGCAGGCAAGTTTTTGTTTTTCACGTTGTTATGGTTGTGCATGAAAAACGTGAACAGCACATCACATCCTTTTCATTGGACAAAAATAAACACAAAAACAAAAATCCTTTAAATAAAACAATTTTTTATGTCTTTTAACCAGTAAATATTAAAGTCGTTTACATTGCCAGCCATGTGACAGTAAGCGATTAACGGCCCAAAAGCGAGAGAAAAAAAAAAAACAACGATAAAAAACATGCAGTGCGGGATGTTATACTCGCAGGCCATTGAATAGGGACTGACTATTAAGGAAGGTTTTAATTAAGTTCATATTATTAAGATCTTATCGAAGTATTGGATCTGAGTAAGAAAAATTGCATTTTGCATGCAAAGCAAATCCCAGAAGAATTGAAACAAGAAAAATGGCTCTTATTGATAATATTCTGATGAATTTAGTAATGAGTTAAGGGACTTTACAGTACAATTGAACAACCGAAAAGTTATGCAATAATTATGTTCCGAATATATAAAATAGATGGCAACATTTTATTCAAAAAAATTTCTTTGAAAGCCGCCGTATTCTAGTAGGTCGAGTAGAGTAGCTTATTAGACGTAAGGCCACGGTGCAAACCCCAGGTCAGACATCTCCAACAAAACGAAATACGAAAAAATATTTCTTCAGCGAATGCCTCTCAACAGATTTCTGGCAAAAACTCTGAAAGTAAATAAAATTGCCATGTAAAGTTTCTCAAGAAACCTGTTGTTCGGAATCGACTTTAAACTGTTTGTCCTGCTACCCATGTATAAAATTAACACACACAACGTAAGTGGTGTAAAAAGCTAGGTTGTAGGCTATGTGTATCCTTGCAATTCTTATGAACACTTTAAGTTATTATTATTGATTTGGCTCCTCTTTTAATTCTACAATCAAACGGACTTTATGATAAAGCCAAATGTCGGAACAAAACAGGTCAATGAGGTCATTTACATGGTAGAAACGCAGATGCATCTTTCATATGCTGCATAAGGATGGACATGAAACCAATATGATTAAAATTGTCTTTTCTACTTTTTAGTTTCTCTAATTCATTTAAAAGTTATTGACTAGATAGACTACTATGTCCATCAGAAACAAAAAATTTCCAGTAATGAATCCTCTGAAGTTCAAGCACAGTTTTCATGCACCCGTTATTATCATTATATATCCAATCAATGCTCGGTTTCTATACCATTTTTGAATAGAAATAGTCCTAAAATATAAGTTCCAATATAGAACATTGGTCCGCAATCGTAGCCTGTTTGATTACTATCAGCAATGCTCTTACGAAATGAAATACTATTGCTAAGCATAGTGAAGATAACTACGGCCATTTTATATCATTCTAGAGGTTATCAGGTAAGAAACTAAAGCTTTTAAAACAAACCAATATAAAGTAGACGAGAAGGTATGTATGTATGCTCCTCAAAATCACGTGTGGCTTCTAATCATTCTACAACGGTGAAGCTTTCTGATTTCTCTTGTTGATGTTATTCTCTCCTGAGGGTCAGTGGTCAACAGCGTTCCTGAAAAGAGTATGTAAAGAGTACGGAAAGCCTTTGTGTTTTAAAATTTGAAAATATCCGTCAAATTTTTTAGGCTTCACTTAGATACAAACATAGATAGCTCGTAATTACAGTCACGCTCTCCACCAAGTTGTCTCTAGCATAGAATAGATCAATTGCCTCTCTATGTCTCAATATCTGTTTAAAATAGACGTTTCTTATGTCGCCATTCAAAAATATGAAATAAAACACCACCTCTCGCCTAGAATGCGTTGAATTTCACCAAGGAGAGTTCTGCATCATAGAAATATTCAGTAGAGATGGCATAACTATTCCAAAGATATTTTTGAAGCTGTAGAGCCTTTGATTTTCTATCTTTTAGATTTTCTTGCAACTTAAACGAGCCTATTAGAGCTTTTCTGTAAAACTTCCGCAACATTTCTTTATTCCAATAAAGCGTTTAACAACAAATGCCTGTAACAGTTGAGCATTATTCAAAAGGAACTACAAAAAAAGGGAAGAAAAACTCGTTGCATAGTTACGCGAGGCATTAAATATGTACATGCAACACGCACACAAATTCGTTGCATTGCACAAATTGATTACCACATGCAAAATTAATTTGAATTCAACTGAAATGGTGATTTAAAAAATTAATAATGCTCATTATGTATCTTCAAAATATACAGATATACACACACATATACATATCTACTTACATATAAAAACTGTATATTTCATAATACGAATGAGTATTTATCCGAATGACATATGATACATATGTACATACATACGTACATAGGCATACATATACAATATTTATGTGCAGCATTTTATGGCAACATGTTCATGTAATAATACGAGTATTATAAAGGCATGTGTTAAAGCGTATGTTGCATGCAGCAAAAAAACCTTTATATATCAACGGTTCTTAAAGTTAAGTACGGCATTATGGCATCAAATTTTAAATGCCTGGAGAATAAACAAGAAAAACACCGGAGAGGAAAGGAGGAATTTAAATATTTTCCATAGTTCATCAGCCTTCCATGCTGCCACAATGTCTGTCAGCCTATAGGCCAACAAATAGATGAGCACGTGTGAGTATATGATTTCTCTTCTGTTCTACGTTAAATGTCCACACTTTTATATTTAAATTCAATTTAACATCTTCTTCTGCTTCCTTTTCTTTTTGAAGTCTCTTTTTTCTTTTTGTAAGCAAGCGTTTCCTAGAAACGTTTTGTTCTTTCATTCTGCCGTTAAAAGAATTACTTCGCGTTGTTTTTATAGGGCGATGTTTTTTCTTGTGCCAACGTTGTCTGGCTGCATCAGTTTATATTGCGTTGATACTGTTGCCGTTGTTGCTCATTTATACTTTAACTTCTTGTTGACCATTAAGTATGAAAACATTGCCGTCTGTTTAATTTCTTCGTTTTTTTTTTTTTTTTTTTGTTATTATTTAAGAGCCCGTTAAATATGTTTTCCTGTCAAAGTTTTTAAAAACATATGGCAACAGTGCTAAAGTGTAGAGCAAAAATATTTTCTTGGTCCAACACATAAATACATACATACTTAATTGGTCATTACAGCCTCTTAATCAGAATTACGATCTAGCTTCTCACACCACTTATGTTGTGTGTGTTCATTTTAAACATGAGTGGCGGTATTTACAGTTTAAAGTGGACTCCGAACTACAAATTTTTGAGAAACTTTTCATGGCAATTTTATTTACTCCCGGAGTTTTTGCCAGAAATCTGCTGAGAGGAAGTTGCCGAAGAAATATTTTTATAAAATTTTTGTCTTACCTGAGGTTTGAACTCTGGCCTTACGTCTAATAAGTGAACACACTACCGACTAGACTACTTCTGTTCCTAGCCACATCGAATAGAAAAATGCATTACATTTTGGCAAAGAATGTTATTTCTAGGCAACGACAAACGACAAGCCTATCAACCTAGAATCGTCGACAGGAGACCGAGCACCCTCTTAGCTGAATTAAACTGTATTAATGAACTTTAAACAAAGCAAAGAAATAATAACCTCATGGAGGAAATGCTGTTTTGACAGCATTAAAGTCCTTATCAAATATCCTTTAGCGTAAATGCACTTCACTGTTAATATTGCATAAGTGTTTAAATATTGTTTATATGTGTTGGTGATTATCTCCCATAGGTGTTGCGTATACGCCTCAGTGTCTTTAAAGGAAAAAAAAATAAAAAATTCCCAAAAAAACAAAAACAAAATTCATGCAAAATTACCAGACATACTGGTCGAATGAGTATGCATTGTAAGTGTTTGCTATTGTGGGTGTGGATACAATCAATTCCATACGATTAAATATTTTCACATACACATACACATATGCGTACACATTACATATCCTTATAAGTATGTATGTATGTATTATTGTATAAGAAGGAAAAGAAATATTTAAACTCTTGTGGATTTCTTTCCTTTTTTATTATTTTTAATTTATTTTATGCTCTTCGCAGCATATTTGTTGTCATTGTTAATTTTACACGATTTAATTATTAAAATGTAGAAGAAGAAGAAGCGTAAATATATGGGCAGCAATAAGATGCAGCACAAGCCACCATAAGAATATATTCACAGCCATTGTTTGCCTTTTTTTATACGAGAAAAAAAAATAAAAAGAGAATTCAAATTATTGTTTTAAGCCTTGTATTAAAGACATAAAATTTTTAAATTAATTTCTGTATTATGCTGTCTCCCCTGTTAGAGGTATGGTGTGGTATGTAGCGCAATAAATTATTCGCTTTAGCCATTAACGTTTTGTTAAACAATATGTTACATGTTGCATGTAAATGCAAATTTGTGCATTAATATGTTAATAATGACTCTGTGTTTTATACAACACGGATTGAGTATAATTTTTTTATGTGCCTGTTTGAATTTCGAATCGAATGCATTATGGGAGGTGTATACAGATGTTGTCAGTGTAATGTTTGATTTAATTTTTTCGCATATTTTTTCATTGAAATGCAACTTACCGAACATGTGGTAAAAAAAAAAAATAAATACGGTTTAGTTACCATGTTAAAAAGCCACCAATAGACTCTACATTATTGGCTAGGTTGGGTTACATATATGGGGAGATGAATAAAACCACTTCGCTTAAAGGCTAGAGAAGTCCATTGTACCTATGTGTGGTATACATAACATAATACATAAATGCATACATAATTGGTCATTACAACCCTTCAGTCCGGATTACGACTTAGCTTCTCACACCACTTACGTTGTGTGTGTTAATTTTATACGTGAGCGGCAGGACCAACAGTTTAAAGTCGATTCCGAACGACAGATTAGCTATAATTTTCTATATATAAATATTTGACCTGAGGTTTGAACCGAGGTATAATAATGAAGGGTGACTAACATGCAACCAAGGACTGAGACAAATCGTTTCAAGACTAAAATCCTAAAGGATTCTTACACATGAGGGCAATAACAAAAAATCCTGGTCTCTAGTGACTTAAGTTATTAGACAGTGTATACTCCCTCACAATTCCTAAAATCCTGCATAGTTTTCAATCCTTTGTAGAACGATCAATTCAAGGTAGATTCTATTCAGCCCTTAAGTCAAATCTCTCGTGTAATCTTATGTCAATCAGTGCGAATAAATGTGACAAGAGAAGTGTAACAAACCTCTTTGCTAAGGCCAATAATTTTGTCGCCTCCTCCCTTGCTCTCAATGCTAGGACTGTACCTCATCTTTAATTCCTACACAAGTTGAATCTGGAAAGTTTTTAAGTCAAGCCCCTTTTTATAAAATCTGTCATAATGTGTAAGGACACAAAACCGGTTTCTGAGGTCTGTGGCGAATTGATTCATTTGGGTTATGTTCTATGCTTCTCTGTGCAGCGACTACAGCTGCTTCAGTGCGCACTCATGGAGTGTATATTATCAGTAAGAGTAAACGTGTCATTGTCAATAAAATTAGCCATTCTGAAGAACGATTACGTACAGCATAAAATACACAAAGTACACGAGAAGTTTAAAAAACAGAACCATTATTGCTTTAAAAAATGTTAGAAATTTGCATGCCTTGCTCTGGTAATCCGTATGAAATGTCAATCCAATCAAATAGTGTTGCCTACTCAAAGTTATCTACGTTTAAAAAACAACAATCCCATTAAGCAGACGATTAGTCAACTGTTGCAGGACATTGGTTGATGTCTTGGCTTATTATACTGGGTGGTTTGAGAAACTTTGTTCAATTTTTTGTTGGTCTTTCTAAAGACGTAGCACTGTGTGACCGCTCTATGATGTTGGTTTGTGATGCGTTCCTCTCTATGGAGCTAATAGATCGCTTTCAAGCAGTTTTGAACTTGTACTGAAGCTTTTTTAACAACTGTACCACCATACTTCTTAACATTTTAGTGAACAAATATTGTGGAGGAGAAAAACACGCAGAGCGTAAGTCAAATGCATTGCTTTATTTGTTATACACACATTACCTGGTGAATTTATAAATCAAATGTAAAATACTTATCCTCCAAAGAAGCCTTAAGGTTTACATACCATATCCATTTTGAAAGATCTTCAATGAATACAAATGAAAATATTTTTTTTCCAAATTTTCAACAACATGATTACTATCAAGAAGAATAATCTGTTTTCGGTTTAATATGAATGGCCCTCCACTTCTTTTCAAACATCATATAGAGAGACAATTTAAATATGCAACATGAGATCCAATTATAAACGCCACAAGAGTACAATTAGCTTAGCGCTGCATAACAGCAACAGCAACAGAATAAAAAAGAAAGAAGGAATAAAATATCAAATGCTTGACAACAGCAACAAAAATTGAAACAAACAACAACATGAGATATTTAGTTGCAAATGCAAAAGATGCGACAACAACTTTGGCTACAAAGACATCATGGAGGAAATGAAGTTTCGTTTCTTGTTGTTTTAATTTTATTTTTATTTTTTTCTTTCTTTCCAGCCATAAGTCAGTTACATTTTTTTGCCTTCACTCATCATAAGAAACAAGAATTTTTTAAGAGAAAACAAGAAGCCTTTCAAAAACATGCAACAAATTCCCCAAGGATTTAATAAGAGAAGATTTTCTTTCTTTCATTGAAATACCGGAAATTGCGGCCAGTAAAAAAAACCGAGGGATATCATAATGTACACAACAGAAGAAGAAAGAAAAAAAAAAGAAAAACTTATAAAATAAAAATAATAAGAAATATTAACTTGTTCCTGTTAAGTTTTGGATATTTTTGGTTTTCAGCCACACAATATTTTTCGTTTTAATTTGAGAAACTTCAAAAGAATACTAAACATGGTAATGACATTATCAAGAATTCGAATCTTTGTTTAATTTTTTCTCATATATTTTTTTGTGTATTTGTTGAATAGCAATAAAGTTAAGAAATGATAAAATGTTAAATTAAATTGATTTTTTTTATTATTTTTATTTGAATTGAAGAGATTAGAAGGTAACGAAAATGACTTAATTTTTTTCTTTTTTTACTAAAAGAAATTATACAAATAAAATTAAGTTATAATCTAGTAGCTCACATCGCCTTATTACATAAGAGCTTTGAATTTAAACCTCTGCTCTATCATCTGGAAAAACAATAAAGAAAGAATTATTTCTTACAATGATCACCTCTCATATGTTTTATGGCAAGAGCTATAAGAGTAACTAATTGACGTTAAAAACCCTCTTCATATATGTAAGTCGTTCGGACGTTAAGATGCAGATTAACGATAAAGTGTAACCAAGTGCAAACATTAGGCCCAGTTTGTTATTTCAAATCCAAACCGGAAATTAAACAGTGACTATAGAAAACCGTATCGACTCTTAAATAAATCCCGCTTTTGTAGTAATAAAGTAAAGAAGTAGTATGTTGGCTAATGTCGGTTCATACCCCAGGTCAGACATTTCGAGCAGAACGAAATATGAAAAAATATTTCTTCGATGACTTCCTCTCAGCAGATTGCTGGCAAAATCTTTGAGAGTAACTAAAATTGCCATAAAAAGTTTCTCAAAAATCTATCGTTCGGATTCGACTTTAAACTATATTTCCCGCCACTCATGTATAAAATTAACACATACAACATGACTGATGTAATAAGCAAGATTGTAATCCTGACTGAAGGCTTGTAATCATCAATTATGTATGTATGTATGTATTCCAGTAATTGTTATTTTGTGGAGGTCAATTGAAAAATAGGTATCTCCTACTTCTCGGATCTACAACTGTTATACGGTGTTCAGATATGCACCTTTATTACTTAAATCGCAATAAACGCCATTAGTGAGCTCAATATTTCATATAAAGTTTCAATTAATAATTGCGCAATAAATACGCAAATTCTTATAATATTGAGAAAAATTTAAAATTCAGCACTGTTATAAGTATGTTTAGTGAGCATGTTACAATTAACCGAACATTTTCTGTTGATATTTGACAACAAAAAACACTAATAAACTAACAAACGACACTAATTCTCGCGACCAAAATAAAAACAATGTTGTTGTTTTCCAGCCGGCTAATGAATATTGAGTAAGCTGAATTGCGTATATTATTATGCCTGAATACTTAAAATATTGTACTCAATTAACCGAATATTGACTCAATAAAAGTGCATATCTGAACATAGTATTAGGGAAATTATCGCGGGAGTGTCAAATATATTGGCATGGCTTCCAATAAGACACTGGCCTCTGAGAATCGCAATAGAGCAATGGATGAATTTAAGTGTGATTGATGAATTTAAGGAACGAATGAAATCGAGTTCCATTTTAGCCCAGAACAGCTTATCAGTAATGATGACCCATGCTGCCAACAGAGTTAAGCCAACTAACAAATGAATGATCATCGTAAAGAAATATTTTTACAATCATTTCGAGACTAAGCTGTCTAACTTATAAGAAATTGCTAGTCAGCTGCAATAATGCCGTAATCCAGTAGGTAATGTGTTGGCTTATTAGACAAGATCCCATGGTTTAAACCGTAGCTAAATGATCTCAAATAAAACAAAATATGATTCGATTTTTGTCTCAGCAATCTTCTGATAAAAGTTCTGAGGGCAAAACAAAATTGTCATGAAAAAGTTTTTCAAAAATCTGTCGCTGGAAGTCGACTTTAAACAGTAGATCCCGCCACTTGTGTATAAAATTAACACATACGACATGAGTGGTGTCTCAGAGTTTTTGCCAGAAATCTGCTAAGAGGCAGTCGCCGAAGAAATATTTTTTTTCATATTTCGTTTTGATGTCTGACGAACGAACGAGATACGAAACCTGGCTTTACGTCTAATAAGCCAACACACTACCTACTAGACTACGGCGACGACATCACAATGATTATTATTTATTAAAAAACATAAAATTATATAAAATTCATATCAATAAGACATGTGTATGTGTGCATTAGTTAATATATTAACGCATGATTCTATATAATATTTAAACTTTGTTAAACCACTTATTTAAGCAATTTCTAGATAGCAAAAGCAGAGACAAACCCATCATATAGCCTCGCATATACTTATGTCGTATGCTAAAATTCTCAAATGTATAACGGTTATATTAAATCAAACCGTACATATACATAAATATGTGTTAAACATCAGTATGGGAATCTTGTTATAAATCTATATAGTGAACCATTGAAGATCGATTTCTCTTCGGATAGATCTAAGCTTGATTTCAGTTCAATTAATCAAGATTTTCTAATTATGCAGATGATTGATCTACCACAGCATTTCATAGGATATTATGGCTAAAAAATTTTAGTTTTTGTTGTTTTTATTGGATTGATGTATTGAGAATTTTCTCATTTGGCGTAACTCTTTCTCGCACTACCTCACTTTGTTGCGATGTCTTTTGTCGATATTATCCACTCTAGGAAGTTTGAAAAGGCAGACAACACATTGTCCTTTTCGGTTATCGACCAAATGATCATATAGGGTGTTATAATAGGGACTTCCGAAATTTGACACCCGATAACGAACATCTGGTCGAAGCTACATATCTCAAAGGACCATGGACAACCACAGACAAGGAGTCTGGATAAGTTGACAACAGATCCCCATTTCTGAATGAATGTGTACGAAGTTTTCGAATTTACGATGATAATAATCCATATGAGCATCTAATGCATTCCGAGGAAGTCACTGTAATTTTGATGTGAGGCTAGCGGCATAATCGCATCAAATTTCTTTCTATCACTGTCAACGGCAATCACTATAGGTCGATGATTACATACGTACATAATTTGTTATTACAACCTTTTAGTCAGGATTATGACCCAGCCTCTCACATCACTTATGTTGTGTGTGTTAATTTTTATACATGATTGGCGGGACCTACACTTTAAAGTCGATTCCGAAGGACAGATTTTTGAGAAAATTTTTCATGGCAATTTTATTTACACACAGAGTTTTTAGCCGAATAAATATGTTTTTGAAATTTTGTTTTGTTTTCTGACCTGGGATTTTAACCGTAACCTCACCTCTAATAAGCTAACACACTACATAATAGATCAGTGATTATCAATTTCTTTTGATCTGAATTGTATGATCTGTATACTAACGACATGTGTGTTAAATGGGACAGCGATTCGCGCCACACAGCTTGGTCAACTGGCTACCGAAAAAATTTTACCCTATTAATATATTTCTTATGATCCCAGGTATATGTAAACAAGCCACAAACAACAGCGGTCCAGAGGTCAGTGTCAACAAAACCCATGCCATCAGTCAAATTCAACCTGACAGTGGTGATTATTAACGTTACAAACCTTTGTTCAGGCCTACTGTCCCGCATCTCACATTACACATTTTCTGTGTATTGATTTTTATCCATAAGGTCTACATTTTGTCGTCGACTCTGAACGACAATTTGTCATGTCAATAAGTTACCTAGAAAGATTTTCGGAGAATATTAAAATTCTCTTTATTTTAAGATGCCAAAGTAGAGGTTTGAGACCAGAGCTCTCGTCTACTGGGCTAACACACTACGTCTAGATAACTGCTAAGACGAGAATTACAATGACTCTGACACCAATAAAATGAATTAAAAAAATTGTTTATTTAATTTCCAATACATTTATTAGAATCTTTAAAATTTCAGGTGTCGGAATATACATATATGAATACAAAGCCATCAAATATAGCCTCAGTTAATGCTTTCATTACCACATCAATTCACATGTAATTATCAGCGTCATCATTGTGATCAACCCATCATCTAGCAGCGGCTATGTGGTGCGCTTTAGTTAATCCCATTGTGGGCTTCTGTGAATTACCAGTTACCACATTTATCTATCCATACATAAATACACCTACACACCTGCACTCAAGCTGAGATGTATTGTACATATACATATGTTAATACTGTATGCAACGTATGTTAATATTGCTGTGTGTTTGTTTTGTGAGTACATGCTGGTATGGTTGCAGTTTGTGAATTATCAATTGTAATTACTGACGTGTAATTTGTTGATTTTGTCTGATTTTTTTTTTTTTTTGTTATGATAAACAAAAAAAGCATAAAATAAAGTTGAATGCAACAATTGCATAAATGTAAGTGGATTCGTTGCACTTTCGGGGAAATATGCAACTCAAATTAAAGGTTTTTTAGCGTTGCAATAAAAGAATAAAGAATTTCAAATTAAACACTGTTTTCCAATGTAATTTTAATTCAAATAAACTCATGCTTAATTTAAATTTAATCGATTTTAAAACCAAAAAAAAATTCGTGGAGAAAAAACTTATTGTAGTCTGTAGCTATGCAATATTTATACAACGTAACTGAAATATGGTTGTATTTAATTGTTTTTATTAAAATTGCACTGTTTAACAGAAAAAGGGGAATTTTTTTAAGCGCTTTCTATTTCTAATTCTAAATAAACAAAGTTTGTTTGAGATGTTAACGAAATTTTTTATTCGTTTGAAAAGCCCATGGATGCCATTATGGGTGGAATATACATACATACATACATAATTGGTCATTACAACCCTTCAGTCAGGATTTCGACCTAGCTTCTCACACCACTTATGTTGTGTGCGTTAATTTTTATACATGAGTGGCGGAACCTACAGTTTAAAGTCGACTCCGAACGACAGATTTTTGAAAAGCTCTTCATGGCAATTTTATTTACTCTCAGAGTTTTTGCCAGAAATCTGCTGAGAGGCAGTCGCCGAAGAAATATTTTTTTTTCATATTTCGTTTTGATGCCTGACCTGGGATACGAACCCGGGCTTTACGTCTAATAAGCCAACACACTACCTACTAGTCTACGGCGATTACATGGGTGGAATATACATATAATCGTTTAAATATCCCCCACAGCTTTCCCAAATGTTAAATTTTTTCATAACTACGGTACGTAAATCTGGCAGAATTTAAACGATGACGTGTGTTATGTTGGCTTTGAGGAATGGTGTGTTGTTTCAGCACATTTGCTGCTTAAAAAAACGCTCCAAGAAAAACTCTACCGGGGTCAAATCATATAATCTTGAGGGAAGTTCACATAACCTCCATGGAAGATGACTACACTATCAAATCGCTCAAACAGAATATGCAATGTGGCACGAACTTTATGGCACCTAGCGCCATCCTGTTGAGCTCTGTGTGTCACTCAATGCATATGGCATCCATTTTCCAGACTGTTTTGTCCTTCCTATAGCTTTTAAACGGTTAGAAATTATTTGTTGTGGACCATTTCAGAAATCTTTATTGAATATTTCTTACACAATTCGTCACCCTTAACACGATTAAAAAATATGATATTGATTTGATTTGATGTATACTGAAGATGTTTCAACGATGAGGCTCATTCAGAATAAATGTTCCCTATGTTCGCTATTGAAGTCGCCCTAGTCTAGTGGTAGTATGTTGGCTTATTAGACGTGTGGCCTCAGTTCAAACCCCAGGTCAAACAATTCCGACAAAACGAAATTTGAATATTTTTTCGGCGACTTCCTCTCTGCAGCTCTCAGGCAAAAACTCTGAGAGCAAATAAAAATTTCTCAAAAAACAAAAATGTTGTTTGGAGGCCACTTTAAACTGTAAGGCCTGCCACTCATGTCTAAAATTAACACACACAACATAAATGGTGTAAGAAACTAGGTCGTAATCCTGACTGAACACCGGAGCATCCTCCTCCATTCGAACGATATGGACGAGTCAGCGCAACTGCTGAATGTTCATACACTGCACAACGTCCCTGTCGTTGAAGAGCTTATACAGCTCATTGTTGTCGGATGCGGAAATAATAGACAACTCGCACTGATTGAAGATCTTACGTAAGACTTTTCTCTCGAATACTACGAAGGCTGCTGGATCAGTGCTTAATTGTGTGCATTTTTCTGCGCCATAAAGAGATACGGATAGGATGAGCATCTTATAGAGTGTTATGGAGTTGTGATCACCAATTATGTATGTTTGTCTTCTATCTTGAGGCTTATTTCATTTTTTATATACCAAGTGTAGTATGTAAAAAATTGTCCAAACTAATGGACATCATTTTTGAATGTCGGCCTATGTATTAAATATAAGGATTTAAGTGCTATTCATTTCGTAAAAAAATAATTTGTATTCAAATTAGAAAATTGAATCTACCTTGATCAAGAACACCTAATTAAAAGAGGTTGATAAAGGGATAAGTAAACTGGCTTTCATAGAAGTCCCATCACTCTCAGACAACTGAAATTCGATTCACGAGCAAAGCATTTTATTTAATGAATAAATAATTATTTTTGAAAAAATAAAAGAGAAAAAAATTCCCATTTTAATGAAGAACAAAAAAACATGATTGACACTATTTGAAGTTGTCTTTTTTTTTAACACACCACAAAGATAGTTTTGCAGCCATAAATCTAAGTGTCATATTCAATTAAATTTTTCTGAAAATAAACTTGAATTGAAATAGTTTCAAATAACCCCTCTGGCATCAAAACTAATAAATCCATATGCAAATAGTAATTGTCAGTCTATTGTTTAAAATAAATATTTGCTTTTAATACACATTCATTATCTTCTCTACTCTACACTGCTATTATACTTTATTATGAAATACAGCCAATAAACGGCAGTAGCTCACATTACTACACCATATCCAGCTGATTGTTTAAATATCATTTGTTGTTGTAATTGTCACTTTGTCATATTTTATGTGTTGTTGCTCTCCTTTTCTTGCTTTTTTTTTCATAATTAATTAAATAATTGTTGCATGTTTTAATTGCTGCAAATAAATAGAAAAAATTGAAAAATAACTTCCCCTGGGGACATGCAATGTCATGTAAAATTTAAGTGATGCATTAATTTATCCAGGCAGGTATAATAAAAAATATCTGTCAGGGTGCCCCCCATTTGCATATCAAATGTTATTGAGGAAATAATAATAAATAGTTTTTATTGGCGTGAAACACTAGGGGCTACAAAAAAAATTAATTTTAATTCGATGCCAATTAATTGAACTAGTGGTGCTGTGTTAAACACTTTGTTTTAAGGGGGGAAAAATAAAGTAAAAAACCGATAAATTGTTAGAACAGTCATATTAAATTGACGAGACCTAAGCCGCAGGACTAGGATATCATCTCCAATATATCTTGCAGCCTGCATTGACTACAAGTCTTTATGTACATGACTGATGTGTAGATGGAACATTGACGTTCAGAATTAATATCACGGTAACACAGTAACAAAGTAACAGCGACAATTTGTAAATAAATACGTAAATCAACTGTAATACGTGTAGTATTTAGATTTATATTTATTGATATAAATCCATTTATTAATTAAAAATTACAATTAAAAGAACAATTATTAAATTTTAACAAATTATATTTAAACAATTTTTTTAATTTAAAATACAAAATTGAATTGCCTGGCTCGGCTGCCAAATATATAATAATTTTAATTTGTCTTTTTTATATTGAAAACTATAATTTTTTCCAACTCGATCAAGTATTTAAGTTTTATCATGTTAATGTTTTTCAGTCCGCTTACTATTATTATTTTAGTTCAGTTTTCTTTTAACCCTACGGGATCGTCTTAATCCTTTGGGATGCGATCCCACATTCGGCCCTCCTGACGCATCATTCGACCCGAATGATGTACTCCACGGCTTCATGTACTCGGCCACCGTGTTACATCTACTAGACCCTTCACATTCTCCAACTTTCTCTACTTCATAACGACCATGGTTAAGCTTCTTCACGACCTTATAGGGACCAAGATACTTCGGCTTTAACTTCATACCAACACCAAATTGCGTGCGCTTGATTGCGACCAATTCTCCTACTTCATAAAATGTCTCTGGAACCCTACCTTTATTAAAACTCTTCCTATTCTCTTCCTGAATACGTAGTATATTTTCTCTAGCTTCCTTCCTCAATTCATCACGTTCCTCGTTTAACTCTTTCACGAAAATTTCATCTAATAAAAGTTTTATATCAGGATTGTCATTATTCCTCATGTTCAGTCCAGTCAGTATCTTAAACGGTTCAGTACCAGTACTCCGCGGTGCGGTACTATTAATAGTCCTCTGTACACGGTCAACATATTTATACCAATGATCTGGTTTCTCTACACAGAGCTTAGTCAACATAGGAATAATTATCCTATGTATCCTTTCAACTTGGCAGTTCCCTCTTGGCACTCCAGTTGCAATCATAAGATGCTGAATATTTTCGGATTCACAAAACTCTTGAAACTTGTTTGATGTAAACGCTGAACCTCTGTCTGTAATAATTCTTTCTGGGTTTCCGAACACTGCAGCTTGTCTTCTGAGTCGTTCTATTACCTCTTCAGTCCCTGTACTTTTTGTTGGATACAACCACACAAACTTAGAAAAAGCATCGACTACTACCAAAATATGATTGTATTTCTTATGTGTTGCTTCCATTGGACCTACGTGATCCAGATGATATGTTACTAAAGGTCTATCATTCTTATCTATGGGGTTCAAAAGTCCTTCTTTATGACCTTTCTTAGCTTCCGATACTATACATTCAACACAACTCTTCACTATCCTCTCTACTTTTGTCCTCAATTCAGGTATATAAAAAGATTTCTCCACTAAGTCTTGAGTTTTACGAGATGAAAAATGGCCTTGACGGTGCGCAGTTTGTATCATCTCCTGTTCCATGCTACTCGGTATAACTATTAATTCTCTATCAGGGTTCTTATATAATAAGTCAAATTTTACGTAATAGTCGTCATATGAGCTATGCTCCAAAACTTTTCTGATCGCTCTTATCCATTCGTCCTGAAGCTGAGCCTCCTTAACACGATATCTTAAAGAATCCGTCATCATAAAACACGAAATGCGACTTAAGGCATCCACATGCCTCATTTTCGATCCTAACCTATGCTCTATTTCGTATTCAAAGTCCTGTAAGAATAAGGCCCATCTTGAGACCCTCGGTGAAACGTCCTGTTTCCTCATTGTTAATGCAAATGCGTTACAGTCGGTCACTATCTTCACTTTCAATCCAAGTACATAAATCCTCCATTTCTTCAATGCTTCAATAACAGCTAACACTTCTAGCTCGTATGAATGATATTTTTGCTCCGCTGACGTTGTTTTTCTACTCATGTACTCTATTGGATGCAGCTGTAAATCTTCATCATCTCGTTGTAGTAGCACAGCTCCATAACCATACATGCTTGCATCGGTGTGAATTTCAGTCACTGCCTTTGGATTAAATAATTTGAGTACGGGCGTCGTCACTAATGAATTTCTTAACTGTTCAAATGCTATAATTTCATTCTGTCCCATTTCAAATTTCACATTTTTCCTCAAAAGGTCCGACAATGGCTTTGCTATTATGGCATAATCAGGTATAAATCGACGGAAATATGAAGTTAATCCTAAAAATCTCTGAAGCGACTTTTGATTAAGTGGCAACGGATATGTAGACACAGCCTTAGTTTTTTCCTCTGAAGGTCTAATCGTAGAGTTTTCTATTATATATCCCAAGAAATTAATTTTCTTCCTCAAAAATTGACATTTTGACCATTTGATATCCAATCCATTCATTCTCGCGACTTCCAATACCTTTCGTAACTTCGTGACCCCTTCCTCTTCATTTTCAGAAGGAATAATTATATCGTCCATATAAATCAATAAGGTACCATCATTGATAAGATCCCTTAGAACCGATGTTATATATCTGCAGAACACTGCAGGAGAATTCGAGATACCGAATGGTACATACAAGAATTCGTATACTCCATTATGTGTTACAAAAGCTGTATATTTCCTCGAATCCGGCTCTACTGGAACATGAAAAAAAACATTCCTTAAGTCTAATGTAGTAAACACTTTTGCTCCCTGAAGCTTTTGCACCACGTCATCGATAACAGCCATTGGAAAATTATCACGCACGATCTTGAGATTAAGTTTACGATAATCACAACAAAGACGTTTAGTTCCATCTTTCTTGGATACCAAAACTATTGGAGCAGCATACTCCGAGTAACTTGGCTGAATTATACCGTCTTTTAACCACTCTTCTAATTGGTTCTGTACTACAAGCTGGTCTGCATATGACATTCTTCTTGGTCTATGTGCTACAGGAATATCGTCACTTAATACAATCTTCATTTTCACCGGATAATTCTGGGGTCTAATCGGTCTGTAGGTCCTAATTAATTCGTCTAATTCTACTTTAATATTCTCCCTGAGATGTTCTGTACCCAGTCGATCCTCAATAAAGTATTCAGAAGCATTATGTAGAATGTTACTAAACTCCCTCTGTAATTCAACTACTGAGCTGATCTCTCCAGTACGAATTTCCGACGGTTTTTTTCTATATATAAACTTTGCTCCAAGCAAGTTTACTAGCATATCGACCTTTTCAAAAATATCATTTCCCAGCACAATTGAGTACAAAATATCACCTTCCCTGACAACATGAAATGTTACATCCAATTCAACGTCATCTACACTGACACAAACAGTAAAATCACCCATAGTCGTAATTCTCTTTCCACCTATACCTACTAATGTTTTTTTCTCAGGTCCGAGATCAACATCGCCTAAAAAGGAAAGTGCATCATAACGGATAGCACTAATATCACTGCCAGTATCCACAAAAGCTGAAACAGTTTTTCCCATAATCCCGATATCCTTGAAAATTCGACCAGGTGGAGGGGTGATATCTTTAGATACTGTATGAATATTTCTTCTATTTCCTGTGTTAACATCCTTTATTGAAGTATTTTCTTTCTTCAGTTCCACACTACACTCAAACGACTTGTGTCCAAAACGCTGGCATTTGAAACATTTTATTCCGCCACTAGTGCAACTGTTTGATAAATGTCCTTTGTCACCGCACTTAAAACATCGTCTTTCATCCATAGTCTCCGTCTTTGTCACTGCGTTTTTAAATAAATTTCTATTTGATCCTCTCGAGTTTGAAGTTCTCGACGAACGAATCTTTTCGTATATCGAAATTTTCTCCCTTAATTCACTGATACTTTTCGCGCCATACAAAACGTACTTGTTTGATCTATCATCATCTATTCCCTCAATAAAATATCCGATTATACTTTCAGTATCTATGCCAACTGGAGATCCAATCTCCATAAGACTATACAAATATTCGCGAAAACTCTCGTTAGCCCGTTTTCTTCTACTTTGCAATAAACGATGTACTTCCCTTGAGCTAAGTTTATTTCCGAACTCTCGTTTTAAAGAATCTTTAAGTGATTTCCACTTGCGAACGTTGCCCTGACTTCTAATGAAAATCTTAGCAGCCCCTGTTAACAATTGTCTGGCGTAGATATATTTCTGCAAGTCATTCCATTTCACTGTATATGCACAATCTTCAAAATCTTCAAGCCACTGGTCTATCCTCGGCTGACCTTCGCCTGAAAATTTCGAGATTGTATCCTCTATGTCCCTTAAGGAAAATGTAGTTCCAGGCTGTTCTATAACACCATTCTGCCGGACAACTGAAGCCGCTTCGCCATATTCGGAGTCTGCATCGGCCCTATTGTTAACGTTTTGATAATATTCTATCAAACGTGCCTGTAAAAATGTCCTCGTTCCGTCCGTTTGTAACCCTAATTCTGTCAGTTTACCTTGTAAACCCTCTACAGTAAGCGCTAATATATCAAGCAATTCCATTTTGTTTACAATACTATTAAAAATTTAAAATACAAAATCAAATGTAACTTCCAATAAAAATACAATAAATGAATTATAAAACAAAAATTCAATTAAATATTTCAACGTAAAGAGAAACGATATAAAGTAATATTAATTTTAAATAATGTTAGAACAACAATTTAATATTAATTTTAAATAGCGGTAAAATTAATATAATTTTTCAAAAATTTTTATAAATTTCCTCTAGGTTTATAGGTTAAAAAATATTTTTTAAAAACTTCTAAGATTCTTTGTTCTTTTATGTTCTTATATATATTTCAATTTATTTTATATATATTTATTATTTCAATATTCTTCCACAAACACTTCTATTTTCTTCTATAAGTTTCAGCTCTCCTGTTCACTTCGACTCACTTTTCAAAACTTCTATTTTCTTCTATAAACATCTAAATTCCTCACATTTATGCGTTCTCTCGCAATAAAATGTACTTCTATACTCAAACTTTTTTTTAAATTGTACATACATACATACTTTATCCCATCTCACATCATCATTACATAGATCTTGATATTGAGCATCCTTACATAGATCATCATCATCACATAGATCTTGATATTGAGCATCCTTACAGAAATCATCCTTCTTCGATTCAATTCAATTTCACACAATTTCACCGCACATTTTCGGTAGAACTCTTTAATTTTCTTGAATTTCACTGCACTGCACGTTTTTGGTAGAACTCTTTAATTTTCTTGCATTTAGGCTATTCACAGCTTGTGGGCATCTTTTGCTTTTACTTTTCTTTTCTTTTAATTGTTGCAATTTGTTGATCCCGGACGAGCCCCCATTTGTAGTATTTAGATTTATATTTATTGATATAAATCCATTTATTAATTAAAAATTACAATTAAAAGAACAATTATTAAATTTTAACAAATTATATTTAAACAATTTTTTTAATTTAAAATACAAAATTGAATTGCCTGGCTCGGCTGCCAAATATATAATA
Organism: Sarcophaga caerulescens; assembly: GCA_927399465.1. Classification (NCBI taxonomy): domain Eukaryota; kingdom Metazoa; phylum Arthropoda; class Insecta; order Diptera; family Sarcophagidae; genus Sarcophaga; species Sarcophaga caerulescens. The sequence goes on along the minus strand of OV656873.1, from coordinate 41,368,488 downwards.
ATTTTAATTTGTCTTTTTTATATTGAAAACTATAATTTTTTCCAACTCGATCAAGTATTTAAGTTTTATCATGTTAATGTTTTTCAGTCCGCTTACTATTATTATTTTAGTTCAGTTTTCTTTTAACCCTACGGGATCGTCTTAATCCTTTGGGATGCGATCCCACATACGTGAAAAAATATGTCATTATTGAGCATTTAAACGCTTCAGTTTGGATTACTTCATGGCTTTTTACACAAGCTATGTTTATTACACCGCAGTCTTGTTGGTTTATTAGACGTGTAGCCAGGGTTAATGCCTCAGGTCAGACATCAAAACGAAATACAGAAAAGTATTTCCTCTGCAACTTCCTCTCAGGAGATTTCTGGCCAAGAACCGTGAGAGTAAATAAAATTGCCATGAAAACTTTCTCAAAAAATATCTGTCTTTCGGATTTGACTTTAAACTGTAGTTGCATAAAATTAACACACACAACATCAGTGGTATGAGAAGCTAGGTCGTAATCCTTACTGACGAGTTGTAATTACCAATTATGTATGTTATGTATATTAATGTGAGGATCAAAAGTTACGGCGAAATGCCTAACAAATACTCGTATGATATCTTAACTACACGACTTTATTGATCATTTAATTTAGTTGGGATTACATTACCCGAACTAATATCATGCGGCGCATGCACCTCATTTTTACCACTGACTCTAAAAAATATATTTGATAAATTCCTTCCCCCATGGTAATTACTTCTAACCAAAGCTATTGCCAGAAGAGTGTTGTTTTTATTACACTAGATATGAACAATGATCTTAACTCAGCAGAATGAGGACACAACCTATCACGGTTACAAATTGAAACCGAGTTACGTAAAACAAAGTGTGTGTGTGAGTTATCATCGAGAACTTTTATTCATTTTAAAGAAATATTGATTCCATTATGGTCATTATAATAGCATCGTTTAAATGTCACTCACGGCGTCTTTTGGTGGAGCGCATTTGTAATATCTAAACTTTCATAATTTTTGCCCATAAACCAGTCTAAATTTGACCGAGTGCGTGGGTTATATTGAGTTATTGAGGACCTTTCTGGTTTGCGGCTTACTCGCATATAACTGTGACTTAAGAAAACTCCACAAGAAAAGTTTAATGGAATCAAATCGAACGATTTCGGTTGCCAGCTTAAATCATCGCCTAGTGGATGAGATAAACACACTTTCAAATCCCTTGTGCAGAATCTCCAAAGTCGCATTAGCTGTTAAAACTCCATGTGGTTGGTGTCCAGATCATGCTAAAAGAAGTTGTTAATCATGTATGTATAATGCTGACTCTTGACACTAATGGCCTAGCCAACGTTGTCATAGTAGACCTATAATGCCGTCAGCACAAAAACCATACTACATAGTGACTTTTATTATGTTATGAACGCTCTTGGATCTCATGTTGATTGGTCATTACAACCCTTTAGTCATAATTACAACCTAGTTTCTCACACCAATTATCTTGTGTTTGTAAATTTTATTCATGAGTGGAGGGACCAACAGTTTCAAGTCGATCTCAAACGACAGATTTTTGAGAAACTTTTCAAGGCAATTTTATTTACTCTCAGAGTTTTTGCCAGAAATCATATTTCATACATATTTCGTTTTGTAATAAGCCAACACACTACCTACTACACTACAGAGACACAATATGATTGGTATCGTTCCAAATTAGGAAATTTTTTTTTGCTCACGAAATGTTTTTTCGGTGAAAATTATAGTCACTGGTTAGATGTGGATAAGTTCCATAGGAACTGAGATTGTGTCTAGGGAGTTATCTGCGTAGACCTATTATTTGTGGTCTACTTTATTATATACAATTATAGTTTTATGGTGACCTAAGCATTTTCAAGAATAATTTGCTGTAATTTAATAAATAATTCAAATTTCAATGTAAGAAAAACTCTTGGCTTTTCTGAGTAAAAAAAAAACATTTTCCGCAATAGAAGGTATTCAAAATATTTGCACTTTAACAGAATTTACAAAAAAAAAAAAAAAACAAAAAAACTCATGCCATCATTCTGTCTGTATTTATTGCTTGAAAAGTTAATTTATTAGCCTTTTTAATACTACCAAAACAGTGTCCTTTAGCATTTAAATTTTGTCGTTATTCAGTAGTGGGGCAATGATAATTCGTATTATAAGCTTAAAAACAAACTTTATTTATGCATAAGAATTTCGCTTTTAAATTTATAAATTAATATGAGTATCAACTGGGGTTTCTATGTCTGTTGTTTGTTTCCTCTTTTTTTTCCAATCCTAATATAATGGATTCATTTTTTTCTTTGTTGTTGTTATTATTATCATTTAAAATTCTCTTTGTACCAATGTCACAAAATAGCCTTTTTATTTTGCATACACATGCATACTTTTATAAAGGGTGTTGCAAAATACAAGAAAAAGATTTCAATTGAATTGATGGATTAAAACAAAGCAATGTATGACAATAAGGGTCAATCGTAAATCAATTTCCAGTAAATTTTGTAACACGCTTCAATAATTGACGACTATTATGTCAGTTGATATTGAACTTCTGCTTAAACTTCTTAAACTTGGTGTCGAAATCATTTGAAAAATTCTACTAATCAGCCTTTATTTAGACCCCCAGATCTACACATCCTATATAGTGTGGTGTTTCTACCACATCTCTATTCTCTACAAAAACTATATTCTCTCTAAGCATTTATCGTGAGAAGAATTTTTTAATAAATTCGATCAATTCGTAAATTCTGCTAATCATTGTTTGTGACATACTACTTGGTCTACAGCCTCATATATACTTCTACATGCTTCTATATTTCACAATACCCACGTCTTCTCCATATATTCTAAAGTTTACAGCCACGGCTTGATTAACCATAATATCCACATTATCTCTAGACATTTTTAAGTGGATGTATGCTCAACAAAAAGGAAGATAAGGAGAAGCAAAAGCTTTTTCCAAAACAAATGGGTTTGGAGCGATCGAAACTTTTGTTGGTACACCACTATAAGAGGAGATCTGAGTCATGCATCAGGTTGCTTACCGGCCTATTGATAGAACATTGTAAACTATTGGTACAATTATCTAGAATGTAGATTATGTCGAACCTAACATGTAGATTGTGACAAAGAGAATGAATCTTCGAAACGCATTCTTGAAACCTGTGGGGCATTAATGCATCTCTGAAAGAAATATCAAGTGCAAGGCAGGGAATTGTCATTGTGATCACCGAGCAGCATCCTAAAATTTGTCAAGACAATAAGCTTAGAATATACAGTAGAGGGATGCCCTATAAAGTTTGACAAACATAATTGGTCATTACAACCTTTTGGTCAGGACCTAGCTTCCCACACAATCCATGTAGTGTGTGTGTTAATTTTATACATGAGTGACGGGATTTACAGTTTAAAGTCGACTCCGAACGACAGATTTTTGAGAAACTTTTTCATGGCAATATACAATCTCAACTTACGGAGTCGCGAAAAAAAATTTATTTCTTTTTTTTTTGACCTGAGGTTTGGACCGTGGCCTCATGTCTAATAAAGCAACACTCTACCTACGAGACTACGGTGACTTTAGTACATATCAGCAAAGAACATCGCATGTCGCGGTACTCATACATCTCTTTGCGATGATAATTGTTATTATAATCGGCTTCCTATCGCAAATTTTTTCATTATTTTCGAATAATATGGTCCAGACAAGTTTGCAAATTCAAAAAATTATTTAAAAATATATTTAAAAAATTATTTAAAATTATAGAAATACCTAACAGTGTCAAGTTATTTGGTAAACAAAAGTTTACTAGTAGGTTGTAAAATATGTTCTTTAAAATAGTGATCCGTGAGTTTTTTCTTGACCATGCAGTGTAACCTTAACGCTACACCCATGTTCTCATTTTCGATCATTGATTTTGCAGAACATTTTCCTTCGCTCTCTTCATCACAATCTATTTGAATTTATCTTGAATACCACTACCATAACCAACCTGAGTATATGGCCGACTTCCTAAACGCAAGTTGCAATTCATAATTTTAAAAAATGCGTATGCAATGCAAAACATATCTTAAATGCAACTTTGCATTGCATACATTTTTTTGCATATACAAAATGCATATATGCATACAAAATAAAAATGATGCGCGATTTTGACTGCTGATACTCATTAAAATGCGTTGCCAAACGATTAGGAACATTAGACGTTGCCAATAACTTTACAAATGCGTTTACGAAGTGTATGCATTGTAAATATGCATTGCTACTTGCGTTTAGGAAGTCGCCCTATATTTCATTTCTTTGGGCAATATTCAGAATTTTCTTGATATTGTTCCTGATATAAGTACGGTTGAAAAAGTGTTAAAGAATTCTACAGCGATGTACATACTTAATTGGTCATTACAACCCTTCCGTCAGGATTACGACCTAGTTTCTCAAATCACTTATGTTGTATGTGTGTTAATTTTATACAGGAGTGGCGGGACCTACAGTTTTAAAGTCGACTCCGAACGACAGTATTTTGAGAAGCTTTTCATGGCAATTTATTTACTCTCAGAGTTTTTGCCAGAAATCTGCTTAGCCGCCGAAAAATATTTTTTCATATTTCGTTAGGTTGAAGATGTCTGATCTAGAGTTTGAACCGTGGTCTCAGGTCTAATAAGCCAACACACTACCTACCAGACTACGGCGGCTACAGCGATATACTCAATAGGACATAATGTGAAATAAACCGCATGTAAATTTTCTGTCTATTGGCTACGGCTTATCTCAAAAGATTAACAAAGAAACCAGAGCCACTTTTAGTCAATCATAACTCCAAGAGAGAACTGCATTTAAACATATCGAAGGCGACTTCTGTCTTAGTTAAAGGTTTATGCACAAACCTATGCCCGTGACCCATACAATTTTTTTAAACCAATGAAATTATTTTTGATGAATTTTGTTTTCTATATATTTTTAACACCCTTTAAAGAAACACCCTTTTCGATTTATATGACGTTGTATATTCCCATATAAGTTTCTGTGCAAACATATGAAGGCTTTCAGAATATTGTGGTTAAAAACACAGGCCATTTTTTCAGCGATATACACTCCGTAGAGACAAAATAGAAAAAAAAAGTGCACGAGAAAGCCGACAAATAAAAGACAGACGGACAAACGTTTTTTGGGGGGTATATCTATTAAATTTTGCGGTAGCCGTTTGTCTAGACAGCTTTGATACTTACGGGAAAAATAACACATGAATATTGCTATTGTGGTTGTTGTTGTTACTGCTTTTATTAACATCCATACAAACAAGCAAACAAACAAGCAAAATTAATTGATAATTTTAAGCGATTTTATAATTTCCGTTAGAAAAGTAGACTTTAAAAAAGTTCAGAGCGGAACAATTTAAAGTTTAAAGCAAAAGCAAGTCAAACGGGGGAGGCCTATTTATATTAACTTTACATAAAAAAAGATAAGATTTTGGCTTACGATGACAGCAGTAACATTTAAATGATTTTTGTTTTTATTTTAATTTCTTTTTTTGTGTGTTTTTTTTGTTTGTTTGGTATTTTGCCTGTTATTTTTGGCTTAAGTTTTCGATGTGAACAACACGCGTTTTCGTGTTCGTATATCCATTGCAGCATAACTTTGAATAATCAATTATACATGCATACATTGATCCATCCATCCATCCATTTGTTCGTTGATTCATTCATTCATTTATTCAACCATCCATACATTTATTCAGTCATTCGTTCAGTCGACCATATTCATTTCCCTGTTCCATACGATTAAAATTTTTGTTTTTTCCCACTGCTCTTCTGTTCATTCGCGCTTATTCGCTTATTCGTTACATCTTTAATGCATTTGTTGCTTGTTTCTGTTTCTGTTCTGCTATTTTACTGTTTCAACTTGTGTGTATCTGTCTCACGAGCATCGTAGATTTTGGATGGCACTTTGTGAACAACAAACGCGCTCTTGTGTCCCCCTGTATTACGCATTCATGCGAATCAGAGTTTAAATCCGCTTTTGGGGGTATCAGTTATAAAGGCGCCAAAGGATGTTTGTTTACAAATTGCAATAATCGCATTCACAGGTGAATACACCCCTAGCACTCTAACTCTCTTCAATCTCTCTTGTAACCTACACTACAACACCAATGGCATTGAGGAGTGATTGTGCTTATGTTTGTAACAGTTGTAGTAAAATTTTTAGTTGTGCTGGACCGACCACCCTTTAACTTAAATGTTGAATTTTTAAGGATAATAAATACTTGACAGATTACTTTCTTACAATGGATTGGACGTCAAATCCCTCCACTATTGCGTTTGCTTTTGTAAGAAATCTTATTAGTTTCCAAAAATCATGTGAACATTTTTCTTATCCAAGTTAATGCCCCACAGGTTCCAAGTATGTGTTCTGATGATTCATTCTTATCGTCACATTCGTTGGGTTCGAAACAGTGCCATTCTGAGTAAGTATACTCTGAGCCTAAAGTCGCGTGTTATGTTGGCTTATTGAAGATGGTTCAAACCCCAGCCCAGACATCTCCAACAAAACGAAATACGAGAAAATATTTCTTCCGCAATATCAAAAATCAGTCGTTTGAAGACGACTTTAAACAGTTAGTCCCGCTACGCATGTATAAAATTAACACACACAACATGGGTGGTGTGAAAAACTAGTTTTGGTTCTGTTTTACCTACCTATCTGATACAATTTCCCTAGACAGTCTCATACTATCTTCGATTTTATCCCATAAGAGCCGACTGCTGGAATTTGGGACTGGCAAATGGAAATGTGTTACCCTTATCTTTACATAACAGGTTGAAGAAAATCTTTGTATAATCATAAAATCTATTAAATTCTTGAAAACCTAACCTAACTTAATAATTATGTACTTTGTTGGCTTAAATGCTACATCTGTCGTATTTCTTTCTCCCTTAGCATTTCCTTTCCATGTTTCGTCTCTACCAGTCGATCAAACAAATAAATGAAATCTTGACATTACTAATACAGACACGACAGATCACGACATCCGCTGATATTCGACCAAATATCCGTCTCGTCAATATAATCAAACTATATGACTGAGCCTACGTAGTATCTGGATGCTAATTCTCTAAACAACATCCATGCCATCGATGGCGAAAGGATTGTATAGTGGTAGTATGCTAATCTGTGAGAGTAGATTGTAGTTGGTAACCAATCTAGTTTGTTACGGAATGTAAAAATAGATTATTAAAGAAATACGCCAGGCTTGAACAACGTTAACAACAAAAGAAGAGAACTTAAAAGAATTATTCAATACCAATCCGCTTTATAGTATACCCTCCTTGGCTAACGTAACAACCTACCATGAGTAGGGGACTGAGCATTTTCCTAAACTCGGGGAAAAAATTAAAATAAAATCGTATTAAACTAGACATAGATTATAGCCGAATCTATAAGGCTACCGGATTAGTGCAGCGTTTTCCAGGCGGAGGTGTTGGCAATACAGCTACGGTTAAGATTATTTGGGATTCGAATATCCCCAATGGAAACATCACCATACTCTCCGATAGCCAGGCGGCTTTCAGGGCTCTGGGCTGCAGGACGGTCTACGGCTGTCGGAAAGGGCTTCGGATAAGGGCAGAGTGGCACGCATGATCTGGCCGAGACTGGATAGAAGGCACACTGCAAGGCTGCTTAAACTCCAAGGAGGCGTGCTCAGTGCGGTTATTGGAGTCGTGACGGGTCATTGCATTGTGGGTATCCACGCTAGGCGCATTGGTCTGGGACACTTCGCGAACGATTTCTGTAGAAGCTGCAAGGACGAGGAGGAAGAAGAAACGGTTCTTCATCTACTGGGAACATGCCTGGCACTATTATGCCAAAGGAGGAAAAGACATCTTGGTGCCTACTACATCGATGATCTGAGTGATTTGTCGAACATTGACGTCGGCAGTTTGAGTCACTTCATTGTAAGCTCTAGGTGGTTCCAGTACTAGGGGATAATTAACGCGAAGTGTGGTATAACAATGGGCCCCATGGGGCCTAACTACGTCCATCCAATTTGATTGGGGGGACGACCACTTATTTACTGGCGCACGATTGAGTCTATCTGCCATATACAAAGATTCTGAATCCATAATTCTACTAAACAATTAAAGAGTGAATATGGTCCATAATTACCCTTAAATATCTTACAATGAACTCAGATTACATTGTGATGTAAGGTATCCTATGTCAGGCTTAACCTACTACAACTTTTCTATGTGTTAGAGCTTGTGTTTATTTAAATGAATGTAATCAGTATGTGTGTGTATTGGTGTGTACCTTTGTAGAGTGTGAATTTGTAAATAGATGGACATTGACATGCATGCAACCAATATACATATGCAACCATATGTTTTATTTTATTCGCATTTATTTTATTCAAGAGTATCTCTTTATTTTGGTTAAATTTTTTTTTGAATATTACAACGTGTTACAGTGGCTGAGAATTAAGCATTTACATCAAGTTTGGTAGTCAAGAAGATGTTTGTTTTAGGTTTCTACATGTACTTATAAGTTATTATCGAAATATAGTTCTAAACAAACCTAGATAATCACTTTCCGAAGGCATAATTCTCAGACCTCAACTAAAATTATGAATTCAATTGAAAATTTACTAAACATGTGAATAAACTTTTATAAGTAATCACACACTGTACTAATCCCATTGTGCTACAGATGGCACAATTTTGTTTTTTCGCTTTTAGGTATATTTGACCGATAGTGTTAATTAAATGAAACGTAAAATTCGTTAAGTTTTCAACTGTTCAACTGTTAATTTTAATCTTATTTGTCGATTGTTTTGTGTTTTTTTCCTCTTAATTAATCTCGTGCAAACACAATTGTTGACATCCGAAAAATTTCAAAATCAAATTCATTGAAATTTTTAATTTTTTCTTTCTAGCTGACTGGCTTTTTTACATATGTAAACTGATGTTATTGGACTGTTTCTTTTGAATTACTAACACAATGTAAGGAAGTCAAATGATGAGAATATAAAGAACAAAGATAAGCTGTATCTTACGATACCAATGAAATGTTTTTGTTTAATATGCAGCGACATGTGATATTTCATCACTGAGTTTTCTTGAAACCACTATTCATTTATTTTTCCATAAATTTACAAAATTACATAAAATACAGGATATATTAATACAGCTAGTAGCAGGATTACAGCTGACTTTTTTTAATTGATTGGATTGTCGATCATATGTTAAAAACAAATTTTTCGTGTGTGTTTGTTACTTTTACTTAAGATCTGCCACAGCACCGATATAAAAAAGAAAAAATACCTGTTGCTTTTGTTTTATTTTGTGTTGTTGGAATATTGCTATTACCAGTATCATATATTGTGGATTTCCACACCATAATTAATGATTAAATACAGTTTACGCGTCTCTTTAGGTTGGTGGGTGCGTAAAAGTAGTTGTCAATTCAAAAAGAATAGGCACACGTAGACAAATGTGGTTCATTGTAATAGCATAAGCATGATAAAGCCGATCTATTCCTAAATATAACTTTCCACTGATGCTTCTTTTTTTAAGAAATTACGCCGATCCTTTTGCCAATTGGTAACTAACAATTTCTTAATCTACAACGTCAATACAAATTCTGTACAATTCATTAGTCAAATAACAACGACCAATATACCCTGCGAGTGTGAATGTTGCACCACTTAGTCATCTCGCTTAGAAACTTGAGGCAAGCTAAACCTGCCATTAAGGTTATTACGTGGAGATTATCCAGTGCCTCAACATCCGCTATTAAAAATATACATATATATACATCAACATCATATCGGAAATTTTTGAAAAAAATTCATCAAATCTCAACTAAAAACTTCTGTTCAGCTACATCAAAATCAAGCCACTTCCAAAGCGGGTGGTGGTCAATAAAAAATTGTTTATTTATGTAAATGGCAAGCGTGAATAGTCGTAATAGAAGTTGGATGTTACGGAATATGGTCGGCAACCTTTTGGTGATTGTGAAATGTATTAAATTAGTTACTATATCCTTCTTACATATAGTGAAAATCGCAATTCGAGTTCCTTAAAATAGCAGATTTTAGAACGACAGATTTGGCATCTGCAGTTGTCTAGCAGCAACGTTCTACTTGAAAATGAATTGGGTTTGTATATGTGTTGTGGTGCCGTATAGTTTTGCTCATTTTATACTTCTTTGTTCATTGAGTACCTCTTTCCCGATTTTCTTATGATGTTCGTTGTAGATATTACCATACGTGCGAATCGTTATGAAGATGTATTGTTTGGCAAGGGGTGGCGTCGTGGTTTAGTGGTCAAACAGTTTGTCTACAAGTCGAGAAGCTCAGGATCGTATCCCAGTGGAAAAAATTCATCATGGTTTTCGAATTTCAAAAAAATTAAATGGCTTCATCCCTCTAATACAATCCATCCAAATAGCCGCCCCACCCACTGGAAATGAAAAAAATTATAACCTAGCGGGGAAAAAATGTTATTAAGCAACGATTAACAACACATTCGCGGAGGGCGTTGTTCATAGGCAATGATAGATTTCAGCCACATTATCTTAGGACCTGCTACAGCAGGCCAATCACCTGTTTAGGTGGAACAACAAATAGATTAACGAAACAGAAACAAGGCAGAATAACAACTAACTGGAACTTATGGCAACAACCTTTGGCACCACAAAAAAAAAACGCTTATTCTTACATGGGAAGACGCAAAAATAATAACCGCGGCTTTCTTTTGTACGCAGACTGTGAATAAATCTTCAAAACCATGTAGAATATTATCACTGCACATATAAAATATTTTCAAAAAAAGACTCAGGCAAATAAAATAAAAATCTCTTGTCATTTAAAAATAAATTTTAACTGAAACAGTTGGCATGAATTACGAGAAGTTGTAGAAATAAAAACTCACTGTTCTGTTGTTCTAATGATGATGAGTGTCTGTCGCCAAATAAAACAGATGAATGAAAATAATTGCTGCATAATTATTTGGGGTTCCTTCTTCTTTATACTGAATGTCATTTTTAAGTAATGATGTGTGTGGAAAAAGAGGATAAAGGGATAGAACTTATGATGTAAATTAAAAATAATAATTCAGAGAAATTTTCAAAATATTTGTTAATGATTGCATGCCAGCAGTGCATACAATGAATAATTTTGTTTTGCTATTGTATGGTATTGTTATGTTGTATTATTATGTTGCAGTTGCATATTCCTTCTGAATTTGGTATTCAGTTGTTTGTTTCAGAATAAAATATGGTTTCGCTTACGAAAATATTAATTTCATTTAATCCGAATGCATAAATTTTAATTTTTATCAAAATAAAATAACAACAGAAACAATTCTAATAATAATAACAACCATAAAAAAATATTTAAAAACGTTAAACAAACAAAAATTCATACTCATTTCGTGTATGCAAATCTTCTGTTTATTTTCCCAGCTTCAAAAATACAAAAAAAGAAGATTTTTTCGAAAACTAATGCAAATGTGGAAAAAAGGAGAAGAAGCAATTGCATAAACCAAAAGCATTTTAAAACAAAATACCCTCGTCATCAACACTTGCAACATTAAATTGTTTTAGTTGGTACACACAGCGTAGCACCATCATCAACAGGATCATCAACAACACATTGGATACAATAAAAACAACAACAATATGTTGGCAACAAAAAAAGGTATTTTGTTTTGAAAGTAATTTAAACTAAAAACAACAACATAAATAAATATTGGTATGCACGTGTGCTACATTCGTAATTTGTATGCATCTGCACGAGGGTTGGAAAAACTGGTAAATGGCCATAGAGCTGTTACAAAATGTTCTTCCTATATTCCTATTATTACTCCGTTCGGTTTTAGTTTCATTAATCGAATTTCATGGGCAAAGCAGGTTATTGATCAGCTAGGTACTCTTCTAGGATTACAGTTATAAAAGCAGTCAATCCCTTGAAATATAATCATTTGTGCAAACGTACCGGGTTGTTGTATTGGATATAATGGTGAGTCATAACTCTTTGTGATGTTCAAAAAGCATATTAGATTTCATTTGCCTGCTTTTGTTTTTGAAACTGGAATGCAAGCTACGTAAGTTAACAGTAAGGTCCTCCATAAGGAACTTCTAAACTGTAACAGCTTATAACAACCATCTTGTTGATGCTATTTCGGTAAAATTAGTTGTCATTTATTTGGTCATCATGGACGACCATACACAACAACGTGCCGCTGAATGTGCTCTGGAACTTCTGGCAACTGACCCTGATGTTGATCGAAAAATCATCTTCAGCGATGAGGCCCATTTCAGAATGAAACCCGAAAGAAAAAAATTGTCGAATTTGGGACGATACGAATCCACATATGTAAGTTTCAAAAGTGTCCACTGCCCACCCAAATGTCACAGTTTAATCTGGATTTTTGGCAGGCCGTATTTCTTTGCAAAATCATCCCAGCTGACGGTGACGGTTCTTCTGTCTTCAAGATCGTCGAGCGGGCGCATGTCCTCCTTTCGTGGAGGTGATGTCAGCTGACCACTGTTATTATGCGATTTCATCCCGTTAGACTTTTTCTAATGGGATTTTCGTAAGTCACATGTATACGCGAGTAAGCCACAAACTGCATCAGTCCTCAAAGCCAACATAATTCATGCCATGTCTAATTCAGACTGATTTACATGAAAAATTTAACATTCCGAATGTGCTCCACTCAGAGAAGCCGTGACGGACGTTTGTGTGATGTTATGTTACACATCAGTAGGTTTTTCAAATGAAAAAAAAAATCGATTTTATATAACACATTCTTCGTTTTAATTAAACTTATGATTAGGAAGCGTTTAAGAAAGTATCTAATATTATTCTATGCAGTTTCAAAAGTATCACACGAGTTGAGCAAATCAAATACTTTATATAAGTCGTCCTTTAATTCAACAAATTTGGAATATATTTTAAAGTGTTCGTCAATGGTAGCTTTCGCCCACCAAGTTACATTTCAATGTATGATCCTTCAGCATATTCTACTGCTAATAGTAGATATAAGAGAATTTATATATTACTGTCCAATAACCGACAGTACATCGTTCTTCAGAGCTCTAAACATCTTACTCTTTGAGCTTTTAATAAAGAAACGCTGAGAAGGAATCGTCAAAATTGCACCAAAACGCGATCATCTGATAAAGTGAATCGAAATTTTAAGGAATGTTAATTGCTATATACATACATACATACATAATTGGTCATTACAACCCTTCAGTAAGAATTACGACCTAGTTTCTCACACAACTTATGTCGTGTGTGTTAATTTTATAAATGAGCGGCGGGACCTACAGTTTAAAGTCGAATCCGAACGACAGATTTTTGAGAAACTTTTCATGGCAGTTTCATTTGCTCTCAAAGTTTTTAACAGAAATCTGCTGAGAGGAAGTCGCCAAAGAAATATTTATTCATATTTTCGTTTTGATGTCTGACCTGGGATTTGAACCCGGGCCTTACGTCTAATAAGTCAACACACTACCTACTAGACTACGACAACTTCAATTGCGATATACGTATCATATATACAGCAAATGGTATTAAAATCGGTATTAAAATTTTCTGGTTTATAATTTCAATTACAATCCTCGTTCATAACGAGTTTTATAAACAGAAAATAAATTTTATTATTGTATTATTCTAACATAAATTGCACAATCATCAAATTTATGACCACCATCTAAAATAATAAAGATTTTGTAATAAAAATATGCTGCTGAATATTTTTGTTTTTCGAAAATCTATTTGTGAACATTCATGCTGAAACAAAAAAACAAACATCTACTCGTTCAAACAAGATAAAGAATTTTATTTTCTAAATTGAAAACTACACCTAAATTAATACATATTTATGTATGTATGCGAGTACATTTGATGAACAATAAAAAGATTTTTGTTGTGGCTTCAAGTATTCACAAAACTAGACTATGAATAACGACAAAGATTGGAAGCCATACTTGCAAACACTACAATGCATAATAAGTAATACTTTGTTTTTATTCTGACTGTAATAAGGCTTTAATAATTATTTTCAATGTATTTGATAAAGGTAAAGAAGTTTGCTATGAAGTCCTACTCTTTATCAATATATGATATTCATTGTTGATGTTATTTTCTATTCGAGTCATAAGTTGTTTGAAGCCTCTTTATGTTTAGTATTAGAAAACAATGATGCAAATACTCAACTGCTGATATTACTACACCACGCCACCAAATCAAAAGGAAACTTCCCTTTCAATATGGGAAAGTGTAAAACTTCAGGGTTTATTAAACGAAAACCCGATCTAATTGCCATTATGGGAGTCTTGCAGAGATCTATACAGACAATAATCAAAAGTTTCAAATTCCCGGCTATATAATGTGAAAGCAACAAAACATTCAATTTAAAATCTTTCACTTTCTATCGTGTCATCCAACGCATGTGTCATGTGACACATCATCTCTTCTTTTGTTCAATTCTGGCCATTTTAATTGAATTGTTTGCTTCAAACTCGATAATTGTTGGCAGTAGGAATCATAATTAACGATTTGATCAGGTTGTAAAATTTCATTGAATAATTGAAGTTGTCAAGCAGGTAGTATGTTGACTCATTAGACGTGAGGCCTCGGTTCAAATCCCAGTTCAGACATCTCCAATAAAACGAAATATGAGAAAATATTTCTTCGGGGACTTTCTCTCAGCAGCCCTGACTCTCACCCTTGGCCAAGTGCAGTGGGCTGTTAGGTCTTTCGAACCATTCAAGTCACCAGGACCGGATGGTATTATCCCGGGTGACATTCAACATGGGGAGGAGATAATCCTCCCTTGGTTGCTTGCCATCTACAATGCTAGTCTTAGGCTCCTTTATATCCCTTGGAGCTGGAGAATATCTAGGGTGATTTTCATTCCCAAAGCTGGGAAACCGTCCCATACTGGGGCGAATGACTATAGACCCATAAGTCTGTGTTCCTTTCTTTTGAAGACACTGGAAAGAGTCCTTGATGTTCATATTAGGGCCTCGATTGATCCAGCGCTTCTATCCGCTTCCCAACATGCGTATACGAGAGGTAAATCAGTGGAGACTGCACTTCACTCCCTTATCTCTCGGGTGGAAAAGTCCATGCACGTTAAGGAATACACTTTGGCCATTTTTCTGGATATTGAGGGTGCATTTAATAACGTCGACCCGGACGCTATCCTTAGGGCTCTTGGTTCTCTGAACTTGGGACAGAATCTGGTCAGGTTCATCGAGCTTCTCCTCAAGTCGAGGATAGTAACCTCCACAGTGGGGGCCACTAATTGTCAGAGAATGGTTCGTAGGGGCACACCGCAAGGCGGTGTTCTATCACCACTTCTCTGGAACCTTGCAGTCAACTCTCTCTTGAGAGAGCTGGAACACTCTGGCAACGAAGTCATAGCTTACGCTGACGACATTGCCATTGCTGCGTCGGGAATTTGTCCGCAGACACTGTCGGATAAGTTGAACTTGGCGCTGTCAATCGTACTGGACTGGTGTAGGGATTTTGGACTGTCTATCAACCCCTCTAAGACCGACACGATCCTTTTTACGAGGAAATATAAAGTTCCGACCTTCTCTCTTCCCATGATACGTGGGACCAGACTTACGTTGAGTCCCGAGGTTAAATATCTGGGCCTGATCCTCGATCCCAAACTCAACTGGAGGGCGAATCTGGCTGCTAGGGCACGCAAGGCGGCGTGTGCTGCTTACTCCTGCAGTAGAGCGGTCGGAACCAGATGGGGTCTTCGCCCAAGGATCATGCGTTGGATATATTCTACGGTCATCGAACCCAACCTCTTATACGGCGTTGCTTTCTGGTGGACTGCTCTGGACAGACAACACAACGTCAGACTCCTTGACAAGGTCAGAAGGTCTGCCGCCATTTACATAACTGGTGCTCTACGCACCACCCCCACGAAAGCCTTGTTCGCGATGCTTAACTGGCTTCCTACTGTGCTTCTCGCTAAGCAGGCGGCCAAGTTTACTGCGACTAGACTTAATGCTTTGTCTCGCTGGCACATTGTACCTTCTGGACACTCCACTATTCTGGAGGTTGATCCGGTGGCCCCTGCGAACATGGACTATATCACTGCTGAATATTGTCTTGACAGATGTTTCCACTCTCTGATTCCGAATAGGAATGACTGGAATCCTAATACGGTCATCCCCCCGGAAGTCCTGGATATATATACCGACGGCTCTAAAATCGACAATGGTGTTGGAAGCGGTATCTACTCTGGGAAACTGAACCTGAATATTTCTCTCCGTCTGCCGGACTACTGCAGCGTGTTTCAGGCGGAGGTGATGGCGATCTACCGAGCCGCTCAATGGATCCTCGTCAACGATGCTCCTTTCACTCGCGTCTCGGTCTTCTCTGACAGTCAGGCCGCGATAAAGTCTCTATCGGGTTTCGTGATTAACTCTAGGATCGTTAGGGAATGTCGTCGCTGTCTAGACCTTCTTTCGGGGCGCTTCACCAGTGTCTCTTTGGTGTGGGTCCCCGGGCATAGTGAAATTCCGGGTAACTGCAGAGCCGACGAGCTCGCCAGAGCTGGTGCGCTCCTGCCGGAATCCTCTTCTGTTGAATTGGGTATACCACTTGCCTCGGTCAAACTGACCATTGCGCGGAAATTCTTTCGAGACGCCAACCTATCCTGGGTCAACGAGGAGTCCTGCTCCACCGCTAGGCTCACCTGGCCCTTGATGGATAAAAGGCGTACCAACCAATTACTTGGCCTTGGTCGTGACGTCATCTCGACTACGGTGGCCGTGCTTACGGGTCATTGCGTCATGGGCAGACACGCGGAAAGAATGAGGCTCCCTTTTAACGATTTATGTCGTGGATGCAGGTCCTCTGAGGAGGAGGAGACTGTTATTCACTTTCTTTGTCAGTGCCCGTCTCTTGCTAGGTGTAGATATAGGTTATTTGGCTCCCCATTCCTTGTTAGCTTAACGGAGCTATCATCCATTGATATCAAGGATATAGCTTCGTTCATCAAACTTTCTGGCTGGTTTTCCAGTGCGGGGTAGTCGTGCTTCCGTTGTGCAGCCCTTGCGCTGACCAACTTCTTCCTTTTCCCTGATTGTGGAGGAACTTGGTCAGTACAGGGACTGCGTTCACCCGTGGCATCACAACGGGCCGCTGTGCGTGCTCAAGTGAGCTTTGTGACATCAGAGCTACCACTCCGACCTAACCTAACCTAACCTTCTCTCAGCAGAGTTTGGGCAAAAACTCTGTGAGTAAATAAATAAAATTGCTATGAAAAAGTTTCTCAAAAATCTGTCTTTCGGAATCGACTTTAAAATGTTGGTCCCGCCACTCATATGTAAAATTAACACACACAACAAAAGTGGTGTGAGAAGCTTGATCGTGATCTCGTCTAAAAGATTGTAATGACCAATCTATGTATGTATATACATATGTATAGGTACAAATGAAAAATCATGTGTTAAATTAACACACACAACAAAAGTGGTGTGAGAAGCTTGATCGTGATCTCGACTAAAAGATTGTAATGACCAATCTATGTATATATGTACATATGTACTCGTATAGGTACAAAAAGCATACGGCATTAAATCCCATGATCTTGGTGGCTAGTTCACATCAGAATTTCTTGACTGAATTTGTTCTGAAAATCATTGGCGCAATAAAACAAATGTTGCATTCGCGGTATGGTTTGATGCATATCGTGCATTTGAGAACCCCAGAGTTCCGTTGTCGTGTTTCTGTAGCGAATTTTGTTTACAGTCATGGCAATTTTGGCCTGATCTTCAAAAAAGTACGCCGGGTGTCAAAAATCCGCATTAGACAGTCAACCATCAAATTTCTGGTTAAGTTGTGCACCTGAAGGTGAAAGTTTTTTGTCATATTTGACAGCTTTGAAGAGTTGTCACAAGAAAATCAAAAAAATTTTTTTGTTTTACTTAATTTACTGAAAATAAAGTTTTGCATTTAATAAACAAATGTTGCATGCATAGTTTAAAACACAGATCTCATTGCTTGTGAAATTAGTTTAATAAAGATTTTCTAATGTTGATTTAAATAAAAAAATAAAAAAATGAGAAGAAAATAAAACAAAATAGAAATAGAAATAAAGAAATGAAATGAAAACATCTTGTTGCATCTTATGCGTAGTAGAACTGTATGAAATTACGAATGTATTCATTCGTCTATACATTCTTATTATTTTTCTTTCATTTAACCACCGCCAGAGCACATTAAGTTTTTATTAGAAAACTTATTAAAACACCTGAAAAAATTTCCCAATTTTGTTTTAATAGATAACACACGCCAAACTATTATGTGGTCTAATGGTAATCAACAAATTTAAAACAAAAATTCTAATTATTTGCTTGATTCAAAAAATGGAATCGTTTTAAGGTTTATGAACTTTATTTCCTCGAGTGTATAATGGCTTTGCACTCAAAATTATTACAGCGGAATTCAACAGGAATAGTTAAATAAATACATTCACACGCATACACTCCTCAACACACACAGATACTTCCACGTAAAGAAGAAATTAAGAAGATTAGAAATGTAAAAGGTTAGGACGACAATGTAATACAGACATATTTATACTCGTACATATAATTTCAGCAGGTATTATGTAATTAGTAATGATATTTGTGCTACTCATTAGAGGTTAAATTTGAAAAATTGTTCAATACTTCACATGTTGTACGTTAAATGAATGTCTTCAAAAGATTGTTAAGTCACAAAGGCTCATTGTGACACCGTTATGGACTACTTAGTTCTCGTCTACAAAATTCGCATCCAAGTATTGGCTGGTATTGCCATTATTCAAAGACAGCGTCTCCTTTTGTACCTACTTACCTCTACAGAATGGACTTTTTAGTTGGAGCCCTTTTCTAAGTAGAAGATTTGACTGAAGTACATACCTCATCCTCCTGGACTTTACCATATTGGTGACTTTAAGAGAGTTTTTTGCACTCTGTATCCGTTAGTCTTCTACTTTAATTCGTGAATTTAGAGCTGCTTTTATGATCTCATGAAATTGTGGTTTCATATGGACTATCGTCTGTAGATGGAGTACCTATCTGTAGTTGAAGGATGGGTTGGTTTGGAGCTACCATGTTTCCATCCTATGCTCCTCTATACCGGGTTAACCATTACGTGGTTTCAAAAGTAAACGTAAATAAAACACATATAAAATATTTTTTTCATGATATTTATTTTTTATTGTAAAGTTTGAACGTTGACATTATGTGTGACACACTACATCATTTAAATGACCTCCACGCGAAGTGTTGCAAGCATTGATTCTTTTGAGGTAATTTTCGACCACTTTTTGACACATATTGGGCGGTATCTCAGCCATAACTTGACGTTGATGTTGGGTTTTAAGTACTCAAGAGTTAAAGGTTTATCTGCATAAACACAGTCTTTCTCGTAGCCCCACAAAAAAAAAAGTCTAATGGTGTCAAATCGCATGATCTTGGTGGCCAGTTGATATCGCCACGACGAGAAATTACGCGGCCAGGAAATGTCTTTTGCAATAAAGCCATATTCGCTCGAGTTGTGTGGCATGTGGCACTGTCTTGTTGAAACCATATATTCTCCAAGTCGTATTCTACAATAGCAAGCAAAAAAAAGTCGGTTATCATATGACCATAACGCTCCGAATTGACGGTGGCAGTCGTTCCATCGTCGTTTTCGAAGAAGTAAGGTCCAATCACACCTTCGGACCAAAGAGCGCACCAAACAGTGACTTTTTCTGGATGTAATGGCCTCTCTTCAATTACTTGAGGATTCTCACAACTCCAAATACTACAATTTTGTTTATTAACATACTCACCGAGTGTGAAATGTGCTTCATCGCTGAAGAAAATTTTGTTCGATATGTGGCTGTGGCAGAATTACCATTTTTGTAGTACGTTTTGATAATTCTTATGCGTTGTGTGATAGTTAAGCGATCCATTTTCGTCAATGTCAGACTTTCAACTGAAAAGAAAAAAATTTTTTTCACAACTTAGTTTGACAGATGTCGAATTCCAGTCCAATACTTTTGAAACCACGAAATGGACAGCCCTTTATATTGGAGACAGAACTATTTCCTCTCGAACGAGGGACGTGACTCTTAAGTAGATCTACTCTTATGGCCAGTAGTGGGTTTACAGCTCTCCGCTTCATTGATTTATTTTCTTTTGTTTGTATTTCCATTCTGATGTTTCTTGTTTAAACGAAACACTGCCGTAGTTGGTCCGGGGGAAGTTTAAGAATTTTATCACCTTGTATTTTCTTGATCTAAACGAGTTAGCTCATGAAAAAAGCATTATGGTCGCTATCTCGAAATATTCTCAAATTAGTTTTGTATACTAAGTGATCTAGCATTTCGAAGAAGAACTTTTTATTAGAAGAGTATTTTGTGCAACTAATTAGTTTTCATCGACTGTATGTGGGTACCACTTTATAATAGAAAACAACTGTCATTTTTACTTGATTCGGTAAATACGATATATGTATACATACTTACAAGTAATGTAAATACACATACACATGCGCATATTTAGAAACAGACACATGTGTTGGCAATTCATAGGAAGTCATGCCATTTGCGGTTGAATATTATTATCGCTTTGAGGGATTTTCGTGTATCAACATTAACTTGTGTATCTCTTTTACCAATAATAGTTGTTGGTATTGGTCTTGGCATTAGTGTGTCTATGGTGGAGTGATAGTGGGACACACACACATACATACATACATACTTCTACACTCTTATGAAAATTTTATTAATAAAGTAAAAATCAAATAAAAATAAAAAGTTGTTGATAAAGTACGTGCAGCACATGTATTTTTATTTCTCTTTCTGTTTCTTATTTCATACACAGAAAAATATTTCCACTTGCTTATATAACAATATATACACAATATACGGTATATTAAGATTTAAATACATGTATACATGTATGTATATGTACATGCATATGTATGTGTAATGTAAATGTAAATATAAATATGTATGCATATGTATTTAAGCAGTAAGTTCTTTATGAATATTTGTATGCACATGTGCGTGTTTTACATTAGCAAGTAATGCAAATACCAACAATCATGACACCCATATGAAATAGGGAATATTTTTGTAGTAGTCGTAGTAGTTATGAAAATTATAATTTCATTACTTTATTATTATAATTCATAATTGTCATTATGACAGTAATCATTATCACCATCATTAACAATTTAGAAGAAGCAGAAGAACTTGCACATTAAAACCCTTAAAAAATATTTATTTTGTCTTACAAAAAGGTACGCAAACAGTATCAAAAAAAAAAATCTTAATAAGAGAGTATTAAGATCGGTTTGCTGCTGTTGCTGGTATTACAGGTATTAACTTGCCATAAACAGTATAAGAGCAGGTGTTGGTGTTTTGTGGAAATTATTACAAAGTTATTCTATTTGCAAATAAAACTTTTTTAAGTAAATAATTAAATAAAATACAATAAAACAAAAACAAAATCAAACATTGTAAGAAACTTTTTTAATAATCTAATCAAATACCGTGATTAACTAAACGGATTTTCTTGCTGTGTATGCAATTAAGGCAGAGCGTACCCATAAGTAACTTAGTAATATAAATATGCGTTAGTAATTGTCTTTAAATTTAAATAAATGTTATTCGTTTGGAAGATCTATTGATGCCATTATGTATGGAATATGCATACATAATTGATCATTAGACCTGACTTCTCATACCACTTACGTTGTGTGTGTTAATTTTATACATGAGTGGCGACAAGTCGACTCCGAACGACAGATTCGTTTGAGAAACTTTTCATGGCTATTTGCTCTCAGAGTTTTTGTCAGAAATCTGCTGAGAGGAAGTTGCGTAAGAAATATGTTTTCATATTTCGTTTTATTTGAGATGCCTGACCTTGAGTTTGAACCGTGGCCTCACATCTAATAAGCCAACACACTACCTACTAGACTCCGGTGACTACTACTAATATAACTTTGTTCAAATATCCGCTACGGCTTCGCTAGCTAGAACGCATCTGAAATATCGAATTTTCCTTGACTCTGGTATATAATTCAGGTTGAATTTGACCGCTGATTTGTTTCTTATTCTCACATATTCTCGATTTAAGAAAACCACACACGAAATGATCTAACAGGGTCATATCGCACGATATCGGCAGCCAGTAAAAATCACCTGGTCGTGGGATGACTATGTTCTGAAATTGATTGTGCAGAATATCCAATGCAGGGTGAATTGTGTGGCACGTATCGTCATCCTGTTGAAACCACATATCGTTCATGCAGAGATCATCTAATTCACATAAAAATAAAAAAATGTTATATTGTCGGTCTATTTTGCTCCTCATTGGCAGGGATAGCCTGGCCATTTTTGTTTTCAAAGAAATATGCGCCGATGACACCGCCAGCCGAAAATCCACACCAAACATTTACTTTTTCGAGATGCATAGGTTGCTTTTGGATCTTATTTGGATTAGAATCGTCCCAAGTTCGACAATTTTTATTGTTCACGTACCCCTTCAACCAGAAGTGAGCTTCTTTGCTGATGAAGATTTTTCGATGAAAATTAGGGTCATTGTCTATGGCCGCTTGCCTTAAGTTCCATTGTTAGTTGAATATTATACAGATGCCGATCCAATTCAGACAGTTGTGGGCTATCAAAAGCCAAGTTCTTGGGAACGATGCAAAATCAACTGCCTCGTATCCTCCTACACACTCTAGCAGACAGTGGAGATGTTTTCTGCAATTCTTGCGTTTCGTCAAATTACGGGTATTGGTCGACCGTTTACAGAACTAATGAACTCGATTTCATCCAACACATGGCAAACAAACTCGGTAGGACGACAAATGGCTTAAAACGTAAAAACATTTTTTTTTTTTTGTTGGTGAAACCAGCACTCAGGGGATGGCCCCTACTCATGCAGTGCATTGTGCAGGTTTTAGGAAAATGGGTTATAGGAAAGTGGAAGAGAGGGAGTAGTGTTTGTGGACATCTCAAGATGCGAACGGCAAGGAAACGAGTTGCTGCTAGGTGACTATAAAATGGCCAGTGCTATACCTTCACCATTAGACAGTCTACAGCAATCGTCCCCAAGAAGCCCGCACCCTTCAGTCCTAGCTTCTCACACTACTCATGTCGTGTGTGTTAATTTTATACATGAGTGGCGGGACCTACAGTTTAAAGTCGACTTATTTATTGAGAAGCTTTTCATGGCAATTTTTATTTACTCTCAGAGTTTTTGCCAGAAATCTGCTGAGAGGAAGTCACCGAAGAAATATTTTCGTTTTGATGTCTGACCTGGGATTCGAACTCGGGCCTTCAATCTAATAAGCCAACACACTAGCTACTAGACCACGGCGAACCAAGGAAAAATTCAAATAAAGTCGAAGTCATCTGATAAAATACCTGTCTTGCTGAAATATCCATTCATCATTCATTGCCCGAGCTAGCGTAGCCAATATACTATGTTAATGCACTGGAGAACATCCATATAGTTGAAGAGCTCATACCGATCATGTTTGCTTCGGATGCGAAAATCACCGCTAAATCGCAACTTTTCTTTCGAATACTTCTAAGGCATCTGCATCGGCGAATTCGCCGTAGTCTAGTAGGTAGTGTGTTGGCATATTAGACGTAAAGCCCGGGTTCGTATCCCAGGTCAGGCATCAAAACGAAATATGAAAAAAAATATATCTTTGGCGATTTCCTCTCAGCAGATTTCTGGCAAAAACTCTGATAGTAAGTAAACCTGCCATGAAAAAGTTTCTCAAAAATATCGTTCGGAGTCGACGTTAAACTGTAGGTTCCACCACTCACGTATAAAATTAACGCACACAACATGAGTGGTGTGAGAAGCTAGGCCGTAATCCTGACTGAAAGATTGTATGTAATGGCCAACTATGTAAGTATGTATCCATCTGCATAGGTGCGTACCAGCGCCCTTTGTTCCTCGCTATACACAAACACGGGGAGTATGAGCAACTTGTTCAGCATTAGTTTCGTCGAACAGGAGAGGTCTGCAGTAATAATACATTTGATCTCTAGCCTGACTTTATTTTTGCTCATAACAGCGTAGCTAAATAAATTCATTAACTACGACGAAGGTGCATACATATATTCTTAAATCTGAGCCTTATATCTTCATTAGCAAATGCTTTAAGCCATACCTATCCTTAGAGATTTTACAAAAGAAAACTTTAACAAAAATATCCTACCTAAGGGCAAACATATCGAAATTATCATTATCAAATACTTGCGAATTTTAAAAATTTCTCTAAGGAATTTATTTTAAAACGTATTTTCCTTTTCACGATAAATTTAATTCCCTCCAAACAAAAAAAAACCAAAAGAGTGAAAAACGATATGAAATTCCAATTTGGACATGTGTCACTGCCAATTATAATATTTTTCCTATAGTTCTGCATGGCATACAGCAGGTGTTTGACAGTTGTGCTGCCAAACTTCTACACACATGTTTGCCAACATATGTTTGTAAAGAATGTATATTTACAACAACAACAACAACAACAACAACGACAACAAAACGATAAAACTATCTGTTCGAAATTGTGCAGCAAAAGTTTATGTTGCATAAAATATTGAGTAACCGACTAATGATTTAAAATTACACACGCTTGAATGTGTTAAACGGCAGCGACAGTTAACGTTTTGGTAGGGGGGCGAATACATGGATGAGTATCTCTGTTTTCTCTGTGTGTGAAAAAGTAAAAATTAAATTGTCGCTTTCGAATCTTTATGTCACGGCAAACAAATTTTTGGGGCATTTAAACTGAAAAAGGAGATAAACATTCGCAGATAGATACACTGCACTCACTTGCAGAAGTGACATGGAAATTTTAAAATACTCGGGGAAAAAGAATACGAAATAAATACAATTTTTGAATGTGGCATATTTTGCATATGACCCTGTCATTGCATACAACATTGCACAGCATGTTGCATAAATGGAGAAAATGCAAAATGTGTATGACAGTGTTTACAACAACAACAATACAACGATTGTGTTGCATGCAATGAAATGAAAATGGTTTAATTACGAAATATTTTTTTTTTCTTTATTTTAACAAATACAAATGCATAGGAAAGCTTTTAATTTTACGTTTTTATTTTTTTTTTAAGCTAAATAAAATTAAAAAAAAATTTTAAAAGAAATTTTGTTTTTAAATGTTTAAACTATGCAGCATAATGGATTCAATCAAACACTCCAAACAGCATTCTATTCTGTGATATAAGATTGCTAAGGACGGATATGTATTCTAAACTGAAGACACAGTATGGTTCCACTGTCAATAGCCGGCATATTCCGAGGAAAAAGGAAATAAAAAAATTAGTTTAAATTCATCATCATTTTGTCAAATAAATAAATTAAACCATAAAGTGATGGTATGTACCAAACCCACTGCATCAGGATCATAATTAGCAAGCAATTCTTAAGACTTACAATAGAATATCCCCATATTTAAACCAAAGGTGTACCAAAAAGAATACCAGATTTTAGACACCAAGTTTTGGAATACTTTCTTGGGGCTGGTTGTTTCACTGGAGTTTTGCTCTTCACAAAAACACCCTTATCTGTTTATGCAAGTATCAATGCTTCAGCACCATAAAATATTACAGGCGGTATAGGTGTTTTATAGTGTGTTGATATCTTCTCTACTTAAGTCAACATAATATCGATTAGAAAAAATCATTCTTCGCATTATTTCTAAATTGATTTTATTTGTTTTATTAACGATGATACAGAAATAAAGCACATTAGTTCAGAGCTTAAAAGGAGTATCAGCATGATAGCATACCCAACGGAGCTCAAAGCACAGGTGCGAACAATGCATCTACCAACTCCCCCCCCGTGCACAATGTTGCAACCGCATGATATGCATAAGAATATCATGTCGTCGAAATAAGCCACCATTTTATATGATTCAGTTAGCAGATAATTTCTTCGTTAATACCATTTGCTCGGACTTATTCTCATAACTATCGGACCCACTTTAGACGACTGTTTTATGACATTTTTAAATGCTGCAACAAGTTTTATCAAAGTTTGCTTAATGATTTCAAATTCGTCTTCGTATTACTTCCATAATTGTCTGTACAACCTTACAGTCAAGATTACGACCTAGTTCCTCACACCACTTATGTTGTTCGTTTTAATTTTATCGGAAAGTGGCGGGGCCTGTAGTTTAAAAGAAGATGCCGAAAGAAATGTTTTTTCATATTTCGATTTTGGTCGGGGTTTGAACCGTGTCGAAGTCGTCGGCATATACTACTAGAATATTCGTTCTGTTAACTGCAGCATCTTTTACAGGATTTTTTCACAAGAATGTTAAAGAGAACTCAAAATAAATAGCGTGTCTAAACCTTATATCTTTCGAAAGTTTGGGTAGTTTCTCGCCATTTCAACAGATGATTTTGTATTGGTTAATGTCCCATTTTGCAGATAAACAAAGTTTACACATAAGTTTCAGTATCTTGGTTGTATCAGACGGGCTTTGTAGTCTATAACGAGGTGATAGCGAAGTTTATCAGTTTTTCTTGAATCTTTTCAATGATTTGGCACAATGTGAATACTTGGTTGATGGTCGATGTAACAAATGTCGTACTGATAAAGTCCAATTGTTTTAACTTATTTGTGGACCTATTTGTTGCCATAATTATGCGTAATTTTATAAACCTTGAACAAATTCCATACGTTTTTTGCTTCCTACATACTTATTTATTTTACTGTACAACAGTTAGGTTTACGACCTAGCTTCTCACACCACCCATGTTGTGTGTGTTAGTTCAATGCACTTAGAACGTAAAATTTTTAAGAAACTTTCCATGGCAAATTTATATTACTCTTCGAAGATATATTTTTTCATACTTCGGTTTTTTCGAGATCTCTGAGGTAGGCCCTCGCGTCCAATAAGCCATCACACAATCTATGACTTCACAAATATGACTACATATCAGCAAAGAACATTTCAACTAATTGGCCTGTTGTCGAACCCGTTATTTATTTCTTAATAATTTAAAGACTTTATAATGACGTGTGCGGCACATACTTCAACTATAAATTGTCATTATAATACATATTTCGGACTCTGCTTAAATACTACAATCTATACGCATCCTCTTCGCTTTTTTAATCGTTTAAGGGCCAATATTACAACTTGCCGTTAACTAAAGGGAGGATTTTAACGGGCAGATAAATTGTTTTTCATTATTATGAGTACCCAATAAGATAGAAGTGATCGTTAAGCTAAAGGGAAGATCATCCTACCTTTAACATTTAAAGGTCACTTTATGTTTGAACTTGCCATATCATATACTATTTTCGATATGGCAGCTTCAAATTTAAACAAAATGAGCATATACAACAAAAAAACGAAGTCCGCTGTTGCCACTGCGTTAAAAAAAAACTTGTTTAATTGAGCAGTTTTATCGACTTTGCTCCGGCACTGCCATATTTTAATTTTATTTTATCTGTAAGTTGTAATAACGAAAATAAGTTAAAGGTAACTTTGCCGTTCACTTTAGCTAAAGGTACCTTTAACTAACCCCAACTTTAACGGGAAGTTGTAATAATGGCCCTAAATGTTTTTTTTAATACATTTTAAATTAACCTTGGCTTTCTATGCCACTCTTTTGGAAAATACATTTTCAAAATAATTTCTACCATTTTATGTACATTTTAAATATTAAAAATAAAAAACATGAAATCGACTGTGAGGAAATAGTGGCACATGTTGAATTTGCTGACAATATTACAGACGTGGCTGCGAAACGGAAACATGAATAACGCACACGAGATGTAAATATGCGTAAAACACATGCAGAAAACCATTTAATTACCACAAAACAATCAACGCATAATTAGTGCGTAATAATGGCACTCTAAATATGAACAAAAACAACAACAATAATAACAACAACAACAACATCGAAAACAATAAATAATAAAAATAGAACATTGCCGGCCTAAGTAACGTGTGTCAGCGGCAACCAGAAACACACGTGAAAAAGCAGTATAAAGACGTGTGCCACATTTCTGCTACAAAGTCAACAATTTGAATTCGAATTTTGCATTTAAAATTTTGCTGTTATTGTTGTTGCTGTTGTTTTAATTTTATAATTACTCTCTCGGTGGATACGTTAATGGCAGCCAAAACTAAAAATATGTACGTTTTAATGTTTACTGTTATTGTAATTGTTGTTCTTTTTTTTCGTTTTGGTGTTCTTTTTTTTTTTTTTTTGTTTTACTGGTGATATTAAAGGCAACAACAATTTAGTGACAACCAGATAAATACCGAAACTACCACATTGTCACATCACTTGTCACATTCATGATGACAGTTTGGACACGAGGAACAAATTGTCGACACCAAACAACCGTCAACCCCGAATGGTCAGCACCAGTCGTCACCAGTAACAACTGTTCAGTAAACGAACACCAACAGCAACAACAACAACAACGATATGGACAATAATATATTGAAAATATCGTTAAAAATGTTAAAACGTTTGCAACAAAAATAAAAAATTCTCGTTGGTGAACCGAAACGAAATATTGCATATAATAATAGCGTTTAAAAGAAAAAATAATTTCGGAATATAATGGCTTCATAACCACCGCCTCCAATGCCATCACTACCAATATGATGCATATCATCTATACACATACACATACACATACAACAAACCGCAACTAGAGCACAGACACATTATCATCAGCTAGCAAAGCAGCCCGTCATTGCTGTTGTCGTCGTTGTCGTCGTCCTAGACGTCAACACCATCAGCATCAGCCTCGTCATTGTCATTGCTGTCATCATCACCAGTAGTGGTCGATCCTGTAAAGTACCCCCCTTTGTACTTGTCACTTCAACATTAGTTTCTTCTTTTTTTCTCTCCCAATTTTTTGTATTTTTTTCTACAGATGTTAACTGGGGCACAGTGGAGTGAAAACCAATCCAGAATTCAAGGGAATAAATTAAATTAAAATGAAAAGCTCAAACCATCATGTGGATTTGTACGTGAATCATCAAAACAAAACAAAGAAACTGAGAACATAATATAAATTAGGGACCTATTTACCTCATTGTCTTCCCCATTCCTGAGAAGTGAAAATATAATCGATCAAACAGTTTGATGATGAATATGTAATGTAATACGTAAAACTAGAATTTTGCCTTTTTAAGCTTTTATGACACCAGATAAACCGAGAAACTAGAAATTGGTTTCCGGGCCTTAACCCTTTCCCTGTCCCCATACAAAAAAAAATGTTTATACCGTACGTCTAAAATTATATTTTTGTTTAAAAGAGTTTTTACGCACTTCTTTTCGTTTCTTTTATTAAAATATTTAATTACAGTAATGTAGAAAGAGTTTTTCTTAAAAAAAAGTGTGAATCATATGTGATGCACAGGCAGTTTTTTATCATAGTTTTGAACCAGACGTTTTGTGCATCACATATGATTCACACAGTTTGAAAACAAAACAAAAAATAGCGGAAGTTTTTTACGGCTAAATAATGGACTCAAAAGCTTTTTATGGCCAAAAAAGAATAAGAAGCGATTCCGATAGTGATGAAGAGGATCCCTTTCAAGATAGCGGTGATGACTATGTTCCTTCTGATCTAAGTAATTCATCATTTTCAACACCTGGCGAAATAAAAGTAAACTATGAAGAACATTATACATCTGAAGACGAAGAATTGGAGCAAAATCCATCTACATCGGCAGCATCAAGAATTTCTGAGTCCTAGCAATGGAACCCCACTTTCGAAGCAGGGGAAAGGTTAAATTTTATTGAAAGATATGGTTTAAATAAACGCGTTTTTTATTTCCATAAAACTTCTAAAGTAGAAAAGTTAGGCATGTGGGGACTTGGCACAATATAAAATTATTAAATCTCCACACGTTTAGTTTCTTAAATTGATTATTTCTCTCAAGTCTATTAAAATACAAACCTTGAGAAAGAATACCATTTATGAATCACATGTGATGCACAAGCGTATGAAACCAACTTGCTGTGCATCACATGTGATGCACAGGACAGGGAAAGGGTTAATTAAGTAATGAGTAGATGTGGAGAATTGTTCAACAAAATATGAGTATGAAGATAAATTCGCATTTAACTAGCAAATACAAAAAATAAAATATTTATAAGAGCCAATATTATGTGTTCAATGTCCGCAATTCATCGTCCTATAGAAGAATGGAAGTCATGGTCCAAAATTATGCAAGTCGATGTTCAAAAAATGCAAGTCTTCGGCATAAAAAATGCAAGTCATCGTCCAAAAAATGCAAGTCATCATCTAAAAATGCAAGTCAATTTCCAAAAAAGTCACCAACCAAAAAATGTATATCATCGATCCAACAAAGTGCAAGTTATCGACACAACACATGGAAGCCATCCATAAAAAAATCAAGCCATCGACAAAAATACTGCAATGAGATTCCCGATTTATACAGAAAAGTTTTTGTTGCTCGCCTAAAGAAAATAATTAGTTTTATCGCCTATATTTCTGATCCCAAGTAACGCTCGACCGTAAGGAGACCTGTTTTGGAATATAGTGAGATACCTGCAGAAAGTCCCATTTTTCAACAATATCGATCATCCTTATTGTTAAGACAAAATTTTGTATATAAGTTTTGAATTTTCAAAACAATTTGCCAATTATCAGAGAAGTTATTTTCCACTCATGAACGTGTGGGGTATAATTGTTATAATGGTATAATGGACGCTATTGGTTACCAACCTCATGTTATTCCTGGATGCTCTGGCTCTGACCTCCACTAATTGTAATTTAGTTTAGATTGCCACAAACCCACTCGAATAAAAAGAGTATATGCCTCTCATTACATTTCCTTTCTTTGATATCGTAATAATAATAAAAAATTGACGTCCTTTAAACTTCCTTTAACTTTAATCTGATTTAACCACTCTTATCACTTTGATAAATAACATTTAAACACAAGTATTACCGGTTTTGTACCACTGTTTAAAGTTTTTATGCTGAAGAGGGTTTTTCCTTTTTTCATTTTCATAATTTCCTTTTCGTTTTGTGTCTATTGCTCTTCAACACTTTAGCGCATCATTTATCAAAATTTTTATTTTTAATCCCTCAAAAAATTATAATTTTTTTCAACCAAAAAAAGGACGCAAAGCAAAAAAAAAAAAAACACAACTCGTGCAACATAAAAACATTTTCGCCTTTTGTGATATTTTACATTAAAAACAACTTGTGTTTTTTTGTTTTTCCTTTTCCTTTTTGTCGTTGATGTTGTTGTTGTTTCATAGTGGAGTAAAAAAAAAGGAAATAATTGCATTAAAGTCACGTTGCAGTTTAAAAAACACTTTAACAGTTACATGCTGCCCACAATGTTCCCTCGCCACATACTGTAAAACACACTTGAACGTTGGCACCCAATTCGGTTACAGCGCTCATACCCCCAAAAGGCATTTGATTTGACATACACTCTACACAGCTGCCGCTACCGTCTACTTCATCATCACGACCAGCAGCAGCGGCATCAGCAGTAGAAAGGCATGTTGTGCCTGACTGGAATGGCCTGCCTGCCATCAACAAATCCAGTAAGTCTGAATATTTCAAGTGTGAATTTTGTGCTTCAACTTTTCCGTTTTTGTGAATTTTTGTTTTTTTTTCTGCACATTTTTGGAGTAGTTGTTGTCGGTTGCTGCCAACTTATTTGTCACGCATAAATTTGTTAAAAATCACTCAATGTTGCCAACATGTTGAAGGGGCTATTTTGTTCGTTAGCTGATACATAAATTTTTTTATTTTTTTTGTTGTTTTTTTGTTGTTTTCTTTACAGAATTTTTCACTTTCGTAAATAAGATTTTTCAATTGTAAAATTTTTTTCTTCCAGTTTTCGAATTTTCAATTAAAAACTTTAACTTGCTGACATTTGCCGTTTTAAGTTGTTGTGCTGTATTGTGTTATGACTTACCAACCAACGAATATTCAAAGCGCAAATAAGTAAATTAGAGATTGAGCTGGAACACCCTCTACCCTACTTTGCATAGGATAAGTAAAATGACAGAATGAATATTTACCCAACCGTAGAATCTTTTGGTTGCTCTGTTCTGTTCACAAATGTTATTAGTGATCACACGAAAAGTTTACACTGCCACTTTGACCTCATTAACAGTGTGGCATCCATGAGCACATCATGAATATTGAAATGAAATTTCAGCACAACGCAAATTCTAAAATTATAAGAAAATTCTATGAGAGATTCTGCTTAAGTTGCATTTGCTACTGAATTATTTGCGACGAAGTGGACATGAATCTTTTGGGGGATGCACCTTAAAATACACGTTAATTTAAAAGCATTTAATGAGTAATGAAATCAGACATCTTTGGCTTAATTGAAGGTGTTGTGATGTGTTTAACCTTCCTATACCCGCGCCAAAAAGTGAAACACCAATACCCGCGCGTTGGTCTGTGAGACCGACAATGGAAAATCCTATATCCTTGGTACTATTTCAAAAAAATTTTTTTGATGCAAAAACGAAGCTTATTACGAATAATGAAGCTACCAGTGATATCAACTTACTGGCACTATTTTTTTTTTACAAAAAAAATCGCAATAATAAAAAAATCGGTCTCACAGACCAACGCGCGGGTATAGGAATTTTAACAAATTTTTGTATATGAATAAATTTCACATTTTCTCATAAAATTTCGAAGCATCTTAGAAGTTGAGAAGGATACTCTTATCCCATTCTCACAAGAAATTCTTAATTTTTCAAAATATTTAACAAATTTTGGAAAAGAGACTTTGAAATCACTCATCTCAGAACAATAGACTGGAGAAGCTAAGGAAGTTTGTGTATAATATAGACCTCCTGTAGACAGTAGCTGATCTAATGATGAGCACACATCAAACCTAATTTATGGTTTGAATTAAGCAAACTGTATGCTTTAAATAACGCCTAATAGAGACCATATTTAGCAATAATTCCAAACAGATGACTTAAACAAATGCAATCACGTAGAAAAAAAAAACAGTTTTTATAGTTTTTTTATAGTTTTTATAATTTTCTAGTATAGCACAAACTTACATAGTACATACATACATAGTTACAACCCGTCAGTCAGAATAAAGACCACTAAAGTTGTGTGTGTTCTAAACATGAGTGTCGGGAACTACAGTTTAAAGTCGACTCAGAACAACAGATTTTTGTTGAGAAACTTTTAATGGCAATTTTTTCTATTTACTCTCAGAGTTTTTGCCAGAAATCTGCTGAGAGAAAGTCGCCGAAGAAATATTTTTTCATATTTCGTTTTGTTGGAGATGTATTCAATGTATAGATTCCACAAGAATTATCGCAAAAGAGCTCATGATCCAAAATTTATTTCCTCTTTGCGACTGAAAGGCAACAAATCTACAAAATTAAAATAAATAGGGGTCAGTAACACATAGTCGGTCAAGATGCATTAAGTTTGTTATATCGGGTCTCTTTTAAAAAATTCGAATCTCGAATACTCGGCTCTTATGAGATAAAATCGAAGATAGATGCGGCTGTCTAGAGAAACAAAATAAGGTTATCCTCAGCTGGTTATCCTCTAGGTCACGTGAAAATTCTCGACTAATATGCAAACAGATGAGCTTACGATTACGTAAGCTCCCACCAGAACACTTCTATGGAGTGAGAGTGGGGTGTTTGGAAAGATATTCTCAAAGAAAGTGAAAAATTGGATTCGAGGCAATCGAAATTTTTATTGGAAAACTACAATAAGAGAAGATCTGTGTCATGTATCAGACTATCCAGGAATAACCCGGTGTTCGTATCCAGTGCTTTTTGACAGTGCTCAGGTTATACTTATGCAGAGTGGAGGTTGTCTCAAGCCCAGCATGTGTGTACTGTGATGATGGGAATGAATTATCGGAACTCATTCTTGGAACCAGTGGAGTATTAATGCAGCCCAGAAAGAAACATATGAATGCGTATCAGGTGGTAGGAAGGGAATTATCTTTGTTGACGTCGAGTAGCATTTTGACATTTGTGGGGACAACAGACTTGGAGGAGATATTAAAGAGATACCCTATAAAGTTTGAGAAGAGTACGAAAGATTGTATGGTCTTCACGACAGGAAGAACGCCTGCAAGCAGTAGTTTTCACCCAAGTGAATTAAAAACGGCTTGTCAACAAGATGATGATGTTTGTCGAAAATGCTACTGGAACTCTATAAAAAGAAATAAAAGGAATCTCTTATGAATTCATAAGGAATAGTTTACATTGTTGAGAATATGATAATGAATAGCTTAATGAACATGAATTTCAATAGACGTCAGCAACAAGAAATAAAATTATTTCTAAAGCAAAAAAAAGGAACAATCATGGGCTTTAATCTCTAAACAATATGCATTTCCCTTACTATTTCGTAAACAGTTAATGGCGTTTAGAAAATATTTCATTTCGTAAATACATGTAAGATTGCACATTTCGAATATTGCTGATGTTTTGTTTTGTGTTGCTTTTGAGAATCATTTGAGTAAAAACAATATGAATTTATTGCCGCGACAATGTCATAAAGCGAATTCATATTTTTATATGAATTTTGGGCAACACCAAAAAAAAAAAAAACCAGGAGAAGATAATATTTTTTTTTGTATGTAAAACCACATTTCTGTCTCCGTGTAACATTAAGTGGCCACTACTGAAAAAAAATTTTTTGCCTGCATATTTCGTTTGAACAAAAATATTCGAGAGCAAAAGGAAAACACATTCAAAATATTGTCATGTTTTTGCTGAAAAAAATGTGGAAACAAAAACAACAACAAAAGCATTAAAAAATATATAAAAATTCTATCGTTTAAATTTTATTTTCGATTGTTTTTACTACAATTTGGAATAGTTTTACCAGACAATCGGACAAAACTCATCAGTTAAATAAAAAAAAAATAATATAATAATAATACTACAATGTTATCCTCTGACTCCACTCTCTCTTCCCTATCCATTGATACTTTATCCCGAAAAAAAAAAAAATTATCAGACGGAAAATGGGAAAAGCGACAGAGAATACTAAAAAATATGAAAAACAGATAAAACCGCAAAAAAAGGAGGAATATTCAGAAATATTTGAAAACCCCAAAAGATAACAATGCAAACAAAAATTAAAAAAAAGCAAAAATAAACAATGAATGAAAATAGAAATGTGAAAAAAAGAAAAACTTGGGTATTTAAAGGGCATTGTTTTCCCTACACTATGCCTATATATTAATAATCAATTCTAATTAATGAAAAAATTTATTTATGCAATCGATGCTTGTGGGATACAATGACATCTGCAGAATTGATAATAGAGAGAAAGCAGAGAATACCACTAAACATCCTCTTTGATATTGTTCAGTACTTAATATGTACAGTTAGGCAGGCAAATTTCCTTCTCTAGTCAAAGACAATTTCAATGAAATGCATACCTTCATGAAATTGACAAGATGACTGAGAAATTTGGGCACACGATAAAGTATGCACAGAGGTATGCCAACGACATTTAAGTAAACTAATTCCACTTCTAATTTCGCCTTACTTATGTCTATAAACCTTTCTGAACACACAATACTTATTTACTCACTGAATTGTTCATTACAAGTAATAGTTTTTCGATTTACAACATTCATTACAATCCTTTAGTCAGGATTACAACACATCTTCGTACACCACCCGTGTTGTGTGTGTTAATTTCATCCATCAGTGGCTGGACTTACAGTTTATGTCGACTCCGTACAACAGATTTGAAAACCCTTTCATGGTAATTTTATTTCCTATCAGAGCTTTTGCCACAAGAGTGTTGAGAAGAATACGCCGAAGAAATATTTTTTCATATTTCTTTTTGTTAGAGATATCTTCGCTGCATTTTGAACAACGCACTACCTACTAGACTGACTTTACATACAATTTCAATAAAAATTAATTAAGTTTTCTAACAGCTTTCTTCTTTACCATAATCTTGCCAGTTGACTATTGCATTTATTCACGCTTTGAAGTTGGATACATTAAGTTTGTTATATCGGGTCTTATAAGATTAAATCGAGGATAGATGGGAATGTCTAGAGAAACTGAATCGGATAGGTAAACAGGTCATATGGAAATTATCAAGTAATGTTCATGCAGATGAGCTTGTGATTAAGACAGCTTTAACGCCACTCTTATAACCAGAACCCTTTCGTGTAGTGGGAGTAGATATTTGGTAAGGTATTCTCAATGAAAGATAAAGAGAGGGATAGACTCTTCTCAAACTAACTGGATTTAGGGCATTCGTAACTTTTATTGGGAAACAACCATAAGAGAAGATCTGATCACTTTTTAACTTATTCAAAGCGGAGGTTACACTCAGATGACGATCGTTTTGATTCTGGTGCGAAATAATGGAGCCGTGTGGCAGACATTATCATATACCGATGCATAGATGAGGGTTTTTATGGTGGAAAAGCTTCAAATACTGCCAAAAATGATCGCTTCGTTGTTCTTTGTGATCGATTATGAGCTTGCGTGGTAACCTCTCAGAGCATGGCTTTCGCATAGATAATCTAGAGCCTCATATATTTCGAAAAAATTTATTTTGCGTTCAACCAAAATTATATTGTGGACTTGTTTGATGATTGTATGACAACAGCCACTTTGGAACGTCCACTCCTTATTTCACCACATGTAAACTTAGCAAATCAACAGTTGATTTCGCTGGATTAGAAATTTCAAACTTTTTTTCCTTTAGACTAACAAAAGTTTCTTCGCTCAAGCCACCATCTGTGTTTTAGCTTACGAAGTTTGTGTTCAGAGCATAAGAGCGGATATAGTGTGATCCAAAAAATTTACTTTTAGCCAACTTAGGAAGGCGTTTATCACATTTATAAGTGCACCTACTGTCCTTTATTGCCAACTCCTTTCGTAACAAGTTTTAAACAGAAGCGTACTTCAGAAATGTTGTATAAAAAAATGGAAGAGATCCGGTATAATTGATTTAAAATAAACATAGAAATGTATTCCCCATGTACGTTCTTATTTGTTTTGTTGGTCAATGGAGAAAGTATGAGAATTTTAAAGTATGACTATTGCAAACAGTATTTGAAAGTTAAGAAAAAAATTGAAATCATAAACGAACAACAAAAAAAAATATGAGAATACAACCAAGTATTGTCATGACAACGTCTAAAAATGGTATTTCAAAAAATGGAAAGAGAAATACCAAAATTCGAAACGATAAAAGTTGACAAGCGAAAAAATGAAGAGAACAAAATGCAAAATAAGCAGTGAAAACGTTGTCATAAACACGAATTGCCCGAAAATCTGTTGAACTGTTTTAAACATTTTTTGAAGCATTTTAATTGTTGAATTCATTCTGTTAAGTCGCGTAAGTACTTCTGCAAGAGAATAAAATAATTCGAGAGATTAAAATAATGCAAATCATTTGATTGGTTTTGTGAATTTAAAAATTTGAGGAAACTTGAAACATTTTAAACTCAATAAGCTTGCCAACTAAATTTGAACTTTTTTAAAAGCTTTTATTGACAATATTTTAACTGTCTACTTATTATCGAAATTATACGAAATTGTCTGAAAACAGCAACTGAAAAAGAGAAACAGGTGCCTTAGTTTCTTAAATGCAGACGTCTTACTAAGTGGTATGCAGAATAAAATGTTCAATCCTTTGGTGTATACATTGCATATGTTGCAACTATGTTTCTATAATGTGTTGTGTAAACGTTAAAGCGCTTGTTCAAAAATCCGATCAATCCAGATTCCAATCATCAAGAGAGCATAAAATCTACATACTATCACTCTCTTCTACACAAAAACTTGTTCTAGGACTTGTATGATCGTCCAAGTCCCCCTTAAAGTATATCAATTATCTGTTTCGATGGAAAAACCTAATTAATGGAAGCCAGCACTTTTCTCAGGGTTTTACACAGTCTCTTTAAGTTATGGGGGTCGGCTAGAAAGGGTGAAATACAGGTTTTTGAATACCAAGAAGATTAAAGTCAAAAGAAGAAGAGTAAACTATTAAATCTCTTTCCGTCAAGCCATTGCTTCATGTTTGGAAATAAACAACTAACTGAATTCGAAGAATATGGCAAACGGAGGAGCTATCCAATTTAGTTTTTTTTTTTTTGCAACCTTGAATTGTCTTTTTGTAAAAAAAAAAAACTTTCTTCTTGACTAAATGCTATTTTGAGGCTTCTCGATCGGATAAAAAAGAAGGCGAAGGTACTCATTAATGACAGTAGGGAATCAAACCCTATTGATTCTTCACAGCACCATCACAATTTAAAATGTATTTCACGTGTTTGCCGCGACTTAAATAAAACTCCCTAGAAGAAAATATTTCCCCAACGCTTACAATATAAACAGATTAAAATCTAACGTGAACAAGCAATGCTTCCTGTTACTTCACTCCTATAACCCATTTTCCTAGTTCCAACACAAGGCACTCTGTTTGAGTAGAGGTCCTGAAGCCCTGAATGTTGGAGATAGTAAAATGCAATTTATCTTTCAAATCCTAATTAAATCGAACGTATAAGTTGGCCTCATATTCTTCTCGGATTATTTTATTATTTTGAAAGAAATCAATGTGGATTATGCTGTATGCATCTCAAAAAAAACCTTCATTATAACTTGTTTGGCTGAAATACTTACCTGGGTCTTCTTTAACATGGATTCGTGTTGATAAAGCCACTCTCTTCACTTTTGTTTAGTTCATCATCTAGTGTGTTAAATTCACGTTCATATAATAAAACATTCGTTCGCACTGCGTTTGAATAAGGCCAAATGTTACAGCAAAGGTTGCGTTTGTATTTGTAGTTGATTGGTGGCAGACGTCGCACACAAGTGATCATATAAAATTTAAGTCATTGAGCCATGTAAGAGGCCATTGGCTGTTACAATTTATCTAACGATCAATACCCGCTTAGTGAATTTTAACTGTTTCGGGCTAGGAGACTACTTGACCAAAAAAAATATTTGGCGTCTTCCGTCCCTGTGTTACAATTTAAATTGATGGCACAGCGTTCAAGCAAGCCATAGTCTGAGAAATAGTTTTTTCCAAAAAAAAATGCTTAATAGACACAACAAAAAATTTTTGTTCTCTTCAAATTACTAGGTAGTGTGCTATCTATGCCCGTAAAATCTTAACGACGCAGGGTGTTCAAATTGTGGCATTAGTTAACTGAGTGTAGCCTATTGTCAGCAGTTTTGATATTCAAGGCTTAAAAAGCCTTATTTAATTTTTTCGGACGAAAAAGGCAGAATGCTTCTCTTTTGGGCACACTTTATCTCCAGCGGTATTGGGAAATTTTGCCAAAATACTTTCAATTTTATGTTCTCTGCTAGAATTTGTAGATCTTTTCTTTTTTATACTTTTTCTACATTTTTTTTCAATGCTCAACAGCTCTGTGTACTTTTTTTATAACCAGTCCGATAGCTATTGAGTTAAAAACGTGAAGTTTGAAAGTTTTTCTTATTTTTATTGATAAAGAGGATTTTTATTTCAATTCTTATTCAATGACTATTCTTAAAAAAAAGATTTATTTATCAATGAAAACCTTACACACCCTTACTATAACACATGATTAGCAGAGACATGCAATCGTAGCGATAATAATCCTTTCAAATACAGCAAAACATATAGACCTAGAAGTGTGACCATATTTTTTGTTGTGCACACTCCAAAATGTTTGATTGCTTATTTAATTGATTATTGCAATTCCTTAGTCAGCCACCTTATTTGTATGAGAGATTGATATTTTCTAGGTCGAATAGAGGGAATAGGATAAACTCTGTGAAATTTAACAAGGCCATATCTCAACAACATTTTTTTTTTCACTCCATTCGTCTCTGGAACCAACTTCCCCCTCAAATACAATTGATCAGCAATGCAAAGTATTTCAAAACTGCCATTTTCAAGCACTTTTCTTAGTTAGTGTTCTCTAATTTTTGTAAATCTGTTTCCCCGTAGTTTTATTATAATTGTGATATTCTTTTTTTCTTTTTTAATACTTTTTGTGATAATAATGTTCTTTTTCCATTACTTTACTTAAATTTTTTTTTTTATTTTATTATTAAGTTTCTTTTCTTTTTAAATTGATTTTTTTTTTTTGTTAAATTTTGTTAAAGTAGTTAAATTAAATGATTCAAAATAAATTTTTGTAACAATTGCTAAGTCGCCGTAGTCTAGTAGGTAGTGTGTTGGCTTATTAGACGTAAAGCCAAGGGTTCGAGCCCCAGGCCAGACATCAAAACAAAAATACAAAAAGTATTTCTTCGGCGACTTCCTCTCAGCAGATTTCTGGCAAAAACTCTGAGAGTAAATAAATTGCCATGAAAAGTTTCTCAAAAAATCTGTCGTTCGGAGTCGACTTTAAACTGTAGGTCGCGCCACTTATGTATAAAATTAACACACACAACATAAGTGGTGTGGGCAACTAGGTCAATAATCCTGACTGAAGGATTGTAATGACCAATTATGTATGTATGTAACAATTGCTAAGCAATACTGTAATATAAGATTTATTCTTGTTGTATTGTTTTGAACAAATAAATAAATAAATAAATCTTGAATTACAACCCAGCTGCTAACTCCACTCATGTTGTGTGTTAATTTTATCCACAAGTGTCGGCACCTTCAGTTAAATGTCGACTCCGAACAACAGATTTTAGAAACTTTTCATTTCAATTTTATTTACTGAAGAAGTCAATTAAAGAAAAACATTTTTTAAATTTCATGTCCAATTGAGATGTCCAAGTCAGGAGTTGAAACACTGCTCTTCGACTACGGCGACTTCAATGTCGTATGTTATAAAAGTTTCTTAAATACCAAAATACTTTCTCCTTCAGATAAATAATTTAATTTTTAGTGCTTCTATTTCGGTTATTACATATAAGAATAGCCTTTCAAATGTGTTACAAAAATTTCAGCTGTAATATGAAAATTTTACCCTTTTTTAAAGTGGCCTGATGGAGAATGCCTTGGGGCATAATAAATATTATTTTTATTTTCATCTGTTTTTTAACGATGTTTAAGCTCATAAAAAATTATTATTTTTCCATAATGAATTTTAATTAACCATAAAACTACAGCGGAAGTATTGGCCAATTAAAATGAATTCAAATCAAATATACGCTCGTTTTCTTCTTTTTTATTACCTTTTTAATTTGTGTTATTTTTGTTATTATCATTCATACTTATTCCTCCTAGACGTTCAATGCGTTTATAAAGCATATAAATAAACAACAACTTCAAAAAACAAAAACAAAAAACTAGGAAAGAAAGGAAAGATAAACACAAGCAACGACAATCAGTAGGAATCCACCTTTTATTATGACACTCATAAATCATAAACAGTTTAACACCGAGTGGCTCTTCTGTTTTTCGTTTTATAATGTCACGGAATGACTGACGACAACTGGTGGTATGAAATGAAAATAAAAAAAAACAAAAAATATTATCGTTTTGCATAAACGAATAAAGAAATGAATATGACGGCGGCACTCCCTCTCCATAGAGCACTATTCAGGAGTTATAGAAGTAGCACGATGTTGTATCATAATGTTGCAACAAACATAAATAACACTTTCACTAAACAGCCATTGATGCAAACACCCTCACCATCCATCCATCCCCCAACATTTACTGCACAATATATTCTTATTTATTCTTCTTGGCGAAATGATGAACCGAAAATTAAAAGAAAAAAAAATGGAGGGAATTAAAAATAAAAACTAATAAACTAATTGCTGTCAAATGAAGAATGTTTCGTTTTAGTTGAAATGACAATGTGCTGCACAGCAAAAGTTGCATGTTTCTTTAGAAAAAAAGGGGTGCTTGTCTGCTCACTACTCACTTAGACGTTCTGTGCAAAGCCATAAACTTCAATTTCATATTTTCTCGCGTTTTTTTTATACTTTTTTTATTTGATAGATGCGTCTTGCACGTCAACGTAAAGTTTTGACGTTTGATGGTTTTAATGATGAAGTTGCGTAATAAAACTGAAACAATATTCCATATTATTTTACCATACTTTGCTAATTAAACAGATGAGTCCTGCTGCAAATTTTATTGGCTGCTTGCAATAGAAATAATGAGAAATAAATGCGAGTTTATTATTTTAATTTGTTTTTTTTTTTGTTTTTTTTTTTAATAAAATTGTAAAGAATATGAAAACAATACAATAACATGTTATTTAAGAAAACTAATTAGTTTTATTATAAGCTATGATAAGTACTAGAGAAGGTTTACAGCAGACTTTTATTCCCTTAAAGTGAAATGAAATTGGCTAGACAAAATTCAATTTAAGTATTCTCAATACGTGATAATGAACTCATTAAAAAACAAATATCTTTAGTACAAGGTATAGCAACAACTGAACTCTCTTTTACCGTATAACATACATACATAATTGATCATTACAACCCTT
Source organism: Sarcophaga caerulescens (assembly GCA_927399465.1). Taxonomy (NCBI): domain Eukaryota; kingdom Metazoa; phylum Arthropoda; class Insecta; order Diptera; family Sarcophagidae; genus Sarcophaga; species Sarcophaga caerulescens. The sequence continues at coordinate 41,325,985 of OV656873.1, read as the reverse complement.
CAGTCAGAATTTCGACCTAGCTTCTCACAGCACTTATGTTGTGTGCATTAATTTTATACATGAATGGCGGGACCTACAGTTTATAGTCGACTCCGAACGACAGATTTTTGAGAAGCTCTTCATGGCAATAATATTTACTCTCAGAGTTTTTGCCAGAAATCTGCTGAGAGGCAGTCACCGAAGTAATATTTTTTTTTTCATATTTCGTTTTGATGCCTGACCTGGGATACGAACCCGGGCTTTAACAACACACTACCTACTAGGCTACGGCGTATATTTATCGTATAAAGCTTGTTGAAAATACAATCGTCTTTCCTATGAACAAAGAGCAAAGTTTCAATTGAATTTTTCACCAACAATTTTATTTTTCTGAGAGAATCAGATGGCACTACTTGACAGATTTGACTTCAGCCGATATTTGCTGCAGTTTAAATACTACGAAGATAATGGTCCAATATTGTAACATAAAAATAAGGCTGCTGTTTGGAAATTGGCTATTTTGGCTGTTTATTGTGAAACACTGGTTAAGTACACATTTATTCATAGTTCTGGACATCTTTGGACTAGAATGTTTTTCAAATTGCAACAAATCGAATCTGTACCAAAAGAATTTCTTGTTTCCAAAAACGTATTTTTTAGAGACACTATTCTGAAGTGGACAATACATACACAATTGATCATTCGAACCCTTTAGTCAGGATTACAACCTAGCTTCTCACAGCACGTATGTTGTGTGTATTGATTTTATACATGAGTGGCGGCACTTACAGTTTAAAGTTGACTCCAAACGACAGACTTTTAAGAAACTTCTCATGGCAATTTTATAAACTCACTTAACTCGCAGAGTTTTTGCCAGAAATTTGGAAGTCGCCAAAGAAATATTTTTTATATTTCATTTTGTTCGTGATGTCTGATCTGTAGTTTGAACCATATCCTCACATCTAATAAGCTAATACACTACCATGAAACATAAGAATTATGAATGGAACTAATAAGTGGCGCTAATAACTCTACACTACGTATGAAGGATCATAAGAAGCTCAGTTATTTGGTAGATTTCCGCTTGGAACTAAAGAATCGCCTACGATTGTTTATTTTATTTGCAAAGTGACCGCTTCTGTTACTGTATTCTATTAAGGTGTAGAGTTACTAACTGAATGAATCAACATATATGTATATACTTACCCTAAAATATGTTTCTCCTTTTGTCTTTCTACTGATGCCCTGATCAATTCCAGTGTTTTTTTTTTTTTTAATTCAGTATTCGATAGACACCTTCATACATACAGTTTTCAAATATTCGTTCTGTCATGAAAATCTCCACATTAGGATAACTTAGTTTTTGATAAACGTCCTTATGTTTCCTTATGAAGTTCTGTAAATTCATTCTACACATCACTAAACAATGGCTTCAAGCGCCTCTTATTTTAAACAAATATTCTTTGAAGGTAAAATGTACGATTAGAAAGCCGGTTATTTGTCTCATACAATGTAATCTGATGCTAAGCGCTAATACCCTACCCTAATACTATATCTTAGATCAGATGTCATATAAGTTATTAAAAACAAAAACCCAGTGTCCATCATTACTGAATTCCATACTCGTATTGCACTTTCTAGAAAGAGGAATAATGGAAATAGAACCACTAATAATTTAGGCTAGGTTAGGTTAGATGGCGAAAACCTTCGACGGAAGTGGTCCCACTTAGGCCAACAATTAGCCCCGTTGTAATACCACAATTAATTGTACACGGAGGTCAAATATTCCCTAGAGAGTCCTAAATAAATCTTCCAATTGCAGCAATATTTATATTAGAGAGCTCGGTCAACGATGTCAGAAATTATGACGACAGAAACTTTCGTCTTTTCATGACAAGAGCAGTGCACTGAGACCAACAGCTCCTGCAGAAGTCATTAGTTGAAATGCCTAGTCTTTCAACATGCCTGTCAAAAGGACAATATTCCGTAAGTATCACTATTGTGCGATGGATGGCCTTACGATTTAAGGGCAGAAGTGAGTCAGTCCCCTTCTTTTCCATAAGTGTCTAGCAGGATCTGGCAATATTGCACGTACCTTCCTGCTTCCAATGAGATTGAGCTTCACCGTAAGGCGAGTGGATAATATCCACACCATAAAACGAGCGGAATACCTATGTACGTCTTGTAACATTTTGATGATTGCTAGCTCCGTACCGGCTCTGGTTAGTTCATCAGCAATTTCCAACGATATCCCTGCGTCCTGGAACGCATACAAGAGTTACCTTTGAAATTTCTCCAAGAAATCCCCGGTATTCGTGAACAAGGACGGACTTTGAAACCACATTAGTTAGGAACTTAATCCCAGCCTGGCTATCTTAGTAAATCAATACATTTTCAGCGATAATTCTGCGACTCAACAAGCATTGCACCGCTTTCAAAATTGTCATGACCCCTGCTTGGAAAACACTGCAGTGATCAGGCAGCCTATAAGAAAGTTTAATATCAGGGCCGTTAATGGTGATACAAGGGCCCACCCTGTCACTCGTCTTTGAGCCATCAGTGTAAACTTCAAGGGTCCCACTGGGATCCTCCGGTTCCTCTATTTAGAAAATTAATGATTTAAATGGATTAAAATACATGAATGTTACCCATCAGACAGTTATTCTCTTATAAAAATGAAGAAAAAAAAACTTTTTAATTTATTTCATTGTTAAACATAAAAAAAAGACTCTCGAATACAATTAGAATGCAAATAAAATTTATGATTTAATTTAACGATGTTATGGAATAATTTTATAAAAAAAATTATGCAAACTTTTCTATGGAATAATTTAAAATAATTGCTTTAAATAAATATCGTAAATGGCAATAAATTGTGACCTACTCATTGGGTTTATTACTCGACACACACAGCCAGACTGGGAAACATTTTTCTATTCTCTTATCAAATAATGTATGGAATGAATAGAATGTGGCCAAATGAAAACAGAGATACACACATACACACACACACTCATATATCCAAATCATATAGACTATAAAATGAACACACACAAGTATACATATAGAACAATGTATGTATGTGTGCATTTCCGTTTCATATACTCATACAAACTGTAAACGTATATATATGTTGAGGAGTGTTTGGCTGTGTGTACGTTCAGATTATGTGACGTTAGTAAATGATGACATTGTTGAAGAATTGCCCCTTGAAATGTCAACTGCCTGCAGGTTAGGTTTTAGCACGAATAATTGTACGAATATATTTCTATGAGATATTATACTCAACAAACTGTCATGAACATCATTATTATCATCATCGTCATCAGCATTATCTGCATAGTAGCCATCATCATCATCATGTTTGTTATCATTATTGTTTTATTATGATTTTCTATGTTGTCGTCGTTGTTGTTGTTGTCATCAGAATTGCCATCATCATTATGATCATCTGCAATAACTACAAAATCATTGTGGCCAAAGTCATTGTTGTTAACATTCTAGTCCACGTTCCCGTTCAACAGCAACCTCAGCTTCAGAGTCATAGTCATCAACAACAGCTGAAAAAAATAATGGGAAAAAATAAATCTTTTTTCATCTGCTTAGCAAAAAAAAAAAAAATAAGGGAAAAACAATCATAATACCCTACAAAAATGCTTTAGGGAAAGCCATAATACGTAGAAGCATCCACTCGCTAAGAATATTCTGAAAAACAAAGAGTGGGAGAATGAAGAGTTCTCTTTAAAGGCAATGACACAAAACTTTTGAATTCCTGTTACATTCCGATTAATAATCTAAGTGGTGGTAAATACAACCGAAATGTAGTCCAAATAATTTAAGTCATGAACTTCACAGAAAGAAATTTACTTTCAAGGATCTCATAACCAATTGATCACACAAAAATTAAACCGCTGATCCAGGTGAATTACCTTTGGCATCAACAATCTCTCGCTGATTCCAACTCCGATAACTCAATATAATATCGTGATTTATTTTAAATAAATGTGTGACATCTGGTGGCCTAGAACCTTGGCATCTTCTGATCGTATTTTTCTATTGACAGTATTCAAATTTAGTATTGGTTTGAATGATAAATTTTTTCCACAAAACTGATGCTTAATTAACACATTTTCTGCCTTCAAATTAGAAAAAGCAATACTTTCAATTGAAATCCAGGACTTTTAAAATGACACAGGATTATTGACCCGCTTTCGGATATATCTCGAGTCTCGGCAATGGCATAACGAATGTTGACCTTCAAATGCTCAATTATCTCTGGTTTGTCGGCATAACACTTTTCTTTAACGGCACCCCACTGAAAATACAGCAACGGTGTCAAATCGCAGCTTTTTAGCAGCCACTTGGCATCAACTTTTCGGCAAATTAAACAGCCATTAAACGTTTGACGCAATAAATCGAATGTGGCATGAGACGTGTGGCATCGTTCACATCAATATCATGCAGAGCGGCGTCCTCATCTTCAAAGGAATATGAACCAATGATGCCTCTGCTCCAAATGCCGCAGCAAACAGTCGATCGTAAGGGGTGCATTGGCTTTATGTAAGAGCACGTGTGGGCGTTCTGAGCCCAAAATACTGCAAGTTTGCTAATTAACGTACCCACCAATATGAAAATGAGTTTCATCCAAAAATTATTTTTTTTTATTTGACAAAATCGACATCATCGTGCAGTTTCTCGTTGGTCTAATAAATCTCAACGTTGCTTACACGTACATCAATTCATTACGTTGAGCGAAGAAAATATACTGAATTTTGTGACAAAATAGAATGACATAAGTATTGTCAGATTTTGAAAATACCGTTGATTCAAATTTAAACCGATAGAAGGTCGAACCTATAGCTATATTCGAAACATAAAGCCAGAATATAGGGTGCATACGAAAAGAAGATTTCTAACAATGAAATTATAACTTAAAATACAAACATACATACATACTACATACTACATATGTATGTACATATGACATTACAAGCATGTATGTATACAAACTAATAAACAGCGGCAGAAAAAAAAATTACATTTCATAACCCTCTCTCTAACGCATACAATATTAACGCATAACGTCGAGCAACAACAAGGTATATATGGTTTTAGATCCTCTTATACTTCAAAATTTCACCATTAATAGCAACAATAACAACAACAATTACAACAGCAAAAAATAGCAACGACAACAACACACTAAAAGATTTCGTTTATATAAGTTTATGTACATATGTATGCCTGTGTGCAGCAAAACATATTTATCCCTGCACTCGTTTTACCCTTTATTACTCTGGTACTGCTGCTAAGTTGAAATAAGAAAAAAAAAACAAGCGGTTGCTGATGTTGCGGCTTAAGTTTTGTAGTAGAGTTGCGGTTTTCTACTGCAAATGACTGTTGACGCTAATGTTACTGCCACTGCTAGGATTTCAGTTTAAAATCTTTGAATCTGTTTTTAATTTTTCCTTTTTTTTTGTTTTTTTTTTTTCTCAAATGTCAGCCGTTAAATGCCGTCAATGTATTCTCGGCACAATAAAACGCTTAAAACGCAAGTGGCATTGGCAAGACCAGGGAGTTTTTTTTTATGAATATTATGCCCACTTTAGTTTCTGTGCGGCTTATTGTAGACGCTGCTGCTCTTGTTGCAACATCATTATCTTGTCCTTTATCATCATTACAGCCTCGCTGTAATCTTTCTCTGTCACATTCACATATTTCGTCGCCGGTTATATTTCAATAGTGAAATTTGTTTCTTAAATTTATAGAGTTTTGTCATGGGTAATAGTATCCTACAAAAATTGAAGTCAAATTGGGTTGTGTATAGAGTTTGTGGCAACTTTAAATGGAACGTAAATATTGGATTTGATTAACTTGTTTGTACAATTATTAAACTCTGGCCAAATCGTAAGACATAATATGATCACTCACTTACTTAATTGGTCAGGACTACAACCTAGTTTCTCACACCAGCTATGTTGTGTGTGTTAATTTTACACATGAGTACAGGGATCTACAGTTTAAAGTCGACTCCGAACAACAGATTTTTGAGACATTTTCTATGGCATTTCATTTCATTTATCTCCAGAGTTTTTGCTAGAAATCTGCTGAGAGGAAGTCATATTTCGTTTTGGTTGGAGATGTCTGACTTGCGTTTTGAACCCTGTCCTCACGTCTAATAAGTCAACACACTACCTACTAGACTACGGCCACTATGATCACACAACGGCCAAAGGTGCCCTGTTAATTCTAATCGAAATGCATGTCAGTTAACACCATTATAAGCCCTCAGAATTATGGTATTAGGTTGCTCGTAAGGATAGGAATACACTTCCCTTGTGGCATCTTAACCAGTAGACTGCCCAGTAAAATGTAGAAATATTAGTCTGGAGACCAAAAGTATTTTGTGTTTGTAAAATCTCCTTTAAAAGACTCCTCCTTAGTAGAAGACTGTTTACGAAAAATTATACACACTGCGACAACGTAGCCAAAAAGTTGCCAAATTGATTAGACTGTGTTTTGCTCGTGCATTCATACCTCCAAACCCTTACTTTCTTTCCGACTCTAAGATAAATTATGTCTGGTCATAGTCATATACGTCTCATATTCCATCTTGACTGCCTGTATGTATGTAAGCCAATACTGCTGTCTTTTTTTGTCTTTTTTTTTTTGCTCCCTAATGATATCATTTTTCTCCAACCTGCCTTCTTTTTTTTGCTTGCAACCTACCTCCACACTTAACTCTCACTCAGGCTTTCGCTTTCATATCATTTCAATTTTAGCCTTTTGTGCTCACATACAGATTCTGAGTGAATTTTCATTCCATTCTTTAGCATTCTTGTGCTGACTGTAAATTTGCCTGCATATTTTTTACTTTGATTAATGTGCTGGCAAATATGGCCAGATAAAACAAAAAACAAAAGAAAAAAATGGAAAAATAAAAAAAAATTCAACAAAAACTAAATGGAAAAATGAAGAAAAAAAATTTGCGTTTTTTTTTTTTGTAGAAATAAAGGAAAATTATGCTAAAATAAGCATAAGGCAGGCACTAAAGCCTAACAATGAGTTGTGTTATCATCACTAGACAGATTCAAGGTGTACAAATAGACCTACACACGCACACTTCTTTCACTTACATACATACTTACATCTATACTAAGGACAAATGCTTCTTTTACTTTAGTTTATGTATGTATGTCTGTTTTGTATGGCGGTGTGTTTGTATGATTGTATTGCACGGTAATGAAATGTAATTGAAAATACTTGAACTATAAAGCAAGTGACTGCATGCCTGCAAATGATGTTATAACCTTGGAAATAATAGTTGAAGATTCAAATTCTTTTGTAAAAATGGAAGAAAAAATTGTTTTTTTAAAAAAAGTTTCTAAATTTAGTTTTCGTTTCATTTGAATTTAATGAGTTGAGTACTATGAATACAACATTGTTTACTTTAGACTTCTTCTATAAAAGCTTTTCTACAAGAGCTCTAAATTTGTTCAACAAGCCTACTAAATCGGCTTAGTTAACCTTATCAAATGCAGTTCGGCATAATCTAAAGACTGGATACCATCGGGTCCATGATTAAGCGCTTCCTACATTTAAAATAAAAAACAACAAAGTGCGTGTGAAATATCATTGACATTTTGTATTTATTTAAAACATCTTTTGATGCAATTATGTGTGTAGTGTACCATCATTCAAAATATTCAAACGTTGTATAAATCAGAGTAAATTTGGACAGTTGCATAGGTTATGTTGGTATTTTAGGAACACCTGCAAAAAGTCTAATGGAGTCAAAATGCAAGATCGATGGCCAATTAACGTCAGTTCCCTCAAATCGCTCGGCCATACTGTCTTTCATTTAATATTCTCCTATTAAACACGTTTTTGATGGCTCGTAACGATAGATTAGAAAAGTGGTTTGACTTCCTTTCGTTTTAGTAGCATATCACTGGAGTTAATGTTCGCTCCAGAGGCTTTCAATCATAAACCTGCTCTGAGTATCCAAACTTTTTAAAATTTTTCAAAATACTGTCAGAAATTTTTTCCGCTTCTGTCTTCTAACAACTAGCATACCAGGCTTGTTTTTAAAATTATAAGAATTTTATCATGTTTTTCTGCAACTGGCTACCTAATGGATTGATGACATCAAATCCTGTTGCATTCTCAACTTATATTTCAATTTTTAGAGTACGTTTCCTGAAACTTGTTTATGAACTATTTTCACTGAAAATGCAACCTGAAATGTTACTTTTCAACAACATTTTCAACTGCCACAGTTGAAAAAATTTTTCCGGATTTATGTATATTAGCCCCTGAATAGATTAACAAATAAGCAACACTTGGAAATTTTTGGATTTTATTTTTTAAATCGAAAAATCACCATAGTTTAGTAATTATAATTGCCATGAAAAGTTTCTCCCATCTGGAGTAGCCTGAATTGGGTTTGAACCGAGGCCTCATGTCTAATAAGCCAACACACAACCTACTAAACTACTACACAACACAAGTGTTGAGAGAAGCTAGATTGTAATCCTGACTAAAGGGCTGTACACACCAATGAAGTAAGTAAATTAAGTCAGTACTATATTTTGAAGGAATATATGAAGAGTCTCGTATACAAAGACAAACTAGCCACAATATCAGACCTTAACAGCTGCCATTGGTGAGACACCTGCCGAATGTTGGAAAAATTTTACCAAAATTGTAGCTCACGCTTCAACCTCCTATGGCATAGTTGCGGAAAACATATTCAAGAAACAAGCTTCAAAATTAAAAATTACGGTCACTCACTTATCACATTCAATTAAATATTAAATTTATTTTTTTTTTTTGTTGAATTTTCCAAAACAAAACATTTAAAAACACTCCCTTCACTTGTAGTTGCAATTTCATTCATTTCTTTATTATTTATTTCAATTACGAAAATAATAATAAATTTCTTCTTCATCTTACTACAGAGCCAGTCAATTAAATCTTTCCAAATTGTGGACAATTAGAGAGTAAAATGGAAAAACCAGACCCTGTATATGGTCGAGCATGGAATAAAGTGAATAATTACAGTACAGGGTAACAACAAATTCATTTATTACTTACCCATTGACTTAAAACTGTTTTAATTAATATTTTAAAATGCTGCATTACCAAAAGGAAAAGAGAAAAGAAAGGAGAAGAGAAGAAAGCGAAAGAATCAAATCACTGAACAAATAATCGACATACTGGAAATACTAAATAAAACATAAAGAAAGAGAGAGAAAATTAAAACTGGGTTACAATTATAAATAAAATAATGAAAGAAAGAAAAAAAAGAAACATTGAAGAAGAGAGAAATAAATTGTAAATTATTTGCAGTGCAAATACTTTGAAAGAAATGCTTGAAAAGAAGGCATGTGTAGTTGCGGTTAGGCAGGGATAAATAAATTCTTTGCTTTACTTTATTACTTCAGTCACTATTTGTTTCCTTTTGGCGCTGGACAGACAGACCGGAGCGCCAGACCTGGGCAATCAACGTACTATATGTATGTACATACATTCGTTTGTATACTACGTATGCATACACAAACTATACATATATATATGTGTTCATATGTTGTTTGTTCGTATGAGGTGAGAATACCACTAAATATATTTCCTAACATCCGTTTGACCAACCATCCGTATTGTGTCTGACTATAGGACACTACATCCGTTTCAACTACCTTCCTGTAAAATGATTTCCTTTTATTTTTCAAAATAAATGTTTACACCCGTACATGCATTTGTCTGTGTATGCATTGCCCTGTATGCAGCGTTGGGTTTCTGTAGTTGGAAGTTTGTTTGTGCAGTTGTTGCTGTTGTTATAATACAATTTCTATTTCTATTATGGCTTCTGCTGCAATTATTTTACCTGAGCTTTCTATGATGGCCAAGTAAATGTTTCATTACTTTATAGCACCAGCCAAGCTAAAATACATGCATTTTTAATCAGTTTTTTCTTTTCTTTTGCAGTTTTAACACCATTTCCAGTTTTTATAACACATCTTTAGAAGAGGTAGCGAAGAAATTTTTGCAATTAGAGAAGTTAGTGCAGTCTTACTTGCATCTTAATACAGAACATAATTTTCAAATTAGATTCATTTGTCTTGTATATTATTTAAAGAAGCCTTCATAGCAACGTAAATACAATGCCAATGCCTTCAAGGACTTTGCGGTAAAAAAATAACCGAGTGGTTGCGGATTCAGTAAGTGATTTAAATGTAAACCGGCTGTTGGAATATATACTCTATGAAAGCTGACATTATCGAGTTACCATTTAATACCGTTTGTATTAGTAATAAGTCTCAGATCATATTGCGAACTATTTTCGTCAAATCGAGCATCAGATTGACGCTTTTACAACGAAAACTATTCAAGCAAAAGAACTTTGTTTTAAAACTTGAAACCTAATTTTAGTTCCCAAGAAAATCATTAGATTCCCATGTTAAGTTTGCTTTGATATGCCTGCCGATGAATACTAAATCCTTGTTAGGCTTGGCTTATAGGGAGTGACTTCCCTAGTAGAAGAATGCTATTCCCAATACCGCTTGTAGAGGCCTACAAAAAAATGTTATCGATACGTCCTATATCCAATGAACAGATAAGCACTACAGGCTTTGCAAAAAATGAAAGCAAATAATATTGTTTTTGTTTTATAATGAGTAGAACTTAAGTCATGACTAATTGTAAGGAGGTATAGCCCCCCTTTACGTTAAACAATTTTTAAATTGATTTGGATAAAAGAAATTGATGTTTAATAATAAGGGATAAAGGATACCGATGATTGTTTTAGTGGTTTTGTGAATGCGGCTGAAACATTCAATTGCTTTAACATTTTTCAGCGAAAATGATCTCTAAAAATGGGACCCATTTCTGAATGACTGCGTATGTGAACAAATAAAATTCTTGAATTTAAGAAGATATTATCAACATGAGATCCAAGAGCGTCAAGTAATTGAAGCGGCTTTTATGCTGGCGGCGTTATCGGCGAACGCTTCGTGTGAATGATTAGAAATTTCTTTTGGCCTGAGTTAGATGATCTGAACACTAATGACATGTAGCTTAAATATGATGGCGCTACGTACTACACAATCCATGGCGCGTTGGATATTCTGCACTGGCGATTTAAGGGCATATTCACCTCACCGTGGAAGTGATGAGAACCGGTCACCAAAATCATGCAATTTGACCCCGTTAGACTTTTACTTGTGATGCTTTCTTAAGTCACAGGTATACGATGAAGTGATTGACAAATCGGTTTTCAAACGGCACGGTTGATAGAACTATTGTGAGGAAACTGTTCTGCATGCAAGGATCGAATCGACTCTAAACCACGGTGACTAGCGGTTCTTATTATATTGCCAAATTCGTGAATTCACTACGTACAGTATGATAAAAATATTGGGAAGATCTGCTTGGAAATAGTCAAGTTTACTGATCCCACTTCATCCCACACCAAATTTAAAGCAGTTAGGTTTAGGTTAGAGGACTTGTACTTATCAAATGAGACAAGTACAGTACCCGGAGGTCAAGTTGACCCATTGCACAAACGTCCTTAAGATGAGAGGATAATAGAGGCGATAAGAAAAAGGAGAGGAAGTAGGAAAGGTAGAATAAGGAAGCGGAGGAATTATACAGACCAATAAACACACAAGAAAGAGCGCGACTACACTAATGAAGCCCTTGCACTTCTCAACCAACTCAAACTAATAATAAACTTTTGTCGGCTCTCGACACAGAATTCGAACCCTCAAAGAAGCCCCTGCCTCAACCTACTATGGGCTGGACAGTTACAGAGGAGGTATTCGATAGTCTCCAACTCCTCCTCATCTGAACATACCCAGCAAAATAGTCCAGCTGGCATCTGTTCCAGATCCTTGTCAGAGACCTAATCCCGCAGTTAAGACGGTGCTGATAGCAATTATAAGAGAAGATTTTAAGCCTATAATACTGTCAGATAATGCTTGAAACTGAAATAATTGGAAAGATCAAGTCGTTTAAGTTAGAAATGAAGGAAAGGCTTTAGAGGCAAAGTATGTCTGCAGTCACGTAGGATTTAATGATGAAGCAGAAAGTGGTTTTAGTCGATAAGAATCCGATATACATACATACGATCCGATATATCTGAAATCTATTGAAGGTCACAAGAAAGAAAAAACACTGAGAGTTTATATCAACATTTGTTCTAGAAGGAGGCAACATGTGTTCTTTCATTGTGAACAATACTTGCATAAAAAGAAGGTCTATATAATTTTGATACAGAACTAAACCTGTTGTACATATATACAGATATTTTTCGATTTTATTAGATTTTTCAACAAGCGTAGTATTAACGTCGATTTTAACAAACTTTATCCAGAAAAAAATCAATTTCCTCTGCAACCGGTCTAATTAATTATCAGAATTTTTTTTTTCTTTTGTGGAAATGCTGTAACATTATTCGTTTACTTTACGTCGTTGTTATTTTCCCATTGCACACATACATACGTATAATACATCTGTATATTGCTGAATGACCAACCAATTTAAACTCAATATGTATGCGAGTGTGTGAGAGAGTGTATAAGTGCGTGTGAATGTGTGAATAAATTCTCCAATAGTTTAGTAGATTTTTAATTGAAAACGATGTGGAAAATACTTTAGTGCAACACAAGCATAACTTCAGGTTCTTCTGGTTCTCTTTTTCTCTTGCTCTCTTTCTATCATTACAGCACACTTTCATATGTGTATCGATTAATACATTTCTAGTTTAGATTTGTTAGGGAAAAAGTGAAAGAAAAAAATTCATTCTCAATGCATTTACAATTGCAACCTGAAGCGTTTTTTTTATAAGGATGGTTGTATATTTGGTGTTGGTGTAACGGAAGTGGAAAATAACTTATACACGTATCCACTTACGTTTGTATATCAACTAACTGTAGTCGATGACGAAGAATACAAATACAAACACTTAAAACGTGTGTGTTTTTGTAGCTGCTCATACAGGTACAGAAATCAATTGATGAATGGGTGAGTGTAGAAAACAATTTCGTTTGTACTGATTGCTTTACTCGACATTTTTCGAAATTATTTTTACGAAAAGAAATTTTTTTTAAACTATTCTGACTGAATTGAAATCAATCAGGGCTTTAATTTTCTTCCTTACTAATGCTTTTCTCTGAAGGATCACAATGGACCAATAAGTCACTGTGTTAAAGTTATAGGTGCATCAACCTAACCTACTAACTGTAGTCCATCTGCAAAGAAATGTACTTCTGCTCCTACACAATATATATTGTATTGTTTATATATTTTGTATGAACTAATTTCCTAAATTTGTTTGCTGTTTATATTTTTCCACTATAGTTGCGATAGAGAAATAGAGAAGAGAATCACTCCAATTAAATTCAAGTACTGATAAGTTTGCAAAAAATCTATGAAAAAAATATATTCGAACAGAAATAATAAAAACATAGAAGAAAAAACGTTCATTGCAGTATATTTCAAATAATTGCTGAGAAAGTTAATTAAATTGTTTAAATATTTTATTTTTTCTTTTTATTTATTCATTCGTATACTTTTCTTAAATTAAATATTTAAGTTATGTACGTGTATAAACAGTTTTAAATTCAATAAAAATTTAAATTAAATTTAAATACTCTTATGGGAAAATTTATGAATTTATTTTCATATTGAAGAAGTATTTCAAGCAAACATATAAAAAATTTTTGAAAGCTATTTCAATCATAAAGTGTTATCCAGTTTTCGGTTTCATAAGTAAAGTTAAATGAAACACACACAAAAAGCTATGAATTTAATGGAACTTTTATTTCATTAGGATGCTTGGGCCTAAACATTATGTACGACATAAAATGTTATTCAAATGACCGCTTTTGGATTGTATTTTATTGTAAAGTACAATAAGAGAAGATCTGTGTCATGTATCAGAAAAACAAGAAATAACCTGAGGTCATGCCTTTGTAGAATCAGATTGCACTTGTTCAGAATGGGAGTTGTCTCGAGCCTTACATAAAGATTCTATTACAATGAAAAGAAATACTTGAAACACATCCTTGGATCCTGTAATACAAACATTATTACAATTTTAACTGTTTATCTGTTTATCACTAAATCTGTGACAACAGGACTACGTTAAGGAATAATCATATTTATTTTATCAGAACTCCTATTTTCTGAGCTCTTTTTCATAGCAGATAATCTATAGGAATTACACCTCTTAACCCAGGAACACTAGGTAATTATTTCACAATTCTTCAGCCTATGAATACATTGAATACATCTCCTTCGTCATTCAGCGTCACGGCACCATCCACACTAATAATGTATCTCATCACCATAGTAATAATAAAAATACGTCTAACGTTGTCAAATCGCTTCGTCTTCTTGGTGAATTCAACTCAGCTAAGGTGGAATTACTCTTTCGGAAATCTTACCATGAAATAAATACAAAATTGGTGGTACTACGTAGCTTGAAAAACAGTCTTGTTAATATCATACATCCTCCAGTGGTGGTCTTCTGTTGTGATTTGCAATTATTATATGCTCATAGTGCTTTGAATGGACCATAACGGTTTCTTTTGCTTCATTTTTAAAAACAGCTGCAACACCTTTTCAACAATCACTTCAGGATTCTCTAACTCCCTTATGTCGCATATTTGCTTGTTGCTCTGAATGAAAAATAATCTCCATTGTTAAAGAAATCATTGTAATCCCCTTGACTTAACAGTCATATCTATGACTTTAATTGTTACGTGAGATGTAATTTTTATGGATGTAAGTGCAAATCAAAATGCAAATTATGCTTTAATGAAACGTAGGATCATTTATGACAAGGACAGTGTGAAGATTACAATGATACGCAGACCTGATGCTATTCGCAATGCTTCTAGTCTCTTTTAACTTATTGTATAGTCTTGCCAATAGCTTGCACAGGAGGTCGACTGAGATGACCATAATCACCTCGTAATGCTAGAAGATTGAAAACATTTAAATCACTAAAGTTCTCCTCTTATTTAACGTTCCATATTCGATGAAAAGTATTTAATAGCTGGCGGTTTTGTCATATCGGAAGATATGCAAACCATTGACTGATAACCTGATAGTATGCCTTTAGGCAGTTCTACATTATTGAAATCAAAACTTTATTATAAAAAGTCTAACGTGGTCAATTCGCATGATTTCGACGGGCAGTGCAGTATATCACATGTGGTATGGGCTGTGTAGGACTTAGCTTTGTCGTATTGAAACCACTTTTCTTTAGAGATTTCCAGATGATACAATTTAGGCCAAAAGAAATTGGGAATTATTAATCTATAGTACTCGCCTTTGACAGTGATGGCCTAGCCAACTTATAGAAACATGGACCGATTACGATGCCACGACAAAATCCATACCAAACAGTGGTATTTGACGTTTTTGGATCTTATGTGGAATGATACCGCTTTATAATCGACTATTTTGTTTCTTTACGAGTATGTATCCATTCATCCAGATATAGATAGGGCTCATTCCGTTTTCACCCTAGGTTAATCGAACACAACATCTATTTTAGCAAACATACATATGTACATGCATAATTGATCATTACAACCCATCAGTCAGGATAACAACCTAGCTTCTCACACCACTTATGTAGAGTGTGTTAATTTTATACATGAGCGGCGGGCCTACATTTCAAAGTCGATTCCGAACAACAGATTTTTTTTAAAAATGTTTAGGGGCAATTTTATTTACTCTCAGAGTTTTTACTGAGAAATATTTTTTTATATTTTGTTTTTGTTGGAGATGTCTAAGTTGGTGTTAAAACCGTGGCCAACACCCTACATACTAGACTACGACGACTACAATAAAACAATTTTATTATTTGCATGCTCCATCCAAAATAATTTGGCAAAACAGTCGGTATAGATGACAACTAATTTGAAAAGAATAGGGCGTTATCAACTAAAAAAGTCCAGGTGTCCCTGTTGGAATACCCGATTTAATGTTTTCTGAACTAAAGTCTCCTTATATTAGTTTATGTTTATTATGCATTGAAATTACTCCTTTTAAATCAATAAATAAATTTGAATTGAACAAATTTTTATATTTTTAAGCGAATAGAAACATTTTTAACATTAAACGTACAAAAACTCATTTATGATGATTCTTTTTACCAAAGACTTCTGCACTTTAGTACATATACCCGCGTTAAAGTTTTATTCAATTAAATTCCACTTAAATTTCTGTGTACATTTGCGGGTACTGTAAAGACTATACTCGTAAATATAATAGTTAAGCAAAAGTCATATAAAATTCATAGAAAAATTAATTGAAAACAATTTGTTCTAAATAAGAAAATAATAAACGATTGGCCAATACCGACTACAAGATATCCTACAGCGGAGCTCTTACAATTCGTTATGGCTACGTGGTACTAGGTTTGTTTCAAATTCTTTTAATTTACATGCTCAGAAGTTCCTTTTTTATCATCATAAGAAGAAATTTTTTATTTTAAAATAATATTTGTACATGAGTATTAACTATTATTGAAAGGATTGATTAGGAATTCTTCAAACCATACTGTGCAACAGCCGAAAATCGAGGAGTATGTCAGACAACAAGAAACTAGAAAAATATCTTGGGGAAGACATCTGTAAATATCCAATGAAAATCAAAACATTTTCTTGAATACTTCCCCTTAATTCCATTAGAGACCTGTCATTTCCTTTGTATCGCAGGGTGTTCAACACGGGGTTATTGCAAACTCCAAATGCAAACACCATATTCGTTGTACATGCAGTGTTGTAGGTGTTTTAGAACGTATCGAAGAAAACTTTTGTGTTATTTTTAGCAACAATTTAAAAACATTATTACGTTAACAAACAGAAACAAGCCAGACAATCAGCTGAAGAAAACCACCAAATAACAAAAAGAACAAAAGTAACTCAATTAACTTGTTCAGTATTTATAGAAATTATGAAAGGAATTGGGGGGAGGGGGTGAAAGGAAGACATGTTCCATGTCCATTTCTCAAAGAGAAACTGAAAACTAACCTTCCAGTAATTGCCATATAAAGGAGACATTGCACCCATAAAAACCCATCACAACCATACTCATACTCTGAAAGCAGCTATTTTAAGACAATAGCACTACTGTTGTTCAAAATGTTGTTGGAAATACTTTCATATTCTATAACTATGGACACCACATTACAACCCAATACTACTACCGGTTGTTCTTGTATTGGTTGTTGGTTTACTGCTACCATGTAAAAGTGTTCTATTAGTCATTAATTTTGATTACGTTAACTAATTAATTGACTTTGGTGTGTAACAACAACAAGTATGGCCACTGCCACTACCACTACCATTATTACCAATGCCACTACCATGGCCAATAATATCACAAAACCAAAAGGGGGTTATAGACATGCAATTACAATAGCAACAACTTCAATAGAAAGCGAACAAAAAAGTAGTCGTTGAGAAAATATAATGTTACCGTTAAGTTATCGAATAGCACAAGTTTGAGTTCTTATTACGTTCATATGCAACTACAGTAACAGTTGCTATCGAGTAAGCAGCACAGAAGGATTTGATACATTAATCAGGAATTTGGCTTCACGTAATTACGCTCTAAATTACTCACTCGAAAAACTAAGCTGGTTTATTATTATCTCTGAGACATTCGCAATCTTAATACAGAGAAAATTAAAAAGCAAAATAGAGAATAACCTCCGAAACGATCAGACGGGATTCCGGCCAAACACTCTACGCATTATGGTGAAACAATTTATGGAATGTTGCACTACCCTATGCTTACTATTCGTAGATGTTAAGAAAGCCTTTAACACCTTGAACTGACGAACTGAATTATGAAAAGTATATCGCTGGAGAAAAACAAGCGGTAAGGTTACCGCCTCAGCTATTCACTATCGCGCACTAGATGATATTATGAGAGAGGTCTGTTGAGGGAGAACATAAATGAAATAGATTTTCTGACACAAACTTAAAGATTTCGATTATGAATATAAAATTTGTCTACTCTCGCATAAGATCTCTACCATTCATGCAAGACCAGTAGACTTGGAATAAAAAACCAAAGACATGAGAAGTTATAACGCGAGCACCGATAAAATCTTGCTACAAGGCTGACAAGTACAAAAATGGCGTCACAGAGACAAACGCAAATGACGGGCTCACTGAAGACAAATTTGCCTACGAGCATTTCATATCAGTTGAGGAGAAACTGACAAACTCCCAAATTGGTCATTAAAATCCTTCTGTCAGGATTACGACCTAGATTCTCTCACCACTTATGCCGTGTGTGTTAATTTTATACAGGAGCAGCGTGACCTACAGTTTAAAGTCGACTCCGAACGACAGATTTTTGAGAAACTTTTCATGGAAATTTTATTTACTCTTACAGTTTTTGTCTGAAATCTGCTGAGAGGATGTAGTCGAAGAAATAACTTTTCACATTTCATTATGACCTGGGGTTTCACGGTTTAAACCTTATGTCTAATAAGCTAAAACACTACCTACTAGACTACGGCGACTACTACAAATATTTTTTCTTATTTCGTTTTGATGTCTGACCTGGGATTTGAACCGAGGCCTTACGTCTAATAAGCTAACACACTGCCTACTAGACTACAATGGCTTCGAACATTAGCATGCAAAACTGCAACAAGTGACATAGAATCAGATTCTGCCTAACAACATCAGCAACATGGATATCTGGAATCGGCCTTGCTATCAAAACTTATCTAAAAGTATAATATAAATAAGGATGCCGCTACAGTGGAATCCATAATCCTTAAAAATTATTCCCATCCAAAAAAACATCTAAATTTTGGAAGGGAAGACCCAAAAATAACAACAGCCAACCGTACAAGGTGCAGATGCTTTATGAAAACCATATGCTATCTGAAGAGATAATAATTATAACATATTCCAAAATACAAACATGCACCTATGCACTGAGATTCAACCAAATCGATTTTTAATTTTCTTTCATTTATTTTTTCGCTTTATTTTTAAGAATTTAAAAATTTCTTTTCAGCTATTCTCTGCTGTATTGTATTTTGTTGTTATGGTATTGGTGGTGAAGGCAATGAAAATGAAGTAGTATTGGCATGGTGGTTCGCAGTCGCGGTTTATAATAACCGACGTATTTTGCTACTTCACAATTATGATTAGAAAGCATGTCCATATATCTACAGATACATACACCCACACACACAACTACGTATGTATGTATATGTAAACAGTACATAAATACTACATTACATACTAAATGTGAAGGAGTGTGTATGAAGCGTATGCGCTTGTGTAGGTGTGAGTAATTGGAAATTATTAGTGTATTGACCTGTAATTTAAAACACGTTCACTTATAATTCAATTTTGATGCAGAACTATAAATGAACTATTAAAATGAATATACTACCATGGAATAGCTAAAAAAGCTAAAACAACTACAACTACAAAAACAAAAACATGTTCATTAAAATTGAGTTTTTCCATTATTTTCAATAACTGCAGAAATTTCTTGGTCAGTATATGCGAATACCAGAAACGAGTATAAAATAATTCCAAAACCATTTTATCGTAACCATAAACGGGGAATAAGCCACATTCAAGTATTAACGTATTTCTTAAATATGAAAACATGTCTTAATGAAACCATAATTTTAATTGTTAAGTAGTTTTGCGTTATTGTATTGAGTTTTGCTGGAACATTTGCTTAAGCAATGGTAGTTGGTTAATATCATGACAGGCGATAATAGGGACATTATTTTTTATACAACGAATAGTAAATAAAATAATTACGAGGTTTTGTTATGTAAAAAAATAAAATATAATTTACGAATGCAAAAGCAAGAGTTTGGGAGAATGGAGATTACAGATATGCTGGCAATTGAGGGCGCGGTAATGTGTAGACATGACGGGTTGGTGTTTAGACTACGCTTGGGATACATCTGCAGACGAAGGATAGATACTTTGACAAAATACAGAATCTCAAAGCTACAATGGCCCTGGCTCGACTGTTCGAGAATTCCTTTACTAACTTAATTGGTTACTATAAACCTTTAGTCAGGATTACAACATAGCTTCACGCATCACCCATGTAGTGTGTGTTAATTTTATACACGAGTGGCGAGACCTACAGTTTAAATTAATTTACTGAGAGGTTTTGCAATAAGAATGATGAGAGGATGTCGCTGAAAGAAATATTTTTCTCGTGTTTCGTTTTATTCCACGGTCTTACCTTTAATAAGTGAACTCTCTACCTGCTAGACTATGGAGATTCAAATCCCCTAGAAAATAATAAGCTCAATCCATGTCTTCTAAGAACATTATCTATGAAAATTATAGGAAAGCCACGTCTTGAGGAGGGAGCAAAAAACAACTCAAAACGACATCCCCCAAAAATTGTTTTTAGCAACAACCGGTTTCAATCATTCCATCTTAGCATCTACCCCAGAAGATCGTTTACCTTCTTCGCTGAAAAAAAAAATAAAAAATCCTATCTCTCCTAAGCAATTTAGCCTTCCTAAATAAATTAGCAAGGCATTGTGTTTCCCATTTTTTTTCCTGGAATTTATTGCTGTAATAAAGAAATAGTTGCATACCCGTTGTTAGGTTAGGTTAAGTCAAAGTGGTAGCTTTGATTACCAAAGTTCACTTGAGCACGCATAGCGGCCCGTTATGATGCCCTGTACTAATCGAAATCCACCAAACTCTTCTAGGAAGTTGATCAGCGCAAGGGCTGCAAACGCGTTATGGCTTGTAGTATCTTCTTGCGGACACCGCATATCGATGTCGTAGAATTGAGGCAACAATAGCTCTGCTAAGATGTTACGAATATTGTCACGAATATTGTTCACAGTTACTGCAATTTCGAATACATTATCAAAAAAACTGAGGCCCAATCAAGACCCAAATCCTTAAAAGACCGTTTCTTGTTGTGGATGCATTTATTGTCCATGGATTGTATGAGAATTTTTTCAGTGTTCATTAAGCCATTCAAATGAAAATGTGCCTCATCGGAAAAAAAGCTCTAACCTTACTTTGCTCCTTTACCTATTGAACGAAATGCCAGCGCTTTACATTGTTTATTGGTTTGAGCTCCTGAATAAGTTGGAGGTGGAGATCTTTTGTCAAAATTTGCTACCTAGTGGATCGAGAAATTTGAAGTTATACAAAACAACAGAAAGAATTTATATAGTGGATATATTTTCTAGGGATCAACCGGTACGCTAACGCCTGGGAATTTTTCTGTTCATAATCTGACCAGTTTCTTTAAATTTGTTGACCACTTTTCGAATAGTTGTCGCATTATAGCGTACGGTCTACGGTAAGGTTAGTAGGGTATCACGCCGTATACTGCTGGGTAGAATGTTGGCTTATTAGACGTGAGGCTACGGTTCAAAACCTAGGTCAGATATTTCCAACAAAACGAAATATGAAAAGATATTTCTTTGGCGACTTCCTCTCAGCAGATATCCGGCAAAAACTGCGAGAGTAAATAAAAAAAACATGAATAAAACTGTAGGTCCCGCCACTCATGTACAAAATTAACCTTAATGATTGATTGCAACGACCAATTATGTATGTATGTATGCATTTATACGGTATCACAGTCAGTGGTGTTGTGCTAATTTTTTTTTACCGGAACGCGTATATATAATTATATAGACAGGGCCGATCCTAGTAATTAGTTCGGGTTCACGTATTTGTTTCGGTTCGGGTCGAGTTCCGGTTCAGCAGAAAAAAACGTTCCGGACTCCGGTTCACGGTTCGGAAAACAAGCCGGTTCGTTAAGGTTTTTTTTCCGGTTCGGGTTCGGTTCAAACCCTTGCTTATAAAAATACATATAAAAATTCGTCAAAAATTAGGAAAAAATCAGCAATTCTTTTTAATTTTTTTTTTTTTTTTCAAAACGTCAGCTAATTCTCGTTATCAGAAATCATCTTTAGTTCCGGAACGCGTTCCTGTCCAAAAAGGAAGTACCGGAACGACGTTCCGGAGCGTTCCGGCTCGACAACACCACTGATCACAGTAGAGAACAAACAAGTCAGGTGGTTGAAACTCTTAACTTGTGGTGTAAGACGAAAAAGTTGTCAAGATTTCATTATATTCAAAATTTTTCTTGAAGATATCTTCCTGCCGTAACATCAGTTATTATTCTATTCAAAAATCCAACTTTTTCTCTTTTAACTTTTCATATGACAATTCATTTTTTTTTTATATACCATCCAGTAACGACGTTTAATGGTATTTTTATTTTTTTTTTGTTAATTCTTCAAAGTTACAGCCTTTATTTTATTCATTTCCTTTAAATACACCCCAAGTAAGCAATGAACCGTGAATGAAGCCGTTTCAAACAATAGAAAACAAATTTTGATTTTCATATCAATTCTCTCTCTCCCTCTCTCTCTCTCTCTGTCTTCCTCTCTCTCTATCTCTCTTCCGTACGTTTGATGACCGGATAAAAGACATCAAAAGTTCAATATGCCTTTGTTTCCTTTGACCCAGAAAACACCATGACATTTAGGGAACAAGCACAGTATGAAACATATTGATTTATGGTCGTATAAATAACTAAAGTTTTACATGGTTTTTTAATCCATAAATTTTGTGGTTGTAACAAAACAAACAAACAAACAAACAAAAAAAAGAAATTTAATTCTAAACACAAGCAAAGTACTCGTCCTAAACCTGATGACATCAGTTATCAAGTGAGAAAATGAAATGAGTGCCTTTGAAAATGTTTCAAAGCGAAATATCCAGCCACTACAAAAGATTTTCACTGAATTATTGAATATTAAATCAAATCAAATTGAAATGCTTGAGACGTATTTTCCCATGTTCAGCAGCATATACATAAATGGTTTGTTAACAGCAACAATAAACAGAAGCCAGAAAATTACATGAAAATCAAAGAAACTTTAACTACACTTCAGTTGAATATCTTTTAATCAATTTCGTTTCGATTTCTATGACTACAAAATTGGCTGCTGTTGCTTTCCATTGGTAATCTTTAGTTGGCAATAAGAAATTTCGTATCCACACTTAATGAAGTATTGGAATTAAAATCAAGTAGCAGAAAAAGTTGTTGTACAACCACTCGAAAGAAAGTTTCCACTTTAAGTGGCATATTTTATTTACTTTCATTCGATTTTAAATACATTTGTAACTACAAATAAGCGATGGAGAAACAAATATTCAATATGTTGTCCTTATGGACGGATACGCACTTAGTTTAGTTGGCAGACAGTAAGACATTCGTGCCATCACATCATACACTTCATTAGGATTTCGAGCGTTTTCATTTGATTTCATATGCCTTTGTTTTCTTCTTAAATGTTGCATGAGATTTTCAATTTATTTATACGATGCTTAAGATACTAAATATATCTCGTTGGTTGCAACAACAAAATAATTCAAGTAAACTTAAGTAATTTTATAGTAAAAATTTTCTAAATTTGAATAGGTTTGGTTAAGGTAACTAAGGTCAATTCCATATCTTGATTGTCAGCTTGTTTATAGAAAATAATTTTAAAACTTCAAATCAAATGAAACATAAGATCAAGTTTCTTCACTCGCTTAAAAATTTTATTTAAAGGACAAACATTTTTTAGCTTAATCAGAAGGTTTAAAAACTTTGAAGCCTTTTCCTTACTTAACTGCCTGCGTTTTTCAATAGAACGATGAAGCTTACTTTGCATATGTCTATTTTAAATAGTCCAAAATATGTTAAAAATGTAGGGCAGATGTAGGCATCTTTTAATTCTCTGAAACCGAAATTTCCTCACCCTTAATACCGAATTGGACATCTTATTCAAGATTGAGATCTGCAAAAAATGTTTTAAGAGGTACCCAGATAAGCTTTCTTTGTTCCCTGTCTTCTTTTATCTTTTTCCTAGTCATTTGCAGGTCAGTCAAGAAAATTTTAGTCTCAAAAATATTACAATGAACTCGTTACACAACGCAACAAATGTTTATCGTGGCCTTAGACGGTAATGCAATTCATACGTGATGTCAAGTTTTTGTGTTCAAAAGACGGTATAGTATAGTGTAAACTCAGTATGTAATGGGAGCGTACGATATTGAAAGAAAATAAGGTTTAAAGATTGGAAGTAGCACTGCTCTTTCTATTTTTTTGAAATTTTTCTAAAACTTTCCCACTTTAGTAGATCAGTTTAACAGTGAATGTGCAATACATACTGTCGACACATATTGTATATCTTCTGTAGGCCACAATGGGATTTCCAGTGCGATCGATAGTCTTAAATCTAATAAGTCGTCAGGTGTAGATGAAATCTCAGCAGTTTTATTAAAAGTCTAGTAGGTAGTGTATGGGCTTATTAGACGTGAGTCCATGGTTCAACCACTGGCTCAAACATCTCGAACAAAACGAAATATGAAAAAATATTTCTTCTATTCTATTTCCTATTTTCCTCTCGGTAGATTTCTGGCAAAAACTCTGAGAGTAAATAAAATTGTTATGAAAAGTTTATCAAAAATCTGTCTTTCTTCCTTACCAAAAATTTCAAACAAATAAGAATTGATGGCATATTTTTGGCACAAATCATAGAAAAGATTTCTTTTACACACAAAATATAAAATTATTGTCAATGTTATTAACAATAACAGCCTTAAACTGCACGCCACTTAGAAAGAAACAAAAAATTCTTTAGAATATAAAGAGAAAATAAAAATGTTGAAAACTTGGCGTTAATATTGTCATTATTATTAGTATTATGTATGTACATACATACATATATACATATATAAGTATCATGAGTTTTAAAATGTCATACTAGGGATTAAGAATGAAAGACAATCCTTATGTTGTTGGCAATACGAATGTCATGTAATTGTTTCACATGCACAACTTCAAATGAAACAACACATTAAAATATCTACTAATACACACACACAAAGACATTTCATTTGTATACTCTCATATGTGTATATGTGTGTGTATGTGTTGAAGCAAATGAATGTCAAAATATTGTTGAGAAAATGTAATCTTTTATGCATAAAATGTAAGTGGGTGAAATAGGATTAAAAAAGGATTTTAAATATAAGTATGTATACGTATGCAGTTTCTATATACTCGTACATACATATGTATGTATGCATAAGTGTTGTTATATTGGAGCCATTTAAGTCAGTATACGATAATATGTTGCATATGAATTGTCTGTGTATTAATGTGATAAATATTATATAATGATGTGTATATGTATGATAAATCATATAAGGCAAGCGACACATCTACACATAAAATATTATCGGATTTAAAAACTATTCAAGTCAAACTGTTCCAATGGAAAAAAAATGCAAAAGCAATGAAATGAAGAAGAAAAAATCTAAAAACAATAAAGTCATTGCACCCACACAATACATTCATAAGTTCACACACACACACACATATACATTCGATAATAAAGAAAGACTTGTGTATGTATGAAATAATACAAGTCCTTTCCTATTTCTCTCTCTTCGTCTCCTATAGTTTTAATATGCTGTTTCTTTACTTAAGTAGACTAAAATAAAAAACGCTTACATTGCTAATATCCCGACATATTCCATGCATAATATACCACCATAACATATTTGTTTTGAAATGTGATGCTAAACAGCTAATGTCAACTAATTAGAAATAATATATTGAACATAAGCAACGAAAAATGCATGACGACTTAACACGAACTGCAATAACTTGAAATCTAGAAGGTAACACCTACATGGAGGAGACAGGTAGACATTAAATTTGCCAGTCACATCTGGACTGGAAGTGTAAAAGTAAAAAAGTCTGGTTATCTGATCATTGCAGCACTAATGGGAACTAAATGGTGGATGAATTGGGACGATCAAGTTTAGTTTTAGGAGCTATAATAGAAGCGCAGTCGATAAAACCGCCCATCAATAAGCTTCTTCTTTTGAATTATTGAAGAAAAGTTCGAATGACTCGTATTCCATGCTTGGGTATGTCGAACGGACTGTAGGGTTGCAAGCGCCTTATGGCCATTATAAACGAAACTAATACTAAACAGGCGTAGGCGTGAAGTAAGACTTGTTATAGAAATAATAAAGGGCATGACCCTTTATACATGGAATATCAGATGGATAACGAACGTCTTTCATTTCTGTAGACTATGTGAAGGAGCAGTGGATCCTTCTTTATGTCTTTAAGTTATTGCTTTAAGTGTCTGCAAATAAGTAGACAGAGAAGGCTAGGTAGTCTTTTTGTTGAGGAATTGGTAGATATACAGGATTAAATAAATGGGTTTGACTGGTAAAGGAGATATCATTAAAAGAATAATTTATTTACGAGTGTAGCAACGGCTTATTATTATTTTACCTTTCTTTCAGTCTTTTTCTTTTCTTGATTTTGTTCTCCTGTCTTTTTCCTTTACCCTTTCCTTCATCATTTGCTTTTATGAAAGGTCACAATGGACCAATGGCCAACTGAGCAAAGGCATTGAACTGTAAATAAATAAAAAAAAAGTTTTAAAGTTCACAGACAGCTTTATTTCTACAAAACGTAAAAGCGTTAAAGAACCTGAAACAAGGCGTAGGAGAAGTAATAAGAAGATGGCAGAAAGGCTTACTTCAAAGGAACTAAAACAAAGATTTAAAGTCTTGGCTTTACCTCTTAGCGTTCTTTAAAGAAGAACTTCTTCTAATTACATAATCCGTTCTGTTCCTCTGTTTATATATTAAAATAATCCTTTTTTTATATAAGTTTGTACACAACATTGGCACATCGGAATATATTCCAACATTTCTGTATACAATTTTGTTTTTATATTTTCTTTTATTCATGCATTCAATTCTTTTATTTCTATTCTCTTTATAGCTTTCAGGGTTTTACAGTATATCGCCAGAGCAGGCCAAAAGCCCCATTGACTATGGTATGGCAGGCAAATGGAATACAATTATTATTATTGTTGCATTCAAATGATGCAATGATGATGATAATGATGCTTGAGTTGGCGCCAAGTGCTTGATTAACTGGCAAACCGGAAAAAGGAAGCGGAAATTGTTGGCATACGCGTTTATAATTTAAATATTATATAACAAGTCTTTTAGTCTTTCAGTTAACAGCAATCAACCAAACATTTGTTCTTATTTAAAAATACATAGATGGGCAGACAGACAATGCATTTTTATGTTGGCCAAATTCCTTAACGATAACCTTATTTTAGGCTTAAATGTCTTAAAAAGTTATTGCACAGCATAGCTGGCAGCAAAAAGTCATTAGAAATTTGTTAAATCCCCCTCGTTTGTTCGAAATGCAAAATTTATTAGAAATTGTAGGAGTTGAGAAACTTAAACTTATTTTTATTGCATTTATTTAGGCCTCATTGATAATAATTTCAGTTGAACGATTACACACAATAATGCTTTAAATATAATAAAGCTGCATAAGTTTGGCTGCATAAGTTTGGCTGCATAAGTAGTAAATATGATATCCAAAAATTTATATGAGAATATTTATAAAAGTTGAGTCGTTGATTTTAAATAAATTATAGTCGTTCGAAACAAATTTTATTGTATTTACGAGCAATAGAGATGCACATGAATTTTAAAGTTTGTTTTCGTATAAATTCATTGAATTTTCTTTTTATCATGCTAAATAACACAATGTATAGTAATACATCCCAAACGACTGGACAGAGAATTGCAATAATATTGTATCACACATCTACGGGATAATCAACCACAGACGACAGAGCTCTACTCGTTGCAACAGTTTACAAAAGAATATATAGAGTAATTCTCTATACGCAATTCTGTTATACTGGACCATGTATGCTTTTTATCCCTATAATGTCGTTTATAGAGAGAGTACAAGTGATAACTTTCAATCAGAACTTATGTGAAATTTGTTCTTCTTTGTAATTGATTTGAATCGCTAACGTCCAGGAGCTCTACTTATTTCCGGACGTTGGCGTAGGTACTATCTCAAAGAGATTATGACAAAAACTAACTTTATTTTCCAAACGAGTACTGAACGAGTGATAAAATCCTGAAGCTTCGATTGGCTATGACAGAAAATAAAGCGCATTTCCATCTGAAGGTTTTTAATGAATAAACAAAATTGACGAATTAAAGTTCTCATGCAATCGATGAGAAATATATGCACCATGGACGAGCAACTGTCTGATGCAGAATTTGGTCAGGCAGCGTGATTGACATTTATTTCAGGAAATAAAAACGCTCTCTGTGTGACCTTAATTGAATGGCATGCGTCTGGACGGCATGTGGGTTCAGCAATACGTGCCACCTACTGCTCCACGCATATTACAATCAGTTCATTGTAGCAACAATTTCCAATACAAATTATTTCAACAAATTCTGATGATTCAACTGGCTATCAAGATCATGCAATTTAGCGCCAAGCGACTTACTCCTTTGTGGGTTTGTGAAATCTTGAGTTAATGCGAATAAATCGAAAACTAGTTCAGATTTTAAATAAAAGATCCAAAGCATCATAGATGAGATACAGCAACATTTCCGTAGTAGAGTTAAAGAAGATTTCATGAATCATCATCAAGAGTAATGAATGTCCTGTCATGTATACATACATGTATGTATCATTACAACCTAGTTTCTGACAGCACTTATGTTGTGTGTGTTAATTTTAATACATTAGTTTTGGAACCTATAGTTTAAAGCCAATTCCTAACGATAGATTTCTGATAAACTTTTCATGGCAATTTTATTTACTCTCAGCGTTATTGCCAGAAATATGGTGAGAGGAAGACGTCGGAAAAATATCTTTTCTTATTTCGTTTTGTTCAAGATGTCTGACCTGGAATTTGAATCGTAGCCTCACGTCTAATAAGCCATCACACTACCTACATACTTACATAATTGGTCATTACAACCCTTCAGTCAGGATTACGACCTAGCTTCTCACACCACTTATGTTGTGTGCGTTAATTTTATACATGAGTAGCGGGTATACATGAGTAGCAGTTTAAAGTCGACTCCGAACGACAGTTTTTTTTAGAAGCTTTTCATGGCAATTTTATTTACTCCCAGAGTTTTTGCCAAAAATCTGCTGAGAGGAAGTCGCCTTCGGGCCTTCAGTCTAATAAGCCAACACACTACCTACTAGACTACGGCACACACTACCTACGGCGAGAACAAATCAAGAAATTCCGATGATTCAACTGGCCATCGAGATCATGCATTGAAATCTCGGGTTAATGCGAATAAACTAGAAATAACTTCTGATCTGAAACCCGGTTTCCAAAGCAGCCACATCTCTATGGAAGAGTTAAAGAGGATTTCATGAACATAGTAATGAATATTCTGTCATAAGTTGTGTGCACCTTTTCTAATTTTTACAGCTTACAAGTGTTGAGAGGTTTTCACCAGCCTGATCTTTCCATTGCAGCCTTGAGCATCTTCTTATGTGACCGCTCGCGCAATCAAGAACCTTTATGCTGGAGTCTGTTCGTTCATCCGTCTGATATATTCTATAAAAGTAACCTTAGCCTTTTAACGTGTTTTACTATATCAATGTCGGCATACAACTCATAAAGCGTAGAATCCTTCTCTCTAATACAACAAAAATAGCTTCCACTGGCTATAAAATCTGTGTAAATAGAGGTGTTTTTTCTTTTATTCATTATAACTTCCCTAATACTCTCTAATACATACACATATTATTCGTGTCTATTATTATATAAAAAGCAGTTAAAAAATAAAAATGATTTTGAAATTGTTTTCTAACCACTTCCACTTGTGCTCCTACCGAATGATTTGAAATCGACTTGGCAATTAAGCCTGAATTACTTAAAAAAAATATGTCTGCCAAAAATAATAATAGTTTTCATTAAAAACATACCAAAAAATTATTTAAAAAATCGAATATTAAAGTATAAATTTATTCCGAAAACATATTTGGAACAAGAATACAAACCAGAAAAATGCATACTCTTCTATTTGGCACAAGTGAGATAAACTTTTGGCCTCATGTGGTAACATGTTTTTAATTAAAAAAAAACAGCTAAAGTAACATCACATTTACTTAATTTACAACAATAACAACAACAAAATATGCTACTCATTAAAATATAAAATGAAATTTTAGATGTTGAAGCCAACAAAAGATCACCTGATTTACTGATAACTATGCTATGGTGCAGCAAGTGGATGCAATATAGTGTTGCATCATGGAGAATAATTTTAAACCCTTTTTTTGAACTCAAAGTCATGTTACGTTTATTAAAAAGAAAATAAAGAAATCTAAGTAAAGAAAATTACTACCTGGGATGTTAAAGGTGACGTTAGAAGGAATGCAACGCAAAGTAACAGCACATTGGGTGTTCTGCTGTTATTTAAGGTAAAAAAAATTTAGTTTTTTTACACAGAATTTATGCAAAAATATTATTGACTCCCACCCACTACTCGATTTAACAAGTGATTGATTTTATAATCCGATATTTGATGCAACATTAATGAATTGAAGCGATTTAATTTCTAAATTTTTTTTTTGCATAGACGACACAAGTGTGTGTGACAACATTTCGATTTATTATTAATAATTTCAGCAGTGCAATATTATATTAATATTTAAATAAGTACATGAAAAAAAAAAACAAAGAAAGAAAGCAAAAAACAAAATAAAAAAATAACGAATTACCATTTCAAATACAGTATTTGAAATAATAAATAACTGGGGGGAGGTACGCGCAATCATGGCATCGCATTACATTTTTATTGCAGAATAAACACTTTATTTACAATTGTTTGTTTTTAATTAAAAATTAAATTGATTTTTTATTACTGTCGACGTATTATAATAAACGTGCAGTTGGGGGTAACTGAATAGCAGTGTCTGTGTCAAAATATTATTTTTCAAATTTTAAATCCAGCATTTTTGTGGTTTCAAGGTGTAATTTTTGAATGAAAGAAATTGTTTACTTTTATCTGATATTCCTCTTTTCTTAACAAAACATTTGAAATGATTACGCCGAGCTATAAATGTTATAATACATCACAGCATATCACAGTTATGCCACAATAGTGTATATGCGTCCCTCTATTTGTTATTACTGATTGGCAACGTTACTTTTCACTCTGTTTAAAATTTATTAATTTTCAGTCCGGCAACTTCTAGAACATTTCTGTTGATTTGTGTGTATTATTTTTTCTTCCCTATCTTTCATTGTCTTCCTACGTAGCTCTGTTATTGTTATTTGACTTTTGTTTATCCTTTTTCTCATTATATATTTGTTGTTGCCACAAACTTTCGAGTTGTTCCCAGGGCAGGAACCAGTCATCTGTAGGTTATAAATCGTACATAAGATTTAAGTGAATATCAATCCACATAGAGGATGGGCAAATTAAAAATTAAAATAATGATGATTTTATGAGGCGCTAAACAATTTCTGTATGCACTGAAATAATTTATAGTTTCAGATAGTCAGGCACTGAGAGCACTGGCTTTATATTGATTGAAATCAATATGGTAGAGACGTGCTTTGATTATTTCCAACACCTTGGCTTGACAAAAAGTGGAGCTTTGCTGGGTCCCGTATCACTGTGGATTTGTTAACTGACACACTGATGAAGGAAGTGTTGTCAGCAGACTTTATGGATCCAGAGATTGTGAGCAGAGAGTCTGCAGGGTCAAGATCAAATATGATGAAACACTCTATGAGGTTGCACACTACAAACTACTTCATTCGAAATTAACATTGTTTCCTTTACCTTCATGGAAGACGAATGTGCATTTTAAAGTATATTTTCTTCTTATAATACGATACATAACATAATTCGTCATTACAACTTATGTTGTGCGTGTTAATTCTATACATGAGTAGCGGAAACAACAATTTAAGGTCGACTCCGAACGACAGAATTTTTGATAAACTTTTCATCACAATTTTAATTACTCTCCGAGTTTTTGCCAGAAGACTGCTGAGATGAAGTCACCGAAAAAATATTTTTTCATATTTCGTTTTGTTGGAGATTTCTGTTTTTGAACCGTGACCTCATGTCGAATAAGCGAACACACTACCTACTTGACTACGACGACTACAATAGGATATTTACTTGAATTCATTTGAAGTGTTGAAACTAGCTATCCTTCGTCTTGCCTCCTTCTATTTCAATAACATATATGCGTGGGATCATATCCGTAAGCGAATGTACTGATGCACGTTTGCGGATCTCATTGCACTGACAAATTATGTAGGAATAACAATATTGCTTATTATTCACTTATAACATGACACAAAGGTGAATTCAGTCTGCCGTTGGTCAAAATACTGTGTAAATACTTATAATATAAAGAAAATGATTTATAAAGTAGTATCCTTTTCAATTTTTAATATCATTTCATATCATATCGTTTTACTTATTTTATTTTAAAAACTGCTCGTATTTTATCCATATCTATACAACTTATGCATACAAATTAAAATTACGAGTAATTTAATGTCGAGCAAGCCTATTTTGTGATATCCTCTATCACTGTGTAACTCGTTGCTACATTAAATAAAAGTTGTAAAAACCAATAAAACAGCGACTCATTTCTCATTTGATTTAACCGTTTAAATTAAAAAAATTAGATTAAATTACTAACAAAGACTAATTTTAACCGATTTTTCTTAAGAAAATATATCTACGAAAATGTTTTTGTTATTTTATACTCCCTAAGAAAATATAGAACTGGCATTCATTATTTCATTGCTTGCTTTAATTTCACTAACACGTTGACTGCCAACTACGAGATAACTCGTAGATTGCGTTCCCTTCTAGGATGCCAACTACGAGTTATCGCGTACTCACTAAATCTAAACTAAACCAAATGATAATTTTTGGCCAGTTTTCTGAAAATTGCCGTGGCCATGGTCAACGTGTTAATCTAAACTATACACCTGATTGGTGTATTGGCGATAGGAGTTGCTATCCATGAATAACTTCAAATACTTTGCTGACTGAGTTCTAATAATTCTCAAGAGAAGACAAATCTTAACCTTCATATGGTGTTCATGGTTGACGACATCCCCACAGGGGACTTCGGAGACAGACTGCTTTCTACCTAGATTATTCAACCACTGCACTTGGGCTCGTAAGTTTCATTCAAGTTTTTTTTAATGCGGCTGCCTATTAAAACTGGCAAGGGGTCTTTATTACACTTCTAGCAAAAACTTAACTGATAACGATTTTCACTTAAATTAGTAGAAACTTCAATGAGTTATTTTTTAAAAAATATCCTTTGGTAGAGAATATGACATAGAAACTCTTTTTGCTAACAAATGGTTTTATGGGAGAGGTATTTTAAATTATGGTTCTATTCTAAATAAATGTGAAATAAATTTTCTCAACTATTGTTAAAAATCTCATATTAACTTATATCATCCGATTCAAAACCGATCGAAATGAAATGAATGTAGTTGTTAAAGGCGTTACAAGTGTCTGAATAAACCTAATATATCAACACAACCTAGAGCCAATGTGTAGGGCACGAAAATATGAAATTTATAAATATGAACAAACAAAAAAAATCGCCAAACGTCAATTATTATTTTTAATCGAAAATTATTTATTATCAAATCAAATGTAAAATTTTAATAAAATCTGTTCTTTTTTATTTCTCCTCATCGCATATTTTTATTATTTTTTAATTCGCCTCATATTGTAAATGGCCATTTTAAAAAAGAAAAAAATATATAACCGAGATTCACTAGGCAAAAAGCACGTCCCTTAAATATTTGTTAAATTTCATTACATACGTATGTATGTATTTAACAATTATTTGTATATACATACATATGTATATATGTATGTATATGTTCATTGATATTTATTTATACACATTTATTTGTATTAAGTGTATATATATATATTTTCTCTCCTTTCTTTCCCTCCTTGTAATTTATAACAACAAAAACCTTCTGGCATTAATGACATTTACTGAACGTCTCTCTTAGAGCATTTGGTCAGACTGATGATTGATTGTTTTACAATTGTTTAACGTTTTTTTTTTTGTTTATTTTTTGTATTTTTAATCTGTGTTATTAGAGAGGAGTAGATGGCATCTATAAATCTATTGCTGACGGTGATTGTTATTAGAGTAGAGATTTCCGGCATTACGGTAATAAATTAAGCGGAAATTGTTATAAATATTAGCAAATATGAAAGGAAAAAAACACGCGACAAATAAGTTGAACAAAAACAAAAAAAAAACTGTAATAAATACAAATTAAATATACTCGTATACATACGTATTGATTGTTTTGTAATTTTTTTTTAACAAAAAAAAAAGAAAACATGATAAACAAAACGAGTGTTAATGTCAACATTAGAAGGACCTACAACTGCAACTGGTTTTGAGGCAAAAAAAATAAAAAAAAGTTATATTACCGTACATAGTACCACGATCCAAATACTGTGATGAGATGAAAGCTTCATCAAAACCATAGCTTTATATGTGTTATATTTAACTCTTAAAGTCGGCGTAGTTTAGTAGAAGTGTGTTGGCTTATTAGACACGATTCCACGGTTCACAACCCAGATCTCCAACACAACGAAAAATGATAAAATATTTCATCGGCGACTTCCTCTCAGCAGATTTCTGGCAAAAACTCTGAGAGTAAATAGAATTGCCATGAAATGTTTCTCAAAAAAATCTGTCGACCTTAAACTGTAGGTCCCGAAACTCATGTATAAATTTAACACATACAACACAAGTGATGTGAGAAGCTAGGTTGTAATCCTAACTGAAGGGTTTTAATGACCAATTATGTATGTAATGTTCTGTATGTATACTTAACTCTACCTTTGAAACCAAGAAATGGTTAACCTTCATATGTTAAATTTTCGAATCAGTGTTCTACCAATATGAATGCCAAGATCTAAAAAATAACATCAAAAGAACATATAAAAAATTTCCCCAATTACTGAGAGCCGATTAATATCAAAATTTCCCAAAAGGTAACAAAAATCTGCATGAATTTATATTTACACCGAAAAATTTTCAGCACCAAAAGTTAAATTCTTGAATAGGAATGAATATCAACTGGTTGTTGTCTATAGCCGGATTAAAAAACAAAAAATTTTGAATGAAATTTGCCACGTATGTATGTGCATGTGGCCCACTGGGAGTATGAGTTACATTTTTTTCTCGTGTTTTGTTTAATGTTGACAATTTATATATTAATTATACGCTTAGCTGTCCTGGTCATAATTATGTATGTGGAAATGTGTGTATATGTTGTTTAATGCATTATATTTATTTGTTTTAATTATTATTTACCAACGGTCTGGTTTCCAATACAAATAAATATATTTAAACACAATTTTTCTCCTTTTTTTTTTTGTTTCGTTAATCCCTGCAGGACATTTTTACATTTTGAAAAAAGAAGGAAGAAATAAAAAATGTATTTTAAATGTATTTTTTACATGTTAATTTATAGAAAAGCTGTGTAAAATCCTTTAAAACTATTAAATTTAAAATTAATGCATTTGTTTATTTAGCAGCAGCATTTTTAATTTGAAATAAATTTGTTTAAATTAAAATAAGTTGCACATATGGAAAGTGGCAATAATTTAGTAAAACTTATGGCAAATTTAGACAATTTTTTTTCAATAAATTTTTAGCGCATTCTGTGCATTAATATTTATTTGATTTGAAACTAACCATTAAACCTTTATTAAGGACTTCAAAATATATTCAAAATTATAAACAATAAATTCAAAATGTTTTTCTATTTCTAACCCTTCTCAATTAAATATGTTCTTTGCTTTGGAAAATTATTTAAACTGCTTTCGTATAATAGTTTCAACATTTGCGGTTCATTCAACTCTACTGCTGGCTACCAAAAAATGAAAATAAAACACTGGGTTTGTATCCAAGTTTTCATAAATATTTAGAAACTGGAACAAACAAGTGCTTAGTTTTTTATTTTCTTTTTTATTTTAGTCTGTTATTATTCAGCTGATAAGAGTTTTATATTTCTTTTATATACTACTTAGGCCCTAAAGCAATTTTAGAATAAAATAATAAAGCATTTATGCATTTAAATGTGGGCAAGTTTATAATGAAAATTAAGCTACTGCTATTGCTTTAGAAATATTGCATTTGAAATTGGTTTCTTAATGTATAAACATTTGATACAAGAGGCCTATTTAAAGAGTTATTTAACAAATTATCACATTTATCAGGTTAATCAAGCTGTAAGATTTTAAATATAAAACTGATTAAACTGCTTCATTATAAGTATGACTCAGACTCGAGAAGCTAAGGACACGAAACTAATAGATTTCAATTTCTCCTTTAAATAATACATCAGGTATGCTATTGAGAAGGACATGCCATAAGAAGGTACCTTGAGAAAAATTAAAACTCAATGTAGTTTCTCATTGATATGCTAATACAACAACACAAACTATTTTTAAGGAAGCCGTTGTTGACAAACAACCATATCTGACAACCCCCTTATCATAGACTCTACTGCGACAAAAGGCACTTTTGAAATTATCATCACACCTTAAGGTAACAAGTCACCGTACCTGCAGCCTCACCGTTAAGCCTTCCAATGGCCATTGGAAGTTGCAATAGTGCGAGGGATGCCCTCACGATTTAAGGGCAGAAGTCAATCAGTCCTCTTCTTTTCCTCAGTCCAACAGGACCAAGCAATATTGCATGTACGCTACCCCTATTGCCAACAAATTTATGCGTTCCTGTAAAGGCAATGCCTCTGGGCAAATACCCAGATGAACTGAGTCAATTAGAGCTCTAAAGGCTTGCTGTATAAGTGATCCGAAATTTACATCATCACTCAAATGAATTGAGAAAATCAAATCTGTAATGACTTGTAGTATAAGTGATACGAAATTTCTCTCAGAAACACATTTATGAACAAAAGCGGACGTCGAGGAATTCGTTCATGAAGGGCGTAATGCCAGCCTAGCTGCCCGAGTAAAAGATTTTTTAGAATAATCATACCGCCTAACAAACACTGCTATTATTTCAATTTAATTAATTAACACTGCTATTATTTCAATATAGACTCCATTTGGAGAACATTGCAGTAACCAGGTCTACACAAAGTCTAATATTAAATCCCTTAATATACAAACCATAGTCTAGTTTGTACAGTATTTCGCAGTCACCGGTATATATCTGAAGCGTACCACCGGAAATCTCCGTATCATTAAACCAAAAGTTCGTAGTTGAAATCTAAAAGTCAAATCTCCTATCGGCGACTCTGCTGTACCTATGGTCTCCGAGAATTGCAGCATGTTGTAGTCCAGGATTTAACTGTATTGAGACATATTGCCACCAGCCAATTGAGTAGAGTTAATTATACCCTTGTTCGAATGGACTGGTAACAACAGCATAGTTGACTGTTTTCACGTTTTATCAGTCTTAGTAGCGTTTCACCAAACGTAAGCACCGTATAGCAGGGTTGGCCCTCATCAATATGTGATGGAAGGTCTAAGACCCCAAATCTTGTTTACTGTCCTCTCAAAGGTGTAAAGCTCTCTGACAGCTTCTCTTTACACACTCCGCTGAAACTCTAAAATAAGGAAATAAATTTTGAGTAGGAATATAAAGTGGCCGATTTTGAAAACTTCTTAAAATATATTCAGCCTCTATACTAGGACGAAATTTCCTTACTACACCAGTAGGTGACACAAGTTTATTCAGGAAGTCTGTCAGCTAGATTGAGCTTTATTTAATTTAGTTAAGGGTCAAAAATTAAACTTAAATATTTAACTGTGGAACTCAAACAAACTCTGAGCCCACTTATTAAGAAATTAAAAATATATATTTTTATTTAAATTACAAAACAATTTCACATAATTCTGGTAAAGTGTATATCGGCAATAATTACGGTTTCTACGGTTTTACGGTACTGAGCCGCCGTAGTCTAGTTAGTAGTGTGTGTACTTATTACAGTTGAGGCGACGGTTCAAACCTCATGTCAGACATCTCAAACAAAATGGAGTTAGGAAAAATATTTCCTCGATGACTTCTTCTCAGCAGATTTCTGGGAAAAACTCTGAGAGTAAATAAAATTTTAACGAAAAGTTTCTCAAAAATCTGTCGTTCGGAGTCGTTAAACTGTCGCTCCCATCACTCATGTATAGGATTAACACGCACAACATAGGTGATGTGAGAAGCTAGGTCATAATCCTGACTGAATGGCTGTAATGACCAATTAATTGGTATGTACAATTGTGTATGTACGTATGTAAGAAATATTGAAATTTTCCCTCTTTATTTAAACAAATATAAAACATTTGCTGCAAAATGACCTCTTGCGGTAAATGTTTATTTAAAATAAATTAATTTATTATGGTTTTTGTCTCCGCTAAATGGTATTTGATAATATTGTTTCCAATTCTTTCATCATATAAGCGATGGTAATAATGTTTCACAAAGTTGGTGGTTAAAATGTTAGACTTTTTAGAATTATTGATGATTTAAACAATTTGTTCACGCAAAAGTGTTGTATTAAGATTGTTACAAATCGTGATAAAATGTATAAATCATATAAATCCGAAATGTTCACAAGTGAATTAACTTGAGCAGAAGTATGTAAGTAGTGAGCGATTTCTCTTCATAAAGTTTGTGCGTTTTAATTTGCTTTAAAAAGATTTTTGTTTACATTGTGGTTATTAAAATCAAGAATGAATTAATAAAATCAAGAAAAAAGAAAGGTTTTGTTTGTCCAAGTAGTTGGCAACCCTGTTATCTTAGAACCCGTTGTAGAAGATTAATCATCTGTTAAGCTTGATGAATAAAGACTTAGCTAAGAAGTGCTAAAAAGTTGGGGAACATCATTTGTGCCATAAAGAAATGAAAAACATACATGGTACTTAAATTATTACAAAAAGTACCTACTCAGAGAATTTTTGTACTATTCTCCTACATACCATTTTAATAAATGGGCAGATACTAATTTGAAAATTTATTACTCTGCGTGTGTTCTAAATCCCTAATTATGTGTTCCTTTAACAAATTATTTTACCTGAAATGTTTTTACAACTTTTAATAAACGTTTAGGCAGATACAAAGCCATCTAGATGCGAGCATGTTTTTATGTTTATTTGATCTCAAATATGACTTTGTTTTGTTACCCAAAATATTATCCATTTGCTGTTTATGCTAAAAGCTTTTTATCGCTGAGTGTACGTACAATATCCATAAAATATGAATAAAATTATTATTCAAAACAATTGTTAAAACTTTAAACCCCCTAAAGTGATAAAATCAAAACAATAAACAAACAAATAAGTTCCAATCGGTTTAATCTCTCTACATGGTACCCTACAATTAAATTTTTGATTTTAATTTTACTTCACATTATGAACTATTATTGATTCTTTATTATTGAACTATTAGCCATTAATGGGAATGGAACGATGGACAGGAAATTAAGGTTCATGACAACAACAAAATTAAAACGATTTACAATACAACGCAGAAGTATCAATTTCCTCTGATATATCTGTGTGATTCACTCGAAAATCGATCACAAACGAAACTATGTAGTTATTACAGGAAAAAGTTACAGTCATTTCATTGGAACACAATTTGTTGTAGTACCGATAAAACTGTGAATCATTAACCACAGTTTATCTGTATTCTAAGATAACAACCGGGTTAAATACCATAAAGTTATATATGAGCACTTTTGCTACGAATTATATTTAGAAACTTTAAGTCAAACATATTGCTTGGATTTAAGAGGGTGGATAAATAAGTCTGTAAGAAAGGTACAGCTCCAATCAATTGGCACCCGGCATACATTCTTAAACAATCCGCACAAAGTAGTTTGTGCTTGTCAATAATTGATAACAGACTACTGCATGATTTGAAAGGAAAATAGACTCAAATCCAGACTTGAATAGATAAATACCACGTGAGTACAGCACTATCAATTTCAATAGTAAAAAAACTTTTTCCCCAATTTTGTTGTGGCTCTCCAACCACACAAAAACAGTTGAATGTTCTAAAGATCTTTTCATTCTCTACTTCTGTTGATATTTCCACACACGAAACAATAAAATAAATTTACGATATGATGTTCGCTGATAAGAGATTAAAAATTCTGGTGATTGTGGAAGCTATAGGCAACTTAGAACGCTGACAGATTTGAATTTTCAATGGGTACTTGATAAAGCTTTACGCAAGATGTGTGGCGCTTTTGCTCACAAACAATTACAATTTCAATCGTATCGCAGAAATGTATGGCTTTATTTACTCACAGCATGAACTGGTATAAACACCAGAGACAAGCAGAAGTTAAAGATTTGATTTCTTAGGGCGAATCTGGTCCAAAAAAGTCCAACAATTTGACTTCATCCAAGAAACTCATAGCGACTGTTTAATCCACATTGATTATCTTTAAAGAGGAGAAACAATCTAGCGATTCGCCGTAGTTAAGTAGGTGGTATGCTGGCTTATTTTACGTAAGGCCATAGTTCAAACCCCAGGGTAGATATATCGAACAAAATGCAATTTAAAAAAATATTTCTTACGGCGATCTCTTCTCAGCAGACTTCTCGAACAAGTCTGAGGGCAAATGAAATTGTTATGAAAAGTTTCTTAGAAATCTGTCGACTTTAAACTGCATGTTACGCTACTCATGAATAAAATCCAAGACACACAACATGGTTGATGTGAGATCCTATTTTTTGAAAATGACAAGAAAAAATTTGAAAATTTGAAGTTTGAAGTTGAAAAGAAATTTTTCTTTCTCAATGTCGCACTTAGTAAATAAAATTTAAAACGACTGGGTCTATGCAGGCCTACACAATATTATTAGCGGATTGAGTGCTGCAAACGTGTTCTTAAAGACAATATACCTCGATCACCTACAGATCTATATTAGAGCACAAAGCACCCCTCTGCAACCGCACCAACTGCATTGAGTGAATAAACAAACTAAAGCCAAGCAAATACCTTGAACATATTGAAATTGCTAGGCGATAAGATTATGAATGAAATAAGCAAACGTTTTCGTATCGTGTAGCAATAAAATATTAAATTTCACCACCACTTACTCTACATAAACAAACATTCTTCATTAAAGAATCGAATTCAAAGTGTATTTATTTCAGTTTCAGTTGTTTTGAATTCGTCAGACTGTGCACATGATCCCGTAGTATTAAAACATTTAAAAGGAAAACATATTGAGAAGGGAATTTTTTAATTGAATGTTAAGATTTTTTAAAAGTATTTTTAAAATAAACAAAGTAAGTGAGAAGTAAAAAAATTCAAAATCAAAAATAAAAACAAAAAATTTCATAAAATAAACAAGATAAGCAAAATAAGCAAAATAAAAATCCATAAATGGTTTCATTAAAAAGTGAAGCTTGTACACTATCGACTTCTATGCATTTTTATTTTTTATTAGATTTTGTTATCAAAAAAGTAAAACTTTGTTTTTTTTTGTGTTTAAAATTCCAAACAAATTCTATATTATCACTGACAAGCACCGGTAAAAGCTCATAAATTTTATAAACAAAACAAAGAAAATGAATGCACGTGCATGAGTAGCAAATTTTTATAACTGGCACGTGAATATCAAAATAAAAATTTTATTCAACAAAATAATTAAAAAATAAAAAGATAAGCAACGATAATAAATGAATAAAAAAAAAACAGACGGAAGCTTGTCAGATATTGTTTATTTATTTTCTATTGGAATTCAAAATGTTTAAATAAATCATAAATTTTTATTATTTTTGTAGTCAGCGATAAGCATAAACACAAACATTTTAGAAGGTAAAGGTCTTGTGGAACTGTCAAAAGAAAAGTTTCAAAATATTATGAAATTTTGTGCTTTTGAATAAAATTCGTAAAGTCAAATCAAAAGTAACATTTGATTTAAAAAGTGTACACGAATAAAAAAAATCGTTTTTCACAACTCATGTCATATGAAAAAACTGTCATAAAGAGTTTTTACACAATTTTTGTTGAATTACTATGCACTAAATAAAGCCATGAAGCGCAGTAGTTTTTTTCTTTAATTTGTTAGCTTAAAAAAAATATTTTCTATTATTATTAAAATTTTGTAAAAAAAATGGAAAAATTAAAAGACATTCTTTTGAACGCTGTTATGTTTAAATTTAATCATAAAGAAATATATTAGAGAAGTTTAAAAATTTTAAAAGCAACTATTTTCTGGATCATCCTTATTGTTCATATGTATTTAACATGAAGTTGATGAGCTTGCGAAAAGTTTAAATTTCAATACCCAAACAACATTTTTTAATTTCCGCTTTTTAACATGTGTACGATCTCAAACTGCCTTCCATTTTCGTAAATTTTAGCTGCGAGAATTCCTTATAAATTTTCAATTAAAAAATTTCCTTCGGAATTGCATGTCCACTACGGAATAAGTATAATATTTAAAAAAATATTATTTCATATTGTTAAATGTACATGTACATGAAAAATGTAGTGCATAATAATCATAACCCTTCAGTCAGGATTTCGACCTCACACCACTTATGTTGTGCGTGTTAATTTTATACATGAGTGCCGGGACCTACAGTTTAAAGTCGACTCCGAACTACAGATTTTTGAGAAATTTTTCAAGGCAATTTTTGCAAAAAAATATGCTAAGAGGAAGTCGCAGAGAAATACATACATACATAATTGGTCGTTACAACCCTTCAGTCATTATTACGACCTAGTTTCTCACACCACTTATGTTGTGTGTGTTAATTGTATACATGAGAGACAATACCTACGGTTTAAAGCCAACTCCGAACGACAGATTTTTATTTTTGAGAAACTTTTCATGGAAATTTTTACCAGAATTTTAAGCCGCCGAAGACATATTTTTTCATATTTCGTTTTGTTCGAGGCCTCACGGTTTAAACCGAGGCCTCACGTATAATAAGCCAACTCACTACCTACTAGTCTACGGTCATGATCGTCTAGTGGTTAGGACTCTACGTTGTGAAAGATGTAATGTTCTTCATAATTTTCACCAAGAAATTACAAATATGTGGTAATGAAGTTATAAGATGACGTATACACAATAACGCTTTCTGCGCGAAAATGTCCCTTTAATCGTACAAGGCTTGCTTGGTGCACAGCATGCGATGGTTGTAGCAGTCTGGGACATCTAAAAAAAAATTCAAACTCGTTGGTAAAACTATTTTGAATACAAGACCCTTTTCATGTAGCATCTTAGTTAAAGGGCTTAGGCTTCAATTTTTTCCATTTAATCTATGGTAGTAGTATTTAAAATACAGGCGATGGATCTGATAGGAACAATAAGACAATAAGATTAAATTTTTGTTTTATTTCTCAACATGATATAGAAAACAAATTAAATACAACAAATCAAGTGCGATCAAATGATTTTCTATGACTATACATATGTACATATACTATGTATGAAAATGTGCATCCTAGCAAGTTATTAAATGGTTTCTATAACAACTTCGCCAACCATGTAGTTACCTTCAACTTCCCCTTGTCCAATAACCTGAGAGAGGGTAAGTATTGAATGTCATGCTGTCCCTATTCCTATCTATCTAAACTCTCTTATACTTATCTCCCATCGTTTAAAATTATTTTCCAAACGGACCATACTGCGACCAAGCAATCGTAAA
This sequence comes from Sarcophaga caerulescens, assembly GCA_927399465.1. Taxonomy (NCBI): domain Eukaryota; kingdom Metazoa; phylum Arthropoda; class Insecta; order Diptera; family Sarcophagidae; genus Sarcophaga; species Sarcophaga caerulescens. The sequence goes on along the minus strand of OV656873.1, from coordinate 41,282,381 downwards.
GCACAGAGATAAACATTTCTGCAAGTTTCTTTGCAGAAAATTCTAACTGGAGTGCTAAATATAGACACGTTGTCATGGTAAAGGGTGATTTTTTAGCTATTATCTTTTTGGCAACAGTGGTTTAAACAGCTCGCGCACTTTTCGTGTTTTGTTTCACTGTCAAACATCTTCAGTTTGGTCTATAATTTAACCATGAATCGTCTTACAAACGAACAACGCTTGCAAATCATTGAATTTTATTATCAAAATGCGTACTTCTTCAAAGATGCTGCGAATCGTAACGTAACTGTGAATGATTAGCGCTACCGTGAGATGATATCCAACTTTTTTTGCCCAAAATGCAAGAGCTTGACTCGCATGACATGAGGTTTCAACAAGACGGTGCCACATGCCACACAGCACGCGTAACAATGGACTTATTGAGAGGCGAGTTCGGTGAACATTTTATTTCACGTTCGGGACCGGTCAATTGGCCGCCTAGATCGTGCGATTTAACGCTATTTTTTGTAGGGCTATGTTAAAGCTCATGTCTATACAGACCAGCCCCCTTCAATTGGCGCATTGGAAGACAACATTGAAGCATTTATTCGTGAGATACCGGCAGAAATGTTGGAAAGAGTATGCCAAAATTGGACTAAGCGGATGGACCATTTGAGCCGCAGTCGCGGTCAACATTTGCATGAAATAATCTTCAAACATTAAATTATATAGACCGTACTATCCATTCAAATAAAGATTTCATGCATTTTTCTGAATTTTATGTGTTTTTTTTAAATTTACCTATAGCTCTTAAAAAATCACCCCTTATAATGAAAATATAGAATTTGTTTTATGGTCAAAGTATTCATAAGAATCTATTCTACCACAACTATGGGTAATATTTTCACTTTATTGAAAGTAAAATACTTAAGTAGAAAGGCCTTGAAAACATAAGTTCTTTGATAACAATTCTAACAGATTATAAATTTGGATTTCTATTACAGATTATGGCACCCCGGAATATTTTAAGCTTAACCAGTGAAGAGAAACGCAAATTTTTCGATTCTTTTGATCATGTCTTCTCGGATATTGATGGTGAGTCCAATACTTGCAATATTTTTACGTAAAAAATTTGTTAACCAAGGCATGAATTCCTCATTTTAAAGGTGTTGTTTGGAATTTGTCACACATTGTGGAAGGCTCTGATCAAGGCTTTAATGAACTACGCAAAGCTGGCAAACAGTTGACTTTCATCACCAACAACAGTGTCAGACCCGAAGAGCAGTGTATGGAAAAATTACGAAAAAATAATATCGATATTGAGGCAGTAAGTCGGGTGAAACCTCTTTAAATTTATTGATTAAAGAAAAATGGATTATGTTTTAGGACCATCTTATACACCCGGCCAAAATGATTGCGGAGTATTTGCAAAGTATTAATTTTGATGGTCTTATATACCTTTTAGCCGCAGATAACTTTAGAACTATATTAAGTAATGCTGGTTTTAAGGTCAAAGATGGAGTAAGTTTCGCTACATGAACATTTTTTATTATGATATGTATGTTCTAATCCGTTTTGTTTTACAGCCCAATGTTATTCTAAAAGAATCTTTAACCGAACTAATGAGCCATGTTGCGGATCGAGATCCTGTCAAGGCTGTGATAATAGATTTTGATTTCAACATAACCTATGCCAAGCTGACAAAGGCTAATTTCTATTTACGCCAACCAGATTGTTTGCTAATTGGTGGGGCAACCGATAATCAATTACCGATAACTAAAGAACTTACTATATTGGGTCCTGGTCCTTTTGTTAAAGTATTAGAACAAGCCAGTGGCAAAGAGTTATTAACTTTTGGCAAACCAGGCAAACTATTCGCCGATTTATTAATGCAACGTTTTCATATACCTGCACCACAACGAGTACTTATGATTGGCGATATGCTGGAACAGGATGTACGCTTTGCTACCGTCTGTGGCTTTCAATCACTGCTAGTGCTTAGTGGTGGCTGTTCTTATGAGCAACTGATGGCCCAAACAGAACCCAGTGTTATACCAGATTACTATGCCCATAGTATGCTAGACTTTGTAGAGTTTATGAAGGACCTGAATAAGTCAAATTTTTAGAATAAAATTTTCCTATATTTCCGCTTTTATATATTTTATATTTGTAACGTATTTATGCTTTAGAAAAAACAATAAAAAATTCTTAAATTAAATTATTTAAATCTGCCAGTTTTGCTACCAAATAATCTGGCTTTTTATCCATTTTTAAGATACTGTCCAAATCCTGTATTTTCGTACCACCCGTGAGAACAAGCATGGTTTGAAAGCCAATGCTTTTGCCAAATTCTATATCACTTCGAATACTATCACCTATCATTAGCACTCTTTCTGGTTGGGTAATGTCAAAAGTCCTTAGCAGTAGTTCACCTAATTCAGCACCAGGTTTACCAAATATTTTTGCTCGACATTGATTTGCCTCTTCGATGACTTTAATAAAAGCACCAGGACCCAGTAATTCATTGCCTCCGAATGGTATTTTAGGATCTGCAGCACCAGCTATAAATAGACAATTGGGATTTTTTAAATGTAACTGAGCTCTCATTAGTTTCCAAGCTGTTAAATTGAAATCAATGTCTATAACGACAGCCCCAACAGGGTCATCGCTGTAGATGGCTTTGTAGAGGTCGGATAAGGAGCCATTGATTATGAAACGTTCATCCTAAGGAGGAAAAGGAAGTTAAATATTTTATTTATTCTTTAATTGATTTGAATACCACATACTTCTTCAACAATTTCAAAACCATTCTCAAGCAAATGTTGTTTAAAGACTCTGGAGGCGAAGCATAAAATTAAACCATCAAAGTTTTCCAATTTCAGATAATCGCAAATGGTTTTAGCAGGATGTATCAAATCGTTCTGGAAAATAAAACGATTAAAATATTAAAATATTAAAATAAAAAAAATTAATATTTTTGAAAGGCTTTTTTTAATTGCTTCTTAAAAACGTATTGTAAAGATCATGGATACATTTTGACAATTCTCGCAATAGCTATCCTCTCTAGGCACGTATTCTAAATTACTATATGCCAAGGCCCTTACCGCAATAACCCAAAGTCGAATTTATCCATTATAAAGCTGCCATTTAGGACTTTAAATATTCAGAACGCGACAATACAAATTAAAAACCACAGAAAAAGTTCCATCATTTAAATCCCATCAAAGCTTTCTTTGTGATACCATGGCTGAAATGTCTTGGATATCCTTACAATTTTATTTATATCGATAAAATCTCTTTGCGGGAAAATGACAGAAAATAAGTTCTTATCATCTTCTATTTGGTTTCAAAAATATTGTTACGAAAATGGAAATGGTGTAGTTAAAATAATAAGCAAAAGCTCCAAAAACAACACAATGGAGTTGATCACGCATAAAAACAAAAGCTCCAAAAACAAAACAATGCAGTTGTTCACGTGATCAACGAATGAGTAAGCATATAGCAACAAAAACAAAAGGGTTTGTTTACAAAATCGATGAATAAACAAATATAGCAACAACGACTGCGTATAAAAGAAATATAGCAGAAAGACAAAGAAACAAAACAACAACAACTCTGCCTGGACGAAAGTAAATAAGATAAACGAACAACAAAAATGGAAACGAGTTGTTTACATTTTTGGATTGTTCCCGAAGGTCGTCATCATCCTTCAAGGGCATTCATCACACTGTTGATCGAGTGATATAAAAGGCAAGATAAAGCGAGCAACGATGATTCAGTTAGAATTCAGTCAGCCGTGTATGAAGACACGTTATTCTCGGAGTACGAGTTAAGTTAGTCGTGTGACGACGTCGCGTTGAATTGAGTGAGAAATTCAACCAGTGGTGTGAAGATACGAGATCGAGTAATAATCCAGTCAGACTTGTGTGCAGACAAGTTGCGTGAAGAAAACAGTTGTTAGTGTTGTGCTTACAAAAGAAGGTTGTGAGCAAAGAAGAATAACTAACAAGTGTTGTTGTTGCTTATAAAAAAGGTTATAAGCAGAGAAATATCGCGAACAAGCACATATTGTGGAAATTATCATTGTATGCGTAGAATAAGTTCGCACAGTGGCACGAAAGTGGTGCAGAAAATAAAGAATTGACTTAAAATTAAACACAGATTTATTTTTATTTTATTTGCAATCTACGAGCTCATATTTTTAACGTTTTTAAAAGGTAAAAACGTAACAATTGGTGTCAGAAGTGGGATTGCAAAATTTAAAAATAAAAATAAATCAAGATGAAACTCGCCGAGTTAAGAGTGGAGCGGCTCAAACAAGAATTGGCTAAATTGGCGCTGTCAACAATGGGCACGAAGAATGAACTTCAAAGGCGGTTAAGGGAAAAGCTGCAGCATCAGGGCATTGATGTAGACACTTACGACTTCGAAGACGAAGAGGAACGTGAGTTACAGGCTCCTACAACCCCAAGTGGTCTTGACATGAATTCGTTGCTAGCAGCTATACGGGAAGAAAACCAAAAGCTATTCGAAGCCTCTAGAGCCGAAAACCAGAAAGCGCAAGAAGAGAACAAAAAGCTATTCGAAGATTCTAGGGCCGAAAACCAAAAGCTATTTTCAAAACTTGAGAAGCAACTAGATGCCTATACAGAAACACTAGATGAAATAATTGAGTCATTCGGCGGAAGAGTTATAAGTGTCGCTGAAGAGGTGTCAAGTTTAGAAGAGGCCGTTGACACGGAAGTAAGTAACTTGGAAAAGTCCGTGGAGGGTAAACTCGTCATGATGGAGGAGAAGAGCCAGCGACCGGAAGGAGTACGAGCCGAATCAGCAGTAGCTGACAGAAATGGATGGGACGATGAAGAGAAGGCCTTGGAACTTAACTTGGTGTTAAAAGGTGCCGCCGCTGAGACTCTAGAAAACATGCCAGCCAGCCGCAGAAACAACTACAGTGATTTAATGGTGGCGTTACAGCGTGAATTTGGCAACGAGCACGAAAGAGAACTGTACCCTATGGAGTTGGGGTGCCGTGCGCAAAAGGGTAGTGAGTCACTGCAAGCCCTTGTAGTGGAGGACGACAGTTTAGTGCAGCCCACATTCCAGGGAGAAAACCGTCTACTGGTAGACCATTGTAAGACCGAGGCGTGTATAAATGGTATACGCGCCAATGATGTCGGATTGGCGGTGTGGACTGCACGAGAGACCATCTTTGAAGAGACCGTGGCCTTCTTATTAGCCCATGAGACCGTTGGCACGATTTCTACAGTACAAGCGAGAAAAGTACGAGGAGTGGAAATCGCGGAGGAAAAAGGACGCCTGTTCAGTAAAATTAAAAAGTTGTTAAGGCAAGTTGTGGCAGAAGCCGGACGAAAGGTCAAGCCGAGGCGTCTCAACTTTGGAAAGAGCGGTCACGTTTCGAAGAAACTGGAACGCGCCACGAGGAAGGTCAAGATCCGATTCACCATCAAACGGGCGGGAGACCAGCCATCATCATCATCAGCGGGGCAAGTGCTGGTTTCCTAGAAGCGAGATCCCCACAAGATCTAGTAAAGCGGAGTCGAGGTCAGCTGCACGATATAAGTCGGACGCACTTTTGGAGCGAATAACAACAGCAGGTCCTTTGTATTGCCAGAAACCGGTATATTCTCGTCGAGACGGATTACTTAGGCTAACGGCCGGAAGTGTATGCCATACCCAATCAAGAGGCGAACACAGTAGAAAAGGTTTTTTGTGAGCCACTGGGAATGCTGCTACTAGGTGCCAATAGAGCTACACTCTGAGGCAGAAGTTCGAGCCAGCCGTATTCAAGGGAATGTGTGAGGTGTATGGAATGGTAGAACAATTTGGTCGAAGCCTGGAGGAATACTCGAGAAAAGTAGTGAGCAAGCAACAAAGAGACTGGGATGAACACATTTCGAAGTATCTACTGGCGTATCCATCTGCGATGCATGATCCCACAGCTAGATCAACCGTCAAGGTTATTTACGGGAGAGGAGATAATGAGCCTATTCGGGACGAACAGGCTTAAGTGGGCGGCAGTGTTACGAAAATGGAAATGGTGTAGTTAAAATAATAAGCAAAAGCTCCAAAAACAACACAATGGAGTTGATCACGCATAAAAACAAAAGCTCCAAAAACAAAACAATGCAGTTGTTCACGTGATCAACGAATGAGTAAGCATATAGCAACAAAAACAAAAGGGTTTGTTTACAAAATCGATGAATAAACAAATATAGCAACAACGACTGCGTATAAAAGAAATATAGCAGAAAGACAAAGAAACAAAACAACAACAACTCTGCCTGGACGAAAGTAAATAAGATAAACGAACAACAAAAATGGAAACGAGTTGTTTACATTTTTGGATTGTTCCCGAAGGTCGTCATCATCCTTCAAGGGCATTCATCACACTGTTGATCGAGTGATATAAAAGGCAAGATAAAGCGAGCAACGATGATTCAGTTAGAATTCAGTCAGCCGTGTATGAAGACACGTTATTCTCGGAGTACGAGTTAAGTTAGTCGTGTGACGACGTCGCGTTGAATTGAGTGAGAAATTCAACCAGTGGTGTGAAGATACGAGATCGAGTAATAATCCAGTCAGACTTGTGTGCAGACAAGTTGCGTGAAGAAAACAGTTGTTAGTGTTGTGCTTACAAAAGAAGGTTGTGAGCAAAGAAGAATAACTAACAAGTGTTGTTGTTGCTTATAAAAAAGGTTATAAGCAGAGAAATATCGCGAACAAGCACATATTGTGGAAATTATCATTGTATGCGTAGAATAAGTTCGCACAGTGGCACGAAAGTGGTGCAGAAAATAAAGAATTGACTTAAAATTAAACACAGATTTATTTTTATTTTATTTGCAATCTACGAGCTCATATTTTTAACGTTTTTAAAAGGTAAAAACGTAACAATATATACTTTTGCGACGGCGCAACGGTCGATGGAAACACCAATCCTACGATGGACGATGTTTGGTTTCAACAGGATGGAGCAACTTACCACACATCTCATGCCACAATCGATGTATTGCGTCAAAAGTTTGATGGCCGTTTAATTGCTCGAAATGGCGATGTTAATTCGACGCCAAGTAGCCGCGATTTGCCACCGTTGGATTATATTCTGTCGGGCGCCCTTAAAGAAAAGTGTTATATCGACAAACGAGAGACAATTAAGCATTTGAAGGCCAACATTCGTGATGCCATTTCAGAGATACAACTCGAAAAAGTGCACGAAAATTGATCCGATCGCACGAGGTACTGTGAGGCCTGCTACGGCAGCCATATGAATGAAATAATATTCCATTTCTAATCGGAACAATTGTACTTCACAACAAAAAAAAATAAATTTGGCAAAATTTTAAGCCGTTCTTATTTTATTGCATTTTTAAATATAAACTTTTGAATTTCCCAACTTATATATCCATAATAGTCCTAATTTATTTGGTTTCTTTCTGAAATCCGTGTGATATATTTATTTACCCTCCAGACAGGAATGCCAATCGCATACCTGAATCAGTATATCAGAACAGTATATCAGAACGAGGTCGTGGTTCAAACCATAGCTTAGACATCTCGAATAAAACGAAATATGAAGAAAATGTTTCTTTGGCGACTTTCTCTCAGCAATATTCTGGAAAAAACTCTGAGAGCAAAGAAAAATTGCCATGAAAATTTTCTCAAAAATATGTCGTTCGGAATCGACTTAAAACCAGTAGGTCCCCTCGCAGTCATGGGTGGTGTGAGAAGCTAGGTTTTAATTCTATCTTAAGGGTTGTAAACTTGGATAATGTTCGAAAACGGGCACGAGCATAGTATGGACAACAGGGAGATCCAAATCAGAACCACAGATTTTACTTGATATAGTGGTTCTACGCTTTTGTGGAATGTTTTAAAAAAAAATTTCAATCTTTCTTGAAATAAAATTCCCTTCGTTAATTCCGCACAACCTTTCAATCAAATGTTATTTGCGACCAACAATATTATGATCTCAAAATACATTTTAAATCGCTGCTAAAATCTTGAACATATTTTTTTTTGTACTAAAATTTAGGTACACTATTTCGGACAAGGCTTGGCTACATCATTTGTAATCCCATCAGGTCGTAAGTGCTCTTATTTCATTTATTTTAAACCAAATCATACTCGCTCCATATCAAAAATAACAGAAGGCCTCCAGCGACGCATGTCTTCTGTATGATTTGATTGAAACTGAAGGACTCTATAATTGTAAAATAAGATTTTGAGTACAATTGTAGATCATCAATCATCAGTTGTGATCTTGCTATAGGCACTAATCATTTTGTAGATTTTATAGCAAGCGAGGTATGTACGTTTAAGAAATCTCATTTGCCAACAAACGCATCTATTGTAAGTCCTAACAAAATCAATTCAAAAAAATTGGCTCCCTTTACCATAAGCTTACCTCTTCAATGTCTAAACCACAACTGGCAAATTTCTCTAATTGATCTTTGGTGGAAATAATGCTGTTGTTTGTAACGAATGCCACTTTTTTGCCCATATCACGTAAATATTTGACAGCATCTGAGGAGCCAGGTATTTCATCATAAAAATTATGCCATATAACACCTGCAAATTTAATTAAAATTATAATGACATCACATCGGAATACAAACGTAGGAACATACCATCACAATCACAAAAAACCAAATCGAATGAATCGATAAAATCTTGCTTTTCCTTCGACGTCAAATCGCTAAGAAAGGGTGGTGTTGACATTTTTTCCATACGAAATTGAAATATTACGCGAATGATGGATGTAGTTTTTTCTTTGTTTTATTATTCTATGATATTAGTATTAGATTATCTTATTAGAATTTATTAGATTAGTTTGATGCAGTTCTCTACAGCCGAGCTTCTAAACTAAAACTAAACATATGTCGTTGATTTGAATTTCAACTTGATTGTGTGTATCAATTACTACGAATTTTTATTTAAATTTTTTTAAATTTTTTTTAATTTTTTCTATTGCATTCAAGTTGCATTTACAAGATTCAGGGCAAAATTATATGCAAATAATAACAAAAAAAAAAAGAAAAACAAATGAAATATGCTATAATATGCTTTAAAACAATTGATATTTGTTTACAAACAACTGAACTGCATGAATAATAAGAAATAGTGGAGATGTCAAGCAAAAATATTTCTGTTGGCAAATTCACGTTAATTGATGTGAATTGCCAGTCGTCATAATTTCAATTTCAATTTCAATTAGAAAATTAATTTCGATACATTAGTGTGCAGCATATTGTTTATATTAGCTTAGCACGTGCAACTTCTTCATTTTTTTGTATGTATATCTCGCTATTAAGTCAAGGGTTTAGTTTTAAAACTGTGGGTCTTGTTGCCTTTTCTAGTTGCAAACAGATATTCAGTGCTTTTCTACAAATTTAAAGAGATATATTAAATCTTGACGTTCCTGGCAGTCAGGAAAACTTCCACATTTCATAATTGCTGCCAATATATACTAAGTAAATCCATACTTTGGTTTAAAGTCTTATTAGAAACTGGCTCGGGGTCAAGAAGTAAGACATCATTCATTCAACTTATCCTGCTTCAATGCATAAGTTGTAATAACAGGCAAGTCTATAAAATTTTTTAATCTAATGTTCTTAATTGTAAGTGTAAACGACCTCTGTAATCTCAACACCGTTTTAATATGTTGTTAAACTATCCTCATCACCATACAAGCATCACTGAATGTTGACCTAAGTAGTAACAACAGCGTTGCAACATGTTTAACACTCCTCATAACCTCAGAAATCCCACTAAATATTGAAGGCTGTTGACAACTTGATCACATTTTATGGGTTAAGTTGTTTAAATTCACTTACACTTTACATTGTCATAATTTGCAGAGACACCATTGTATAATAATTTACTTTTCTTTTAAACTCGCCGTCAATTAAATTAAACACACCATCCACACCCACTTTAGTTTGACAATGACACTCAAAAATATTTATTTTTCTTTCAATTACGTTTGACATTTACTTGGACTTTAAATCATCAAAAAATTGCAAAAAATCAGCCATACTATCGGCATAGTAGTCGGGTTGATCATCATAAGGTTTGGCTAGCATTTCTTCGTCGTTATGAGCACCACTCAAAACGAATAACGTTTGAAAACCCAAATTGAGACCAAATTTAATATCCATTTCAAGATTATCGCCTACAAACAGTACCCGCTTGGGTTGATCAATTTCGAAATGATCCAAAAGATAATTGCCCAATAGTTGACCAGGTTTGCCAAATAAACGAATTTCTTTGTTGCATGTTTCTGCTAAAATATTTATAAAACCAGTGGGTCCTAGTGTTGAAAAATTCTTTGATACGGGTATGAGGCCATCGAAAGCACCCACTATAAGTTGACAATCTTTCTGCAAGAGATACTGTTGGGCCAGCGCCAGTTCAACAAAGGTCATATTGACATGAATGTCAACAATAACGGCAGCAACCTTATCGGTGGGCTTAACGAGATCGGGTAAATCTTCCAATTCGATGTCGGGTGGTGTAGTCTAATGAAGGGAAAATATTTTTTTAAAATTATCTTCTGTTTATAAGATACAAATATGATGAGTACATACCACTGTTTTAACATTTACACCATTTTCCCTGAGTGTGGTATTAAATGCCTTCGAACCCAACACCATGCATTTCTGTTTGGGGAAATGCTCATTTATATACTTAACTATGGCTTTAACAGGATAAACTAAATCATCCTGAAAGAGAAAATTTATTTATTTTTTAAGTATTTATTGTAATTTAACTTTTGAAAAACAAATTATAATATATTACCTGTGTAACATTATCTACGCCAGTATCTATGAATTTCTGTAAATACTGTTGATCGGTTCTCATACTATTGTTCGATATGAATTTGTACTTCTTGCCAGCATTTTTCAAAAGATTAATGGCTGGCCCTGTATTGGGTATGGGCTCAAGCAGTAACCACACAACACCTGCAATTAAAATAAAATTTTATATTGTTAGTCACGTAGAATTATATATTTTAATTAAAATAAAGTCGCTTTAAACTTTGTTTTCTTGTTCATATGCGGCTTAGCTGTATATTAAACTATGACCTCAATATCGGAATTAAGTGCGAGAAATCTCTTCACCCAATTGATCAAATCTACATTGCCCAAGCTTCACTTTGCCTATTTTTATAGATTGTGAATTTTCAAGTCAGCTTTTGCCACACTAGGCGATTAAACAATTAGGGTCATCACAACCTTCTGAATGAGTTTTTATATTCGCTTTCGGTCCTTTTTGTAGAACATTGGGCTCATCATAAAACTTTTCGTTTATTTCTGATTAATTATTTGCTTTGCTTCAGTTGTTTAAGCAGCTGTTTTAGCTGGTTCTATATAAATAGATTTACCAACTGTGATGGCTTAAAAGCGTAATTCTGTAAAAAGATGTTAAAAAATAGTTTTCTCCTTGAGAATATGCCCGAGTTAAGTCAGAACAGAACAGTGAAGTGAAAATATCTAACTAAACAACTTTATTTACATCAGTTTAACCAATAATAAAGATACATAAATTTAAATTCAGAACAAAATTGTTCAAAATTAGTTCACAATGATTAGCAGTTATGGAAGAAATCACAAAAAACTATTCCGATGATAGAGTGTTCATTAAATTAATTAAGCAAATCTAGCATGCCAGTCCTCTTGCCCAGTGACGATAATATCAACCTCCAGAGCAGAAATAAAAATCATCAAGTAAAGTTCTTTTTCCCTGCACACAATACATTTTCACAAAAAGCTTTGATTCTCAGTCCAGTCCAGAAGACAACACTATATTCCTACGACCTGGTACCATACCCGTATTTTTTTCTTAGCCGTAATTTACTGGATATTGTTTTAGCTTACTAGGTAAGAGGCCCGAACTCAAATTCCTAGATTTGAAGCCTTGAAAAAATATTTCCATAGTTTTGACTGTCTCGTAGCAGTCTTCTGGTAAAGTCATTCAGTGGAACTAATTTCAATAAAAAGACTTATCAAATTAGAATTCTTACGTAGCATCCGACTTCCTTGATTGGCCACTGGACCCGCACACTGCATTACAGACAGAATTGAGTTCCTTAGTCGGACTATCAGTATGTGGAACTCCCTAGCTGCAGAGATCTTTCCTGCCACTTATAAGAAGATTCAAATCTAATGTCCACAAACACTACTACCTCTGACATCCTTCCAATAACCTATTTTCATCATTTAAACACAAGGTACTGCATGAGTAGGAGCCATCCCCTCAGTGTTGGTCTTATAGAAAAAGAATGCTTTGGATGTTCATGCCCCAAAATAGTAAAAGCTTCTTATACCCCAGTGTTTTTTAATGATGCGATTTATGGAGGGAGTTTGCCCTCAGTTTCGATACGTTTGAGTTATTTATAGTTATATCAAGGGTTAAAGGCATATTAATAAAGAATATGTACTCCTGTTAAGGAGATAAGATCATTCGTAGAAATAATAAATAGAGTTAGTTAAACCTTTCTGAATCTCTGAGTTGAGGCTAAATTCGTCTAATCGAAAATATTGGTAATTTGGGGGCCTAGTTCTAAGTGAGTTTAATCTAAACTTCGAAATCAATGGTTACGAAATAGTAAACGTTATCGAAGGTAATGTTCATAGACCCATGAATTCTATGGCAAGATTTTTTGCTATGTTTTGTAACTACCTATCGCTTAACTGATTATAATAGTTCAAAAAGTAGAAAACATTGCTTGATACTTTAGCTTCAATGGTGTTTTTTGTACATTTTTTTTTTTTTGGTTAGAAGAAAACAGAAGGCATCCCTATTTTCCTTTGTCAAATTGGGATACTTGAGTGTTATTTATGCGTCAAGGTCAAGTTTAATGTTATGTAATACAATCTAAACATGTTGAAAATAAAAGCTTTTTGGAAGTTTTCCATAATTTCAAACGCAATGTGTTCGTAAAGTAAGTTAATTACCATAATAATGTATTACACAGCCAAAGGAAATATAAAAACCTATATATATAAAGCTTTTGCATGAAAAGGATTCAAGCCAAAAATAAATCCATACACTTATCGCCAACTACCAAAATTGATTTTGACCTTTAAATGTCTTAAAATGCTGTAGCGTGTGACAAATACAATGTTCGCTGCGTATGCAGGGTGGGGGTGGCTCAATAAAGTGACGAGTTGTTAATACAACCGTAGAAATTTCAGCATATTGTTTATAATTATTGGTGCGGTTTATAATCAATTCAAGAGAACACAATAAACGTGAACACAGTGTGAAGTTTCACGTTCTTGATTAGTGATACACTATTGGCCAAATAAGAAATAACATTTTGTTGTTGTGTTAATTTATGTATATGGTTATAGACAAAATTAATAACTATTGATGACTAGACGGTTTTTTATTTCAAAGGGAATTTAATTAAAAAACCACTCACATGAATAAAATAAACATAACCAACATGGGTGCTGGGAGAAGCTAACCCATAATGCTGTCTAACAAATGTTTGTGTATGTAATTGAAAAAAACCGAAAATATCCAGCTATTGTTATGAAACTCAATTTGCAATAAAATCTTTAGGGTTCTGTACTTACCATCACAATCTGATAAGACCATATCGAATGAATCTAAAAACTGTTGTTTTTCCTGTGTACTTAGTTGCAGTATATGTCGGGGTTTAATAGCTTTTAGTGACATTTTTGGACAATAATTTAAATACTTTTTTATTTTCTTTTCTTAACGTCTAACTAACTTAAATTAATTTTTTGTGTGACTTTTTAATGTCTGTGCGATTTTAAATATTTTTTCTTTTCGCCCGGTTTCGTTAGTAAACAACCGGCACGTTGAATGAATTCAATTAAACTGAACTGAATGTGTAGACAAAATATGAGATTTAAATGTAAAGTCTCTAGGGAGTGCGCTATCATTTAACAGAACGCATAAGTGCTTCAGTAATAGATTAAATGCCAATTGAAAAACCACACAAAAATAGAAAATTTAATTGAGTGAATAAAAATTATAAAAAAATTATAATAATCCTGAAATTTTCCCTCATTTTCAAACAATTTGCCACATTTTTTAATAATTCAAAACTTATCAAAATATTTCTTTTGAAAAACCCACCACTAATGCGCAGGCTTGTTAATATGTAGTGTGTATCATAATCGACCTTTCCCAATACTCCACCTTTTTTATTATTCTTGTTAGTTGTTGCTTTTATCAAAAAAAAAATGTTTTTGTTTTCCTGACTGCTTTTATTTATTTTCCTATACAGTAGATTACAGTTATAACGTATTGGCTAGTCATAAATGACGTCAGGCATAAACATTCTAATGAGTGGAGGCTTTCACGTGCTAAAACTGTAGCAAATAAAACTTTTGAGTACAATAATAATTCTGCCTAGAAAAATATTAAATGTCGACATATTCCATACAAAACAACGTAATTAGCGCGTATTTATATTGATTCATCAGTATTTAGTTGATGGTCCTTCGTTCTTTCATAGAAATAGTTGAAAACTTATACAATTCGATTGAAAATAGAAATTTTGTTATCAGATGATGAAATCCCAAAATTTTTAAAAACAGAAACCTTCAGTAGTTTTATTTAAGAACTCTTTACTTTTAACACAATCCAAAACATTTATCCGACAATAAGAACATTTTTAATACACATTTTATTTAAATATTATTTATTGAAATATTTCTTGAAATAATATACTTGTTTTGGCTTAAAGGTAAGGTACCAGTACACTTTTATTTGAAGAAAACATTTTAATTAACAATCGAAACAAATATCCGTCATATGACTGCCGAGGGTCCATGAATTTTGAAGTCGTCGTAGTCTAGTAGGTAGAGTATTGGTCAGACATCTAAACGAAAATATGAAAAAATATCTCTTCGGCGATTTCCTCTCAGCAGATTTCTGGCTAAAACTCTGAGAGTAAATTTAATTCCCATGAAAAGTTTCTCAAAATTCCATCGTTCGGAATCGACTTTAAACTGTAGGTCCTACCGCTCATGTATCACAACATTAGTGGTGTAAGAAATTAGGTCGTAATGCTGACTAAGGGGTTTTAATGACCAATTATGTATGTACATATGTATGTATGTATGTTATATCCCATCGATAACGCGTTGAATGTTGGATTTCAGCTCAAGCCGAAATTTCATAAAACCCCAAAGAAAAAAATTGCACGGTTTTAGATCCCATGATCATGGTGCATAGTTGACATAAAAATTTATTGAAATAATTTCGAAACAGGATGTTATTTTCTTGCTGAAACTACATGTCGTCCATATCCATGCTGTCCAGTTGAACAGAATGAACGGAATCGGTACAACACCTTTTATGTGAGTGCCCTCTACTTTAAAACAAAAATCGGTTTTGGGTGCTAGAACGTTTGAAAATTCAGTCATGTTGGCAAACGTGCCACTAAGACAACTGGTCGGTTTCATCTGCAGCTCGGGGTGGTTCAAACCAACCACTAACCGATCATGACGAGGAAACTTACCTTACACAATGGGTCATTTGGGCCACCGAATGAACTTGAACCTACCCGCCAACCTATTCTAACCTAAAAAAATAAGGCCCAATACCATCGCCTGGTCGAAATTCCTGCGACGTTTTCCTGAGTCCCAAATTCAACAAATGGAAGAAGATGACTTCGTCGAAGAAGATACCATTGGCTTCACTTTGCTTCATTACTCATTGAATGAATTGATGAACTAGTTTCAAACAAAGCGAATTTTGCACGCTTGAATTTACCACTTAGTGCTTGATGAATTGATGTTTTCGAGTTTCAGGCGTCACTCTCCTTTACAGCAACAATAATTTGACGTTGATGCACAGTAATCTTTCTGTCCATAATCAATTCTGTCCCCCTATTACGTGCCGTTTAGCGATTAAAAAATTCGAGGTTTTTGAACGTTTTCAGTATAAATTCCAAAAAATTTTGAAATAATTTTTCACACTTAATACGCATTGTTCTTTCGTAAAGTACTTAAACTTGGATATCATTATGCATTTAATATTTTTTCTTTCATATTTAATGGAAATTGAAATGATAAAATATTGATCAATACTAAAAACGAAAATCTCTATCTTTACGGTCTTCTTTTATTTTAACGAATACTTAAGAAGTAAAAAGTTTTTAAATCTTTTTATATTTGAAATTCTAATGATTTATTATTTAAGCACTTAGATATACCTAAGCAACTAAATTAAAAACTTATCTTCTAATTATTTCACTTTATTATCTCATAGTTATGATTGTAATTTTTCAAGTCTAACCCTTTATATCAGTAACCCACACCAAATAACACCGTGATACAAATACAATGAATACATTATTCATGAGTGAACATTATTTTTCGCTATAAAAAATTCAAGTTGTAATAAATTTTTTTTTTTACTTTTTGTCGAAATTGGATTAAGTTATAGTTAGCTTTTACCGATTCAATCATCCCCTGCTTAATTGGATAAACCAAATGAAACAATGCAGGGCCATACTCTATTACAGGCTTATGATGTTTAAAGTAACCGAAAGGGGTAAAAAAAAAACTATTTGCACAAGACTTCTATTCTGTATATTGCTTAATCTGTATGCACTTCAGTTATCAGTTATCAGTGTTAATTTAAAGAGATCTTGTCAGTCTACTCAAAGTCTGTCAGCAAGTTAATTTAGTATATTTGGTAATTTCTCTAGATCTTCAAGTATTCCTTACTGAGTTGTTGAATACATACCATGCCATATCATTCCATTCCACCAATACCATACCATACCACCAATATTCTTCTCTGCTTCTTTAGCTTTATCTTCTTCTTAAAATGGTTGATAAACCCAGCACATTTTGCATGTAGTACAGTGTATTTAAAAAATTTTTATGTAATGCAATTAAGTCACCGTAGTCTAGAAGGTAGTGTGTTGGCTTATTAGACTGAAGGCCCGAATTCAAACGCCAGGTCAGACATCAAAAGGAAAATATGAAAATACTAGCTGATTGTACCCGGCGTTGCGCGGGTTATGTAGTTCAGATTAGCTTAAAAAAAGAAAAATGTTTTTAAATTTGTTTTGAAACCGGTTTCATAAAAAAAATGCAATTTTTCAAATTATTCGGAAACCGGTTTAACAAACAACCCAGTTTTTTGAATACTCTAAGTCCTAAATATAAATACACTCAATTTGCCCGTTTTTCGCCCCTTTCCCCCTTTTTGGGCCCCTTTTGGTCCCATTTATAAACAAAACACCTCCAATAGCTATTTGGGAAACTGAACCAAGCTAAATCGTAACAAAATGCTTTTAAAACAGATAAAATACAGCATTTATGCATAAAAGTACTAATTTTTGCCCATTTTTTCTTCCTTTGTCCCATTTTTTCTCCCCTTTGGGTCAAAATTTTGAAAAGATTTATTGCCTATAACCTGCACCGACAAAAGCTCGATCAATATCCCAAATTTCAAGAAAATCGGTCCAGGCGTTCAGGCGTGATTGGCTAACAAACAAACCAACAAACAAACAAACAAACAAAAAAACAGACTTACAGAAAGATTTATAACATATATTAGGATTTCTTCGGCGACTTCCTCTCAGCAGACTTCTGCCAAAAACTCTGAGAGTAAATAAAATTGCCATGAAAAGATTCTCAAAAATCTGTCGTTCGAAGTCGACTTTAAACTGTAAATCTCGCCCACGTTTAAAATTAACACACACAACATAAATGGTGTGAGAAGCTAGGTCGTAATCCTGACTGAAGGGTTGTAGTGACCAATTATGTATGTATGTATGTAATTAAAAAAATCAAGATGCTTATCCATGAAATACATGATCTTATTAATTGATTACAGATAAACGTAATCTGGACATTAATCTTATTTAATGAAATTCTGTACAAACAATTCATTACCGAGTAGCAACAGGAACGAAAAATTTAAGACAATTTATTTCTGTGATAAGAATATTTTATTTGTTTGACTGTAGGTATCTAATACAGTCGTACGATTGGAATTTTATCATTATAATTGCATTTGATACGCTAATTTGTAAAATAATATCCAGTTACAATTATTATTTGCACAATAAAATCACAGATAGATGGTTAAGGCCCTGTGAAGGGCTTATCTAAAGATTTATTTTTATTTTTTGAGGGCATTTAAACACTGTTTTACCTCTAGTTTAATTCATTATCTATTTTATGTTATGGTAAATAAATTCAGTAGCCAAAAAGATTTTAAATGTTTCAGTAAATATTTCGTCTTATTAACTTAACTTTTAAATTTTCAAAATTTTCTTATTGAAATCATTACTAGAACATGCAGTCGCAGGTCAAAAAACAGTTTAGAAATAAAAAAAAATTATTTTACACTCTAGAAAGTAAACTTTTATTGTTATAACTCACTTACTTAATCGGTCATTACAATTCTTTAGCCGAGATTCCAACCTAGCTTCTCACACCACCCATGTTGTGAAAGTTAATTTTATTCATGAGTGACGAGACTTACATTTTAAAGTCGGCCCCCAACGGAAGATTTTTGAAAAACTTTTCATGGCAAATTAATTTACTCTCAGAGCTTTTGCTAGAAAAATCTCAGCATTCAGTTGCATACATACATAATTAGTCATTACAACCCTTCAATCAGGATTATTGAACTTGTTTCTCACACCACTTATGTTGTGTGTGATGTTGCATACATCGGGTTTTAATACAGTTGTGGGTGCCCTGGCTGTCTAGTGGGATAGTATACTAGTCCATAAGTAGAAGGACGGTTCGGTCGAAACTCCCTCTAAGAATCTAGTCTATTACACTACACAAACCTTATGGTTTTAGTTCCTCGGGTTGTATAACTTGTATTTACAATGTAATTAATAAAAAAAAAAACAATTAAGAATCCAGTTAAGTTAAGCTACGGCAAAGAGAAGTAATCACTGAATTTCTACTTTCGCAGAAAGTTTGTCGTTAAATAATGCGCGTGTTTTAGTAAACCAGCTGCAGTGCAATATAAATGTTATTTCAATAATTATAAAGGGTGTCTCAGAAAGAATGCTTTCTCCATTTTAAAAATAAAAACACGTATTTTTGAGATAAATGTGATGTGGAATAAAATATTTGACAATGGCCAACAAGGCTCTGATGGCAGGTCATTCATTACTTTTTTCATAAAATTGTCACGTTATGTCACATGTAATAATTTCTTAAATTCATTGCTGCTTGCCCGCTTTGTTAGTTGGCATCGTCTTGCTGAAACCACATGTTGTCCAGATCCAATCTGGCCAGTAGAATCTACAAAAACTATATTATCTTGGTATTGTAATGAATGCAGTTGACAGTCTCTGCAATTTCGGTCTCATCTTTAATCAAGTAAGACACAATTACGCCACCTGAGTAATATCCGCACCAGAAATTGGCATTTACTTCAATTTGTTCCATTATCCATTGAACAAATTGTCGACACTTCAAATGGCTTTCTGGTTTGAGATGAATTTTTTTATCAAAAGTCTCTGCGTACTCCATACATAATAGATCATTACAACCCTACAGTCTGGATTACGAGTTTCTCACACCACTTATATTGTGTATATTAATTTTAAACATGAGTAGCGGGACCTACAGCTTAAAGTCGACTCCGAACGACAGATTTTTGAGAAACTTTTCATGGCAATTATTATTCACTCTCAGTGGTTTTGCTAGAAATCTACTGAGAAGAAGTCGCCAAAGAAATATATGAACCGTGCCCTTACGTCTAATAAGACAACACACTATCTACTAGAATACGACGGCCAGAAATTTGAGGTCCTTGAGATGTAATGTTTTCGGGTATTTGTCCACGCACTTACAGCAGCAATGTTTTCCAAAGACTGACCAATGTATTGACGTACAGGAGTCTTACTGTCCGTAACCAGCACAAATTCTTAAAACGTTTGTTTACTCTTCGATTCGTTGACATATTGGATGCACTTCTACAACTAAAAAATTCTTAGAAGTTTGGCTGCGGTATAATCATATTCAAATTTTCGTAATAAGTTGTCGCGTTATTTTAACATAAAACTTTCTATCTTTAATAACCGCAATAAAAGTTTGCAATAGCTACCAAATTTGAGTTGTGAGTTGCCACTTGCACAAAAAATTCACACTAAATTTAAAAAGTGTACTCTTACTGAGGCACCCTTTAGAATTTCTCTTAAAAAGTCTCGCGCTTAAAACCAATTTTAGTTTCCAATTTACTTCATTAATAACAATTGCATCTGTTTTGTTTGTTTCTTATTAAATTTTTTTATTTGTTTTTATTTGTTTCGTAATTAATAATATTCTATTAAATTTATTTTTACTACTTATAAAAATATATATATATTTTAGTATTATTCATTATTTTTTAATAATTAATTTTTAATTTCTTTACAAAACTTTAACAACACATTTTAAATGCAAATTATAGCAAAAAGTTTTCTGTTTTTTTTATTATTTTTAAAATTTTTTTATTTTTTAATTTAATTTCTGTTTAATTTTTTTTTTCCAGAAATTAATTACTTATTTTGTTGTTGCTGTAGAAAAGCATTTTTTAACATTATTTACTTAAGTTTTATTTTAAATTAAAATTTTATATTTTTATTTATTTTTATTAATTTTTTTTTTTTATATTAATTTTCTTACTTAATAGTAGTATTTGATTATTTTATTAAATAAAATTGTAGTTCTTGTTGTTGTTGCTGTTTAAGGTACATAAAAGATTGTATTTATTGTGGTGTTTCATTTCTTAGTGTCTATTCAACTTATTCGTATTTGTTTTATGAGTGTCTTTTGTCTTAATTATTAAATTGCGTTACATTTTGGTTTTTCATTGTGATTTGTATTAAAAATGTATGGTAATTACGTGTGTTTTTCAGATTTTTTTAAGCTCAGAATATTGGTTTTTGTTTCGTTTTATTTTTGTTTTATCTTTTAAACTTAAATTTAACACAGGATTTATTTATTGTAATCAACGCATTACTATTAAAAATTAGATTTTCAGTTGCCATCAAATAATGGACTTGAAATATTTCTTCTGAAGCTGATTTTAACTGAAACTTTTCTCATCCGTTGAGGACTACAAATGACATCAACGTATAGTCCATGTTTAATCGTATTCTGTACCTATTAGAAATTTGTTAATATGATGACATTATTATTATAAGACACTAAAACTAAATTGCTTGCAGTCACCCATGATATTCGTTTCTACCCTAGACACAATACTTGATAATCTAATGGTCATTAAGATAGGTATGCGATAAGGGAACTTTCTTTGTCCCACACGGGAAAAAACAAATGCAGGTTAAAATCAACGACCTCGTTCCTACAGATTCTTAAATCGGATTGCGCATTAACATAAAAAGAAAACTTAGACTTCAAACTCCTGTTTCAGTGTCTAAAGCACTTCCATTGAAAACGAAAAAAAAAACTCTTTTTCTAAGCAACGTCATAACACCCGATGGAGCCGCCTTATCAGATATGGAAAACGGAAAGAATACCGAACAAAATCAATAGTTTTGAATTACTGCAACTGTACATCAAGACGACATTAATTCCAAACTACGTCTCCGAAAATCTGACATAAGTGGGTTACAACCTGAGGAAAACCTATGACGATCTATGATGCTGCATTCAAGTGGAGCTCATAGAAAAGGTTGGAACAGGTGGCTTACAAATTTCCCAAGGAGAAAGAACTTGTGATCTAAAAATTGTATGAATAACTTCGATACTTAACCGTGCAGAAGTATAGAAAATACTTCAATTACTCGTAGAACCTAAAAATTCTATTTTAAGGTAAGGTATATTAAGGATAATTATTGAGGTTAAAAATATCTCTAGAGAAGATACAAGCCTACTGTCTGATAGCCAAACTTTGTTTTAACGTAACGAACTATAAGGCAGTTTAGGGTTGTCGAAAGCATTCAGCGGAACATAGTGATATTCCAAGTACCAGTAAAGCATATGAACTGCTTAAACGTGACACAACTATCAAACTTTCCGGTAAGTTCTCTACTTTTGAAACACCTTTAAAAACTTGCAGGCTTATAATTAGTAATGCAATTATGTATGGATTTTGTCAACACCAGATAGGTGGCTTCGAATACGAGCAGAAATGAGCAACAAATCTAGCCAAAGATTGATAGGGGGCGCAAGAAAAGTCTGCTCCAACGTCAAAAGAGCACGCGCAGTATGGTTTAAGGAATCAGTATTGGAGATTGCATTGTTGCAACTTATGTTAAACGTATTGGTTAGTACACATGATAAGCGAGGAAAGTAAAAAGCCTATTGGGGAAACCAACACCAAGTCAGTGAAGATAAAAGTACTTTGTTGTCCACTATACCGATGATTTTAATGATATGTTGGTAAGGAACTTTGCTTCATCTGAAGCCGCCTGGGCCAGGGAAAATGAAATGGGCGTTATATGGCCTACCTTCCTGTCTACCTTGGCATTTATTTCGAATATTTGAAGCGGCACCGCTTATACAGACTAAAGAAATGACAAAAGCAATATTTTAGATTGTCATTGGAAATGCAAGTCTGTATGTATTATTATTAGTACTGCGAACGTACGATCTACTGTAATCCCTTCATACTTTATTTCATATCATTAGAATGTCTCCTCCAAGCCTGACAAACTTTATGATGTTGCTTAGTGTCAACTGTATTAATCCCCTGTGCAGCATCTGAAATGTATGCGGGTGTTTCCTTCTGATATACTACACAAGTGCTAAGAATTATTTTCGAAAATTTTAGGGAATACTAATGACCAATGTAATTTGTGTATATCCTACTGAGCTATAAAAGAATAACATTCTTAAAGTTCTTGTAAACAAATAAATAAATAAATAAATAAATAAAATAAATAAAATTCATTTGTATCGTCACAGAATCCACATGTTGCATATGCCATAACCACCATTGTTAATATAAGTACTCTGAGTCCATAGTGTTCTATCAAAAAATCGGTTATTTCTTGATAGTCCAGTGCGTGACTCAGATCTCCTCCTTGTGTAATTCTCAAAAAAGTTTTGATTGAAAAGAATCTTTGCATTTTTGTATCTTCCATTTGGTGGGGCATACATTTTCAAATATTCGTCTCCAGGATTCTGTTCGAATTCACTCTGCTTCCCACAAGCACTTTTGCTTGTTCATTGCCGAGGATTTTACACTTATATTGAATTGCTACGATTTATGTAAACCATCAGCACTCGGTAAGATCTTAACAAGTCATGCCTATAATATTTAAAATGCACGACCCCGTTCTTAAATCTCAGCTTAAAGTTTCACGAAGTATTAGACGATTGCGCTACTTGAGCTGCATTAAATCAGTGTTGATAAATGTTGTGGTAATTCTGAATAATATTGCATTGATTGGTTGACATTAACGTGTATATTGTTTGTAAAGTGTTTGCAATTTTAATACAAAAATAATCTCTATTTCGTCTACTTTATAAAACTAATTTAAAATGGACTGTTGTTGTTGTTAATATATTTTTCATTCAATCAATTGCAGTTTCATTGTTTTCGTTTTAGTTTTTACAACAAATTTTGTTTTGTTTCTGTTTTTTTTAAGTGTTTTGTACATAAAAATAAGGCAAATTGTGTGGGTGATTTTTTCTTACTGTAGTTTACAAAGGCAAATTAAATAGAAATTGTGTAACAAACATTTTTTATATTTCTTTTTTTCTTTCTGTCATGCAAAATACTTATACAGGTGAACTTAGAAATTTTCACTTAAGGTAAGTACTTGAAACAGAGTTTCTTTTTTTCCTTTTTTTAAATAAATAAATACACACAAAATTGTATAAAAAACATTTACATTATTTAACAATTTAACTTAGGATTTATGATTAAATAATTATAAAAAAAACAAATAAAATAAAAAAATAAATTTTTTTAGAATTAGTTGCGTTACGTTTACACTTCGTTAAGTTAGTCGTTTTGTTACTTAAAATTAATCACAAAAATTATGTTTTTTTTTACCCAGATAATCTCTTAAATTTAAATAAAATAAAAATTAAAATTGAGACTTAATGGTGGCTGAGAATGAAGAACAAACGAATTTACAATTATTTTTACATTTAATTTAGGACACGTGATTACACTGGCGTTATATGATCACGTGGTATATCATGATCACTAGTAGTAGGATTGACATTGTAGTTTTGATTGCGTTTGCGCAATTGTACGCCCTCATCTTCTTCCTCCTCGATGGGATCAGAGAATCCGCTATTGTTCAGGGCATTAGTGACACCCTTCAGTATGTTGGAAGCCACAGTATGTGCCTTATCGGCTAGTTTTTTGGCAGCTTGTTTCTGGGCCAACATTTTCTCATACTCAACGATATGCTCACGCAATAAAAAGTTTTCACGTTTTATGCGTTTCAATAATTTACCCGATTTATCGGGTATAAGCCAGGCTATAACAGTTTGTAGGCCACCAATGATGTTCTTTAAATAGAAAAAAGAATTCAATGTTACTTGACAAGTGCTTTTCAGGAGAAAAATTCAGAAAAATACCTGAAATACCACAATAAAAGCCAATCTAGCTGTTAGAATTTTCCAATAAATCATAGGCCTCTTATAGGGATGCTCATCCCAGGGTGGATTTCGAAATTCGGTGTAACGACACGAAGTAACATTGGCATAGGGTGAGCCTTCCAATATGGGTTGCACCTGAAAGTCTTTGGTATTAAAATAAGCCAAAGTAAAGTTGAGATAACCTTCCAGCGTCTCATCATGTGTGGCAGTTTTGTAGACTAGTTTTGGTATAAGATTCGTTGAGAAGGCAATTATCATGGCACACGAGGCAACGGCAATTTTTGTTACCACCGTCATAATACCAAACCAAACACCAATATCTCGGGCCCGCTGGGCAACAGGCCGGCGTATAAATTTTAACATTTTTATCGCATCCAAACGTACCTCGAAAATGTTATTAATCAAGGCCAACAGAGGAGCCAAAGGAAAAGCCAAACCGAACAGTGTTATAAAGCCGTATTGCAAAACTGTAAATTGGACCAAAAAAAATATTGAATTTTTTGATTTAATTTTTGAATTTATTTCCTTTGTTTCATACCCATTTCCAAATACTCCGCAAACATGGATTGATTGGTAAAGGGTATCAAATGAAAATCCTCGGTCCATTGATTGCAAGACACCAATTTCTCCTCGCTGTTCTTTTTACGCATGCCACAGCGTGTGCCAAATTTCCTTATGTTCTTGGTTAAATACGGTATAAACATTTCCACAATGGCATTGACAGCCTGTTTACCCACCATTATAATTACCAATTGCATGCATAACTCCATTAGACAACCGCCTGGATTACATTCCTCCTGGCGAAAACCCAATATACGATTATATTTAGCCGGATAGCCAACAAATTTGCCTTTTAGAAACGCAATGTAGAAGAGAGAGGAATAGTAGTTCACAAATTGAAAAACATAATTCTTGATCGTTAGACTCTCATCATATTCAGTTTTTGTACGACAATATTCCCAATTGGTCAGTGTAACAGCCAAGGAACCATATGCGTAATCCAATATGGAAATTAAAATTAAATCTATAATACCAGCTGTCATGGGTAAGAACATGATTTTATACGTCATGGAGTCCTCATTGCCGAAAATACTGTGAGAGGCACGTTGGGCCATGCGATAAACCACCATACTGAATATGGCTATAATTGATATGCAAATCTGTTAACAAAAGAAACCTTCATTAAATTATGAAATGAATGCAAATGAGTAAAATGGAAACCTACAAATAAAACCATGATACTGTAGCTGGTAAAACTGGGCAGGAACTTTGTGGTCCAAAAAGGCACTTCAGGTTCGAATACACTATTCTCATGAGCATTTTCCAATTTGGCAGCCAATTTTTTATTTTTTCTTATTTTTGCTAAATATTGAGGTCGTGGATGTTCTACATCTAATGTATAACCACTAAGACCCCATTTATGCACCAAACGAGCTGAATAACGTTTCCAAAGCTCCAGATACAAAACAGCTGAAATTTGAAAGTTGAAAACATTTGTTTTTCTTTTTAAAGGCAAATCAATTTCAACTCACCCCATAATGACATAATAAAAGCAAATACCACCGTCATATTGTTGTCGATTAAATAATTCATCTTTGAAGAATTGCAAGTTGCCTGCAACTTCCAGAAATCACATCTGCGATCGCATTGGGGACACATTAAGGTGCTATTGTCTTGGCAAATTTCGCGGCTGAAAAAAATTTCATTGAAATTATATTCTGGGAAGGAATTTAATGTTCCTACCGCACCTTATTGGATCTGAATTCCATGTTATAAAACCGTATATAAAAAACAGAATCCCTATTATGCTAACCGGTATCAGCATGTGTGTATAGAAGCCCAACCAAGCAAAATATAACGCCACTTTAGCTCCAAAGTATTCCTTAATGCTATCCAAAGGCTGTAAGCTTTGAAATAAAAGTAAGTGAATGAAATTATCTGTTCATTATTGGAAAATTTTCATACTTACTGTTTCCATTTCTTCAAATTGGCCCACTCACTTAGCAATAAATCACGATCTGTGTCCTAAATTTTAAATTTGAAAGCAAGTCCATTAAGAATTAGAAACTAATTGCGAATTTTGCGTATTCACTTACATCATGCAGCGTATAGGCGGATTCGTATACACCATCGGCCAATAGCTTCTCAATGCCTATATTATCGGGTGTCTCTTCGCCTTCTATGAAATGCTGTCGTTCAAGTATAAAATTGATAATATAGTTTCGGGTACCCGCATCAAAGAAATTTGGTTGTTCGAAATCGAATCTGAATAATAAGAAAAAACATTTTAAATTCCATTACATTTACGAATTATTTTTAAAAGTGACTTCAATTAGCATTATAAACTCTTCAAACTCATATTTGCGTATCCGTCCCATTGAATTTTTGCTTTAACGTCGAAAAATTTTAAATGACTACAGGACTGATTTATATTATACTCGTATAAGAGCTAATTAAACGAATTAATCCAATTATCCAGGCTTTAGTGACAATTATGTCACTCTATTTAGTGGCTTAGAGTAGCAAAATTGTGTTAGTAAGACTTGACTTTGAGCTAAAATTAGTTGAGATATAGTTTCTTCGATAAAAGCGCAGGCAATGCAAGTGAATACAGACGAATAGTTTTCATACACATTCATGAGTCAATTTTACATTTCCGTTCCGTTGATTGCGTTTCGGTAATACAAACATAACTGTCTATTATCGCATAGACACTATTTTGATTGTCCAACTGAACATTTTAAACAGAAAGGTTTAATGTACGTATTCTATACGAGTAAATCCGAAGAATCTGTTGAAAAATTGTAGCATGGCTGTCCCATTTGTAAAATCATGATCAAATCGCAGCGAACGAATAGAAATTATGGTCATGATAGTGCCTCATGTCTGTTTATAAGCAAAGAGACATATTCACAGAAACGTTAACTGGCGGTGAATGCAGGCCTATTTAAAATAATAATAAAATAAAATAATATATTAAGTCCTATGCCTCAACGTGACAGTCTGCCTCCAGGAAATATGGCTACTGTAAATGAAAATGTCGTCGAAAACCTGAAAACAACAAATCGCTAACAAGTTTTAATTTCATGAAGCACTACACACAATCTCATCTAATCCTATAAAGAGCATTTAAATAGTAGATGTAGATGTAGAAAATTGTTGAATCGGTTGGATTGCCAAGTTTTCCGGCACAGTTTTCAGGACAGTGGCCCTTAAGAATCGCAATTGTGCGATGGATGGCCAGTCAATTGAAGGACAGAAGTGAGTCGGTTGTCTTCCTGTCCATATATGTCCAGCAGAGTCTAGCAATATTGCACGTCCTCTCCTGCCACCAACGAAGTTCAGCATCCTCGTAAGTGGACAATATCCAAATTAATTGAGGCAAACGGAATACCTATACCCTGGTATATAACGGCAATTGCGAGCTCCGTACCTGCCCTACAATCGAATTTCTAATGATATCTCTATGTCCCTTAACCCACATGTAAGAGTTACCTTTGAATGATCTGAAATATCTCTGACCTCGGAATTTATAGACAAGGCCGAATATTGCAACTACATTTGTTAGGGACTAAATCGCAGCCTGACTGTCGAAGTAAATCAAGAGATTTTCAGGAAAAATTCGGTTACTCAATAAACATTGCGCAGCTTTTAAAATTGCCATGACCTGTGCTTGGAAAACACTGCAGTGGTGAGGCAGCCTAGAAGAAAGTTTAATAACAGAACCCCTAATAAAAATACCACAGCCCACTCATGTTTGAGCGAAACATGTAGACATCAAGGGCCTTTAGAATAAGTAAGTACAACAAAAACTATTAGAACTAGATATTGGGACCACAATGGGGTTGAAGAAACTGGTTATCTATTGATGATTCTATTTCTACTGATGATTTAAAACGAATCCATTTCAACAATACACAACTCCAGAAATTGTACCTAAAGTTTGATCAACTAGGCTGATTAATACCACTTCGGTCATACCATATTATACGCCACTATAGTCTGAGGTCTCAGTAGATTTCTGGCAAAAACTCCAAGGAGAAATTAAAAAATTGCCATTAAAAATTTCTCAAAAATCTGTCGCTCGGAGTCGACTTAAACCGTAGTTCTCGCCACTCATATATAAAATTAACACACACAACATAAGTGGTGTGAGAAACTAGGTCGTAATCCAGACTGATGTGTTGTAATGACCAATTATGTATGTATAGTCTAAGGTCCTCTTGTTCGAAATTTATGAGATTTTTTAAATTAGACCAAACAATCACAAGGGACCTATATTGTTCATAGCTTTGACCACAGAACAACCGAATACTCCATTCTGATAACGCTCGTTTACTATTTAAAAGATCATTTAAGCAGTAATTTGTTACAAATATGAGAGAACGATTGTAGATTAAGATTTTTATTGCAGCAATGTTTTAATAAAATTCCTGCAATCCCTCAGTTTGTTTAAATATACATTCAAATAAAAATGTTTAATACAGAAACCTTGTTCTTATCGCTTATTATTGTTTCATACTTCTGTAAAATACCATCCAAAGCCTATAGAATTTCAGATATTATGGTTGTTTTTTATGTAAACAGCAACTAAAATCTTTACGACTACTGAAGTGTCAAATGTTTGTACGCTGCCAAATTATTTCCGAAATTAATTTCTTAAATAATTTTCCCTTACTGTTCGGCACAACAAATTGAATTGAATTGCATTGCCATTGTTTATGATACTTTAAATGTTTTTAATTAATTTTTGGAAATCTACTTACAAATGCTCATAGTTTCGTTGAAATTCAAAATAAATACGTTTTGGTTTAGGTGGAAATTTTTCAGTATTCAATTGCACAGATTTAAATAGTTTCGCACAACACGTTCGCACACTGTCGCTCAATTCAAATTCTTCATCATAAATTTGATCTTGGCCGGGTATCTAATGGATGGCAAAGAGGCAAAACACACAGCACATATGAAAAAGAAAAATAAATAAAAAATATTAAATACATTTAAATTTAAATGAAATCAATATGTATAATAGAAGAACTCTTTTGATTTTGATACGCACTAACCTTTTTCATGGGCAATTTAATTCTGAGTATTTCAGCATAACGACACAACACTTCGTGGGGGGCATGGATCTTAATGAAATGTATTCGCTGGGTATTATCACGTTCCAAATGAAGACCTTCTCTTTCTAAATTGGCTTCGAAAATCTCACGCTTCTTAATATTATCCAATTTATAGTCGGCCCCATTAAAGGCCAAAACGTAATCAACACTACGTTGACCATCTTGAAAGCGACGGCGTGTCTGTTGTGTTATTAAGAAAATTTTAGTAAATTTTTTTTGTTTTTTTATAAAAGATAGACGAAAAATTATTTAAAAAGGGTTTTAAAATAATTCATACTTAAAATAATTTAAAATGCAATTTTTCTTATATACAAAATTAACGACAAAATATTCCCTAAAGAAGCAAACATACATACATCAGATTCAATTTGTACTGAATATGTATTGAAAATTTTTTCCATACAATTGCCCATATTAGGTGTGATTTGGTTCTAATTGCACAATAAATTTGTTTTAAATTTTTAGCATTTTTTATTAAAAAGTAAAACTTTTCATTGTATCTTAATCTTTAATTTTTATTCCTAAATAGTAAACATTTCCATGTGAATCATTTTTTTTTTTAATTTATTTTATAAAAAAAAACTTCACAGATCAGCAATAACAATAAATTCAAAGTTTAACAAAGAAAAACACAACAACAACTTCAGAAATTCTTAATGCGCTTCCCGTTTGTTGTCGCTTTCACAGCTGTAGATCCACTGAATTTCCTCTCCCTCACGTAATAAGTTCATCTGTCAAGTGCTGTTCAGATTTCTCCCTCAAAAGTGTCATACATTCGTATTCCCGCATTGTTTTTTAAACAAGAGCAAAGAGCTCTTTGCCGGCTACTCAGAATTCTTGTGGATCGTATTTTCGTCTGGTCATATGAGTAAATATGGCCTTTGGATAATTGAAATTTCTCTTTGTGCAGCAAAAATGCTCTTTCTTTAAACCTTTTAATAAGATTTTGTTTTTTTTTTATTTATTTCTTTATTTATTTATTTTAATTTCTTTGATTTATTTTTTTATATTTGTTTTGCTCAAATGTACAGATGCTGCTGATGTTCTGATGTGTGTTAACAGGTTTCATGGGCGCTTCTTTAAAAATAATTTTTTTTAATTATTTTCGTCAACATATGCTTTTGAAATGTTTATAAACTAAACACATATTTAATTTTTTTAAATATTTTAGTTAATTTGGTAATTTTTAAAAGTATTTTGTATATTTGAAATTTTTATTTACTATAGATTTTGTTTACATTTAAATGCTTTGAACTATAAACAGTATGGGGGCAAAATTTTATGAACCACTCAATGGCAAAATTAGAAAATAATGTTTAAAATAATGGGTAATTTTTTAAGAGCTATAGGAAAATTTTTCAAAAAAAAAAAACACATAAAATTCAGAAAAATGCATGAAATCTTTATTTGAATCGATGCTTGAAGATTATTTCATGCAAATGTTGACCGCGACTGCGCCTCAAATGGTCCATCCGCTTAGTCCAATTTTGTCATACTCTTTCCAACATTTCGGCCGGTATCTCACGAATAAATGCTTCAATGTTGTCTTCCAATGCGTCAATTGAAGCGGGCTTGTCTGTATAGACATGAGCTCTAACATAGCCCCACAAAAAATAGTCTAAAGGCGTTAAATCGCACAATCTAGGCGGCCAATTGACCGGTCCCGAACGTGAAATAAAATGTTCACCGAACTCGCCTCTCAAAAAGTCCATTGTTACGCGTGCTGTGTGGCATGTGGCACCGTCTTGTTGAAACCACATGTCATGCAAGTTAAGCTCTTGCATTTTGGGCAAAAAAAAGTTGGATATCATCTCACGGTAGCGTTCACCATTCACAGTTACGTTACGATTCGCAGCATCTTTGAAGAAGTACGGTCCAATGATGCCAAATTCAATGATTTGCAAGCGTTGTTTGTTTGTAAGACGATTCATGGTTAAATTATAGACCAAACTGAAGATGTTTGACAGTGAAACAAAACACGAAACGTGTGTGAGCTGTTTAGAGCAGTGTTGCCAAAAAGATAATAGCTAAAAAATCAACCTTTATTAAAGAATATTTAAAAGGTTATTATTGAAATCGAAAATGGTTCACTATCCTCTTTATAAACTATAAAGAAAATTAAACTAACCTTTTGGACACCAAAGCCATAAAGGTAAAACGATGACTATCTCTAGCGAATCAAATGAAAAATTTTCCATACATCTTCTTAAGCCATTCTGTGGAGCTACATAAAGTTACAGTAACGAAATACTAAAAAACTGGGGGAAGAGAAAATTTACTACTACTATCTGATGTAACTGCGGCGACCAGCATCAGAACAAACAATTATTAATCCCGAACAGGGGAATTTAGAGTTACCTGTTTTCATATGGTGAGCATTCTTTGGCCTTGGAATGAGTGCTATATATGCCACTGCAATCTGAGGCATCACTTGCAACAAAATTTATTTCTCTTAGATAAATGTCTGCCGTTTGTTTATATATATTTTCTTTTCTTTTTGGTCTTGCCCATGGCAGAAAGGGATTACACCTTCTGAGTCCTATTGGCGTGCATCTACTTAAGTTGTCAAACTCAATGCACGGATAGTGCTAAAACTGTTTTGATTACAGTTCTCTCTTTCAATAAGAACACTAAGGTATTCTAAAAGTTTTATAAAGATCGTTCCACGGCTATACAATTCGGCAGTCACATCTCCATCTGCACACTTAGGCCACTTAGGCCGTAAGGCCACCGTTCAAACCCTAGGTCACGCATCAGCATCTCGTACAAACTCAAATATGAAAAAGTATTTCTTTGGCGACTTCTCTCTGCAGATTTCTGGCAAAAACTCTGAGAGTGAATAAAATTGCCATGAAAAATTTCTCAAAAATTTGTCGTTCGGAGTTGACTTTAAACTGTAGGTCTCGCAACTCATGTATAAAATTAACATACACAACATAAATGGTGTAATCCAAACTGAAGGATTGTAATGCCCAATTATATATGTATGTATGTATGTAATGTATTTCAGATGGGTTGTTATCCTTACTGACATGGCAATACTTTTATACGAGACATTATGGGCGAACAATGTAGGCTAAGAACCAGTATAATAAGATCGTTTAGTTGCTATATTTTGCGCGATAATAATAAGCATTTGACAATAATTTTAACTTAATAACCCTCACCAGAAGAAAGTATAACCACAGTGTACTGATGAACATTAAAAAGTGAAAAAAAAATTCTGAAATTGGTACTTCCAAAATTCCCTTTCAATTATAAACAATGATTCTTGTATGCTTTACAAGAGAAAATTTCCTCAATTCATATGATCCTGATGTAATCATTTAAAAAACTTTCAAAAGCCTTTTTAAGAGAAATTAATGCATTTTAAACATTATATTGTTCCGGTAATTTAATCCATTGGAATATATTAATATGGAAAGTTATTTTAAAAAACAAAACAAGAACTCTGTATTCAATACTTTAAACGACATGCAGTTACTCAAGCGTAAATTATCACACAATCAATCTGCTTAAATAACCAAATAAAGCCATAGAAAATTCTCATGTCTTTCTTTTTTTACCAATAATGAAGCAAAATTATATTAAAAATTGTAAATATAGAGAGTAAAAAAAAACATAATAAAACTCAACTAAACTAATTACAAAAGAGGGGATAAAAATTGCCATTACCCGTTCCCGCAAGCAGTTAAAAATTTTTATTGATTCGTAAAAATAAAAAAAATAAAAATAAAAAAGAAATAGAAAAAGAAATTGAAATTGTAATTTAAATTCATAAATAAATAGAAATAAATTATATTGAAAATAAATAATAAAAACAATAATGCCAATAAGAACCAACTTTTATTTATGTAATAAACAAATGAAGTGCTACTTTTATAGGCATTAGTGTAGTTAAAAAAGTGCAGTTAAAGAGAACATGAACAAGTGTTTAAGAGTTTAAATAGAAAATCCAATTTTTTTTTTGTTGGTCTTTAAGTGATAATTTAGAGTTAAGTGTGGTGGTGCTGTGTGTGTATTTGAATTTAAAACCCAGAAGCAGTAGAAATAGTTTGAATGGCATAGATAAAGTGTGTATTTTAAAGCATAACCGATTAGGATGGTATCTTTACCCTAAATTTCCACTGGGAGTACGTAATTGGCAATTTCTTATCTTTACTAGTTTGGTTACTACTCTGTAAGAGTCGTCTAGAGACCTCCATATCATTGGCCATATGCAATGACGTTTCACCGGCACCCGCATTAACAGCACTATAATTAGCACGACCATTCTGTAGAGCCATTACCTGTGCAGCAATAACAGCATCAGTATAATCACCTCCCATTCCACCACCCATACCACCCGGCCTTCCGCCTCCGCCACCACCATAACCCTGTTGTATCATGCCATTTGTATTTGGCGGCATATATTGCTCAAATGGCGTCGAATGGCGATAATTTGGATTCCAAGCTGGTCTCACTTTATGACCATTTTCACGTAAACTACCCGTTCTGCGGGCTGGTGTTTCATCGCCCGCTAAATCAACGGCCGAGTGATAGATTGTATTGCGGGATTGTGATAAAGATTTGCGATGGGCTGCCGCAGCAGCTGCTGCCTCTGAGTCGGCTAAGGAGATTGTATCAAAATATAGGCTCTCACGATCATCCATTTCGGATTCTGGATAATCGTAATCGTGTGTACGTACTGCAAATGTAAAAGAAATTCAAAATTTATTAATAAACTGTCGGTAGTAATAATTACAAATTCATAGTAATTGTTTTATAAAGAAGAAGAAAACAAACAAAAAAGAATAATTGTTAATGACAATACATGTGCATGTGTTAAGCTGTCGAAATAAACGTATCGATTATCATTTAAATACAGTAATTAAGCTTTAATATATGCATATGAATTTAGTGCTAAACTGGCCAAATTACTATGCGAAAATTACTATTTTATTAACATTTAACAATTCTAAATAACAAAGCCTTTGATAAGCGTTAGGTAAATAACTGTTTTTTTTTTCATTTAATAAAAGGAAAACTGTATCCACTTTAATAGAGAATATAAAAATAAAATGCTTGTTATTGGAACAGCTAGACTGAATGAGCTGATTATGACAAACAAAGTACATAGTAAAGCTATTCGGACTTTAACGTTATGATTTTGGCTGTCGAACTTTCTTTCTCACCACGTAACCGTTTCAATATGAAAGCATGGTACTAGTTACTTTTTTTCCGTTTTTGAATATTCCTTTATGGTCTTTAATGAGCATATTAGTGTGAGAGTTTATAAATGTGTGAATAGATTTCAATTTTTCATCAGATTCTTTAGAAACAGCCTGAGAATAATAACCTTCTAACAGGGCATTTCAAGCCTTGAACTTATATTTACTGTCACCGAACAGAGTATATACATTTATACATTTGTAGTTGCCGTAGACGAGTATATAGTGTATTGGTTTATTAGACGTAAAGCCCGGGTTGGTATGCCAGGTCAAGCATTAAAACGAAAACGAAAAAAATATTTCTTCGGTGACTTCCTCTCTCAGCAGATTGCTGGCAAAAAATCTGAGAGCAAATAAAATTGCCATGAAGAGCTTCTCAAAAATCTGTCGTTAGGAGTCGACTTTAAACTGTAGGTCCCGCCACTCATGTATAAAATTAATGCACACAACATAAGTGGTGTGAGAACCTAGGTCGAAATCCTGACCGAAGGGTTGTAATGACTACTTATGTATATATGTATGTACATTTAAGGCAAGTCACTACAATCAGTCAATGATTATCTACCAAGCTATCACTCAATATTCTAAACACGTAAAAAACCAATAGAGCCCCCCCCCCCCCCTCTTCTAAAGAAGAATCCACTCGCTTTTGATGTTGGTACCGAATCTAGTGGGCTGTCTCAATAAAACTTACAATGAGAAACGCCGTGATAAAGTAAGGAGACCAAGTGGGAAACAAATTGCTGGTATGTATTACTCCAACCAAAAAAAAAAAGTGTGCATTCTAGCGAATGATTTTTTTTTTTTTTTTTTTGTGAAACCAGCACTCGGGGGATGGCCCCTACTCATGCAGTGCATTGTGCAAGTTTTTAGGAAAAATGGGTTATAGGAAGGTGGAAGAGAGGCAGTAGTGTTTGTGGACATCTCAAGATGCGAACGGCAAGGAAACGAGTTGCTGCAAGGTGACTATAAAATGGCCAGTGCTATACCTTCACCATTAGACAGTCTACAGCAATCGTCCCCAAAAAGCCTGCACCCTTTAGTCCTAGCTTCTCACACTACTCATGTTGTTTGTGTTAATTTTATACATGAGTGGCGGGACCTACAGTTTAAAGTCGACTCCGAACGACAAATTTTATTGAGAAGCTTTTCATGGCAATTTTATTTACTCTCAGAGTTTTTGCCAGAAATCTGCTGAGAGGAAGTCGCCGAAGAAATATTTTTCGTTTTGATGTCTGACCTGGGATCGAACTCGGGCCTTCAGTCTAATAAGCCAACACACTACCTACTAGACCACGGAGTCTTCAGAAAAGATCAGAAATCAGATCGGTCATAGAATTTATTATCCTTAACAATACTTCGTACATAGAACTCCTTTACCAAGAAGCCGTGGAACTAAGAATTGGACATCTAACGTCGGAAGATGATAGAAGAAGGAGATAGTGGAAAGAACATTTACCTAGACTGAATATGAAAATTGGAGGAATCGAGAATGTCAGAAAATACATTTCTTATATGAGCTTCATATATCCTACTGGTTAGACTGTTGCAAATAAAGCTGAGCATATTTTCGTAAAGCTTTGCATAGTTATTCTGCATTTATAAGAATTCATAAAAGTCATCAACAAGGTGGTCGCCGCAAATGCTTGCCACTATCAAACAGGAAATCATTTGAGAAGTGTGAATTGATCTTCTTTATAATGCTCAATGCAGAGAAAAAGTATAATACTTCAGACCTCCCTTACTACTGATTTGTCCAGTGCTTGGATAACGTTCCTATGTCGAACATTAAAACTTTAGCTTGTTTGATCTAGTATCCATTGGCTACTGTCGGTTTGTCTTCCTGCCTACCAACCCCTATCAAACTTTCTTTGTTGAATTATTCATTGAATATCGTTTAATTTACAATCTGTTGTATAAACGATCGATCTGTGATGAAAATAAATATTTTAATATTCAAAATATTATTTTGCAAATAAAATTAATTTACAAATGCAAGAAATTGTTAAAAGGAAATGAATATCGAAGTAGGTTTACGCGTTAACCTAAGAATTTTCATTGCAGGTAGCCTTTATGTGCTTAATTATCAAAGTCATTAAATTGATGTCATTGTCTTACTCTCCATTTTTGTATCCGTGGGTAAACAAAAGATTTGTTTTTTTTTTTCAATACAACAAACAATAACCAAAGTGGCAGGTGCGAGACAATACAAAAACGTTTACAATTTTATAACAATCTTATCAGTTGCGTTCTGATTTTTTTTATTGAATTCCTAAACGTAATGATAATAAAAATATTGTAACATTGAATAATAATTACAGCAAAATACAGAAGCCTTTGAGTGCTTTTTAAGTGCAATTATGATTTAATTTATATACACAATATAACATATTTGTTTTGGAAGTTCAATAAATTATTTTATAACCCAATTAAAACCACAATTACAATTTAACATCGAACCGCAAAGTAGACTTTATTTTAGTCTGAATAAAACTACAGTAAGAAAGTACTTTGTTCCGAAACTTTGTCCCGTAATCTTGCTTTGTCGGTGAAAAGTTGTATGATTTTCTATGGGAGTTTTAATCAATGCAGATTGATATGATTTTGTCATGACCTTAGCCTATATGTCTCCAAGCTTTTGTAGTTTTTAATACTGTTGCCATATTCACAAGTACTTATTTGGTGGCAGTCAGGAAAGGATTTTGACCAATGCAGTTGCCATCTTAGTGAGTCCGAATTGTGTATTTTTTAATGCCATAAAATTTCATCACTTGCTGGAATCAGAAATACTCCGCCTATATATAAGTAGTGAATTGAGGATCTTTCTATCGTCTTGTATCGTTTTGATCGGATTCACTTTTTGCCCGCATTTCCAAAATTTCAAAGAGAAAATTTTGATCCTTGCCTCCATTTAACATTGCCACATTATCTGTAAAAGCGATATTCGAGCAGCCCACTCTCTATTAAAGGCTCTTAGTATAATGT
This sequence comes from Sarcophaga caerulescens, assembly GCA_927399465.1. Taxonomy (NCBI): domain Eukaryota; kingdom Metazoa; phylum Arthropoda; class Insecta; order Diptera; family Sarcophagidae; genus Sarcophaga; species Sarcophaga caerulescens. The sequence continues at coordinate 41,244,527 of OV656873.1, read as the reverse complement.
CTAAGCAAATTAAACAGCTGAACTTTAATAAGCATGACTTTGTATTACTTGCTCAAATTATTGCAAATCTCTGTGTTGGTGAGGTCGCGGTAGTCTAGTTGATAGTGTGTTGGCTTATTAGACGTGAAACCCCAGGTCAAAAATCTTCAGTGAAATGAAATATTGAAAAATTTTTCTTTGGCGACTTCCTCTCAGCAGATTCTGGCAAAAACTCTGAGAGTAAATAAAATTACCATGAAAATGTTTTAAAAAAAACTGTCGTTAGAAATCGACTTTAAGCTGTCTAACATTAACACACACAACATAAGTGGTGCAAGAAGCTAGGTCGTAATCCTGACAAAAGGGTTGTAAAGACCAATTATGTATGTATTGGCGAAACGTATCGAATGCAGGCCGATTACAGAGGCGATCGTAGTAATTACCTTTTGTAGAATCTGTTTTAATGAGGGGAAAAAGTTTCTATCTTAACAGGAAACTTTTCAGTATCATTTCTTAGGGATGTAGGTCAAGTTCATTATTTAGCCTAAGATAGTCTTAACAATTATCACAAAACTACTAACTCCAGGGAAAAGGTAGATTATGAGGGTAATAAGTGGAGGCGCACATGAGCAGTTTATATCGCAAAGTCACAATGAATATATTAGCCTCCGAATTAAGCTTCTAATATTAGACTATTTATCTAGGCAAACATACCCTATCCCAACAAGTGAAATACTATATATGTATATGTATATTTGATAAATACAATTAAGTGATGAGATTAAAGAAAACGTTCAAAAAACTATCCTGTTGTTAACATATTTCATTTTGCAATTAATAATTGTACATGACAATTAATATTTTTTTATTGTGTTTGTTTTTTATTTAAAAGAGAACTTAAACACTCAAAGAACATTAAGTTTTGAGGCATAGTTATCGCTTTAAAAGCTATCTATTAAATTTTAATTAATTAATAGAAATTAATTTTCTTTTTTCGATAAGTCACTTCAACAAAAAAAGAAAATTCAAAATAAATAATTAAAAATGGAAAACATCTAAACATAGACAAAAAATATCAAAATAACATACAGTGCGCACAAAGAATAGACCAAAATTCAAGCAAATTTTATTTTACAGTAAAAACTCCACATGGTGGACACTTACAGATCTCAATACTTAATAATCATATTTAGAACAGATTCAAAAACGTAAGACTGCCGTTTATATTGTAAGCAAGTTTTAAAATGAACTTATAAGGTAATGTGTTAACGTAAAACGTTAAGGGCCATTATTACAACTTGCCGTTAACTAAAGGGAGGATTTTAACGGGCAGATAAATTGTTTTTCATTATTATGAGTACCCAATAAGATAGAAGTGATCGTTAAGCTAAAGGGAAGATCATCCTACCTTTAACATTTAAAGGTCACTTTATGTTTGAACTTGCCATATCATATACTATTTTCGATATGGCAGCTTCAAATTTAAACAAAATGAGCATATACAACAAAAAAACGAAGTCCGCTGTTGCCACTGCGTTAAAAAAAAAACTTGTTTAATTGAGCAGTTTTATCGACTTTGCTCCGGCACTGCCATATTTTAATTTTATTTTATCTGTAAGTTGTAATAACGAAAATAAGTTAAAGGTAACTTTGCCGTTCACTTTAGCTAAAGGTACCTTTAACTAACCCCAACTTTAACGGGAAGTTGTAATAATGGCCCTAAGTGATCGTATTGATTAAATTGAAATTAATTTAAATTAATTTGTATTGTAACAAACACTCGCACACAAACAAACTTTTAACGATTAAAGAAAACGACAAATAAAAAAATAAAAATAAAATAAAAATAGAATAAAAAAAATGTCAATAACAAATGGGATGACGTGATTTGTTTTGTATGGACTATTAAAGCTTAATATCTAAGTTGTTGTGATACAGTGGTGCTAAAAGAAATAGTAACAATATAACAAAAAGATGTATTTTAACAGTAAATTTCTATAGCAGTTTCGAATTTGTGTTGAACAGGTTTAGAGATACGTTTACGTCGAAATTATCCATCTATTGGGATAAAAAATTCACAGAAAAGGCTTGGAATTGAGGACAAACTGGAAATTATTTTTTTTTATCACAATGAACGTGAATTTTTTTTTCTTATGAATGACTTGTTCATCAAATACCGACAATATCCTGTGCACAAAATTAAAAATACCTTTAAAAGAATTGTGATTGTTCGTTCTTCCAAGGATTGAAAGAAGAATTGCCATAAATCAAAAAAAAAAAAAAAAATACGCAGAAATTGTTCTAAAAAAATATATAAACGTGGTTCAAGAAAACTTAAACGTTGCCTTAGCTTTTGTCCAAAATTTGTAGAAATTTTAAAACTGCTTTGGTTAAGAGTCCAAATAAATATTTTCTCTTAAAAAGAGAAAAAAGATTTTATGCATTATATTAAGATCTTCCCTTCTCTTTGTAAACCAAACAGAAATTGTGTGTGGAATGTCCGTTTTGTGATGTCCACATTTAGAGTTTTTCATGATCACTTCAGTTTATTATCAAACTCCATGCGATTATATTGCGGAGTATTCATTAGAAAATCCATTAAAATTGAGAACTTTTATAGTTTTTTTCGAAGAATTGTTCACATGTTCAACGATGGATGAGTAAACTTTCTACAATAGTTGAACCTTAGATTGTTCCTGGCACCAGCCGATCATTTCAGACTAAAATAATGGAGACTAACATATCGGATAAAAGTATGCGAATGTCTACTGACAATAAGGTGGTCATCATATTCCTTATTGATCCAACGAGAAACTTTACGATGATGTCGATTTTGCCAAAAGAATCATCTTTTCGGATGAAGCTGATTTTCATCGTGGTGGGTACGTTAATAAACAAAATTGCCGTATTTGAGACTCAGAAAACCAACAACTGGTCTTACAGAGTGGTCTTACGAGTGACTTTTTAGTGCAGCTTGTAGAGCGGAGGCATCATTGGCCCATATTTCTTTGAAAATGAGGACGGCACAACTATTACGACCAATAGAGACACCTATTCTACCATGATAACCGATTTTTTTGTAGCCGATGTTTGGTTTCAACAGGATGTTGCAATTTTCCATACATCTCACGCTACAATCGATTTATTGCGTCAAACGTTTGATGGCCGTTTAGTTAGCCGGAATGGTGATGTCAATTCGTGACCCAGAAGCTGCGATTTTATACCGTTGGAGTATTTTCTGTGGGGCGCCGTTAAAGAAAAGTGTTATGCCGACAAATCAGAGACAATTGAGCATTTGAAGGCCAACATTCGTGATTCCATTGACGAGATACGACCACATAGACTCGATAAAGTGCACGAAAATTGGTCCGATCAAATGAGGCCAGCCGCCTCACAGGAATGGAATAAAATTCCCTTTCTTCCTTAATTTGGCAAAATTTCAAACCGTTTTTGTTTTTCCCGCCCTATATTACACGGGTCAGGATAGAATACATCAGAAATGCAAAAAGTTATCTGAAGTATTGATCTAAAATACAGACCATGTTTTAAAATATGGCGAATTAAATAGAAGTAACTCTTAAGGAGGTACTTTGTTCAAACTGCAGAGCACAGTAGGATGTATTTCATTCAAATTCATTTCAATCTTTTAGCAGCATGTTGGTAACAGAAACAAAGCAAATATTTATTTGGCATAACAGATTCCTTAACAGTTCGTCATGTTGACAATACTATAATTTTGAACATAACTGTGTATAATTACAAGTTTTATTTAAAATAATTTTTTTAAGAACATTTGAATATTAAAAGTCATAAAATAAAAAAAAAAAATATGCAAAAAATAAAATAAATGGAAATAATTTTTGGTGCCAGCAGACAATGAAATAATTTTTATAATAAAAAGCTCTATACATTTAAGCACATAATTATAGCATTACAAATTAGAATAAATTTTATTTTATTAATAAAATAAATTTTAACTACAATATTTAAAAATAATAATTACCAGCTGAATACATGTTTGGTTTTTTTTTTGCTTATTTTGTTTTTGTTTGCGGCTTATTTAAAAATTAAACTTTATTTAGTATATAAAATACAATAGTTTTCATATATATTTTGTTTTTTTTTCATAGAGGTGATGATGTAGTCAAAGTATTTAAATTTAAAAAAAAGCAGTGGTTGTTGTTGTTATTTTTTTTTTAATAGATGGTGGTAGAATTTAATGGAAAAGAAATTAAGGAGGAGAAACAAAATTAACAAAAAAAAAATTAAAAAATGTTTTTTTCTGAAACTATTTGTGATTTTGTTTTTAACTGCTTTTGTTGTTATTTGTTGCCGTAGTTAATTTATTAAAATTTACAGGTTTTTGTTTTCTTATTATTTTTTTTTTTTTAATTTTTTACATTGAAAACCAAAATTTTGTGCTAAATTTGAGAAGAAAAGAAAGGAAAAAAATTATTTAAATTGTTTTTTTACAAAAGATTTTAAACGAGTTTTTACTAATGCTGTTATTATGTATGGATTTAGTTGTTGAGTTTCGTTTATATTTCAAGTTGAATTATTTATTCAGTATTTGGATGAGCAGGCAGGCAGCATTACTTAATGTTGACAATTTTCAAATCATCACGTAACATTACAATTGATGGCAATGGAGCTGCAATATCTCGTAGTGTTACTGTTTCTATACACATTAATTCCAACGGAAGTTAAAATTTAAATATTAAATTTGCCCACTTTACGCGAAATTCATAGCGTTTTTCTCTAAACAAAACAGATGTTTAATGGCCGTTTTATTAGGTCATTGGCCTGCTGAAACACATTTTCATTCAAAAATGAAATTTTTTTTCTTTTTTTTTATTAATTTAAATAATTTTTAATATAAACAAATTATTAACACTTTTGCCACACACTACGTATGGTTTTTTTTTTTTAATTTTTGTTCTTATATTTAAACATTGCTTCTCCTATGTTATCAAATTTTGATTATTTTATACGATTCTTTTACCATATGTGCATATTATCTGTTTTTTTTTCTTTCTTTTTAATTTTAAAAAAGTTATTAAAACCTTTAAAAATTAATCACATCGTTTTAAATCGTTAAATCGTCGTTAGAAATAAAAAATATTACTTTCACACGTTCGCGTTCTGAATTAAACTAAATATTCATCAGAATATTGGAATCAAACTGCAAAACAACCACTAGAACTTATTTAATTTCCATTCCTCTTACACTCATTCATTGCCGGCTCTCACAGAGAGTCTGTCTATATAATACACCTCTTTGACTGTTTATGGTTTATATCGCTTTTTAATTCATTCAAAAAAAGAAGAACAAAAAATAACAAAAAAACTTAAAAAAAGAACAAAAAATATTGAGTAACCATAGGCACCGGGCCGCCACTCAAGCGTTGCTCTTAACCATGATCCATCTAAACAGCCACCCATTTGTACAAACATATTCAATTTTAAGTGTCTTTCATTCAATTCAATTCTCCTTTTCTCTCTCTCTCTAATTTTCTGGCAGTTTTGTGAACGTATGAGCGCCTCCAGACTGATAAAAAACAGAATTTATTAATCATGATAACGTCATCAAAGCTTTATGAATGCCGGTACATTGTCTAATGGCTTGTTGTTGTTTGTGATTATACCCTACAACCTGTTGCTTTATATACTGAGTTTAAATTAACGCATTATTCTGTATGCTAAAGCAATTGCACAGATTTTTATCATTTGTTTACCAAAAGAACAACAGCCCGTGAGAATTGCTAATGTGCGATGGATGACCATACGTCCCCCGCAGAGTCTAGCAATATGGCACGTACCGTTGTAATTTAGCTGAGGCAATCGGAATACCTTGTAGTCGCTGTAGTCTAGTAGGCTTATTAGACGTGAGGTTACGGTTCAAACCCCAGGTCAAACATCACGAATGAAATGAAATACGAAGAAATATTTCTTCGGCGACTTCATCTCTCAACAGATTTCTGGCAAAAACTATAAGAAGAACTACATGAAATTGCCATGAAAAGTTCGAAGTCATCTTTAAACTGTAGCGCCCAACACAAATGCATAAAATTAATACACACAAGATAAGTGGTGCAAGAAACTAGTTCGTAATTCTGATTGAAGGATTGTAATGTAATGACGAATTATGTATGTATGTAATGGGAATATCTATACCCTATAACATGTCGGAGACTGCGAGCTCCATACCCTCTTAGGCTAGTTCATCGGCAATGCAACCTCCAATGAAATGCCTATGTCCTGGTATCGTTAGTAGAGTTACCTTTAAATGATCCGAAATTTCTTTGAGAAACCCTGGCATTCATGGACATGCACGGACGTATTCTCAAGTTCGTTAGGAACTTAATTTCAGTCTGGCTATATGAGTTAATCAAGAGATTTTCAGGAAAAATCCATTTAATCAATGCACCTTTTTCAAAATAGCCATGACCTTGCCCTGGAAAAGAATTCACTGGTTAGGCAGCCTATAAGAAAGTTTATTTAGTACTGTTCTACTGTCCAAATATTCTTTTAATATCTTAAAAAAATTTTTTTCATCTTTAGATAACGTTTTACAAAACATTTCACAATGGTATACGGTGTACAGTACTCATTGTCACCCATGCCTACCAATTTCACTTAAATTCTGAAAGAGCATTGTATGTAGTATACATATGTGTGTATGGGTGTTTTAGCTCACATATCTTTAACATTTTGATCATCGTATTGTGCCACTTGTAGAATGTTTTAATTTGTTTTCGCTTTTATTTTGGAATCAAGTGTACGTACGTATAGGAGAATTCCAAATAAGAACTCAATTCTCTTATACTCGAAAACGTCGAACAGTTTGTGGTTCTCGCAAAAAACCAAATAAGCATTCTCTGTTTAGGGTAAGATCAAGATCAAATACGTATTGCTTGTTCAAAGGTATATGGAGTCATTGTGCTTGTCAAGAGCTCTTTAATAAGTTTATTTATTTAGATGCCCATAAATCTTATTAAAAATAAAATGTTATAAAATTCAAATTTTATAGGCGATTAATGTTTTTGAAGTGTTTTCTTATTCATTATGGAAGCATGCTTCATATGAGCATATAATTACATATGTTGCAAAAATTCGGAACGAGGAAAATTAAAAAAAAATTAAAAAATTTATGAGTGGATTAGTGGAATAATTTTGTTGAAAACTGTCTACAAATTTGCCGATTTACTATCATTTAAAAGCAGTACCCTCTTCTAAAGTGAGCAATGTTTTAACAGAAGGAAGAATCCATATTTCAGTACTCGTACGCGATAACTTGTCGTCAAAGAAGGTTTCAAAATGTTAACTTATGGGGATAATGGGAATACATATGTACATTAAATAATTAATTGGTCCAGTAATAGACAAAACAAACATCTTGTACGCAAATCTCCAAATACCACAATTGGAGAAATTTTTTTCTTTCAATTGCATTCCTATGGATAGTCCACTAGATCACGCATCGACCTCATCAAAAGCATCACTTTAGTTAGCATTCTTGGATATTAAAGGGATTTTAATTTCCTATTCCACGAAGCTGTTTGGAAAGCACTAAAATGCCAGAGAGTTTATAACGAAAATTACTCATATAATATCGGCCTGTACTTTAATTATAATTTCAACGTCCGTTTCTACAAAAGATGTTATTAGACAGGATTGCGTGTTATAGCCTCTGATTTATTTAATAACGTCCTGGACAGCAAAAGTGTTATGGTGTAATAGAATCATACATACATAGATAATTGGTAATTACAACCCTTTAGTCAGGATTACAACCTAGCTTCTCACACCACTTATGCATGTAGTGTGCACTAATTTTATACATGAGTGGTGGGACCTACAGTTTAAAGTCGATTCCGAACGACAAATTCTTGGAGAAACTATTCATAGCAATTAAATTGTCAGAAATGTGTTGAGAGAAAGTTGCCGAAGAAATATTTTCTTCACATTTCATTTTGTTGGAGATGTCTGACCTGAAGTTTGAACCGTGGCTTCACGCCTATCTACGAGATTACGGTGACTTCAAAGTCGTATTGTGAAAGTCGTATGCTTCCAAAAAATATCAAAATATTGAGTTCATTTATATTCTCTTTCAATCAAACCTCGTATTGTAGTTTAAGTATACATTGGTCATTACAAGCTTTCAGTCAGGATTACGACCTAGCTTCTCACACCACTTATGTAGTGGACATTTTATACATGAGTGGTGGCAACTTTGCTTATCCTCAGAGTTTTTGTCAGAAATCTGCTGAGAGGAAGTGGCCGAAGAAATATTTTCTTCATATTTTGTTTTATTGGAAACGTCTAACCTGGGTTGGCCTCACACCTAGTAAGCCAACACGCTTCATTTATATTCCCCTTTTAAACACACCTCGTATTGTAATACAAGTTCAAGAAAACCATCTTGAAATTGTATTGGTTCGTTACTGAGCTAAATTATTTTCAATTATTTATTACATTCGATATAAGCCCGCGGAAAATGTTCTCAAAGAGTAATAATCTAGGAAATGTAATGAAATACAAGTACCATTCCATTCATTCCAATTATTTATACATGTTAAAAATCATATTAAAAATGTTCTCACAACTCAAGCCATTCATATTATTTCAATGTGTAGTGAAATTTAATCGCTTACAAACGGTAACACTGTAGCCAGCAATTGTAGCAACAACAACTACTGACAATAGCATAAACATGACCACAAACAAACTACAAGGAGGGAAAAAACCTCAACTCAACTTGAATGAACACGGAAAGAGGCAAAAACCAAACCCCTTAACATTCTTGCGTCAAAAGTCAAAAACCATCAGAAAAACAAAAATTAAAAACGAATAACAAGAATCAAGAATTTTGAAATTGTGCTGTTTCGTTCAGTGTTAGACAAAACAACGCACAACGGCTCATAAAAATTGTTTCGAAACTTACATTCTCAGGTATTTGAGTAAAAGTGTTATGTTGTGTATGTGTGTGTGGCATATGAAGTTAAGCATGTAAAGGTTGTGAATCAAAAGCCACAAGTGCCATCAGATTTTTCAAACGTGACAAATGACAATTTAAAAAAAAACACAAACAAAAACAATAAAAAGTGAATGAATCCAACTAAAATCACAAAAATAATGAAAGAAGAAGAAAGTTTGAATTAAAATCGACAAAAAAAAAACAAATTGAGGAAGAATGACAGTCTCATTTCCACTACCACCACTAGCTAGTATAACAATACTTTAGAAATGGAATTGTCGTCAGAGTAGAAGCACTCATATGGAACATTAGTTGTATGGCCTTACGGTGGCATATTTTCAATATTTATTACCTTTCTTTTCATTTCATTTCATTTAAATAATCAAAGTAGCATGAGAGAAAAAACAAAGCATAGATGAATAAAAATACATGCGTCACTAAAGGGAAACTCAAGTTGGTTTATTATGCTGCAGACAACGTTAAAGAGGAATTGAATTCATTTTAGCATTTCAAAGCTTTTCATTAAGGGCACACCTTTTAAACGGATTAAATGAAGTTATTTGCGTTTTTTTTTTAATTCTCCCTTAAGTGTTATTAACATGAATTAAGATTTATTGTATGTATATGCTGTTGTCATTGGATTTTGTATAATAATGACATTCAAGCAATAATACTTCCCAGCGGAAAGTAGTAGACACAACACAACTGCGACAATAAATTATTGCACGGATTAATCGCTATCAAGCGAGGACAATTTATTGTTTAAAAAGAAATTAAACAACCAACTGGATTATATGTTTAAAAGAAAAAGAAAGCATTCGGCTTGCAAGGAAATCTTAGCGACTTAACCTAAGGACTGGATAACAGGCGTAACGGTTAGATGAATATTAAAAATATAGGGCGATATTGTTTGAATACATAGAGTTGAACAAGATACAGATACTAGCAAGTGTTAGTATAACCAGGACAAAGAAGGCCAGTTCTACAACGGCTCTGTATGTTCTACTGGATTTGAGTCCATTGCACATGTTAGTAAAGACCAGAACTTTGGAGGCAAAGCTTTCGATAATGGAGACAATTCTAAAACAAAATTCATTAAGAGGCTTCGTGATCTCATAAATTGAATGGCAACCAACAACATACATGCATACATTATATATAATTTATCAATACAACCCTGTAGTGAGGATTACGACCTAGCTCCTTACACCACATATATTGTGTGTGTTAATTCTATGCATGAGTAAGGAGACCTAAAGCTTAAAGTCCGGCCCATACGACAGATTTTTGAGGTATTTTTCATGGCAATTTGTATTTAATCTCAGGGTTTTTGCAAGAAATCTGTTGAGAGGCAATCGCCGAAGAAATATTTTTTCATATTTTTCTCCTTTGAGATGTCTGGCATGGGGTTTGAACCGTGGCCTCCGCCTAATAGACAAACACACTAATTACTAGACTAAGGCCACTAACAACTCTGTCCTTAACTGTTCCCCTTCACAGAAGCAGTAGATTCTATGATTTTAGTCATTGCTTCGATATTTAGTAACAAAATTTAATGAAATAACTTAGGGGCTTTATATCCATTTTAAAACAGTGACTAACCTGTGTCAGGTAGGTCGAGAGTAGATATTGAAATCGGAGTGAGATTTTTTGACCCCAGGTAAAATATTCCGAGCTCATAGAAATTTCCAAGCGGAAATCTATCTATACTCATTTCAATTTGGACAAAGAGTGTATAGTACGGGACATAGTAATACTATCGGTCATTGAGGCCACCTTTAAAACACAATGCTCTAATAAGGTTAACTAGAAAATAGTATGAGATTGTCTGAGGGCCTTCAGCTAAGTAGGGGAAATACGCCTCAAGTCATGTGCATTCGCTGCAATGAGCACGCACAAAACTTGCAATTAGAGACCTTGTATGCCTCTGATAAGGTCAGAAGAATCTGGCGAGTTGGAAAAGATGTTTAGAAAGGAAGATAAAAAGAGAAAATGGTTTTAAGGCAATTTAAACTTTTACTTGTTAATAACAATAGAAGAAGACTAGAGTTATGCATCAAACTATCCATGAATAAGAAAAGTTTAGTCAAATGCCTTTTGACAGGACTCTATAATAACATTTGTACAAAATAAGGATCATCTCGAATTCAACAATATGGATGAATGAGGAAAAGGAATCAGGAAACTTTGGGAAACTTAAAGATATAACTACATACATACGTACATAATTGGCCATTACAACCCTTCAGTCAGGATTACGGCCTAGCTTCTCACAACACTCATGTTGTGTGCGTTAATTTTATACATGAGTGGCGGGACCTACAGTTTGACGTCGACTCCGAACGACAGATTTATAATAAACTTTTTCATGGCCGATTTATTTACTCTCAGAGTTTTTGCCAGAAAACTGCTGAGAGGAAATCGCCGAAGAAATATTTTTTTCATATTTCGTTTCGATGCCTGACCTGTGATACGAACAGGGGCTTTATGTCTAATAAGCCAACACACTACCTACTAGACCACGGCGAAAAGATATAACTGCACATTGGAAAAATTGATATGACTTATTCACAGTCCATGCCTTAAATAGGGACAGCTAATAATCAGATAAAGAGAAAATGTTTTGTCTGAATATTCTTACGACGTTTGGGCAAAAAAAATAAATTAAACAAGTGTGTTCTAGATTTGCAAACATTCACTTGCAACTATGACGTCATTTGCCCAAAAAAAGCTATGATCTTAGGTGGCGAACCTTTCTTGAAAGGTAACAATATCAGAGACTTTAAGTTATTTTGCTAATGTTCTTCCTTAAAACTGAAGTTATGAGGCATATAATTAAATAATAAAAATAAGAAAAATAAAAAGAAGAATAAAATGTGAAGAGAAAAATAAAATTAAAAATAAAATCTTTTTTTAGTAAACTGTGATAAGCCTTAATACATAATTTGTTTACTTGTATTAAATAATACAATATTTTGTTATTGTATTTTTGCTATCAAATAGAAACCGAACAGAACACAATTTTACATTCATGGTGGGTGTTTTATATTTTCAACATTTTCTTTAAATGTTTACCAAAACTGCGGTAATTTAAGTCGAAAAAGTTTTGTGTTCTGATAAAAATAAACGTCAGTAGGTTAGTGTGTTACTTGAAGTAGGCACGTTGTAAAAAAAAGTAAAAGTTATGCACTAAAGTGACGTTAATTTAATAAGTCACTATCGTTTAACCGACTTAATTGAATAAAACACAATTAAATGCAAAAGTTTTGCTTGAAATGCGATGAAACATTGTAGCAATAAGAAGATTTAAGAGGGAAAAATTCTTAAAACAGTTTCAAAATAAACCCAGATTTCTTGGAACAAAAAAAAAATTAATATTAAATAAAGCAGACTTGAAAAACTACTAACTGACTACGAAAAACTTCAGGTTAATTTAATTTTATTTTGTTTTTGGGATTTGCAAAAAATAAATCATATACTTATCGTTTATCCACACCTTTTTAAGTTTTTTTAACACACCTTTGATTAGTAGAATTTGTTATTTTTATTTATACATAAACAAATAATAACGATAATTATTTATTGTTTGTTTTAAACAAATAAATTATTTACTTTATTATTACGCATATTTTAAGTGTACATTTAAGCAACCTTTGCAATTTTAAATCCAATTTATTAATACAGGTTCTATATACGCAGAATGTAATGAGAAATGCAGTTCTGAAATACGATTTTCGTTTTCTTTTCTTAGTCTTAGTCTAGTAGGTAGTGTGTTGCTTTATTAGACGTAAAGCCCGGGTTCGTATCCCAGGTCAGGCATCAAAATGAAATATAAAAAAAAAATATTTCTTCGCCGACTGCCTCTCAGCAGATTTCTGGCAAAAACTCTGAAATTAAATAAAATTTCCATGAAGAGCTGCACAAAAATCTGTCGTTCGGAGTCGACTTTAAACTGTAGATCACGCCACTCATGTATAAAAGTAACGCACCCAACATAAGTGGTGTGATAAGCTAGGTCGAAATCCTGACTGAAGGGTTGTAATGACCAATTATGTATGTATGTATGTGTTTCTTAGGCGTAAGACGGTATAGTCCAGCGGTGCCTATCTTTCTTTAATGCAGACAAAGTAAGAATTTTATTTCGAATAAAGTTATCCGTGTTCAATTCTAGAACGAATTTTTATTTGTATTCTAAGCTTTATGCATTAAAATGATGCACAATTATTTATTGCAATAAATTAGGGACCGAAATGACGCGTCCTGTAGGAATTACAATGGACTACAATCAAAAAGACAAAGATTGATGTTAACGTCAAGACATCAATGTATCGTTTGAATCGCTAATCGCAAGAGAAGGATGTGTGTGAACCATGAACTTGTCAATATTCTTCGAATATTCTGGAAGTGATTATATCAACCATATGCTCGGATGATGGGCAGATCAACCGCTTCTATCAAAGGAACTAAGGAAGCATAAATGGCAGAGAATTGTGTTTAATCATACAGATAATGTTACTAAAATTGTCATTGATCTGTTAAATTCAGATTCCCATATGGAAGTGACGCTACAATTTACTCGCTTTCCAATCATTGTGGGCGTTTAGAATCTTTAGACATACAGGTATTATCAGTGAAAGCCATTAAACGCCGAGTGAAAAAGTATATTCCAAGGACTGTCTTAGATTAGAGTCCTCAAGATCGAAAACATATTCGAAGATCCAAGCACATATACAGACAACCGTATAAAGTGGAAGAAAGAAAACCATACTGCCTGAACGTAGCCAATTTGAAATCAATCAAATGGCTGGAACGCGCATTGTCTGGGCGTTTAGTATCTTTAGACATACAGGTATTATCAGTGAAACCCATTAAACGCCGAGTGAAAAAGTATATTCCAAGGACTGTCTTAGATTAGAGTCCTAAAGATCGAAAACATATTCAAAGATCCAAGCACATATACAGACAACCGTATATAGTGGAAGAAAGAAAACCATACTGCCTGAACGTAGCCAATTTGAAATCAATCAAATGGCTGGAACGCGCAAAATAAATAGTCGGTACTCACATACAGAGAAGAAAGAAAGAGAAGAATCGGACAGAAGTCATTGCATTAAAATTAGAAAGTTATTCAACAAATTTACCATTTTGCTTTTGCTATGCATTACACCTGCATGCCTCTATTTAATAAACAAACAGACAAAAATATTTAAAAAATTTTAATTTTAGCTAATATGCCTACACCATTTTTATACCAGATGAATTTTATTTATTTATATAACTTAAACGTGATTAAAGAAAATATAAGATTTCTTACGAAATAAGAGAGATGAATCAGTTAAGAGTGAGTGTCTCATTTTGTTACTTTATTTGGTTAAACAAAATCCCACATGCAATTAGAAGAATTTTATTTGTTTTATGCAAGAGGTTGGTTAGTCACTTAAAAGTCAAATGAAAACACTTTTGATAATAAAATAAATTATAATAAAAAATAAATGGACTTACATTTTAAAATAAAGGAAAATAAAATTAAAAACTGAAAAATGAAAGAAAAAATTTACGTAGAATTTTAAATTTTTATTAATTTTTTTTTTTAATTTTTTTTTATTATTTTGCTTTAACACGATATTTTGTTTGATTGTATGGTGTGTTTATTTTGTAATTAAAATTATATATATATTTTTTTAAATTGATTATTTAAATTTAACATTAATTATTAATTTTTAATTAATTTCTGTTTTTTACATATTTCTTGTATAATTTTATTATTTTTTATTGTTGTTTTTATTTATTATTTTTTAGTATTATATTTTTATTATTCTATCTTTTCTGGTTACAGAATAAAAATTTAAACAAAACTGTTTACTTTAGTTGTTTATTTAATTTTTTTATTAAGTACTCTGTAATTAATTTTTTTTAATCGAAGGGAATAACTCTTCGTTTCTTATATACATTAGCAGGGTTTTTTTTTATTTATTTCTTTAAACAATTTATTCGTATATTATTCTTGATTTATAAAGCATTTTTAATGCGTTTTAATATTTACGGTATTGGTACGAGATATCACAATTCAAGTAAAAGGCGAATTTAATTAGCAATTTATCACGCATTTTGTAGCAGTCAATTGACCTGAACGATGATGTGATTGAATTTTACTAGCCTAATTTTGTGGTGTAGGTAGGTAGGTAGGGTGGAGTAGCTTTGATATCAAAGCTCACTTGATCACGCACTGCGGCTCATTGAGATGTCACAAGTAAGTGCAATTCCTGTACTGACCGAATTTAATAAAACTAATCGTAGAAGTTGGTCTGCTCAGGGGTTGCACACTAGTTTTATGGGGACATGTGGAGTTTCTTAAATACACTGGGGAACTTGCCATAATTCAAACACTGGAAGATGAAATTATAACCGATATTGGAAGGCAGAATATCGGCTGATAAGCTCGTTAAAGAATATAAAAATTTGAGCTCTCGACTGCTCAGCGATCACATAAAATGAAATAATCTTTAAAAAAAGGCCAAAAAAACACACTACTTTGCGGTTTTTAAAATGTCCCTTTTTATTTTAAATGTTTTTGTTAGTCACACTAAATTTACTTCATATTTTATTTATATTTTATTATTTAATTAAATATTTATTTTATTATTCTATTCACATTTATGTATTGTTTATGTATATTTATTTTACGTATTATTGCAAGGTAAGTTATACCAATTTGTTATAATAATTATAATATTGGAATAATATCTTTATATCACTTTTATTAATTTTGTATTTTATAAATTTATTTTATTTTGATTTCGTATTTGAGAAAATTTTTTTATTTTTATTCATTTTAAAAGCAAAATTTTTTTTATTTTTTTTTTAATCTTCAATATTCACGACAGTATTCATTGCCTTAATTACTTTCCTTCTTTCTTTGTTTTTTTTTTTTTTGATTTCACAAAATAATTTTTTGCTTTCTTCTGCAAGATGATGCAATTTATTTTCATTTTGTTTACATTTTGTGCATGTTTTGTTTTCTTTTTCTATCTCTTTGATTAAGACACTTGTAGTAGTTTTCTTTAGAATGCGTGTGGCACGTTCATGTTAATGTTCTCTGACTCTAAAAACACTGTTGCTGTTGACTTTAAAAAAGACAAAATTTTTACAGCTTGTAACCTTAGGATGCCAACAGAAATAACAACAACAACAATAACAATTGTTGCAAGTACACGCACTTGAAAACAAAAAAACACTATACATTCATTGTATGAGTATGTATGTATATGAAATGAAGAAGAAATAATCCATCCGAACAATTAAACTCAAATCATAAAAACCCTCAGAGTAGCAGTCCAAAACAGAATTTCTTAAAAGAAAAAAAATTGTAGAACTGGTGGTTGAATAGCTTGATTGTTTCGCATTCATGCGGTATAGCCCGGAGCAAAGAACAGAAATACAAAAAAAAAATGAAAAAAATAGAAAAACTCAACAGTACACACACTCCACGGTTAGAAATATACGCAGATGTTGATTGTATTGTTGTACTACGAACTGTAATAATTTTTTTTGTTAATTGTAATGTTTTATGTTTTTTTTTAATATTCCTTTTGTATTATTATTTAAACATTATTTTGTGTTTTTTTTTTAATTTTATTTTTTTCATAATTTTCTTGTTTTCATTTATTTCTCTACACACTCGTACTTCATTTATTTTTTCATTCAACAAATGACATCATTTCACAAAAATTCATTATTTTCATGAGAATTTCTGTATTTAATTTATGAATATTATATTATAACCGTTTTTATTATTATTATTATTTTTTTTTTTTCATTTAATAATTAATTATTTAGTACCATACATATACATATGTATATGTGTGTACATACACACAGACAGGAAATGCTTAGAAATTTTTTTATTGCACGGCTCCCATATAATAAAACAACAATATTTACATTATTTTTTAATTTAATTTATTTTTTTATTTTTATTTCACAAAATTAATGTTTAACACAACCAAACAGAGTCTGAAATTTTGCTTAAAACTCCCATAAAAAAATAAAAAAAATTTTTAATTTTTATTCCGTTTTTCTATCGCTATTAAACGCGTTACTCAATTTCGGGGAAACGTAAAAAATAAAAGGAAAATAAAAAGGACGAAATACTAACACGTACAAACGCGCTCACACACACACACACACACTCTTTACAATCCTTATAATAACGACATAAGACGAATGTACAAATAGCGTATGTACAACACGAAAAATGTATACAAAAAGTATTCGGAAAAAGTATTTTATGAATGAACCTTAAGGTAACGTAGAAAATCTTAAACTGTCATAATAATGTTAGAGAAATTCATTGCAAACTCTACTACAGCTATACAATAACAATAATAATATATTGACAACAACAACAATGTGTTTGTTGGATTATTGTTTGATACATTTATGGAAACGTCAAATACTTGATAAATAATCTGCGCAAAGAAAAATTGGAGAAAAAGAAACAGCTCCACAGCTGTTATAACAGCATGTCTCATAGCGCTACATTTACAGTTAAAACTACAACGTATAACGGTGCCAAACACTAACTTTAGTAGAGACAAAAACCTTTGAACTTTGAAGGTGAATGGCTATGTTTTATACAAAATTAATTTATCAAAAGCTGGTTTTATTGTTTCGTCTTTATGAGGTTTAAGCCAGAGTAAAAAAAGAAAAAAATAGAAACGTAATAAATATGGCACACATTCTACTACAATTCAATATATACAGTGGAGGCAGAAATAATAGTTGCATGTCAAAATTTCAATACTGAAATTAAATTTTAATATATCATCATTTATGTATCATCATATCATACGAAAGCTGTTTAAAGTGTGTGCAAATGTTATAAAAATAACAAGCATTTTATCTTTCTACTAATTGATCGAGGCTCCCTTTATTTCTGTATCCTATACAGCATCGCCGATTCTTTTTCCAAGATTGGAAAAAATTTTCTTGAAAATAATATGAACAAACAGAATAAAGTTCTTTATTTATTTTGAGGGTAAAATAAGTCTCATAGACGCTGGTGTTACGTTCAGCAAGAAGAAAATATTGTCCAGCATAAACTCCCCCCTTTGTAGTCGCCGTAGTCTAGTAGGTAGTGTGTTGGCTTATTAGACGTAAAGCCAGGGTTCGAGCCCCAGGCCAGACATCAAAAAAAAAAATACAAAAAGTATTTCTACGGCGATTTCCTCTCAGCAGATTTCTGGCAAAAACTCTGAGAGTAAATAAAATTGCCATGAAAAGTTTCTCAAAAAAATCTGTCGTTCGGAGTCGACTTTAAACTGTAGGTCCCACCACTTATGTATAAAATTAACACACACAACATAAGTGGTGTGAGAAACTAGGTCAATAATCCTGGCTGAAGGGTTGCAATGACCAATTATGTATGTATGTAAACTCCCCCCTTAAGGTCTGTAAAATACCTCGAATCCATAAAATTAGATAACTGGCAGCTAATCAAAATTATACCGAAATCCTCAACAGTGTTGTTGTAGGTACGTGCTGGCTATGTTCTTACAGTCTTCCATCTGAACCAAAGAAATTAATCATAATTTAGTTAATCATTGGAAGTACTTGAGCAATTAAGTGGTTATCAGATCATACGTTGTATGTCGCAGAAAGAAATATCATTTCGATATGTTTGAAATCTCTGAGCTAAAAGTTGAAGTCTCTCGTTTAATAAGCCTACAAACTACCTGCTAGACTACGGTGACTTCGAGTTGTTTACTAAGAGAAGTCCTCTCACTAAGTCGAATACTCTAACCAGGACATCATAAATCGAGCTTCCTCTAACTTTTTCTTATTGTGAAGATTAAAAACGGACTACAATGTTTATTTTAGAGCCTCAATCAATATATTAAGAGAAACAAATGAAAAGTTGATGAAGAACTTTCTTTCGATAATCTGTACTGTTTTATTAAGTGGATGATATTAAACAGGAGAAAGCAGGACTCTAAGTTCAACTGAACTGGAACTAATATTATGTGTCAAGTCTGTTAAAAAAGAAGTAGGCTTCAATTGATGTTAGTCTACTCTCGCGGAAGATCTCCAACGACTAGCGAGCGAAACTAAAAAATCTAATAAGTTGTGTGTTTATTGCTTTAAGAAATTAAGACAAATTAAAATCAAAGGAACCAACGTCAGCAAGAAGGCCAACAAGCCGAAGCATGAGCATACGATTTACAATCTTGTGCGAGATTGTATAAATAGTATCCTCTTAATCCAAGTCCTAGAGTTAATGTAAGAAACTCTATGTAACTCTACTTCTCTCAATGGTGAAGACACTCCTTCCATGATATCATCTAACTGGGTGATAAAGAATGGAAATGATTGAAGGCACCTTATTTTCTTCCAATTTAACGTTTTCTTCAATGCTTCATAGCTGTTCGTATGTTTTTATAACCAGTAAAATATTTCTGTTAGCACCAGTGAAAATTGAGGTTTCTATTGAAAATTTTCAGTTTCAAAGAGAATAGAAAGAATTCTATAAGGTTTTCATACGTGGAGAGAACATATTACAAAATTCTATACGATTTTTAAAATAGATAATAAAAACTTTACGACAGATTTTTTTTCTTTTACATGCAAACATACATACACACATAAATGGTTATTACAACCCTTCAATTATAATTACGACCTAGCTTCTCACACCACTTCTGTTGTGTTTAAAGTCGACTCCGAACGACAGATTTTTGAGAAATTTTTCATGGCAATTTTCTATTTACTCTCAGAGTTTTTGCCAGAAATCGGCTGAGAGGAAATCGCCGAAGAAATACTTTTGTATTTTGTTTTGATGTCTGGCCTGGGGCTCGAACCCTGGCTTTACGTGTAATAAGCCAACACACTACCTACTAGACTACGGTGACTTGCAGATGTTTGACCTGGAGTTTAAGCCATGGCCTCACGTCTATCAAGCCAACACACTACCTATTAGACTATGATGGCTTCTAAACGAAGTCGTTAATAGAGTGCTTTAGTTATTGATAAATTTCAAAAAACGAAGTAAGGCATATGTCCTTCAAATACCAATCATATGCTCTCTTCTATATAAAAACTTGAAATGCCATACAACTTGTGTGATCGTCTAAATGTCTCTTAAACTCACGTTTACTGACACAGTTGGTTAACAAAAGTCAAGTATAAGTAAAGTTTCTTTCTTCAATTGTAGTAAAAAAAAATACTAGCCTGGAAGTACACGAAAATTTTTTTCTAGCGTACTCCATATTCTCACTGCTAATTCTGTAAGATAAGCGATTTCTCACTCATCAAAAATATATGAGTAATTTAGTGTTTTTTTTTTTTTGTAAAAGTTTTCGATTGTCTAAAATTTCTTGCTTTTTATTAGATTCGCTTGTGATCTAAAAAGTACTTGTTTCAAACTTATTCAAGCTTTTGTTTTTATTATTCATGAAGTTAGCGTACCTTTACTTAAGTACACATAAATTTGGTTTTAAAATCTGTGTTTGAAAATTTTTATTACACACTTTACATATTTAGTAACGGTGTATCAAAATAATGTTTTTTTTTCGTCTGTTTGTTTTGCTTTATTTCCGATGCCTGTGCCTATTTTTTTTTTATAATAAATTAAAATTTATTTTGTTTTAAAGATACCCGTAAATTATAAACCCAACAGCCTATTAGAGAGAGGTCTCAGCATATGTTTTTTAATTCAAAATTTGTTTTCGTCATTCAAAATACTATGAAATTCAGGTATTTTTTAAACATTGCTCGGGTTTGATCGCAGTTTATGTGTTATTTGAAGTCGAGTCTTCATTAATAATATTTGACAATTGAATTGAAATTTCTTTTCAGCCAAATGCCCTGTTAAAATTAACATAAAGACGTTATATGAGCTAAGAGTATAAGCTGATAACAAAGCAAAACAAGATTAATAAATTACCGAAAACAAAAGAAATCATATTTAATGGATTCATTAGAAAGCAACACAAAAAACTATCAAATCATCAAATATTTTGCGAATTCTCTAGTAATTAAAGTTATCAAAAGCAAAAAAGTGAAGAAATTTTGCAAAGTAAGGAAATGAATACAAATTACACTGTGCACTAACTGAATATGGTAACAAGTCGAAGGAAAAAAATTTAATTTTCAGCTTAGAAGAACACTCAAATAGACAAACAAGCTTCAGATAATTCGTTATTGGATTACCATTCCATTATGACTTAAAATTTAATGGCTATTAGACATAGCTTTCATAACTTGAATGGAAGAAACAACACTAAGAGGTGGGGTACTTAATGTTAAATACCACTATAAGTACATACTTAAAAAGTAATAGAAAATAGTCACAGTAAATAATCATTAAATTCATCTTATTCATCTCAATCATGTTCACTGTATTACGCGACTAATAATGCATGAGTTTTTGTTTCATTTGCTTCCATCAAATTTTTTAATTTTTGTTTTTTAATCACAAAATTTTGGTCACTGGAGATTTACTGCAAAATAAAATATGATTTCCTTTGCCATCATCATCTAAAACTACATGGGCTAGTAAGCTTTTACTTTTGTCCATTAACAGACAACATAAATTCATAATTTTGTTGCATTTTAAATTTAAATTCAATAGGATTTGCAGCACATCAAATTAAAGTGAAGTTAAAGAGCTGAACTAAACCGGAAAGAGGAGTATTTGTTAGAGTATTTGTGTTAAGTTATTGATTTTAATTTTCAACGGATTTTTATCGCTTGGATTTCCAATTGTTTTCATTTCCTTCAGATTATTTTCCTTTCCTTTAATTATTATTGCTGTAACACTGACGATGATTATGCTGATGACACAATAGCATTATTTATAGTATCTTTTGGCATGTTGCATAACGATTGTTTGTATGATTAACACAGCATTTACGTTCACACATTTTTGTTTGTTTTTCATTACTTTTTAAAAATATAATAAATAAATAACCCATTAGGGCAGGGAAATTACCTTCCTTTTAATGTAATTGAAAAGAACACAGGACTTTTAGCAGATAATCTATTTCTTTCGAATGGGTGGTTCGTGGCTTTAATAACTTACAAGTCATTTTAGAGAGTTAACATTACTTAACATCATCCACTTATAGTCGCCGTGGTCTAGTAGATAGTGCATTGGCTTATTAGACATAAGGCCACGGTTCAAGCCCCAGGTCAGATGTCTCCAACAAAACAAAACGGTGACTTCTTCTCAGCAGATTTCTGGCAAAAACTCAGAGAGTAAATAAAATTGCTATGAGAAGGTTTCTCAAAAATCTGTCGTTTGGAGTCGACTTTAAACTGTAGGTCCTGCCACTCATGTATAAAATTAACGCACACAACATAAGTAATGTGAGAAGCTAGGTCGAAATCCTGACTAAAGGGTTGTGATGATCAATTATGTATGTGCGTATGTTATGCATTATAAACACTAAGGATTATCGAATTTTGTATACCACCTAAGTTGAAGCCAAGAAACGTTGAAAGACGATTTTCCATGGCCGTAATGCTTGAACCGCCAAAAAAATTAATTTTACATCGAATTATCGATAACAAAAATTATATCCGTTATGCTAAGGTAATGTTTGATAATAACGGAAGAATCCCATAAATTCGGCACGTACGATTTCATTTATAAAGAGCAATCAACGCAAAGTGCTTGATATATGCAATTGAAGGTAAAGGCTTGATATTCCAAACACATTTTGCAATGCTAGTTTAGAAAACAGGGTTTGAGGAGTCTTGCTGCAACCCCATATAGATTAAGTCTTTGCCTTTTTGAATACCATTTATTTCAACAGAAGTAAAATACTCTGACTAAAATACGCTTCACTTTATTTATTGGCTTCAAGACTATGAGCGTCGAACATCATAGGAAGATTAGGTGGCGCTACAATTGGGAGAAGAGTAGACCTTAATCAAGAAGTTTCCGTTCAGCAAATCAAATTAAATTTTGATAAAAGACTTCTACCTGCATGTGTGCACAATCCAGTTTACTCAGGAGCTTGAACCAGTAAACCATAGAAAATGCTTTCAATTCGTTCAATCGGTTATGGAGCAAACTGATGTCTATATTCCCTGTTGAAGGTTAATTCCATCTGGGTGGTTTAGAAAATACAGAAAACTGCCTATGAATATATAAAATTGGAGGCTCAAAAATCCTCATGCAAACCATGAGCAGCACACAACGCAGGCATCCACAACGAGTAATGTCTGCTACTGCTTTTGGTCAAATGGTTTAATTGGGCCTTACTTATTTGAATATGTAATCGAAATTGCGGTGATCGGGAATGGCATTCAGTAGAGGAACATGATGACAAGTTGTGGTGACCTCAGCTAGACAGCATAAATCTGAACGACAAATGTTTTCTACAAGATGAAGCCATCGACCACACCACACTTTCAGTAATCGGCTTATTGCGGCAACAATTGCAGAACAAGTTATCTCAATGAATTCTTATCTTAACTGAATGTCATGCTATTTTTCTCCTTGGTGGGTAATCTTCTAAGTCAAAGGAGGTAATCTCCCTAAAAGAACCATTTTTGTCAAGAATTTGGTTCGGTTTGTGCATTTATTTACATCTACGGTGAGATAATGGAAATTTCTCTAGTATATGGTTTGTTCCGTTCAGATGCTACTGTAAAGTAGCCGATTGAATATCGAATGTTAGCATGTACATACTCATTATTCTTCCCCATATCTTTCGGAACCTCTCTTAATGGGTTAATATTTTTATGTCGTATTTTATACATATGTGCCAACGAAAACAGACACATTCCTTATTACCACACATTATTTTCAAAGTGAATACCATTCCCGCTAAACATCAAAGCACAAGTCAAGGTTATTTTCAGCCCACAATTAAAAACAATTTGATCTTAAGCGTCAAATTTCGATCGGTTTAATTTGATAGCGCATTTCAAATCATTTTGATTAATTTGTTAGTCCAACAATGTTTGTTGAGTAAATGATCTACAAATTAATGTTTTTTTCTTTGAAATTTTTACGTTTTTTTTTTTTTGTGTGTTTATGGGTATCATAAGTGTGTTTTTAGCATAATTAGCCAGCAATAAATGCTAAAAGACATGAATTTCAAGCTGTCCAAGTCCAAACCAATCATGTCAGCAGAGCAGAGCGACTTTATAATTTAAATTTGAAGTAATAAACATTAAAAACAAAAAACCAAAAAAACAAAAAACAAAAACTAAAGTTTATTTGTTATTTAAATTAATTGCAAAGTTTTCAATGAAACTATTATACAAAATGGCTTTGATTTTTAAATTTATTGATGAATTACACAAAAAGATTTGGTGCCAAAAAAAAAAAACAACAACAAACAAAAAATGTATTGCTTTACAATTAAAAATGGTCTGAATATTATAAAAATTAAAAAAAAACCTCTAAAGTTTTGAACAAGTGATGAATGTTTCTCAAACCACAAAGTTCCCACGCATTTGTTGTACCACAATGAAAAGCAAAATTTCATTCCATGATGGATAATGTTTAATTAAGTGGTTTGAAGCTCAGAAAAAAAATTTTTTCCAATTGATTTTTCTTTATGACATCGTTATCAGTTAAAAATCTTATTAATCTTGAACAAAAATTATAACAAGAAAAAAAAAATTGTCAACAAGCCTTACTCAGCCTCAAGCAATATACAATCGAACACAATGATGTGTTCAATTGCAAAATCAACTATCATTACCCATAACATAGACATACTGACCATACGACTTACTGCCAGACTAACTGACTTACAGAAAACCAATTTTATTTTGCGTGTTCAAAATTGTTAATCATTTAGGTTTTCCATAAAAATTAAATTCATACCCTACACCAAAGTCAATGATTGTAGTTATAAGTTATATATAAGTTATATAATTTATTTGCGAAATATAGAAGATTCATTTGCACTTAACCCTACATTTTTAAATCATCTTTCCTCCTCCTCAGACCCAAAGCTCCTGCAGAAACCGTTTAATAGAATGCCAAATCTGTTGGCATGTCATCCAAAAGGATAGTGAAAGTCTAGTCGAGTCCACTAATAGTACAGGTACCTTCCTGGTGCCAAAGAAATTGAGCCTCACTGTAAAAGAAGCCTATAAAACTCGTAACATAGCCAAGATTATGAGCTCCGTATCGGCCAGTTCATTAACAATGCAATTTACAACAATATCCCATGTAAGAGTTACCTAAAATTTTCATGAGAAATCCTCAGCTTTAATGAATTAATGAGGACGTCGAAGAGAGAGCCATTCAGCGAGAATTATTGTCGATAGAGGTTGTTAGGAGGGGAACGTTCATAATGTTGGTGGATCAGAAACTAAGTGGAGTATTGGAAGAGGAGTTTAGAAGGAAAAGAGATAAGAGACGTATACATATATTGTATTGAAGTAATGTTCTGAATTACTAGACGAGAGCTCGATATTTTAAATCACAGTTATGAGACCACAAAAAAAAGTGTGCCAACCAACAGCGGCCTTCTGACAAAAGCTCCAAAGTAAAGTATTGGAAATAGGCAGTCGGGGCTGGGGCGTATAACATCTGGTGTTCCACAGGGGTCCGTGTTAGGCCCCCTGCTATTTAGTATGTTCGTTAACGATTTATTTTCAGTATGCAGGTATACTAAGGTACATGCATACGCAGACGATATTCAGCTGTACATCTCAAACCGTATTGGTCTGATAGAGGATACAAGTTACAAACTTAATTATGACTTGAGGTCTATTTTAAAATGGGCTGAGGATAATAACCTTATGCTCAATCCTGGAAAATCTTACATTCTACCAATCAGTAGATGGGAATATGATTTGAGTTATTTTCCAACAATCTACTTGGGGAACACGTCTCTTGTGTACGTTAGTAAGATTAAATACTTAGGATTTTGGATCAATTCCACCTTGTCATGCACTGACCATATTAATCATGTTGTGCGTAACGTATACCTCTTGCTTCGTAATTTACGAATGTCGTCTAACTTCACACCAGTTGAAGTTAAGAGGAAACTTATAATTCAATTAATACTTCCACTGATTAATTATTTTGCAGAGGTTTACAGTAAATTGGACTCTCTGTCACTGCATAAGTTGCAAGTATCTTTTAATAATGCTACGCGGTATGTGTATGGTTTAACTAGGTTTAGCAGTGTATCGTCCTGGAGGAAAATAATCTTGGGCTGTGACTTAATCGACTACCTTCAGATGCGAAATATTATATTCTTACATAATCTTCTTTATCGTAAGAAACCACCCTATCTCTTTGAGAAGCTTGTATTTGGTAGATCCACTAGATATACAACTCTAATTATACCTAGATACACTTACATCAATACTAGCAGATTGTTTTTCGTCAACGCAATTAAATTGTGGAATTCCTTACCAATGACTATTAAAAACATTTCGAGAAATAGCAGTTTTAAGAAGTCACTTTTTGACTATGTGTCCTCAAATAATTAAAAAAAAAAAAAAAAAAATTTATATTACTTTTAATTTTTTAAATTTTATTTTAGAAATTTTATGTGAAATATAATTATTGCTAATTTGTGTATATCCTACTGAGCTATAAAAGAATAACATTCTTAAAGCTCTTGTAAGCAAATAAATAAATAAATAAAAAAATAAATAAAAATAAATGAAACTGAATGAACGAGGACTTCGAAAAGACAGCCAGTTAGCGAGTATATCGAGCCATAACCGCAAAAATATCTCAAGCGACAAAATCGAAATTTTACAGGAGAAGGTTTTTATTATTTATTTCTTGTTCAAATTAAGTTAGAAAGTTAAATTTTTTTTTTGTTATAAATTCATAACGGTACAGAGTGTGACCCTAAAATTTTTATAGATGATGCAAATGGTGCCAATGAATTTATTTATTACAAAAAACGATATATGAAAAATATGTCGCATGAGATATTTTTGCGGTTATGGCTCGATATAATGATTGTCGATAGAGGTTGTTAGGAAGGGAACGTTCATAACGCTGGTGGATCAATTTAAAGCGAAGTTTAGAAGGAACAGGGATGAGCCAATTCACACCTTATGCTAGGCAATTTTAGTACGCTGAAAATTTAGTCTTTTATCCGACTATTCAGGCTTAAGCTTAAGAATAGTAACCTGCCTTCTATCTGGGCATTGTACACTCACAGAAATTTTGTACGAAAAAAAAACGGTTTAAGGGCAATATGTACATTCCATGATAAGAAAAACAAGTCACTAGAACATGCACGTGAGACGACTATGCCTTTAAATCGCTCGTGCAAAATATCCTATCTGGCAGAGGCTGCCTATCCCTAAATTTAAACAAAACGAAGTGTGTGGGAATTCTCATCAGAGTTTTTATTCCTTTGAAAGGCCTAGTGATGCCATTATTTTTAGAATATAATATCATTCACACGTACGCCGCAGTGTTTCTAAATGTCCAATGTCCATGACTCTGGCGCATAAATTTGGCTAAATTTTAGCGATTTCGTTGGCTTTGAAAAGTCTAATTGCACGATATCGATAACCAGTTCACCTCACCTCCTCTTTAGATGAGTACGAGTATGTACTCAAATCGCTCGTGCAAAATATTTAATGTGGCATGGGCTGTGTGGCACGTAGCGCAGTCCCGTTAACATAACATATCGTTGGTAATCAGATCATTGAATTCAGGCACCCATAGCCCTTGTCGTTGACACTGATGGCCTGGCCAACGCCGTTCTTAAAAAATATGCACCGTTGACGCCGTCAATTCAAAATTCACATCAAACAGGGATCTCACGTGAAGTGATATCGTCCGAAAGTTTGTTAAAGTACCCTTCCATGCAAAAATGAGACTCATTGCTGATGATTTTTCCATGAAAATTATGGTCCATTTTTGTAAAACAATTAATCTGAATCGAACTGCGAGGTAAAACGCACCCTTAAACGCTTTTGAAGACTAACGTTTTCAACAGAGTGAAATAAAATTTGCTTTGCTCATCTCTCATTTCCACTTTAGTAGAGTATCATATTGTCGGTTTGGATTGATGGCAATGTACTTACTTTGATTATCTCTTATATTTTTGTTTTTTGGTCTTTCTTATTTTTATTATGAAATGAAAGTGAACGCCTTCCCCACAACCCAAATAAGAGGTCAATCACAGCTACTTAAGAAAACAAAAGTGATCGCAAAACTTTGGAGTAAACGAAAATGAAATAAAAATGTGTCCAAAAAAATTTTGCATAAGAAGTTGACTTCTACCAACATAATCATGATGATCATCATCTACAACGTTTTGATCCCCACAACTTTGAGCAGTGTTTTAAGCCATTAAATAAAACCAGTTTTAAAGAAGTAAAGTCAAGTTTTTATGCAAAATGTTTAGCGGACAACAATTTATGATGAATTTTTTTATTTCTTTTATTTTTTTAAATTTAAAAAAAAATAAATTTGAATGGCAAATCAAATGCAGTTCGAGTTGCCATTTAAAGAGAATTAAGTCAAGTTAAATGGAAGTCATTTTTTTGTTTTTGGTTTATTGGCAAATGCAATCAAAAATTATAAATATTTGGCTAAAAAAAAAAATTAATAAAACATTAGCACTTAAACAAACATAAACATAAACTTATACTAACTCATAAATATTTATTTTTTTTTTTATTTCTATAATATTATGTATGTATTGTGTTTTATTTAAGATTTCAAAAGAGTTACCATTTCTTAGAAATTAGTTCCCATCGAATTTTACAAATTCGTTTGATTATTATGGCGAACATGTCTTTTAAATAATTTTTCTTCAGTTGTATTCGTTTAATTAATTCAAATGAATTTGGCAAAACTATATGTTTCGTTTAAAAAAAAATAAATTTGTTAGTTTCTGAAGACAGTAAATAAAACTTAAAACACACTTTGAAAACGATAAAATCAGATATTCAACTCAGATAGTGTCTCTTCTTGTTGTCTGATTGGGAATATCAAAACTTGGGAAAATAAATGACCGTGAGTCATTTTTTTTTTTCTTTTTTGCTTTTAATGTATGGAAGATTAAGGCAATAAATTTCCACAGGCATGTTGGTGCAGCACAAACAGTATTACAAACAGTCAATTATAAAACAGGGATGTAAATTCTAATATCGTTGGACATTTATTTTACTGCAGTTGGATTACAGACAACACTTTTAAATATTTTTTGAATTCAAGTCGACATTGTTTAAAAAAATAGAAAAACTTTTTAAAAATGAACATCTATTTTGTCCCTTACTTTATAGTGAACTGATGTTCATCTTAGCTTTTTGTCGTTCCTTCAGTGATGTAGTCTTTATCTCTACAATTATTTCAAAATAGAAACCTTTTATGAGAGTCTTCAGTTCTCAAAATAATGGAAAATTGTTGAATTAGGTTAATAATTATATTGCCTACAATGTTTAATATTGGTTTTTGGTTTAAAATCAGGCACAAGCCATAGTCGATTCATTTGACAAATAAACAAAAAAACAGAAAAATTTGTAAAAGTGAGTGAAATATTTAATTGAAACGATAAATAGATGCCTGCCATTCCCTTTTAAAAATTATATCATATTAATGATGTAATCTATATGAGAATTCCAATTTTGAGATACTCTACCCATTATTTCGGTCGGTATCTCACCAACAGCAGCAGTCATGTCTTTCTCTTTCTAGGCTGAAATTGTAGGTAGTATGTCCTACCAAAAAAGAAAACCTAAACGCATGCTAATCACGACCACTTGCTAACTCCAAATTGTGAGATAAACTGCTCCTTCTATATATCAATTGGCATCGTCTGTTTGAAAATCTCATGTCAACCAATTCCTCCATTTTAGCCGTAAAAACTCAGTGGCTACTGCACAGCATCTTACTTCATTGACTGTAAGATTGAGGTGCGATCAAATAATACTACCGAACCGAACAAAATAGTGCATATTTCAGAGTTTATTGACTGCAACACAGCAAATTCTGCAAGGTAAAGCAAATATTTTGATTTTAGATTTGGATTTTGGACAAAACTATGGTTTCTATAGCCGTTCGACACCAATTTTCAAAGCTATGCCTCGTTTTCCGTTTCATATTATTTAAGTAAACGTTAAGACAACAAATCGGTCCTACATCTGTTCACACTTTATTCCTTTCGAATACTATTCCTTTGGTTCCACCTCACTGGTATCACGCTTCGCTTATTAAGGAGTTAACATAAATTCGTTTCGCACACTTCTGACATTAAATGAAGCGTTTGGAAAAATGTTTTTCACTACAACTAAATAAGCTATTTTCGTTTACCGATGAAAATTAATGCCTATACCTAATATTGGATATTGGATTGGATATTTTCTTTTTATAAAATAGGAATTTTAAAATTCTCACCAACTGGAAACTCTGCTATTCATTAATCACAAATCTTTACTTTACTTCTGCTTTTCCTAAGGGAACCAGTTTTATTCCGCATCATGAGAGTAAAAGAAACGAAAGAAAAGAGAAGGTGTGAAGTTTAAGACAACGAAATTGTGGAATTGCATAAAAATTTACCTGATCATCGTTGTGGGATATCACAAAAAAAGAAAAAAGAAGAAGAAAATTACGAAAAAAAAAAGCAAATCGAATAAATGTTTAAATATTAATGAAATTGAAAATTGATGTTGTATCGTATAAAAAACTATCTTGGGTTTGTTAAAAAATAATTTAATGTTATTGCAACAATAATTGAAAATATTTTAATTACAATTTTTCAAAAAAAGAAAACAATTCAAATTTAATTTTATTTTTTGAGTGCTCTTTTTAGCAAATCTAATGCGTTAGAATGCCAAAATGAAAATTATGCTGAATACCCGATACATTATCTATCAAATGGTCTGTTCAGAAATTATGGCTTGATATTCTAACAATTTGGAATAATCATTTGGGGCGCATAAAACATTAGTAAAGCATAGAGTCGGAACATTTTTTTCTATATTTTCAGATTTTTGTACAGAATAATTTAAAAGCCACCAATTAATTCTAAGAAAAAAAAGAAACAGGTTTTTGTGTCATTAAAAGAGAATTGTTCACTTCAATTAAAAATTTCAGATAAACAACGTCCAAGGTGAGAAAGAATTTTTTCTTAATAGTACATAGTTAACTGCTTTAAACACCAGGGACTTATCCTTACCGTTGACAAATGCCAATTCTATACCACAGTTCATTAAGGCAATATGTTTATGGGCTATATTACAGAGTAATCCTGAACACCTTGTTAGCAAATCGCCAGATCCCAGTACTTTAGACCCTTTGTGCAACAACAGGCACTTCTTAAATCTGACAGTTGATAACGGTAATCGCGTTGCAGCTACATCTGTCAAATTAGTTGCAGTCATTCAATCTATTTTTCCAATTTACCAGGGATGTATGTTCGCTGAATATGTTCTGAAGCGGTTGGCAACTGAACCTAATTTTCATCGGAAAATCGTCTTCAGCGCTTAGGTCCATTTGCAAATAAATGAAATGGGTACGGGAACAAACAAAATTATCGAATTTGGGACAATAGCAATCCCCAATCCAAGAGCGTACAATGTCTTTTGAAAAAATTACTTTTTGGTGTGCATTTTGGGCTGGCGGTAACATACATCAGGATTACGACTGAGTTTCTCACAACATTTATGAGTGGCAGGACCTACAATTGCAAGTCAACTTCGAATAAGAAAATCTTTGAGACCTTTTTCATGACAACTTTATTTACACTCAGAGTTTTTGCCAGATATCTGCTGAGAAGTAGTCGATTTGTTGGAGAAGGCTGACCTGGAGTTTGAACCGTGGCCTCACGTCTAATAAGCCAACACACACACCTACTAGACTACAGCTGCGATATCACTCCATATTTCCTTAAGAACGATGTTGACAAAAGAAGTCGATGATTAGTCACCGTAGTCTAGTAGGTAGTGTGTTGGCTTATTAGACGTAAAGCCCGGGTTCGTATACTAGGTCAGGCATAAAAACGAAATATGAAAAAGAAAATATTTCTTCGGCGACAGGCAGTCTGATACTCTGAGAGTAAATAAAATTGCCATGAAGAGCTTCTTAAAAAATCTGTCGTTCGGAGTTGACTCTAAACTGTATGGCCCGTCACTCATGTATAAAAATTAACTCACGCAACATAAGTGGTGTAAGAAGCTAGGTCGAAATCCTGACTGAAGGGTTGTAATGACCAATTATGTATGTGTGATTACCAACATCTTTTGCACAGAATTTTATAATCTGAACACCAACAACTCGTGGTTTTAACAGGACGATGCTATGTGATATACAGCTCATGTCACATTGGATATTAAAAGACATGGTCATCTCATTGGGAAGTGATGTAAACTGGCCATCGAGATCGTGTGATTTGGGTTCGTTAAACTTAAGAATTATGTAAAAGTGGACATTTGAATATTATTATATTCTAAACATATTGGTCTTTATACAAATTTAAAGATAGGGAGCACTTAATGAAAATCAGTGTAGCTGTCCTATATTTACTGAACCATGTATCTGTACTTGTGATTAGTTTATTGGTTCAAAAACCATTTAAAGTTATGCATCTAAATATTTTATTTATTTATTTATTTATTAATTACAATACAATTACAAATTATATTTAATTATATACGAGCTGAATAACTTCGACCATGTGCTCGGTGTAGTGTCACAGACCAGAGTCTCTGGTGGAATCGAACCCATAACCCTCACGCAAATAGTCTAGCACACTTCCCAGGGCACTCTATGTATCTAAATAAAATTCTGTTTATAAAATAAAAACAGGAACTCATTTGTAGTCCTCTTCCCTTATACGTAGTCTATGCCTGATGGGGCTATGCAAGGTCACAGATTATTGATTATCGCGACTTCGAATAAAATGTTATTTCAAGTATTTTATGGAAATACGAAAAAACGATGCGAATGCTCCTTATCCACATGTATGCTGCATGTACGCACTTTTCTCCTAAAAGTTGTGCATTGTCTTCATTGCTAACGTTCAGCAATTTCATTGTTTTCTTGTGGTCTCTGTTAGGTCATAAAAATTTTATGTTTCTGTATGAGGTTATGGTCAAACACCTTACAGTTCATTTAGACCAGGCGAACAATTTTCAATTAACATGTAAGATTTGTAAGAGACATACAAATGTCAATTGCATAATATCCTTTCACTAATCGCTATATCTCCTCTGAGTTCACCTAAGTATTGTAAAATTTGTTAGATAGTCGGGTCAAAAATCTGAAAATATGAGGAAAATATTTCTTTCCATTTCTCATGATGACAGAGAATTCTAGAGAACAAAGGCGAAATAATAGGTCAAAAGAAATACGTAAACATGCTGAGGAATTTCCAACCAATATACTGAATACTGTGTTCCCCAGCAACAGCACCATCTAGCAGCACTGTTACTGGCAATGACACTTTTTTAAACCTGATTTTCATTTCATTTCTTCAAAAAGATGCACTTTATCATGAGCTTCTTTTGAAATTCGTTTCTGCTTTTCCGGTCACACGTGTTGCCTAAAATAACGTTTGTGGTTGTTGGTTACATATTCTTGTATGCAGACTTTCGTTTTCATTTGGGTCACCTTTATCTGAAATGCTGCAAAAAAATTTTGTATTTTAGCCCATATTTTAGCTGACGACTGCAATGATGTTGTTGTTGTTGACGTTGATGCCGATGATGCTGCTGTTTGTTAAGATGTTGTTGTGTTTTTTTTGTTTGTTTCTTTTTTTATGGTTTTACAAACCAAAATATGCGCTGTATCTCTCTGCATAATCTCGTTGATAAACGTTAATAATAACGATCATAATACATAATAATGTTGAGAGTGTTATGCAGAAGTTTTCAAGTATAAAAGTTCGAGTGAGTTTTGAAGACATCGTTAGTTATCTAAACACAGTTTGGAACTACAGTTTGGTTAGCTTCGTCTACTCAATTTGATTTGAATAAAACATTTTAAATAAAACTTACAACAAAATGAAGGTAAGTTTCTTAGCCTCTGGAATGAATGCTTCACTATGGATATGAAGTTTAATTTGGATTTATTTCGTGAATAGGTTTTCGTATGCCTGTTTGCCTTGGTAGCTGCGGCCCAAGCTGGATTTTTGGGTGTTGGCGGTGGTGGTAGCTCTGGCGGTGGTTATAGCTACTCCGTTGGTCACTCTGGCGGCTATGGTGGTGGCTATGGCGGTGGTCATGGCGGCGGTTATGGTGGCGGCTATGGTGGCGGTTATGATGGTGGTCACTCCTCTGGTGGCAGTGCTGCTGTTGTTAAAGTAATCAGTGAAGGCGGTCATGATCATGGTTTCCATGGTGGCTTTGATGGTGGTTATGGTGGCGGTTTCGATGGTGGTCATGTTGGCGGTTTCGATGGCGGTCATGGTGCCGTTGAAGATGTTAAAGTAGTCAAAGTCATCCATCAAGGCTCTGCTGGTGGCTTCGTTGGTGGTCATGGAGGTTTGGTTGGCGGTCACGGTGGCTTTTCACATGGTCATGGTGGTGCTGATGTAAAAGTTGTCAAAGTAATCCACGAAGATGGCGGCTTCATTGGCGGTGGTCATGATGGTGGCTTCATTGGTGGTGGTCATGATGGTGGCTTCATTGGTGGCGGTCATGATGGCGGCTACTCTTATGGTGTCGGTGGTGGTCATGGTGGTCACGGCGGTTATGCTGGCGGTTTCGGTCATGCCGGTGGTGAAGTTAAGATTGTCAAAGTTATCAGCCAAGCTGGTGGTGATGGCGGTTACGGTTACGGTGGCGGTTGGTCCGCCGGCGGTAGTGGTGGTTGGTAAACTTAACCACTCATTTTACCTGCCTAGGAAGACTTTAAAATTTCTCTCTCTGCCATTTCTGTAATTTGAATCTAAACTTTTATCTTTTGTGATATATTTCCTACTTCAGAACGTTAATCACTTTGGCGTTCACCGCACTGAGATCGAGCTTTTTCTTATAGCCGATCATTTTGTTGTTAAGTTCATTAAGTTGTAACATGTAGACGTTGTTAATGTTGTTATTGTTTTTTTTTTAAAACAACTTTTTTATTGTTGACCAAAAAAATAAAAATCCAAAAAAATTTTATAATAAAAAAAAGTGTTTTTATTGCAAATCTTTTGTGAAAAGCTATACATACGTGAATGCATACATTGTTGGCCATTACTGCCCTTAAGTTAAGATTAGATTCTGTTATGAGTAGAATGAATCAACACACCTGGAATATATACATCGTTAATGCATTTCAGCAGGAGATTTATCAGCCCACTTGTAGCCTCCTTCTTGTTGGTTAACATTTCTGAAAGATTTACCGTATTCGCTGACTACCACGTCTAAATAATAAAACTACATGCCTTTTCTCGAATAGCAAAAGACGATTTTTTATTTTGCCATAAGTTCATGGGCTGACCATCGATGCTGGACATACATAGACTATCATAAAATTCCTTCATCTTTTTCAAGTTCAGTTCTTCCATGTTATTAAAGCCTCTTCCAAGGTAATACGAGATAGAACTTATCTCTTTATTTCTGTATGAATCTTACTGATAGATCATGATGATCTTCATGTGTTTTCTAGTCATCCAGGATATCATTTTTCTTGCTGGTTGAAAACAAGTGCTTGATTACATATTTCTGGACAGAGACTATCATAAAATTCCTTCATCTTTTTCAAGTTCAGTTCTTCGATGTTATTAAAGTCTCTTCCAAGGTAATGCGAGACAGAACTTACCTCTTTCTTTCTGTATGAATCTTACTGATAGATCATGATGATCTTCATGTGTTTTCTAGTCATCCAGGATATCATTTTCCTTGCTGGTTGAAAACAAGTGCTTGATTATATATTTCTTTATGTATTCTTTAAAGTCCATGACCGCTTCAACCAAATTTTTCATCTACAAACTTCGCGGCTATTGTCTTTCTTCATTTCTTCAGCGACAAACAAACAGAATACTGGATATGAAAATGGTTATTTTAGTTTATGTAGCTGCGTATACAGTAATCCCTCAATTAAAGTCGTCTCGAAAAAGTCAAATTTCCCATAACTCTGGTGCATAAAACAGTCTGGATTTGACTGATTATGACTTCATGGTAAGGGCCTCAAATCACTCGCTTAAAAGATCGATTGTGTAACCATCCTGTTGTTGGTGTTCAGGTCATCCAATTCAGGCTAAAAGGGCATCATCGACATGTAGTGTCATGTAGTGATATGGCTATCATCGTTTTCAAAGATCGATGACCCAAAATCTACATCAAATAGTAATTCTTTCTATATTAGATGCTCTCGGAACAATTGTGGATTAATATCGTCAATAAATCGACAATTTTGCTGGTTCAAATACTCGTTCATATAGAAATGGGTATCAAAATAAAATGATTTTTCGATGAAAATTAGGGTCAGTTGTCAACAGCTCCAGACTCTTCGGGGTTGCATGAGCAAAGATCGCATCGGATCATATTAGATAACAATGAGAAACGATTTCGTAATAGTAATTCGTTTCAAATTCCCTTAAACAACGACCTTAAAAAGTATTGACTTTCATAGATTTTTCAAAATAAGAATTTCCATACATAATGGGGAAGCAACATTACGCAAAGCTTTCATTCCGTGATTTCGGTAAAGGTGCCTCATGATACTATGTATTTATGTACATATTCGCAACGATTCTTCTGTAATTATTTACCAAATCTTTTTTTGTTGTTAATTAAATTTTATTTTTTATGGGTTACTTTTTTAGAGGATTACTTTTTTTAAGAGAAGACAAACTCATCAAATCGAAACACTTTCGATAACTTTAATAATAAACCAAAATAAATAAAATAAAAATAGGAAACATTCATCAAAAACAAAAACATTAAAGAGCCTACATTTGCAGAATTTTAATGATTGAGTCGCTTCGCAAAGTGATGACGCGTTTTTTATTACGAGCCGATATGCATGCAAAGTCTGTATCTCTCTGCATAATCTGTTGTTAATACGTGGTCTGTGGTTGGGGTATTAGAGTATAAAAGTTGAAATCAATTATCCAAATACCGTTAGTTATCTAAGTACAGTTAGGAATAACAGTTACATTAACTTTATCTACACAAATTGATTTTCAATTCAACTAAACTGACAACAAAATGAAGGTGAGTTCAGGAAATCAACAATTGCAGAGCAATATTGTATCCAAAGGATCGATTTAAAAATACTTCCCTTTTTTATTATTTTTTTTTTTAGGTCTTTGTATGCGTTTTTGCTTTAGTGGCTGTTGCCCATGCCGGATTTTTGGGTGGTAGTACTGGTGGCTATGCTAAAGGCAGCAGTGGTGGTTGGTCTGCTAGCAGTGGATATTCGGGTGGCTATGCTTCTGCCAGCAGCAGTTCTGGCAGCATTGCAAAACATGGTTACAATGGTGGCTTTGATGGTGGCTATAACGGTGGTTACAATAACGCTGTTGGTAGTAGCCATGGCGCCGTAGAGGATGTTAAAATTATTAAGGTTATCTCACAAGGATCAGCTGGCAATCATGGTGGTTACTCTGGCAACTTTAATGGTTACTCTGGTAGCCAAGGTGGTTACTCTGGCAATCATGGTGGTTTCTCTGGTAGCCAAGGTGGTTACTCTGGCAATCATGGTGGTTCCTCTGGTAGCCAAGGTGGTTACTCTGGCAATTATGGCTTCTCTGGTAGCCAAGGTGGTTACTCTGGCAGTCACGGCGGTTTCTCTGGCAGTCACGGTGGTTTTTCTGGCAGTCATGGTGGTTACTCAGGTGCTCAAGGCGGTTTTTCTGGCAATCATGCTGTCAACGATGTTAAGATTGTAAAGGTTGTTCATGAAGATGCTGGTTTTTCAGCTGCCGGTCACGATAGTTTCAATGCTGCCGGTCACGACAGCTTCAATGCTGCTGGTCATGACAGCTTCAATGCTGGTGCTCATAATGGCTTCTCTGCCCACGGAAACAGCGGTGTTCAAGGTGGTGATGCTGGTTACTCTTATGTTCAAGGCGGTTTCTCTGGTAATCACGCTCAGTCTGGCTTCTCTGGTGCTTCTGCCTCCAGCAACATTAAAGTCATTAAAGTAATAAGCCCTGCTGGTGGCAATGCCGGTTATAGCGGTAACAACGCTGGTGCTGGTTGGTCTGCTATTGGCAAGGGTAAATGGTAAATACAGCCATTTTTTGTTTAACTTCCACGACAATATATTTTCAATCAACCCCATAATCTCGTGTAATTATTTCCATTTAAAAACTGTTCCTTCACTCATGTTTACCCCACACAACATTTATATATAAAAACCCGTTCATTTTGTTGTTAGTATTTTAAGATCCAATGTGTAGACATTGTTAATATTCTTAAAAACTTTGTTATATTTTTTCTTTAATAAAAAAATTGTTCCTAAAAATATTAAACAACGTCAAGTTTTTAATTTTAAAATTGCACTAAGCAGTTAAGTAGTAATCGATAACAAGTCATTACTTTGTAGTTCATTTGTAGTCATATGTCGGACCTTCATTAACAAAGTGTGTAACAGCCATCATCTAAATTTTCATTCATTTGAAAGGCCTATTGATGTTATTTTGTGTGGAATATAAAATCGTTCAGCCATAGCTTCCATGGTTGAAGAGCATCCGAAATATATAACTTTTGTGCATAAATCAGGCTGAATTTAATCGATAGCATGACTTACATATGTTGGCTTTTTGTACCGCTGTAGTTTGTGACCTGTTGCTCCATTTCGGAATATCAGAATATCCAACGTCTTATCAGTTGTGTAATACGCAGCGTGTGGGTCCTGTTGACCCACATTTCGCTCGTGTCCAGATCATTCAATTCACACGAAAAGAAGTTCGTAATCATCGATCAATGTCTGGCCAACGTCTTTATTGAATAAATATGGACCGATGATGCTGCCAAATTCACACCAAATAAGGACTTTTTCAGAATGCATTGGACGCTATTGAACCTCATGTGGCTTAGTATCGTCCTAAATTAACAATTTTGTTTATTTACGTAGCTATTCATCCAGAAATGGGTCATCAGTTGCTAACTACTCCAGAGTCCATTCAGCGTACATACGTCCTATGGTGTCTATGGTGTTTTTCGTGATGACTTTGCAAAACAGACTGAATAACTGCGAATTAATTTGGCAGATGTCGCTACCACAAATCTATTCTTCTGTCGAAAACAGGAATTGAAGCTACAAATGATGCTCGGGATGTCAATTTGTACGTATGGTCTAAGTATATATAGTATAAGTCTTAGTATAGTCCTTATCACTACTAAGCTAAAAAAAGTGTATTATTGATTATTTGGGTACCACTGATGCTTTTTGCAATTCTGCTCTCAAAGTTCTTCAGCACTTATTGCGCATTGGTATACACAAGGCACATATATACACGTGGCACAGAGTTCAATCTCACAATAAGATCACAACAATAGGACATCCTCTTAAATATCTTTGAAAAATTGGAAGCATTCAGCCATACGGAAGCTAAATTTGTCTGGGTATGCCTTCTTACCTGGAAGAGAATAATGGGAAAATTTTCAATATTTCTTGGTAGAAAATAGTAAAAAATTGCTAAAATTTCTTCGGGTATTGGTACTACCGTTTTCAAAGACAAATCTAGTATGGATACTAAAGTTTTCTGTCAGTATCGTTTAGATTGAGGCAATCACAACTTTTTTCTGGGATCTTACATTATGAGGAGATCTGAGACTATAAAGAAATAACCTGAGGGTGATAACGGGTCTTTTAACGGGGTATTGCATACTCAGAGTACATATATTAAGAATGGGGGTTATCTTGAACCCAACATGTGGATTCTGTGACGAATATATTCTGTGAGGTATCCCAGAAGGGAACACCTTCATGTGTGTCAGATGCTGGACAGGAAACTGGCATTGCTAATACCGAGCAGCATACTGAAGCTTGTCAGGGCAATAACCATAGAGGGTATATTATAGGGATACCCTATAAAGTATGAAGGGAGTGCAATAGATCGTATGGTCACAGTACTAAGTCATATCTTCAGCACAATAATATAAAATACTTAAATTTAAAAATCCTTAAAATTACCAAAGCCCTTAGGTATTTTTCAAGCATATGTTTTTACGTTTCTGCAAACATGTAAAATGTTAAAGGAGCGACGTAGTGTTGGATAAAATGAAAATGTTCTCTGTAAGTCAAGTTGCTTTTAAGACCCTAATGTCACCTAATATCTACGCGTTCTTAGATCTTTAATGTAAGGAGAATAACGAGACTTCTTGGACACGAAAATATCGTTGGAAATAAAACATGTGATGATGTAAGAGCCACGGTGTAAGTGAAATCTGTTATCTGCCAATTTAGTTTTGGAGTTATGGAGAAACTTTGAGATTTGTGTGTGCGAGGGCACAGAACTGATGGAGTTCCATTTCCTTCTGGCCTTGGCGTGAGAGGATACTGCAACAGAGTACTAAAACTTCTCAATACCCTCCGGCACTCTATTTTCAAACTTATAGTTGATGTACACGGGATACTTCAGAAACTGCAGGA
This sequence comes from Sarcophaga caerulescens, assembly GCA_927399465.1. Lineage (NCBI taxonomy): Eukaryota > Metazoa > Arthropoda > Insecta > Diptera > Sarcophagidae > Sarcophaga > Sarcophaga caerulescens. Next base: position 41,204,085 of record OV656873.1, on the reverse strand, counting down.
GACAATCATTTAACTTTTGTGTAAGCCAGTTCGCCGTAGTCTAGCAGATACTATGTTGGCTTATTAGACGTGAGGCCTCGATTCAAACCCAAGGTCAGACATCAAAACGAAAAATATGAAAAAAAAATATTTCTTCGGCGACTTCCTCTCAGCAGATTTCTAACAAAAACTCTGAGAGTTAATAAAATTGCCATGAAAAGTTTTTCAAAAAACGGAGTCGACTTTAAATTGCAGATCCCGCCACTCATGGCTAAAATTAACACACACAACATTAGTGGTGTGAGAAGCTAGGGTTGTACTGACCAACGATGTATGTATGTAAAGTCCAGGTCTAGTATCATTCAGAGGAAGAACGTTTAATGGTTGGCGCTGTGTTTAAGCCTGGATCAACTTGACTTTAACCATTATATAAACAGCTTATACTATGTTCAGACAGACACTTTTATTGCGTAAATCGCAATAAACGCCATTATTGAGTCCAATATTTCATATAAAGTTTCAATTAATTATTGAGCAATAAATACGCAAATTGTTATAATATTGAGTAAAACTTTAAATACAGCACTGTCATAAGTACGTTCAGTGAGCATATTACAATTTTCCGAACACTTTCAATTTATATTTGACAACTCAAATGTTAGCAACTACAAACAAAAAAAAAAAAAAAACAAAACAAAAAACAACATAACAAAAAAACAAAATAAAAACAATGTTGTTGAAACAACCAGCTGTTTTGTTTACCACTGTCAAATAAATATTGCATATATTATGTGTCTGAACACTTAAAATATTGTACTCAAATAAACGAATATTGACTTAATAAAAGTGCCTGTCTGAACATAGTATTAAGCTGTTCATGTTTATTTGGCTAATTCATTTAGATATGATTTGAAAAGGCCACTCTAATGCCAATTAGAATTTATCATGTTTCCGCTTAACTAACCAGTTGACCTAAACGAGCTGTTGTCCAAGCTAAAAAAAAACGCTAAATTGTAATACTAATTAAAAACGCTTAAATTAATATTATTTCAACCAACATCCTAAAACTATACTTACAGTTTAGCGAGTGTAAAATATTTTCAATCAATAAATTATACTCATTAATGATGCCGAAATGCACAAGCCACGCTTTGAATACCAAATCTGATAATTAAGCAACGAAAACACTAAAAAGAAGGCAATTATTTTAAGAAAAGGCAGAAGATAATCACGTTAGTATTATTATGCTTATTTCGTTTGTTTGTTTAGTTGTTTAGTTGTTTTTGCACTGAAAGAGATAAAAACAATATAATTTTTATTATAATAAAATGACTTAAAATTTAAAAAAAAAACTTGTTTTAAAAACCCAAAATTAATCTCCGAATCAATGATGATGACGAGTCTCTCAAAGTGATGCGATTTTGGTTGATTTGACTTTTCAGCAGGTTATTCCCACAAAAATTGAGGAAGAACTTTTCAAAACATCAACAATTCTCTGTTTTGTTTTTTTTTTTTTATTTGTCTTTTAACAAAACATTGAAATGCTTACTGTCTGCAATGGAACAAAAGTATAAAAGCGATTTACCATACCGAAATCGGTATTAGTTTTGATATTAGAACAAATCTAGAATCATATTATGAAGGTAAGAAACGGATCGGAGTAAAGGAAATTAAATTAATGGAGACCGTGTTAAAACAATTGTTTTGGATTTTTTAGACTTTTGTTGCTGTCTTGGCTGTAGCCAGTATTGTGGCCTCAGCTAATGCTGGATTCTTAGGAGGCCTTAAGGGAGGCTACGGCGGTGGTGGCTATGGTGGTGGCGGTTATGGTGGCGGCGGCTATGGTGGTGGCGGCTATGGTGGTGGTGGTTATGGCGGTGGTGCTCATGTCGTCAAAGTTATAACCACAGGTGGTGGTGGCTACGGAGGCGGTGGCTATGGAGGCGGCGGCTATGGTGGTGGCGGCTACGGTGGTGGCGGCTACGGTGGTGGCGGCTACGGTGGTGGCGGCTACGGTGGTGGCGGCTACGGTGGTGGCGGCTATGGCGGCGGTCATTATGGTGGCGGTCATGTCGATGTTTACAAAGTCATTACTACTCACGGTGGTAGCTACGGAGGCGGCGGCTACGGTGGCGGCTACGGTGGTGGCGGCTATGGTGGTGGTTATGGTGGTGGCCATGGCGGCGGCTGGGGTGTCTGGGACAAAAAGAAGTAGATTCTAAATAAAAGTCAATAAAGTCTAATTTTAAACGAACTAAAATCGAATTGCAACTTTTATTATTCTTTTTAAATCTTGTTTTTCAAACTAAAAAAAAAAAGAAAAACATTCTAAAACAGGTACCTATCAATTAATTTAAATTGTTTATTAATGAAAAAAAACTAATTTAAAACCAAACAGCTTCACTAGTCAAGGTCATGATCAAAAGAAAAAGGAAAATTAATTCTAAATCAAATCATCATTTAAATTTTAATTAAATTAATAACTATTTAACATTAAATCTTATCTTCAAACACTTGAGTATTTAATAAGAAATTTTTATAAATTTCCAAAGCATATTAGGTTTGTTCCAGCATTTGATTTTGAAATGCTAAACAAGAAAAATTCTCGGACACTTTTTTTCTTTTTTTTTATAATTTCGTTTTCCAGTCCTATCATCCAAAAAATATTAAGCTTAAATCGAACGATCTACATCTGATAACGGGAAAGAAGAAACGGGATTGTGTTTTTTTTTTTTTTTTGATGAACTTGAACGTTTAATATTTGTCAGATTCCCCGCTAAGCGCAATGTTTTCCAAGCGCAGACTTACGAAAAGTGTATTCGGACAATAAGTGCCTTAATTCTAACGTAGTGATGGTGCAAAGTCTTCTCAGCTACATTTTCTTCTTGCTCAGTTTGAACGACATTATACGGATTCATATTCATTAACCATCCGCAAGAATGATATTGTTGACTAGTTTACTACTAGAGATTGTTTCTTTTCTATGACTTTTGGGAAAGACTTTTATCCCTCTTTCGTGGATATAATGATGTACATCCAGAAATCTCTGGTTTTTTTTTTTTTTTTTTTTTGAAGAGAGTCAATTAGGCTTCTAACGGCTTAAATTACTGATAACTTCATCCGATTATAGGAACATATGGGGCACATACTCGTATATGTATATGGTTATTGCAAGACTGTTAAGTGAGAAGAATAGAAGGAATCGATGCAAAATCTTCTTTTCAACTGTCCCGCTCTACGATAACTTAGACTTGCAAATTTTGGCACATGTTTGATCTTTAATTTAGACTGTTGCCTCTTGATACTATCAATAGCTGCACAAGTTGGTTACAGTATCCGACAAAAGGTTTTTTGGGAGAGAAGAACGAAATCTAGGCGGTCTAATACCGCTAATTTCAGTACATATATTCATGATACGGGAGGGTTCGAATCAAGCTTCTTACTGCTGTAATTACAGGATACTTATGACTGGAAATCTTGTTGTCGTAATTTAATAGGTAGTGAGTTAGCTTATTGTACGTGAGGCCACGATTCAAACCCCAATTTATAAAACGGAATTTGAAAAAAATATTTCAGCGGCTACTTCCTCTCAATAGATTGCTTGCAAAACTCGTGTTTAAAATTACTATACACAACCTAAGTGGTGTGAGAAGCTAGGTGGTAGTCCTGACTGAAGGGTTGTAATGGCCAATTATGTATACAAAACAATGTCTTTTATAGGAGTTGTTTGGAATAGTTTGAATTGAGAGCTGATGATATACTTTCTATAAATTAAGGCGTCCAGGTTCAGGCAGTTTTTAGAACAAGACCGCGTCAGCCCCATGACTAATAGCATTTGCTATATGTACTGTGAGGTTGCTAAAAATGCCAACTGAAGTGCACGTTGAACTGAATTAGGAAGGTTGAATTTTGAATTTAAAAACTTTGCTTAATGAGTCCAACTCTTTCTCAAGAAGCAGCATCACCAATAATCTGACTAACATGTTCATTGTTACAGGACTTCCTGGAAGCATTTTTTATATGGGATTGTAATCTCTTAATTTTTGAAAATTCTTCAATCGGCCTTGAACACGGTTTTTGTAATCAAGGACTTTAACCACTAGCAACTGCTTGTTTTCTTTTTAAAAATTTAATTCCTTAGTCATGCTTAAACGTATTTGTTTACTATTTTTCCAAACAGGGCGAGTAATTTTACAAACAATAGAATGTTTTTGTTAAAAATTTTCGAACCATTTGCATAAATTTACAACTTTTTTATGATGGAATCAAATCAATAATAATAAACTGGTTGTCAAAATGATTTGTTTCCCTAAACATAATATTTTAAATAAAAATTTAATAAAAAAATTTTATTTTGTTTGTTTTTTTTATAAAAACTTGATAAATCATGATGATGATATACAGCGACACAGTTGTCATTAAATTATTAACAAATTAATTAATTTTAATTAAGTTATGTTATCACAGTGACTAGAGTAGTGTTTTAAATTCATGTTTTGTCTCCATTGTTTTGAATTACAAAGAAAATATTTGTTTGCAAAGAAAGTGAAGTGCATAAGAAAAAACCTTGTATAGTTTTTTTTTTAAATTAGTTTAAATTAACAAAAAATACTTACTTTTATTAATGAGAATAAATACACAATAAAAAATTCTCATTTCATAGATTTTATTTTTCTGTTTTATTTTCATTTTCAAATAATTTTTATACGTTAACAATTTAACAATGCAACAAAACTCTTTTTTTTAATTTTAATTGCAAGCAAATTATCATAAATGATAAATGTTTATGTTAATTTCATGGCAACATCGTTAATTAACAAGTTAGTATCAAACAAAGCCTCAATAAAACTCTGCTATTAATTTTTAAATCCGGCATATGTTCTACGCTCATACATGAATTAAATTTGAAATTTCGCCAATGACTCATTTAATCAATTAATAATGTTTCGTAGACAAGAGCAAGATATTTTCATTTGATTTCATTTGCTGACATTCCTAGGTATAGATGCATCGAAATATACACACTGTGCTTTTGGTAATAGATTGTAATTGAACTCTAGTGATTTGTAAATTTTCTACATAACAAGAAGCGACTTAAACATTAGATTTTGAAAGTAAAAATTCTTTATCAAACAAATATTAAAAAAGCATTTCAAATAGTTTTAAGCAGAGGCAAAAACTAATCCTTTAACTCTCTTTCTCTCTTTCTCATAAATCCTTAATTTAAATTTCAATTATAAAATTAAGTCCATAAAAATGCCTGTCATCTTTCACTTTCATTTTACTATTAATAAGTCTACAATACAATATTTTACAAGCTAGTCAAACTATTCTCCACTGCGTGTTATAAGGATAAATGTACTGCATTTACTCACTTACTTAACTGGTTTTTACAACCCTTTAATCAAGATTACAATTTAGCTTCTCACACCACCTATGTTGTAGATGTTAATTTTGTGACATGTGCTGGAACCTATAGTTTAATACTCGACTGATTTCTGAGAAACTTTTCTTTGCAATTTTATTTCTTCTCAGAGTTTTTGCCAGAGGTCTTCTGAAAGGAATTTTCCGAAATAAATATTTTTTCTTCTTATGGGTTCTGATCTAATAAGCCAGCGTACTACCTAAAAGACTACAGCGACAATCGGTATCTTTAATGCAATAATTCACTCTGTCATGGGAGTACTACTCACACGATGCCAATGTTTTTATTTTAATTAAACACTTAGACCGTTATAGTCTTAGTTTTTTTATATTCATGTATAGGATTATATTCAATTATTGTTCGTCCACCAAAAAGATTCTCGTTTCTAGCAAAATACTCCTATATGCTATCATACAACTTAACACTACGAAGTGATCAATTTATTTGTATTTCCTGATATCAGTTGCTGCTTCTCACAGTGAACTTCTACAATATATCGCAGTTACTCTGTATATCCTTCTTCACTTAAAACAATTCATTTGAAATTTTCGTTTCCCTCCTGCAAGCGTAGAGCAAGTAACGCTCAAAGTTAAGGCGATCGTCAGCTATTACACCCAATTATTAAATTAAAAACTTTAATTTTCAGCCTATTTATCTTCTGCTTCCAAGTTATAAGATCTGCTACCGATTTATGACCTGAAAGGCTGTGATTCATTGAATCAAATGCGTTGTCATACAAAAACATAATCTTTTGGAAATCCTGTCGCAATAATAGTCGACTCATTTAATTTTGAGCACGAGATTCTATTCGGAAAATAGTTCTTGACAATTCCGAACAGGTATTCAGACACAATTAACCTTCATTCTGCGGAATTAAATGGATTTTTAAGATTTAGTGTAACAATCATGTAATATCGACTTATCTTTATATTCCCTATCGCCTTCAGTTCCCAGCAGTCGGGTATATACTGTCTTCTCAAAACGGATACAGAATAATACTACTGGTGCTCCGACTTTAGGAGCATTATTCATCATCAGAAAATACTTCTTTTTTCAGACAGTTGATTGAAGAGTTGGCAACCACATAGGGTCTTGCCTTGAGTACATACTTCTAGAATTCATTGTGCTTCTACACTGTAGTTAAGTTATATACGTTGCAAGAACAGAAACTAATGATTTCCTCTTCCATCAGTTTAGTTACCAATAAATACTTATTCATCATTGGGCCGCATAAAGAAGGGCATTTAAATATGAAAATCCTTAAATTGTTTCCACGCATTGATTTGGGCATTAAATTTTGCAAATCATGATCAAATACAATACATTTGTTCAAGTTGATTGGAGTGAAAGAATTGTTCAAAATAAAATTATTTTCTGCAGCTGAAACTACAGCTTTGCGTTCGTTGTTGAACCGTTTTCAGCAATAAAGCATATGAAACTGATCAAACAATTTTAAACTCAGTTTGAGTTTTTCATCACTTTAACTGTCGTATTATTTTTTTTTATGATGAACATTTAATAGAAATTCGTGGAGATATTTATGTAAGCGAAACGGTGTCAATTAAGATTATTTTCGTTCATCATCAGCCATAAAGATGAAATTTTTATGGGCCTGCTGTTATGATTACAAATCCTAATAAAATCTTTGCCGTTTGAAATCTGGCCTAAAGTAAGATTCACTACGTACATATGTATACGTATATATGTATGTATATTTCATAATGGAAGTCACTCAATAACTTGAAGCTAATATCGATTTTTGTTGTATTGTTTAAAACCGCATCGCATATCTTTGAAGTATTTATTTAACAAGAAAAAAATATTTTTTCTTCTTTTATTTTAACATTGAAGGTCGTCTACTTTTCTATTCAAAACATTAGAGACTATTAAGAGGTGAGAGGTTATAAAGAAAACTAAACAGAAGGTAGTCTTTTAAATATTTCAACGAATAATATAAATTTCAATAATTAATAAAAACAAAAACAACAAAGCGATTAAATTGAATTGACCTAAAAATAAAACACACAAAAATTTTTCAAATTAAATTAAGAGGATTATTAAGAAATTTTATTGAGTTCTGCACTATCATTGGCCACTACTGTTTATTAATTTTAAAATGTTAGTTCGTAAGTTCTAAAGGCACTATTCAAGGTTACAGAATGTATGATATATTTACAGGAAAGAATCTGAGCAGCGTTCTACCGCTTCTACCAGTAACCCTTTGCACTTTTTTAAAGATGGAACCAACGCTGTGTATCTAAACACCTCTAACGCTTTTCAAAGTGTTTGGCACGCTGCAATTTTATCGAAAATTATAGTGTGTTGGTTTATTGGACGTGAGGCCATGATTGCAACTCCAGGTCAGACATCTCCACCAAAACGAAATATGAAAAAATATTTCTTCGGCGACTTTCTCTCAGCAGATTGCTGGCAAAAACTCTGAGAATAAAGAAAACTGCCATGAAGAAATTTCTCAAAAATCTGTCGTTCGGAGTCGACTTTAAACTGTAGGTGCCGCCACTCATATACATATAAAATTTCCACAAACAGCATAAGTGACGTAAGAAGTTAGGTCGTACTTCTGACTGAATGATTGCAAGGAACACTTACGAGTATGTATGTATGCATTACCTTTTCACTTTTCTCGACTTATGTAGTTCACTTTTCTCGTAGTATGCGTTATGGATGGGATTTTATTTAAAACTCCAGGCAAAATTCTATTCTTTCTCCAATTCGACATTTCAGAGTCATCTACCGGAAATTTGTAAGTTTGCTTACAAACTAAACACCCAATACTTTATTTACGTCGAAACTGCCTTTATTTTGTTTAAATAATGCAAGAAATTTGAATTGCAACTCCCTTATGTGGCTTAATACAGGAGATGATGAAATAATTATTTTCAGTCACTGTTTAATTAAGGCACTGTCGCAGTGTGAATTCGTCATTGAAAAGCATATATTTCAATGCTATATTTACCATGTTCGTAGAGCCCTATGGGGACCACCATAGCCATTACATAACAAACAGAGCAGACTATTCTTAACTTATTAGGCAATAAGAATGAAATAAGAAAAGATTTCAATTCTTTTTGAATGAGTTTCAAATGAAAGCAATTCAATTAATTTATGATCTGATTGGCAACCAAATCCTCTATTGATTACCGACTAAATAAATCTCTCATATAACCTGTATTTGGATCTGAAAAAGAACTGGAATTTAAGACAGAAACAAGAAAGTGTGCTACTTTTTGGAATGTTTTCAAAATTGACAATTGACAATTAAAAATATTATTTAATTTAAATATTAAAAAATTAAAAAACAAAAGAAAACAAAAATTAAAACATCAGGAAATAATGCTACAGGTTTTTTGTTTTCATTTAATTAAAGAGATTGCAAACGTTTTCTTCAAAGTTATTAAATACGAATAAATAATGCGAATATTTTTAAACGTTAATTTTGAGTTTCCTTAAATATCATCATAAGTTTGAAATTTGACTACACACAGAACCCTTTAAACCAATCATTTAGTAGAACTCATAAATATTTATTACAGTGAGCTAAATAAGATATGATACTTACTCTTACATGTACATACTCTAATCTACAGTATACAGACATTTGGATAGATGACGTATTTATTTAGAAAATATTAGCATTTGTAGTGCCTTTAAAAAAAATATTGAACTTCGAGTACTGAAGCAGAGAGGATTGAATCTTGTTGATGCTGTAGTTTCGATATTTTGTATGTCTATTTTTGAAAAAAAAAATTAAATAAGTTTTTATTGCGGTCATGACTTCCAAGATAGACTACAGCAATATAATTTTACAGCTTCGTCTGTCAAATGTTTTGTCAAATCATCTTGGACGACCATAGACAATCACATTTGCTAGCTGGATGGACTCTGGAACTGTTGGCAACAGACCTTAATTTACATCGAAAACTCATCTCCGGCGATGAAGTTTATTTTGGGATCAATATTGACGTAAACGAACAAAATTTTCGTACCATCCACGAAGACCAGGACATCGTTATCAAATGCTAGCACCATATGCCAATGATACCAACTTGTTTTGGCCTAAAAATGTGGTTCAATAGGACGGCGCTACGTGCCACTCAGCCCATGCCATATTGCATATCCTGCTCAAACGATTTAAGGGCATGGTGTGCGGACAAACAATTTGTTCTTATCAAATTTTGTTATGAAAAATCGCTCTAAGACGGATTTAAATTTTCTCTAAATGGATACAGAAGTCGCCGTAGTGTAGTAGTGTGTGTGCGGCTTATTAGACATGAGGGCTCCGTTCAAACCCCAGGTCAGACATCAGAACGAAATATGAAAAAATATTTCTTCGGCGACTTCCTTTCAGCAGATTTGTGGTAAAAACTCTGAGAGAAAATAAAATTTACCATGAAAAATTTGTTTCTAAAATCTGTCCTCCGAAGTCGACTTTAAACTGTATAAAATTACAACCACACAACATAAGTGGTGTGAAAAGTCAAGTCGCAATCCTGACTGAAGAGTTGTAATGACCAATTATGTATGTATGTATGTAAATTTTAAAATTTAATGTAAAGAGCAGTGAGAGGGATATCACTCTGAATAATTGTACTTCTTCTATAACGGTGTAAATCGCAATGTTACTGTCAAATGAGCAAGGTATCGTGCAATGAGTACTGATGGATGACATTAGTTTTAAACAAAACGGTGACATAAAGTTATTGAGAGGCGGAGTTTGGTGAGCGATAAATGCCAACTTAAGGAGCAGTACATTAGTAATCAAAATCATGGTATTTGACCTCATTAGGCAGCTTTTTTTTGTTGGAATACCTGAAGTCTGTGCAGCCAGCGTCCAGGAAACAATGCTACAGCTGTCATTAGTGACATAAAAACGAAAGACGAAAAAATTTCTCTAATTTTTCGATTACCTACAATGTAGCCGCAGATTACACTCACATGAATAATCTATGAAAAGCATATGGAAGGAATTCGTTTTGCACTCTTTCACGCACTTTTAGAAATTTTTTTTTAATTTTTAAAATCGAATCGAATCAAAAATTTAATTTTTAAATTTTCTGAAGTAACAATTTTTATAGTCAGACTTTTTAAGCGGCTCTTTCAATACTATAAGTTTCATGAATTTTGTACATAAATTTTGAGAACAAAATTTTTTTGCTAATATTTAAAAAGAGTCAAATATATATGATGGTTGACATATTTATTTTTTACAAAGCAACTTCGATAGCTGGGGAGTTATTATGATTCAAAAGCCATGATATTTGTTTTCACAATTTCGTGCGATATTTTCACGTTGTCTCCACTAAGCCCAAGAGCCGCTTGGTTTGTCTATCGTAAAATTCTTTTACGTAAATCGAGAACATTTCATGAATAATTTTTTGGTCAAAATTTATTATTTGCACAAAATTTCTACACAGCTGCTTATGTAATGGCTATACGATGATTATTTTTATCACTTTCGTTGATTTGCTGCAGTTGCAAGCACTTGAACTTGGTGGAAGTGTCTATATTACGCAATCTTTCTTTTTAACTCGTAGTTGAAAGTTTAGGAAGTCTTAATTTCCTAATTTTAATATAAAATTTCAATTTGAAATTAATTTTTTTAAGAGATTTAATATTTACTACTTTCGTCACCTAACCAGCTTTACGCCAATGCTGCATGGTTAAGAGGTATTTTTATTTACTCTTACGACTTTATATAACAAAATTCAATTCAATGCGATATATTAACACAAGAAAAAAATATGAAATTATTTATGAATTTACATTTGTTTTTGTAAAAGTAAATCTTAAGTATCTTATAATTGTGAATAAACTACGTAAGATTGCCAAAGGCTTTATAATCTGATCATAATTTGTACACATCATGCAAACCGAAAAAAATGGGAAATTCAAAAGACACAAGACACACAAAAAAACCACAAATTTAGTTTAAGTTTTAATAAATGAGGCATGTAATCAAAAATGATTAATTTTAACATAGACAAACAGAAACAGAAACAATGCCACAATGATTGAGCAAAACAATTTCAAATCAATATTTGGGCACTTGAGAAATAATTTTATTGAGGGTTTAACAGAAGTACCATATAATCAAGTAAAGATGCAAGTGATTAGAAATTAATTGTGAATATAAACCAACAGAATTTATGTTTGATTATGGAAAATTACTCAAATAACTCTACTAAAACGATTTTGTATTATTTGAGACTTGAAGTCATCGTAGTCTAGTAGGTAATGTGTTGGTTTATTAGACGTAAGGCCACGGTTCAAATCCCAGGTCAGACATCAAAACGAAAATATGAAAAAAAATATTTCTTCGGTGATTTCCTCTCAGCAGATTTCTGACAAAAAAAATTGCCATGTAAAGTTTCTCAAAAATTTGTCATTCGGAGTCGACATCAAACTGTAGGTACCGCCACTCATGCATAAAATTAAAACATACAACATAAGTGGTATGAGAACCTAGGTCCATAAGCCTGACTGAAGGGTTGTAATGACCAATTATGTATGAATGTGTGTGAGACAAAACCTAAAATAAATTTTTCTTTCAATATTTTTAAGATAGATTTTATGATTTTACCTTTAAATCGTGAATAGGGTTTTGGCCCATATACGATTTAATTTATTACATAATTATTATGTTTCTCTTGTCAATGATAATTATAAAAATTATTTTTAAAACATATTTACGTTTTCCTAATGAAACAGTAGCAATACAGTATAAATAAATAAACAATCATACATACATAGATAAATTTTTAATTTATGTTTAGGCTCAAAAGATATTAAAAAATAAAAAAATAAACCGCAGATTAAAAAATTAATGAATATTCCTCATGGGCATTGGGGGAAGATACAAACTTAAAATCATTAATTATTATGCAGTTTTTAGGTTTATGTAAAACATCATTCTGTTTTTAATATGATTAATATTAATATCATAGAAGTGAGTTGCCAGACTTATTGTAAGAAATTATTACAAAAATGTTTGTAAAGTTAAAGCATACAGCACAAAAAGAAATAAAAAATTTTCCCCAGCTTACCTGATTATATAAATGAAAAATCAGATTCTATAAGAGCTGTTCAACAGTTGCGATCGCTATATATTAAGTAATCTTACCTACTTAAATGGCCCTAACATTACTTTAATCAAGACTGCAATCTATCTTCTCAATCCTAACCATGTTCTGTGTATTAATTTTATTCATGAGGGTAATTTTTATCCTACAGTTTCACGTTATCTCGGAACGATCAATTTCAGGTATTTTTCATTACAAAACGAGTTCTTGCCAGAAAACTGCTGAGAGGAAGTCTCCGTGTATATCCATATATTTTTTGGGTATTAACAAGCCAACCCACTATCTACTAGACTACGGTGACTTCAGAACAAATGAGATTGCTTGGGTTTAATCCTGTTAATATAAAGTTAAAGCATGATATGGGGTGCAAGCAGCGTTGTCAACTCAGTGCTTTTAGCACTGTTTTTAGTGCTTTTTAAAACTTTCGACGCGGAAAATTTTCGAGTTAGTGCCCAGTGCTTTTTTAGTGCTTTTCTTTCCATGTCAGTGACACCAAATCAAAAATTAAAAAAAAATTAAAAAAAATAATTTGTCAACTGTAGATTATTTAACGTTTCAAAAAGGTATTACTTTGAAATGCAACTCTTTATTATACCTCAATGTTTTGTTTCAAATACATTATATATTTGTTATATTATTTTTTTAATTTGTTTTTTATTTTTGTTATATTAATTTTTTAGTTTTGTTTAATTTTGTTTTACTTTATTATTTATTTTAGTTTTTGTTACTTGTTTTATTAGAGTTTGATCTCATTGTTTTGTTTGAAATACATTATATTTGCAACCACATAAAAACTTGTTAAAACTAAAAAAAGTTTTTAAAACTAATAAAAGAAATAAAAAATTATTTGTTTTAAAAAATAAATTAATACAAAGTATTAACTCAAATAATATTATATATGTACTTTTTAAAAAATCATATAATAAATAAACAAATAAATAAAACAAAAACTCTTTTCCTTATTATTGCTGGAGTTAAATAAATAATATTAATTTTGGCTTGTAAATTTTTTTACTGATTATATAAAATGGTGATAAAATTAAAATAAATATTGTAATGTTTTAGTGCTTTTTTGGCAAAATTACGCGTTTTTTTAACGAGATTGGTGCTTTTTGAAAATTTATAGTTGACAACGCTGAGTGCAAGCCCTTTAAAAAAAATGTTTCATACAGATTTTTGAAAGTTCAAAATAATACTTATTATTCACACGACCTTTTGAAAAAAATTCCAACCACATTAGCTTTGGTTAAGTAAAACTGTCAGCCTCTTCAATGGCTACAGCATGCTTGAGTACTATAACGCCGATATTACCTATTCTAGCATATAATTACAACTCCTAGTTGCCATCTCTCAACCATCCTGAGAGTCTTATGAAGATGTGCATATTGTCTCAAATCGTCTTTGGCTAGACATGTTTGGTCTTTAAATTCTAAGTGTCCAAGAATTTTTCTTCAAGCATCAGACAATGACAGAGAACATGTTCTGTGGTCTCTACATCCTCGTCGTTGCAGCTTCTGCAGAAATCGTTATGAGTTATGCCCAGTGTTCTGGCGTGAACTGGTCGAAAAGTCTGTGTCCTGTTAGAACTGCTTTGTGGTTTCATTATGATCATGATGGAATCTTGATATGTTCAATGCAAATACTGTTGCACATAAATCCATGTCTGACCAGATCTGTGTGTTATCTCTATATGTGGATTAATTATCCCAGCTTACCTTTGCCAATGAATGGAGTTTTGTTTGCCTCTCTGCAGAAGAACGTCAATCTGACGTAGGAATTCATTTGAATTTTTATTGGTGTCTGCTTTAGCAAGCAATACAATACCTCCGTATCCATTCACACAAGTAAGGGTAACCGTCGAAATCTCGCAATATTCTTTAGAGACACCCAGCATTCTTGGTCAATCTTAGATGTGTTGTAGACATTCTCTAGGCATTTAAGGATCTCCGTAAATATACGTATGTCACCATACGTACGGCGACAATTTTAATAGCTATTATTTCAGCAGTAGTTGCCGTAGTATAGTAGGTAGTGTGTTGGCTTGTTAGACGTAAGGCCACGGTTCAAACCCCAGGTCAGACATTTAAACAAAATCAGCAGATTTCTGGCAAAAACTCTGAGAGTAAATAAAATTGCCATGAAAAGTTTCTCACAAATTTGTCGTTCGCAGTCGACTTTAAACTGTAGGTCCCGCCACTCATGTATAAAATTAGAATAAAAGTGGTGTGAGAAGATAGGTTGTAATCCTGACTAAAGGATTGTAATGACCAATTATGTGTGTATGTATTTCGGCATGAAAAGTACTATAATAATCTGGTAAAGCAAGGGACAGACTTTGTTGCATTTCCCATACCAAAAAAAAACTAATAAACCATCTGGCTACCCTGTCTTAGTTAATGTTGTAAAATCTTTTTTTTTATAAATCTTAAGCTGTGTAGTGTAGTCTGAAGCCTCAAACAGCAATTTTTATCTTTACACTCTCAAGGTAGCATGGTACTGTTGTTTATTCAAATGGATTTCTCAACTCTTTTTCTTTTATCATGATGTTATTATTGCATTTGACGTAGATATATTTTTTTTTTTTATTGTCAAGAGCATCATTATTCGTAGACAGTGGCAAGTGGCAAACGACGTGGTCAAAGTTGTAACATTTCGTATATAAAACCAAGAAATTTTATGGTTTCATTATCAATTTCAGTTAAACACTCTTTGGATTTTCATTAAAAACTTACTCCAAACTCAGCAAAGCTAAACATGAAGGTGTGTACCATAAAAAAACTCTAAAAAAATTTACTTTTATTTCCTAAAATACTCGTATATGGAATACAAGTATTATTGCCAAACACCAGGGATTACTGGCAATAGTGCTGTTATTTCCATTTAAATATGAAATAAGGAATAATAAATCAACTCAAGGATTACTTACATATATGCGGATTTGAAGCTAATTTGAAATTTTTTTCTTCAAATTCTCTAGATTTTCGTATGCCTGTTGGCCATTTGTGCCGTAACCAATGCTGGTTTCTTAGGGGGTAGCCTAGGAGGCGGTGGTGGTGGCTGGTCTAGCGGTGGTGGTGGCGGCGGTTGGTCTAGCGGTGGTGGTGGCGGCGGTGGTGGTGGCTGGGCCAGCGGTGGAGGTGGTGGTGGTGGTGGTGGCGGTTCCGTCAAAATCATTAAAGTCATCTCTGAAGGTGGCGGAGGTGGTTTCGATGGTGGTTTTGGAGGCGGTCATGGAGGTGGTTTTGATGGTGGTTTTGGTGGCGGTCATGGAGGCGGCTTTGGTGGTGGTCACGGTGGTGGTCACGGTGGTGGTCATGGTGGAGATGTCCAAGTCATTAAAGTAATCTCTCAAGGTTCCTCTGGTGGCGGTCACGGTGGTGGCGGTTGGGCTGGTCCTGCTCCTGCCCCCGCTCCCATCAAAATCATCAAAGTCATTTCTGAAGCTGCTCCTTCTGGTGGTGATGGCGGTTGGGCTGCTGGTGGTGGTGGCGGTTGGGCTGCTGGTGGCAGTGGCGGTGGCGGTGGCGGCTGGTCATCTGGTGGTGGCGGCTGGTAAATCACAAACCGTCCTAGATAATTTACGCAAAAAGCTGAATTGTTTAATTAGCTTTGTGATATACTTTTAATGAAACATTTTTAAAAGTTCATAATTGTTATTGAATAATGTTATTGTTATTGTATCACACTTCATTTTTAAAGTGTGCTACTGTTCTCCCTCTATTATTTGTTAAATAAATTGTTTTTAATTTTAAATTCGTTTTGAACAGTTTTAATCAACTAAATGGTCATTCATTTCTTCATATTCATCGGAATATTTTACTATGGGACGAAAACCCTCCGTTTCTGTCTCAATATCTGTGCACGACCCAACCGTACTAACTATAGTTTTCAAAGCTCTGGTCTCTCCTATTATATGGAGTCCCTTTGTCTTGCTCAATTCTATCAGCGCTGCTCTCTGGTTTTGTTCTGCCTACCCAAACAATGACTCCATAAGTCACATTGGTCTGACCATTATTATATATATCCAGTGCAGAATTCTTAGATGGCAACGCAAGAATTCTTCATTCTGACCTTGCTTGGAACTCTTTCTATATGATTCTTTCATGTCTATTTTCTATTCAAAGAAGTGTCCAGAGATGTAAAATTTAAAAAGTTTATTCCATCTGGTAATTGGAAAAATTGTTTGACTTTAAATATTATTGTGCCTTAACATTTATTGAGTCAAGTAAAATGGATCCATTGATTCAATAAAATAAAAAGGGTGTGGTTTTCAGACCTAGTGGATCAAGGATTCCAAAACACATTTCCTTACGGTCGAGGGTGACTAAAGACCGGAGATATAAGCGACGAAGGTAACTTTTTTTTCCAAGTTAGTAAAAAATAAGTGCTCTATATATACAATGAGCAAATTCGGATAAAAAAAAATGGACCCAGTGGGGTACCAATGGGGTAATGGTAGCCTTTATCTCAAGGACTCCAAAATTAGTTTTCCTTACGGTTGTGCGTTGCTTGGGACCGGAGATATAGGTGTCGAAGCTAATTGTTTTCTTCAAATGAGCAAAAAGTAGTTCTCTTTATAAATTGGGCTGATTTGTCAGTATCTTGCTTTTTTTGTTTAAGACTTGCACTTTTTGCTGATGGCTTCAATTTTTTTTGGCGATGAATTGCATTTTTTTTAGCGGTTATGGAAATTTTTTGGTACGATGAGTTGTATTTCTTTGGTCGATGACTTGCATTTTTTGTCGATGACTTGCATTTTTAGAGATGATAACTTACATTTTTTGAACAGTGACATAATTTTTTTGGTCCATGACCTGAATTTCTTTATTCGATTACTTGCATTTTTTGGCGATGTTTTGCACTATTTTGGTTGATAATTTGCATACAATGTGAAGAAAATATATTAGCTTCTACATACTCTTTTAAGAGAGCGAACATTTTGTGGAGGTCAATGACATGCAGTGGGATAGTCCAGAAGGAAATATTCACGTCATATGGGAAAACTTTTGAGTTGCTTTCAAGCGAAAGATTATATCATTGTGAGATAAACTTGAATAGATACTGATACCATATGACAGTAAGGCCTATGAGAACCTTTCTGTGGAGCAATATTACTAGGCATAATATATTGTATGCTGATGATGTGCAGATTTATACCAGTACTCGTAAGGAGAATATTGTTTCTTGTTTACACTCTGTTAACCGTGATTTGGATAGGATTGACAGTTGGGCTTCGGCAAATGGACTATGCATTAATCCCTCAAAGTCCAAATGTATAGTGCTTTTGAAAGCCTACATTTCGGTTGCCATACCGGGCTTGAGTATCAGGGGAAATAAAATTGACTATGTCAAGTCTGCTACCAATCTGGGTATTGTATTTAATGACAGATTATCGTGGTCTGGCCATATAAGCGTTGTTGTTGGCAGAATATACAGCATGCTTCGGAACTTATGGGCGGTCATTGATTCACCCCTTTTGCAATTCGTATGCAACTTGCTAAAACTTATTTAATTCCTGTGCTATTGTATGGGTGCGAAATCTTCGCAAATTGCGATAGTAATGACAACCGCAAACTAAACTTGGCATACAACAATATAGCAAGATACGTGTTTCTTAAAGGTCGCCGTGATCATATTTCTCATTTAGCGTACCAGATATCTGGTGTGAAATTTGATAATCTTCTGAAAATTAAATGCCTCATTCTATTCCATAAGATTATTAATACGGGACAGCCGGAATATTTATTGGGCCGAGTCAAGTTTGCTAGGTCATTCCGGGGCATGAAGATTATTCAACAACGGTACAGGACTCTTCTGTCACAGCGTCAGTTTTTTATACACACCACAAGTCTCTGGAATTCCCTACCGAATTACATACAAAAGTTAGGCAATGCAAATGCGTTCAAAAAGGAGTTATTTAAATTATTCTCTTAATGAAAAGTATGTTACTTCCTTAGTATGGTTACTATATCGGTTAAATATTTATCCTTACTTTCTTACTCTGATTTTTGTAAATATTTTCTTTTTTATATTTTTATAATTCTTAATTTTTTCTTTTTTTTTAACTTTTTTAGTTATTTCTGTTTGTTTTCTAAATTGCTTGAAATTATATTTCTACTTAAATTTAACATTTTTATTAATTTGTTTCTTATATTAATTTGCTATTTTTTTTTGCTTAATTTCTTATACTTTACAATTATTTTTATTTTTTTTTTACGTTTTATATCTTATTGATCCTAAGCATAGCACTATAACTTATAAGATTAAAATATTGTTGTGTTATGTTAATTATAATAAATAAATAAATAAAAAAATAAAAATAATAGAATCAAAAAACTTGCTTTACAGTAGGATTCGTTTCAAGTTTAATATGCAAAGACTGTGGAAAGAACCTATGTGGCTAAACTGCCTAACATCGACACTTCTCGATGTTTATTAATTAATAAGCGAGGAGTTATTCTTATTGACGCGGGAGACATTTATGTTAAGGTCTGTATGTACTATAAATCGTTTGGTCGCCTTAATTCACTACCACTGCACAATAACAAGTATATCCTATTTTTTACTTCGATAACAGCGATATATTTTGTGAAACAACGATATATCATCGATGTATCTGTATGTAGAAAAAAACATCGATGTTTTCTTTTAATGTTTATCATTTCATAACACTCTTATTTAAGTGTGTTCCAACGGTTGTAGTGTATTACCTTTGTGTCCCTACATCTAAATGATCTTCTAGTCTCGGTAGAATCTACCGGCACAATAAAGGATTTCTCTTTACTAGCCCTATTTTATTATATTAATAATTATCTTAAATTCACTATAACTGGCCCTGAAAACCGAAAAATTTTAATTTTTTATTTCGTTACACCTCATCAAGTGGTAATGAAGATGTAAATAAAACCTTTACAGTTATGTCCGCGATACCGATTATAAATTGGTGTTTTTTTAATGATTTGATTTAGATTAATAGTCCAGCTAAGGCAAATAATTTAAATAAGTGAGTGGTAAATTAATTTATGAAAGAATCTTGTTATGCTCTCTCAATTAATACAGGCTTTGTTTGCGGTTCCTTAATATAAATTCATAAATCGATTAATATTTCTTCAGATTACGGAAACAACCGATTTGACAAATTACGGCACACAATTAAGGGATGTGAAGACCAACCTTTTCATTGATCATAGATGTTTGGACCACCTTTAAATGAAAACCGGATTTCAGAAAATTATAATAATTAATTAGAAGTGCTTTTAATTTCTAATTACATCAGACTAATGAAAATCACTTTCTTCGGTGATATGGCTGACATTTGACCAATTAAGCAATGTCATCACATACATATCTGATCGCATTCATAACAAATATTTCAAAATAATTCAATTTCATTGGAAAATAATCACTGAAAAGAAGTTGCTTATCAACTGGATTCTCTTTTTAAATTCCGAATGCAGTTTTTTAACATACAAAATAAATTGTTTATCTTTACAAAATTTACATTAATTTGTAATAAAAACAAAGAAAACAAACGGCAATTTCATTAAATTGCGAGTAGTTTGTTTCAAAAAAACAATAACAACAAAATATTTCAAATTACAACATTTTACAACTACAGGCAGACCAAAAATTTGTTGACAACCTTGTGGAAATATTATGCATTTGAACCCATAATTAAAATATTTTTTTTTTTTTTTTGTTTCATTTGTATCTGTTTGAACCCACTTGTCTAGCAGCATCCAAATATGCATATATTTTGTGCAGATGTTTTGAACCCTAAACACCGACTATCTTCAAATACTTGTATTTTTTTTTTTTTTTTGTTTTTTTAATGTTTTGATGGTAATTTTCATAATATTAAAATTGTTGTAACCAGTAAATACAGTTTTGTAAGCAGACCATAGGTATGTAGTTTCTTGTTTTTTGAAGTTACAATGCGGCCACATTTAGAGCATAGATTTTGTATATAAAACCAATGTGATTCTGCCATTTCAGTATCAATCTCAGTTGAACACTCTTTGGACTTCTATACCAGAAACAGAACTGAAACGATCCAATTTTAAATTTAACAAAGCTAAACATGAAGGTGAGCATTAAAAGGATTAATACTTAAAAAAAACTAAAAACTAAAAAAAATATAAAAATTAGAATATTATGGCCAAAAACCAAGGATTATTGGCTGTAATATTTTTGAAAGCCTTTCGGCTTTAAATGAAGTCGAACTGAAGGCTCAACATGTTAATCGTGCTGAATGTGGTTCTATTTTTACAGGTTTTCGTATGTCTAATGGCCATTTGTGCCGTCGCTAGTGCTGGCTTCTTGGGTGGTGGAGGCGGAAGTGGTGGATATGGAGGAGGAGGAGGTGGGGGTGGTTGGTCTGGCGGAGGTGGCGGTGGTGGCCATGGAGGAGGTGGTGGCTATGGTGGAGGTGGTGGCGGCGGTTCTGTCAAAATTGTGAAAGTAATTTCCGAAGGAGGAGGAGGTTATGGTGGCGGTGGTGGTGGTGGTCATGGTGGTGGTGGCGGCTATGGTGGTGGTGGCGGTTATGGTGGAGGCCATGGCGGCGGCGGCTATGGTGGTGGCGGCGGTGGCGGCGAAGTCAAAGTCATTAAACTAATCTCTCAAGGCGGTGGTGGAGGCGGCGGTTATGGAGGTGGTGGTGGTCATGGTGGTGGTTATGGAGGTGGTGGTGGCTATGGAGGTGGCGGCCATGGTGGAGGTGGCGGTAGCGGCGGCGGTGTTGTTAAAGTTATCAAACTCATTGCTGCTCCTGGCGGTGGTGGCGGCGACGGCGGCGGCGGTGGTGGTGGCTGGTCTGGTGGCGGCGGTGGTGGCGGTTGGGCTGGTGGCGGTGGTGGCTGGTAAACTCCAAACACTCTCCCCATACCTTTACAAATCAAAACTTCGATTGTTTAGTTAACTTTTTGTGATATGTTTCTTTTAATAACTGGATTAATCTCAAATAGTTTACTGTTGTTTGCAGCATTTTTATTTCCCTACACTTTTTTAAATTTGTTGTTATTTTTCACTTTTTTTTTTTTTAATAAACTGTTATTGTTGTTATTTTCTTTTCAAAAAAAAAAAACTAAATGTTTTTAATTAAATACAAGCCACAAATTATAAACTTTTAACTCTAAGCCATAATCAATACTCCAAGTCATAAACGAATTCCAGCTAATTTAAAGGCATGCCAGTTTTATTAGTACTCGACTAGAAACATTTTTAGTAGCTCACGTTGAAAAGATTGATTTCAAACATAAAATCAAATAATATACTGTTAGAAATGCTGTATCACATATTTACATAAAGTCACTGAGTCTGATATCTCTGCACTTAAGTCTACTCGACTAGGTTTCATATGCTTCACGAATGTGGACCAATGGTATCCATTGCTGTGTAAAACTAAAAGTGAAAACCCACGTCATAGAGGTTAAGCCGTTAATGACATAAATCTGAATGGAAGATTCCCATATTTTTACTCATTGGAAACGTGCCTAATGCAACAACTAATAGTGTAAAATATTTTCCACTAGTTTTGTTCTCAATCGACTTTTTCCATGTAGGCAAGCTATACGGTAGTTTAAAGTATAAAATTGCTTGACAGTGTACCCACAAAAGATGTTTTTTTTTTTGGTTTAAATAAAATGTTTAAATAAATAAATTACTTCTTTCGTTTCCAGATAGAATATAGGGCGTCAATTAATGTTTCAAACTGTACTGCCTTTAATGTATTTCACTTCAAGCTACTCTGTGACTCTCTGAACTTGCTGTTATTAACGTATCGTTTTCATACATTTGCAGATTTTCCAGCACTTTTGAAACGTTGGTGTTCGTCTGCATATGGCACATATCCCACCGATATTTTAGGACTTCTCGTATCCAACTCCAAAAATTCATTAGAAAACCTCCACAACATGGCACTACACAACGAAATGTTTTTGACCACAATGTTTTAAAACTTCTACGAACTTTTATATCCACGTTTCATTCACGGCTACGAAACGGCTTACCACACAACAAACACCAGTAAAAACAATGGAAGCTGGACTGTCAATTAAGTCATGACGTCAGTTTTTGTATTTATCGACTATTAACCTCAACAAGTGCTCATGGCCGAATATTATGCCAGAATTTCACCTCATTTCGTTAAAAAGAAATTTATTTTGCCTTAGAATAAGTTAAGTGCAGTTTCCATTCTAAAACTTCGTAAATAGGTTTGCGAATTATCTCTAAGTTGTTCAGTTTTTCAAAATTAGCCGATTATTAGTATAAGGCAACTGTAATAGATAAAACAGATAACGTAGAATGTTAGCATTTCGTCCCATTTTTTAAAATATTATTTTTCAGTACACACATACATAATTCGTCATCACAATGCTTCAGTCAGGATAACGACCTAGCTTTTCACACCACTTACGTTGTGTGTGTGTTAATTTTATAAATGAGTAGCGAGACCTATAGTTTAAATTCGACTCCGAACGACAGATTTTTGAGAAACTTTACATGAAATTTTCATTTACTCTCAAAGTTTTGGCCAGAAATCTGCTGAACTGGGGATTGAACCATGGCCTCGCGTCTAATAAGCCAGCACACTGCCTACTAAACTACAGCGACTTTAAAGCCGCCGTAGTCTAGTGGATAATATGTTGACTTATTAGACGAGAGTCCATGGGCCAATTCCTGGCACAGACATCTCGCACAAGACAAAATATAAAAAACTATTCCAGTGGCGACGTCCTCTTAGAAGTTTTCTAGCAAAAACTCTAAAAGTATATAATATTGCCAAGTAAAATTTCTGAAAGAGAATCTGTCGTTTGAAATCGACCTTAAGATATTTATAAGTCCCACCACTCACAGCTAAAAATTAACAACATGAGTGCTGTGCGAAGCTAGGTCGTAATTCTGACTAAAGGTTTGTAATTACCAATTAAGTTAAGTAAGCTAATTTAAACAAACTCTTGCCCTAGATAACATAGTTTAACGTTGATGGGATTTGAAAATATTATTTTATTTTTTATTTATTTCTTGTGATGAATTATAATTGCATCGTGTAAAACAAACTATTTCATTTGTAAGTTAGAACTTCTGGCTGATAATTACTTTAGCAGTGACACAAAACGGTATGCTTGTGATCGTATAACAAACAAAATATCACACTTCCACTATGCTGATGATATAGCATTAAGCTGCATGAAGTTATTAATTCTTCTATTTGGAAATCTTTTATAACAGTCCATCTGTTTTAGGTGTATATATTAAAATTAATTTGAATTTTAAAATTTGTTTTTATTTTTTATGTGTTATTTCCATTATTTATTAATACACCCACTTATTACAAGAAAATTTATTTGTTTTAGATCATCTACCTAAGTAGGTTATACAAAAGTCATTACAAAATATTTAAACGTTTCTCTTTTGGACTCTTAAAGCCTTTTTAAAATAAACTCTTTCAGTTGGTGATGTTGTAAGGCACAGAGCATTACAAACCAAACTGAACTAAATTTCATTTATATTGTCGTCATAAAATTAATGATCAATTAAACACATTACCATTACATTTCATTTCAAACTAAAGCATACACATAATTAAACTAAATAGGTACTGAGGCAATGTAATTGATTGCCGATTTATTTTCTTGCATTATTCACATAAAATGAAAAAAAAAATTTCTCTTAGTAAAACAAATTTGTTTTAAATTTAAAAAAAGAGAAAAAAAAATCAAACCAAATTACTAAACGATTGAACAATAACTAAACAAAAATTTATTTCCTTATTTAAAATGAAAACCCATTTTTGCGATTCATCACAACTCCTCGTAATGTTTTAATTAAATAGCAAAACGTCTGTGAAATAATCAAAAAACAAAAAAAAAAAACAGAAAGGAAAAATCATTAATCATCTCATGAACACAAAAATAAAAAAGAAATAAACCAACAAAAAACAACAATAAGGAATTATAACAAGAAAAGTAAAACAAAAATCCAAAAAGTAATGATTAACACGAATATCTATCGATATTTAATTGTTTGTAATTAAAAACAATAAAAACAAAAAATATTTCAAATTATAACAAGACATTACATACCAAACACACATACCCTTCATTTTACATTTCTTGTAAGTCATGATTAAATTCCAAAACCTACTTTAAATAAGAGTTAATGTGTGCCAAAAAAAAACAAAGAAAAATAAAACCTGAGTTATAATTTGCTTACTAAATGTAAATAGTTTTACTTGCAAAACAATGAAGGGTTCAGTAAACATTACTTATCACTCGCTAACCAGCTTCAATAAAAATTTTTTTTTTTTGTTAAACTACTCATATAAACTTTAGGAAATTTTGTGTTTAGAAATATGTTTTAAAATTAATCTTTATTTGATTTCATAATTTTTTGTTTAAGATTTAATTATTTGCTTAAATTTCTTTAATTTTTCTTTTAATTTTTGCAATTAAAAATGTATGTCAAGGAGTAATGGCTGTTCAAAATTTTAATAAAAATAATGAACGTAATAAAGGAAATGATACTGTACAATAAAGATAATCATACATACATAATCGGTCATTACAACCATTTAGTCAGGATTATGACCTAGCTTCTCACACCACTAATGCTGTGTGTGTTATTTTTATACATGAGTGGCGTGACCTACAGTTTTTAAAGTCGATTCCGAACGACAGATTTTTGAGAAACTTTTCATGGCAATTTTATTTTACTCTCAAAGTTTTTGCCAGAAATCTGCTGAGAGGAAGACGCCGAAGAAATATTATTTCATATTTTCTTTTTGATGTCTGGCCTGGGGTTTGAACCGAAGCCTCAAGTCTAATAAGCCAACACACTACCTACTAAACTACAGCGACTTTTATTAGCTACTTGACTAAGTATTATTATAACAATAAGGAATGCTATCGCGCTAGATTTTTCCTAAAAAAAATTATTTAGAAACAATTTTTGTGGATGCTTGTCTCAGCTGTAAGTCAATAGTGGATACCAGCATAGGAAAAAAAATATTTTGTTTACGGTACGTACTTACTTAATCAGTCATTACAAACATACAAAAATTGGTCATTATAACCCTTCAGTAAGGGTTACGACCTATCTTCTCACACCATTTGTGTTTTATACATGAGTGAGGACAGTTTAAAGTCAACACCGATTTCAAGTCAATTTTATTTACTCTCAGAGTTTTTTCCGAATATATATTTTTTCTTCATATTTCGTTCTGTTGGAGATGTCTGACCTGGAGATTGAACCGTGGCCTTACTTCTAATATGCCAACATACTAACTTTTTTTTTTTATTTTTATTAATTTATTTATCATTAATATAATACATAAGAAAGTTAATATAACCCGCTAAGCCATTGGCTTGTCAGCAGGAAAAGAGGATTAAGGTTTTCTAATACATTATATTTATAAGTCATTAATTCATTAATTCCTTCATTGCGAACTTAAAAATTATTTTTTTTTAAGTTTTTTGCTTCTAAATTCATTATTCTCATTTATTATATGTGTTGGTATCTTATTATAAATTGTTGGTAACATGACGCTTAGCTCGTTTCTGCCATATTCATTAAAATTAAAATAAAATACTAGACTACGACGACGTAAAGATTGGATACTAAAAACAATTAACGCTACCTCGTTTGCGTTTCCATAAATTTCATGTCAAAGCAGCACAAAATTTTGAAAAATCCATGTTCGAAAGTATAAAATCAATTCGAAAGAAAGGAAGTTACTCGTGTGGATATCACATCACCCAACATCGATATTGGAATTTCCCATTTTTGGCATATTAATCCACATAAAATCTTAACGCGTCCAATTCATCTCGAAAAAGTTCCCGTTTGGCATGAACTTCGGGGCATATTTTTTCGAGGACAACGTTGGCCAAGCCATCACCGTCCACATTAAAGGACGATAATTACGAACTTCTTTTATCTTGAATTAAATCTCATTTTTAATATTTGCGCAAGCGATTTGAGAGCATGGTAATCTCACGTAGAGGTGATGTGAACTAACCAGAGAGATCGTGTGATTTAAACATTTTTTTATGGGTATTTCTCAAGCTAAAGGCCTTTGATTCTCAAAGTCAATTAATCCATGCCATGGGTCATATTCAGCCTGATTCATGTGACAAAATCATGAAAAATTCAACATTTTCGAATGCGAGCCACCTAGAGAAGCCATGGCGATAGGTTTTTCAAGCCAATAATATATTATGATGTCTCACACACACTTTGTTTTAGTTAAATTTAAAAATATCAAGCGTTTAATGGCAGACCCGATACATAAAAGATACTTTACTTAGGCCAACAATTTGTGATAAATAATAATCGAATGTTTTTTTATGGTTTTGTTTGAATCATACAAAAGACTTAAGACACACGCGTTTTATATGCAAAACTAATACGTCGAGTATACAAAATATTGCATTCAAAATTGTAATGCCATTTTAAAAAGAACGGAACAGTTTAAAGCTGAAGTAATGCTTAAACTTCTTGATTAAAATTAAACTTCTTGATTAAAATTGTTATCTCAATGTTATTAAATTAAATATGTTTAGTATGTATGCAAAATTCGATTTTTATTAAATTCAATTAAATTCTTTTTAAGATCACAGTCCATTATATAATGCTTTTCGTTGTATATAGTTATGGTTAAAATACTGTCGTCAATTAAAAATTTTATTGTTTCCACCAACCAGCAGCAGATGATGAAGCAGAAGATGCTGCGGAAGCAGATCCATAGCCATAGCCGCCGAGACCGCCGCTGCCATAGCCACCGAGACCGCCACTGCCGTAGCCGCCAGCGGACTTTCCAGCCCAGCCACCGCTACCATAACCGCCTCCGAGACCACCAAAACCGCCAGATGATTTACCAGCCCAACCAGAGCCATAACCAGATGAGCCACCATAACCACCTCCAATGCCAATTGATTTGCCAGCCCAAGCACCAGCACCACCACTTCCATAACCTCCGTATCCACCAGAGCCATAACCAGCTGAGCCGCCGCCGAAACCTCCTAGAGACTTTCCAGCCCAACCACCAGAGCCATAACCACCGGAACTGTAACCAGAGCTATAGCCAGCCGAACCATAACCACCCTTAAATCCGATAGATTTACCCGCCCAAACACCACCGGATCTGGCACCATAACCGCCAGCTCCTCCATAAGAAATTTTGGGAGCTGAATATAAAACTGCGGGAGCTGCGGCATATGAACCATGACCAACACTAGCATGTCTGCTGACAGAACCACCTAATCCACCGCCATAACCACCAAATCCCCCACCATAACCACCACTTATAGCACCAGCACTGGCACTGGCAAAACCGCCTGATGAATGGCCACCAATAGAAACATGTCTACCACCGGGCAAATAGCCACCACCAGCACTAACCACAGCCAATGATGCTAAAGTCACAATAAAAATCTGCAATTAGAAATAGTTTAGAAGAGAATTTTTTTAAGATTTTTATGTGACAAAAATACCTTCATTGTTATGGAGTTGAGTAGAATTGAAGTTGTGTTTATGGATGTCCTCTTCAAATGCCTTTGAATGTTGGAATACTTTACTAATCTCAAAATGCTTGCATTTTATAGCAGAAACTATTCTTTTTTCGGAAATTGTGAAAAAATGAAAAAAATTATTCATTTCTATTAAATCTTCTTTATTTTATTATTTCGAGAAAAAAAATAGTGAAAAACAAAAGCGATTTTAATGTTTGCAATCACATTTTGGGTTTTTTTTCTGAAGCAATTATTATTTTTGGTTGATTATGGTCAATTCGAACTCGGAATATTTTTTTTTTTTTGTCTTAGAATCTTCAACATTTGTTTTCTTTTTCTTTTTTTGCTTTTAATTGATTACGATCGTTAATTATTTTTATCTTATTTTAAACTGTTTGTTGGTTGCTTCAGCGGGGGTCAGATTCGTGCTTGAAATATATCATTAGCAATAATTGGATTTAATTTTGTATGATTGAGAATATAATTGCTATTGGGTGAGGTTAGTTTTAAGATTTAAACACTTGATATTGATTAGCATGCTGGGATCTAAATTGGCAAGATCACTTCTAATTATATGAACAAGTTTATTGGATGCTAAATTAAACGATAATGTATTTTGAAAACTACCCTTTAATTTGAGCAGACAGTGGCTGACTTCCAAAATGTTAGTTGCTTTGTGTTTGAACAAAGTATAGTGTTTCATAAAGCCGCTGTACAAAATATTTACGATGTATACTATTTCAAAACGTCTTCAACGTGTACAGTAAAACCCCGCTTAACGCGGGGGATACGTTCCAATAAGTTCCAGCGCTAAACAAAACAGCGTTAAACAAGACAACGAGGAAAGATGCGTTCGTACTGTGATTGCGACTTCTGAAAATACAGTTGGAATCTTTATTATGGACAGACTAACAAAAGAGCGTTGAAAAAGAAACATAGTATACATCGTCGCTATAAAGCGCTCCGATTTTGGTTGGTACATGGCCGTTTCATGTGCACTCATATACAACAAGTATCAATACAGTGTGCGATTTAAGGAAATCCCAATATTACCGCGTAATACTGAAACAGCGTTAAGCGGAGCAGCGTTAAACGGGGTCTTACTGTATTTTTAACGCAGTCAAAAAGCAATCAGGCTTCGAATTTATAGTTGATGCATTGTTTTATACATAATTTATATACTGTAGTAGAACTGCATACAAACTTTGTATTGATAAATTTTGAAAGTCAGCCAGTCTCTGCCCTTTCTACACTTGTCATGCAAATAAAATTTCTTTCTTAAGTCTTTTGTTTTAAAAGAAAATTTAATCGCTTAATTTAAAAAGTTGATCATTTCAGGAGTAGAAAAAGAAAATAAATTTATTTTTCATATTCATAAGATTCCGAAAATATGAGTAACTATACTGTTCAACAAAATATTAAATTTAGGCCTAATGTATGGATTTCAATTTTATTTGATTAGACTTTCTGCTCTTGTCCAAACCATGTAACTATGTATTATGGTTTACATATACAAACACTTAGTAATCTATAGATTAACCAAATTAACTTAAACTATCAGAAATAAATTACTTTTCAGTACATAACGTTTCATAAAGTTAACCTATTCATATATTTATTGAGTAGGTAATAAAATCTATCCTTGATCGCTAAATTAAGTGATCGCTGTTTATTAGCCACTTGGAAGAAGTTTTTGCAACATAATGAGGAATATAATTAAGGTACTAGAGATAACAACTGCATCGGCAGTCCCTCTTAGTTATAAGTTTAGTTGTATTGAAAAGCCTTTGGTGTCTTAATCTCTGAAAAAGCTCTTGGCAATGAAATCCCAAAATTTAGCAAGAACAATAATTTTGCTATCCTGTATTGCGATAATGATAGACATATAAAAACTGAAAGTATTAGTTGGTTATCATGATACCAAATCCTGGCAATGATCACACTTATATGCAGTCTTTTGTCCAACACAATGAAATTGTTTGAAAAAAAAGTCTAAATTAGACGTTGTCTTGAATCAGATAGAAAGTATACCATGACATAAATTTCAATTAACAACGTAGCACAATTAAGCATTGATGTTTTTTACGCCATCGAAAGAGTTTGTTACAAAAATTTGTTATACCAATTGAGGCAAAACTTGCTTGAAAACATATGGAAACTGTTGAATAGTTTTTAAATTGATCGATAACTTAGTCTCTAACTCTATGAATGGATTTCTACACATTTGCCGATTGAGGCCGGAGTACTCAAAGAGAGTAAAATGCGGTTTTCACAGTACTTAACATTCGGAAATGCACAAGCACAGATGTATACACGGCAAAATTTTCAGCTTAACGCAATGTATTGGCAAGTTCACAAGAAGCATCACAACGACAAATGTCTGATAGCATGGATAATCAAGGTCAGCCAATAAAGATAAGAAAAATAACTCTCGACATGCAATTAATTTGAAAGCAGTTTATTGGCGATAAGCTGAAAAACAAATCAAATATGTATTCAAATATATATATATATACTCAAATATATATATTTTAAATATAATATTTATTAAGGGTTCAGTAGGTAAAATATTTCCATGATTTTTGGAATTTGTGGCTGATGTTTTTGGTAGAAAATTGTCAGAATAACTTACATACCAGCCTTCCGATTTATTCCTATAATAAACACAAATATAACCCATTTTTAGCAATATCGTGCTCATTGCTTTTTCTGCAACTGACACTTGCTTTTCTTTCTTTTGCAAATGTCGAAATTCGTCAAATAACAGTCGAAATTTAACCCGGAGTCTCTCAGTTGCTTAGGTAGGTGAAAGTGGCAGCCGCCTCTGCCTTTGTAATACTGATATAACGTATTTCTTCACAAGAGTTTTATGAAGGACGTAAATTTTATTCAAATCACAATCAATAGTCATATTCTGTCAATAAGTTTGGAGTGGCCAAGGAGTCTTCTTCTAACGTTCCCAAATCCCGGACAATGACAAACATGGTGTTAAGTAGTCTCCTCAATTTCCTGGCTGTGAAAGCTTCTACAAAAGACGTTCGAAGTTTCTAAAATGGAATTTGATCACGTTTAACCAAAATGAGTTCCCTATTATACAGCCTTTTAAAAAAAAAAATTCAAACATTTTGTCATATCATTTTATTGTCTTCGCGAGTTTTAGACAAAAATTGTAAGGTTTTATAATAATGTATGCGTTGAGAATATCATCACGGAAACCCCATACCGCTTATAAGCCATTTGGTTTCCACCTAATTATTTAGACAATCAGAAACAAATCTAATCTGCTATACTTATAGCCATAATTACAGCTGGCAACATATTTTCGAAACGTAAGTAGGTCCTCAGCATTCGTTATATAAGTGAACGCAGAAATTAATACTCAAATCATGATTTGAAACTCAAATCGTTATTTTATAAAAAAAAATTTAAAGTCTGATTCTTTACAATTTTAACTAAAGATGTCGCAGGCTGTTAAAGTTTTAAGCAGACAATGTCAAGTAAAAAAATAAATAAAATACAAAAATATTAACTGTATGGGATTTAAAGAAGCTTTAACAATAAAAGCTATGCTCTAACTGCCAGGTTTGAATTACCAATAAAGCTTGCTTTATTGAATACGAAATTAAAACAAAAGATGTCGCTCTGGTAAGCACGCTCAATACAATGTTTAAGTTTCAAAGCTTTTTAAAATAGAAAGCAGGTTAATGACAAAATACACAGTTTCATGTACGCCTGCATCGAGGTTACACAGGTTCAATGCCAAGTAGAGAAAATGAAAGTACTGTGTTATCGGTGTCTTCTGCTACATATTACGTGAGTCATGTTTAAATTCATGTTTTGTTGTAGATTCT
Organism: Sarcophaga caerulescens; assembly: GCA_927399465.1. NCBI lineage: Eukaryota > Metazoa > Arthropoda > Insecta > Diptera > Sarcophagidae > Sarcophaga > Sarcophaga caerulescens. The sequence continues at coordinate 41,172,218 of OV656873.1, read as the reverse complement.
TATTATTCTCTTCATACAGCATGTCTTTGAAGAAAAATGCTAGTAAAAGATTTATTAACTGTGGTCGTCACTTTGATGAATACGTATACATTTTAAAGAGACAACATTTATGTGGACAATATCGAGCCATAACCGCAAAAATATCTCAAGCGACATATTTTTCATATAATATTTTTTGTAATAAATAAATTCATTGGCATCATTTGCATCATCTATAAAAATTTCAGGGTCAAACTCTGTACCGTTATGAATTTATAACAAAAAAAGTTTAACTTTCTAACTTAATTTTCACAAGAAATAAACAATAAAAACCTTCCCCTGTAAAATTTCGTTTTTGTCGCTTGAGATATTTTTGCGGTTATGGCTCGATATTGTAGACTTATATTGCAAAACATTTTTTATGTGTTCTACATAGCCTCTACATGCAATTATTCATTTATTCATTTCATATATTATATTAAATACTAATAAATACTAATAAATTTATATTAATAAGATTTATGAATGAATTTAAAAATTATTCATAATCTAAATAATATTCACTCTAGAAAACTTATAAAATAACATTTAAACATTTTAATTACTTGCTTTACATCATCTGCCTGTAATTCCATTCATTAAATAATAGAATCAAAACACGCTTCTGTCTTAATTCTTTTGTTTACTATCCATATGGAGGTGATGTAAACTATAGCAGTTCATGACACTTAATTTTAAAAATAAAACAAAACATTAATTTAATATTCGTCACACTATACATTCAAATGTTTCATTTTTCCCCAACCACTCTGTGATCTACGTGATAAGAGTTTTAAATTAATACTCACCCGAATAAATATTGTAAGTAATGGAGCACAATAATAAAACGATTAGAACAGAGTATTCTTTTCATATTGAAAAAAAAAAATATATTAAAAGTTTTGAAAATTTTAATCAAAACACTATTTGCGTAAATTATTTTTTTTTTTTTCATAAATTGGAACATAAGTTTTTGTGTGTTGGAATATATAATAACATGCTTTATTTGCTATTCGGCAAAACCCAAACTGTCCTTAAGTAGAATTTATAATTGTACTAGCCAACACGATGTGCCTCTTGACTAAAGGCTTGCATACATAAGCAGTTAATAAGCGTCTCCATTAAGTGGATCATAATAATCACTCTTCTTATCTCTTGATTGACTCTCCATTGAGTCCACCTCCATTCGACCGGGGTAAAAATACACAAAAAAAGTTCTGCCTTTATTTGAGTTCATCTCGTGCTAGCTACAGTAGTAAAAGAATTTCTTGCTTTGGGTCAATATAGTCTTTAATGTTGTTTTTTTTACAATAAAAGGTTCAAATATGCGATTCACATTTGTTTAGCGCTGCTCTAGATCCAAAACAGATGACTGCATGCAGTCGTATTTAACTGTAATCGAGTGTCAACTACTTTTCCTCATTAGATACATTTACCTTGGGCTTATAAATTAAATTTATTGAAATGGCCGAAAGAGATTTCCCTCTAACTTAGAATACCACACGTATAGGTTACAGTGTCTGCGGCAATATTATCAACAGCTGAAACACATTGCACGTCGGCTATAGCCAATGCTTAGAATAAGTTTATATTGTAATCTTGTTTTATAATGAAGACGACGTAGTCTATTAGCTAGTGTGATTAGAGATGGTTCAAACGCCAGCTCAGACATCTTGAAATACGGAATCCCAGCAATATTCTGAAATAAATAAAATTCCCATGAAAAGTTTCTCAAATCAGTCATTCAAAGTCGGCTTTAAACACACAACATGCGTGATTCGAGATGATAGGTTGTAAGCTTTACTAAAGCCTTGTAATGAACAAATTAATGAACTTTTAAAAATGAATGAATGAATGCATTGCCTGAGGATAGAATCTAAAAAATTTAAATTAATTTTTTATATTATTTAACTTTTAAAAAATTTAAAATTTGTGACTTAAAGAGTTTGTTTTAAATACTTGTATACAAATAAGAATGTCCGTTTATAATTATTAAAGCAAACAAATGAAATCAGACTGTAATTAATTCAACACTCGTGCTTTGCTTACGACAGATAGTTGGGAGTGATTAATTTATTTGAATTTTCAACATATTTGCATTCGTAGGTGTTGGTGAATAGTATTCTTCATTTGAGTATGTATTGTGATTTTTTTTATTATTATTATAAAATTTTCTTTTTTTAGTTGAGTAAGATAATGAATGAGCTCAACGGCAAATAATAGCGTCTACTTAACGCTCTATTTAAGATTCAACAGCATAATAGTTGATAACGAATTTTTTAAAAAATTTAGAAAAAAACTTTTTCTTCTCTATTACATAAATACATACATACACAGTAGGTCATTTTTGCACTTCAGTTAGGATTACGACCTAGCTTTTCACACTACTTATACATGAGTGGAGGTATGTACAGTTTAAAGTCGACTCCGAACGACAGATTTTTGTGAAAAATTTTATGGCAATTTCCTTCATTTATTCTCAAAGTTTTTGCCAGAAATCTGTTGAGAGACAGTCGCCGAATGATTATTTCATATTTCGTTTTGTTGGAGTTTCATGGGGTTTCAACCCACGCCTCATAAGTCAATACATTGCCTGCTAGACTACGGCGAAATAGTCTATTGTTCCTATTATTAGAGCTAAATATACGCACTGTAGGCAAACAGAAAAAAGTCATGTATATATTTCATTGGGCTTGATTAGTTTTTAATGTATTAGTCTCCATACGCCTCTTCTAGTTTTTCTTTGTCGTTTGTCGCTATGTCGTTCGTTTGTCTACGCGTATACTTGAAAAAAAGAAACCGGGCTTTGCTTTTTATATTAAACACCAGAGATTAAATAGATTTTAGTAACTGTAACTAATAAAATATCAAATACAGACAATTATTCTAACTCTTACCATAGCTGCTACCAAATAGTTTCATTATTTAAAACCACAAATATTTGTTAAAAAAAAAAGAACAAATATTTTTTTTATTATCGTCATTAATGTGAAATTAAATAAAAGTAATTATTTTAATTTATAATTGGCAGAAAATTACAAAACCTTATAAATATTCAACATTTAACATCAATTACATCAACATAACACAAATTATTTAATTTTACAAAAGCTTTTCTTGATAAATTTTTTGAGGAATATTTCTGAAACGTCTGTAATTTGAATTGAATGAAATACTATACTGGGGATTTGCATCGAAGTCAAAATAAAACAATAATTATCAATTCATAAATTCAAATTCATTACCGGTTCAATGGGGATTCACTTTTAAAAACTAATTTCGGTTTTCCATTTACACGAAATTAATCTGTGGAAACAAATAACAGCTACACTGTGCAACAGTGGTATTACATACATACATAATTGGGCATTACAACCCTTCAGTGAGGATTACAGCCTAGCTTCTCACACCACTCATGTTGTGTGTGTTAATTTTATACATGAATGGCGGGACCTACAGTTTAAAGTCGATTCCGAACGACAGTTTTTGAGAAACTTTACATGGCAATTTTATTTACTCTCAGAGTTTTTGCCAGAAATCTGCTGAGAGGAAGTCACCGAAGAAATATTTTCATATTTTCGTTTTGATGTCTGACCTGGGGTTTGAACCCGGGTCTTTCGTCTAATAAGCCAACACACTACCTACTAGACTACGGCGACTGAAACAGTGGTATTAATGGATGCAAATGGACAAAACATACAAAATTTTACATTTAAGTTGGCATAGCTGTATTGAAAAATTAACTTTAAAAATTTCAGGTTGTGCAATATGTTATCTTGTGTTCAAATGGCAAACGCAGTCTCCCTCCTTTTGAGGTGAACGTAATTACGGTACCCTAGGATGTTGTTAGCTAAATACTTTCGGCATAATAGACGCTTTATCAAGAAATAAATAACGATAACAAATCAACAGAAGTCTTCTCGAAGTTGTCAGACAGAATATAAATGAACTGCATTGAATGGTAATGTTGTCATAAAATAGTCAATGTATAAATACTGTTGGACTTTACATTGGAAAATTTGATTTTCATAGTAAAAAAAACGTGTGATAGAATTTATAGTGGGGTATTGTTAATTAAAGGCTGTCGGGAGTTTAAATAAAATAAGAAGTAAACAATTACCTTTATTTGAAATCCGAGAATTCACAGGTTAAGGTATGAAGTGTAATACAATATTGTATTACAATTATTCTACTATTACACCTGCGCTAATATATTTTCCAATACTCTTATCACTTATACTACCTCTGGTTGTTAACGTATTCTAGTAGGTATCCTTTTGTGTTACTGGATTAGAATTCTGAGTTTATACCTCAAATATGGAACGTGAAATAAATATAAGAATTTGAAATATTTTTTCCGAAATCATCTTTCAGTAAACTTGTGGTATGTATCTATGCATACCTATTCAAAAAACATAGCATTGTTGGGTGTTATTTCGAAGTTTAGCAAAAAAACGATTTCTGGTGATATGCAGCAGAATATTTTTAGGTGTTTCCTATTTTTATAGCGTATTCTCTTGAATTCGCGTAGTCTAGTAGATAGTGTTTTGCCTTTTTTGACGTGTGGCCGCGGTTCAAACCCCAGGTAAGGCATATTTAACACAACGAAAAAATATTTCTTCGGCGACTTTCTCTCAGCAGATTTCTGTAAAAACTGCCATGAAAAGTTTCTCAAGAATTTGTCGTTTAAAGTCGACTTTAAACTGTAGGTACCACAATGTAAATATTATTATGTATGTATTCTCTTGAATTTTCGATCTGATATATAAATTTTAGTAGGGGCTTTCGTTGATATGGATCATGATCATTTGTCCTTCTAATCGAACAGAGTTTGATTCAATAATAGGATTTCATTGTAGTGTTTCACATAATTTAAAACTGGGACCTAATATGTTAAATATAAGCAGCATCTCTTTAAGTAAAATTCAAACATTTCTGTAGATTCCCACAGGGGCTACCTGTGTCCAGTTTGGTTATAGTGTTTATGAGTACACATCGAATTTGGCTTTTCTAGCCACTCCTTATTCCAGGAAAATATACAAATTTTTTTATAAGATGTTATGTGAGTGTAAATACTACCCACTTATGGTGTTTTCTTTTCTACAAAGAAAATGTCATCCTCTTACAAGGTACATTAAAAAATTGCTGACCAACCCTGTTGTAATGTAATTTTTTATTTGAGAAGAACAAAACACAAATTTTAAAAAGGGGTATGCCCTGTGTTTACCTCTTATTAAGAAAATGAATGAGGAAATGCCAATTTGTTCAAAAGATGACGAAAATGAATCTAATAACTGATTTATTTCAATTTTCGCAAATAAAATAGATGCAGCAATATCCATATTTAAACATTTAATTTAAAAACATGTTGTATTTTTTGATTTGTTTTCAATAAAATATGTAAATATGAGAAAGGTGTTGCCAGATAGCTAAATTTTCGACTTCATTTTTTGAGCGCTGTTTTTTATAACCAAAAAATTTTTTTAACCCTGTTCTAATACTGAATACAATTTTTTTAAATTACTGACCATGTATCTTTAATAATGTAATGTTTCCTTAATGTTACTCCACAAAACAATGAAAAAATTAACTTCAAAATTGGATAAAGATACCATGCGACTTTTTTTAAATTTCATCTGGTATCCCTATAAATAAACAAAAGTCATCTGCTTTACACGGCATTATCAGCACTCTCGATTTATACAGGGCATAAAATGCAATGCCCTCCACCATTGGCAAGTGCGAATTATTTAGAATAAGACATCCTTTTTGAGGGCGAAACATTTTTAAGAAACAAACACAAAATTGCATTTTGCACATGCACAATGCACATTTTTGGTAGAAAAGAAAACACCATTAGACTTTTTTTTTTTTTTTTTGAACGGTAAATGAACGAAATTTTTTCAAATTAAAAAAAAATATTGATAATTAGTGTTACTTTGTTCTTTTTTTCTCTGCCCACCTAAGAAAGTGAAATGGATTCAATTAATCATTACAAATTAGCTACATCGTAAAGACGATACAAATACATGAGAAAAACCACGAATAGAGGCTACTTAATAATGCTAAATAATCACTTACTCGAGTGACATAAAATCGTTAAATATTTACAAAAAGCAACAAAAAAAATGAGCAAAAATTAAAACAAAGATGAGTCGCAATGATATTCGATGGATTTCCCAAACTAATAAACACGCTCGCCATTAATTATAGTAATTTCTATAAGAGCGAGTACAGTAATACGAATTGAAGTAAAAAATATCGAAAAAAAATTGTTATTCAAATGCAAATGAATGGGTAATGGTAGGCTAGAAGAAGAGCTACTATGCTAACAGTAAACATTTTAATGCAAAGGAAGACTTTATAGTCTGTTGCTGCTCATGAACATAATTTGTTGTGATATAACCAACACCTGCTTAAGCACCATTTTGTTATTAAAAAAGATACACTCTTAGTTGTCATTGGTAGTGCGAATGTTGATGTGGAAGAAGAAAGGTGGTATCACCTTCTATCTACCTTCGTCAATCGGGCTACCTCAATAGTGTTGGCTTTCGCAGAATTACTGGCTGAATCCAATTTTAACATAGATTTAAGGCAAAAAAAGCCATGTTGTACAACCTCCATGTAAAATCATTATAGCTAGCTGCCACTCTAACCTAACATAACCCATCATAGGGTAGTTCCAAAGTGCTTATAGCCTCCCCTTCACTCTCTAATAATAATTACAATAAACGTTCAATTGATTTCATCTTTTTGCACGACCAACTATCCATCACATGGATGACGACATCAATTGATGACGTTGGTATGAATGACCAGTACAGAACAGAACAGTACAGAACAGAACAGTACAGAACAGAACAGAACATCTCTCTATAGAGCATGTGAAATCAAACAAAACGACTGCATGAGAATATAACTAGGAATTCATATCATTAAAAACAATGTACGAAATAAAAATTAACTTAAAAAATAAAAATAAATTGAAAAACAAAAAAAAAAAACAAAATCAGAAACAGAAACAGAAACATGCCTAGAATAATATATTTTCCATGATGGAGTATAAATGTGAAGGTTTCTGTATCCAGACATTTCAGTTCATTGCAAAGTTTCTAATCAAACGTATAAGGGTACAGACACCAGTGACAAATTGGTGAAACAAAAGAAATTCAAAAATTCATTTAAATCCGGTAACGTGCGAAAAACAGTATCCAGCGGTGTTACAATGAAACGTTTTGTGGTTTTGCTACTCGTATTGTTTGTAGCATCAGCTACACCTACTCTACATAAATTAAAGAACAAATTATTGTTTGGCAAAGGAGGTGGTGGTGGTGGCGGCGGATTAGGATTTGGTGGTGGTATTGGTTGGGGAGGCGGCGGCGGTGGAGGTGGTGGCTATGGCCGTGGTGGATATGGCGGCCAACAATATGGTCAAAATTATGGTCATGGAGGAGGTGGCGGTGGTGGCAATTACGAAGTTGTTGCAGTTAAACAAGTTCCCGTATACACTGTGCAAAAGGTTCCTGTAAGTTATGGAGGAGGACATGGCGGTTATGCTGGCCAGGGAGGTTATGGTGGCCAAGGCGGCTATGGTGGCCAAGGAGGTTATAGCGGTCAAGGCGGTTATGGAAGTGGTGGTCAAGGCGGTTATGGAGGTGGTGGTCAAGGCGGTTATGGAGGTGGTGGTCAAGGTGGTTATGGAGGCGGTGGTGGTGGTGGCAGTGGCACTTACGTTAATAGTAATGCTGGCAGTTATGGCATTGGTGGTGGCGGCAATGGTTACGGTGGCCATCCCGGTGGTAGTTGCAATACCTGTGGTGGTGGCAATCAACTTTATGGCGGTGGTGGCGGCAGTGGTTCCTATGCCACAGCTAGTGCTCAGGCTTCTAGTGGTAGTTATTCACACGGCTGGTAAAACTTGCCAATATTTTAGAAAAGTATGTTTATAATGTAAGTTGATATAAAAAAAAAGAAATTTTAATAAAAAAGAAAAATAAAACTAGTCGAAAAACCTAAATAGTGTGTGAATACAATGCAATACAGACAAGCAATTCAAAAATGTCGATACTTTGTGTGTCATAAATCCTGCGTTCTATATACTTAATCCAAAATAACTACTGAAAATAACAAAGTATTTCGATAAACCACGTTTAACTCTGATCAGAAACTAATTCTTGAAACTTCGTTAATCCTTAATGAATGCAGTCTATGAAAGTAGCTTGCATCACTCAATTGGCTATACAATAATGCAGAGAATAAAATAAAATAAATGAATATGAATCTGATCTTTAATTTCACAACTTCTAAAAAGTTTTAGAATTGCGCATAAATTACAAAAAAAAACTTTTCACTTTAAACTTTGAATACAAAACAAAAATTAATTCTAATAAATAAACAATAACAGAAATTCTATAAAATGGAAAGTATTGCTACTAATTAAATAATTTCACAGTCAATTAAACCCGACACTACTTAATTAATTAATAAATTCATCAGACTGTATAACGTGGCTTAATAACATAACCAAGGGTTAAAAGTTTTAGACATTTTCAACGATACGCCTTAGAAGAAAGGCTTTGGAAAATTAAGTATTTAAGTAAGATTTAAGTAAGTGATTACAGCCACACCAAAGTGACCAGAGATATACCAGGTGTACTTAACACAGTAATAATATTGTAAAAATAATTATAGGGGTTGCCAAATTACAATTGAAGAAGTTGCTGAAACTAAATTAACCTTAAGCATTCACATTAGCCGAATGTTGTTAGTTCCATAAATGTTTAGAACAATTGCCTTTAAAGGATCTTTTAGATACTACAGAACTAATTCAACCATGAACATGATTTTCTTAAAAGTATTATAACCATAAACCAAGAGAACTAACTTATCCTTATAAAAACTAAACTAAGAATTAGTAGCTTAAATCGAAATTTCGATTGGGATCAATATTCAGCACTCAGTTTTATTTTACCATCATAGCGTAGAGTATCATAACTTCAAATACAGAAATCATAAGCACTAGATTTTGTCAAGAATTGTTAAAAACTATGTACATACTTATTTAATTGGACATTACAATCCTTCTGTCAGACTTACAATCTAACTTCTCACTCCACATGTGTATCCTTAATTTATCCATGAGTGGTGGGACCTACAGTTTTTTGAGAAACCTTTCATGGCAGAGTTTTGCCAGAAGAAAACTAAGAGGAAGTGGCCGAAAGAAATATTTTTTCATATTTCGTCTTGTCCGATATGTCTGGGCTGATGTTTGAACCATGGGCATGACTAATAAACGAACACACTACATAGCAAACTTTGGCGATCACGAAGACCTTCACATTAGAATAATGGATACATATGTCTCTCCTCTCAAAATTACGCAAAGATGACTGGAAAACGGCAAAGATTTGTTCATGTCAGCATATCAAATAAGAAAAGTTGAAATTCAATATATTTTATATGAGTCTAGAATTTCAATCCCTACACAATAGACGGAATAGACATTCTGTCATCATAATGCTATTAAGGGATTATAGAAAAAGTTTCAGCGGTTGTATTAGATGCTATTAAAATCTTTGAAAATTTACATTTCAAATTACATTTTTAGTGACGATAGTCTTTAACTCTTAAATAGAAATACACTTTACATGGACTTTCTTGGTCTAAAAAGTATAAAATCTTATAAAAGCATGCTGAAAGACTTTTTAGGGTATGGTAAGAATACTGATAGGATTTTTTCAATTGAGTTCGAAAATTTTTCTGTCAAAGGCACCATGTTCGCTGTAGAGATTCATTCACTGTAAAACTAAATAAAATTTGTAACAATATATATAAGCGTAGGCACTAAACCGCTTAAACTTGACCGCCTAGAGAACTCCAATGTCTGACTTCCACATAAATTATCGAAAAAACATTTAATGGATAGAATTCCCGCCATTAAAAAGATACTTAAAATCTTTTTTATTTAGTTATATATATTTTCCGTCCAATTATAGTGCCTCCAGTTGGCTGAGTTCTGCGATATATGACGTATTTGTGACATTGAGAAGTGTGACACCTTTACTGAACTGTCACAGATATATATTTGAAGCCCCACACTACGCTTGCCTTAAAGATTTCACCGCAAACTGGCCTTTGCAGTGTCTTCAATAGTTTTGCGTATGATATGACCGATCAATATCAACTTTGCATGCCGAGTTTCTTTTGAAATTGGATTTCGATTACTAATTAATAGCAAGTCGCTATTCGATATGCAATCATAATATTACGTTCCTCTTTCTCAGACATTTGCTTACAAATACCTGCAATTTTGTTGAAGCTGAGTTGGCTATCTTCCTTGTTTCGCAAACAGACTGGAGAAAATATTTTGCGTTTCATTTTTGTTGTCTTTTTGAGATTCTAAAATATTTTGGATAGGATTCTTAGTAAAATATCCTTTTACTACATCCTTAACCATAACAACATCTGTTCGAATAATGCTTCCAAAATACGTGCAGCAATTCACGTCGTTAATTGGCGTATCCTTTAATCATACAGAAGTTTTTTGTTGAACTTCTTAAATGATCCTCAATTTCATCTTTAAACCATTTCACTACAGTTCGGCTATTCGTCTATTCACTTACCAAAGGTCGTTGTTAATCGGAACAGAGTCAAAGATCATCGGTCATTTAAATTTATAGCTTTAAAGAATTCTGCATGCATTTTAAAACTCTCCAGTATGTATATGTATTAATTTTTTCTTATTTTTTTTTTCAAATTTGTCTCTGTGGTGTGTGAAATTCTCACAACTTTTAATTTAAGATGCTTCGATAACAGTCACGCAAATTTGTATATACTTATGACGGCACAATACTTATCATATCAGATTTTCGTAGGCTCAATGAGAGAATTTATTGTTGAAAACGTTAAAATAAATTCAATAGAAAGTTTGGGGCTTGAAGACATATTCTTCAGAATTTTATTAAAACAAATTCTAAATTAGTATTCGTAGATATTTCCAATTGGCAATAGAGATGGTATAGAAGGAACTCCCTTAAAAAATTTACATTAAAAACAATAAATAAATCAATAAATTTGAAATTCGTCACAATGCACGAATTTAATTTCTTTTAATTTGTCTCGCAATTTATTTTAATTCAAACAGTAGCTAATTATTTAGTAATTAATATAAATACATTCAAAAAAAATAAAAATTTTTATTATTTATTAAATAACATGGATTTTTTTATAAAAAAAAAGTAATTAAAATGACGACAATAAATAACAAATTTGCATGCAAGATAACCAATGCAAATACTAAAAAAAACTGCTAAAAATAGAAATTCTATTAAAATAAAGACAAATATTTTCCAGTGTTTGTTGAATTTTAAAATTGAAATTCTTCTCAACTAGTATTTGCAAACAAAGCAAAAAAAAAAATAAATATCATAAATACACGCCTCTTCCAGTTGATGAGAAGAATTCTGTTTTAAATTAAGAACATAATGAATGGATAATAAATTTTAGTACTTGAATGCTGGTATGAATGAAATTTCATTTCATTTTATGACAACTGAACTGAATTTATAACAGAAACTGGTTATGCAAAATTCTTTCTTCCTACACAGGCATCAAAAGAAATTTGTTTTGTGCATTTAAATATTGTTTTCATTCAAAACAATAAATTTATCTTAATTAAATACATGAGTTTGGGCTCTTGCAGGCGACATATATTGGGTATTCCATTAAGGGCCATTATTACAACTTGCCGTTAAACTTCGGTTTAGTTAAACGTACCATTAGCTAAAGGGAACTGTAAAGTTACCTTTAATTTATAATTGTTATTACAAATTACAGATAAAATAAAGTTAACTTTTTCAAAAATATGGCAGTGCCGGAGCAATTTCGATAACACTGTTCAGTTAAACAAGTTTTTTTTTAAACGCAGTGGCAACGACGGGCTTCGTTTTTTTGTTGTATGTATATGCTCATTTTGTTTATATTTGAAGTTGCCATATTGAAAATAATATTTAATATGGCAAGTTCATACATAAACTTAACTTTAAAAGTTATCAGTAGGATGCTCCTCCCTTTAGCTTAACGCTCACTTCTACCATATTGTCCACTTATAATAATGAAAAACAATTTATCTGCTCGTTAAAATTCTCCTTTTAGTTAACAGCAAGTTAGCAAGTTGTAATAACAGCCCTAAGTGTTTCATATCTTTAAATTTAAGTAAAATATTGTGTGTGTGTGTGTGTGTAATATCATCGGATTTTTTTTTTTTTTTTTTTTGTTTGGAAGTCTGTCATTGATGCCATTATATGTGGAATATAACATCTTTCAAATGCCAACCACGGCTTCCCTAGAAGAAAACGTTAGCAAGTTCACATCACTTCCACGTGAGATGAATACATACACACATAATTGGAGATTACAACCCTTCAGCCAGGATTACAATTTAGTTTCTCACACCACTTATGTTGTGTTAATACATGAGTGGTGGGTCCTACAGTTTAAAGTCGACTCCGAACGACAGATTTTTTCTGAGAAACTTTTCTTGTCAATTTAATTTACTTTCAGAGTATTTGCCAGAAATCTGCTGACACGAAGCCGCCGGAGAAACAGTGTTTCATATCTCGTTTCGTGGCCTCGTTTTTAATAAGGCATTACACTACCTACTAGACCCCGGCGACTTAACATATTCCCGAAAATCGCGGCATTGTCTGTGTGGCACGTAAAATCCTTCTGCTGAAACAACATGTCCAGATCATCCAATTCAGTCTGAAAAATGTTAGTAATCATCATCATCGCCGTTGCAATGGGGGCGAACATTGTTCTTAAAGATATATGGAACAATGACGCCGCCAGCACACAATCAATACCAAACAGCGACTTTATAGGTGTGCACAAGACGTGCTTGAACCTCATGTGGATTGGTATCGCCACAAATCGACAATTGAATTCATCCGGAAATGGGTTTGATCGCTGAAGTTAATTTTTCGATGAAAATTATTATCAGTTCCCAGCGGACCCAGAGCATACTCAATGAACTTACGAAGATGTCTGTGCTCCACGACCATGGTAATTTAGAAAACAGAGAAGTGGCCGTAGCTACTCGGGTGTTAGCTTATTAGACGTGAAGCCTCGATTGAAACCCAGGTCTGACATCTCCAACAAAACGAAGTATGAAGAAATATTTCTTCGGCAGCTTCTTCTTAGCAGATTTCTGGCAATAACTCTGAGAGTAAATAAAACAAATTGGCATTAAAAGTTTCCCAAAAAAATCTTTAAAAAATCTTTAACTTTTGTGAGAAGCTATATCGTAATCCTGATAATCCTTATAATGACCAATTATGTATGTGTGGATGCATGTATCTTTAACAAGATGGCCCTTATAAACGTCCTGACGTCCCTTATGGAACTCCCTATACTTGCACAAACGATGGCTTATGTTGAATTGATTGAAATAGGCAAGAGAAATGGGAATACCGCGTAATACCAGCAGGTGTTTAGATCAGAAATAAAATTAATGCTTCAAGACAGATCTGAAGGAGTAATTTTTCTTATGGCCCGCTATTCTAGATTGAAAGAATAAACAAATTTCTTTCTTCTTTAGAAAAGATTCTGAATTCAAGGCTAAGGTAATAAATAACTTTTTTAATTTCCATTGTTAAATGAACAAACCCGTTCAGAAACTTCGCTGAACAATACTTACAAAATTAATCCCTTCATGTTATAAAGTTCGTTTCTTAAGTCTTTCGTTGAAAGTCAATTCTACTATGTATGGTATGTGCTGTTTGTTTTTTTGTTTTTATTTTATTGAGAACATATTTAATCTTTTTAAGTATCAATGGACCAGCAGAAAAATAAAATACATACTTGGCTTAAAGAGCCAATAAAATATTATTTTTGACAAATTTTATGATTTACAATCGATTAAATAACCGGTTATACTTGGCGACATATGGTCTGAAGTACCGTAAAATAAAAATCATTTGTTTAGAAAGCCTTGAATTAATACAAGTTTTTTAAATGGTTAAATACAGGTACATATGTTGGTGTTAAAGAGGGTAACAAGTTAAGCGTGTGAATTTGACCAAACTACTGACAAGATATTTAAAAAATAAAAACGATTATGTTTGTTTAAAATGTAAACCAAACTTGTTTTAAAAACAAACATAAAATTTAAAACCTGAGAGAAATAGGAAATATAGCCCATGTTCAGAGTTGTAGTTCAATGATCTGTTTGACATCTTCAAATGTAATTTGAAGATGAATTTGGCTGTATATTTGGCTATGAATTCAATAGTTTTTCTAAATTCTTTGGTGTGGTTTGCTTAGGCAAACATACCAGTTTATATCTTGTCCATAAACTATAAGAAATACTTGAAAAATTATTTGTTTAATAAAATATTTCAAGGCCAACAATTTTCAAGCGTTACTTTTTAGTTTGGTCAACTTATTTTAAAACGTTTAAGAATTATTTTTAAACTAGAAAATATAAAGAAAAGTCGTTCTTAAAGACGTGTTGAAATATTATCAAAATAAATAATAAATTTTGAATTATTAACGACACGCAACATCTTTAAATGAATCATTTCAACTACACGCTTGACCACATTTTGTTACCCCACTGAGTACACAAAAAAAATTTATTACGTGCTGGGTTTTCTTAAATAACCGGTAAAACAAATATGTAGAGCCCCTTCCTCCTCGCATAAGGTGCTTGAAATTCAGAACTCATCATGTACATGCAATTTATAAAAAAAAAATTTTAATTTTTCATTTAGAGGCATGTGTTCAATCAGCAGGTAGTCTGAATATTGCTGTTCGACAATGAAAAATCATAATAAAATTATGAATTAACAGACAAAAATTTATATTTTTTATTAGTTTGGTTTTTACGTGGAAACGTCACTTAACTAGGAGAAGTAAAAATAGTTAAACCCGGAAAGTATTTAAAAAAAAATAAAAATTTAAAAATAAGTCAAAAAAATTTGTTTTACACTGGGATATGTTATAAAAACAAACACGTGGTTATAACACACTTAATCAACAGTCAATTAATAATTGTTCTTAAATGTTTATAACTTACCCATTACATAGCACATTTAAGTTACTGGTATAATAGTCCGAAAAAATGTAATTAAAAGATTAAAAAGATGGCTTGAATCATGACAAAAAGTGATGTAATTTGGTAGTGACGTTTGAGGTTCTGCCAAGGCATGGTGTTTTCTATCTTGGCATTTATTTTTGAGATGTATGTAAGTCTACAAAGTTAGTATGAAACTACTTTATCTCATATGAGTTGCCTCTGATTCTTCAATGATATAATTTGCTTGTGCTGGAAAGTTCCACGCCAAAGTCGATCCACTTAGCACGCTAAGTTGATTAATCATGTTTTTGTAACGTGTCTTTCACATTAACATTAAGGTATGTTTTAACCTTATTTAAAAACAGATATAACCGTTAGGAAGTCGCCGTAGTCTAATAGGTAGTGTGTTGGGTTATTAGACGAAAGGCCCGAGTTCAAATCCCAGGTCAGACATCAAAACGAATATATGAAAATATTTCTTCGGCGACTTCCTCTCAGCAGATTTCTGGCAAAAACTCTGAGAGTCAAAATTGCCATGAAAAGCTTCTCAAAAATCTGTCGTTTGGAGTCGACTTTAAACTGTAGGTCCCGCCATTCATGTTTAAAATTAATCTAACCTAACCGTTAGGAAATTATTACAGCAATAGACAATAGAAGATAAGCTTGTCTAAATAGTTTTAAATACGAATCCATAAGTAAAAATAACAGATCAACTAGGCTTTCAATAAGACCAGTAGGAGTGTAAACCAGCAATAATTTTTCTTTTCTTTCGATCAAACTTCTTCTCAGCAACTTCTGCAATATAGTTACGGGAAGGCTCTTGCATGCGTCGCTTTGGCAGATAAGCAGATAAGCACAACGCCTATCATATGAAAATAAATTATTGTGAAAAAGGAAGATGATTAAGGTTGCCGAATTCGTAAGCAATACTATAACACAGCGCGTCACTTAAATATTCCATAAATTCAATCAAAGGGCAACACTGCTTCTGCTAGCAAACATCAGGCAATTTTCCCCCGTCAAAATTTTAACGCGCTGTGTCACAACTATTGATAGTAGGCCACCGCGTCATTTGAGGAGAAAAAAAAATGAAATTGTTGTGCTCAATACTCATTATTTTTTGTAGAAACCCAAACCAAAGCTACTATGACAACCCAACACTATCATTTTCAATAGAAAAATGGTTTTTAACTGAATTCCATTATGGCCATAAAAGCGCGACAGAAGTTGAGCATTCCTGGTCAGATCTGCCTTGTAAATACCCAAAGCAATGTCAAAACTCAACAATAGATTGTGGTGCAATCGGACGTTTCTCTTGAGTGTTCGTCTTCTTAATTGGCAATTAACGACCCGCTTACCGAATTTCGGTATGCTTTAGCACATCCTTACAGGCACCTCTGATTTTTGTGCTGATTCGCCAGTTAATCAGTTGATGACTTGGTCATCCCAACGCAAACAAGGTCGCCCTCTTCGCCGACGGCCGCAAATGCCCGTATCAAATATCTGTCTCGCCGGGTATCCTCATCCATTCGAAAGAGATGAGTGAACTAGCGCAACCGCTGGATATTAGTACGCTGCACAACGTACAACGCTGCACGTCGTTGAGGGGCTCATACAGCTCATTGTTGGATCGGATATGGAAATCATCGCCAGGCCTTAAGTAGAACTTTTCTCTCGAATACTCTCAAGACACTGCATTAGTGCTTTATAGTGTGCGTGCTATTCTTGACACAAATGTTTCAGTTTTAAAAAATTTTACTTGTATGTAAGCAAACATTCCACATGAGGTACTCGCTTTAAAGTAAAATTACGCTTTTCGTTCGGTGAGTTTTTTTTCTGTTGAACGAACAAAATGTGGACCTGCTATATCACACCAGGGGCGAATAGTATGCTAACTTTTTGGTAAGATTATTACGACCAAGAAAAAGGTACAGAACAAAGCAAGGCAGTGTCCGTACGCTGACATCAGCAGATTATACTATCAGTTCTCTCTCATCTGCACTATTTTTCGGCTTAAGTCCAAAGAGATGTTTCCAAACGGGTAGAAATGGCTTGGACTGGCGAATACTATTCTGGATATTATTATTGAGAATAGAAATGAATTTATTTTCACACCCTACTATTTATAAGTTGTTGTTTAATGAATTAGAATCAACCGATTTCAACCGCTTCCGTTCAATGTATTAAATTTTTTTACAAGCTTTCCGAGTCTTGGCTAAAAATAAAAAATCAATAAAAAAGTTATACAAGGTAACTAATAATAGTTTGAAAAAATTAAATAAATAATAGAATATAATTAATAAAAATACTCCATGTTAATTGGAACTAATGTGCTTAACATCACATGCTTTTTTTATTTCGTTTTAAACTGATTTTTTTTCTTTTAAACCTATAAACCTATATACCCACAAAGACAGCTGTTGCTGTTAAAATACCTGTTTATTTAAAATTTTGAAGATCACATACATATAATGCCTCTAACCAAAAGACAACGGTCTTGTGCATATGGTATATGCACAGCTTCCGATAGTATTTTTTTATTTTCAGAGAAAGAAAAACTTCCGGCTTTCAAATGGTAATGCCAGTAATAATTGTATTTAAATGCATAGAAGAGATAAAACTAAAGTGATGACGATTTTGTGATTTGAGATAAGTTTTTGACAAAAATTCACAAGAAACTGTATAAAAGGAAATCGCTTGATGGACAAAGAAGATAATGAAGACAAATAATAAAAAAAATACACGCGTTAAACAATAAATCAATGGACACTAGATTTTTAATCCAAAACTATTAAAAAAAACTAACAGGCGGCGAAGTACATCTATATGATACCCTAAATCGTAATGACTTTATGATGCATTTAGTTATCAATATGACAAATTGAATCCTGCCTTAGTCGTTGTAGTCTTGTAGGTAATGGTTTGGCTTTTTAGACGTGAGGCCTCGATTTAAACTCCAGGTGTCCAACTAAACGAATAATGAAAAATATTTCTTCAGCGACTGCCTCTCAGCAGATTTCTGACAAAAACTTTGATAGTAAATAAATAAAAGCAATGAAAAGTTTCTCAAAAATCTGTCGGTCGGAATCGACTTTAAACTCTATGTACCGCCACTCATGTATAAAATTAACACACAGCATATAAGTGGTGTGAGAAACTAGGTCGTAATCCTGACTAAAGGGTTGTAAAGTCAAATTATGTATTATTATATGTATGTATTATATATATGTATGTTAGACATTACCCTTATCATAGTCTCTGTAGCTCTAAATATTTCACTACCAGTGCAGCGGGCTTAAATCCCATAAAGTGTGCCAGCTGTTAAAGCACAGGTTCCTATTGCCACGGTCCTATTGCCAAGTAACAGTTAACCAGTACTTAGTCAACTCCATCGGAGCTGTTTTGAAGAATGTATGTTTAAGACAACATTTATGATCGCATATTGTGTTTGTATAACTATTTGTATTAAGTTTTTAACTCCGATGCATTGAATAGAAAGCATTTACACTTGTGTAGATGTGAGGAATGGGTCAGCTTCACTAATCCTGGCTATGATTTTATCTTCAGCAACGGTAATTTTGCTGAGGCAAAATAAGTGTTCTTGATTGGCTAGCTCAAAGTCTCGATCTGAACCCTATTGAAAATCATTTCGGGATCGTAAAACGAGCAGTTGCAGCCAACAAACCTAGCAGCAAAAAAGTACTTTGCAGGTTATCCTGGCAGGAGGGAATAACATTAGTCCTGAGCAGTGTGGCAATTTAATCAACTCAATGCCACAAAGATGTACTGAAATAATACGCCAAAAAGGTTGCCCACAAAATATTCAAGGTTCAAAATAGTTTGGGTGAGGAATAAAGCAATTAAATTAAATTTTCAATAATTTTTTTTCAGATGACTTAATTATGTGTCCACTTAATTTTAAGTCCGATATCAACTTCGTACCAAAACATTTTTTATAACGAATAAGTATTTAAGTTTTTGTTATTAATTAATTATTAAGCATATGAAATTAATAAATATTAGTTGTTTTTGTTTCCATTCTTCTTAAATCTTTTTAATTTTTACAAAAATGAAAAATTTGCTTAAGTGACTTAATTGTGTGTCCACGACTGTATGTATATCGTTCTTCACTACTCAACTACTTGGTCGACGTTATCTAGTAAGTAGTATATTGACTTACTGGACAAAAACTGACATGTTTAAAACTTGACTTGAACATCTTGAAAAAAGAAACATTGGAAAAATATGTTCACCTTCCCTCAGCAGCCCTTTGGCAAAAGTTCTGAAAATATTTAGTTCGCATGAAAAACGTTTCTTCAGGCTATCATTTGCGGTCGATCTTCAACTGAAATCGCTGTAGTCTAGTAGGTAGTGTGTTGATTTACTAGACTTGAGAAATATGAAAAAATATTTCTTCGGCGACTTCCTCTCGCCAGATTTCAGGCAAAAACTCAGAGAGTAAATCAAATTGCCATGAAAAGTTTCTCAAATAAATCTGTCGTTCCGAGTCGACTTTAGACTATACGTCCCGCCACACAATTATGTATATACTCGTATGTACATATGTATGTTAAACTGTATTCTGCCAGTTATGGCTAAAAGTAACACACAACATGAATGGTGAAAGAGAATCTAGTGACCGATCTGAAAGCAAGTAAGCGAAGTCTTTTCGAATACATGCACAATAAAGAAAAAACTTAGCCGCCTAACTCAGACTTTACTGAGCTATTATTTGTATTGATGATGCTAATTAATTATGAAATACCTTTAATTATTCAAATTATTCAAATCGCTTAATTCAGTTATCTACCTAAGAATTTACTTTGTTTCATTGAATTTTGCATGAAGTTCTATGGAACTTTTTTGCCAATGTATATGAATGTATTGATGGAATACGCTTGGATCCCAAGTTGTAAAAGGGCCAATAATTTTTAACCTGTACACAGCATCGAATTTACATGATTTATATGATTAAAAGCTAGTTATCCAAACGTTACATAACCAAAATATGGTTTCATTACCTAGACTTATGTAGAGTATAAAAGCGCCGCCACGATTTATGAATAACAGCAGTTATAACAGATTTTTTTTTATTTCGAATTAATTTTGAAGTCGCCGTGGTCTACTAGGTAGTGTGCTGGCTTATTAGACGAAAGGCCCGAGTTCGAATCCCAGGTCAGACATCAAAACGAAAATATGAAAAATATTTCTTCGGCGACTTCCTCTCAGCAGATTTCTGGCAAAAACTCTGAGAGTAAAAATTGCCATGAAAAGCTTCTCAAAAAATCTGTCGTTCGGAGTCGACTTTAAACTGTAGGTCCCGCCACTCATGTATAAAATAAACGCACACAACGCGAGTGGTGTGAGAAGCTAGGACGTTGTACAATGGGTCAGTTCGACCTCCGGGTACTATACTTGTCACAGTTGACAAGTACACGTCCTCTAACCTAACCTAAACAGATGCCAAATAATATTCGATGAAAGAAAACGAACCAAAAGAAAAAGACAAAGTCAGAGTTTATGTGATCAATTTATAAATGAATAATGCTGATTAATAATTAAATATTTAATTAAGATGAAATACAATGTATTCAACAGACTGCTAAATACATAGCAGGCTTGAATTAAAGAAGATTTTAAAATCAAAAACAAACTTTTTACATCAAATGCATAAGACATTTGTCAAATTTTGTAAAGACAATCGTAACGGTAAAGTTAAACTGAACTAGGAGATGTATATGCACTATACGTTTCTAAGGTTAATGCTCCAATTTAGGACAAGCAATTAAAAAAATACATGCAAATATTTGTAGCTCATACCTTCTGTCAGCTTCTCTTTAATTATAGCGAAGTCTAGTAGGTAGCATGTTGACTTTTTAGACGTGAGGAAACGGCCCAAACCCCAGGGCAGACATCTTCAATGAAACAAAATACGAAAATATATTTCTTCGGCAACTTCCTCTCAGCAGAATTTCTAGCAAAAACTCTGAGAGCAAATAAAATTGCCATGAAAAGTTCCTTAAAAATCTGTCGTTCAGAGTCGACTTTAAAGTGCTGGTTCCACCCCTTGTGTAAAATTAACACACTCAACATTAGTGGTGTAAGAGACTAGGTCGTCATTATTGCTGAAGGGTTGTAATGAACAATTATGTATGCATGTACATATGTATGCACACGTATGTATGTAGATTGCACGCTATAATATATCATCAGCCTTAGAATGAAAACATTTGCAGACGACAGTAAGCATCTTGAAAAATTTCACTTCAAATGTATATTAACGCATAACGCTGTAATTGTGTTTGTGCCATAGATTTTCAGTTATCAAAGATTTATTTATATCTTCATCCTAACACTTTAAAAAATATTGTTTAAGTATTCCAAAATTATGGGCATGTGTTTGAAGCAGCAGCATTAAAACGTAACACACGCTAAAACTCATGTTTATTTACAATATCGACAGACTGGTTTAGATTTTAAAACCACGTTTTAAGCATAAACTATTGATAAGAAATGAAATAAAATGAAATCAAAGAAAAAATTCGCCAACATGACTAGTTTTTATGCTGGAAATAAAATTAAAGTTTTCTTAGTTTTTTTTTTACTTTGAAAAAACTGGGTTATTTTTATGCAAATTATCAAAATGATGCTGATGTTTGATAATGTATTGAAGATTTAATTTTCTTAAATTAAAAATTTCATTCTGTTTCATATGGTCTTCTCTTTCTCGTTTATGTCATTAAGGGAGTTGTCTTTTTTTCTTTTGTATGAAAAGGGATTCTAAACATTTTAAATAAATTCTATCGTTGTTGTCTCTTCTGTTTCGTTATGATTTGTGTTTCGTTTTTAAGATTTCTGCTCAACAATAGTTTTGGAAAAAAATATTTTATTTTGGGGTATAAATGGTTGTTCTTAGTGAGTTGGTTAATTAGTTAACGTTTTGACGTTTCTAGCATTGGATTACTAGTTTGTGGATTATGAAGCCATTCGCCTGTATTTTGGTAGTTTTAGCTGCTTTGGCTGCTTGCGGTCAAGCCCACAATATTCAAAAGCGCTCTTTGGGTGCCTTGTTGGGTGGCGGCGGTAGCGGTGGTAGCGGTGGCATTGGCGGCCTTTTGCAAGCTAAACTTAGTTTGCTTGGCGGCGGTGGTGGCGGTGCCATAGGTGGTGGTGGTTACAGTGGTGGCAGTTATGGTGGAAGCTACGGTGGCGGCCATGGTGGCAGCTACGGAGGCGGCTACGGTGGCGGTTATGGTGGCGGCTATGGAGGCGGTCATGCCGGTGGTGCTGCTGACAAAGTTGTTGTCGTTAAAGTAGTTAATGACGGCGGCTATTCCGGTGGCTATTCCGGCGGTCATGGTGGTGGCTACTCTGGCGGTTACAGCCAAGGTGGCAGCTATGGTGGTGGTTACTCCGGCGGTTACGGACACGGTGGCAGCTATGGCGGTGGCTACTCCGGCGGTTATGGCAATGGTGGCGGTGCTACCGTTAAAGTTGTCAAAGTTATCCAACAATCAGGCGGTTATGGTGGTGGTTATGGTGGCGGTTATGGCGGCAGCTCTGGTGGTGGTTATGGTGGCGGTTATGGCGGCAGCTCTGGTGGCTGGAGCCAAGGTGGTTCATCATGGTAAATCGCTTCACAAACCAAAAAAATAAAAAAATACAACCCACAAATTAGTGTTAATGCTGTAGACTAAGAAGAAAAAATAATTCGTAAAAAAATAAAAAATTTAGATTTTTTTAAACCCAAACAACAAAACGTTTCATTTTTAATCCTTTAACGAAAGTTTTTAAAAAACTGAGCATAGTTTGTGAAGTATTAAGAACTATTTTAAACATAATTATGAAGAAAAAAATGTTAATAGATTTGCAAGAATCTCTTGGGGACATATGTGCCTCAATATGATTTAAGGGTCGTCAATCACTGAACTGAGAAATTAGCTTTAGGATCTACTCTATCCCTTTGAACATTGAAATTTAATTTCGAAAATTATGGTAACGCGATTTGAAAGACAAGGATGGTAAGAACTGTTCTCTTAATTGTGATATTAGTAGTGGTTACAACTTATTCTTACAGAAATTTAAATTTACACATGGCACAACCATTTTTTTGTTCAGTAGACCTGTACCTTTTCATTGTAGGCAGCACATGAGTATACCAGCATATAAAGTGAGCCTGTTTTTGTGAAAATCAAGCACTAATTTTTAACGGGAAAGTAAAGAAAATTGTATTCAATGTATTTGCCATGTCTGGATATACATTATACCCATCTTCAACGCAATTTCTGAATTATATGCCAGTAACACTACTTGTGTTTCGAAGCAAACCAATTAGTCACCCAATTTTTGAATTCCTTGTAAGAATCCTTATTAGACGTAAGGCCACTGTTCAAACCGTCGGTCGACATCAAAACGAAAATATGAAAGAATATTTCTTCTGCGACTTCCTCTTAGCAGATTTTTGGCAAAAACTCGGAGAGTAAATAAAATTGCCATGAAATCAAAAAATCAAATCTGTCGTTCGGAGTCGACTTTAAGCTGTAGGTCCCGCCACTCATGTATAAAATTAACACACACACAGATTATTTGATTGTTGTATTATTTTTATAGGTCCGGTAAAATACGGCATCCTCGATCTTAAACGCATATTGGTCTACCGGTGTCCCTTAAACGAAATCTCATATTGCGGATAACCATACATACATAATTGGTCATTACAACCCTTCAGTCAGGATTACGACCTAGCTTCCCACACCACCCATGTTGTGTGCGTTAATTTTATACATGAGTGGCGGGACCTACAGTTTAAAGTCGACTCCGAACGACAGTTTTTTGAGAAGCTTTTCATGGCAATTTTATTTACTCTCAGAGTTTTTGCCAGAAATCTGCTGAGAGGAAGTCGCCGAAGAAATACTTTTTGTATTTTCGTTTTGATGTCTGACCTGGGATTCGAACTCGGGCCTTCAGTCTAATAAGCCAACACACTACCTACTAGACTACGGCGACTTCAGATTGCGGATAACCATTCTTTCAAAATTAAACGCCAAAAAAAAAAAAAAAAAACATACGAAACAAAGATGATTTTTTAAAAATATTCAATTAGAATTCCTGTAAATTATAAAAAGTTGTTTAATTTGAAAAATATTTCACGTTAAGCGTTTGGTGTCCCATATTAAATGGTTAAAAAGGACACAGCAATATTGAAAAATTTTCCACGTTCAACTTTTAGGGAGACCGGTGACCCATATTCCTTAAAGGCAGTGGTAATGTCGAGCCGGAACGCTCCGGAACGTCGTTCCGGTACTTCCTTTTTGGACAGGAACGCGTTCCGGAACTAAAGATGATTTCTGATATCGAGAATTGGCTGACGTTTTGAAAAAAAAAAATTAAAAAGAATTGCTGATTTTTTTTTTCTAATTTTTGACGAATTTTTATATGTATTTTTATAAACAAGGGTTTGAACCGAACCCGAACCGGAACAAAAACCGGAACGAACCGACTTGTTTTTCCGAACCGTGAACCGGAGTCCGGAACGTTTTTTCTGCTGAATCGGAACTCGACCCGAACCGAAACAAATCGTTAAATTTGGGACATGAGACCGCACAGAGCGGCCGCCTACCCAGGATCGGCCCTGTCTATATAATTATATATACGAGTTCCGGTAAAAAAAAATTAGCACAACACCACTGCTTAAAGGGTTAAATAAGGCACAGCAATGTGCACATGATGGCATTAAGTTTAATTAAAATATGAATATTCAATGGATATTAAAGTTTATTATGTTTTCTATAGAGCCTGAAAATTAGGCCTCTTATCAAAAAACTAATTAAAAATTGTAACGAATTCCAGAACAGAAATTAAGCCGTGTGCTATATGCTAATCGAGAACATTAGCTTTTAGAAAATATTCTCAATATGTTTACCTCTAAGCTATAGTCTAAAGATAAAATGTGTTTTTTTTTAAATGCGTATGTTAATTATGAAAAATACTGGATTTAAATCCAAATGCTGCAAAGAAAAAGAAAGAAAAAAACAAATAAAAACCTGTTTCATACGTGTTCAATAATTTCCATAGGAATATTTATTTCTTTTTATTTTTTATATAGAAAGAATTATTATTGATTATAATATATTATTAATTTAATGGCATTTGCATAATCTAACACGGCTTACCTCATTTTGTGTTCTTAGTTCAAGAACCGAAATAGAAAACAAATTATTCAATACATTCACTTAATGTTCTCTTCTCTTGTAAATTTTAGTTTTTATTTCTAACCATTTAATATATATTTTAGAATGTAAATTGAATATTTAATTAAGTCAGTGGGAATCCCCAGCATCAATTATAATCAATTATTCAATCATAATTAATATTGCAATAGTCAGTTCTTCTATTGACACCAATTGATGTACCATAAAAATTGTATAAAATTAACATTTACAACCATGCAACCATTTACATAATTTCTTAATTACAGGCCTAACTGTATATGTATGTAGATATGTACATATGTAAGTATGTGTAAAAAATATTCTGCGTTTTTCACATTATAGAACAAGAATTTCCATTGATTTTATGATGAATTTTATGGCATTTTATTAGAAACGTATGTATGTGGGAACATTAATGAAACTTGTATGTATTGTTAGTAAAAAGAAAGCATTGCAAGTAAACTGTTAATGAAAGAGAAAAACACTTTGCAAATAGCTTGTAACTAATTTGTAAATGTTCCCATTTAAAAATTTTTTTATTGTTTCAAAACAAAATTGAAAACTATTAATGCCTAGAAGCTAGTCTTTTATACTGATACAATGTATACTGAAACTTAGCTTTCTATTTCTCGCAGTAGATCACAATAATACGCTCATAATTTTCTGTAAATAGAAAAATAATTTTAACCCAAACAAATGTCATAAATTGTGAAAAAAATTCGATTGTCGATGTTTGGAAAAAGCAACTATTTTGGTACATTTGCCTATAAAATGATAGCTCTCCTACGTACTTCATATCCCCACACCATCTTATTACTTCTTTGCTCTGTTTGAGATGATTGATTTACTTCAACAGCTTATAGGCTAAAAGCAGTTTTACTTCTCACAACAACTACCTCTGTGGACATATTATGAGTGTAGTGGAGTAAAACAGAGTAGCAGAGACCTCTCTCGTGCAACAAAACTAATGCTCTACAAGACGCTCATCCTACCCGTGCTTCTTTATGGCGCAGAAGCATGGACCCTATTAAGAACTGATGCAGCAGCCTTGAGAGTATTCGAGAGAAAAGTCCAACGTAAGATCTTCAGTCCAGTGCGAGTTGGCAAAGATTTCCGCATTCCAACCCAACAGTGAACTGTATGAGCTCCTCAACGACATAGACGTTGTGCAGCGTATTAATATCCAGCGGCTGCGCTGGCTCGGCCATGTCGTTCGAATGGAGGAGGATGTTCCGGCGAGACGGTTATTTGATGCGGGGATCTGCGGAAGTCGGCGAAGAGGACGACCTTGTATCCGTTGGAAGAACCAAATCGAGGAAGCCTTGTCATCGATTGGTGTGACCAACTGGCGTAGGCGCGCAAGAAGCAGAGGCGCCTGGAAGGAGGTGTTGCGGCAGGCCGAAATCCGTTAATCGGGTTGTTATCGCCAATTAAATAAGTAAGTAAGTGGAGTAAAACTTAGCTGTCTTAGTCTTTTCTTTTTCTATACTTTCTTTACGAATGGTCGTTGTACTGTTTTAGCCCTTAAGGTAAAGTTTGTTTCTAAGTGTTCAATAGCGTCTTTTTGAGCCTTGTGGATTTTATACTAGCTCCGTTCTCATTATACCGAGTCTCCCAAAAAGAACTTTGACAATTGAAAATCACCATCTTATTGAATCTACATCGGTCCTATTAGTTGTCACTTATTCAATCTGTATTACCCAATTGCAGTGGGAAACCATATGAAACGATATGTGTTCTTTTCATGGGCTTTGGTGCAGTTAGCAATTAACCTTAATCTTCATCGAAAAATCATCATCAACGATAAGGCCCATTTCTGAATAAATGTGTACATGAAAGTACACAACTGTGGAATTTAGGTACGGCATCAATGCACATGGAATTTTAGAGCGTACCGAAATGCTTACCGAAAAAAGCAACTGTTTGGTTCGGATTTTCGGCTGGCGGCGTTATCTTACAAACATAATCGGTCATTATAACCCTTTAGTCAGAATTACGGCCTAGCTTCTTACACCACTTATGCTGCGTGTATTTATTTTACCCATAAGTGGAGAGACCTAGATTTTAACGCCAAAAGACAGACTTTTTTGAGAAACTTTTCATGGCAATTTTTATTTACTCTCAGAGTTTTTGGCAGGAATCTGCTGAAAGAAAATCGCCTAAAAAATATTTTGTTGTCGAGAGAATCACTACCTACTAGACTTCGCAGTCTTCGCTTTATCAGTTCATATTGTTTTAAGAACGGGTTTGGACAGGCCATCGCTGTCAATGTTACACTATATCTCGAAGACTATCTACCTCTTCTGGTCTGAACCGTGTGATTTCAACAAAAGGGTTACGTGTAACCCAACCAATGCCATATTGGATATTGTATAAAAGCGCTTTAAGGACATGATGTCCTCACGAGGAGGTAAAGTGAACCGACCACCGATAAGAAATGATTTAATCTCGTTAAACATTTTCGTGTGCGGTTTTCTTAAGCCGCAGTCTGGGTTCTATATTGACTATGTTGAAGTCCTCAGTGCTAATGATATTGGACCACAATATCGCGCATAAGACTCTAAAGACTTATTAATGAAGATTTGTTGATTTTGAATGCCAGATTTTACTTCCGCACAGCAGAGTATATTTCAAACCGAATTGAGCAATCAGTCGTTGTCCTTATATTGCCTAGAAAGCAGAGTGGTCTTTACTAAAGTCGTTTAATATTATGGCTTTTTAATTTTTAGTCCAATATTACGCGTTACAATTTTCAGATCTCTAAGTTTTGATTGTGTATTTTAAGTTTGTTATACTTTTCGCCGTGATCTAGTAGGCAGTGTGTTGGCTTATTAGACGTGAGGCCTCGGTTCAAACCCCAGGTCAGACATCAAAACGAAAATATGAAATAATATTTCTTCGGCGACTTCCTCTCAGCAGATTTCTGGAAAGTAAATAAAAAATTCCCGCGAAAATTTTCTCAAAAATCTGTAGTCCGGAGTCGACTTTAAACTGTAGGTCCAGCCACTCATGTATAAATTTAACGCACACAACATAAGTGAGTGGTGTGAGAAGCTAGGTCGTAATCCTGACTGAAGGGTGGTATTGACCAATTATGTATGTATGTATGTATACTTTTATTATCGAAGATGTTTACGCTAAACATTTTTCCTTCACTGTAAACTCTTAGCTTTTTTTTTGTTTAATATCTAACAAATACTTTATTTAAGTAAAATACCTAAAAATATGTTAGAAAAATTGTTAGAAAATCTATTTAATGAAATGTTTTAATTTAGAAACGAAGCTTTCGTCTCAAAGCTTTTCTGCCACAGATTCATTTAAAAAAGATTTATTATCGCAAGATTTTAATAAATTTTTCTAAATTGACTTTTAACGCTGTATTTAAATATCGAATGAAATATGAATGAATGAATGAAGTATTGTGTGTGTGTATGCCTGCCTCATTTATTTTTAATAAATTTTATACTAAAGCCAGTCTTTAAAAAAATGATTAAATGGCTTTAATGTTTTTTTTTATTAATTTTTTCGCTTTTATTTTTATTTTATTATTTATTAAAATTATAACTTTTTACATACTTAATTCAGTTTAGTGATTTACGACATAATTACTATAATGGAGGAAGATTTTCTATGAATAATAAAAACAAAGAAAAACATAAGCAATGATAATAATAATGCAAAAACAAAATTATTAATTTTCTTTATAAAATTTAATTTCGAAAGGAAATATGTAATTTACCATAAGACATGTGTATGATTTATTTATAATGTTTTTATTTTTAAATCACAAACTAAAACAATAGAATTTAAAAGCCACAAATATGTTCAAAGCCTTATTTATATAAACATTTAAGAATTAATTATATGCGTAAAATATTCAAAATCGTGCTCTTAAAGTATCATGGCTTAAACAAATTTGACATGTTACTTATATTGTACAAATTATATGTAGTTTATTACTGCCTAGTGAATAGTTTCTCTTACAGTGCATTCTATTGGAGATATAAAAGTAGGGTGTGGACGTATAGAAGGAGGGCATATTTACGTACTTTAGATATAAATATCTTTCGATTATAAGAGACAGAAAAGATTTGTGCAGAAGAACGACATACTTACATATATACATAATTTATCATTACAACCCCTCAGTCAGGTTTACAACCTTGCTTCTCACACCACTTATGTTGTGTGTGTTAATTTTATCAATTAGCGGGGGGACATATTTTTTAAAGTCTTCGGAGTCCACTCAGATTTTTGAGAAACTTTTTCATGACGATTTTATTTACTCTCACAGTTTTTGCCAGAAATCTGCTGAGATAAAGTCGTCGTTGAAATATTCATTTCAAATATTTCATTTTGTTAGAGCTGTCTGAACTGGGTTTTGAACCACGGCCGCATGTCTAATAAGCCAACACACTACCTACTAGACTACGTCGACTATATAGAATGAATCCTTGCTAATAATAGCAAGCAATGCGAGTACCTAGAGTATACGCCTCATTGCATTTATGTGCACTTTTTGCCTCTCCAGAATATGTCCGAGAAGACACATAAAATGTGCTTCAAGATACCTACGCATAGCAAAGAGTATTATTTTATGTTCGGTGTAATAAATTCAATGTGCACTACCCCTCTTTAAATTTAAATCAAACAAATCAAAATTCGAAAATTTAGAAAATGACGTCCAATCAATAATATTACCGGCACCATATTTTACTGTCATAAGAGTGGACTGAGAATTGTACCCTGTGTATTTCGGACATCTTAAAGGAACATCGATCTGAATTAAAAATATCCGTTTTTGCTAATAACCACAGTGTAGGTTCAGACTTAACACGGTGAAGCATGGTGGCGGTAATATTATTGCTTGGAGAAAAATTTTTCACTATGGTGTTGGGTTATTATGTTGTATTTAAAGTATTTAGAAAGATTATGTTGTGAGCCTTTGAAATTTTATGCTACTTAATGCTGCACAAAAAAATTTGCCACTTCAATGCGACTCAGTTTAAAATCGACTCCGAAGTACAATCTTTTGAGAAATATTTCATGGCAATTTTATTCACTCTCATGGTTTTTTTCAGAAACTGAGGGGAAGGCCCGGAAGAAATATTTTTTCATTTTGTTGCAGTTATCTGAGCTGGTTTTTAAACCGTGGCCACACGTCTAATAAGCTAACACATTACTTACTAGACTACGGCGACTTACTTTAAGTGAATACCCATAATAATTGTGCCTCTAACGCTATAACAATTAGTCATTTTGGTTAGAAGCCGATGGCATAAACCAGCATAGTTTTGTTAGTCTATTAAAATTAAATTAAAACAAAAAAGAAAACAAACTTGAACTTGACTTGAATTTTCATACAAATTTATGTGACTTTTTGCTACGGTATCTTTGATTTTTTTATTAATTTTTTAATTTTTTTTGGTAAATGATGAAACCTTAATTGAATTTAAACCACATTCATTAAAATTTGTTGCGGTATTTATGATGACAGCACAAATTTCATTGTACCTTTTGAGACAAAAAACCTACGTACTATGTGTACTACACACACAGTTTGAAAACATTTTTCATTTCAATTTCATTTAACCCAGTTTAGTTCAAAAAAAATAATAGGAAACAAAACAAAAAACCTAAACATTTTGCAAAATTTTCGATTTATTTCTTCAATTATATGAGAAGACACAAATAGAGATCACAAAACAGCTATAAATGTCGCTTATTGAACATAATTACAAAATACTTTAAAAATTGTAGTCAATAGGTTAAGACAGACACCCCGAAAAAAAGATTTTTAATCGTGTTATTAAAATACCAAAAAAAAAAATACGAAGAAATATTATGAATAATAAAGTTTTAATATTTATTAACGCCATTTTGTGGTCAATTCTTGGAACATGTCCGACAGCCACAGCTTTTCAAAGCAATACCAGAACAACACAGACAGACAACAGCGCCACCATCAGCAACCATTGGCCGCCAAGGGTTTATAATAAAAATCCAAATAATAATTGGATTTTACCAGCACCTTCACCATTTCGTAAATTATCTGCAGCAGCATCATTGCAACGTGCGACAAATTTGGCTGAGTCACCTTTAAGGATTGAACGTAAATTATACCCTCTGTTGTTGCATGCAACACCGACAGCAGCCTCTAATGTAATGGACTTGCACAATATTGACATTAATCCGTATGCACAGAGTTTAAATGTGGAATTAGAAATAGCATTTGCAACAGTTGCATCATATGCCAATAGCAACAAAAACAACAATAATAACAATATTTACAATCATAAAAACATTTTGAACAACAACAATAATAATAACATGACTGTGAAATTACCTGTGGCAGCAACAAATAATTTAAATGTAGATCAATCACCTACAGGTGCTGACTCCTCTGATGCCGCTTTGCCATCATTCGATTGGCATCGTTACTTTGCCATGGCAGTCGGTAATGATGATCGTTCAATATTTGTACAACGCCAACAACAACTCCAGCAACAACATCAATTGGCATCAACTGCTAATGCAGTTTATCACAGCCAAACGTAGCAAAGTTATGGATTTTCATTAATCTGTTGTTGCCTTTTTTTTCTACAGTACCTTAGTTTTTATATTTATTTGTGTTACTTTGTAAGAGAGTTTAAATTTATTTTCGTTTTGAAATTAAATTAAATTTTTTACTTTAAATATAAATTTTAGATGAAAATTAAATAAATCGCTAAATATTTTATAGTGGTATTTGTGTCAATACATACCTAAAAGGATTAAATGAACGCTGTTATCATTTTTAATTTAATTTTAATGCAAATTAAATTTAAACTATTAAAAGATTAATTTTAAGCATGAAAAAGAATATTTTTTTTATTGAATTCACCTCAATGGTCAAAAACCTCGTTCCTATACAGTCTCGTTGTATCCCTGATATTGTCAATTCAATTTCAAACTTCTGGTTGATATATTTAAGCCATACCGAGAACTTTATAAAGATGTGCATATTATTCGTATCGACTTTCGATAGGTTCCCAAGAGCTAGACAATGACAGAAAAGATATTTTGCGATCTCCTCATATTCCTCGTTGCTACAGCTTATTGTCGTTCATAAGTCGTCCATGAGTATGCACTCAGATGACGTTCTTAACTGTAAATTTTGTTCGGCATATGTACATACATATCTGGTCTCTCTGTAAGTGGTTTCATAATTCCATTTTTTTTTTCTTTTTTGCAAATGAATAAAGTTTGTGTGGCATCATTTGTCTGATCATCTGCAATTTACTGTAGTTCCTTTCAATGTTCCCATAGCCCATTGCTATCACCTCTAGACAGTGTATCCTGAGTCTACAGTGCCCTACAAAAGGTCAGTTACCAATTGTTGGATGTATTATGCATTACTCAGATGTCTTCTTATTGTAATTTGCCAACAAAAGTTTTGATCGCATCAAACCCAGTTGGTATGATCTTCTCTTTCGTAGAGCTTAACTCTCCAAACATCCGCCCCAACAAAGGCGTGGAAGCTTTTCTCTTCGCAAGCTCATATGTTTGCTGGTAGCCGAGTATTCCCACAATTCAGACAGTCCCTATCTTCGATTTCACCTTATGAGAGCCGCGTGCTCGAATGGCCGCCTAACAGCCATATATTATTGGCAGGTAACCCCATTAGAATTTAATAGCTCTTCCGATGACATAAACATTCACTTGGAATATACCCGGAATATTCCATTCTGAGGCCAAAAACTACTGCTCCTTCTTGAACCATTTGTATACCACAAAATAGCCGTATTTGTTATAGTCTCGTTTAGTCGATTGGTTCTGTCCAGGGTATACTTAAGGAGAGAGCTGTCAACCGATCGATAAAGTCACGAAATCCCCTTATGAATCGCATGTTAGACTTGTCTCCCATTAAAGGTTTGGTATTCACTGCCAGCAGTCTAAAATTCAACAGTGCTACCAGCGCTGCTATAGGGCAGGTCCTTATTGTCCCTGTTATAGCAACACACGCTAGTCTCTGTATCTTATCCAACTCCATTTAAGCTGTTTTCAGATTTGTTCAATCTGCCCAGACAATTGTCCCATAGGTCACTGGTCCTCTGACCACCATTATTGGCCCTTAGGCCCTTAGGGCCATTATTACAACTTGCCGTTAACTAAAGGGAGGATTTTTACGGGGCAGATAAATTGTTTTTCATTATTATAAGTGGATAATATGGTAGAAGTGAGCGTTAAGCTAAAGGAAGGATCATCCAATCGATAACTCTTAAAGTTAAGTTTATGGTTGAACTTGCCATTTTATATATTATTTTCAATATGGCAACTTCAAATATAAACAAAATGAGCATATACAATAAAAATACCAAGCCCGGAAAAGTTTTGGAAAAGTTAATTTTATTTCATCTGTAAGTTGTAATAACGAAAATCAGTTAAAGGTAATTTTACAGTTGCCTTTAGCTAAAGGTACCTTTAACTAAACCCAAGTTTAACGGCAAGTTGTAATAATGGCCCTTAATGAGCTAAAGATAGTAGGAGAACACTGTTCAAAAATATAATTAACTTTTTTAATGGTGATATTTTTTTCCCTTTTTTAAAATCTATAAAATGGATGAGTAATCATTACATTGAAATTACATTGTGATCTACTCATATCAAGTTTAAAATGTTCGATAAGCATTTAATATCCGCCAATAAATTTTTGTTTTCATAGTAAATTTTTCTAAAAATATTTTTTGTGTAATTTACATTAAAAATTCATATAACATTTTAATATTTAACACGTTAATTAATTTCAAAAATGTTATAAACTTTAATATGAAAATACATTAACTTTAAAGTTTAGAATTTTGTATGAAAAAAAATAAAATAAAAAATAAATTATTTTTGGCATTATTTCAACTAATTTAACAAATAATACACTTCACAGCTGTCAATCACTGAAAAAAAAATTGTTTGTGAAAAAAAAATCTTAAAAAGAAACTCCGCCACAATACGTTCTTAGACAAATTACAGAAAAAAATAAAAAAGGAGAAAAAAATTTTAATAATTATACAGATACTCAGTTACAATTGAAATAGACAGGCTTACTTAATAATCATGGCTGGCTTAAGCAATTTTTATTACAAAAACGCAAAAAAAAAATATGTTCGTTCGTTATTACACTTGGAGCACATTTGCATATTCTACTCGAATTACTCTACTTTGAACGCCTACAAAGAGTTTGCCAAACGAAATATTCAAATACTTTGACTTACAGTAGCTGATGGCAGGAGGAAATATTGTTGCAGTTGGAGTTTCCATTGACTGAAAATAAATGCTAAGAAGAGTTCAAAGTTTAATCACTTAAAAAAAATTACGTGGCAGTTCATATTGTTGCACATTTTTAAAAAAATAATCCTTGAAACGCATAGAAAAATAATTTTCTGTTAAAATACTCGTATTCATGGTGAAATCCATTTATTTTTAATTTAATCACTTCAACGTTTGAAATTTTAAATTAAAAATATTTTTTTTACGTCAAATAAAAATTTTAATTTGATTTGAGTTAACTTGACTTCTGCCAAAATCAGATAATAATGCTGCTTTCATACAATTCTTATGGTTATTGTGCCATGCGTTGTTACAATTGAATTTTTGCAAAAAAAAAAAACAATTTTTAGACTTTAATTTTTGTTTTTTAGTTTTTTTTTTTATTTGCATTATCGATATGAAATCATCATTTTATTTAAATTGTGATCTTGCATTTTAATTTTTTGTGTTTTTTTTTTCTAGATTTAGAAAAAAAAAGATTAATTGTACGTGTACCATCTGTCATAATATTTGAACAGAACAGAGTTAGAAAAATTGATTTGAAATATTGAATGCCATTTTAAAATTCAATCATAATTATTTTAATTGAATATTGACTGAAACGAATGGCTTCTTTTTTATTTACAAGTCATTAGAATTTTTATAATAATTTTCAATTTAACATTTCAAAGTTCAAACTATAAAGCCATGAATGCGGATTAAGAGCAAAAGGCCCATTGTAAAAACAGGGTCTTTTGACAAAAAAATTTTTCTAAAAAGGCTTAAAGTCTTGGACCTTCAATCAGACAATGAACCCTTCAACTACTTGCCAGGGAAAAATGTTATAAGAAAGAGGACAGATTTTTTTTCCAAAGTTATATACATCGCAAGTGATAGGAAATATTTCTAATGGAAAACTGTCGCTTAAAAATAGGAGCTGAGCGACCGAAGCACGACTTTTTTGGATGATTAAGTTGGACATTTCATAGGCCAGTGGAACAAATAATAAAATGGCTATGCTCTATAACAAAAGAGTATTGTACTATACTTACAATGGCAAGAGATGTAAATTAGTGAACATAATAATGCTGTGTATCCGCCTACTTCCTTGCTGGGGTCAATAATATATACTTAATACAGTAAGAAATCACCCAAAAAATATCTGGTAACACTTTCAAACTCCCCTACACTTGAATATTTCTTTCGGTATTCTTAGTTAGTCTAGAGAGCAATACAAATACAGTCAAAGCTCGGTATAACGAACGATATATTGTCAGGCCCTTTCGTTATAGTGAAAAATTCGTTATATCGCAAAGTTTTTTTTTTATCAAAATTTTATTAAAAAAAGAAAAGTACATTTAATTCATTTTATTAAAAATATATAGATATGTTCTTAAAATAACGTTTGATAATCAATAAGTGAGTAAAAGTGTTAAAAATTATTTAAGTTGGTGGAAAAAAATCAATCGGTTGTTTACAAGTAACTTGAAGACTCATTTGAAGAGCTTCTTCCTGTATTTCCCGAAGTACTAATTGTTTTTAGTTTTAAATTTGCTTACATTTGGAAAAATTGTACTTAATAGTCTGACTCCACGTCTTATACACTGTACTTCATCCCCTTGAAAAAGTCTAGAAAGAGGGATCTCGTCCTCATCATCAAACTCAAAATTTTCCAAAAATTTAATTTTTTCCTACATTTAGATAATGCGTCCTCCTTAACATTGTTCCAGGCGAGACCAATCATACAGGATGCATCATAAAGAGAAAGACTTTTTAAAAAATTTATGATGTCATCTGTTTCAGATGCCACTATTTTTGAAAGGAGGCTATTTCTGTAGTGTAATTTGAGTAAGCGAATGGCGTTTTGGTCCATTGGCTGGATAAGAGAAGTCACGTTTTTTAAATCATTCGTTATACTGAGCTTGAAAATTATAAAACATTCGTTATATAAGGTAGTCAATGTAAGAAATTTACTCATTCGTTATATCCCGAATTCGTTAAAGTGAGTATTTGTTATACCGGGCTTTGACTGTATATACTGCTTTCCACAATAGTTTTTGACTGTAGACATGTTCCAACTATTATTTTTTCTACCCCAATCTGCAATGGACTATCTCTGACGAATATTGACATGATATGAGAAAGAATAGATGTGATTAGAAGTTAAATAGAGATGCTCAGTAAGAAATTCAGCAAATTGAGTTGAAGCTTTGGAATAACCCCGGACGTAGCCTGAAATCGAGAGATTTATCATACATTTCGATACAAGCGAACATTCACTAAAACCTTGTATGGACTGTTAACATTTTTCGAACAGTAATCACCTGTTTAGCTAACCCCAGGGAAACTGAATTCTCAATCGCTGAGCAGATTTCCGGGCTATAGATATTTCAAAAGATAATTGTTAATTTTATTTTCTTCAACCCTACCTTTATATTTCGGGATTTGGCAACCCTAGTGTTGCAATCTGCCAACTGACAGCTCTATCGTAAAGCTTGACATTTTTGAGGTTATACGTACTCAGAACGTTTTGACATACGAGCGCTATTTGTGTTGTTGTTGGCAGATTGCAACACTAGGGTTGCCAATTCCCGAAATATAAAAGGCATCCCTCGTAGCATATTTAGTAACTCGATTTACGAGAGTAAAAGAGCATATTCCATCAGGACCATAGTCAACTGCTAAAGGTTAAGAAGACTTGATTACTTGATAAACACTAGGGTTGCCAAATCCCGAAATATAAAAGGCAACCCTCGTAGCATATTTAGTAACTCGATTTACGAGAGTAAAAGAGCATATTCCATCAGGACCATAGTCAACTGCTAAAGGTTAAGAAGACTTAATTACATGATAATCTCAAAGTTTAACTGGTCTGGCTTGAAAGATTATTCCATAAAGAATTACAGATTATTTAGATTATCTATTATAATAGATTATCTGTTATAAGTCCCGGCCAGTGCTTAGCTAATTTATTGTGCATGACTTCGCTAAATAATTATCTTTATCTGATATCTCATCGTTGGCAGCTGTAATATTATCTTCTATGGTTTGAATTGTAGCTGGCATATGTCTGTACTTTACGTGTAAAAAAAAATACAGTCGAATGGCACGATCTTGACAGGCCGTTGACTATTCTAAAATGTAAGTTTTAATTTGCCTTTCAATATGTTCACGATATCGCATACCATGTGGTACGTAGTGCAGTCTTGTCGAAACAACATCTCAAACAAGTTCAATTCGCAAAAATAAGTCAATAATCAAGGTACAATACCTTACTTCAATGACTGCGAATGGGGTAGTTAGAGATAGATTTCAATAATGTACTATTACTGGCTGCTCTTCACCCAAAATTCAGCAATTCTAATTGATGACGTACACTTTGACCCAATAAAGCGCTGTACACTGAAAACGATTTTTCGATTAATATACGTATCCCGCACAGCACCAATTTTGATAATAAATTTCAATGTTTTGCAAGAGCCTACCGCTTCTTAATTTATTCTTGGTGAAATGGCAAACCTTATCAAGCTTTTACGACATTTGTCCTCCTGAATTGCCTCATACGATTCAAAAATGTCTTCAAATAATTCATTTTCATAATCACAGAATATACATGTTGGATTCGAGACGATCCCCATTCTAAACAAGTGTACTTTGAGACTACGCTGCCCTGTTAAGAGAACAGTTACCAAACCCATATAAACGACGTTTTGGCGTCACAAAACTTTTTTAATACTAAAAAAAACTTACACCAAATTAACTCACAGAAAAAAGATCAGTTTTTATAACGTAACTTAATGTCATGGGGATATGGTGGACTGTCGCATATAGGCTGAAGTTCTTTATTAACATGTGCATGATGTTGATGGAATACACATACTTTACATACATAATTAGTCATTACAACCTTTCAGTTAGGATTACGACCTAGCTTCTCACACCACTTATGTTGTGTGCGTTAATTTTATACATGAGTGGCGGGACCTGCAGTTT
The DNA here is from genome assembly GCA_927399465.1 of Sarcophaga caerulescens. Classification (NCBI taxonomy): domain Eukaryota; kingdom Metazoa; phylum Arthropoda; class Insecta; order Diptera; family Sarcophagidae; genus Sarcophaga; species Sarcophaga caerulescens. Next base: position 41,133,638 of record OV656873.1, on the reverse strand, counting down.
AAAATCGACGCCGAACGGCAGATTTTTGAGAAACTTTTCATGGCAATTTCATTTACTCTCTAAGCTTTTGCCAGTAATCTGCTGAGAGGAAGTCACCGAACAAATATTTTTACATATTTCGTTTTGTTTTGTATATGTCTAACTTGGGGTTTGAAGCGTGGGCACGCTTGTAAAAAGCCAGCACACTACCTGCTAGGCTACGACGACTACCTTCTTGGAATAGTAAGTACCAACTATAAAATCCATTATAAATGGAAAATGACTCAATAGTTCATTTTTCTTGTATGCTTGTAAGAAACAAACAAAGAGTGCCTTGAAATCGAAACTGCAAATGAACAAAATTCATAAATTCTTGTAATAGGGCCTTCAATTATATACCATATGATATGTATATACAGTACGCAATCCAGATTTAAAAAAATAAAAAACCTCTTTATTGCCATGCTAACAAGATATTTTCTTTAATTACAACCGGAACTTTGATATGAACACGACTGGTAATGGAAGACAAAGAAAACCAAAAATGAGCAGCAATTTAATCAAACACCTCCAGCTGATCATCAAGTAATTATTTATTTTAACAAAATACTCATTATCCATATACTTACATATAATTTTTACTTGTATCATGTCAAACGAAAAAAAAAATAAGAAAAAAACACAAAATAATGATTATGATCGTAATACTAGTGTGTATATGAATAAATGCAAAAATTAAAATTAAAATAAAAATTGAAATTAAAATTCAAATCAAACTATAATTTTCTCACATCTACGATACAATACAATACAATACAATACAAAGCAAGCAAACAAACAAAAGTTGAAAATAAAGTACAAACAAATTAATAATTAGGCAAACTTGAATTGCAATAAAATCTAATGGAATCGAAATAAATACACACACAAACATACACCTCATGTGGCATTGCACTGGCAAACACTTGAAAGACGAGACTTGCCATGGCCTGGCATGGCATGCCAAGTCAAGCCATTTAAAAAAAAACATTTTTACACCGACTGACAGAAGACGTTATTAAAAGCTCTTCAGAATAATTTGACCATAAATTGCAATTTTTATATGTTTATATGTATACACACACACACACAGACACCGTCAAACTTATTTCGATTAAAAATTATCAGCCGCCTGTCTGTTTAGCCAACTGGCCAACAATAATTATTAAATAACAAAAGCAACGAACGAACGAAAATATCAAAATAAGCGGCGCTATAATTCAAACTGAAGACGAGACCTCGCAAATATAAACGATGATGATCACCTCTAGTACGTTAACTGCGTCAAGTGCGAGTGCCGCAGTATTATCAAGTTGAAATAATTTTCTGAGTTTGTATTTGTGGTTTTATAATGAATCCAACACTGTCGTCCAAGTTCTATGGCACAGTTGATGGTCAATTACTTTAAACAATGTATTCAGCTTTGGCTGATAGTTTGGAAGATAGTCTTTCAGCCCGTCCGTCACTTGTATTAAAGATAGTTTACTTGCTATTCGTTCGTTGTTCGTACACGTTAGGCAGAGGTGTAATAAAATGCATAAGTGATTGGGGTTTTGAATAGAGCGTTTACACTGCACAATTAATTTTGTATGTTTTTTCTTTCATGTTTACATGCAAGCAAAGTACTCTAGAAATTCTATACTTGAATATGACAAATAAGCAGGCCCTACCTCAATATGTTTGGCAAGTGGATCCAAAAGGAATGAACCCTATTGCCTCAGACTAGATGAAATTGCTGACATTTTTAGAAAGAAAGCAAAGTCGAGCTATAATAATGAATGTCACATATGAACCAAATTTCCTCAACTTAAGGGAAGACGTAGATGAATTTGTTTCACTCCAGAGTTTGATGGCTTAAAAAATATCTTTTAAATTTGCATTTGTATGGAAAGGATATATTTTACTATCTTTAATCTCTCCTAACGTAGAGAGAGGTTCTCCATACTCTACCACTACAGCACATACTCGGAAGGCGTTGTTTCCAGGCAACAATAGGTGACAGCACCATTATCCCAGGACCTGCTGCATCAGACCAATCCCCTGCTTAACTGGAACAACAATAAATTTACGAAACGGAAAGGAGGAGTAATAACAAGCAACCGGCAACAGCAGCAACGAACCGGATAAGATAGAAAATGCTTTGTGGAAGTCATATGCTTTCAAGAGATGTAATGGAAAAAAATTCTACACATGGTATCTCTATAATGTCTCTTCCAATGCTATTGCTCTAACAAAATTTAAGGTGTCAATAAGGACTGGTCAAAAGTCCAGTTACTAACCTTAGAGTGCTTCGGGATAGTCTGATGCATCAATCCAATATCTTCCCATTACAATTACCCGACAAATGTCTGGTTTGCGGATTGCTCACACTGCTATATATTTCTTTCCATTCACACAAAGATTCCTGGCCACATAAATTTTTTCCCTCTTAAGATTTTCCCTCTCTTAAAAGAGTCTGTAGCCTCCAGGTTGCTCCAATAATTGTTGAGAAACATTTTTCAAAATCACAGAAGAATCAACTGCTTCTGTTCAGGGTATAGTTAAGGAGAGATTTGTCTCCTATTATCCTAATCTCCAAATCTCTAGTGCTCGCTTTCATGCGAAATGGTCTCAAATAGAGCCTTCAGCACCGTTGTAACACAGATTCTCTTTGTCTCTATTATCAAGTAAATGTTTATAAATTCCCTTTAAATTTACCAATTTACATACATACATACAAAATTGAGCATTACAACCATTCAATCAGGACTTCGACCTAGGTTCTCACACCACTTATGTTATGTGTGTTTTACACATGAGTAGCGGGACCTATAGTTTAAAGTCGACTCCGAAAGACAGATTTTTTGAGAGATTTGTTATGGCAATTTTATTTACTCCCAGAGTTTTTGCCAGAAATCTGCTGAAAGGACCACGTCGAAGAAATATTTTTTCGCTTTGTTGAAGATGTATGACATAGGGTTTGAACTGTGGCCTCATGTCTAATAAACCAATACACTACCTACTAGACTACAGCGACTTCTTCACCAACTTCGATATTAGAAATGTTAAAAATATATTCTACCAGAGTTTAACTAGATATTTAAATTATAAACATGGGTTAGCTTTGAACTACAGAGCCCCTTGAAACCAGGAATTATTTTTATTGTTTTGCCTCAGACTGCGACAACTGTTTATCAAAAACCCCAAATTCACTGAACCGAACCTTCGCAATTACGAAAGTTTGAATCTCTTTTACATCCGTCGTTTGAGTTTTTTCCTTTCCAATGAAGTCCTCTTTTATTATCACTATCACAACCACAATAGTCGAATGTAAGTCAGTTCAAACTGTTATATCCGTAAGTTATTTCGCTGGTCCATTTGTCAGTCTGTTTAGGTATCGTCGAACATGTACTCCAAATGCCGCGAATCACTCTATTTTGTCAGCCAAATGCTTATCTTTAATATCCTATCATCAGGGAGGGTCCGTGATAATTTCTAACGAATCTATCCGATTTGGAGACTTGTATGGGGCTTTTAATCCTTCCGAGAAAAATGCGTTATTGTACTCTAATTGTACAATAACTATTATACCAGCCGCACACAATCGCAATCCGAACATTCAAAGCGAAAATGCGTTAAACGCGATGCCAATAAATAAATTTTATTCCATTAATATTCTCTTATCAATTCCTCGGCTAACTTAACAAACAAAAATTGATTTCTATCTGAATTACTTCAATTATGCCAATAGTTTGAAGTGTCATCAAATTCATGAAGTCATCATCAAAGTCAATAATACTATGACCTCGACATTTCAGAATATTGAATACATCTGCCAATATTTAATATACCTTTGTGGTCAGTGTAAACCGCCTCACAGACAGCTCGATAATTATTTGACTCTGTCGATAATGATAAACGCATTTGGAATACGTTTTCGAATAGATTCAATACAGACTGTGCATTTGGTAACGTTATGGTGAAGGCGTTGTTTTGTAAAGATTTTGAGCGCAGAGATTGTACTACTAAAGACTGGTAGTTATTGCTGTTGTAGCCGCTGTAATTGTTGGCAGCATTAACAGCAAGTACAGCAACACAATTTTTGTAATAAAACAAGCCTGTTGGATTTAAATGGTTGCTGCCAGCAATGATGAGACAGCATGGGATTCGCCACACAATATCTGTGTGGTTGTATGTGTTTTTGTGATTGTATGTATGTGTAACTATGGCTATAAAGTGAATTTTATTAAAATATTGTAATAAATGGCACAAGTTGAGAGGAGATTTGTTGGTTCAAAAAGTTAACGTTTCGGGCTGCCACTGCTAGCTGACAAGAGCTTGGCTGGCTGGCTGTTGTTTTGTATTACTGTAGCATAAGAATAGCAATAGAATTTGTAAGCAAAGTCATGATTTACAATTGGGAGGGGGTGTTAACTAGAGGTGATGTTGGTGGTGATAGTGTTGGTAGTGGCAGTGATGGCAGTGGTGCTTACTGGGAGTTTATGGTGTTTGTTTGACGATTTAATGTTTCTATTTTAACCAGCAGCAGAATGTTGGGAAATGAATTGTATGAATTGAAAAAGAAAAAAACAACAGAAAAAAAAAACAAAAAAACACTGACAAATTTCGTAGTCTCTACGACTTCTAATGCTACGTTGCCGGTATAAATAGTTGTTGTTAATCTCTAACCGTTATTAGTCGAGGCATTTCAATCTTAGCGATAAGAACTGCTCCTTCAGTTAAACGGTTTACTATGAGACGTTCAATTCTAATACTGCTGGTGGGTCTAAGTGCCCAAGCCTTTGCTGGATTTCTAGGCGGCGGTGGTGGTGGCTGGTCCGGTGGTGGCGGTAGCGGCTGGAAGTCAGGCGGTGGTGGTGGAGGCTGGTCCGGTGGTGGCGGTAGCGGCTGGAAATCAGGTGGAGGCTGGTCAGGAGGTGGCGGTAGCGGCTGGTCTGGTGGCGGCAGCGGAGGTGGCACCAAAATTGTTAAAGTCATTAGCCTTGGCGGTGGAGGAGGCGGCGGTAGCTGGCCCTCAGGTGGCGGTGGCGGATGGTCATCTGGTGGTAGCGGTGGAGGCTGGAAATCTGGTGGAGGTGGTGGTGGTTGGTCTTTAGGTGGAGGCGGTGGTGGTTGGCCATCTGGTGGCGGTGGTGGCTGGTCTTCCGGAGGCAGCGGTGGCGGCTGGAAATCTGGCGGTGGTAGCGGTTGGTCAGGTGGCAATAGTGGCTGGTCCTCCGGTGGAAGTGGTGGCGGTTGGAAATCAGGTGGAGGTGGCTGGTCTTCCGGCGGTGGTCACGGTTCGAAGTGGTAGACTCACCTAAAACACAATCTCGAGCAGTGATATCATTTGTTAACTTATGAAGTCGATAAACATAATGTGTAAATAGTTTTTTATTTGTGTTAACATTTGTAAAGAATTGTAAAATAATTTAATTAATGTGGTGCTAAACGAAATGTATATGTATGTGTAAATAATCAAATTTATTAAATAATAATAGAAATAAGCTGAATTATATAAATAAATCATATCATTTAAAAAATACAACATTTTGAAAGAGTTTTAAATCAGATTCCAATAGACGACTGTTCTTTAATATTTGAACACATGTGTTGCAAATAAAAAATACTCATCAGATTAATTGTTCATATATTAAAACCAATTATCCTATAATAAATAATACCAATAATCAGTATAAATTGGATAAGACACTATCTAAATAGTCCATGAAAGAAATTTGAAGGAGTACGTGTTAACAAACAGAGTGGATTTCTCATCAAATCGGTCTATAATACATTGAATCCAATTTTTTTAACTATACAATAATATACAGCTCGACTAAAAGTCCGAAGAGACAATGTATGGTCATATTATTTAAAATACTTAGTTAAGAAATTAACATCTGCTTCGACCTTTTGTGAAATTGTCAGAGTAAATGGTTTCTAAGAAAATATTAAAATGGTACTCCACTCTTCAAAATACAAATCAGGACGTGGAATTGCATTACAAATAAATCTTATTCAATTAACTTTTTTATTTTGTATCTGTTTAGATATGTTTGAATAGAAGACATGGAGAGGTAATACAAAATTGCATCGCAGTATATACAGCCAATAACTCTTTGAATGTTGATTTCAAAATGTGCAATTATTTATAATCTATTGACATTATAGAGGCGTAGACATTATGTGACCTTATATAAGCCCTATGAAAATAATCCAATGGGGTAAACCTCACGATCTTGGTGGCCAGTTAATTGGGCCGTTACGTGAAATTTATTTTTCATCAGAACACTTTTTAGTAAATCGATATAGCCCGAACAGCATATGGCATGTGGATCGGTCCTGTTCGAACCACTTGTCAGTAAGATTAATACCGTCTAATTGAAGTACAAAAAAAAATTTTTATAATCGTTTTTAAAAACATATGCACCAATGATACCATAGCAATTTTCTGCGGACGTACTGGTGCTTGGACAAATGCTTGTCCACACTCCAAATGCGAAAATTCTGCATACCCGTTCAAATCCATGTGGTCTTCATTGGACAACAACATTTTAAATGAAAAATCAATATCAACGTAAATTTGCGTTTTAAATTACGTGGTTACTTGACTTTCATTCCAGCACGAGTTGAATCTTGAAAGCTTTTAAACTGGGATCTTTCCATACAATCGCCCATAAAGTGGAAGGACTCAACCCCAGTTGTTAAGGGGTAAGTCTATTCATAATGGAATGTTAAGCCAAACTAAACAAAAAACAACCATTAGCTGTTAAATGGATTGTCAAAAAAAAGCAGTGTATTCAAACCAAAGTGGCGAACATCTAAACAAATACCCATGTGTGCTTCTATAAGAATATTTAATGAAGTTCAAAGAGGTTATAAAAATAGCTATGATTGTAGAAAAAATTCGAAAAATTTTCTTATGTTAGCGGGCAAATCCTGCTACTAACTGGGTATAGATACACTTAAACCGGTGATTAGACTTATTGCGGCTCCAACCAACATCAAATCTAAAAGTTCATATAAAAAACATCCTGATTCTAAAATAAATCTCGCTATTACGCTAGTTCTGAAAGTTTGCTTATAAGAATTTGAACCGAAACTTAAACAGTGAAATCTTATATGGAAAGTTTAAATTCTCGACATATTTTTAAGGTTATTCCTTTCATTACTATTTGTTTACTATAATTTAAAATACACTAGTAAAGTCAATACTAATAAAGTTCAGTCGTTTTTTATTTCTATTAAAAAATAAAAATGTTATTCAAATTGTGTCAGAATGTTGCTGACTGTAATGTAATCACATAAATCTGAAATCCTTATTGTAGAAACCCCCGTGCCTTTCTAATCTAAATAAATTTATCAATTTATATCTTTTTGTTTTAAATACAATTCAAACTCATCCATGATCATCTTCTAAATAAATTGTATGAATTAGAAAAATTGAAATTAATGATCTGGTTCTATTAAAAACAGAAAGAAATTAATTTAATGGCATATGACCATTAAGACGGCAATTATTAATATATGCAGTCACACTGTGAATGGCAAAAAGTTATAGTTACAGATGTAATCACTATTATTACGAATACTGGTTGGAATTATTTTATAAGGCATTTGGTATACAAATTAATACTTTTTGATTTCTTTATAGACTTTTATAAGTTTTATATTTTTATTTGCCTCTATCAAAAGAATTAAATTTATTTTAAAAAAATGCAAATATTTATTTATTTTGCTTTTTTTTCTGTTTATTGTTGATAAATTTTATGTGAGAAAATATCATACTGAGAATTATTTTCATATTGAATAATAATTAAAATAATATTGTAGTAAAACAAAAACCGAAAGTTATAAATTTACTATTAAACAATAAAAAATTATTTGAAAATAATTGCAGAATAATTCGGCCATAAAAAGTTTCTAGACCTTTGAAGGTTATAGTAAATGGGGAGAAAAAGCAAAAAAATTTTATTCGAAATAAAATTAAATTCAACTAAAATTAAATGACATAAAAACTGACAAAATTAGTATTGCAAAATTGTCTTGAAGTTCTATGCAACATAGAAAATAAAAGTTTGTTTCTTAAGTCTTTTGTCTTAGCATAGCAGTTTTACATTTTATTAAAAGGTTTCTTTCTTAAGTCTTTAGGTTAGAAATGGTTTTCAAAAAATGAAGTTAACCATTTAAGAAGTACAAAAGAAAAAAATTTTGTATTTTCCAAGTGTAGTCATTATAATATGCCATTGAGATGACACGTCATGTTCAATCTTCTAATTTTGTTATCATCAACGTACATGATGATATTAGTGACACATGTCAACAGGATAAGAACTGCCTTTATTTGAGTGCTAAGACTTTATCTTTAGCGTTCGTATAAATATGTACTAGGATTTCTGTAAGTATATCGGAATAATAGCGCACACTACATACTTGGAAAGCATTCGGGTGTACAAAAACCAGGTTTTACCAATAATTAAACTCTATCGAAAGTCTAGAAATTTGAATATGACAGAGTTAAAAACCGAAGCACTAAAATCTATAGATCAGAAATAAAGAAATCAATACCCGTAAAAGCGTATCGCCTGCCCAAAGTTTATCAGTCTCCAAACTCTTAGAATCATAAAATTGCGAAAGGTTGTTTTGTCGATAATATTGCCAATTGAATTAATGTTTACGCAGAATATTTTTGTCAATAACACAGAGTTTTTCCAAGGGTACGATCCATCTGATCTCCGTACTATTTACGCCAATTACGTCCGACTACGTATGGAATACAACTCTTATATATCAAAAGGAGCCTTGAGATCTATTTTAAGGTACCCAACTCTATTGTTTCATTGGTTCACTAATGCAATGTGGCTTGTATTTCACTATCATTTATACTTGCGTAACACTCATCTTTATCGCAAAGCACATTCATTTCTGATCGACTGGCCAATGGATTGCACACTTCATCGTAGACAGAATATGGTTTTTATCCGAAATATCCGTATGTGAAACTTCGTCTCTGCACAGGTTTTTCTTGTCATTTAGAATTTAGATAGTTTTAAATCTATTATTCACAAACACTGCTTTCTTCTTCCAACCATCCATAACCTACTACGTACACATAGCACTACATGAGTAGGAGGAATCTCCTTAGTGTTGATCGTAAATGCAAACAAACGCTAAGTTTCTGTATGCACCGCAAATAATACCACATGCCAAGCAACTCAGTTAAGAAGAACTCGATAAGAAATTACTTAACGATATGCAGCTTTGAAGCACGATAATCTTTTTGGAGCACATATAGAATCAGTAATACTGACCTTAAACCATAAACAGTGCCAAGAAAATTCGAATACAATTCTATTAGTCAACGTATCTAAAATCTCATTCAAAACAAAAATTAAATTCCAAAATTGCGCCTTGTTTGTAGTACAAATAAAATTGAAACTAAGGAAGATATTGTATTCACTTGCACACAACGCAATAAATATTTATTCAATATAGGAAATTCATTATTGATAAATAATTAAACATCCACAAATACTGATTGAGGAGCAAATATTTCAGAATATGAAGTAATAAAGAATATTTATGCCTCATGAAGTTTTCGATTGAGGCATTTTTTATCAGTAAGAATCTAAAGATAAAGGGTGATTTTTTAGCTATTATCTTTTTGGCAACACTGGTTTAAACAGCTCACGCACGTTTCGTGTTTTTTTTCACTGTCAAACATCTTCAGTTTGGTCTATAATTTAACCATGAATAGTCTTACAAACGAACAACGCTTGCAAATCATTGAATTTTATTATCAAAATGGGCTCTTGGAAAGTTGGCCGAAAATCCACTTCTTTATCGAAAAATTGTGTTCAGCCACGAAGCACATTTTTGGCTCAATGGATACGTATATAAGCAGAATTGTCGATTTTGGACTGAAGATCAGCCAGAAGCATTGCAAAAGCTACCAATGCATCCAGAAAAAGTCACAGTTTGGTGCGGTTTATGGGCTGGTGGCATCATTGGACCGTACTTCTTCAAAGATGTTGCGAACGTAACGCCTTTAGACTATTTTTTGTGGGGCTATGTTAAAGCTCATGTCTATACAGACAAGCCCGGTTCAATTGACGCATTGGAAGACAACATTGAAGCATTTATTCGTGAGATACCAGCCGAAATGTTGGAAAGAGTATGCCAAAATTGGACTAAGCGGATGGACCGTTTGAGGCGCAGTCACGGTCAACATTTGCATGAAATAATCTTCAAACATTAAATTATATGGACTATCGATTCAAATAAAGAAATTTTTGAAAAAATTTCCTATAGCTCTTAAAAAATCACCCTATATAAGAAACCTATTGTATAAGAGCTACAAAAGCCTACTGAAATATTTACTGTTTTGAAAACAATTCTCATCCAATAATTTTCTTCGGCATATAACTTCTATATATGAATGTGTGATGGGACAGTTCGACATTATAATTGTAGTCGTTACGTACGCAGATACTTATTTTAACGATTTTTATATTACATATATTTCTAATTTGTATACAGTCTTATATCATGCAATTCATTCTATACAGCACATATTTTTGAGTAATCTGCGAGTTTACAAAAGATTTCATGCAGTTACTGTATTCCATCAATTAAAAAGAACTTAAAATTTTTCTATTGGAAAAAAAATTTAGTAGGACAGTCACATAAAATTGCACTTTTGTTCCAAATTTCCTTTGTTCAGTTCCGTACCATTTTTAATTTGCTTAATAATAATATGATAATTATATAATTTTAATTTTCCTTTCAAATTGCATTTGTTTTTAAAAAAAACTAATAACTTATACATATATTTAAGAAACATATTTAAAAATATTTTATTAGAAATTATTTAAAAAAAAAAAAACTATAGTAATAATCAGAGAACACAAGTAACAAGTTAATAAAAACATTAATTTCGATAGATGTCATCAATACTATGCAACAGAAGGGCTGTAAAATTACCAGCCACCACCATGTTTTCCACCGCCACCACCGCCGTATTTACCACCACCGCCACCGCCACCATAACCGCCACCTCCTTTACCACCAGAACTTATGATGTAGCCACCTCCACCTCCTCCTTTGCCGCCTCCATAACCACCACCACCTCCTCCTTTGCCACCGCCATAGCCACCACCACCACCTCCTTTGCCACCGCCATAACCACCACCACCGCCTCCTCCTTTGCCACCGCCGTAACCACCACCACCGCCTCCTTTACCACTGGAAATTATTACATAGCCTCCACCGCCACCACCTTTGCCGCCGCCTCCATAGCCGCCACCACCACCACCTTTACCGCCACCACCACCATAGCCTCCACCGCCTCCACCACCTCCTTTCAGATAACCACCAGAAACCACAGCCACTGCTGAACAGACCACTAGTATCACCACAATTAAACGCATTTTCGAAATTCTATTCGAAACTGTTGTAGTTTCTTGATATCTTTTAAATGAAATGCCGCTAAATCGTTTAAGTTCTGTTAATCAAACAATATTTGAAAATCGACTGACTCTGAAAATCATAATTCATTCAGTCTTTATATATGATTCTTACAACAATTCTAAACTTTTATGTTGCAATCTTCATTAAGTGCAACTTATTTGAAACTTTTCCCTTTTGTTTCACTATGAACATCAATTAAAATCAGTCAAGTGCATTCATTTCATATAAAAATTTAATAAAAATTTAATTTTGTCTTTAATTTTTTTTGGTTATTGTTTGTTTTACCAACTGTATTTAGCTTTTAGAGGGTTAATCTTCAATGTAATGGATTATCAAAATTTTAACAGTTGAACATCTATTACCGCTTATGTTGCAGTAAATAGCTGACAATGCAATAGCTGAGTTAATGCAGAAATAGAAGAGTCGTAAAGAGGCTTTAAGATTAATGAAGTTTTCGATTGAAGCATTTTTATTCAGTAAGGATCTGAAGATATTAGAAACCTATGTAGAAACCTTTTATATACTGTGGGGGTGAGCGGGGAAATAACGATAAAATAAAATATTTGGCAAAATAAGAAAATAACACAAAATATTAATTTTCCATAAACAAATGTATTTATTAAATACACAACATACCTTTCGGATTGGGAGTTCTTCGGATATTAATTATTATTTGCTTTTTTCTTATTGACAATTCACAATTATTCATTTAGTACACATAGTTATAAATTACTTACGGCTAAGCTTTACATTAGGGTGGCGAGCGTGAACATCCCGCCGCCCTTGCAACATTGCAACAAGCGGACCGAGACGTCACCTGACCAGAGATCAATAAGTTTACAATTCAGAATATAATTCATAGCTTATAGTAAATTCAAGTGAAAGAATAAAAGAGAGAAATAAGAAAGGAGATATAAAAAATAGATATAAAAACATTTCTAATTGAAAAAATATGAATATATGAAATAACAAAAAAAGAGCTATTTGCTTAGCACGTTGATTACGATGGTAGGCCGCGATGTCGCATTAGAAGCAGCCACGATAGTCCCATTACTGGTGGAAAGCTGACCTGCAAACGCGCAATTTCTCTTCAGAGCCTGGTTGTGGGTTGTGCTCTTATTCTTTGGCTGGAATCAACTATAATCGAGGTTGTCGTTGGCAGGGAGTTCGACAGATAGCCCACGGGGTATTAAATGATCTGTAAAAATGAAAACGACAAACACACAACAGAAAAAGAGAGAACGAATTAATACTGCTCTAGATTAGAAATCGACACGAGCTTCACAATTGGCCGTATTAGAATGCCATTGGCAGTTCGAATTTCGGCCACTCGGATTTCGAATCAGTGTCAAAATAAACCTGTTCTATTCGACTAAATTTTCATGATTCTGCGATGAGTTTTCTGACGAGTAAAAGTGGTCATCATAGGGTATCAACTTTAAGTAGAGATTCCACACGATTCCAATTCTCAGTGCCTACCTGGTCCACGATAAGCGATACTTGATATGCCACAAAAGTTGGCCAATGGAACGGGGGTTTTTGAAGTCACGATAGAACGATAGTCGAATCTCTCCAACCAAGGCTTCCGATCTGGTAAGATTCAACTTCTTACGAAGTGAAAACACCATTTTTTGCCAATAGAGTTGCACAGCAGAGCTCTAAACGGGGTAAAGCTTACACTTCTACAGGCACAGGCTTTTACTTTGGCTGCGAGCAAGTGGGTGACAAATTCATCAGACGGGGTTAGGATTCTACTATACAGAATGGCAGCTTATGCTATCTCAGAAGCATCACAAAATTGCATGAAGTACTTCACGCTGAGGGTTAAAATTTACCCAACGGGGGATGTTAATCCTGTCGATGTACGAATAATCATCGACAAACGTCGGTTGGTTGGACGGTCTTGTTCTCTCTTAGTACAAAAGGTTGGCTTTTTCATCCCTCTTAAATTGTTTGCGAACTTTTCGATATTTGTTGTTGTATACAAACCCTATTTAAATCCCCTTCCATATCTAACGAATCTGGCCCTTCCATCAAGACTTTGCAAAGGACAATTAATGATTGTATAACGAATTTGTCGTTGCTGGGCATAGAAACTCAGAATTGGGATACCATCTTCGTTTACATTTGCTCCACGAAACTTCCCGAACACACCCTAGGTCTTTGGGTGCAGTCTCAAGGGCCTTGCTCAGACCTACACAAGTGGAGAAAGATGGACGAACTCTGGAATTAGTTTCGGACATTATCGGCAGCCACAATTTTGCCCAAGGTACTGCTCAGATTAATAATCAAAGCAATTCTAGTAATCCCCGAATCATCCCATTCGTTTGTGTTCGGACTCTTTGAGAATGACGGTTAGTGCTCGCTTGGCAACCGTTAAAAAACACAAATGCTGCACCAATTGTTTGGCAGCCTCGCATGAGTTCAAAAGATGCCAGAGCTCAAATGTTTGCTATATTTGCAAACAAAAACATCATTCGCTAATTCATCGTATCGAATCTTCCTCCCGGGAGAAACCGAGGGCTGAAACTAACCCCGCTAACCCTTCTCCAGAAATCCCTCGGCCTTCTCTTGCACAAAGACGAAATGAAGTGGAAGGTGGCCCATCTACATCCGCTGCTGCTCGATCTTTACAGAATTTCGCTACCCGTCTACAGTCCACCCCGTCTTCAATAGTTCTGTTAGGAACTGCCAAAGTTAATATAAAGTTGAATAATGCGATGTTTTTGCGAGAGCTCTGTAGACCCAACGTCTCAAGTTACTTTCATCTCTCGAAAATTGCAACGGAAGCTAGATCTTCCAACCCGTTCGGCACCTGCTGCCAATATTGTGGGCCTTAATGGCGCAGTGGTAGCAAACTCTACAAAACTTTGTATTATTTCCCTAGAAACTTCTATTGATCCATTGTTTAAATTGACTACAGAAGCGTATGTTGTTGAAAAGCTCACTGCTAAATTACCCACATGCTCGTTAGCGAAGACGAATTGGATCGTTGGCGATTTATTTGAAATGATTGCTGATTGTGTTGTTGTTGTTGCTGTGACTGCAAATTGGTTAGAGGATCAAAGGTCTGTAACAATCTTCCCGAAGGCACTTCGTCAGACATTTAGTTGATGGTGCGGGTGGCGGCAGCGGTAGTGGTTTATCTACCACTAAAGCAAATAGCCACGAGGTTTAAATGTGTTCTTAAAAGCTCTAGGCTTTCACTATAGATGTGGGTTATTGGATTATTTAGTTAGAAACTGTCATTAAATAATTTCGCAAAACAGACATTTCCACATTGAAATGCCTTTTAAAAAATATCCTCCCTTCCTTCCGTCCTTCGAGCCGGATATTAATTATTCTTTGCTTTTTTCTTAGTGACAAAACACAATTATTCATTTAGTACACACAGTTGTAAATTACTTAAGGCTAAGCTTAACATTAGGGTGGCCAGCGTGAACATATACAAAAGAAATACATATGTATATATACAAGGTTTTAGCAGGTGATCAAAATGCAAGAATTTCGAAATCTAAAATTGGAAATGTTTGAACTATACTTTGCTTCTGATTAAAGACGTCATATTATTCAGTTTCATGATCGAAAACTCCAAAAAGCTACTGAAACATATCCTACTTTGAAAGCAATTATCTTTTAATAAATACTAGGTATGAATATCTGTTTAGGCCAGTTCGACATTGTAATACTAGTTGTTATGTACGTAGATACTTATTTCCTCGATATAATATAATAATATTACTGTCCTGAATGCAATTTATTCTATTTCAGCACATATATTTTTATTTAATATAGAAAAAAGGTTTCGATTCAATTACCAAACCATTTTTTTAATAATTAGCAAAGTTATAGAGTATTTCATGTAGTGGCTGTGTTGCCTCTATTTTACTATTGGAAGTTAGTTTTTCAAAGGAATTGTTCAGTAGACTGTCTACATGCTTATTCAGCCTGGCAATCATATAATATTCCACCTTTATTCCATATTTCCTTTGCACAGTTACGTCCTTTTTTAATTTGTTTAATAATGATATGATAATATATTTTGATTTTCGTTTCAAATTGGATTTGTTTTTAAATAAAACTAAAAATTTATGTATTTAAGAATAATATTTCAAAATATTTTATTACAAATTATTTAAAACGAAAAGTTATAACAATAATCAGTGAACACAAGTAACAAGTTAATAAAAACATTAATTTCGATAGATGCCATCAATACTATGCAACAGAAGGGCTGTAAAATTACCAGCCACCACCATGTTTTCCACCGCCACCACCGCCACCATAACCGCCACCTCCTTTACCACCAGAACTTATGATGTAGCCACCTCCACCTCCTCCTTTGCCGCCTCCATAACCACCACCACCTCCTCCTTTGCCACCGCCATAGCCACCACCACCACCTCCTTTGCCACCGCCATAACCACCACCACCGCCTCCTCCTTTGCCACCGCCATAACCACCACCACCGCCTCCTTTACCACTGGAAATTATTACATAGCCTCCACCGCCACCACCTTTGCCGCCGCCTCCATAGCCGCCACCACCACCACCTTTACCGCCACCACCACCATAGCCTCCACCGCCTCCACCACCTCCTTTCAGATAACCACCAGAAACCACAGCCACTGCTGAACAGACCACTAGTATCACCACAATTAAACGCATTTTCGAAATTCTATTCGAAACTGTTGTAATTTTTTGATATCTTTTAAATGAAATGCCGCTAAATCGTTTAAGTTCTGTTAATCAAACAATATTTGAAAATCGACTGACTCTGAAAATCATAATTCATTCCGTCTTTATATATGATTCTTACAACAGTTCTAAACTTTTATGTTGCAATCTTCATTAAGTGCAACTTATTTGAAACTTTTCCCTTTTGTTTCACTATGAACATCAATTAAAATCAGTCAAGTGCATTCGTTTCATATAAAAATTTAATAAACTTTTAATTCAAAAGCATGAAGAACATCGTTATTTTTTTTTTTTTTTTATTTATTATTATTTTTTTTTTTTTTGTTATTGTTTGTTCTACCAACTGCATTCAGCTTTTAGACGGTTAATCTTCAATGTAATGGATTACAAAACGTTTTCGCATGTTAGCGAAAAAAAATTTAGTCATTAAAGCATGCATTTTAGTACTTAAACAAAAAAAATTTATTTAAATTTAGAAGAAAAAAATTTATTTATTTAATATTAGTTACAGCCTTTTAGTTTCTAAAATATTCTCTGTTTAAGACTTATTTCGACAGTATCTGATATATTTTGGAAGAGACAAAATAATTGTTATTGGAAAATACTAAACGCAAGTATTCTTTCATCTATAGTTTAGAGGCTTATTTAACTAATTTTTAGTTGAAGTCGTTTATAACAAAAATTTTCCAACAAAATCGGTAACCATATTCAGTGTGAGAATTGCTTATTAATAAGTCCAATAAAAACCTAAGAAACCTATGTCCCCACACTGCACACAATATGGAATTAAGAGTTATACCAACGAATATACTAATATTAGTGAAAGATGAAAGATAATTAAACCCTTACAAAAAAATAAGAGGTTCCCCAGAGATGATAAAAGTCGAGCAGCAAAATTCTTGCTCCTGTTGTTTCTCAATACGGGAGTCAAAAAATCTCCCAGCTTAAATCGTTGAAGACAGAATGTAACAGACCGCAGATATTTTAGACCAATCATCCTACAGCACACTAATGACCGTGTGATCGCCAAAAGACTGGCAATAAGTCTCATGCCCAAAGAGAAACGAGCCTGGTTCCAAGCCCATTCGACGATGTTAACAGCCCAAAAGCGCAACACCTTACCATAGACTTTGAAAAATCTTATTTTATCCTGAAGCACTCTATAAAGGCGAATCACCCAATATCATAAGACCTATCAGGGGCCTGAATGTGATCAAGGCAGACGGGATAAATATTTTTTAATTGCGCACACGATATAATAATAACGTAAGCAATATCCCAAAAAAAAAGCTGTACATAACAGCCGGGAAGGTCTCAACTATGCTGACGATATCTGCTTGATCTATTTTTCCTTCCTAAATATTGATTTTGAATTGATTCTGGTTCTGTAAATATTAAATAATACGTATCAGCAAAATATCAGCATAAAAAAAACAAATAAGTGGTAAGCATTCTAAATACGAGACCAATTGCTGAACTGATTCTGCTGTCTGTGTAACATATTGAACAAGGGTTGTGGGGTGGCTTCAAAGTTGATATATCCAATCGCATAAACACGGTTGGTCAAGACTCCGGCTGACTTAAATTAGAAAGGAACCCATTGTGTATACCCAGGCGCACCGTGTAGGCATGTTAGACTTGGAATACTTATTGCATGACAGAACGGAAAACAAAACATATACCAAATCCTGTCTTAATTTGAAAACGAAAGTAGAGTTTAAACACACTTTTGGACAACATTGTAAAAGAGGCCATTTTTTTTGTAAATCACAAGACTGTCGAAGACCAAGAAGACCGTACTGGAAATGCTTCGTCTAAAGGTTTTTTTATATTCAAGAGCAGATTACCTTCAAACTTGCTCATATCTTGAGTTACCCTCCTGCATGCAACTGAGTAGCATAGTGTATATTTACATTACTTTGATTGAGCTCTTGCACTAGATAGAAAGGTGTTCAGGCTTTCCAATGATAGTCAGAGGAATAAATTGGTTTAAAACTTTTATAGAAACTATTTTCCACGCCAAGATCTACTGAACAGTAATCTTAAGGTAGAATAAGCCGAACGTTCAGAAAACGTATAGGAACGTGAGGTCGTGTATATACATATATATCGTGTATAGAGTTCAAACCTTAGGTCTGACGTTTTAAAAGAAAAAAAAAAGTAAAACATTTAAAACATTGCATAATTTATCACTTGTCAACCATACTAGCAATTTTTTAAACAATCTGTTATCGTTTCATATCTATCTGCGATGTAGTATACCAAATATTTTCGTCAACTGCTTCTCACTTATCTTTTTGACTTTATTTTCAGTTCATTTTTATTTCAACTCCTAAACATTTTCATTGTATTTTAAATACTTTCAAATACTTCATATTGTTCATATGAGTGAGTATCTGATAATGTTTAGATCATGATTTGACAATTAAAATATTTTATGATCTGTTTGGATTATTAATTACAAAATAAATCACTGTTCGTTCATTGTTTAATACGCGGGAAAGCTTCATTTATGGATGCATGAATTCATTGCGCTTTGCAATTCACAGAGAAGGTTTTCATTAAAATAATTGTAATTATCAAAATGAAGTGTTTGATTATTAACAATTTCCATTTAATATTATAGCATGCCACCATCAATTCACAAGCAGGAAATCTTGAGTTCAAGAGACTGTGGGTTACAGTTGTTAGTGAATATGAAGTGTTATGCTAAAAACATGTATTTTATTTTTTTCTTTTTAAAGAATTACCTTAAGGGTATTGCAGTTAAATATAAAAAAAGAAATTCTAAATGAATAATATTTGCTTAGAGTACAGAGTAAGATAAAATAGAGTCGAATTAGTGAACTTTCCATTCTAAACTTTTCAAATTATTTTTTAATTTTTAATTAATATATACAATTTCGTTTTACACAATTTTATAATCAATTATCTTAAATTAAAGTCTAAGCATAAATTTAAGGTTATCCATTTAGTGGTTTCAAGACCGGGGTTTACTAATGCTGTTATCTTCAAACTGAACGGTTAGTACAGCATAGTGTATTATAGTATAATACAGTACAGTATAGTATAATATAGTATAGTATAGTACAGTACAGTATAGTATAGTACAGTATAGTATAGTATAATACAGTATAGTATAGTTTTTTTTTGGGTCTACGTCAGAGTCAACGTCTTAGCGAATAGCGTCTTATCTCATAACGTTGGCGTATATAAAATCCAACATTTTCAAAGTGTGCATTTACCTCACTTTATACATATTTCGTACATGACTACCATCAAATATTATAATCTAAACTTTATGTATAGTTTTATATAACTTTACATTTAAAACAACAAAATGGACAACCCTTTATAAGCATTTTTTTTTTTTTCATTTAGCTTTACGTACAGCAATATGCATGCGGTCATAATTTATTACAAAACTAAGTAATTATTTTTCGGTAATAAATTAGTAGACGCTGTTTTAATTTTGAAATTACAATTACAAGTAATTATTTTCAGTTTTCTTCAAGCACTTGAATTAACCACTCCAAACGCTACTCAGCATCTCAGAAAGCGTTTTGCTATAAAAAAAACACTTGTCTCAAGGTCGGAAAATAATTAATTGCGCTCATATTTACAACAATTATATTAAATCAGAGTTTTATGTTTGTTGCAAACAAAGAAGGGAACATAAATTTAAACAATTTAGTGAAGTAAACGGCTACTTTATTAATAATTTAACCATAAAAATTAAACTACTGTGTCGCTGTTAAAATGTAACTTTTTAAAACAGACAATTGTGGTTTATCACTGCATACAAAGTAATATGTCCTTAATGTATTCAAATAAATATGTTTAAAAAAAAAAGTTTTAATTTTTTAGGTTTTTCAATTATATAGGGTTTTCGAAGGGAGACTTCCGAACTGTAATAGTTGATAACTGCCTTCTTGTTGAAGCTAAGTCTGTCAAATTAGATGTCATTTATGTACTATTTGCCAAAGAGGGCTAACTTATAGTTTTCAAAAAAAGTCACTTGTCACGTTTTTAATAATAATAATTCTTTATTCACTGCGCTATTACAACTGTATTCGGTGATTACAACCTCACGTGTCTACGTTTACCAAAAGAAGAAAGATGTAGAACATGACGCTATCTTTAATTGTTAATTATCTATAATGACATTTTCTTATTAAAATGCAACTAGATGTCGCATTAGCATTATGATTCACAATAGGTGTTTACATGTATTTTGCATCTTACTCTACATCCCCCTTTTTTAGATACATATCTTAACTTTTAGTTAATACTTCAATAATTTAATTTACAATACATTAGAACTCTTAGTTAATATTTCAATAATTCAATTTACAATACATTAGAACTCTTAGTTAATACTTCAATAATTCAATTTACAATATATAGCAGACTTTAAATTAAATTCCGTTCTTAATTTAAAATATAATAATGATACAAAAAAAACAATCGAAAATATCTATTACATATTCTAATCAAGTACATAATCATCCACCCATGCGGGTGCTTTTCTTTGTCTAACTGGACGTAATGAAGAACCAATTTCTTCATTTTCTGCAGAAGATAAAGCTTCTGGATTGACTTGTAAATCTTCAGAATTATATTGCAAAACAGAACGATCTTCGATATTATTTTCAATTATGTAATTTTCATCTGGGTTATATAATTCTTCCGAGTCACAAAAATTTGTACCCGATACAGGGATAAGGTGAATTCTGTTTCGTCTATATTTCATTCTATCCGCTTGAATCAAATACGATCTTGGTTCATCCAGTTTTCGTAAAATTTTTCCGTATTTTCGCAAATCAATTATCCATACCCTATCCCCTGCTTTTAGTTCCGAAAGGTCTTTTGTACCATGTCTCCTATTATAGTTTTCAATTTGCCTTCTCTTAATCAATACCTCCCTATCCTTTACCTTGCCATTGCAACCCTTTTCTAATGCACTGGGCAACATCGGAACCAATGATTTAAATTTTCGACCCATCATTAATTCAGCAGGAGAAAATCCATTTGCCAATGGGGTCGAACGATAATTGAGTAGGGCTTCATGAATGTCGTCGCATTTTTTCAATAATTGCTTTGCCACTTTAACTGCCGATTCTGCAGCACCATTCGATTGGCTGTAATAAGGGCTACTTGTCACATGTTGGAAATTATAATCAAGGGCAAACTGTTTAAATTTTGATTGAAACTGGGGACCGTTGTCACTTCTACATACAGAACAAATCCCAAAACGTGAAAAAAATATTTTTACATTTTCAATAATGTCCTCTTCGGTCATAGAGGTTAAAGGAAAAAATTCAAAATAACGAGAGTAATAATCGGTTATTATAAGATACCATGTATTCCACTTAAATAAATCTAAACCTATTTTTTCCATAGGTCGAGTGGGTAGGCTCTCAGATTTGAATGTTTCCCTTTTATTAATTCGTTCCTCAAGACATTTTGGACAATTCTTTACCAAGTCCTCTAACTGTGTACTAAGACCTAACCACCAAACCGACGTCTGTGCTAATCTACGACATTTCGTAATACCTTGATGACCAACATGTATAAAATTAAGAACTTCCATTTGCAAATCTAGAGGGATTATTATTCGAGAGTCTTTTAACAACAAATTCTCCGAAAATGAGATATCATACCGGTATTGATAATAAGGTGTCATAAAATCTGGTAATTTTCCCTTAGGTGGCCAACCGTCCACTGAATATTGGCGCAATAGTTGACATACTGGGTCGCCTGTTTGAGATGTAATAATTTTCCCTAAATACCTATCTCTAACTGGAAGGTTTTCAACAATAAAATGAACAAAAGCCTCAACCTCCATTCCTAGCTCCTGAGGTTCATTAACCCGATGTGGTATCGGACTGCGAGATAGAGCATCGGCAATTTTGAGGTCCTTTCCTGGCACATATATCACTGAGTAGTCATAGCGCATGAGTCGCATTCTAAATCGCTGAAGTCTTGGTGTCAATGTATCCAAATTCTTGGACTGCAAAATCTGAACTAACGGTTTATGATCCGTCTCAAAAACCACATGAACACCTGTTATATATTCCGCCAGTTTCTCCGCGGCCCACGTTATACCTAGTGCCTCACGTTCGATCTGAGCATAGTGTCTTTCTGTTTCTGTCATGGTTCTGGATATATACGAAACTACTTGTCTGTTGCCTTGACCGTCCACTTGAAACAAGCAAGCACCAATACCATAGCACGATGCATCTGAGCTAATGATTATCTGCCTTGAGGGGTCATAGAAGGCCAAAATTGGCGCTTTTGTTAAACTATTCTTAATTTTTCTGAAGGCCGTTTCCTGGACTTCATCCCACACAAAATCAGTTTTGCCCGTTAATATATTTATAGGTTCCAATATTTGTGAGCGTCTAGCAATAAACTTTGCAACGAAATTAACCATACCCAGAAACCGTTGGACCTCAGTCTTATTTTCAGGTCTGGGATAATTAATTATTGCCCGTATTCGTTCCGGATCAACCGAAATACCCTCTCCCGAGAGGACGTAACCTAAATATGTAACACGGTCCACACCAAAACATGATTTCTCCTTATTTATGGTTATTCCCTCCTTGTCCAGACGTTCTAAAACCTTCTCTAGTGCCCTGTCATGTTCCTCATGATTTCTTCCAAAAATCAAAATATCATCGACATGTGATATACAATTCTCTATTCCATCCAGAACTTTATTAAATTTTGAAACAAAATATTCGGGTGCACAAGAGATTCCGAAAGGTAGCCTTTTAAAAATGAAACGCCCAAATGGACATATAAAGCAAGTTAATAATTGGCTTTCCGGTGTTAATTTAATTTGGTAAAATCCCTTATTGGCATCAATTTTTGAAAATATTTTTGCTTCCCTAATTTCCGCTAAAGAAAGCTCAATCCTTGGCATTGGGAAATAAGGTCTAATAACTGCCTTGTTTAACTGAGTGTAATCTACGCAGAGTCTAATCTCATCGTTGGGTTTAGGAACAACTACAATGGGACTAACCCATTCAGTTGCGTCATCTATACGTTCGATTATGTCCTGACTCAATAATCTATCTATCTCAATTTTCAGTTTAGGAAGTAAAGGAATTGGTACTCTCCTCGGTATAGATTGTACAAAGGGGATTGCATTCTCCTTTAATTTAATGCTTATTTCTCCCCTAAACTCCCCAATTTCCCGAAATAGCCCGGGGTATCTGGAAATTATATCCGAAGACTGATCCCTATTTTCCGAAACATAAAAGTTTTCCAATACTGGGGGTTCAATAATTCCTAAAGTAACGATTGCATTTCGTCCCAATATGGGAGTACCTAATCCACTGACAATGTAAATGTCGTCCGAAAATTTCCTATCTTTGTAAATTAAAGTCATTCTAGAAACTCCTACAACCATTAAAGAGTTGCCATCAGGGCCGTTTAAAACCGTAGCTGTTTCAGAAATATTCAAGTTATGACCTTCCGGAACTAAATTTTCAGGGATGCAGACACAATCTGCTCCCGTATCTATCAAAAACTTTAATTTATTTTTCAATTCAAACACGAAACACTGAATAAACCACGATTCTACACCCGATTTTTTAATTTCGCCAACGAATAGTTTACTAATCGATCCTATCATGTACTCATCTTTATGACTTTCTGAATAATTGTTTTTAGGTTCATTCTGTTTTACAATATTTACATTTCTAGTTCTATCAGATTTCAATTTGTTTTCATTTTTCTTCTTACAAACATTTGCAAAATGTCCACGTAGACCACAAAGTTTACAATTTTTGTTTTTAGCTGGACAATTATTTCTATTATGGGATGTTTTATATCCACAATAACTACATATTTTATTTTTATAACTTAAATTATAGTTACCACCACTGCTAGATTTTTGATACCCAGTACTTCGCTGTTGACCACCATAATTTTGCTGCTTGGCTTCTTTTTGGACGTTGTAAACATGTTTATCATCTGTTATAATTCTAGTCTGTTTTATCTGGATCTCTGCTTGACGTGCTGTGTCCATTGCAATTTTTAAGGTTAGGTCTGACTTCATTTGCATTTGTTCACTGACTTTTGTATTAAGCATACCAACCACAATTCGGTCTCGAATTAAATCATCTTTTAGGTTTCCATAATCACAGTTTTCTGCCAAAGAGTGCAGATCCGTTATGAAGCTGTCAATAGATTCGCCTTGTTTTTGTGAACGTGAGTTGAACTTAAAGCGCTCGAAGATAACATTTTTCTTTGGGTTGAAATAGTTGTCAAACAAATTTAAGGCACTTGCCAGAGTTGTTGGCGAATGGCCAAATTGTAGCAAAACTTCTTCACTTTTCTCACCCATTATGTAAAACAGCAAATCAATTTGTTCCTGTGGAAGTTTTGTTAATTGTCCGGAGACACTCATGTACCGCTCAAACCTTTTACGCCACTTTGTCCAACATTCTGGTTGTAAAAAATTAAAAGGCTCAGGAGGAGCGACATTAGCAACAAAAACCTTTTCGTTTTTGTCTTCTTTTGGGGCCATAATCACTTCTTTTTATATTTTTTATTTAAAAAATTTCGGTTTTACCGCTGCCACCATGTACTATTTGCCAAAGAGGGCTAACTTATAGTTTTCAAAAAAAGTCACTTGTCACGTTTTTAATAATAATAATTCTTTATTCACTGCGCTATTACAACTGTATTCGGTGATTACAACCTCACGTGTCTACGTTTACCAAAAGAAGAAAGATGTAGAACATGACGCTATCTTTAATTGTTAATTATCTATAATGACATTTTCTTATTAAAATGCAACTAGATGTCGCATTAGCATTATGATTCACAATAGGTGTTTACATGTATTTTGCATCTTACTCTACAATTTATTCAGCTTGTTTTGCCGCAACGTCATGGACAACCATAAACAACTGACTTATGTTCGTATAATGGGCTCTGTGGCATTTGACAATTGATCCTAATTTTTATCGGACGATCTTTAGCAATGAGACCCATATTTGGATGTATTAGTACGTAATACTAATCTACATTAGTTCTAAGAGCGTACAATTATCCATTGTACAAGGAACAATTAGATTTGATTGACATGTCTAAGATCATGGAAAAGAATAAACATATTGGTAGCAGTGATGCTCGTACATTAAGCATCAACATGATATTGATTTTATCCAAGCATGTCGAGATTTACAGTTTAGCATCTACTACGATCAACAAATATGCCAAGAGACTGCTGAAACGCAGTCTCTGAAAGAAACGTTTTTTTTTCGAATTTCTTCTTGTTCGATATGTCTGAACTGAGTAGTGTATCACGTGCTCTCGTTTAATAAGCAAACAACATACATCGCTAGAATTTGATAGCTTGATGCGGGTTACTCGCTGGTGGCATCATCAGGCCATAATTCTTTCGAAATAAGGAAGAAGATTTCGTTACGGCGTATGATAAGTCATGCGCCATGCTTATTGAATTTTTGAAAACGAACATCAACTACATTTGGTTCGGACAAGACGTTGCAACATTCAGAGCCCTTGAAATGCGCTTTAGAGAAGTGATTCTGTTCACTGGTACCTCGTTCAAGCGATTTAATGCTTCTAAATGCTAAATAAATGACTATGCTACATCATTAGTTTATGCGGTAGAACCAGTCATTACTGTAGCATTGGAAGCCAATATTGATGCCAGACTTCTTCGCTCATCACGTAAGTCGCAAGAGCCCAATTAATCAAACTATCTTCACAACAATAAAAAGTTTTTATGAATATACAGTTATGTAAAGAATAATAAGGACATCAAAATGACATTTAAAGCTTATTCTCAGCTTGTGGAGTTGACTTAAGGATTTCATGCTCCACAAACATCAGCACTAATTGAGGTTCACACTTTTTGTATTCTTTACGATTTACTGCCTTTCCGAATTAAAATCCTTTCAGTTGGTTAAACAAAATTTTATTTACGAAATAATTACCCAAAATAAAAATGAACTTGACAAACATATTTCATAACAGTTAACACAGAAATTAACACTTTTTTCAACAATTGACTTTTAAAGCTTTTTACAGAACTTTTTACTTGCTGTGGCGACAACCACATTTTTACCACCAACCACCGCCACCATAATAGCCGCCATAACCGCCAGATTTCCAGCCGCCATAACCACCACCATATCCACCGCCAATACGGACAACTTTAACAATTTTAGGACCACTGTTCCAACCACCATAACCACCACCATAGCCACCTCCATAGCCACTGCTATAGCCACCATTCCAGCCACCACTATTCCAGCCCGAATGAATATAACCAGCCGAAGCAATAGCAATCAATGCGAATAGTACGATTAAAACCTTCATGATCGATTGTATTCCTTAATATCTGCGTGCAAGACGTAAAATTGTTTCAGAACGAATATCTTTAGAAGACTGTTACTAAAATGCACGCATCTTCTGGTATTTATATTACTCTCCTAGAAACATTTGCCTTTAAAATGAAATTTTTTGTCTGTTTTTTATTTTTAGACAAACCACACTGATGGCTGATAATTGTCCCCAGAAATAATCCAACAACTGATATGTAGCAATAAAAATGTTAAAATTATTGAAGTTGCACCAGCATAAAGTCGACAAGTTGTTAATATAAGTAGTTGTTGCCGTAGCTATTGCTGTTGTAGAAGAAGTCAGGAAGAGTTTTTGTCGAAATCATACTAAAACCAGAACATTAAAGACTTAAGCCCCTCCCAGCCGATCATCAAAGTTGTATGCTTCTGCAGCACAAAAAATTTTTAACAAGAAATTCATCAGGGTCAACTACTTCAAACGTACAAATATGTATGTAAGTCAGTACTTACTATAATGTATTTTTTATCTTAATTTTTTTTAAATACAATTTAATCGCATAATAAAATATCATCTAAAACACTCATACTCACATAAAGTTTTGACACTTGGCGTGGCCACAGTTTGGTTGTTTTGGCATAGTTGATGTGCTTTTAAAAAAATCAAAAGATTTCCTACAGCATCATTTGCATCAATCATTTCTACACCAAATTAACGATTATATGTAGTTTTTATTTTCAAAAAAATAAATTGCTACGAGATTAAACGTTCCGGAGATAATCGAATGAACAACTTGTTCTTTTAGTTTCAATTTTATTTCACTCACAACAAGAAGAAACAATGATTCAATGCATCACTCAATTCAGTTACAGGTAAAACTGCTTTTAATTTTAACCGTTTTTTCATTTTTTTTTTTTTGCAATACATTTTTCAGCAACGAAAGGAATGGGGAAGAACCTCAAGGACGAAATAAATGTACTGTTCAAGGATTTTTGTGTTTTAGTCTCCATTTCTTGTTCCAGTAACGGAATTGATTATAAAACTACTTTTAAGGAAAACGATTGGACCTTAAAGTACCCTACAATCCATAGTAGACAAATAATTCAATTTATAGCCAATATGCTAATGAAATAAACTAAAAATAAACGAGCCGATAAAACGAAAACTAGCTCCACAAAAATACGGAAAAACCAGGACAGAAACATGAAAAAAACAAAGAAATTGAACAACAACAATATAACAAAGAAATTACGGTAACTAAGAAATACAATAACAAAACAGCAAAGAAATTACTAGAATAAAACTGGCAAAAAAACTAGGTAAAAATGCAACCACGAAAGATAGAAAAATGAAAGAATAACAATATCACATCAACAGTTATTTCCAGAAGTTACCAGATCGAATATAAAGTACCAAGAAATGTAACGAAAAACAGTGCTGCCTGTGAATTGTTCTAAATAGCGTCACATGTAAGCATTATTGCATTAAAAGCAGCAAAAGCTTCGTAGAATAAAATTATAATCGCGTCGTTATTAATTAATTTAAGTCTTCAATCCCCATATTTCAGTTGAAATTTTTAAAAGGATACAAATACAGGAACTGTACTTGACGCCGAAAACTCTACAACGAACAAATTGTCCAGCAAGGATGCACATTGCACTGGATTATATTCCAATTGGAACACATAATGGCGGTAACGAACACAGAAGCCTCAAATTGGGCCCTGTTACAAAACTAAATTCTCTAATTATGCCAATGATCTATACAGTCTCATACATATTATTAAACTACTTATCCGTTATCCACATTGAAGATATACATTGGATACACAATTACAGCAGAAAGAAGGTCTGATGAACAGACAAGACTTGCAAAGCCATCTATACGGCCTTTCATTAAGCGCTTCCAATTTTTAAATTTTAATAATCCATTGATGCCATTATATCGTGATGCAAAATTCGTCAAGTTGTAATCTGCGAAAGGCCTATTTCTTGTGAGCAACATAAAATTGACAGCTTCGAATTCTCCTGCTCTCTCTCACGTCCTGTGGTTATAAATATTTTCGGCTTCATTGAAGTACGAGTGTTGGTCGATTGTTTACTGAACTAGTGGACTCGTATTCATCCACCACATTGCTTATAGTCCTGTAGGTAAAACGATTATGATATTTGTTAAATGAGCAAAGCATGTGGTATGTTGCCCGAAAAGAATACTCATTTTGATACAACAAGCCCATTATTTCCACAAGGTATTGAATGTTATATCCATCCATGATGATTTGTCAAAACATACTGAATAAATGACAACAAATTGGACAAATGTCGAACGGCTATCTATCAACTCTTAAAGGTAAGAAATCCCTATTGGAAGATCAGATTATTCTTGTGATCCTAAGTACGAGTTGCAATTTTATTAAAAAAAAATTTTAGTTTTCATAAAGCGGCCATTCAGTATGTAGTATAAAGTGTGATCAATAATTAAAGAACTATACCGGTTCGAATGTACTGCAATAAAAAAATATTCATCATGATATTCGAATTTTAAAACTTAAAAGGTATTAAATACTCGACTTAGACATTAAATACACGACTTAGCAACTTAGTTACAGCTACAATAACCGCAGAATAGCACAAGACACTATTTCAACAGAGCCTCTAAACAACAATAGAATACAAACTCTTTGAAAGACGTAGTTTCTTAAAAAAAAACTTAGAATTCAATGATAAAATTTCTTAGCACTACGCTAAATACAACAATCCGATATATTCACAGAATATGCTGTTTCTAGGTAATGACAGCTGGCAACCCTATTATTCTAGAACATGCAATATTACATTAATCAGCTACTTAGGTGGCAAAACTTGAAAACAGAAAACTGCAAAAATGTTGAGACATTTCCTTGAAAATAAAAAAACGTCGATATCCTTATATCCTTATCTCTAGCATTACAAAGCATATTCATCTAGCAAGGTTTCCTGCTGGAGTATCTATAAAAGTTCACACACTGTTCAAGTTTTTCGCGTATTATCAGTCTCCAGTTATCCATTGATCAGCGGCAGCTTCTTTAACCTTGTAAATTCCGCTCTAGTGACATCAAGTGACCAGTTCGAGCCTTTCTCTTACTTTTAAAAACCACAAAGGGTAGTAAATTAAAGTGGTTTGTGCAATTAGTTATGGCTGATTAAAAAAAAAAAAACTCTTCAGAAATTGATCTCAATACAGTCTTTAATGCAGGTTTTATTGTTGTTCTTGTCTTTTGTGAAACGACACTTTATTAAGCGGCATGGAATTTTTAGCTTTTTGCAATTTTCCATTCATTCAATGTATAACTCTACAGACAGTGTGTTTATGTTTCAATGCTTTTGTTTAGTCATCAACAGGTTTAAACTGATGGTTTTAACATTTACACACAATGGTGCCAAAACGAGGTACCAACAGAATAAAGAGAATTTCGTAGTAAAACAGCAAAAATTCCACAAGACAGAATAAATAAAAGACAACACTGTTGCAACATGACGCGAACAATTGTTTCCGCTATTTACGTCAGGTTTTACTGTCTTAAATCTTCTTCATTAAAGCAAACAAAACTAATTTGAGGGTCGTTTGTAAGTGGTTCTGTGGTACTATTTCTCTTCTTTTTTTTGTTTTTTTTTCTGTTTGTTGTTTGAGAAACAACTTGAAATGAATACAAAACGTAATAAAAATTCAATTTGGCCCACACTTGTTTGTGAGTGAATTGCTGCAATGTTGCTTTAACAGATTTTGTTTAAAATAATAAAATTTTATAGTTAAGCTTTATTACAAGCCAATTAAATTTTATAACAACTACTACTCTATGTAAGGCAAAAACAAAATAATAATAATTTTAAAAAATAATTAAATTTTTAAAATTAAAATTTTTTTTCTTTTGTTTCTTTTATATTTTAATCAGATTATTAAATTAAAAATAGAAACCATAATGAAATAACAAAACATAAACGTATAAAAAACAAATTTTTTCATTAATTTTCCTTCTGTTTTTCGCATAGGCCACAATTTTCAAAACCTAAGTGCCGCTGTTTGCTACCATGTTTACCGTAGGGTGCTTCTCCATTCACCTCTAAAAAGTAATTACCCTTGGCATCGGTGGGTACAGCATAACCCATGGGTACCTCTCTGCTGGGACATTTGCCCTCACGCACACGTGTCAATGAGCTGCAACGTATGCCAATGAAATTTTCTTCATTTCCAGGATACACAGTTTCAGCATAATATTGCCAGGCTCTTCCATGAGCACAAACCACACTCAAACAGCCGGTGGGCAAGGGATCCAAACCGCCTGGATAGAAATCAATATCACCCATGGGATCACGTTTGCCTAATACACCCGGATTACTATGGATGACATCAATGAAATCAGCATCACCTCTCAATAAACCCGATAAAGTTTCGCCTTCGTTAAAGCACGGTTTAGCTGGATCCAAGCCGGTAATACGGGGTATAGATTGTTTAGTAAAATATTGGAAATAACGTCCAGCAGCACCTACAATGTGAGCACCCAAACTATGACCAATCAAATGGATATTTTCCACGGGTACAATTTTTATTAATTGCTGCAGACCTTCGGCAATATGCATACCCAAGTCATCGGTATTAAAGGCAGACCAAGTATACAAAGTATCGACAAAACGGGCAGCATCTACAGCCTTCAAAGTCATATCAAAGAATTATTCGTTATTATTGAAATAATCAACACAAATTTCATGCAACTTACCACAAAGTTAACTCCACCGCGACAGCTGTAGGCTTTTGCAAACTCATCTATGGTTTCCGATTCGTTGACTGTAGTCGTCCAGCCTGTGGCCAATATGACAACCTTTTTCGAAGGATCAAAATGTGGACTTGTCCACATATCATTGGCCTTTAAAAGTGGAAAGCTATAGCGTTCACAGGCTGTGCGCAATTGAAATTGTACTTTATTGATGTCGGGTGAAAATTTCGGTTGAATGGTCTTTGATGCCAAAGCCGATGAACCTAAAAGATTGAATTGAATGTGATTAGAATCAAAAACTATATTTATTTAAAATCTCTCCTAATAGAAATCTAGTGTCAATATCTAGGAATCTAGTTTAGGAATTATATCAACAACGAACATAACATGAAAATTAAACCACAATTCCCCTTAAGAAACGCAAGTTCCTTACCTTTACATCCATTAGAACAACTCGACTTATTTTCACAAACCGCGTTGCCTCTAAACAAGATCAGATCGCAATTCAAACTATCATGTTAAGCGCCTATCGAACTTTACCTACAAACACTTTAAGCTGAAACCAACTAAGAATAGTTGCACAAAATCATGTTCATTGCAAGACTACTACTGTGGACGCTTTATGCTCCAAGGGAAGTTAAAAATAATTATACACATCGGTTCTTCCTACAGAGACTTTCAAACTTTGGCACTTGATAATGGAAAACTTGTTGATTCAGTCAGATCATAACGTTCGGGTATATCATTCAACAATACGTGGGAAAAATGAAGTTATCTTCTTAAAATTCTGTTCGAGCAACGTACCGTGCATTACGTTTATTTTACGATCGCCGTAATCATCCTACTGGTTGCGTAAACGATTGGCCAACATCCGTATGTCAAAGAAACGCAAGATCAGAAGTGTTTAGGGGAATGCAAGGTTGGCGATTTCTCGTCGTTATAAGTCTGCCTTTTTCAGACTACAACTTTGCAAATTTTGTGTCGAGACTTGGCCTGTACAATATACACCTTACACAAGAACTGGAGCATTTGACAACTGGCCCTAATATTCATCGAAAAATCATCTTCACCGCTGAGGCCCATTTTTGACGAATGGGTGGGGACGTGAACAATGTCCCGAAAAAACTGCTACTTGTTGTGGATTGCAGGCTGGCGATGGTGCACATTTCTTTGAGAACGACTTAGCCAAGCCGTCACTGTCAACATCAAGTACTATAGGTCGACGAGTTTCAACTTCTTTTCTGAATTAAGTGCTCTAAACACCAACGACATGTGGTTACAATAGAACGGCGCTCCGTGCTACACGACTCATGTCACATGGGATAATCTGCACGAGCGATTTGACGTTATCTCCGTTTTCTTGTAGATTTTTCTTAAATTTTAGACATATGCGAAAAAGACACAAAACACAGCGTTCCTTAAAGACAATGTAACTCTTGCCTCGTTCAAATTCATGTCCCAGTTACCGAAAATTGTGCTCTTTCGATGCTCTCCACCCATAGCTGCTTGGCGGACAGTTGAACGATTTTATATTCCACATATAATAGCATCCACATGTCTTTAAAACTAATAAACAAACAAACAATTTCAGTGATATCACACACGCACTTTGTTTTTATGAAAGTCTCGATGTATTATGGTCTACAGTTGTCGGACAAGAAGTTGATTGCTGCGAGGTAGCCGCTCAATCCAGCGACAACTCTCATATCTTAATGGTTTTGTTCATTTTATACAATTTTATCTATTTCATTTTAGTACTATATTTAGATCACCTCTAAGCGTTCATATTTAAAGTCCACACTTACATATTGTATTTATCGATGACGATACAAATTCAAACGGATAACCGGCAATCACTTGCTTACTGGCTTCGAATAGGCCATTAGGCGTCGGTAATTTATTGGCCACATCTTTAGCCAAACCCGTTGTCACATCGACGGTAGATTTAAAAACATTTTTTAAACCGAATTGTGGTACACAATATGTACGACTAAACGTACAAATCGCTATAAAAACGCTTAAAATCAGTTTCAAATGCATGCTGATAATAACAGCAATTATATTGCAATCGTAAACAAAAGAGAAAAAAAGTTTTAATTTTAAAGGAAATTGACGTTCAATAAAACACTGATTAAGTATTAAACTGCTTGACTGACCGAACACCTTGGGATTGACTCTAAAACTGAGCTGATAAATTTGTAAAAAATTTAATTTTATAAAGGGGACTGACTGATTGACTGATTGAAAAATAAAAAAACAACAATGTTGTCAAAATTATTTGTAAAACTTATATGGGAATACGAGATAATAATGAAAATAAAATTATAAAACTAAACAATAAAATCTAGAGGAAGAGAAGGAAAATAAATAAAAAAAATTGTTATTAAAATTTAAATAATTTATTTAAAGATTATGGCCTATATAAGCAATAACAAAAAAAATTTATTAGTGGACACACATACGTTATAAAGATCTCGTTTATATGTATATTGGATTTTATAACAGTGCCGCCCAACACATTTTACGCTTTTAGAATTTTTAATGAAATTAATTTCTTGTATTGGGTATGTGCATTAATTCCTATGTTTTGCACATTTTTTGTCCAAGTGATGTTTTTTTTTATTTTCAAATATTTCTAATTTTTTTATATTTGTCTGTACAGGCGTCAAGCACAGACCACCAGACAAAAAAAATGAAAAGATGTGCAGCAAAATTCCTGTTTCTTTCTTGCTTTCCGGAGAACCCTCAGCTATTAAGTCAAACGCATTTAGATTAGATTAAGGTAGGTGAGGTGGCGAACTTTGCTTGAAAGACGATATCTCACTTGGGTCAGAATTTAGACCCAATCTATTATCACAGCAAATATCTAACTGGAGATCAAACATGCCACAGAGGAAACCACACTTAATTCAGAATAAATATTACTTTCTCTGTCTCTATATATTTTACGACACAGTCAAGAACGAAAGTCAAATTCTAAATTTAATTAAGGAATTTATTAGCTTAGAAATCGACGTACTCTAATGCGTAGTGTGTTGACTTATTGGACGTGAGGCCTCGGTTCAAACCCCAGGTCAGACATTCTGAACAAAAAAATATCTTCGGCGACTGCCTCTCCGCAGAGTTTTGGCAAAAACTCTGAGAGTAAACAAAAATTGCAATGAAAAGTTTCTCAAAAATCTGTCGTTCGGAATCGACTTTAAACTGTAGGAACCGCCAGTCATATGTAAAATTAAGATACACAGCATAAGTGGTGTGAGAAGCTAGGATGTAATCCCTATTGAAGGGTTGTAATGACCAATTATGTATTTATGTAATCACCAGCTTTTATAGATGACTAAGTACGTCAAAAAAAAGTTCGTTAGAGACTTAATTGTAGCTTAGCTATCTAGCTTAGCCACTACCCAACAAGTATTCCGATGTTTTCATAAGGGGCATTACCTCTGCCTGAAAAACACTGTCTAAGCCCATCATATTTAAGTCGAAGATAAACCAGATTTTAAAAAGATCCTGGTTAAGCTGAGGTAATTTATTGTAAGCGATTGAGGTGATTTCAAAATGAAGACCTCAAGCAGCAAGCAAGCAGTTTAAGTTTAAAAATAATATAGTAAAGAACGGGTGATTCCATAAAAATGATTCATATTCGCAGCTACGCGGCAAGTAGTAAATAAGTGGGCTATAACGTTAGCACAGTTCTTTAAGCATTTCCGCCAGCATTTAAAAATGAAGGCCTCAAGCAGCAGGCAAGCAATTTAAATTTAAAAATAATGTAGTAACGAACGGGTGATTCCATAAAAATTATTCATATTCGTGGCTATGCCGTAAGTGATACATCAGTGGGCTATAACGTTAGCACAATTCTTCAAAAATTTTGCAGTGAAGTAAAAACACAAAATTTTTTTTCAAAACGTGAGATCTGCAAACAATCAAGTTCTATTATTTCAAATTTAAGCTAAAGACTGCGTACTGTAACATTATCACTTTCATCATTCGGAACGAATCATGCTGCTGGTCCACAAACTGCTTCAGGCAAGGCATCTTTTAGGCTATATTTCCAGCATTTTAACTAGCTCTGTGTCCTTCTGATGTAAGCGTTAAATTGAAAATGGGCTTTGCTGGTGAAGCCAATTCTTCGATTTAAACTTATTTCTTCGCCGCATAAATTTTCATATTCAAATTCAACGATTTGCAACCAGACCTCATTAAGCCTTTTTGACATTATCTCATGCCATGAATCTTTTCTTTATATTGAATAAATTTACATTAAGTAATGGAATACCAAAAAAATCACCCGTTACATTAATAAACAGATTATGAAAGTGATCTACATAATACTGATTTAATTATTTTGTTTTCAAAATTTTTTTATACTTATTTGTGATGTTTAAACAATATTTACTTTCCAATTTGTATGTTATCAAAAAACTTAAACACCATGCTACCAAATTTGTAGTTTTTGTTAAATATGATCATGACATTAACACTGTGCAGTACTCATTAATTGTTTTAAAACAAAATGTTTTTATGAAATTAAAATATTTCGTTGTATTCTGAATGACAAAATGATTAATTAAATGATTTATGAATTGAAACTTATTAAATTCGAAGAAAGCATTTCAATAAGATTTCTTGTTGTACTCTTATCTGACAATTAACGATTCCATGCAGCACATACAATACATGTATGTATATATGTACGTATGTATGTATATGTTGATTAATATTCCGATTAGAACAAAGATTTCCTGATAACAATTTATATTTAAAATATTATTTTTATGTATTTGTGCATTATTTTTTATTTACAATTATACGCGACCTGCACAACAAGTTCTTATAATTTACCATACAATGCCGGTAGTAATTTTAAAGTAAATTTCTATAAGAACAATAGCGCAGTTCACAATCTTGGGCATTTAGATGGCAAATTTATACCATTGTAAATATTTGCCATTAATTGTGAACGGTTTTTTTGTTTAACTTTCCAACACTTATTGCAAACTTCTCAACACACAGCTGACTATCAAAAAAAAAAAAATACTTTTACTTTATTCCTTAAAAAGTGCAGTTATGCAAAATAATAAAATTCATAAAAATATGCCGAAGGGAAGCCTAAAAGAACAAATGATAGAGTCTTTAAAAGACGAAGCTGCTAAAGAGATTATATTCAACGGTATGTTCTGTGATATTCTTTGCAAAATTTAATTTAAAGACAATTTTTTCATTTAGGTATTGAAAATAATGTGCAATCGCCGTAGTCTAGTAGGTAGTGTGTTGGCTTATTAGAGGTAATGCCCGGGTTCGTATCCCAGGTCAGACATCAAAACGAAATATGAAAAAAAAATAAAAAAAAAATAACAAAAACTCTGAGAGTAAATAAAATTGCCATGAAGAGTTTCTCAAAAATCTGTCGTTCGGAGTCGACTTTAAACTGTAGGTCCCGCCACACATGTATAAAAAATTAACGCACACAACATAAGTGGTGTGAGAAGCTAGGTCGAAATCCTGACTGAAGGGTTGTAATGACCAATTATGTATGTATTGAAAATAATGATGACGCTGTGGAAGAGGTTTTAGAAGAGCTGGCTGAAAATTTATCTCTTCTGATGGAGTGCCGCCGAGGATTTTTCAGTGCAGTTCCTAAGTCGAATAATTGGCGCGACAATATTTTAACGACGTTGGATGAAAAGAGATTCCGTCAAATGCTAAGAGTTGACAGGAAACAATTTGCGATGTTGTGTGGTTTATTAAGAAATAATATAGAATTTACTAAAGCTCATTCTTGTAAACAATTTTCTATTGAATTACAACTAGCAATTGTACTCTTTCGTCTAGGTTCATCAGGAGAAAGCGCGTCTTTCAGAAAAATTGAAATTTTCGGAGTAGGTGATGGTGGAACCTTATCAATAATAACAAAGAGAGCCTTCAAAGCATTTTTGCACCTTCAATCGAAATATATTTACTGGCCTAAGGAGACTGAACGATCACAAATAGTATCTGAGACATTTGATGAACTCCCCTTCTGCATTGGGTACATCGATGGAACAGAGATAAAGTTGGCAGAGTCGCCAATCCAAGATCATACGTCATACTTTTCTAGAAATCATATATATTCTATAAAAGCACAAGTAGTTTGAGATTACAAACTTAAAATTCGACATGTAACAGTTGGGCACCCTGGAAGCTAGCATGATGGTCGTATTTATAGAAATAGTTCACTTTTTAAACAAAAGGAGCAGTATTTTTCTTCACATCAATATATAGCAGGAGATTCAGCATACCCTTTATCTACAATATTAATTACACCTTACAGAAACAATGCACAACAACTTAACAAAAGCGCACAAATAGCTTTTAATTTACGGCATAGCAAATACCGAGTTAGAGTGGAGCACTGTTTTGGAATTTTAAAAGAAAGATTTGGAAGCCTTAAGCAACTCAGAATGCGTATATGCAATAAAAATTAAGTAATTTAAGTAATTAAAATTAATTGAAAATAACATAACATAATCACATAAAACATCAGTTTCAAATGAAACTAGAAGCACACATAACAAATTTTAAACACTGTAATAAAATGGCTTTTATCCTTAGTTTATAGCTTTAAAGTCTTCTGTAAATCTGTGAAAAGGTGTGTAGTTCGTTTCAGTGCTAATTTCATGTGATGACTTAATTAATTGGTCATTGCAACCCGTTCATCAACAATACAACCAAGCTTCGAACACCAACCATATTTTGTGTGTTAATTTTTATCAATGAGTGACAGTCCCTGCAGTTTTAAAGTCAACTTCAAACAACAGAATTTTGAGAAACTTTTCAATTTGGTTAACTCTCAGAGTTTTTGTCCAGAAATCACTGCAAAAATATATTTTAATTTTTCGTTTTGAGGCACATGTGTGACTTGGGAATTGAACCGTGTCCTCACATCTAATAAGCCAACACGTTATCTACTAGACTACGGCGACTATAATTACAATGAAGAGTGAAAGTCTATTGCTTCAGTTCGTAGAATTAAATAAGACATACGACGATAGACTATACGCACTGTAGGCAAACAGAAAATGTCTTCTTTGTCTCCATTTCTTCATAAAAAATTATTAGTACAGCCCGCTTTATCTTAGGTAGGTTGGACGTATATATTGGAGGCCCATATTAAAATACCCAGAGGTCATGGAAGCTATTCGTACTAGAAAGAGGAAAAGAAGTGAGGTGGGAGAGAGAAACAGTGTAAAAGAAAAAACAGAAAACAAAGCAGAAGGCAAACTTAAGCAAACTTAAGTCCATTATAAAACATGGATAAATAAAGTTTGGAAGATTTGGAAGAAAACGTCGAAATAAAGAGTACTGAGCGAAATTGAGTTCGTTGATTTATTTTGCAACACAATAATTCTAGTCTCCATTCCAATACAAAATAATATCTCGTATCTCAAATTCGGGTCTTTTTTAAAGGCCTTTTTAATGCAAAGCAATTGAAAATGATATTAAGATCATCTCTAATAATTGGGTAATTGATCAAAATAAAAAAAAATTCAAAGCCGGTGAAACATAATTGTATGGGTCGTAACTGCTGTCGCATAATATCAGACCTCAAACTTAAAATTCGCTTGGAAAATAATTTGTATTTTTCCACAAGAATGATAAATTAGTTAACATTTAAATCGGATAAAATTTCTTATTAAAACTTTGTAACAACTATTTACATTCAACTTTAAA
Organism: Sarcophaga caerulescens; assembly: GCA_927399465.1. NCBI lineage: Eukaryota > Metazoa > Arthropoda > Insecta > Diptera > Sarcophagidae > Sarcophaga > Sarcophaga caerulescens. Next base: position 41,094,664 of record OV656873.1, on the reverse strand, counting down.
CAAATTAAAATCGACATTTAACAAGTCTACATTCTGAACTCTCGGATTACTTTAAAACACTTCAAACCAGTCTTTATTCAACTTAAAGAGTTCCCAGTTACTCTTTGCAGACACCACAGTATTCATAGGACAGCATGCGATGTTTATCACCATCAACACCGTAAGGCGAATTGGGACGGACCTCCAAGAAATAATTGCCCTTAGCAGTGGTGCGTACAGCATAGCCCATTGGTACTTGTTTGCCAGGGCATTTACCCTCACGCAAACGTGTTAAGGAACTGCAGCGAGTACCAATGAAATTCTGCTCATTACCGGGGAAAATAGTTTCTGCATAATATTCCCAGGAACGAAGATGAGCACAGACAGTAGTAACGCAACCAGGTGGCAGTGGACTTAAACCGCCAGGATAGAAATCAATATCACCCATAGGATCACGTTTACCCAAAACACCAGAATTACTATGAATTACATCAATAAAGTCAGCATCGCCTCTTAACAAGCCGGACAATGATTCGCCTTCATTGAAACACGGCTTGGCCGGATCCAAACCGGTAATACGTGGTATAGTCATATTGGTTTTCATTTCGAAATAACGACCAGCAGCACCTACGATATGAGCACCCAAACTATGGCCAATCAAATGGATATTATCAACTGGAACAATTTCAATCAATTGCTTAAGGCCCTCAGCAACATGCATGCCCAAGGCTTCGGTATTAAATGCCGACCAGGAGTAAAGCGTCTCCACAAAGCCACCAGCATCAAGAGCCTTTATAAGAAAAAAATTTTTAAACATATTTTATAACCAAAGTACGTTAGAGAGATTAAGGAAACTCACCACAAAATTAACACCACCACGGCAACTATAGGCCTTCGAAAATAAGGCTATTGTTTCGTCATCGTCCACTGATGTAGTCCAACCAGTGACCAAGATTACTACTTTATTTTTTGGATTAAATTCTCGACTAGTCCACATTTCGTGGGCCTTTGTAAGAGGATAATTGTAACGATTACATGCTGTTCTTAACTGAAATTGGATTTTATCGATATCAGGCAAATACCGTGGTTCCACTGTTTGTGATGATAAAGCAGAAGAACCTGAAATACAAATTATAAGGATATTTGTTACTTTTTTGATCGATTTTTAAAAATTAAATGAAATGGAATGGAATTTAAAAAAAAAAGAGAAAAATCGGTAACGTGAAGACATTTAAACCAAAATGATAGGAGAGCAATTTCAAGTGTTTTTGAATCTGCAGTGTAAAACAAAGCAATTGGGAAAAGTACGAAAATACAGTTTTAATTTTGATAATTTTCAATTACAAATCGTTTTTTGTACTTTTCCGATTGCTTTGTATCCTTAACAAAAAAAATATTTTTGAAGTTTAGAAAATAATTTGGCCTGAGTTTGCTCCTTCTTTGAATAAAGAATTCTTAAGGGAAGATAATTGATATCCTTTTTGAATATACTTCTGATGGGTATAAACTTATTTTCTGTAGGCTTTAAAAGTTTGAATAATTAAAAATTAAACCTTCACCAGATTCTATAAAGTGGTTGGGATTCTCTTATTTTATATTTCCAACTTACATACGGCATTAATCGAGGACATTACAAACTCAAGTGGATAACCAGCTATCAGTTGTTTGCTTGAATCGAATAGACCTCTTGGTGTAGGCAGTTTATTTGCAATATCCTTGGCCACACCGCTGGTAACATCTTTTGCAGATTCCAGAACGTTTCTAATACCCAAATCCAGACCACTAATGCCAGTGATGGAAAAAATACAGATTATTAAAAATAAAACATTAAATCTCAAAAACGATTTCATATTGATGTTAAATTTGTTTATTTTTTGATTGCACTTGAAAGAATTTATGAATAAACACCAAAAACAAAGATTTTCGAACTTGAACTTGATGCCTTAGAATTTCTTCTAAGACTGATATGAAAAAGAGGCCATGAAACTTATTAAATACCTGAAGAAATATAATCTATTTATTGTATAGTATGTATAAATTGTCGAAATAAATATTTAATTTAATAAAGATTCTATGAAATAAGAATTAAACACATACATATGCATGTATGCACAGGCAAACATTTTAAAATGCGTATTAATGCTGAAGAGAAAAATGCAATTCCTGATTAACAATTGCATTGACGGCGTGTTCAACAGGAATAAAGAGATGATGCAATCCATACATATGTATATACTGTAATAATAACAATTACTGAGGTCAACTGTAATAAATTTAAGAAATATGATAGCAAAATGCACAATATGGTGCAAACCGTAAAAAAAAATTTCATTCAGCGCCAACCGTCTTCTGGCAAAAACTCTGCGAGTAAATAAAATTTCTTCAATCTGTCGTTCGAGATGGACGTTAAACTGCCACTCATGTATGGAATTAACACACACAATACAGATGAGAAACTAGGTTCTAATCTCGACTAAAGGGAAATAACCCCTATTCAGGCAGTGCATTGGAAATGTAGTTTATAGGAGAAAGGAGACAATTTTTTTTTAGTTACAATTTGTCGAGAAATGCTCTTTAGTAATAAATCTCAACTTATTTTTTCTATAATGTTAGACAAAAAATCTGAAAATCACAATCTAATTAATCAAATCGTATTAATCGAACCCACGGCCTTGGCACTTAAAGTTCAGCACACTACCAACTAGGCCTTCGCTAACTAGGCTAAACTAAAGTGTTGTAATGACCAATTATGTTATTTAAGTAATGTTGAGGCTGAAGACATTTCCAAAACATTGGACATTGTGTGCTTTTGGTGTCGGTTGTCAATAGGAATTCAAAACCCAGACCAGACTTGTCAAACAAAACGAAGTATAAAAAAATATTTCTTTGGCGACTTTCTGTCAGTAGTCTTTTTACCGATGCTCTGAGAGTAAATAAAATAGCTATGCAAAATTTCTCAAAATCTGACCTTCAGAGTCGATTGTAAATTGTAGGTCCCGCTAAATATAAATTTAATTACAACACTTTTGATCTGGAACTGTATATTTTAATTGAATTGAATTTGTAGACTGAAGGCAACATAGTCTAGTAGGTAGTGTGTTGGCTTATTAGGCGTAAGGCCTAGGTTCAAACCTCAGGTCAGATATCTCCAACAAAACGAAATATGAAAAAATATTTCGTCGGCGACTTCCTCTCAGCAGATTTCTAGCAAAAATTCTCTAGAAAGAGATTACAATGTCAAGTTTCTCAAATAAATCTGTCGATCGCAGTTGACTTAAAACTGTAGAACCCGCCACTCATGAATAAAAATTAACAGACACAATATGTTTGGTGTGAGAAGCTAGGTTGTAATCCTGATTAAAGACTTGTAATGATCAATTATGTGAGTATAATATAGCCTATATGTAATCGTACTGATCTCACCTGCAGTTATATGCACAGAGAAGCCGTTTATTGGAATCTAAAAGGTACGAGAAAATGAGACAAATTGCGATCAAAGTCTTGAAGAGGAGATAAACTCACATTCGGGGGATTTTTCATTGAACGGCAGCTACTTTTAAACAGAAATTGAAATGATTGATATGAATGAATGATAGCCACTCAAATGTTCGGCTATTATTTGCCAACATAAATTTCTCTTTTGTTTACCATATAATGCCATTGATTTTATTTTTCAATTTATTTGTAGAACGTGTTTAACTATGTTATTAAGGAACATTTTTTTTTATCATAATTTTATTCATTATGAAATTATAAAATAGAATAAATAGTTAAACTACATGAATTCATTAACACGCCAGAGTTTTAGTTTCATTATAACATTTAGACGGTTAATTAACTTGTTTTTCCCCCATATACCCTCGTATTTAAACAAAACAAAATAAAAAAGGTTAATATACAGAATTAATTGCTAAAATATATGCAAATCATATAAATTATAAAGAATTGTAGTTAAAAAAAAACCAAAAACGATTTATTAAATTATTGTATTATAACATCTAACAGGTGTGACCAAATTTCAAAATCTGATTATAATATTCAAAACGGAGATGAAAGCTTTCGAACTAGAATTACATAAGAATACATCATAAAACAAGTCATAGTTTATAATTCATATAAAATGTTTTAAATGAATTTTTAAATAAAATTAAATACGTTCCCCAGCTCTGGCTGTTGGTTGAGATTCTAAATAGTTTTTCTACTCATATTTTCAGCAAAAAAAAAAAAAAGAATTCTGATTTGAAATTTTTTAGTAAAATTTTCTAAATTATTTATAAAATGTTTAGTATTTAAATAAATTTTATCTGAACAACATATTCTTTCGCTCTTTTTGTTTGGGAGTTTTATACGGAAACTATGAAACTTTTCACAATTGCTGTGGCGGCTATCATTTCAATTACAACACATCAGTGCTTGGCACAAAGTCGTTTTATACTAAATCCTGTACATTTTATTGAATCAGCCCGATCCGTGGTAACTGGTCTTGGCAGTCAAGTGGCGGAGAAAGCACTTTCGCCGCGTTCTCTCTTCAGAGGTTCAAGGCAATTACTATTCGGTTTGCCAGAATTGGCCGTATTTCGTACCATACATGAATTGTGTAATTAAAAAACAATACGAATATTTCCTCTCTTACAGTTTTCTTTAAAAATATATTTTCTTAAAGGCTCCTTGTATCTGAATGCTGGCACCATTGATCCCAGCATAACACCCGACATCACTCAAATGTACTTTCAACTGCGCACACCCTGTAATTATTTAAGTATTCCCATACAACAGTCCGAACAAATAATTGAAGCAACAGAATTTGATAAAGATAAACCGGTGGTATTGTTTATAAGTGGTTGGACTTCTACCATAGAATCGGACAGCATACAGTATCTGGCCAAGGCCTATAACTGTAGGGGAGGCTATAACTTTTTGGTAAGTTTAGGAATTTAAAAATTAAGATTTTCTAAGAAAAAAAAAACAAAAAAAATTTCCTTTTAGGCTCTTAATGCCTCCTATTTTATAGACACTTTGTACACGTGGTCGGCATTTAATACCGAAGAAGTTGGTCATATTGTGGGCCAGGGTCTGGTAAAGTTACATAACCAGCTACCTTCAACTAGTTTCCATTTAATTGGCTTTAGTTTAGGCGCCCATATAGCCGGCTATGCTGCGCGTTATTTTGAACAGGCCACAGGTGAGAAAATCAATCGCATTACCGGTTTAGATCCAGCAAATCCCTGCTTTGGTGAAGGCCAATCTTTAGAGGGTTTACATCGTGGCGATGCTGAATTTATAGATGTTATACACACTAATCCAGGTGCTTTGGGTAAAAAAGATGCATTGGGCGACATTGATTTTTATGTTCAAGGTTTTGCCCCGATAAAGCCAGGCTGCATGGTTTTCGGTTGTTCACATGCCAGAGCTTGGCAGTACTATGCCGAATCAGTGTATCCCGGTTATGAAGAGAATTTTTTAGCAACTCATTGCAGCTCTTTAAGAAAAGTAGAAAATGGCCAATGCAATGAATCGACTTTAACATCCATGGGTTATGCTGTTCCGAACGATAAAAAGGGCACCTTTATGTTGAGTGTAAATCCTCAATTGCCGTATGGTGAGAATGCTAGCGATGATGGTGAACTAATACTGAATACATGCGGTTTATGTAATTATGAATGAAAATAAAATGAAAAATATTTATTGAAAGTATTTCAATCTACTCGTATTGGGAGTATTGGATTCATTTCATAAATGAGAGTTTTTAACTGAGATTGTTGGTATAAATTTGGAAAAATTAAAAGCGAAATGTGTGCTGCAATAAAACTACGGGTATTTTTAAAAATTACGAGGACTATAGTAAATCTAACTCGTTTATTTATATTCAAACATTTTTGAATATAATTTGTTATCATTAATAAAAATTAAAAAAAAATGCCAATCATTTCTATTTCTACATAAGAGTTAAATTTCCTGGATATGGGTTTATCTCCTTTTCAAGCCTCTGTGTTAAACTTGATCGCGATTTGCCTCATATACTTTTTGCTTGCAAATTTATATAAAAGGCTTCTCTGTGTATATAATCTTATCCATCTCAATTTCATGAATTCTTCTAGTAATAGACACAATATAGGGTCTTTCCTTAAGCGGTTCATATCATTAAACTTAAACAAAAAAAATGTGTGTGATACAAAGGCATCGCCATGTTCGTTTATTAGTTTGGGGAATACAAATACATACATACATACATAGTGACTGAATTACTACTGTCAGCTCGGCTCTAAATATACTTGTACTGAAGTCCTTACATTACAACAATTTGACTATCCATTCGCGAGGGAAGACAACGTCAAATCGACTTTTTATTTCATATCCATTCGTAACAAAGTAGGCTATGAATCCAATATTTCGTCACCAGACGCTAATATTGCGTCCAGAACAAAATCAAAAATTTCATTATGATGTTGACATGAATTAAAAATTTGATGCAAATAAATTTTGGTGTGCTTCAACATAGGGAGGGATGGAATGCATGCAAACAAGGTAAAGTTTCTGACTGTGGCCAACATGGCGACCACCAGGACGATCCTTGTTTTTGCTGTATTCAAGTTGACACGCAGCCTCCTCGTGGCCCCTCCTGGATGGCATTCTAGCACCCGCTATATGTTAACTAATGCGTGCAGCGAGGTCCAATCCCCTGGACGTTAAATTCGGGTTGTGCGTAGGGCTTGGAACCCACCACGTAAAAATCCCATCCAATGAAAACCCCAACAATAGCCTCTATAAAGATCCCCTCTAAAGTTGACGACCACGGCGCAAACGTTTCAAGGACAACGATTTAAGAATAGGCACATGGAACGTCCGCACCCTTTACAGGGTAGGCGCTTCCGCCCAACTAGCGGATGCCCTCATGAAATGTAGGACGGACATCACTGCCATACAGGAAATGCGATGGATAGGACAAGGATGCAAAAGGTTAGCATCTTGCGATGTGTATTACAGCTGCCATGTTGATAAGCACGAATTCGGGTGCGGATTTGTGGTTAATAAGAGACTTCGTCACCTCGTCTCTGGGTTCACGCCAGTGAACGAAAGAATAGCCACAATCCGAATCAGGGCAAAATTCTACAACATCAGCCTAATTTGTGCTCACGCCCCGACGGAAGAAAAGGACGATGTGGTTAAAGATGCCTCCTACGCTAAGCTCGAGGACGTATACGATAAGTGCCCGGCCCACGACGCCAAAATCGTTCTCGGGGATTTTAATGCGAAGGTCGGGCGGGAAGGTATCTTTGGCCCCACTGTCGGACAGTTCAGCCTCCACGCGAACACTACCTCCAATGGTATGAGGCTGATCGATTTCGCCGCGGCGCGTAACATGGTAGTATGTAGCACCAGGTTTCAGCATCTCGACATTCACAAGGCCACTTGGATGTCCCCCGATCGATCAACATCCAACCAGATCGATCATATTGTGATTGACGGAAGGCATGTATCCAGTGTACTAGATGTGCGTACATTTAGAGGTCCAAACATCGACTCGGACCACTACCTTGTCGCAGCCAAGTTTCGATTGCGCATTTGCGCTTCGAGGACTGCGCGCTCTAGTGCATTGCGAAAGCTAGACGTTAAGAAGCTGCGATCACAAAGGACAGCTGAGGCGTTCTCCGCTCAACTCTCTGATAAGCTCCGTCGTTCCCCATCTAATCTCAACGACATTGGCGGATTGTGGGCCAACATTTCCCACTCCTTGCGCAATACTGCGGAAACAGTCCTTGGTTTCGAGCGCCCACCCCAACGAAATCAATGGTACGATGAGGAGTGTCGCGAAGCAGCTGCAGCGAAAAACGCCGCATACAGAAAAACGTTGCAGTCGGCCGCTACGCGAGCCATTGTCGAAAATTACAGAGAGAGGAGAAGGGATGAGAGACGCCTTTTCAGACGCAAGAAGAGGGAGCAGGAAAGGCGTGAGCGTGAGGAAGTCGAGATGTACAGATGTAGGAATGACGCTCGAAAATTCTATCAAAAGGTTAAGCATCTGACCGAGGGGTATAAGCCCGGAGCGTCTTCCTGCAAGGATGAGAATGGAAACCTGGTTACAGATCCGCAGGGGGTGCTGAGGTTGTGGGGGAAACACTTCTCTACTCTGCTGCAAGGCGATGACGACATCAATACCGCCTCTAGAGATGATGTTCCGAACCCGATCGATGATGACGACGTGGAGATCCCGCCACCTAGCCATGATGAGGTTAAAGTCGCAATTATGCGTCTTAAAAACAATAAAGCGGCAGGTCCTGATGGCCTCCCCGCTGAATTGTTTAAGACCGGATGTAATGAGCTGGTAGGGCGCATGCACCAGCTCATCTACAAAATATGGCTAGAGGAAAGTATGCCCAACGATTGGAACCTCAGTGTCCTCTGTCCTGTCCTGAAAAAGGGAGACCCTACGATATGCGCCAACTATAGGGGTATAAGCCTTCTCCCTATCGCATATAAGGTTCTTACAGGCGTATTGTGTGAACGACTGAAGCCACTCGTCAAAACACTGATTGGACCTTATCAGTGCGGCTTCAGACCTGGCAAGTCCACCATCGACCAGATCTTCACACTACGCCAAATCCTGGAAAAGACCCACGAAAATCAAGTCGACACACACCATCTTTTTGTCGACTATAAGGCTGCTTTCGATAGCCCCATAAGGTATCGTGTTTTTGCCGCAATGTCTGAGCTCGGTATACCTGCGAAGCTGATAAGGCTATGCAGAATGACGTTGAGCAATTCCTGCAGCTCCGTCAAGGTAGGAATGGACCTCTCCGAACCTTTTGATACCGTGCGAGGTTTCAGACAAGGCGATCCCTTATCATGCGACCTCTTCAACTTCGTCATGGAGAGTGTTCTGCGGAAGGCGGGAGTGCATCGCAATGGCACTATTTTTCAAAAAAGTGTCCAGTTGCTTGCGTACGCTGACGACATCGACATCATAGGGCGTACCAAGCGAGATGTCACTGCTGCCTTTAGTGCTATTGAACGCGAGTCTAAGAAGATGGGTCTGGTAGTAAATGAGGGCAAAACAAAGTATATGTTATCGACATGTAGAAACGTGCGGCGTATTGATTCTCAAATTACGGCCGATAACTATACTTTTGATACAGTCAAGGAATTCATTTATCTTGGCTCCGCCGTTACCACCGAAAATGATGTCAGTCTGGAGATCAAGCGCAGGATTACTCTTGCCAACAGGTGCTACTATGGTCTCAATAGGCAATTGAGTAGCAGAGACCTCTCTCGTAAGACGAAACTAATACTCTACAAGACGCTCATCCTACCCGTGCTTCTTTATGGCGCAGAAGCATGGACCCTATTAAGAACTGATGCAGCTGCCTTGAGAGTGTTCGAGAGAAAAGTCCTACGTAAGATCTTCGGTCCAGTGCGAGTTGGCGATGATTTCCGCATCCGATTTAACAGTGAGCTGTATGAGCTCCTCAACGACATAGACGTTGTACAGCGTATTAACATCCAGCGGCTGCGCTGGCTCGGCCATGTCGTTCGAATGGAGGAGGATGCTCCGGCGAGACGGGTATTTGATGCAGGGATCTGCGGAAGTCGGCGAAGAGGACGACCTTGTATCCGTTGGAAGGACCAAATCGAGGAAGCCCTGTCATCGATTGGTGTGACCAACTGGCGTAGGCGCGCAAGAAGCAGAGGCGCCTGGAAGGATGTGTTGCGGCAGGCCGAAATCCGTTAATCGGGTTGTTATGGCCAATTAAGTAAGTAAGTAAGTAGTGCTTCAACACACGTTGAACTGAATTTTCAGCAGCAATTGAAAAAGGACAATAACTGCGTTTCAAAAAATTCTTTACATTGTTGCATCTAACTTTTAAGTAAGAAACTACACATGCAAGCATATGTATAAACTTAAAAAAAAATTAATATTTTTAAACAGACGGCATGACGTTTTTTCTTGTCGTCATAAAATAAAAACTTAAAGGATAATATTGTTGCGTTCTCATTTATTTTTATTCATTTAGCAAATCATAACAGCGCAATCTATACAATGTTACTTTACGATTTCTTTTTAACAAGCTCCTTCATAATGGTTCTGCTATTAAGCAACTTCGCTGCGATATCCATAAACATTTGTTTCTTATTTTCGATCTCTTTCATAATTCTTTCAGGATTAAAGTACTCATCCGCTAATGCAATGAACTGTTCTTTAGCTCTCTCAGTTTCACTCAAAGCTACTTCTGCATCGAAAACCTCCATTACCTTATCTAAGAACCTTTTAATGACTTTCTTGATCTCCTTTTCAATATCCTTGTCCTTAATGTATTTGTCAGTGCCATAAAATGCGCTTTTCACATCGCCCCAAATTTTCTCTAAACCAACAGCACGCTTTTGTATGTGATGTGGAGCTGCTTTTACAGGATTTGGAATTATAAAATTCCAAAGTAGTATAGCACTTATAAACGTAATTATTTTCATTTTAAATTGTTTTCCTCGTCTAATTCGATAGGTTCTAACCAGACTCTATTTTATGGCAAGCTTTGCAAGGTTCTTATATAGTCATTTGGATCGCTTGTCTGAATTAATGCATGGAAATGTCAAGTGCTTATACGTGTTTAATAATAATTGACAATTTGTTTAGGCTTATAATTGTATATTGTTGCCCGTTACTGAAAAAAATTTTCAAATGCCCACCACCCCTCAATGAGATTGGAGTAATGGAATGAGATTGGGAAGATAATGGAAGGCTGGAGAAAACTACCTACTACAGTCGTGTTTTAGCGTACACTAGTGATATAATTTCTCAGTACATCCTTCATGCAGTGTAAAGTAAAGTTCATAATGCTTGCCAATAATAAAAGTATTAACGCATTGCCCTTAAGCAAGGAATCTTTAGCATTCATAGATGGAGTTAAAGTATCACAAACTGTAAAATGTTATGATGTGCTATTATCGACACTTTGTATTCGCATTATCACACTAACGGTACTTTTCAGTCCCAATAGACCTGCGATACGTATAATATATAATATAATAGCGCAGATCATCATTGCTAATAAACGTTGTTGCTTATCGGCAATATTAATCTACAATAATCGAAAAATCTCTGTTATAACCTCCAGCTCAATTCATTAGTGATGAATTGTTTGGCAATGAAGCTAGTATCTGGCCCTAGCTGTCCTTTTGCACAACAACTATACTTGATCTTTCTTGTTAATTACAGGCTTAGCTCCTTCATCGACTCCTTCAAATAGTTCCATTCATACAGCATTTATACATACAGTGAGCGTCAAAAGAAAGTGTACATAAAAAAACTATACATTATTAAATTATCGTTATTTGTATTTTAAAATTGTTACATTGCCAGTTTTTAAAACTGAAACATATAAAAAAATTACAAATTCGAAATATTGTCAAATTTTTTCGGGCACTCTCCTTACAAGTGGTAAAAGTTTTTTTTTTTGGTAATTCTGTATAAATTTTAAGGGATGAAACAGAAACTACCTTTGAGTTGAGTTTGTTGATTGTTAGAATCTTATCCATACTGTACACTTTCTTTTGACGCTCTCTGTACATGCTGTGCTTCTTTTTTCTATATTTCAGTGCTACACCCTTTCTCAAAACAGAATATGCAGGTCTTAGCGTCAGATGTGCCCATACTGTACATACTCGTACTGAGTTGAATGTACTCTCGAAACTTTCCTCAAGTCACAAATTCTCTACACCATCAAGCTAACTAACATTTTGCAATCATCAAGCGCAATAGTGTCATATCGTCACTTTGGATACTGGCCTTTTCCTTTTTATTCATTTCAGGCCAAAAGATGGACCATTGTAATGATGGAGGATATGAAGTATATTTGTTTTTGATATTTGCCATATCTATTTTTCTTTTATGTTCTAGTAAACATTTAGTTCTGAGTGGACAGGTTGTGACATCCTTTATGACACTCCTTTACTACTCTCTACGTAAATATGTGCTTAGAACCCGAAGGAACTATTAACTGCTCTAGAGTCCTCTCTTACATACATTGTAAGTGTTCAGACTTAAAATTTTCTTGCTTTCTTTAACCCATTTAAAATGTTTTTAAATTTAAATAAAGGTTATGGCTCTTTCTATGCCAGTTATTATTACAGTACCCCTCTACTAAGGTAAAAAACTCATCTCTGTATCGATATTCAAATACTTCTCTACTTTAGCTAATAGCTCTCCTTTAAGAGTCTTTCAATTTCGTGTGAAATATCATCTTTTTAACCCTTTAACTATTTATGTCGATTATACTCGTCAGAGCGAATAAAAAATGTTTCGCATAATTTCAAGTATAATCGCCTGGAAGAACAAAAAATCTCATTCGTATTCAATAAATCAACTGGAATTTGTTTCTCTGAGTAATGTCGAATAAAAATCAAATAAAAAATGTACATTTTAGAACTATCATTAGTTTGGCGACCTTATTTATTTTAGTAAATAATAAGAATAATATTCAATAAATAATTTTGTTTGTTTTTAAACATTTCTGAAACACTAACACGCAACATACGCAACGTACGATATAATTGCGTACTTTACAGGCAGAGATATTTTTCTATGTTAATGTCGAGTATACTCGTCATCGCTAGAAAGTAATTATGCAGGAAATAAGAGATCTTTAAAACAAAATTAAACAACATCTACAGTTTAGCATAGCGTTCGATTTTGATTAACAAAATGCTAAAGCAGAATAGAGACTCATAGGAGCAATTTTTTCCAAGTTGAGGTAAACATTTTAACAGAGTTTTTGGATGACACATCATATGTGAAAAATTTTGTGAGGCTTTGAAATACTCAATTGGGTTGCTGTTATGACTTAATGTATGGAAATAATAATTGTACGTGTTTAATAATATAGAAGTCACATGTTAACGTTTCATTCGAATTCTAATCAGATAAATTTCAAACAATAAAGGCATGTGATCTTTCAAAAGGTCATGAAATTTATGTACAATGAAGTACAACTTTGCGAGAGTATGACCAGGCATTAAGCTCTAAAGGATACAAATGGAATTACAACCATTTATTTTATATCAAATAATTGAATTGGTTTAAAAAGTCCAGCGTAAATGTAGGAATTAATTAATTAGGTTGTAGATCGTAAACATAACCTCTAAAGTCTAAGTAAGAATCTCAATATATTATTACCATGAAAAGTTTTTCAAATCTGTTGTTAAATTCTAGGTCCCGCCACTCATGTATACAATTAATACACACAACATGGATGGTGTGTGGTAAGCTAGGTTTTAATCCCCACTAAAGAGTTGTAATGACAATTTGCTTAATTTCGAAAAAGAAATTAATTTATTTAACATTTCATAACAATAAAAAGTATGTACGAGTATAAGGAAATTTATGAATTAATTTTCATCACTCTCGCTATCACATCTGCCACACTGAGTTGATGCCTCATTGTCGCTATTTGCATTCTTTCCGAATGGTTTCTTTGCATTCACCGATAGATAGTAATTACCCTTCAAATTGAAAGGAACGGCGAAACCCATAGGGTACTTGTCGCCCGAACAGAAACCATCTCTTACCTTTGATAGTGAATTGCAACGAGTAGCCAAGAAATTATCTTCATTGCCAGTATAAACGCTTTCAGTATAATATTCATAGGCACGGCCATGAGAGCAACCAAACATCTTACAGCCTGGCTTAATGGGATCTAAACCTTGGACAAAGAAATCCACATCACCAACAGGATTTGATTTGCCTAAAACACCAGGATTTGTATGGATAACATCAATGAATGAGGCATCGCCACGCTGCAAGCCAGACAATGATTCACCCTCATTAAAGCAGGGATTGGCTGGATCGAGACCAGTAATACGTGGAATTGTTTGGCCAGTAATTTCGTTGAAATAGCGACCAGCATAGCCAACAATATGGGCACCTAAACTGTGGCCTATTAAATGTATATTTTCCACAGGCACTTTTTCTACTAATTTTTCCAAGGCTAGAGCCAATTGGCGGCCAATTTCTTCTGTATTAAAAGCCGACCAAGTGTATAAGGTGTCAATGGCATTTGAACTGTTTAAGGCCTTAGGAATTAAAAAAAAAAGAAATTTTAAAAAGGAAATTCAAAAAGAAACACAATTCTTACCAAGAAATTATAATCACCCCTGCAGTGATAGGCTTGAGCCATATCAGCCACATAATCCGCTTCGGAGCTGGACATCCAACCTGTAACAAATATTGTGACTTTTTTTGTCACATCAAACTCAGGACTTTCCAGAATTTGCTCAGCATCAGTTAAAGGAAAACTCAATTCTTCACAGGGTGTACGTAATCGAAATGTAATCGAATCCATGTCAGGTGTTACACGAGGATTAATGGTATCGGAGGCCAAGTATACCGAACCTAAATGCAATAAAATGCTCATTTACTGTTATTTACTATTTTTTCCAAACGTCCAGCTCTTACACAATTTATTTATGGTCTTGAATATGGTCACCTCTGGCAAACCGAACAAAATTTGCTTGGAAGCATGAAACAGTTCCTGTGGGGTGGGTATTATATTCGGTATTTGTTTACCAATGCCAGAGACTATGCTATTAAATGATTTGGCCACATCGGAACCTGACAAAAATGCCTTGCCCTGGACATGATTGTTTTGCACCAGGCACCAGAGTAACAACAAAGATACTAAAACTTTCATCGTTACTTTAACTTCGACTTCACTTCAAGACACTTGATTTGTTAATCGTTCCAGATAACAACTGCCTGATACCTGTTATGGACTGTGGCCTTTATATAGAATAAAAAAATAGAATCTTGAATAAATATTTACAATTAATTTCGTAAAGTAAATTAACTGTTTAATATATGTACGTATACTTACATACATACATACATATGTATATGTTTATATAAAAAGTGAAAAGATAATAATAACAGATGTCTTTGGATTATACGTATTGCAAAGAACAATGGCAGTTAAAAGCGTGTATTCTTAGGCAAATGAGAAAAACATTTTCTATTTAATATGAAAAGAAAAGCTTTACAACGAATAATTAAAATACTTACTTTTACGTAAAGGGGCCTATTAATATTCTTAAATTAGATGACTATATACACAATTGGTATTGGATTACGACCTAGCTTCATATGTTGTGTGTGTTAATTTTATGTTCGATTCGAACGACAGATTTTTGAGAAAATTTTTCATGGCAATTTTTTTATTTTGTTTTTATTGCTTGGAGATGTTTGATCTGGGAATTGAGCCGTAGTCTCACTTCTAATCAGCCAACATACCACCTTTCCCTTTTCGTCTTCATTAAAATAAAATCGACTATTTTTTGAAATGATTCTGATTTCTTTAATGGATTGTAAAGAAGAGATGTGATTGTATCCCACCAATGACGCATTGGATTTCCTTTTTGTGGTCAAGAATTATTTCTGGTTTATATGCTTAAACCCAAGATTTACTAAGACCCTAAAGAAAAAACGACGTTAAATTGCTTGATCTTGGCACCCAGTTGAAATTAAAATTTTTTGATATAATTTCTTCTCGAAATCGATTGTGTCACGAGCAGTGTGGCAGGTGCTGCCATTTTACCACTTATCGTCCAAGTCCACTTGATTGAAGGCCAATAGCAAACCAGATTCAATAAAAATATTGTGAACTTCGCTGAGAATTATAATTGTTTGTTACAGATACTATTGGTAAGTGACTTAAAATCAACATGAGGATCTCGAGAGATGACCAAATGAGTTTAACTTACTCCTATGCCCAAGGCAACGAAGCTCATTTCCCCGTTAACGATTATGTTAACAAACAAGTGATAAGAGACATTGTCTTCAAAGGGACTATCTATTGTTGAATTTGCATTAATTAATAATAATTAAGTCGATGGAATTACAAAAATCGAATGCTTTACGCAGATGTTTATCGATTTCTATACTAGCCATTGGAAACGCCAGATTGTAGGTAGTTAGGTTGAAGGAGCAGAGGCCAACCTTAACTCTCATGCCAATTGTCATACACCTAAGCCATTTGGACCATTATGGTGGTCCAAACGTCTATGATCAATGAAAAGGTTGGTCTTCACATCCCTTAATTGTGTGCCGTAATTTGTCAAATCGGTTGTCTCCGTAATCTGAAGAAATATTAATTCGTAATGTTGTTCTTAATAACACTCTGAGAGAATAATTTGAGGCTTTTCGTTCTCTTCGAGGTGTATATTAATTATGTAAGCTTGTTGTGCTCTCACAATAAGAAATTACTTTCTATAGAAAGTCTGTAACTCGTACAAATTTCCTTTCCTTCTTCCAGTTCATTTCTCTGAGATAAGTTATGTCTGGTATAGTGTCATCCCCAAAATATTGGGATCTCGATCTTACGAAAGCTGGGCATTGACACAAAAAGTGCTGCACTATGTTACGATGTCTTTACCGTATGCCCTGCATACATAATTTTCCACCATGTCAATACGGCTCAGTTGTACATGTAAGGTGGAGTGTCCGATTCTCTCCTCATTAGATTTTCCTCAAAGTATTTTTGCAATTCTTCCTGCTGTGTCATTATTACACAATAGTCGCACTCCTTCTCAGCTTGGTCTTTATGCACTGACATAGTATTACATACCAAGCTATGGTATTACATACCAAGCTATGGTATTACATACCAAGCTATGGTATTACATACCAAGCTGTGGTATGTAATACTATGGCAGAGTCTAGTAGGTAGCGGGTTCGTATTCCAGGTCAGGCATCAGAACGAAATATAAAAAAAAAAATATTTCTTCAGCGTCTACATCTCAGCAGAATTCTGGCAAAAACTCTGAGAGTAAATAAAATTGCCATGAAGAGCTTCTCAAAAATCTGTCGTTCGGAGTCGACTTTAAACTGTAGGCCCCGCTACTCATGTGTAAAATTAACGCACACAACATAAGTGGTGTGAGAAGCAAGGCGAAATTCTGACTGAAGGGTTGTAATGACCAATTATTTATGTACGTATTAGCCAGAATATTCGCTTCTTCATTTCGGCCAGACTTGTAAGAGTGTGAGAGTTATGGGAGAATGTGCGAATGTGAGAGTTATCATTGCATAACACCACTATGGAGACAATTTTCAGAATACAAAACAAGCTCAAATGTCCATAAACTCGAAAAGTCGACAACTGAATCTTTACAACTACACTCCGTACTTAATGGTAAAAATATTTAATCTTTTATTGAAAACAATTGTATCTGTGACCAATGAAAACTGATTTTATGTTTGTATCACCACTCACTTAAGATTTATGAACACCAAATTCTAACTGAAGTTTTTACAAAAGCGGAAACCTTTAAATCTTAATTTTTTTAAAATAGCATCATGAATACAGTTTTAATTGCCTCATGAATTGTATTACAACGTGATAAAAAAATATTATTCTCAGCACACATAGATTAACAGCAAAATAAAAACTCAATATTATTTATCTGTATCGGCAAGGTACCCCTTTAAAAAACATTGAAAATAAATTACTAACGTTTCTTTAGATAATCATAATTTAAATAATAAATACATGGTACCTACCTATACACAGGGTATACGCAGTCAGATGCATCTTGTATAAGCAGTCATTAAAGTAATAAATAAATTCAATTGCAAAATGAAAATATTCTAATTAAAGTAATAAATTTTGAATTGATGTTCTTCTCACTTACTTGCAGACTCGTTATCAGCTTTTAGGCTTTCAGGTACACAATAATAATTTTTCTTATTTTTCTTTACGTTTTTATTTTTTTTTTTTTTGTTTTTTGTTTTCTGTTGAAAATCTTTAGAAATTAGAAAGAAAATAATAAATATTGCAGGTTATTAATTTTGAAATGGAATAGCAGCCAACTAATGAAATCAATTGTTTTTATATTTCTTCAAAGCAATAATATATTCACAAAAAACAAAACAATTGTAAGTAGGTAGTGTGATAAGTTTATAGGTATGGAAATATATAAACTATGACTGTAAAATTCTTTTAAAATACAAAACATTTACCTTACCCCCTGCTCATGTATAAAAGGTTTTCGTTTGCGGTTCTATCGACAAGATATTGGTTTGAGATTAGTCAACGCTTTAGTTTTACTTACAAATCACGCCGTGTTTTATTTAAATATTAGAATTTAATTAACATTCACCCCCATATACCTTATGATTCATAAAATAATTTGTTTTCAATTGTAATAACTACTCTGATAAAAAGTTATAGAAATAGTTTCTTGGGGAAACATTTCTGTGTGATTATTGCGATAAATATACATATAGGGTGCTGCGCTCACAAAGTTTTTATGTTTTTACTTAAAAATTTTCAAATTTAAGCAGAACTCTTTGGTGAATAGTGCTTTAAAAAAATATTCGAATAGACTAGCAAATCGTATGGGGATTAACAAATCGGAACAAAGGAGAGCAGAGCTTTGTTTATTGTAAAACTGTCGCAAAACCTAATAATTAAAACAACCAGAAATACTGATATTATGGTATCGTTTAAGGTACCATACTTCATCTAACTACTGCTTTCAAAACTGTCGATCTAACAGCGGAGTATCAGCTGTAAAAATTCTTAGATTCTTCATTATCAACCGACTGCCCAAGGTATTACCATAATTATAAAGAAATTTATAGGGACTGGAAACATTACCCCAGGTCAGACATCTTCAACAAAACGAAATATGAAAAAAATATTTCTTTGGCGACTGGCACTCAGCAGATTTCTGGCAAAAACTTTGAGAGTATAATGAAATTGACATGAAAATTTTCTCAGAAAAAATCTGTCGTTCGGAGACAATTTTGAACTGTAGGTCAGCCACTCATGTATACAAATTAACACACCGAACATAAGTGGTGTGAGAAGCTAGGTCGTTATCCTGACTGAATGGCCAAATAGGTATGTGTGAAAGCGTTACAGACGCCGTCAGATCAATGCATCATTTGCAGTGCATCCAGTGCCGAATATATCGATTCTGTTAGGGAAAGTAAGGCGGATAATCTAAATTTTTCGATTCCATGGTATTCTAGTAATTGAAGCAATTGAAGTTCATTCATATAAAGTCGAAATCAGGCAATAATTAATACCAACTGACTACTCACGACGCCGTAGAAATGCTGATCTGGTGCTTGAGCAAAAGACTTTCAGTGCAGATTTTTTGACAAAATCTCATTTGTCAATTTCCTATATGGCTCGTAGAGTGATAGTGATCAATGAAAAACCACTGCAACAGAAAAATTATATTTGAATAGCCTAGAACTCTCCTTTGTTAGAGTTCTCGTCCAGTATGCCAGCACACTAACCATTATAACAACTACTTTGTACCTCAGGTAACTGGCATGAATATGGCTAATATTGCAAATATTGGATCAAATACGTTTACGTTGTTTTTTTTTCTATATCTCAATTGAATATTTTAAACCATTGAAGCAACACCATTTATTTATTTCACTTATGAATCCAATTACTTTTTAAACAAACCTCGCAATATTTTAATAAATTTGTAAACATTTTTAAAGCCATTCAACGTGTCACTAAAAGGCTACTTTTCATTCGAAATATCTTAAAGTTCAAAGCTCTTAAAAAATCTTGCCATGCCATGTTCAAAAGATTGGAGTATGTGCCGTAATAAGTGCTCTTAACATCCAATTCAAGCTGTCAATTAATCTATGAAATTAAATTTTATTTTACGTACCTTTTCTACTTTATAAACATAATTGATACTCAAATCAAACAAAAAAAAAAAAGAAGAAACAGAAAACATTGAATTTAAAACTTTTGTTTTCGTTATTATTATTATGGCCAATAAACTATAAAATATTGAATTTGTTGCAAATCGTTTTATTATTGTTAATTGTGACGTACAATAAATAAGTTTCCGTTTAATTAAAAATTTATATAGAAACGGCAACATTGAATTGATAAAGTCTGTTATAAAATCGTTAAAATCGAGTGAAATGAAAGTCATTTTACCGCATTGTGACAAGTTTCCTAAAGTGGCAAATATAAACAAACAAAAAAATACATGAATTTTACACTTTTGTTGTTGAAAAAAAAAACGTCATTTGATTCCGGAATATCGTATAATAATCAGAAACAATAATTAGGAAATCAAATTAAAATTAAATTTCCAATGAAAACAAAAAATATTTTTGAAAATTTTAATCTCGAAAATTGGTATTTGAAGTGGTAATTTTTTTTTTTTTTGAATATGAAAAGTTATGAACCAATTAATAAAATCATTATTTTTCCCAGGCAACTGCCCGTCAGCAGATTTCAGGCAAAAACTCTAAGAGTAAATAAGATTGCCATGAGAAAATCAAAAATCAAAAATCTCTCTTTAAACTGTATGACTTATGTTACCACTTATGAATAAAATTAACACACAAAACATCAGTGGTGTGAGAAGTTAAATCGTAATTCTGACTAAAGATTTGTAATGACCAATTATGTATGTATATACATACATATGTATGTTTGTGAGTTATAATCGAATTTTTATATTCGTTTGAAAGACCTGTTAATGCCATTACATGTGGATGAAGCGAATCCGTAAATTCCAAATTTCCATGACTCTAACGGATAAATCATGGGTTGTTTAGGCTTTGAGGACCACTCTGGTTTATTCGCATACACCTGCGACCTAAGAAAACTCCACCAGAAAAGTTCTAATGAAGCGTAATCGCATAATCTCGGCGGTCAGTTCACATCACCTGCATGTGAGATGACCATACCCTCAAATCTTTCCGTGTGAAATATCCCAAGCACGAGCCGTTCTCCTGTGAAACCATATGTCCAATTCAGATCAAAAGAAGTCGGTAAACATAAAACTTTAGTGTTCGTCGGGGCCAGTAACAGCCGCGGCAACATGGTTTTCAAAGAAATATGGACCGATCACCCCGCAAACCCAAAATCCACACTAAACAGTGACTTTTTTAAGAAGGCATTATATTCTCTTGGACCTCAGGTGGATGAGGAAATGATTTTTCGATGAAAATTAGCATCAGCTGTCCACAGTCCATTCAGTGAACACATGTTGTTGTCTATGGTCATCCGTGGTGATTTGGGAAAACAGGCTGAATAAATGACAACTAATTTGACAGATGTAGCTTCAACAAGATGGACGTTATCATCTGTAAAGATGCAAAAGTACCTCTTGGAAGAAATTATATAAATACATCATAAATTAAGTGTTGAAACATTTCTTAAAAGACTTTTGGAAAAAATATTGTAATCTTTTAAGGTTGCATTCAGTGTACTGGATAAGAGAACCCATTTAAGTTATCCTGCGAAAATTCAAAATACTGGCTTACTTTATGACGATGAAGTTTTTCATAAATTAAACAATTTTTTACAATATTTTACTACAATTTTGAAATTTTCATGGGCAGATGACAGATGACTCTTTGGCTCTATACTCGGCATTCTTTGATAGAATTTTGTCGCCCTGTCAAATAAACGCGGTCACCAATTAAGTTGCACATGGTAATTCGACAGAACAATTGTCGCAATACATAAAAGCATTTAATTATGACGGCACTTATGAAACATTTAAATGTTAATAACAACACATTTAAAATCTAAAATAAAACAGTAAACTATGGCGCCATATAATTTTACAACAAAATTTCATATTTCCAGTCTCTAATGGTTTTTGATTTTAAAAATAAAAAATTTTAAATATGTAGACCCTGTATCGCTATACTTTACACAATAATGAATGCAAAAATTTTGTTGCTGATAATAATTTGTAAAAATAAGTTTTAACCGATAGTCAAGTGTCATTAAAGAAAACGCAAAGAATGGGTGTGTTTTTGTTTGCACTTGAACTTCAGGCTGATAAAAAAAGTGATAAAATTTACTAAAGAAAAATTTATGCAAATCAAAACGAATTCAATGTGCACTGCATTAAAGAACCGTAATCTTAAATTACATAACAGCAGTGAACATTATAATATTTTCCCAAAGGGCTAGCTTCTCCTACCGCCAATCTTGTGTTATGTGTCTCGAGGCTACATTACAATTATTTACTCTCAAAGCTTCTGACTTCGAAGACAGCTGAATACATATTTCTCAGAATTTATAACTGAAGTTTAGACACAAGGTTCTCTTCAATTAAGCCAATATACTACTGGCTAAACTAATACTATGTTCAGATACGCACTTTTATTGAGTCAATATTCGGTTAATTGAGTACAATATTTAAGTGTTCAAACATAATAATATACGCAATTCAGCTTACTCAATATTCATTTGACAGCTGGTAAACAACAACATTGTTTTTATTTTAGTGTCGTTTGTTAGTTTATTAGTGTTTGTTTGAGTTGTCAAATATTAACAGAAAGTGTTCGGTTAATTGTAATATGCTCAGTAAACACACTTATGACAGTGCTGCATTTTAAGTTTTACTCAATATTATAACAATTTGTGTATTTATTGCGCAATTATTAATTGAAACTTTATATGAAACTAGCAGACCCGGGCAAACGTTGTTTTGCCTTCGAATTTTATTTTCACTGTAAGTCTGGTTTCCATTCAAAGTCATGGCTGATTGATATTTAGAAGAAGAATGAAAGGTGCACTAAATCTACATAGCAATTATTGTTCAAATGTAATTATATATTTTTGATAGCTGGGCCCGATCCGCGTTGCTGGCCGCAAATTTTTCTTTTATTTTGAACTGCCTCTCGAAGAAAATCAAATTCAGTGTTTTTAGTTAAAAAAAGAGTGATAGATATTTATTTACTTTTTTTAATATATTTTTTTCACAAAAGATGTTAGGTTTCAGTCGGTATCGGGCTAATTAACGCCACTGCACGCTGATTAACGACCCAACGCCTTCAACGAAACACAGCATAGTGCAGTAGTTCTTGAGTTACGGTGCAAAAACACAAAAAAACTAAATATTGCGCCATCTGTAGGGCGAACTTCAAACTATACAGAAATACTCCTCACGCCCCATAGAGCATTTATATAAAGTTTGGTCGAAATCGGTGCACTAGTTCTTGAGTTACGGTGCAAAAACACAAAAAACTAAATATTGCGCCATCTGTCGGACAAACTACACAGAAACACTCCTCACGACCCATAGAACATGTATATTAAGTTTGGTCAAAATCGGTTCAGTAGTTTTAGAGTTTAGCGATCACGAAGAGACACGTCAGTTTTATATATAGAGATAGAGATATTGAGCTCAATAATGGTGTTCATTGCGATTTACGCAATAAAGGTGCGTATCTGAACACCGTATAAGGCGATCGCACTGTAATAGTCGGCGTTTTAAATCTGTCAGTTTGAATTCCTTCAAAATAAAATATTAAAATAATCTTTAAAGTTTACATTTTATTTTATTTTTTTTTTTTATATTTTCGTTTTAATATTCTTTTTTATTTTATATGGTAGTTTAAATATAAATTTGTAACAACAAAGTTAACAACAAATTGTAAAATATTTTGTTGTGAACAACATTTTCTAGTGTATTTATGAAATAATCATTTTAATTAAAAATATTTCTTTTATTTTTTATTTTTTTACTCAATAAACAAATTCACTTGCACTTCATAGACTGGTTTTCTTCATGTTCACGAAATTACAGCAGACAGTGGAACTGGTGAGTTAAAAAGTTTTTTAAAAATTGTATTAATTATTACCCTTTTACTAAAATAAACGCAAAACGGGATATATAAATTCTGCGTACATAAATATATACATACATAATTGGTTATTACATCCCTTCATTGAGGATTACGACCTACTTAGCTTCTCCACTTCTCTTCCACTTACGGTTGTGTATGTTAATTTATATACATGAGTGGCGGGAACTACAGTTTAACGTCGAATCCGAACGTCAGATTTTTTTGAGAAACATTTCATGGCGATTTTATTTACCCTCAAAGCCTTTGCCAGAAATCTGCTGGGAGGAAGTCGCCGAAGAAATATCTTTTTTTTTGCATATTTTGTTTTGTTGTTGTTTGGTGTGATGTTGGGATTTGTACCGTGGCCTCACATGTAATAAGCCAATACACTACCTACTAGACTATAGCGACTTCAATGATATATTTTCCTTACCTTCTCTTAAGGAACGTACCATTCTGTGGTGTCCGAATTGATCAAAGGCTATTGCTGTAGAAACTCAAAATCGTTTTTCAAGCGAAAGCTTATGCCATCGAAAGATGGTCTGAATTTAATTCGGACACAAAATACATAGTGTGCCACGTACATAGCAATACAATCTGAGAGGTATAGCGCCATCCAAGCACTTAGCTCCTTTGAGATTGTCTTGAAATTGGTATGCGATTAGATGTGAATTCAGAGCAATGACCAAATAGACTGATTTTTCCACTCTAAGCGCTAGAATCTTTCTGTAGAATGGCGAAAGAGTTTTTTCAATCCGAAAGAGGTTGAAACAATTTTAAACTTTTTTAGGCATTTATAATGGCAAGATGTTTAAGTGTTCACATGAAACTATCCATGAATATAATATCAATTGTATGCAGCCTGTTTACCGCAGCAGATCACATACATGGCCCGTGTGTGGTGTAACCTCTGTTAAGAGAAAAATCTAACCGTGGCATTTTTACTGATGCCGGATAGCATTTTGAGACTTTTTTTAAAACTCTATAGAGAACAATACATTACAGAGGTTCTATTTGACTTTGTGAGTTTCTTGTCTACCTAACGATATCGAAGGACAAAAATTGTATTCAATTATATCTCTACTAGATGGCGGCGTAAACTTTAATAATATGCTCTGGTAGTCTAGGGGGTAGTGTGCTGGATTATTAGCGAGAGAAGCGTAGGTTCGATGCCTATCAGAGACTCTGGTCTGTTGCACTCCACCGAGCATATGGTGTTAGTTGCACAGCTACTACCAATTAGATATAATTTGATATAATTTGTAATTAATAAATAAATAAACATTTACAAATAATGCCTGCTTGTTCAGTGTTGCTAA
The DNA here is from genome assembly GCA_927399465.1 of Sarcophaga caerulescens. Lineage (NCBI taxonomy): Eukaryota > Metazoa > Arthropoda > Insecta > Diptera > Sarcophagidae > Sarcophaga > Sarcophaga caerulescens. Next base: position 41,069,743 of record OV656873.1, on the reverse strand, counting down.
GTTAATTCGAGTTAGTAAGACCATTGTTGTAGGTACGTTATATATATTTTTATATTTATTTTCCTTAAGCCAATGTAGACCCTAGGACCCTAATACCTTGGCTATGGCACAATGCATTATGCCACTGCTTTACAAAGGATTTAAAATTTAATTCACAAAATTTTCTAATTTAAACTTATTACTGATCTGCCCCACTGTTCACCAATCTATGGCGATTATTACTCGTATTAAAATATTAACATTACTGACTTGTATTTAGCATTTTGTTAACAAATCTTCTGTGATATACTACAAAAAAATAAAAATAATAATAATAATGAAATAATATTAAATAAAAGAAAAAATCTTTAAAATTAATATTCAATTTTCATGTGGCACTTAATCTCTTCAGATACTTTTTGCATGCACTATAATGCTGTTTTTGAGCTTTTTCAACTATGTGGGGTTAAAATGAAATGTTAAATGTTAAAAGTTTATTAAATGATCTAAAAGTTATGCTCCCTAAGGCTGTGGTAAAGTGAACAGTAATACCTTAAAAAAAATAAAACAAAAATTGTTTCATTAAAATAAAGATTCCTCTATTCAATTTTATTTTATTTTATTTTATTTAAACGAAAACTGTTTCGTAAGAAAACCACAAAATAATGTAGAATTCAAGCGCATACGTATGAATACATATCATATATCCGACTATCAGACATTATTTAAATACTAGTCGTGTTTAGACTTTATTGTTAAAAGATTTCTCAATGAATTTTTCTATGCCTTTGTGCTGAAAATTGAATTTACAAATTACACTAGGCTACAATGTTCCCGAATGTATTTTGAGTTGAGGAGTATATTATTTTGATCACTTCTAAATACATACAAATCTTAACCTATGACATCAGCATAGCAAAGAAAAATAATCTGTTTATTAAGAGTAAATATTTTATACAAAATCCTTAAACCACAGATTTTTTTCTATATTTTGCAAGAAATATATTTAAGCCGTAATACATAACGAAATATCTGTTGCCCAGTGTTATTATTAATTTGCGTGCGTGAAAATAAATTTACACTATGCTTGAGGTACATGCAACAATTTGTTTGTAAATATGTTTCTTAGTTTCTTGTTTTCTTTTTGGATTTTACAGTTTTTTTTTTTTTTTTGTTATTGTTGCAATATATTTAACGGAATGTTTTAACGAGGTACGGGGAGTGTTAAGTTTGTACACCACAAATAAGCGTATCTAATTGGTTTATGTTTAAGCCAACATGAAAAAATGGGAAAAATTAATTGAAAAGAATTTAATTTGGTTTGAAATGACGTTTGGATACCCTAACCTGCTTTTCTCTCTAAAGTGTATCCGCATTTCTCCCAAATGTTCGGAGTCGATAATAGTAGTTAACCCACATATCAGAAACAATCAAAAATTGAATGACTTACGACGTACAACCATAATTGGTGATTACAACCCCTAAGTCAGAATTACGACCTAGCTTCTCACACTACTTATGTTGAGTGTGTTAATTTTTATATTGAGTGACGCGATCTACAGTTTAAAGCCGAATCCGAACGACAGATTTTTTTTTTGAGAAACTTTTCATGGCAATTTTATTTACTCCCATCGTTTTTGCCAAAAATCTGCTGAGAGGAAATCACCGAAGAAATATGTATCCGTATTTCGTTTTGATGTCTGACCTGGGCTTTGAACCTCACGTCTAATAATCCAACACACTACCTACTAGACTACGGCTACATAACTGTCTTTAAATTAAAAACACATACAGCTACAAATGAAAATCCTTTAATAGTTAAAATAATTAGAATGTAAGCGCTACCTTAGAATATTCTCTACTGGACTACAAAAGAAGAAACAGACTTCCATGCATAGAATATACAAAGTTTAAATTTCAACTCAGTTAAAACGATCTTGCACTGGCCCACTATCTTCGAGTATATATTTGCCCTGTAGACAGTCCACTAAGTTTCTTAAGACTTGTGAATGATGGTCCAGTTAAAGTTTAATCAAGTTGTGATATGACAAATAGTTCTAAATAGTTCAATACCCATTAGTCTCTCGTAATTTTAGCTCTGCTCGTATTATGTATGATGCCCAACTCTTGTTCCATACATTTAGTACCGCTAGATTTTATGCTTCTAGATATTTCCATAAGAACGCAGTGCAGTATAACAATTGCACTTCAGTAACACTGGATGTATTTGCCTCCCATACAATTTCTCGGTCTGCCGTACTATCGTCGGGGGATATGAAGCTTCATCTCCTGGACAATAACCCAATGCTACTACAATGACTCACCTGATACTCTCGATGTTGATATGGATCTGCTGCTAGTTCAAAATCACCAAACATACATTTTCTAAGACAAATGTAATTGAAATCATTTCTTTAAGGATACAGGTTCTAGATTGTCCCTTATTATCTTCCCTTTTTGCAGTCAAACAACCTATTGCACCTATTGATAAAACTAGAGTTCTTGGATCAATATCATACTTCGATTTAATTTTACAAACGTCCTATAAACGTAGGGCTATCTGCAAGTAGCATTCTCTCGTCTCGTCTTCGTATTCAAATTCCTCTGTTACAGTCAGCGTTGCCAGATTATTTTTTTTTTAAACTTTTTATTTCTGTGAAAAAACTTTTTTTTACCAAAAAAAACTTGTTTTTTGCAAAAGCACATACATTTTTAAAGCAAACGCCGGAGCCCGGTGCCGTCTGTTGGTGTTTCCTGGCTTCTTTTGCCCGGAACTAATAAAATACACAATATTTTATTTAAAAATGTAAATACTACGTGTTATTATTATTGAATTTATTGAAAAAAATTTAAATTTAATTTTTTCGAAAAAACTTGTTTTGTTAGAAAACAAATTTAATGAAAACTTTTTCGCATCTCAAAAAACTTGGAAAAAAGGGAAAACTTGGCAAATGGTAGCTCGTATATAATCTGAAAATGAAATCAAACTTATCATTGAACTTATTCTTCAGGATTGTCTGATGTAGGGTATTAAATACAAAATTTAACACACACCATTTTTCTATACGTTTCCACTGCAATTACAAACGTTTTTTAGAGGGTGGGTGTTAATATCAAATAGTTTTTCTATAGTTTTTGTGTGTTTATTTTTACTGGAAAATATTAAAAATACAAGCGTCATCATTTACCTCATACTGGAGTGTTTGCAATTTATAAAAAAAAATAAAAACTTTTGCGAGTAGTTAATTCTATTTATCTGTAAGTCTGTCTGTTTGTCAGTCTGGTCCGTTTTTTTATAGGCTGTCTAAATAATGATTACGCTTTAATTGTTTTGTTAAAACATATTTTATTATGGTTTAGTTTCATATTTTTATTTATTTTTTAGTTCATTTTTTTGTTCATTTTTTATTTATAATTTATACAATGATTATTGCAAAATTATGTTTATCTAATAATAGTTCAAATACTAAAACAGTAACAATGACGTTTGAAATTTTTTCGTTATTAAAACAAATCATTATTACATACATATTTGGAAATGGTCAAGCACTGCTTAATTTAATTGTATTTACAACATGAAAATTTAAATTTTAAATGGATATGGAAAAACTTATTGTAATCATATGTGTATTGCAGTGCTGTAAAAATAAATGAGTAAACTTAATTCATTTTAAGCTGATTATGTTGAAAATTTGGAGGATTAAGTGGAACTTTAATACGTATATTGAGATTACAAAACAGGAATTTTTTTAAACTAATTTAACTAGTATTGGACAGATTAACACAAACTAAATAAAATTTTAAATATAGGGTCCGCCAAATAACTTTTTTTTTTTTTTTAAAAAGCTTTAAAAAAAAAAACTACTGAATATTTTCTCAAATTTCTTTTTTTATTTGAAAGTACAATCCTTCCGGTTAATAATGGAAAATAATTTAATTCAAATGGCTGCCTCGGCTGGCCATGCAGTAGCCTACACGATCGGTCCAATTTTTAAGCACATTATCGATTGTGTGCAGCTGTATTTCACCAATGGCTTCACGAATATTGTCCTTTAAAGCGTCAATTGTCTCTGGCTTGTCGGCGTAACACTTATCTTTGACGGCACCCCACAAATAATAGTCCAACCGTGTCAAATCACAGCTCCGAGGTGGCCAAACGACATCAGCTCTGCGGCTGATAATGCGATCTTCAAAAACAGGGCGCAAAACATTGAGTGTAACTTCGGCTGTGTGGCACGTATCGCCGTCCTGTTGAAACCAAATGTTGCCAATATCCACCTCTTAAATTTTTGTGAACAAAAATTCGTTTCGCAAAAAAATTCGCATGGCCCGATAACGACCGCCATTGACTGTAACGGCCACTCCTTGTTTATTTTCGAAGAAAAATGGCCCAATTATGCCTCTGGACCAAATTCCGCACCAAACAGTGACTCGTTTTGGGTTCGTCGGCTTTTCAATATATGCGTGCGGGTTTTCTGTGCCTCAAATGCGACAATTTTGATTGTTTACATACCCGCCAAGATCAAAATGAGCTTCATCTGAAAAGATGATTTTTTTGCCAAAATCGGCATCTTCTGTAAGTCAATCGCAGGCCCACCTAGCGAAGCGAAAACGCATTGGATGGATCATTGGATGGTCATATTCGTTCAGCGGAAGGATAAAACTAAATATCTGTCAAATCAGACATGAGCTAAGTGTTACCATCCACGAAATAAGCACTAGTTGAAAAAAAAAACTTTAGATGGCGGACAAAATAGTTCAACATTTGGCATGTTTTAGTGGCAGATTAAGCTACGTTTTTGAGATTAATTTTTGAATTTTTTTTTAATCAGAACATCACACTCTTCAAAACTCCTAGCTAAGTAACGCTTTGTGTTATTAAGCAACACATTTTGTTCTTGCTAGAAAAATATGAACTGAATAAAAAAGGACACTGTAGTCTAGTAGGCAGTGTGATGGTTTATTAGACGTGAGGCCACGGCTTAAACTCAAACTGTCTCAGCAGATTTCTGGCAAAAACTCTGAGAGTAAATAAAATTTGCCATGAAAAGTTTCTCAAACAAAAATCTGTCGTTCGGAGTCGAATTTAAACTGTAGGTCCCGCCACTCATGTATAAAATTAACACACACAACCATAAGTGGTGTTTTAATCCTGAGTAAAGCATTGTATTGACCAATTATATACATATGTATGGACGTATAATGGAAAAGACAGTAAATGGCATGAATTTCGCCTCTAATTTATTATTTCGAATTCATCATAAATTGATGTATATTACTAATGGATGCGGATTAAGTATATAATTTTTGATAGTAAATTCTCTAATTACACTCCATAGAGTTCCTCATCGATCCATAATTAGATGTTGTCGTTTTTTTTTCTGGGAGCTTAATGTCTCGCTAAGGTTATTCCAACTAATTATATTGTAATATAATAAATTTATTTCATCTATCGAATATTTTTTTCATGTCAGATTGTCTCATGACATGTATTTTGTATTCTACCGGATTGTCATCTATTTCGGGTATTCCATTATAAAGTTGTACGTATAATACTGCCGTGTGGTCTATGTAGTATATGACCTGTTCATTTGCTATAACGTCGTTCATTGCAACGTTGTGCGTGTAATACTACCGAGTGGTCTGAGTAATGTACGACCTGTTCGTTTCCAACTGCGTGGTGCTACTATTCTTCTTGTTGCGTCAGTAATTGTGCATCATTGAATGTTTTTTATATATATTTTATATTATATATTATTTATATAGCCTGTTTCCCCAAATCACCTTGAAGGACCATAGACAACGATGAGTGTTCACTGAATGGGCACTGAAAAAGTTGATGACTTACAATAATTTTTACTGGAAAATCATCTTCAGCGATAACGCCCATTTCTGGATGGATGGATGCGTAAACAAAGAAAATTACCGAATTTGAGACGATACCTATCCACGCGAGATTCAAGAGAGTCTAATGATTCCCCAAAAAATAACTGTTTAGTGTGGATATTAGGCAGGTAGCGTCATGGTTCCATATATTTTTAAGATAGCCAGTCCACGACTGTCAATTGTCCAGCACACTACGTACCACTCAACTCATGCCACATTAAATATTCTCCACAAGTGATTTGAGGTCATCTTGCGCGGTCATCTCACGCGGATCTGATGTCAACTGGTCACCGAAATCGTGCGATTTGACTCTGTTAGAATATTTCAAGTATATTCAAGTATTTCATAAGTCACAAACGTATGCGAATAAGCCACAAATCACAATCCAACTTAACCCATGCTATTTATCAAATTCAGCCTGATTTATGTGCCAGAGTCGTGGAAAACCGGGCATTTCAGATGCTCTACTCCACCCGGAGTAGTCGTGGCAGACAATTGATCGATTTTATTACTTCCAAAGGAATAAAATATTTGGATGATATCTCAGGCGCAGCGTAGTCTAGTAAGTAGTGTGGTAACTTATTCTTCTCAGCAGTCTTATTGCATATAGTCGAAGAGTAAATAAATTATAATGAAAAGTTACTCAAAAATCTGTCGTTCGGAGTCGACTTTAAACTATAATGCTCAAAAATCCCAAATTTTTAAGAAAATTTTATGCAAATATGCAAGTACACTTTTACTTTAGTTACTCATGTCTGATGTTGTAGGTCTTTATGGATTGAATCATTGGTAGTCATCTACATATGATCGACCGCAAATACTTGAATTATAAAGTAAATCTGATGCAGAATGCTTAATTAAATTTGAATCATCATACATTGTACCGATTTACGTTAATCCTTTCAAAAAAGTTTAAAACAAACATAATAAACTTGATAATAATTTATTAATAATTTTTATTGCTGTTTGAAAAACTCAATTGATGTTGAAAATGAACTTTTGATTATTCACACCCCAAAAACGTTGCCGCAATAAAACAAAATCTTAAAGTTTGTTTGTACCCATAACTGATGAATGGCCATTGCAAATGTGGCCATTTCATTTAGACAAAGTAAACAATTATTTGCAAATAATTTAATTACACGCTAAAGTTATTTAAAAGTGTCACATCCCCACTTTCAAATATTATGTGCATTTATTTTATAGAAGACAATGAATGCAATTTTCTACCAATTTTAGTTAAGTTGTGTGCACAATTGTTACATCAAACATTACATTATGACAGCATAAAAATGAAAATATAACAGTCAGCTGATGGGGACGGACAACAAAAAACGTTAAACATGTATTTTAAATCGCATAAAAAAAGCATAATTAACGCCCAGTGGTCAATCAGCGATTTAAACCGTAACATAAAAAGAAAACGGACATTTGGTACCAACATACAAACGAATGAATGTATATTTGTGGTGTTTAATAGTGGCATAAACAGAGTCTTAAATATGATCAAACTTTAATAATTTCTTATAATTGTTTCAGATTACATATGTATGTACAGATTTCTTTATTCACCAATTGGTAATTACTCCTCTACAAAATAATGCGCCTTAGGCTTCAGTCAATGGTTTAAAAGAGTATTAGTAATTAGTATCTCCAGCATATTCTTCCGACCTCACACAGTTCAAATAATTTTTACGGAGCTCAACATTAACAAATCTTCTGGGCTGGATGCTATTCTTCTGCGCTTCCCATCCATTAGTTAAAATTTTCAGTTCATTATATTCCTTACTTACTTACTTACTTAATTGGCCATAACAACCCGATTAACGGATTTCGGCCTGCCGCAACACATCCTTCCAGACGCCTCTGCTTCTTGCGCGCCTACGCCAGTTGGTCACACCAATCGATGACAGGGCTTCTTCGATTTGGTCCTTCCAACGGATACAAGGTCGTCCTCTTCGCCGACTTCCGCAGATCCCCGCATCAAATACCCGTCTCGCCGGAGCATCCTATTCCATTCGAACGACATGGCCGAGCCAGCGCAGCCGCTGGATATTAATACGCTGTACAACGTCTATGTCGTTGAGGAGCTCATACAGCTCACTGTTGAATCGGATGCGGAAATCATCGCCAACTCGCACTATACCGAAGATCTTACGTAGGACTTTTCTCTCGAACACTCTCAAGGCAGCTGCATCAGTTCTTAATAGGGTCCATGCTTCTGCGCCATAAAGAAGCACGGGTAGGATGAGCGTCTTGTAGAGTTTGCAGTGCATTATATTGCACGGGTTTATTCCATCTTGCTGTGTGGTTGCTGTTGTAACTGCAATCTCCAAGAAGGATGAGGCTACTTATTTATTTAATTTGCGATTAGAACCCTTCAGTCAGGATTACGACCTTTCGCACACCACCCATATTGTATTTGTTAATTTTTATCCATGAGTGGCCGGACCTTCAGTTTAAAGTCGATTCCGAACTACAGATTTTTGAGGAGCTCTTCAAGGCAATTTTTTATTTTCTTTCAGAGTTTTAGCAAGAAATCTGCTGATAGATAATCGCCGAAGAAATTGAAGTTCTGGGCATGATAATTCAATGCATATTTTCCAAGTGTCGAAAACCGAATCCATTCTGTCTCCATGTGGCATCTGCTTCACAGCTCTATCGCTCGTGTTCCCGAAAACCATTCATTTATAGATAGACTCGAGCTCATCCGCTTGTGGTCATTGGACCAATGGAACGCACTAAGCATAATATGAAAAATTCGTTCTTCAACCGCTTATCCTAGTTTCAATACAAGTCACAATCCGAAAAATGTTGGTTGCATGTAGAACACAAGAGCATAACAATAAACAATTTTTAAACAATTTATTCTTTTACAAACTGTTCAAGACATACCATTTAATGTTATCCACCATAAGATGTAACATTTCTCTATTCAATGTAATCACAATAAAACAAAAGTTAAAAAATTACTCTTTAGTGTTAAAAATTATTCGAATAAAACGCCGCTAAACAAAAACTCAAATTTGAATTTCATCTGAAAGTAAATAAAACAAAAAGCATAAAAGGAAATAAAACAAATAAATACAACATAAGCAAATTACCGTTGAATGAGTGAGTGCATAACATGTCACTCACTTCGCCACTCAACCAGCTGAAGTAGGAAGTTTTCTTTTTTATGGAAACCGCTTTTCCAACTTCTACGAAAATGAAAAGCGAAAACTTGGTCAGTGAGACGATATGCCTTTTTAATTTTATTATCCAAAATGCCACAACTTGTTACAAAGATGTTCGCCCAGTTATTATTTTATTTTTTGTTTTATTTTTTTGGTTTGATGATTTGATAAGTAATTACGGGACTTTAGCTGTAATAGCAGATTGATTTCATATGATTACCATTTAATGTCCGAATAGTAATAATTTTTTGATGAAATAACACAATTGAAAATAGCCACTATTTCGCAAGTTTATAATTAAATAATTAAACAATAAATATTGTGTTTTAATAAATGTCTGTCTGTATGTCCATTTATTAAAGTAATAATTTTAATTGTATTAACTTAGAAACTAATTGGTCTTCTATTGGTCAATAGGACATACGATTAACAATCTTCTTTTTTTTAATTATTATTTACAAATGTAACAATTGTTGCAACAATATTAGGGGTGGTTATAGTGGTTGGAAGAAATAGAAATTATTGTTTTGGACTTTGGTGGACTCAACAAGACAAGTAAACGGTTTGCTGAGAATTTATTTCAACACTCGACTATTTGTTTCGTATCCTATTTGTCTAAATATTAGCTGTTTAGAGCTAAGACGTACGCTTATTATGGATTTTTGAGTCGACTCAGCAATTATCCTAATTTGTTCCAAAAAACTTTAAACTGATTACTAATAATGGGTCTACGGATTCATACATACATATGTAGATACATAATTGGCCATTACAACCCTTCAGTCAGGATTACGGCCTAGCTTATCACATCACCCATGTTGTGTGTGTTAATTTTATACGTGAGTGGCGGGCCCTACAGTTTAAAGTCGACTCCGAACGACAGAGGAACTTTTCATGGCAATTTTATTTACTCCCAGAGTTTTTGCCAGAAATCTGCTGAGAGGAAGTCGCCATTTTGATGTCTGACCTGGGGTTCAAACCGAGGCCTTACTACGGCGACTTTATCTACTATAGATATGACGATTAAATGCATCAAGCTTTCTAAAAATAAACTTAGAAGAGAATGCCTTCTAATTGATTGCTTTACAATTACAAAATAAAAATCGTTTCAAGCCCAATATTCAGATTCTGTGAGGAAAAACCAAACTACCAGAGCATATATTTGACACCTATGTAGAAGGACGCACCTGGGAGTTCATCAACTACTATTCAGGGAGTTATTCTTCTTTCACAGGATCTCATTTTGGGGTTTCGTAAGGAAATAAAATTGGAGAAGCCATTCTATAGCGTAGAACAGATCACCGCCTTCCTTTAGGACTTCAACTCAACAATAATTTTAAACGACTGGACCATTACATCTCAATAACGCGCCTTCCTGCTGAACAAACTGAAATCAAATTAAAGCCTTTTCATATTCAGAAGATCCTTTTTTCTATTCGCAAAATTAATAATGCCGACGTAATCTAGTAGGTAGTGTGCTCAAACCCCAGGTCAGACAACTCCAACAAAGTGAAATATGAAAAAATATTTCATCGCCGACTTCCTCTCAGCGGATTTCTGGCAAAAACTCTGAGAGTAAATAAATACTTCCATGAAAAAGTTTCTCAAAAATCTGTCATTCGGGGTCGACTTTTGTCAAATCTGTAGGTCTCGCCATCGATGTATAAAATTAACACATCCAACCATAAGTGATGTGAGAAACTATATAGTAAGGGTTGTAATGATCAATTATATATGTCTGTAAAATTGATGATACGCGAACGGACTTCATTGAGGCAATGTCACACAACATGGGTGGTGTGAGAAGCTACGTTGTAATCCTGACTAAAGGTTTATAATATTAAGTATGTAAGTCTCTATTCAATGCACATTAAAGTAAACATATTATTAAAGGGTGTTTAAAATATGGAACGATTTTAAACATATTTTAGTTGGCAGATCAATTTATTGTAGACTATAATCCAGGAATATCAATTGCAGAATAAACAGTTCCTGTTTCAACATATTCTGCTCGTACTCAAAGCAGTCGAAAGTTAGAAATAAGCAGGACTTAAGCAGACAGAGTCTTTAGATTTTTAGAAAATAAAAAAATTTTGTGAATATCCTCATTATTAGAAAACTATAAGTGTATATTAAACAATAATAATATAATCAATATTGGAATTACACCACTTAAATGTAGCATATAGCATATATACACACGTACACATACGTATATAAATTTATCTAATAACGTAACCACCTGACCGTTTGTCTATCTTTCTAACCGCCTGCTGACTCATTGTATACCCCTCTGGTTAGTGTACAACTGAGGTACGAATGCCGCATGACGATGCAGTCGCCTACCCCTCGAAATTTAAAAAATTCAGTATCATCATTAGCTTTTGTTTCGCTTATGAGCAATTTTCTTTTCCAGTATTTTGGTTTTTTTTTTTTCTTTTGTTTCTTGCTTTTCGATTTTTCTGTTATGATTTCTGCTGTATTTATGCTTTTCAAATCGATTGCAACATTCATATATAAAACGCTTTCAACTTGCCATCAAGAAATTAGTCTACTTGCAACGTCAAAACAAAGCGGTTTTTCTATTTTTATTGTCTTCAACAGATTTTGGAATTAACGTAACACCTTGTCAAAGTTGAAAGAAAAGGATACGAAAGGATATTTTGACATTAAAAACATGTCGCCTTACATCATTTGTTTAAGCATCACTCTTATGGCTGGCTGTCTACAGGCTGGAATTATTTCCGGTCATTATGGTGGCCATTTAGATGGCAATGCTGAAGCCCATGACTTTAGTGAGGGTTTAGTTCAAAGCGAAACCCACAACTATGAGTCGTTGGGTTCTTTGGGTGACCACTTGCAAGAATCTCATTTTCCCAGTGATTATGCTGAAGACTACAAAGGTGCCGAATATCACGGGTCAGCTGGTGCCAGTGAACATATCGAATATGGTGGCTATGAACACCAACATTATCCCCAATACGAACATGAGCCCATAAGCTATGGTCACGATGTACACCTTGATTCTCATGATTTCGATAGTAAACCAGTTCCGGGCATTAATCATGGCAAAGGTGCCTTAAGCTACAGCACCACCTATGAATTCAAAGATCCCAAACCATAAATGCGGATATGATGATACAAAAAAAAAATTCATCAAATGTGTTTAACCAAAAAAGAAGCATAAAGAAAAAGAAGAAGAAGAAAAAGATGAAGATGAAGAAGAAGATTGAATTTTATTTGAGTTCAAGTTTGAATGCGTGCGATGTGTTATTTTCATTTTGTTTTCCATCCTTTTATACTCTCCTCTACGATTACGTTTAGTTAAGTTTTTAAATCTCGTTTTTAAGCTGTGATTGCGTTCTTCATATTATAAGATGGTGTTAAATAATACAACAAATTGGAAAAAATAAAAACCAAATGCAATAACAACAACAACAACAACAGCAATTGCAACAACAAAAAGTGAAAATAAAGAAAAACTAGTAACAAGTAGTAACAACCATAATAATTATCAGACCAAAGAAAAGTGTGTTTTAGAAACTTGTATGCATGCGTTACTACTGTTTCTTGGTTTTTTCTTTCTTTTTTTTTTTCTTTTTTTGCAGATGATGGCGACTGATTGTCTAATGGCACGTTTAAGGAAGATGTTGTTGTTGTTGCTACTATAGTTGATGTTAAATAATACAATAAATTGTGCAATAATTTTCTATTGTATTCATATTGTTGTTGCGCTTGTTTTGTTTTTGTTTTTCAGTTTAATTTGTATTTAAAGAGCTAAAAATACAGATGCTTACTGATATTAGTAGGCTAATAATAATAATAATAATAAACAATAGCAAATATTAATGTTTTAGAAAATAAATGTTGTTATTCGATATTTAGTTTATTTAAAAATATCTTCAAAACGTGTTTTATTAAGTAGGAAATGTTTTCAAAGGTTTTAGAAGATCAAATATTTTAGACGATCCTATAGTCTTAAAGTGATTTGAGAAACCAGCCAGAACAGTAATCTCGAGTTTCTAACCACTAACACTTAATTGGAGAATTTTAGTAGGTATAATAGCATTGCAGTGAAGAAAACTAAATTTTTCCTCAATATTTTGTGTTCATAGCAAAATATGGTCTTGAATAAAGGAAACTTTTTGAACCTTGCCACAGTTTCGGTGGCATAACCTTGATATATATTCTATCTGACTCCGACACATAATTGAGGTTCAATGTCGTTAATATTCGAATAATCTCATTTTTTTTTTTTTGCTCTTTTTAGTGTTCTTCGTTTGTTGACCTACACTTTATCTTTTAAATATCCCCAAAGAAAGCTGATCACTGGTTTCAAATCACATGACCGTGGCGCCCAATGAGCATCACCATCACCATCACCACTTGTGTCTATTCAACCAACCATTTGGCTTATTGGCGATGCTTGGCATGGTCAGTAGGCTTTAACTCTTGAGTCAGCGTGTAAGCATGCAAGTTCAAATCTTTATTCAAAATTCTTTCGTGAAATGACACAATGACGAACTTTCTGACGGTTGACGGCTCTTCTGCCACACTGTTGCGAACAACAGCAATGCTTTCCGCAGAATGAACTGGGCGAGTACGCACAAGTGTTTTTACATTTTCTACAGAGCCAGTTTGATGAAATCTGCGCAAATCTCTCCCGATTGTAGGCACATTTGATCGACTATGCTAACCAAAAAAACTACGGAATCCACGCCCATTTTCGTAAAAATCTTAGCGCGTTGTTCAGCAGTGTACCTCTCCATAGATGAATTTGTCAAACACTAAACCAAAGAAATATCAAATTAAGTTGATTAAACAAATTTAAGTTAAGATGTGACCCAATTTTTTTTTTTGTTGTTTTCGAAAAACTTTTTTTTATCACACGGAATTTTTCACTTTCTTCTCAACACTCCTATACCGTTACTGGCTCGGATAATTTATATGATTTAAACGCATTACTGATAGCAATAAGTTTCCAGTTGGTTGCATGCACTTTATTTAAGCGAATTTACAACCTCATTCCACATTTGGTCTCTTTATAGATGTATGGCTTGACTTGGTATGAAATTGCCGAGGCCCTATACCATTAGTAGAAACAATATATGTAAGTATACTCAAAATTTTCATAAAGATATAACCAAGCTAAACTTCAGAAGTACAATATCTAATTCTGTTCTTTTTAAATTGAAGCTTTTATTTTGTTCACTTCAAAAACTAATTTCTTCGACGTTTAGAAACTACATTTTTCATTGTCAAAATTAAAATTCATAATCGTTTAAAAATATGAACAAATTCAAATGTTGTAATTAAACTCATCACACAATTTGAATTACAAGGTCAAGATCAACTGATTTTCATGCGTAACATGGTGGATTTTTAATTTTTTGTTTTTTCTAAATCTCGTCTCAAGATGATGCTTTCATAAAATAAAAATGTCACTCTAGTTAATAAAATGCCACTCATGTTTGTTTATGTTTTTTTTTTGTTTTAAAAATGTCATTGAAAAGTTGCTTTCATGCATAAAAAGTTCGTTTCCTAAGTCTTTTGTTTTTCTATTACACAAACAGACAATTCACTTGCGTATGTACATGCTTCTCAACTTAAGTAAATATTAAATTCATACACAAACACATACACTTATGTATGTATTACGGCATTTTAGAAATAGTCGTACTGATTTAATTATTTACACACTCTCCAATACAATTTAAATTTGTTAAATATTTACATATACATATACTCATACCTATGTATGTATGTACGTCGTCTATCAGCATCTATGAAGAAAAGTTAATTTTAAAAATATGGGTGTGGGAATATTTATATTGTTGCGAGTATTATTTCTTTCATTTTTTTATATAAGATGCCAAGAAATTTGAGATCATATGCACAATAAATAAAGCCATATAGAGAAACAGATCATAGAATAAATTTATATTTAATATTTTATGGATACTATTTGATATTAAATATTGACTTGAGGTAAATGAAAACTAAATTTTAACAGAACAAACTATTTTCTAATAAAATACTTAATCTGTACAGTTATGTTTAGCAGCAGTGACGCTGATGTGTTTCTTTTTAAATTGTGATACATAGGCGAAAGCTGCTAATTTGCCAAGTAAATAGCAAAAGAAATAAAACTAAATGCATAAACTGTAGAATTTCCTAAATATGATCGAAACTCGTTTTAAAAAGAATTTAATAAATTTCATTAGAACATCAGCGTTAATGGTGTGATATTTTTTTATATTTTCTTTTACTTTTTTTTTGCACAACTGCCCACTAGAAATTAGAAATATGAAAACAATTTTTATTTGCAATTATTGTCCACTACAAAACGGATCAGGCGAATTTGAGCTAACAAACACTCAAACGTTTCAATAACGCAATGTTTTTTCCTTTTCTAATTCACTCATTAGGTTGCTTAATTGGCATAGATGGGCACTTTGCAGTACCAGTAAAAATCAATTTTTACTGATTACTGAAAAAAATTACAATTACAAAAATGAAATCTAAATTTCATTACCAGTAAACATTTACTGAATACTGAAAAGCTTAATGCATTAGAATTATAATGCAGTATGCCCATGTATGTTAATTGGTCATTACAACCCTAATCAATAATACAACCTCGCTTTTCACACCACTCACGTTCTGTGTGTTAATTTTAGATATGCGTGGCGGAAACTACAGTTTAAAGTCGATTCCGCACAACAGTTTTTTGAGAAACTCTAAGGAAATCGCCGGAGAAATATATGTGTTAGAGATGTTTGAGCTTGTTTGAGAAACTCAAAGTTTTTGTTAGAGAACTGCTTAGAGGAAGAGTCACCGAAGATATATTTTTTGTTCAAAATGTCTGAGCTGGGGTTTGAATCAGGGGCTCGAGTCTCATAAGCCGTTGTGTCTTTGCTTACTACTACCCCTCTTCTAAGATAGTCGATGTTCCAAAAAGCTCATTGCAAAATACTGATACCGTTACCTTACTAGTCTATTGTTTAGTTTTTACACGTTCACAACCAGCTGTCAACTCATATGATGATTGTTATGGTTCTGATATAAAATAATCACATACATACACACATAATTGGACATTATAACCCTTCAGTCAGGATTACGACCTAGCTTCACGCACCACTTATGTTGTGTGTGTTAATTTTATACATGAGTGGCGGACCCTACAGTTAGAAACCGACACCGAACGACAGTTTTTTTGAGAAACTTTCCATGGCAATTTTATTTACTCTCAGAGCTTTTGCCAGAAATCTGTTGAGGAAGTCGCCGAAGAAATAGTTTTTCATATTTCGTTTCGTTTGAGATGTCTGACCTTAAATTCGAGTTTTTTGTTTTAGTGGAACAGCTTGTACAGTTGTAAACTCTTGCGTCACCTACTTCAACAGTTCTTTCGCATACCCAAGTATTTATGCACGCTATGTCCAACACTGTTATTTAACATCTTCAACGCCTCTGCTTTTTCGATTTTAGTCTTAATGAAGTCGAATTCTTTGATCTTTTTGTCAGCAACAACTTTTTGGAATGTCCACAGAATGTATCATCCTTAGTGCTCGTTCTGTTCCATTTAATCTTATTACACCATTTTACTAGTGCCAGCTGCGAATATTGTTTATTAAGCCAAGCTTTGACTTCAACAGTATTTTGTTTAAATCTATCTTTACAGTGCACCTTAATACGGTGTTCAGATATGCACCTTTATTGCGTAAATCGCAATAAACGCCAATATTGAGCTCAATATTTCATATAAATTTTCAATTAATAATTGTGCAATAAATACGCAAATTGTTATAATATTGAGTAAAACTTAAAATGCAGTACTGTCATAAATGTGTTTAGTGAGCATATTAAAATTATTATTATTAACTAGCTAATGGTGAAGGTATAGCACTGGCCATTTTATAGTCACCTAGCAGCAACTCGTTTCCTTACCGTTCGCATCTAAGATGTCCACAAACACTACTCCCTCTCTTTCACCTTCCTATAACCCATTTTCCTAAAAAGCTGCACAATGCACTGCATGAGTAGGGGCCATCCCCTGAGTGCTGGTTTCACCAAAAAAAAAAAAAAAAAACCGAACACTTTCTGTTGATATTTGACAACTCAAACAAACACTAATAAACTAACAAACGACACTAATTCTCGCGATCAAAATTAAAACAATGTTGCTGTTTACCAGCTGTCAAATGAATATTGAGTAAGCTGAATTGAATATATTATTATGTCTGAATACTTAAAATATTGTACTCAATTAACCGAATATTGACTCAATAAAAGTACATATCGGAACATAGTATAAGGGTGAATTTCAATTTTCATCATTCTAAAGTAGCATTTATTACTTCCTATAGTTCTTGTAGGCTGAAACGGCACAATTTGTAGCTGTAAGACAATGGTTTAATTGCAGAGGATCTTCGATTGTCATAAGCATTTAACGGAGTTTAAATCTATTTTCCTATAACGAGTTTAAAATATTTTAAAACCAACAAAAATGTTTTCTTGCAAAATTGAGAACAACATCCAATGTAAGGAGTTTTCCCTTATTATCGTATATACCGTTCATTTTCTATTGGGTTTTTAAAAATCCCATATCATTTTATTAGAAATTATTCTTAAGATTTAGCACAACTAAAACCACACACGCATCAAAATGAAATTTCAAATTTGAGTTTCTTTAAGTTTCACTCGAACAAAAAAGAACTCAAAATACATTTCAATATTACTCAAGTAACTTATTTACCATACGATTTGGAATAATGTTTGCTTTTTATATCGGCAACATTATTAAAGTCAATATTGTCACTTATTGCTGAAATGCCATGATCATGAATGCCGCCACCGATGTCAGAGCCATAACCAATGCTACTGCTGCTGCTGCTAATCTGTGTATGTAATTGTGAACTGGGCCCTACTAGATGGCCTGAATGCCCCGAATCGCCAGAATATGCAGAACTTGAAATGTAATCAGATGATGGATGTATGGAGCCCAAAGAAGATGCATGTACATCCGATGATATTATGTCTGAGGAACCTATAGAACTGCTTAGGGCATGGGATGAGATATCAAAAGCTGAAGATGTGTCAACGTGGGAAGAAGGCTCTAGATATATTTCATAGCCTGACGAAAGACCAGATGCAGACCAAGCATCACCACCAGCGACAGCAGAATCGAAATGGCTACCGGCATCTAAACCACTGATAGAATGCTGATGGCCACTGTCACCATATTGCAAAACAGGCGAGCTGAGTTCTATGGAAGAACTAAAATCTATTTGAAGAAAAATTAAATATTTTCGTATTAAAATGTTTGAAATTAAAAATTTCTTTTAACTTGCCATTGCCGCCATAGTGTGCAAAACCTCTTTTTGGCCTGTCATTTATTTGTTGTTTTCCACTTGCATTTTTTTCTAATATTTTCAGTGACTTGCCTTCCAAACTGACAGCCAATAGACAGAATATTAGTATGATTTCACAAATCCTTAACATGGTAGACGTCATTTCGTTGGCTATTGTTTACAGTCTGTTTAATTAAAGAGTGTTTTTATTGTTTAAAAATGTTTAGGCTTTTATATAAACTTTTTGCTGTTATTATTAACTAACAAAGTGTCGTTGCTTTTAATTTTTAAACGGATGTAATTGTTTAAGCATGAACAGTTTTTGAGGACACTGTCATTTGTTAGTGTTTTTATCGTTTTTGTTTTTATTAAAAGTTATTATTTAATTACAATGCAGTCGTAAGAAGGTGACATTAATAGCAATCGTTCATAAATCATTGACTTGGTGTCAAAATAGAAACGTTTTTACATGTTGCAAAATAAATCTCATTCTTTAGGAAAGGTATACTGTGATTTAAAAAGTGTTTCATTGGTACTTCAGAGGCTTCCCACTTGTCTGGGATCCTGGACACAGGGAAATTCCAGGCAAATGCAGGGCCGACAAGCTCGCCAGAGCTGGTGCACTCCTTGGCTCACGACCAACTACTTCGAGTTTATCGCAATGCAATCTCGATCACGGTGGCCATGGGAAGCAGGCGGAAAGATTACACGACTTCTGCCGTGGGTGTGGGTCTTCTGAAGAGGAGAAAACTGTTGTCCATTTTCTTTGTCAATATGCATTTCTTCGAGTTGCAGATTCGAGTTATTTGGCTCCCCATTGATGTCAGGGATATAACTTCGTTTATTAAACTTTCAGGCTGGTTTTCAGCGTAGGGCAGCTGTGCTTTTAATGTGCAGTCCTTACGATAACCAACTTCCTCGCTAGTTTGATGGCATTCGATCAGTACAGCGACTGCGCTTACCTGTAGCATCACTAACTTCATTGGCTTTTACGTATTTCTTACTAAAAAATATTTACTTAAAAATTAAGAAAAATTTATTTCGTCTAAAGAAGGAAACACATTCATTTATTAGCCATCCTGCTTTACTGGATATTTGAAAGAAAAGAGCACAAAAACGAATTCCGGAAATGACACATTTTGAGTAAATGTACATATGTACACTCGTATAAAAAGTTTGTTTCTTAAGTCTTTGGTTTTATACTCGTAAAATCAAATGCAATTGTTTTCTTCTTTAATTTAGTTTCCAATACATTTTTATCGAAGCTGCTTGCAATATCACAACCTTCATACGTGATTTTAATTTATTTTCCAAGAAAATTTTAATTCAAACTGAAATACATATATTCTTTAAAACAGCATCACTTTCAGTGTAATAAGCTTTAAAACAGCATCACTTTCAGTGTAATAAGCTTAACAGCGCCTAACATTGAATATTCCATTAACGTAATGTTTTGCAATTGCATTTTACAAATAAGATGTAAAATTTTGAAATTTGAACGTGATTTTTTATTTTCCATATCAAATCCATTGTATTGACACATGCGTTTACCTAAGATCGTTTTGAACTGCCATTCAAATATTTAAGACGAACGAATTGAACATGTGCTGCTAGACATGATAAGTCAGTCACCCAGACAGTATTTCTCTGTCTTTCTGTCCAATGGATTGGCATTTCATATTTTAATTGAAATTTTTACATTTAATTTTGTATAGACGAACAATTTTTAGCACTTAACACTTAAAAAATAAAAAAAACATAAAAATTTTATTTCTTTATTTCATGTTCAAATATTTTGTTTTGTTTTTTATTTATTTGTTTGGTTTTATTTTCTGATTTTATATTTGACTATTACCTAATAATGCTAATCGCGTGTACTTTTGTTTAAGATTTTATGTGCTAGTGCGTAGAAATCTTTTGCCAATTTTATAAATTTCCGAATGAATATGAATACGATGCTTGAGAGCAGCTATAAAAATATTTTGGGTATTTTTGTTTCAAAGAGGATATGAAAATAAAATCGTGTAAACATTGTTAATAGGCAGAAAGAAAAATAATAAATAATCAATATAAAGTTGAATATTTTAGATTCTTTTCGATCTATAATTTACAGTGGGGCAAACTATAATACATAAAAATTAAAACTCTAACAAATCAAATGTGAATACTTAGTACACATGAAGGTTTCTTAAAGAGATAATGAACTTTGAATATAAACTTGAACGTGCGGCATTCATAGCTATTAATATCAATCGATAAAGAAACGAACAACATCATTTTCTATTTTCAACTCTTATATTCAACCCATCGATAGGTTTGTAGGCATATAAACCGATTATAATAGTGTCAGTGACCTTTTCCGTTAAAAAATTTCAGCGTGAACATTTTTTCTCTTCAATTGGAAAGTGTGTGGGTTTTTCGGGTAATCAAGCAATTCTAAAATCCCTTCGTTCGGTCACCTCGAAAATGATGTATGAGTGACTATGCCTCCTCGACGCTTTAGGGAACTTTAATGCTTTTACATTAGATTGGGGAGTCTTGACGTCTACCAGTAGGCGGGTAGACACATTCCTTAATTGATGGGAACTAGTTTATAAGCAAATTAGGAATTAAAATGGTTAGAAAAAGTACTTCAAATGAGCCCCTTTGAAGTCGCCGTAGTCTAGTAGGTAGTGTGTTGGCTTATTAGATGAAAGGCCCGAGTTAAAATCCCAGGTCAGACATCAAAACGAAAATATGAAAATATTTCTTCAGCGACTTCCTCTCAGCAGATTTCTGGCAAAAACTTTGAGAGTAAAAATTGCCATTAAAAGTTTCTCAAAAATCTGTCGTTCGGAGTCGACTTTAAACTGTAGGTCCCGCCACTCATGTATAAAATTAACACACACAACACGAGTGTACGACCTCCGGGTACTGTACTTGTCACAGTTGACAAGTACACGTCCTCTAACCTAACCTAACGTACATTAGATTAGTTGCTTGGACATGATGGCTATAAGAACAGTGGAATGGAAGATTATTTGTAGAAACGAATGGCAAATCTGGCCCTTATTGACTCTGAGTCTCTTTGAAGTTTTACAAAAACGGGACAGAGCCACGTTAAATGCTATGGTATTTTCCTAACGCGGATATACAGTCGCAAAAAGTATACCGGTGTATGTAGACTTTTTTCTTACTAATTTTTGATATTCGTTTTATTCTTCAAACATTCTTGATTGTAAATGCTTTAAGCAACTGTATAACATTCTTTTTCAGTTTGATAAAAATCGCCGGTGTATGTAGACTTTTTTCTTTGACTGTAAGTAGAGGAAACTTAAATTTTATAACTTAATTTCAAGGTACCACTCCGAGATCAACAAACTATTGATTTTGTGAAAGTGACGCTGAAAGAGCCTTCACCATCTAGAGCCTTCACCATCTGGTGCAGCAAGTAAAGTTACATAACGCGACACTACGAATAATACTTGAATTCCTAAAGGTCTTGATTGGGATGTTAGATTCTGCACAATCAATCCGCGATAACAGCATTTCTACCCAATCTGCGGCCTGTTATTCAGCCTATCCTTAGCGCCACCTTGCATGGACTAAAAAGACTATTGATGAGCATAATCAGTTGCCTCACCTTCGTGCCAGTAATGTCAAATTCCATTAAAATTATTTAAAAAAGATCTTGAGTACTCCTTCCACACATACGCATGGTATTTAACCAATTATGAATAAATTTTTTCACGTTAGAAATTAAAGAATAGATCAAAGGTATGTGTACACTTCAGGAATCTCTTCATGACTCTGGCTATTTAGTGTAGAGTAGTCTCCGTTGAGCAGCCACTTAAGAGTATTGGTTGGTTGTAATTCCAAACACATCAAGCGGATTACTTACTATATATTGAAAATGGCCGTAAACATGAAAATGCAGAAGCTAATAGGCCTATATATCCTTCCATTTTCAATGTACTCCTCTGGCTTGGAAATAAACACTTTCTTTACTATTGGGATGCAGTAAATCTGAAAATCTGCTTTTTTATCTTTTTAAACCACTGTGCAGTGCCTTTTATTAACAAGAAGATCTGATAAATTTATGTTTTATGAATTGTTATTGTTATTGTTATACAAATATATAAATCACTCAATTGGTGTGACTAAATTTACGAGTATGAGTACTTTTCTCGCATACTAACTGCTGAAAGATGCTAAATCTCTGCAACCGTCATAGTACACCATAAAATGGGTAGGGTTAAACATTTTGCTTCGTATTATACAAACATATCGCCGTTTACTTATTTATTAAGTAAACATGAAATTATTTTCTATCGCTTAAGTACAGAGAGGCATAAGGTTTTTTTCTATTGATGGAATATTTATTACACACTGTATGTAAATGATTTCTGGAAGATAGAGTATGAGCGCAAGCAAGCAATCCAAAAAAATATTGGATTTTGTTGAGCTTAAATAAGTTGAGATTAAAATAGTTCTTATGCCGTACAGCGCTCATCTCCTCTCGAAAATTTATTCATATTTCGAACGTATGGATTTGAATTGGTAAAGTTTAAATTAAATTGGCCTGAATTTAAGTTTAAACTGAATTTACTTGTGGCTATAAATTTGTGCGTAAAGTTATCAATTAGCATCAGTTGTCTGCGGTTATTGACGGTGTGAATTGCGTGTATATAATAAATTTCCGAATTGTTTCGAGCATTAAACGGGCCCATCTATTAAGAATGAAATTGTACGTTTGTTTATTGGTTGCCCTGTTGGCAATGGCTGCCCCCGCCCAAGCCTTACTGGGTGCCAAATTGGCCTTGTTGGGTGCATTGAAAAGCGGAATTGGTGGCGGAATTGGTGGCGGTGTTGGTGGTTACGGAAATCGTGGCGGTTATCTTGGTGGTTATGGAAATGGTGTAGGTTATAATGGTGGTTACAACTACAATCGTCCTGTTTACACTGGCTATTCGTCCAACAATGGCTGGGGTCAACAATCCTATGGTTATGGCGGCTATAATGGCGGTTATGCTGGAGGTTATAATGGCGGTTATAATGGCGGTTATGCTGGTGGTTATAATGGTGGCCATGAACAAGTTATTAAGGTCATTAAAGTTATTGAGGAACCTCAAGTAAATGTTGAAAGTTATGCTAGAAGCTCATCTGCCGCTGCGGCTGTATCGACATCCTCTTCATCGGCTGGTTGGGTACCCGTACCAGCTCCAGCACCCGTAGTACAAACATACTCTGCTCAACCAGTACAAAGTGTACAAATATCTGCACCAGCACCCGTTGCTGTTCCTGTACAAAGTATTCAAGTACAACCTGTACAAGTTCGTACTCCAGTTCAAAGTTTTCAAATTTCAGCTCCCTCTCCGATCCCAGCGCCTGTACCAGTTATTCAACCTCCACCAAGGCCAGTATATGTGTCCAGACCCATCCAATATACTGTACAACAACCGATCTATCAACAACCCCAACCTTTGCCACAAGTAAGGACAGTTAATGTTGTTGTCGATGGTGAAACTCAACATATTCCCGCTCAAACTTATGGCCCACCAGCTCCCCATTATGTACCTCCTTATACAGGTAATAATGGTGCCTGGAATTCTGGCTCCTGGAGTAATGCCAATAGTAATGTGGACTCATGGAAAAATGGTGGTGTTTGGCAAAGCATTGGTTGTTAGTAAAAAATTAAAAAGTTTTCCTAGTTTTTTAAACAATTTTTTTATAGTCATTAACCAAATACAACACACACAAAATAGTTAATGTTTTTACGATTTTTTTAAAACAAATATTTTAATACAAACAAATAAAAAATAATAATAATAATTCAAACTAAGTTGAACGCTTTTGGCGAAATAAATATTTTTTAACGAAATTAAATATTCTTAAGATAACAGAACTGCTTTTCTCTTCTTCCCTGCAAGCCAGGCGTTAAGAATTGCACCAAGATTATCCCTGTAACATGGCATACATATTAGTTCGTCACATAGATAGTAGGCTTCCACAAGAACAAGTTGTTTGCCGCCGTGTAAGTTTCAGGTCCGAGCAGTATGGTGAGTATCATCAGAGTTTTCGGTAAGTGTATCAATCTGGTCAGATTCACTCTTCACTGCTTAAAGGTTACATTCCCAAGCTCCTCATTCGATACAAATCTGGGCTGCTGTATTTCGAGAATATTTCGAAAGCAATTTTATATAAAGCTCTGTAGTTTTACTTTCATATTCTCGAGTCATGTTGGTGAGCTGAAGTTGGATGTCCTTAAAGCTTCCCATATATGTAATGCTAGTAACGTCCGCTATGCCAATTATTTCGCAGTGACTTTGTTTTTAAGAAATTAGTCCTGACACCAAACTTTAAGTAAAAAAATCAATAAAAAAAAATCATCTGTTCAAGTGTTAATTTTTCAATTAATTATGCTTAGCTAATGTTTATAAAAAAGCTTAGAAAATGGCTAAGGACGAATTCTTTGTTAGTTGGAAAAATATTCGGAAAATATAATACACTAGAGCCCCGACATGCGTCGTTAATGGGGACCGGAGAATTGCGACGCAAATCAAAACGACGCAAATCGAATCAACTTTTTCTATACAAATGCATCGAAATTTAATTTATTGGGACCAAGAATTCAAAGGAAAGCAAAATGAATGAATAATGAAAACATTTTTCATTATTTTATTTAGATCAACAAATGTTTTTTATTATTATAAAGAAATAACAAAACAATAAACAGAAGTTGCAAGAATATTAAAATACAAAAAAAATTATAAATATGTTCCACAATACAAATACTAAAATGGTAGTACTCAATGCTGCAAGAAAAAATTAAACGTATGTAGCGTCACAAATCGAAATTTAAACGACGCAAGTTGGGATTCAAACGATCAAATCGAATCGACGCCAATCGGAGACGAAACGATGCAAATTTAATCGACGCGAGTTGAAATTGCAACAACGCATGCTGAGTTTTGTCAATTTTTAAAAAGCGACGCAAATCGAAACGACGCAAATTGGATCGTCGCAAGTCGGGGCTCTAGTGTACATAACAACGCTTTGTTTCATTCTATGCTGTTAGTAAAATAGCTACTAAACAATTTATGCGACATTTTCACCAAACTTAAATGGCATATGTTCTATAACCAGTTGTTAGTTAGGGCAGCAGTATCATAAATCATTCATTAAGGGGGTTATCGGTTTTGGGGTCAATGTTAAAATTCTGGCTATTAACGCGTTTGTATCCTTTCTGTCTATTTGCAAGGATATATTTGGTTGCAGGAGAATGTGCCTATTTAAGGTCAAATGCTATTCTGAGTTGTGTGTATTCTGAATAGTGTCACACAACTACAGCGTTATCCAAATTTGTTCCCTCCTCTCTTTCTACCTATTCTTCAGCACGTTACCCCTCTATTACACTCTTTAAACGAAGTAAAACATTAATTGTAGACAACATTTGCCGAACTTTACTTATTTTAATATATACATCATACATACGCATAATACATAACATCATAATACATTACATACACATATACGTTACACAACATATATACATATGTATATGTTATATTATATAGATTACAATCCATTTATATTACATAAACAATGTCTTTCGAACATTGACAGTTGATAATTGCTATCTTGGTGAAGCTATATCTGATAAATTAATAGTATTGTACTCAGTCTGTTTTACCAAATGCCTGAACTCTGAATGGATAAGTGGCCCTAATTTCATCGTCAAATCATCTTCAGCGATGAGGTTCATTTTTGGAATAGGAACAAAAAAAATTGTTGAATTTGGGAGGATATGAACCAAGAGCGTAAAATGTATTCCGAAAAAGTCTATGTTTGTTGTGTGAATTTTGGTTTGGTGCCACCATCTGTCCATACTTCTTACGTGCGACCATCACTATCAACAGCGAGCATTATGGCGCAATGGGTACGAACTTTTTTTGGCGAGAATTGATGTGGACTCCAACGACATATGATTTCAACCACCTCATGGCTCATTGGATCTTCAAAGCTAACAGAACCCATTTGTCATTAACATAATGTTCAATTATGCTATAGACACCATTCGATTGCTAAATATTCATGTTATTAGAGTTTCATTGGGTGACCCAACATAGACTCCAACTTATTGAATTTTATTGTGTATGCCAGGCGATGGTCTTTAGAATTTTCTAACTTCGAATATCGTTAAAATATTAGCTGTTCGAAAAACTTCGTTCAAAAGTTATAATATCTCTGGTAATATAACTATAATTGTATAAAGCAACTCTACAGCTTATTTCACTTTGTTGGAAGACAACACCTTACTTACATACATTATTCTTTGAGCGTCGCAGACTACGGTAAAGTTTAAGAAAACAAATTTATTGACAGAGCTTATACAGCCAGAACCGATTTGTATATAATACATATCTTCATAAAACTATCAGAATGGCTGATTCCACCTTACCTAATAACAACGGAAGAGGAGTTGTGTTCAATTATGCAACTGCAAACCAAACACATCTTTAATGACTCTGCAGAATCTGAGAGAACTTGGCATTATTATGTTATATCGTACACCAATTTAAATATCTTAGAAGACATATTAACAAAAAAGCAAATCAAATTATTTCAAATAGCTAGGTTTTATCATTGCTACATTGAAATTATGAGCAATTCGCTGGAAGCAATTAAAAATCGAGTAATTTATTACTATCTTCACTAGTAATATATTTCAACTTTTATCAAAACAACTTCAAAATCATGTCTCAGTCATCACTGTATGTTTTACTTGCCATTTTTGCTTAAGAACCTTAAAGGAATTACTCATAAAAGTTGAAGTAATGTACACCGCCCGGCTGGGGAAGCTATAACTTATGCCAAATAGTGTTTAACAGAATAGATTATTCATGAATAAACTGCTTCAAACTAATAAGGAATTAATCATGAATCGAATCATCCAAACATTTTGACCATAATAAGCTCTTTTCTTCAATTCGTGGCAGTTCACCGTTAAGTCCAATGTGGTTAAAATCAAATTCATGACTATTTATTAAATTCTAATTTAAACACATTATAGATTAACAAAATAATGAATTAAAATATTTTTTGCGAATAAATTTACGAGTACTATTTGGTAGTTGAATAGCTAATCGACTAACTAAATAATTTCTCTGCTTGTACAATTGACGAAATTTATGAATTTCATTAAAAAGGGTAGGTGAGCTACATACATAGGTACGGTTGTTGTATTGATTAAGTAAACATTCAAATTATTTTCCTTTATATTCAATCAGACTCTTAATTAAGTTTAAGGTTTTTTTCTTTTTTCTTTTCTTTCATTCGATTCAGCAAATATTACACATTTAGTGATAATTGCTTTGGTAAGTCAAGCAGCGAGTAAGCAGAGCTGTGGACCAATATAATAATTAGATTTGGCTTACGCTGGATTTTAAAAATAGTTCTCTCTCTCTTCCAGAGAATTTATTGACACATTTTATGGAAACTTTTTTCTTTAAGCATTTTTTCTTTTTTTGACTTTTTAAGCCGAGTATCATTTAGTTTTCGTTAAGTTCACATTGAATTAATTTGGACTATAAATCGGTGTGTAGACTTGCAAATGAGTATCAGTTTTCCGCAGCTGGCGGTACGAATTGCGTGTATTTTATAAGATTTTTTTCCGAACGATATATTAAAGCCGGTGTTTATTAGAATGAAAGTGTATGTTTGTTTATTGGCGACCATTTTGGCAATGGCAGCTCCTGCCCAAGCCTTTTTGGGTGCCAAATTAGCTTTGTTGAGTTCTTTGGGAGGCAATAGCGGTGGTGGTAATAAAAATACCGGAGGCTATGGTGGTGGTTATGGTGGCGGTTATGGTGGCGGCTATGCTGGCGGCTACGGAAGTGGTGGTGGTGGTTATAGCGGTGGTTACAATTACAATCGTCCCGTTAACACTGGCTATAATTCGAATAGTGGCTGGGGCCAACAATCATATGGTGGCGGCTATAGCAGTGGTTATGCTGGTGGCTACGGCGGTGGCAATGAACAAGTTGTTAAAGTTATTAAAGTTATTATTCCACGTGAACAATCTCAAGGATATTATGACAACTATGCTAGAAGTTCAGCTTCCGCCTCAGCAGTATCCAGTTCCTCTTCGTCTTCTTCCGGTTGGACACCTGTTGCAGCTCCTGTACAAACATATGCCGCTCAACCTGTACAGACTGTTCAGGTTTCTGCTCCAGCTCCTGCACCAGTACAAAACGTTCAAATACAACCCGTACAAGTTCAAACTCCAGTACAAACTGTTCAAGTTTCTGCTCCTTCACCAGTACAAGTTGTTCAACCTCAACCGAAACCAGTTTATGTACAACCTATTCAAGTGCAAACGCCTGTTCAATCGGTACAGATTTCTGCTCCTTCACCTGTTCCAGCTCCCGTACAAGTTATTCAATCTCCTCCACCAAGACCAGTATACGTACAATCACAACCTCAACCCCAACCACAATACATTTCACGTCCTGTTTATCAACAAGTTTCGGTACCCAGAACTATACAATATACGGTACAACAACCTCGTCCTCAGCCCGTTTATCAACAACCGCAACCTCAGCCCGTTTATCAACAGCCGCAACCTCAGCCCGTTTATCAACAACCTCAACCTCAGCCCGTTTTCCAACAACTTCCACCCCAACCCGTTTACCAACAACCACCACCTCAAACCGTATATCAACAGCCTCAACCAGCACCAGTACCTGTTCCTCAACCTGCACCTCAACCACAACCAGCTCCCCAACCTTTGCCACAAACTCACGAAATCGTCAAGACCGTTAAAATAATCGTCGATAGTGAATCCGAACATGTGCCCGCTCAAACTTATGGACCACCACCACCAGCTCCCAACTATGTTGCCCCCAGTACAGGTAGTAATGAAGTCTGGAATTCTGGCGCCTGGAGTACAGCCAGCAGTAGCAGCAGCAGTACCGCCTCTGATAACAGTTGGAAAAGCGGCAGTATCTGGGAGAGCATTGGCTGTTAAATACAACGAAATCGATCCGAGTCTTTCTACTTGTTTAATATAATTTTGTAAATAGGCCTTCGAAAAAAAATACAAAAAAACAATGTTGTTGTTATGTGTTCTTAATATTGTTATATCGATTAAATAAGGAATATTTTTAATTTTAACAAATAAACTGTATATAACGAAATAAAAACTTTCATTATGTAAAAAATACTCTTAAAATATATTCAAAATAATGAATTTTTTATTTTCTTTTCTTTTTTGAAGGCATATTTCAAATGCAAATTTCCCATGCACAAAACAGATAAAAAATTTGAATGCGTAGAACCATCCAAGGACCTCGTCACCATTTCTTAATTTCATTGAATAATTTTCTACGATTTATCATCACTGTTGTCTTCACGTATTCAATGCAGTTGTTACCAAAAAAAAAAAAAAACACAAAAAGTAAACAAGAGTAAACAATCTCAGAATTCCTCTTGTTTCACGAATTTGTTTAGCAACTTGTCCTTTAGGAAGCCTATCTAGAACTTCGTCCAACCATAAACACACAAACATACATATGTACATACATAAATACATAATTAGTCATTACAACCCATCAGTAAGAATTGCAACCTAGCTTCTCACACCACTTATATATGTTGTGTGTGTTAAAGTCGACGCCGAACGACAGATTTTTAAAAAACTTTTCATGACAATTTTATTTACTCTCAGAGTTTCTGCCAAAAATCTGCCGAGAGGAAATCGACAAATGTCTGATCTGGAATTTTAACCGTAATCTCACGTCTAATAAGCCACACACTTAGGCATACACACACACATGTATTTTTAGCATTTGATTAGAATTACGGTATAGCTTCCACGCAACGCCCATGTTGTGTATGAGAATGGAACCCACTACATAGCAGCAGGTCCTTTAACTTCGGTTTCGAAACACATATCTGGGAACCTTTTTTAGTTCAATTACTCAATCACTTTTTGATCCGAATGTTCCGAGAGAGTGTCATTGTAAGAAATATATTTTTTTTAACATGTTTTTTTAATTTTTTCAAAATGACAAACATGATGATTGTAACCGAAAAACTTTCACCCTGTAAGACTACACACTACAATTGACTACAGAACCACACTAGCCATAACAACCTTCTATTCAAGCAATCTATCAAATACGTGCCCTTGAAGTGTATGAGGTAATGTACTAGTCTATTAGTATAAGGGTATTGATTTCGATTCTCACCATTTAGTTACACTACAATGATATGCTCGTAGTCACTTCGCTCGTAATTATTAGGTATAATTTGTAATTGTGTTGTACACCGATATGCTCGTAGCCACTTTGCTCGTAATTATTAGGTCTAATTTGTAATTGTATTGTAATTAATAAAAAAAAAACCAAATAAATAGACTATACTCGTGTCATCCCCCCAACAAAAATATTTTTCTTGTTGTTAAGGTAAACAAATCAATGAGGAACATAAAATTAAATGCAATTAACAAATGCTGGTCAGGAAGGGAGTATATCGAAACACTCATATGCAATTCAAAATTTTCAGCAATGAATCGCCAATAATCAGTGTTGAAAAATTCAGTACTTTTGTACTTTTTTCAGTACTTTTTCATTTAAAAAATTCCGCAGTACTTTTTTATTATTACATATTTTATGTCTTGCGGTTTTCAACTATTAAAGCATTAGCAACATGTCCAACGCAATGCTAAAGGTAGTATCAGGCTTTAGCCACATATAGTCAAACGTCTACGGAACATACGTTCGTTTTTAGAATACAAAACGCAATGAAAACGCTTGCAGAACCGTAATATGCTAACAACGAACGTATGTTACATTACGTTCCATCAACGTTGGATTAAACGAGGCTTTTATGTTTCGTTACGTTCCGAATCAGATGTTTTTGTCTTGTATCTGAGGAACACGAATAAGCCGTTAGGTTTTCTGTTCCGTGCTGTATGGGTCTATGCTAGATTACTAGTCGTGAGCCCACGGTTCAAACCCCATGATCCTATCAAAATGAAATATTAAAAAATATTTCTCCGAGTTTCTCAAAAATCTGTCGTTCGGAGTCGACATTAAACTGTAGGTCCCGCCTACATTTTATTGCGATTTTAAAGCAATAGGAGGATGATTGAATTAAAAATTACGCGACATTATTCTGTTCTCTATATGTACAAAAAACTTCAGTTAGGTCGCAGAGAGTTGCTTCTCCGAAAATGCCCTAAGCTAGACCAAAATGTGCAATAGGAAGATCGAATTAAAAATTACGCTACATTATTCTGTTCTCAATACAAAAAACTTCAGTAAGGTCGTCGAGATTTGCTTCGAAAATTAGAAAAAACATTCACCCTGGTGTATTAGATCTGAGGGATATTAGTTAGAAACACTTAGATTGCGATGATTTCATTTCAAAAGCAATAATTTTTAATTCTTTTTAAATATTTACTTAAATTTCACAAATTGCAATGGGGATTTTATTTTTTTTTTTTTTTAATTTTTGTTTTTAGGAATTTCCAAACTTCAACGATTTCACGCATAGTTGGGTTTTTTTCTCTTCCCTTTTTTTTATTTTGTTATTTAGTAAGAAATTAATGCTTTTAACTATTGATTGTTGATATTAATATTGAAATGATTGACTCTATTTTTAAAATATGATTTAAATCAAATATTTTGATTGAATGAACGCATGTATGTTCTAAAATTTAACACTTTAGTACTACAAAATTTCAATGTCTTTTCCCAATTGTTCAGAAGCAAAAATCAAGGTTCATATTATTAACACTATGGTCCAGTGAGGATGGTTGTTATATGGCTAATAAATATTCTTTCACATTAAATCAGAAAATATGAAATATTTATGCTCTGTACAACAAACAAATAAATATGGTAAGCAAAGTACTGGTAAGCGTATATGACAATGAAACACTCTACAAAATTTAACATGAAGACTTAGTAAGCATTAACAACTTTTATTCCGGCAACCGACTGACAAAAGCATTGGAAGAACTAATTGTCATTAAACAGTGTTTCAAATCTGTCTTTCGGTGTCTACATTAAAACGTAGAGCACTTCACTCATGGGTAAAATTAACACACACTACATCAAAGATATGAGAAGTAAGACGTAATCCTGATCAAGGGTAGTAGTCAAGCAATTGCCATACCATCTCAAAGTGTATTACTGGTTATGTTTTTTTCTTTTAGAGATAGACCAATGACAGTCACGATTGCTTAAATGCATTATAAACGGTATTATAGTGAATAGGAGTCTTAGTGCTGTTGCCATACAATCTATTGCATTCTCCTTTAATTTTATAGGGATACCCTATAAAGTTTTCTACAAGCCTATTGCCCTTTAGTACAATGGGTCAATTCGACCTCCGGGTACTGTACTTGTCACAGTTGACAAGTACACCTCCTCTAACCTATTGCCCTGACAAATTTCAGGATACTACTTGGTATCAACAATTCCCTTCCTGGCACCTGATATGGATCCAAGTTCCGATAATTCATTCTTAACGTCACAGAATTTTCATGATGGGTTCATAGCAACCCCTACACAGAATAAGTATACGATGAGTCTACAATGCCCTGGCAAGAACCGATTGCTCGAATTGTGTCCTGATTGTCAGATAATATTGCTATGTGCCTCTTGTCCAAGTTGAATCGATCACATCTTTTGATGACACAGATTTCCGTTTAGAAGATACCCGCAAGATTACCCATTGACTCGAAAGATTTCACTATAAGACCTCCTCCATTCGAACGACATTCTATGTCGTTAAGGAGCTCATACAGCTCACTGTTGGATCAGTTGCCGAAATACTCGCCAACTCTCACTGGACCGAAGATCTTACGTACGACTTTTCTCTCGAATACTCTCAAGGCTGCTGCATCAGTGCATCTGTTCTGACAGGGTTGCCATTTGTTCTCTTTGTAGTGGTAAGGACGCCTATAACGACCAATACAGAATTTTAAGCAACATAGCTTTTCACAGGCCAAGAAATTGTGCATTTCAATTATTTTAATATGGTGCTCAAGGTCTAAAACTCTGTTGAGAAAGTAATTCACTGTACAAACAACTTATACACCTTATCACCCATGACAATATAGGGTACCAAGAGATAACATTTTGCCACTTTTTTAATGTACTTAAATAGCTAATAAGCTAGAAAAGCTTGCCTAAAACATTTTGTATTTAAAACTGATTCTCCTGCTTAACAATGCATTTTTTTTGGCGTGAAATGCCTAATAAAGCTGACCTTGAATTATAAGCAGTAGCAGCATATGAATATTTTCAATGGATTTTATGTGGATGTGCTGTCAAAAACTAAAAAACCCTAAAAATACAAACGTTCGTCTATCAGTTTGATAAATGGGTAGGTAGATAGCGTTTTCAAACATTTGCCATGGATGATTGAAAATTTTGTCGATTTTGATTTTTATTTTTCTCTTCTCAATTGACAAGATCAATTAGTTGCTAGATGACTGCCATAATAATTAACACCTTCTTTTATCTTTTTCTTCTTCTTCATCTTCTTCAGTTTGGTTATTGGTGGTCATTTTTGTTACTTTATGTTAAATTTGTTTCTTTATTTCGAGACAACAAAACCAACAAATTAAATACAATGTCAGATTGTTTGTACAAATGTTTAGATTGCATATTGATTTTTATGATACTCGCCTTGCTATGCTCATTTTAAGCGTAATTGGGTGTAAATACAAAATATCTTTATATGATAATAAATAATATTTATGATTGTTATTAAAATTTTTATTATATTGCAGGTA
Source organism: Sarcophaga caerulescens (assembly GCA_927399465.1). Classification (NCBI taxonomy): domain Eukaryota; kingdom Metazoa; phylum Arthropoda; class Insecta; order Diptera; family Sarcophagidae; genus Sarcophaga; species Sarcophaga caerulescens. The sequence goes on along the minus strand of OV656873.1, from coordinate 41,035,559 downwards.
ATTTAAGGGGTACATAATTGGTATTGAACCTCATAACTTTTGGTTGTGACTTGCATGTTACACAATTTTGGACTTTATTGTAAGCAATTCTAAATATAAAGGAGAGCATAAAAGAAGAGAGTCGATACAAATGTAAGCATCTCTTTCGACTATGAGCATCTCAAACATAGTCAAAATACAGCAGGTAGCCAAGGAGATGCTTAAGAATCGCCAAGATATTCTCCATAAGCTTCATTGTATTTGTCTTGTTGTTGTTTATGCTTCTACATTATTTATCTCCTAAGTGTCCTTAACAAAATCGAAATAATGTATATTTTGTTAGAGGCTTTATTAACAGCCTTGCTTCACACCGATATTTGTCGTTAATATTTCGCTTACTTCCAGTTGGCCTGGCATAAAGTATAGAATTGGAAGACATTCTTTTAATTTTACGATTTGTTTTCATTCGTCCTCAAAGCTTCCTGAATATCACTGCGTTTTACAATGTCAAACGCGTTTTTTGAAACCAAAACAAATAAACTAAACAAAATACAGAGAAGTGTGTCATTATTGTTGATTGCTCAATAATAATGATACGCAGAAAATTTACTTATTCTTACCAGCAGCGAATGAATGAATGAAAACCTGAATGCTCATGCCATAATGTTTGTTTTTTGCATTCCAGACTTTTATTTGTTCTTATAATTGATTGGTACAATTCAAATCAAACTCAATAAAACAACTAAAATATCATCACCAAATTAGGCAAATCAAACAAAAGAGCTGAAATCGATGAAATGCTTTAAGAATAATTACTCCTTTTAGCATTACATAATGGCCCTAGAATGTAATTGTATATAAATAAGAAAAATGAAAATAAGAAAAATAAAAATGAAAATGCTCCTCAGCGCCATAAAAAATCAGAATGTTATGTCTGGCTGAAGAAGCAAACATTTCAGGGGCACCAAATAACTAGAGAGAGCTTCATAACCTTATAGCTCCTATTATGTACAAAAAACTGAAGCACAGTTCCATTATTTAGCCCATAACTGTTTAGATAATCATAAACACAGAGGATCAAATACGCAAATAAAAAAACAGACCTTGAGAGAATATAAAATAAACACAGTCCCATCCTAACATTGACAAGATCAGAAGGCCAAGACTTCAGATAAGAACTGAATTCCCCTGAAAATTCTGTAAACTAATCTCGCTGCAACTTTGCGTATATTGACCAAAGAATTTATTATAAAACTCTCTTAGATAAGGACGTAACAATATGTGATAAATGAAGAGGAATCACAACAAAGTAATCACTATTGAAGCCGTATTTTAGTAGATACCCCGTGATACAAGCCCCGCCTCAAATGTCTAATTTCAGCTATTTTCTTGCTCTAGCAAGATAAGGGGACTTAATTTCGAAAATCGTGTATTCTTACGTAGCACTCGTTTTTCAAGTAGGCCACATTCGTTTGTGAATCTATTGGCCACTGAATCGCACACTGTATTACAGACAGAATTCGTTCTTTAACGTGGAACTCCTTATCTGCAGAGGTCTTTCCTGTCACTTATAAAAATATTCAAATCTTGTCTCCACAAACACTACTCCCTCTGTCCTTCTTCATTTTCCTAATTCCAACACTATGCACTGAATAAGTAAATGCCATCTCCTGAGTGTTGGTCCTATAAAAAAAATTACAAAAAATTGTCATGAAAACTTTCTCAAATCTGTCGTTTGGAGTAGATGTTAAACTGATGGTCTCGCTACTCATGGACAGAATTAACACACCTTCAGGTATTATTGCATTGTCCTGGTGTTCTCCATATATGTATGTATGGTAAACGCCTCCAATTTGCCAAAAGAAATGTGCGGTTTATGACCTTTCTACCAGACCTCAGAAAAAGTCGTTGAATGAATAAGACAAGCACTTTCAGATACTGCTAAGAGATTGTAGAAAAAACAATCCGAAACGTAATATCCACCAGAATACAGTCAACAAACTTGTTTTTTTTTTGCCTTTTACGTTAGGATATCTCGTAAGCCTAGGGTGATAGGTTAGAGGACGTGTACTTGTCCGTTAAGACAAGTACAATACCCGGAGGTCGAAATTGACCCATTGTACAAGCCTAGGGTGATGGAGAAATAACAAACTTCGATTCAGCACAAACATAACATTCAGAAAAGTAAAGTTTAATTTCCAGATCAGTCGATGTGCGCTATTGATAAACGCACTGCGTATTTCTTTGTTTATATCCACAACCGGATCAAGTTGTATTAAGACAAAATTCTCAGACAAAGTATACGTAACTATTTTGGCGAATTAGGTAGGTAGGTAGAGGTGGCTGCCCATCCAAGAAAACAATTTGGATGGACCCACTTAGGCCGCATGGGGCCCATTGTGTTACCACAGTTATCCGCTATCTCCTAGTCTCGAAACCATTTGGAGCTGCCAATATCATTCCTTGACAGTTCCTCCAGATCATCCATGTAGTAAGCACCCAAGTACTTCTTTCTCCTTCGGCAAAGAGCCGGGCATATACCCAGCAGGTAAGGGACAGTCTTCTCCTCCTCCTCATCTCTGCAGCTTCTGCAGAAATCGTTAGCAAGGTATGCACCTCGCATGCGTACCCATAATGCAATGCCCCGTGACGACACCGATAACTACACTGAGCGCGCCTCTTTGGAGTTTAAGTAGACTCATTTTGGCGTGTTAACTAATTCGGTTTATTACCAGTCCCAAGTGTTTTATAACTGTTTCAATAAATTTCTTGTTGACTCGAATCTTATCAAAATAAATATTTACCTCTTATGAGTTAATGAACCTCTTAAAGGTTCTGCATCCATCGCCAAGAACATTCTTTTCAACCTTTTTTTTAAATAATGACGTAAAAATATGTTTCTTTAAAATTTTAACAACTTTATGACGTCATTAACGCCATACTAGCTCTGCTCTAATATTAAAAACACGCTTAGAACCGATTATTAGTTTTTAATTAAAAAAAACCGATTCCTAGAACCAGACAAAGTGTTAAACGATGTTTATTTAAGTTTTTTGTTTCATTTTTTTTTTTGCAAAATATTTCAACCACAATTCAATAAACAATTGTCAAGATTTGTTTGAAAATAGAAAAAAATTTAATTTAGTTTTAGACTCACAGTGTCACAACAGAAAAGTTGGCATTAAACGGGAACAATGTGATCATTGTTAACGAAATCGTAATCTTTAGTATTTAATCCGTGAAATGGCTGAACATCAATATCAGTTTACTAAAGTATTCCATTAGGAAAGCAGTACCAAGTCTTCCAGTACCAAATTTAAATTAAAAATCAATATTTTCGATTTAAAAATGAAAGTGTTTGTTTGTGTTTTTGCTTTAATGGCCGCTTTGGCACCAGCCCAGGCCACTTTTGATAAGCTTGGATTTTTAATTGGTGGCACTACAACGGGCACAGCAGGTTATGGTAGAAGCTTAAATGCTGGCTATGGCGGTGGTTATGGCACTGGTTATGGTTATGGTGGCGGTTATGGTGCTGGATATGGTACAGGCTATAACTATGGTGGCGGCTATGGTGGAGGTTATGGCGCTGGATATGGCAATAACGTTAAGGTTATCAAAGTTACCGTAGTACCCGGCAGTGGTGGCTATACTGGCGGCTATGCCGGCGGTTATGGTGGTGGCTATGCTGGTGGTTATGCTGGTGGTTATGCAGGAGGTTATGGTGGTGGTGCTGTGGCTTATCAGCCTGCTGTATCAACTTCGGCTGTGGTAACTCCAGTCGTAACTGCTGTCTCTACTCCAGTTGTAACGGCCGCTACAACACCTTTAGTAACTCCCGCTTATACAGGGGCGATTGGTACTACCTACGGTGGTAATTATGGTGCTGGATATGGCGCTAGTTTTGGCGGTGGTTATGGAGCCGGCTTTGGCGGTGGTTATGGTTCCGGCTTGGGCGGTGGTTATGGCGCTAGTCTTCCAGTTGCATATGGCGCTGGTACTGGTTATGGTGGTGGTTTCGGCTTGGGCTTTGGCCAACCTGGCGGTCTTTCCGATTTGTGTTAAAATAAACGCAATCGATTGACGCGATAAAAAAAAATTTTGTAATCGATCATTATTTTAATGAATTTGTTGTTTTGTTTTCACAAATAATTTACGAATAAAGTGTAAAAGTTGTTTATTTACAGTTCCGTTAAAAGATAAAATTTAATTTTTTCTAATTTTTTGTTTATTTCTAAATTACAAAACACCTAAAATATACTCATTTTGTGAATAGGGCTGCTGGGCATTACAACAATTTAGTCAGAATTACAACCTAGCTCTTATAACCCCCTTGTTGTGTGTTAATTTTATCCAACGTCGATACGAATTTGAGAAACTTTTCGTAGCATTTTTATTTTCTCTCAAAGTTTTTGTCAGACGACTGCGCGTAGAGGAAGTTTCCGGGTTATTTAGAACCAAGGGCTACCGTCTAATAAGCCAAAACTTAACAACCTTCGATGACAAGAATTGTACAGCATGTGAAAAAATTAATATGGGGGGGGTAACTAAAGTCAATGTTCACTTCAAAGCACACGAAGAGACAAGGATGGGTCTTGTCAGTAAAGTTCACCTAATATTAAGGTCTCCTAGGAATTTTCACTACATCTTACAGGACTGTTCTCTCTCTCTCTACGGCACATTCTGACATCACTCAACTCACTGGTGGTTGGTCCAGCGGCAACACAAACAAACCACAATTATTTACGAACAACACCACAACACACACAACTAAACTTATTATTATAAACTACTAAACTATTATTTTTATATGTATTTTCGATTTGATGTCTGACCTGGGGTTGAGAACATGCGTCGTCTAACAAGCTACTTACTAACTACCTATTAGACAGACAGACCATAAAGTTCGTTAAACAAACAGGGGCGCTTAATTTTTTTCCCGCTTACCGGAAACGGAAAAAGAATGTGCGAAATAAAAAGAAGAATTTTTATTTTTTTTAAAGAACAAAAAGGAATTTTTTTCACCAGTGTTGCCAGGAAAAAAACTTTAACGTGTTGTTAAGACATAAATACCTACAAGTATGCTACACTATTTTACACAACTGCCATCTATTGCTTACTAGCATCAATATCATCACAGCTGTTATATTTTCTTCTCTTTAGTAAAACTACACAGCTGACTGTCAATTCATATTCTTTTTCTTTCCCATCATACACGAGCACGAACAAAATAGTGAGTGAATGAAAAATTGAAAATATTTTCCAAAATAATTGAATTAAAACTTCCTTTTTCTTCCTCTTCAATCGCAGTTAGAAAATGTTCGTACGCCAGTCTTTAAGAAAATTGCCTTCGTTGACCGTACGTCGATATACAGCGACAGCAGCAGAAGCCACTGCCAGTGAAACAACACAACCCAGCCTAAGAGATACGCTTGTACCGACTGATTACCGCACCAATGAGACAAATGCAGCTGCTCATTCAAAGGTTCATGATGCTAAATTCTATACCATACCGGCAGATGTAAAGAAACAAATTTTCGGCGGTGGCGGTTTGCCCAAGAAATATGAACAACAACTGAAAACTTTCACAGAATCCAATTTAATGGTTCGGCAACCGGCTTTGGAGCTGATCAATTATATTAAAAACACCGACTTTACTAAACCCGTAGTACGTTATGTGCTGTACGGTGAGAATGGTGTTGGTAAAACTCTTACTATGGCCCATGTTATTCACTATGGTCATCAGAATGGTTTTCTATTGGTGCATGTACCATGGGTTGCCAACTGGATGAAGAGACCCAAAGAGACGGCCAATGCTGCCCAAGAGGGTTTCATAGATTTACCATTTGATGCTGCGGCATGGTTATTACACTTTAAGAATCAAAACGCCAAATTACTGCAAACGCTAGACTTGAAAACTAGCCAAGAATATGTCTGGTCCAAACGTGAATCTACACCCGCTGGCAGTACGCTATTGGAATTAGTTGAGCATGGCATAACACGTATTAAATTCGCTTCCGAAACCATAACAGCTTTGTTGGCTGAAATCAAACAACACGCCTGTAATAACAAATGCAAAGTTATGGTGGCCATAGATGGTTTCAATGCCTTCTACCATCCCATAACACGTATTTTAGGCGATAATAAACAAATTATTAAACCCGAACGTATAACTTTAACGCAACCCTTCCTTGATATCACCGCTTACAATTGGACGAATGGTGTTTGTATCTTGACTGTGGATAAAATTGCAATGACTGAGGGCTATATGGACTCGTATATGCCACGTTATTTGTTGGGCCGCAAAGGTTTCGAACACTTGGATCCTTTTGTGCCCTTACATGTAGAAAATTACAATGATAAGGAATTCCATAGTTGTATACAATATTATTTGGAACGTCATTGGATTCAAAAGACACCTGAAGGTTTTGAGGATCAACTGAAATATTTAAGCAACAAGAATCCCTACGAACTAATGCGTCAGACTAGAGCCTTGTAAAGTATGGTTATATAGTCATATAGATTTAAAACTTTTGTTTGCGTTATTAAAACGGCTAAAGAGAATTTTGTTAAATTGGAAATAGAAATTTGTTAAGATTTATTCTAATCTGTTTTCTCATTTGTATGAATTTTGTTCTGAATAACGTACGGATGAAAACAAGCAAATAAGAAAGAAAAATACAAATAATATCGAACGTAAAATATTGATTAATAAATAAAACAAAACAACTTAAAACCTGAGCTTAATTTGCATTCAAACAAAACGTAAGGGAATAAGCAATTAAATTGTAATTCCTCATTGTCTAATGATAACGTTTAATATAAAGATATTAAAATCTCTTCATTTTAAAGTGTTGAAAAAAGAATCCGTTCCTGTGTATCAAATGTTTACGTTACGTTATAGAATACAAACTAAAATGAAACTATTTGTCGGACAAATTTCAGTTTAGAGGTATCTTAGCATCTCTGCTAACTTTAAGGATACCGGAATAAAATATTTTATTTCAAGCCAAACGTAAAGAGAACTAAATCTCTAATTTTTGAGAGTCCAATTCACAATTTTTCACATTTTTGTTATAATATAAAAAAATAAAGTTACAGGTACTGGTAAGCAATAAGAAGATATATTCTTATTGCTTCCATGCTGAAAAGATTTTTAATAAGAATAAGAATATATATATCTTCTTATAATAAGAATATATCTTATTGCTTCCATGCTGAAAAGATTTTTAATACATTTTTTTTAGTGGATTGATTATAAATAGCAACCGATTTTCTTTTACCATACAGTTTCCGAAAAAAAAAAACAGGCAACATAAGTATCCCAAGTTAATAAAATCGTTTATACCTTGTAGCATACAAGCTGAATCGTTGCAAGACTATAATACGTATGTTGTTCACGCATCGTCCAGATATTATGTGTTTAAAATCTGTTTGGCTTGTAATAATAGAAACCAAAATGAAAAATAAGCATTCGTCAGTCATTGCTTACGATATCAAATGAAGATATGGTGGCGAAATACCATAACAACAGAAGAATCTTGATCGCATTAATGTGGAGTTGTAATAGCTAATAATGTATGTGCGGTATTTGGGATTGTCTAGTGTATCTCTTCTCATTCCGCCTGGACTCATTCACCACTTTCAATTCGAGTGTTTTTCCTAATGTTTCCCAATGTTACGAAAAAATAATTATTTTAAAATTTATTTCAAAGCACAATTAAAGTTCTATCCTCTTCTATATTTCCCTACATATCAGACTTGTAGCCAATTGAAATTGTTATGGAACTAGAACCTGGAATTCGAGCCTATTAAACGTTCGTGTATTAGGACTGTTGGTCTAAATATCTTTGTAGTGTAGGATTTAAAAATTCTTGTTGTCCTGAGTACAAAAATTCAATACAACAACTTCTTTAAGCAAAATACTTTTCAATTTGTAAAAACAGCTTTAGTAAGCCATGACCTTTTTAATAGTGCAAGAAGCGATTAGCTTCATTCGACAATCTACTGGTTAACGTAGGGATACATGTATACTGCAGCTGACAGTGTGGACTAAATTTGATTTCCCTTTCGCGAAAATCGCACATTTCTATGTAATACAAGCTTAGTAACTTAGCAACTCGTAATGATTAGTATTTACGCATCTCCTCAATATATTTTTTGACACCAACAGCACCCAATTACATGACTATACTTCATCTCCGGACTGTTGATTTAAGATGAAGCCAAAGATATGTTGAAAATGTAAACAAAAAGTTAAGAAAAGATCTGACGTATACGATGAATCAGAAAAGATCATCATAACACGTACGTTTACCATAAAAAAAGAAAAGTTTTTCTTTAAATAATCCAACTTTTTATTACGTAAAATGATACTTAAACAGAACTAAAGTTTTAACTTAAAACAACATCAAACAATTGTATTTACTATAGTATATACGAGAAATAAAAGAAACTGAAAACGGTAAGGTAACTAGTTCTTTTTTAATAAACAACAAATTGGGAAATTGTTGTAATACTAAATAATATGTAATAAAGATAAATTAAATTAAAAAAAGAAATTATTTTTCATTGGAAAGTTTATTTAAATGGATTTTTCGTATTTTTTTTTTTTTTTTTTTTGTTTTGATTCTCCTTTAATAATTCAAGAGTTTTATTGAACAGCATCGTATAATTGTAGGCGCTTTAGACTTTGTATTTTTAACTATGGACAGAAAATAATTTCTTTGCAAACGCTGATAAATACATGAAGAAAAAGCATGAAAATATGTTAAGGTTTTTTTCCTCCTTTTGCATTTTTTTTGGGATTTAAAAATCATTTAACTATACAGGAAAAATATCATTAATACCACCATATCCACTAATGCTAGACTTGAAATTGTATGGGCCGAAAAAGCCGTGGCCAATCCACAAATTCCAATGCGTAATTAAAGATGCCAGTGATACTAACGCCAATCATAGCGCCCCAGAAAAGCATGAACAGCAAGTTTTCTGTATTCAATTCGGAAGGTACCAGGGCGGTCAAAAAGAGCATGGCTATAGAGAAGATTAATATCGAAGGGAACTGTAAAAAAGAGAATATAAAACCAACCAAACGTTAATATGACTGGAATGAAAAGGGAAAATGAAAAGAAATATTTACCGCATTATAACGCCAAGAATGTTTAACATCTAATGCTGAAGGCAGGGAGGTATTAACAGTATAACGACCCAAAAATAAATCGATGCCATCCTAAGATTTGTAAAATTGAATGAATTAAGTTTTATAACGCTGTTTTATATGATGTTTTGTATGCAGCCACATTTAACTTACCTGTCTAAAACCATCAGCAAAATTATTTAAATAATAACGTGTCATTGAATTAACGCCATCTTGTAACATACCAGCTGTAGTACGTTTACCAGTGCGTGTAAAATCAGTTTTCAATGCACCCGTACCTGAGTATTGTAATGATATCATATCGGCATTATCAGCCCATACACCCTTAAATAGCAAATCGAATTGTGTAGATGCTGATTCCACTCTCTGGCCAACATGTAGAATACCTAACTTCTGTAAAGTGCTATTCAATGAACGACGAGCCAACATACTTTGCACAACATTAGTACGATCCAGGCAATCAATGCAATTGGTACGGAAAACACCATGTTGAGTTGAGACCACACGTCCATCATCGCGTATATGAAATACCGAAAATTCATCCTGTTCGTGTGCTAAACGATCGATTAACATATTTAGACGATCCCAACGCATCTTCTTACACTCGGCATGAAAATCGTAAGCCTCATAACGGATATTCGAATCGTTGAGTTGTTGGACAAACGTACGATAGGACTTTTCCAGAGCACCTTCGGCACCCTTCTGATCAACCTGTTAAGGAAATTCCCAGACTTGAAACATTAAATATATATTACTTTCGAATTCAGTTGACAAACTTACCAGATTTACTAAAACTTGCTTGCCATACTTTGCCAATTGTTCTTCAAAATGACGACTACAAGCACTCAAATGGTCACGCCCAGGTATAAGATGAGGTCTAGGCTTATAACGAAGATTAGGCAACTGGCGCCAATAGAAAGGCATGCTACCACGTGTCTAAATTAATATTAAAAAACATTAGTAAAGATTTTATTGCGATAGATTTTTATAAAATAAAAAAAATACCTGCACAAATGAAATATGCTCGCCATTGAATTCTATAATCTGTTCGGTCTCTACGAAATTAGCAACTTGGCCATCATCGTTAATGCCACGACTGAAAAAACGTGTGCCAGCCTTATGTATCGAACGCCTTGATACAATAGACCAAACAAATGTCTGTCCATTAATTTGCACTTGGTTGATGGAAACAACTAACGAAAATACAAAAATTATTTAAATTAATAGATTTTCATTTTTAAAATGTATGTTTATATTGTATTTCAGTTATACTCACATCCCAATATCATTGGCAATTGAAATTGTTGCATTTCCTTGCAATTGAAATTATTCAATAGAGCTCCATTCCACACAAAACGGCTGTCGGCCCTCTCGAAAATACTTAAGCTATTCTGTTCGGTTGTCATATTATTTTTTCGCTGCAGCGAATGAGTGATGTCGTAGTTGTCATCGTAGGTAAAATAAAAATAATTTGTATCCAATGTTTTTCGTAACATTTGTAAATAGGTTTCATTATGTTCCAACTGCTTTCGTTTATTACTCTCAAATTTTGGAATGTAATATCTGTACTTAAGTATATCGTAGCCAGCCAAACGCCATACAGCACAGCCATTTATCATACCAATATAAAGGCGATGAGTTGCTACTATTATGTAATCACCATCCAAAAGACTTATACTACCTAGGATACCGCAGACACGACGATAAGATAAAAGATTATCCAATTCTTTTTTAGAATCTGCGAAGAGGAACAAAATAAAAATAGTAATAAAAATAATAAGGAATTGATATTTTTGATAGCGAATTATGTAAACTCTATATAGGTATTCTAAAAAGTAATATTTCTGGTAATATTAATTGCAACACACAGATAATACTATACTATACTATGGTTATAGTGTCATCCTAATCTGTTCTTTGTTATAAAACAGAACTGAAACTACATTATTCTGTGGAAAGATATCTACGTTTATCGTCATATTTTGTAGAAAAGTTAAGTACGCATAGCAGGATGCTGAAAAATTCTTTGAAGCATCCATTTTACTTTCCTATTTGCTGTGTACGATTATAATACATCTACAATCATGAAACCTGTTTAAAAAGGAAACATTTTTAAGGTTAAACTTACTTTCCACTTTTATCATATCGGAATCACGATCCATTATCAATACTTTGTCTTCAGCTTCCACCATAAAACGATCCGGACTGATGTACCTAAAAGCCAATAACAAAAACATTATAAAACAATACGAAATAAAAATAGAAAAAGTGGTCAATGGCAATTGATGAAAATCGGTAATATTTTTGGGTCGAGTGTTTTCTTACAAACCCAATGTAGTTTTTGTTTTTTTTTTATGTTTACCATACAATACAAGCACCACCCACAAAGGTGGCAATATGCTCTACGCTTAATTGCCATTGAATTAATATGCAAATCAATGTAATGCCACGAATGAGTGGCAAGACTTACAGTTTCATATCACCGTAAATACTGGAATTTTGTAGTACGTCCATATCGATTAAGAGAAATTCAGAATTAAAAACTTAAAAATTTCGTTGTTTTGTCTTTTATTAAAAAAATAGGCTCTTTTTTTAAACTGGATTGTAGTTACGACTTGGTGTTATTCTGTTGCGTTGCGCCCTTCTGATTTGGCAAAAATAATAATAAAAATCTTCACACGCAAGAACTATACGGCACACACACACACACAAACGCAAGGCAACACAAACAATTTATTGTACTTTAATCAATGAAGTCTTCCCTCAGCGCTGACGGTGTAAAGGGGTTTTTATTATAAATTTTCCTTTTCGAAATCAATGAAATTTTGTTAGTATTTGTTTTTTTTTGTAGTTTTTGATAAAAATTTATGTTTAAAAATTTGAATTTTTTAAAAGAGAATTTTTCACAGAAAAATCAGAACAAAAAAATTTCTTTCTATAATATTTGACGTTTCATTACTGTTCGACATCTGCTAATAAGAAGCGATGACGTTTGCAAGTCAGCTGCTAAAAAGGAAGTTGCCATACTGTAGCTATTCAAGTTGATAACAGAATAATACAACCTTGTTTTAGCGATTTTAAAGAAAATATTTATTCCAGTTAGAATTTTAAAGAAATGATGCTGTGTATTGTAACAAGTGCAAAATCAGCAAGTGTTTCAGTTGTGTATGTTTTTAAAATTTAATTTACAAGAAATTCAATATATGTCAACCACATGGAGTTAAATCGGCAGCCGCCTTAAGCATTATTCCTTTTGTTTGACCCACATTCGAGGATAACGCCAGTTATGTAGTGCTTTGCGTCGGAATTAGTAAAATAAGTTGTGGGTGTAGAAAATTGTTTGTGTTATAAGCGACAGTGAAAACTTCTTAAAGAAGAGCACTCCATAAACGAAGGGTGCGACTCCATAACGAATTCTTTCCCTCAGATGTGCTCTACTAAACAGACGAGTACCATGTAAAAATATACGAGTTTCGAGAACAAGCCATGTTGAGGCGTTGGATATCTGACCGTCATTAATGAGCAACCACAGCCTTTCCTGTACGCATACAAGACTACGTCTACTAGAGTTGCATTGCATTTCTGGTAAAATATAAATGATGTTAAAGGTAAGTGGGAATCCCTTATTTCTTGTAGTCTTAAGAAAGCAAAGCACTTAAATGCTCCTTTCGGCATTTGAAAAAGATGCTTATTCATGCAAACAACGCTTTTATTTCCTCATGCCCAGAACAATAATTACAACACCCATAGTTACATATGATTTAATAATAATGTTACTCTTATACTGTTGACTCCAGAACTACTAAGTGGTTCTTGTGGAACCATATAGTAACATTAGAACCACTGTACAATTTGGCAGTTGTTGTCTACCCTAATGACCCCAGATCTAATGACTAAGAGGTTCTTTTGACCCCAGAACTAATTGTTTAGTGGTTCTTTTGGGACCTTATGGTGACATTAGAACTACTGATTCAGTAGTACAATATGGTAGCTGTTGTCTACACCATTGACTCTAGAACTGATGACCAAGTGGTTCTTTTGGGACCGGAACTAATGACTAAGTGGTTCTTGTGGGACCATATGGTGACATTAGAACCATTGATTCACCAGTACAATTTGGTAGTTGTTGTCTATACTAGTGAAAACAGGATTAATGACTAGGTGGTGCTTGCACAATGCACAGAGATACCACCGGAAATCATTGAACACTGGCAGGATAAAAACTGAAACATAATCTACATACATACTGACTGACCAATTTCAATACATTTCCAAAGCAAAGCATGAATTGAAAATGGTCAACTTTGTTTAAGTATTAAATTTCCAACGCCAACACGATACTTGGTCAATACCCTCCTCTAAGAGATAAATTTGCACATTTTATCAAACGATTGTGGCAAAAGTGTTTACAGGTCATCATAACCGTGTGTAGACATCCAATAGAGGGGTACAAATTATTATATTTTCATCATTTAATAATTCAACAACAATACATGCATATCCCCAAAAGTTCAAAGTTGTAAAATTTTAAAAATACCGAAAATAATTTTTAATTTCATAGCTGAAGAAAAAGTAGATTTTTTGATTAAGAAAACCTTTTTTAATTCATTCTAAAAACAATAACAAATTAACACTTGAGGTGCATTGATTAGGAATCGATTAATTTTAAACGTTATTGTTTTATAAACAAAATAATTAATATGTGGCGCCATTGTTGAAAATATCAATAAAAATCAACAGCAACAATAAAAATTAATAGTTGAAAAATGTATGTATATATCGGGTCCGCCATCTAACGTTTTTTTTTTTTTTTCAACTAGTGCTTATTTCGTGAATGGTAACACTTAGCTCATGTCTGATTTGACAGATAATTAGTTTTATCCTACCGCTGAACGGAACGAATATGGTTCCATCCAATGCGTTTTCGCTTCGCTAAGTGGGCCTGCGATCGACTTACAGAAGATGCCGATTTTGGCAAAAAAAAAATCATCTTTTCAGATGAAGCTCATTTTGATCTTGGCGGGTATGTAAACAAGCAAAATTGTCGCATTTGGGGCACAGAAAACCCGCACGCATACATTGAAAAGCCGACGCACCCAAAACGAGTCACTGTTTGGTTCGGATATTGGTCCAGAGGCATAATTGGGCCATTTTTCTTCGAAAATGAGCAAGGAGTGGCGTGGCCGTTACAGTCAATGGCGATCGTTATCGGGCCATGTTGAACGAATTTTTGTTCACAAAAATTGAAGAGGAGGATATTGGCAACATTTGGTTTCAACAGGACGGCGCTACGTGCCACACAGCCAAAGCTACACTCGATGTTTTGCGCCCTGTTTTTGAAGATCGCATTATCAGCCGCAGAGCTGATGTCGTTTGGCCACATCGAAGCTGCGATTTGACACCGTTGGACTATTATTTGTGGGGTGCCGTCAAAGATAAGTGTTACGCCGACAAGCCAGAGACAATTGACGCTTTAAAGGACAATATTCGTGAAGCCATTGGCGAAATACAGCTGCACACAATCGATAATGTGCTTAAAAATTGAACCGATTGTGTGGCTACGCATGGCCAGCCGAGGCAGCCATTTGAATGAAATTATTTTCCATTATTAACCGGAAGGATTGTACTTTCAAATAAAAAAGAAATTTGAGAAAATAATCAGTAGTTTTTTTTTAAAGCATTTTCAAAAAAAAAAAAGTTATTTGGCGGACCCTTTATAAGACCCAATGTCTGTTTGTTTGAAAGCTTTGTAGTTTCCTACGTTAAAGCAGAGAGTATCTAACTATTATGAGCTAATGAATTAATTGAAACTCATAACGTATTAACTGTCACAGCTGGCTTGTCATTCTCATTGTCCTTAAGTCCAAGCTGACAGGCGAGGGTAACATATTTAGTTTGAAGTACTAAAAACATATTATTTATGTAGATAGCGAAGCACAACTTAGTGTGCTGAGTGACCAATTCAAACATAAATAAATTTATATTTTTTATCAATTACGTACTAATAATACAAACTGTTTTCTGTGAGTTCAGCATGGTTTTATTTTAAATTAAGAGATAGATATTCATAAACAATATTTAGTCAACATATTCTTATCATATAATAATTTAATTAAAAAAATGATAATGGATTTAAATTAAATAAAACCCATTAACTGGAATTGAATCAGGGGATTTTTCTTTTTTCCTAAGAAAGTTCTTGTGTGCTATTTTTAATGTTTTGGTTACAAAAATTCTACGAATTACTCTAGATAATTACGATTTAAATATAAAACAATAATAATAAGGAAATTGAATTATATGACGCTGTAATAAATTTATAATATTTTTATGGCCTTTTTTTGTTTTAAGAAACTATAAATCCCTATAATAAATTTTTTCGATTATTAAAAGCATAGAATGTAGTTCATTTCCTGTAGTTTTGTTATGATAATAATAGTGTCGATAGTAAAATTGTCGTTATACTCTGATTTAATCTTTATTTTGTACAACTGTTTGTTATTATGCGTGTTAAATTTAAAACTTAGGTTTGTAAATGCCATGAAGTTCCAAAGCATATTTTGTGCTGGATACGAGTATATCCAAAAGCGAACTAAATTTGTTGGTCTAAGAAGTACCTATGTATGTCACCCTTTATAGATTAAGGGCAGTACAGTAGGTCACATGATCGGAGTACTGTGGCTCCTTTACACGAAAATCATAATAATAATAAGATCCTATCAAATCAATACATCAGTATAAACAAATTCTGAATTTTTTAATTAATTTTAAACACTTTAAACATTTTATTTGTAAATATTTCGACAAAAGAAAAACAAAACAAGAGCATTACAAAATGAGTCAACAAAATCATTGTTCAACATGTGTAGGTGAAGAGTTCTCAATTAACACAAAGTGGAAAAACCGGAGGATCGACCAAAACCCAAACCAAAACCGCCACCATAACCGTAACCAGGACCAGCACCATATGAAGCAGGTAAACTGGCACCATAGCCGCCATTAAGACCAGCACCAAATCCAGCACTGCCATAACTGCCACCGTAAGAGGCACCAACTGAACCAGTATAAGTAGGAGTCAGCAAAGGTGTAGAGGCTGTCAACACTGGTGTTGAGACAGCAGTTACAACTGGAGTTACTACAGCCGAAGTGGAAACTGAAGGTTGATAAGCAATAGGACCACCACCATAGCTACCAGTATAACCGCCAACAGAGCCAGCACCATAACCACCAGCATAACCGCCGTTATAACCGCCAGCACCATAACCACCGGAATAACCGCCAGTATAGCCTCCACCGCTTGGAAGTACACTTACTTTAATAACCTTAACATTATTGCCATAGCCAGCACCATAACCGCCATAACCACTTCCATAACCGGCACCATAGTTATAGCCTGTGCCATAACCGCTGCCATAACCTCCATTATAACCACTGTTTAAACTTCTACCGTAACTCTCTGTAGTACCATCAATTAAAAATCCAAGCTTGTCGAAGGTGGCCTGGGCAGGAGCCAAGGCAGCCATTAAAGCAAAAACACAAACAAACACTTTCATTTTGTAACCGAAAATATTTTTTTTAATTTAATTTAAATTTGATAATGAAGTTTTATTTCTTATACTTGGTAATGCTATCCTAATGGAATACTTTTGTAAACTGATATTGAAGTTGAACCATTTCGTGGATTAAATACTAAAGATTACGATTTTGTTAACAATGATCACATTGTTTCCGTTTAATGCCAACTTTTTTACTTTGACTCCGAAACTAAGTTTAATTTGTTAATTTTTTTTTAAATAAGTTTGGCCAATTGTTTACTAGGTTGTGGTTTTAATATTTCGCAAAAAAAAGTGGAAAAAAAAACTTAAATAAACATATTTAAACATAAAGTTGTTGTTTTTTTTCTTTGTTTAATGCCGTTTTATTTAATGATGAACTAAAGATCAATATTTTGTCAATGATAAACTATAAGCAGTTCTAAGCGTGTGTTCGATATTAAATTAGTGTTGGCTGGCCTGGTGTTAAAATGACATCATTAAGTTGCACAGAAAAAAAAAAAGAAAAAAAGTTTCAATATTTTCCTTTAATTTTTTTTCACATTATTTGTTTTTCGTCATTATTTAATTATTATTTTAAATAACTCTAAATACAGGCAAACTTGTTAAAGCGTCATGCCTAACTTACGAGTATGTGAAAAAAAATTTGTTTTTTAGTGTCAAGTCTTACTTAATTGAGAAAAATGTTTTTATTTGATATTCACAGTGATAAAAGACACAGTAATAACTGACAGTGAATGCATTCCGCAACTGTCACTGTTTGGTGTGGATTTTGGGATGGGGGCGTCCATATTCCTTTGACATTGACGTTTGGACACCAAAGACATGTAATGTATTCATGTTATGTTGAATAATCTGCTTCAGCGATTTGGTTACGTGCCTACATAAGTAGGCGCAATCTGATTTGCGGTTTGAGCTAATTAAACTTTTTTTCTTGTAGGGTTTTATTAAGTCGCAGGTCTATGTGAATAAGCTAGAAGATACATGAAGTCAAATTCAGCATGATTTTGATTTTCGCAAGCGCTTCATCAATGAGTCTTTTAAACGAATATAATATTCGGATAGAATATTCGGCGTTATCTCACACACTTACTTACTTAATTGGTCATTACAGCTTCTTAGTCTGGATTACAATCTAGCTTTTCACACCACCCATGTGGTAAGTGTTAATTTTTATTTTATTAATTAAGTGGCAAGATCTACAGTTTAAAGTCGACATGGCAATTTTATGGACCCTCAGAGTTTCTGCCAGAAGACTACTGAGAGTAAGTCGCCGAAAGGAATATTTTTTTCATGTTTCGTTATGTTCGAGAAGTCTGAGCCAAGGGTTGAATCACACTACGGCGACTTCAACACGTTTGATTTTGTTTTATTTAAATTTAAAGATAGGAAGCGCTTAAATAAAGACCCTATGTTTCCGATCTTATTTGTATTGTATTGAATTCTCTGTATTTTGTTCGATTCTAGTTACTTTGCCGAGCTGAAACTATAACTGTACATTTTCGAAATCATTGTCTGGGTGGTATGAAATTCATTATTCAGCAATGAAATAGAAGAAGAATGAAATTAATGATTCTGAAGTTATAACTGGAAGTCGTGGTACTTTAATAGTGACTTGGAAATTTCAATCCCCTCCAGCACTGTGGAACAAATCGCATACCAATTATAATTCATCTTCTATTATTCATATAAGCTAATATGATATCGTTTTACAATTAAATTTAAAGGAGTTCCTTACTCTCTCTCTTAGCATTACAAAGTTTATTATTTTAAGGTAACGATTATCGTTATAAAATTTTTATTTTTAAATTGATTGTGATGGGTTATTCAAAAATTTTTAATTGAAATTGAATTGCATAAATGCTCAACACTTGACAAGTATAGATTGCGAAACGAAAAAAAATCACAATTGTTATCGGATGATGAACTGCAGCAATCAATATCGAAAAATATTACATTGACAGTAGCTGTGCTACCAAAAAATTGCATTAAAATTTCATGGAATCAAATTTTTTTTTGTTCCTTTTTTTTTGAACATACATATGCTTTTACAAGACGAAAAAAAATGATTAAATTTTCTTTGTTCTCAATTTTGTAACAATTTAATTCGTGGGCCTATAAAAGCCAAAAATTTCTGTAAAGATCATTACACATTCGGTGAACAGTTAAACAAATAAACGCGGCTTTTTCTTTCTCAAATCGTAAGACACCATAATGTTTGGCAAGCAAAATTCAATTTTTCTGCTACTGGCCGCTTCATGTTTAATTACGGCTGTAATGGCTTCCAAAGTTCGGGAGTTTTCTACCAAGAAATTCAATGAAAATCTTCTAAATTTAATGGCACGTTCAAGTAATTCATTTAATTATGCGAAATGCTTCAAATACTATACGCTCATTATAAATGAAATATTGGAAAAGTACGAAAGAGATCACGAAACCTGCTGTAAAAATGCCGATAACCAACGTAATGAAGTCGATGAGAAGACTCTACTCTCCCGTCAAAGATTGGCCAACGAAACAGTTGAATCCTGTGATCTCCTGTATGACTGTTCGCAGGAGAAATCAATTGATGATGTATATTATTGTTATGTGACAAGGGTAAGTGTAAATTATAAAAAAATAAGAAACTTTAAAATTGAAGAGTGAGAGTTTTGCTTCATCATACACTCAAAGTTATCGGGAATGATTTTATTTTAAAATTTGTAATTACGTTCCTAAACTAGGTATAGTACCTACAAATAAGCGAAAAGATTAATATCGTGCTTGTAGTCGCCGTAGTCTAGTAGATATTGTGTTGGCTTATTAACCGTAAGGCCACGGTTCAAACCCCAGGTCAGGTAAAAAATATTTCTCCAGCGACTTTCTCTCAACAGATTTCTTGCAAAAACTCTGAGCGTTAAATAGTATTGCCATGCAAAAGTTTCTCAAAAATCTGTCGTTCGGAGTCAACTTTAAACTGTAGTTTCCACTACTCAAAACTAACACACACACACAACATGTGTAAGTGATGCGAGGAGCTAGGTTGTAATCTTGACTGAAGTGTTGCAATTACCAATTATGTATATATGTATTAGGGATTATTATTTCAAAATTCATTCAAAACTAAAATCACTGCGCAATGTCAAAAGTGTTTGGATTCCACATACTCTTGCTATTTCAATCTCTACTTAGCCAACACCATGTAATGGGAACATAGGACATTGAGTGAAAATATTTATCGTGTAAACTACCCTTTACTCTGATTTTGATACTGGGTATCAAACATAAACGAAAAAACTCTGTTTGTTTTAATTACGGAAGGAGTAAATCAAAAAATACTTGGTGATAGGAATAGTGTTGCCCTATGTAATGTTTGGCAAACCAAGATTTAACCATAAAAATATTTTAACGGGAATTTCCAACTTTTTTTTCAATATTTTACCGAATATTATCCTGTTTTCTTCACAAGGGCAATGCAAATTTGAAAACTATGCGTGAGCTATCTAACGGTGCTACATTGGACTGGGCCGCATTCAAGGAACAAAAGCGACTTGTAACTTATAATGAGGAAATATGCGTCAATAAGACAAAAGTTTGTTTCGAAAAAGATAGTGATGTGATCTACAGAGAGCTGGAAAGATGTATAGCAGGACAGATTGATGTA
This sequence comes from Sarcophaga caerulescens, assembly GCA_927399465.1. Classification (NCBI taxonomy): domain Eukaryota; kingdom Metazoa; phylum Arthropoda; class Insecta; order Diptera; family Sarcophagidae; genus Sarcophaga; species Sarcophaga caerulescens. The sequence goes on along the minus strand of OV656873.1, from coordinate 41,015,227 downwards.
CCCACAACGGCACCCACAACGGCACCCACAACTTCACCTACGACTGTAAAGGTATCCAGTACCTCCACAGCAACGAAGCCCACACCAACGGGGTCCACAACAACGAAGCCCAAACCAACGGAATCTACAACAACAAGGTCTACACCAACGGAATCTACAACAACAAAGTCCACGCCAACGAAATCCACAACAACAAAGTCTTCTAACGAAAATACAGACGAAGAAGATGATTAATGTGTAACGTTGCATTAAAAAATTATAAACAATATTCTTAAAACATAAATTGTTATTATAAAAAAAATAACAATAATTAATATTATTTTATTATCCACTTTATTTTCAAATAAACACACACATTTGAATTTAAATGTCTGGCATAAATATCACAAATAATTTTTTTGTTTTTTTGTCGATTCTTTTTTTTTGGTATCAATAGTTAATTAGCGTTTTGCCTATCGTTAGAAATGCGAGAGAGTTATAAATTTTTTAAATTACTTTTGGCCGCTTCTAATCAGAGTTTATTTTTAGTACATAAACGTGTTGAGTTCATAAATTATTTTTAACAATTTTTTAATCATCTTAATAGCCGGCGAAGTGTGTTACGGAGCATAACACTTGACCCATCAGTTATTGGGAGTGCATTACAAAAGAGTAACATAACTTTACGGATTTGTTAATGATTTTATGACTATACATACATACATACATTTATACATCTACTACATACATAAGTAATAGAGAGACATACATATGTATGTAGTTCCGATCAACTTATAATACAAATAATAATGAGTGTATTTTACAACAGCGTTATAAAAATAGTGTAGGTTCCTGGGAAACCAAAATTTTTTTCTTTTATTTTTGTTTAGTTCATGTACTTACAGCTTGCTGTGATAAATTTTGCTAGTATAGGACAAAGCGTAGCATGAGTATCGCTTAGGAATTGCTAAATGACGTCAATGAAAATACTGAATTGCTGTAAAGTTTCATAATTGATAAGGAATCATGCGCATAAGATAATAACGTCAAGTGATCAAATGTCAGGGTTTCTTTGTATTTTCTTCGATTATTATTATTGTGGCATGAGATTAGACTAGTTTAGTTGGCTAGTTTACCGAAAACACGATTTAATACCCAGAAACAAATGAAAAATGGATGATTACTGCCAAACTGGGCTGTTCACAAAATAAAGTAATCACACACAGCTTCTACTGTCACTTCTGTTATGTATATTCTGTTCTCCGGATATTTAAAGCAAGTTTAGACAAATTATGAGTCAAAAGACAGACATCGTTTGTATAATCTAAGTCATTTAGACGACCTTGAAGTCCTTAGTTAAAAATCGTGTTATAGTCCAGATTTTGTCCTACCCGATCACTATTTGTTTTGATCGATGCAGAGCAGTCTGTAATACTCACTGTGCAGACTAAAAGCAAGTGCCTAGACATGTAATCTTTATGTTGAAAAAAAAAAATACGGGAAAAGATCGTTGTCAAAAAATGCTATTGAAGGTTTTTGAGTCTTTGATCTGCACACTCTCCGTAAATTTGTATTATTTATTTTTGTTTTAATTTCAAATTCGTGGTTTCAACCCGGAGTTCTCGTCTTTAAACCAACACAGTACACTACCCACTAGATTACTTTTTTGAACACCTCAGCAATATTTGTCTTCTATGTTCCTTTGGCCATGGGACGGTTTATGGGGATGCGCGAATACAATGCTTAATGTTGTATGAATGGCTCATTTGTTCATTATTAATCTACTTTTACTCCTGTAGAGTTTTCTTCTACAGAGTCCAGAACACTGAATTTCTGTATTAAGCCAAAGGAGTGGCCAAATCTAGAACTTCATATAAGTGAATAGTTTTCCTCTGATTATGCTTCAACTATGATTAAGTTAAATTATTTATTTACCATCAGTTTAACTATACTGTAAGTAGAACGAATGTGAAAGGTCCACACATCTTATCTAAAACACTTCCATGCAATGAAAGCTTATATTTTAATAAATCGATTTCATATGTAGCTCCGATCCTACTTATCTTAAACAGCAGGCCCAAATTTAGAAAAAATTCTTTTGTATTATAAACTGTTTTGTCTTCTTTAACGTATTTCGTTGTATTTTTCTTTAAACTGTTAATTTATGATGATTGTGTTCATGTCAACAACATTTCTATTTTCTATTTTTTGTTGTTAGAGTTTATTGCTGTGGAAAAAAACAACAAATTTTTATCATTCATCATTACTGGGCCAATTATTTTGAGCATTTTAATTAAAACGAAATTTGTGGAATCAGTATGAAATGCGATCTAAAAACAAAAAACCAACAAGAAAAACAAAATCATAAATTAATAAACAAAAATCAGTTCATTTTTCATATATTGCTTGTGCAATCATTAACCAATCATTAGCAATATTTAATAACAAAAATGAAAAAAGCGAAAAATAATAATAATAATAATAATTCGTTTATCAATTTGTTTTGTTGAATTGCTTATATTCAAAAAAAAAAAAATTGCGTTTATTTCTAATACGAGAAAAAAAAATTTAAAACATTTATGGACTCTGACTGCGTGTGTACGTCAAAAATGATTCACCTAAGCAAACAATATTGCAGAATAGATTTCTGGTACTTTTTTTGTCTTGTCCATAAATTTTATTATTCTTATTATAGCATGACAATATTGAAGACTATTAAAGTTAGCCGCAGCTCTAAGAATTATCAATTCATTAAAAATATCTCATAAAACAAAAACAATTCGCATTCTTATTAGCGACAAGCATATGACGAAGAACAAAAAAGTGGTAAAAATCCATGATAAGATTGCTATTGACAGTGATACTACAATTATTTGTCTGAATGTCATATATTTTGGAATACCAGCTATAAAAGAGAACCAATTTTCTTTGGCTAAGATAACTACGACTAAAAATATACAAAAAATTGATGTTTTAACTGCATTTAAGTGGTATAATCATAATGGTCGACTTCAATGCAAAGCTACTGCGTCTGGAAGAATACGATTTTTTTTCAGCAACTGATTCTTTTGCATACAATAATAACATTTTGTATTGGGACATCAATCTGGAATGCATACAAACAGAGAGGTGTTCCTAGCAAAGTTATTGGAGTGAGATCATCCTTAGTAGCGCTTAGATATTCGCTCTGTACGTTATTGTTACCTGTAGTCCTTGATGAAATAATGATAGAAGTTGCTTCCCATAAAATAGGAATAATCTATGGTCTTGACACACGTTTTTAGCATATGAAGAGCATTGTAAATGCTTACCGAAATTGCATTACGGTTGGGTAATCAATGTCTTTGCTTTTCGTATTCTAATAACCAACGTACGTTCCGTGGACGTTTGGCTAACCGGGGCTCTAGACTATATGCAGGGAAGCTTAGTATGATATTTTCAAAATAACTTGAGTACTTGTTTTTCAGAGGATCTTATATTTTGTTTTTGCATAACTTCAATGTATTGATCTTTTTTCCTGTGCTCATCTGGCTTACTTTCGAATATATGCTTGAAAATATCGCTATCCTCCAAGCAGGCAACGTATCCTAACAAACTTTGGATCTCTTTTTCAAACGAATTCAGCATCCTCTCATCAGATTCAGAAATGGTTCTTGTCTAGGCATCGTACGCAATTGCTCGGAGTGTTAGTGTGTTATAATATTGAAGATCAGCTTTGTTTTTCATGTAAGTAATTTGGAGCGTAGATGTTTAAATGCATCACAGAGCCAACAACTAGCCAATTTTCAACTTCGCTTCATTGAATTATCAAAAGAAACTTTTAATCTCTAGTAAAATAATTCTTGGCCTGCTTCAAATTGAGATGAGATTGAAGATGTTTCTCTTGTTTTTCTGTTGAGACTTATACTTATTTATGATGAATTCTATATGCTCAGCAGACTGTTTGCACAGTGCAAACGTCCATGGTAACAATGTCTATGCCAACCGTATATTCCAGGACGGGTAGGGACTATAGGCTTAACAATTTACATGAAAGTCCACTTTCGATTGTTATTCAAAAAGCTTACGTTATTTATGCTCCATTACGAGTGGTTAAAGTCCTTTGAATACTCGGAGGAATGTACTAAATGTGTGCAGCTTGCCGATCTCAAACCACTCTGGTAAGAACCATTAACATTACTCGTGGGCAGTTTGAGGAGCATACATATAGTATGAAGTGTTCCGTATTATAATTGGCGTTAATAACATCAATCTCTCTATATATTTCCCTCTTCCCTAGCATCGCATTTCTCAAAATAGTTGGCATGCAATGCACATTAGAAATTATTAAACAAATATGTGTGACACGTTTGAAATGTTTTTCTAATAAAATGAAGAACGAAGAACGTTCTTAAACCAATCGTTTTCTAAAGAAAACCATTAACGATCGATAAAAGCTTACTACGTAGGGCATTCGAATACAAGAATATGGTATTTGATATCAATTCTTGGTAGTGGTCGTAAAATTTAGTCTTCCGAGCTAATAACACCTCTATACTCTTGCATTCATATCTTGGCTTTCTTTTACGAGGCCTAATAAAATTTGTTGTTGCCGGTCTTTATTTCTTTCTTTTTTAGTAACAGAAATTTAAGTTTTTTGGTATAAAAAGTTCTAACATTTTTCGTACCATCAACAGTTCTTTCGAAACACTCGACGACAAGTGAACCTAAAAGTGATCAAAAAAGTAGAAATCAGAACAAAACGAAATCAATAAATATTTGTTTAAGTGAACAACGAGTGATACTTAGTGAAATAGAAATATTTTAAGAAAAATGAATTCAAAGCGTAATTTATTTGTGGCATTGATTGCCTTTTTGGGCGTAACAATGGCTGTGAGCGCAGATCTGGGAATCCAACATGAAAACTCTTTAAATTTGCTGAGCTTTATGACACGCTCTAGCGATGTACTACAAAGTAATCCTGCCCGTTCATTGGATTGTTTCGACTATTATGTTCCATTGCTTCAAAAAATTACCGAAACATACGAAAGAGATTTTAAGGCTTGTAAACAAACTACCGCTGACAGCATAGAGAATGCTGAATCAGCCACTTTGGAACAACGCAATGATTTGGCCAAAAGATCTTCGGTTTCTTGTGCAGTGTTGAGCCAGTGTAGTGAAAGCGGTTCTGCTACAGACGTATTTGAATGTTTCGCTACAGGGGTGAGTAACAGAAAAGGAATTTTTAAGTTTTAAAATTTAGGATTTAATTTTATTCTGTTTTTCCTTCAGGGCTCCGATAGTCAAGTGGTCATGCATAATATTAATTCCGATGCCATACAACATTTAGCCGATTTCAACAGACAACTATTTTTGATTGATCTTGATGATGAAAAATGTACCAATGCAACTAAAAAAACTTATGAAAAGAACAGTGGTATAGCCTATTCGGATATGAATGATTGCTTAACTGGAAAATCTGAAGTGCCCAAACCTACTGATCCTCCAGCCACCGATGCTCCAGCCACTAATCCTCCAGCCACCGATGCCCCAGCTACTGATCCTCCAGCTACTGATGCCCCAGCCACAGATCCCCCAGCTACTGATGCTCCCTCAACAGAAGATCCTGAGCCAGCACCTGAAGACAGACTACCTGAAGAAGATATCTATATGCTACGTAAAGCATTAGAAGCACGTATGAAAAAACGTCGTTACTAAATGTTGTAACCAAAATTTAACTTTTCTTACCACAAAGTATTATTTTGTCTACACCCCTATTGTTATTGTAAATGATTTAAAATTTTCCACAACTGATCAAGTGTAAATTGTAAAAAAAACGCTCGTGTAAATAAAATATTGTTTATTAAATTATCTATCGGAATAGATACATTTTTATTATTTCCTTTCAATATAATAACACGCTCTTTATTAGAAAGCGTTGCAAGCTAACTCCGGCGTAAACTAAGTTGATGGGCATTCAACTGAAATAACAATCATAATACATACACATACATACATAATTGGTAATTACAACCCTTCAGTCAAGATTACGACATAGTTTCTCGTATCATTTAATTTGTGTGTACTAATTTTATATATGAGCGGCAGGACCTACAGTTTGAAGTCGACTCCGAAAGACAGATTTTGAGAAAAACTTTTTATGACAATTTTATTTACTCCCAGAGTTTTTGCTAGAAGTCTGCTGAGAGTCTCCTGAGGTTTGAACCGTGGCCTCACGTCTTATAAGCCAACATACTAACTACTAGACTACGGTGTCTTCCCTAATAGTAGGAAAAACTTAACGAATCCAATATGGAACACAAACACTCAATTCGTAGCTTTTGCGGATAACAAAAAACTAATATGGAACTCAGTAATCACTTTGAAGCAAACGAAGTCAAGCTTCGAATAAACAACACACAAAACCAAGCCTATGCTTGCTGGGAATCTAATCTGAGCGACATGCTTCAGATATCTGTAGTAGTAAAACCTACAGCATCAAAATATTTGATAAGATTAGCAGTTGCATTCCAAGAAGAGTATATAATCTGAAACAAAAGCTGAAATCATGCCAGGTTATCTAAAATTGTAATTATTTGAACAGTGTTCAGACCCTGTTTTACATATGGCTGTGTAGCACTGACACTAAAAAGTCTTGATTTTGGAGGAAATATCCTCCGGAGAATAATCAATCCCAGCAAAGTATCGGTAATTTAACATAAAATTCGAAACATTGATGGGCCAATGAATACGTTGAATGATTCATTAGTATCGGTGTACGTAAAATCGGAAAGAATAAAATTGGCGCTTGATAACTAGGAAAATATGGTTTGAAAATCAAGTAGGAAACAGAGCAGGGAATACAGAGGATTGGACATAGCAATACTATCGGACAGTCTGGCTGTCATCCGATCACTCCTATGAGGTTGAGGCAAGGACACGACAATGTGCAGACATATTAGCTTACAAAGGTGGTAGTTTCCATGCCTATGACGACGTCAGTACCTTTCTATAAAATAGAATAGAAGAGTACACTCGGCGAAAGAAAAAATGTAGAGACGAATACTCTTCTCAAGTAAAAAGAGTTTAAGTTTACATCATACTATTAAACCGAGTACAAAGAATACTTGTTTTAGAATAGAGATCGATTCAAGCTCAAAAGTATGCTCAGCGGTGAGGAGAACGAGTCACTAGAACACAAGTTGTACTTGCACCTTGAAGTTTGCCAGAGCAACAAAATTGCGGACGACGTTATCAGGATATACTATATAGACTGAGGACAAAAGAGTAAATCATCTGACAGTCGGACTCAACAGTCTTCTGACAAAAACTCTGTGAGTACATAAAATGGCTACGAAAAGTTTATCAAAAAATCTGTCGTTCGAAGTAGACTTTAAACTGTATGTCTTGCCACTCATTGATGAAATTAACACACACAACATGGGTGGTGTGAGAAGTTAGGTTACAATCCTAAAGTATCTTTGCGGTATGTTGCATTGAAAAAAAACACTTCGGTGTTTGTTTTTAATGTCCATCACTAAGGTAAAGTAAAAAGCTTTTTAATAAAAATGGTACGATTTTAAATTTCTTATTTTGGTAATATCTTCTTCAAACTCAAAATATATATAGAAGTTATTTCTGTAAGCTCAACACGACGTTCTTAGAACATATAGTTTAAGCTTCAAATTACCAGTTTCATATGTCTGAAGTAAGCTTACCTTTTTTTACATACTAAACATACAAAATTTTGTATTTTTCTGATAACACAGATTAATTTTGCAGAATAAAAATAGTAAAAACTTATTTGATACTTTTTCTTGATGCTTCTTTGAAATGTTTATTTTTGAAATAAAATTAGAATTTAATGAGAACTGCTTTCCTTGTCAGAACTATTAATATAGCCACACAGAAAAACACTCCACATTAGAAAGCAGATGTTAATAATCAAAACCCGCCGTATTATCAAACACCAGCGTAGTTTGTTCTTCGGTAATTGGTTCATCTGTGCTTACTTCTACTGTTGCTGTAATTTCAGGTGCCGAAGTAGGGGGTACTATAGTCGGCTGCGGTTCTGGTGAGGGCTGTTCAGGTGCAGTTGTTGGTGGCGGAGTAGTGGGTACTTCGGATGTACCCAATATGCAACTATTAAGACTGGCATAAGCAGTAGCAGATGTTTCTTCATACTGACGTCTACTAGCATTGGTACATTTGTATTCGTCACTCTGGATGAGATAATATTCTTGACGTAACTGTGCCAATTCTTGGGAAGCGTTAGCATTTATGTCGTACACGATATTCAGGCTACTGGCACCCTAAACAGAAGTAAAGGGGGGTTGGGGTTTGTCAATTAATGTTATTACTTTGGTATACAAAATGTATCTCAAGCTGTAAACACTTAAATTTGTAACTTAATTTACTATAAAAAGTACCTTGAATTGTTCGTAGGAATTATGAACACTTAAAATTTATTTTATGTGGACTGTATTGTCTGCCCAAAGGATTTCTACTTACCCCACTAATGTAGCACTCAAATGCATCCACCGCTGACTCGATTTCATTGCATTGAGTCAACAAGTCACACGTAGCTTTTGCTGCAACAGCTAATTCGTTACGTTGCTCCAAGGTGGCCTCGTCGACCTTTGAACGAGCTTCTACTGATGCATTTTGACAAGCTTTGAAACTTGTTTCGTATTTATTGGCGATTTCATTGATAAGTGGTATATAAAAATTAAAGCATGCCATTGTACGGGTGGGATCACTATGGGCTAGATCGACCGAACGGGCAAAAAAATTCAAAAGCCCAACATCCGTGTCAAAACCGATGGAGGTTGAAGCACTCGTTAGGGCCAACAGAGTAACGAGACTAGCTATAGTTGAAATATTCAATTTGAAGTTCATTGTGTCCTTTTAACAATTCGTACTGTTTCTGAAAGCACTTTCCGTTTGGATTACAATTAAGAACTGTTTTAATGGTTTGAGAACAATTTAGTTTTTATAGTTTTGCTTCTGTTATTATTGCAACAGTTTGTTTAAAGTATAATTATTTGTTTAATTTGTTTTTCTATTTTCTTAAATCACGAAATGAAAAATAATTAGTTTTGGAGAGTTACGATAAGTGATTCGATACTTGAGATCGTAGTAAATTTTTCTTTTTTTTTTTTCTAGGAAATCTCTTGATTTTATTTTTATTAAATTATTGATACTAAATATAGTTCAAAATCATTTAAAATTTTACATTTTTATTACACAACTAAGACACACAATATGCTATTTGGAGATATTAGTATAGCAATTACCATAGTAAAACGATTAAACCAAAATTTTCAAAATATTGAAAGAAAAACCTGACTTTTATCTTCAAAGGTTGAATTTCTGAAGCGTATTTAAATTTGAAATCTAACTTAAGGGCCAAGAACCAAAATGATTCCATTGTGTTACCTTAATGAAGAAATAAGGAGGAGTATATGAGAGCTTTGAGAAGGTGTGTTACCAGAAATGAGGGTAAACATAGAAACTGCAGGGACAATAGATAAAGGAGCCATGTTCTTTCGCACAACATTGCCCCATGCATCTCTATTTTTTGCAATTTCTCACAAATTCCTACTAAGCACGTTTAGCCCCTTTAATATTTGACAGCTCTCCATTTATTTATCACTTCTTTAGACGTCCCATTGCTCTGCTTTTTACTTCACTGCCTATAATACGCATATTTGGGAGCTATTTTAGCTATTTCTTGCATGGCAAGTCCTTTGCCTGATAGATGTCCTAACGGACTTAAGCGATTAAGGAGGATCTGCAAATGTGTTTATTTTGTAAGAGTGTGGCTGCCAGCATAAGATTGACAAGGTAGTTGTGACAGAAGCCAACTCATTTAGATATGAAAGTTATGTTCGAAAGAGATTTGAATGCGGCTTGGCTATCAGAGCTGATAGAAATATTAAGAGATTCCTTATTCAAAATGAATTCCGTAATGAGCGTTCAAATGCACTAGAATGATCACAGAAGCGAAGGAATATCCTAAGATTAAGCTCGTTGAAATAAATTAATGAAATAAATCAGCCTAACCTTATTTGAAGCGTCTGTGTAGATTTCCATTTAATCCGCGAAGATGGCCATTGACAGAGGTCCTGTTCTTTCTACTTGGAATTCTATCGTAAAATTCCCTGCCAAGATTAGATTCGATTTCACATAGCCAAAGTCAACATATTCGTAATATTCACAAAAGAGAGAGTCAGTGGACGGAAATGGGGTCGGGCAACACCATTTTTCCTTTATAGTCAATTGAAGATAAATTATGAAACTTTCTCCATTACATTTCATAAGAAACATGAAAATTTTGTTTTTATTGGCATATTTTCATTTGCAAATAATGTTTTAATTGCAATGCAAATATACTTGTAAACTATAAAATAAATACAAAATTTAATAATTTTGTAAATTAATTAATGTTTATATTAATAAATAAAATTTTTTTTTTTTTGGTATCTTCTTTGGTTTTTAAATACAGAAAACCATGGCAATCAATTTTAATATTTTATGACGTGTGAAACGTAAAACAAGGCAAAATTACAAATTAAATTTTAATGTTAATTTGAAACACCAGTAAAGGCGACTCATTTTTGCTATCGGAAAAAAGAACACTCCGTAAAAATCTAAACAAGATTTAATTGTCCATTTTACATAAAGTTTCCTGGTAATTGTTGTTGGTCTAAAGTCTCTTTAGTTTTAAAGAAGAAAGGATACAATAATAGTGCATAGTGAGGGTTTATTGAACGGGTTATACCCACATAACGTCATTTCATTTGATGTTAAATGTATTTTTTGCTGCGTAAATTACTCGAAAATATTTTTAGAAAAAAAAAACAGAAAATTTTCAATAAATTTCTTAATGGAGTAAATTATATTTTATTTTTAATAAAGAACCTATATACAGTGTTACAAGTACTAAATTATTTATAATATTATTTATTATATTTTCTAATCGATGACGCCTATAATAAGAAATTGTATAAATTCTATCGACTATCACCACAAACTTTATCGGTTATCAGATATGACAACAAAACTATCTAGAATATAACAACACAACTACTCAATCAACTGTTGGTTGAATTTCTGTTGATGAACTGTCACTGATAACCCAGATTGTTGTCAACAATTTGTGCTTCACCCTAGAAAATTGGTTGCCCTATTCAGATGTCCAGATACCGTTTAACAAACATTAAACGTGTCCTCCTGATATTGCAAGAAAGTTAATTACTATGCGTAATCGAAATCGATGTTGTGACCGTAAAAAATAATTTTGAAGTGGAAGAGGTGGGGGAAGTGAAACGCATAGAGGTTTAAAGTGCGTTGCATTAATCAGCAAAATTATTCGGGTGATTTCAAAATATTTTGAAATGCTTAGTTTTAAATAAAACATGATTTCATCATTTTTTAATTGAATAAAAATTGTAATTATTGTAGAGTATTGAATTCAACTTTTGAATTATTCGCTTTAGCATCTCTTTAAACGTCATGCGAGGACTAACATTATAAGTAGAATTTTTTATATCGATTCAAATGAAGTAAATATTCACCAGAAAACATATAGCAAAGTTGGTCAACTTAGAATAACATCACACATCCCTCCAACCATCACAACAAGAACGTAATTTGACATTTTTTTTATTTATTTTTCTTTTAGAGATCATAGAACTGCCAAAAAAGCATTTCATCCATCTTCTTCTTCTCTTTATTTCATCGCCATTAAGTTTTTCCAACTAAGCTAGGTCTAATGTAGCAAGCCTAAGAGTTGTCAATTGATAACACTGTCCTCTGTGCAAATGATTTGGGCTGTTGTATAGTATTTAGAGGTAATGAAATTTGATTGCTGCGTCCTACTCTCTCCCTCTCTCAGCAAGCGGCGATGACAGACATTCCTAATGTTTATTGTTAATATTATCCTCTCGGTTTGGTCAGCGCGAATATTGGAAGGAGACAGAAAATTTTTCTTTTGGGATTGTTGTGACTGGGTTTACCTACTATACATACATACATAATTGGTCATTACAACCCTTCAGTCAGGATTTCGACCTAGCTTCTCACGCCACTTATGTATGTTGTGTGCGTTAATTTTATACATGAGTGGCGGAACCTATAGTTTAAAGTCAACTCCGAACGACATATTTTTGAGATGCTCTTCATGGCAATTTTATTTACTCTCAGGGTTTTTGCGAGAAATCTGCTGAGGGCAGTCGCCGAAGAATATTTTTTTTTTTATATTTCGTTTTGATGCCTGACCTGGGATACGAACTCGGGCTTTACGTGTAATAAGCCAACACACTACCTACTAGACTACGGCGACTACTATACATACATACTTATACAAAATATTTACCTTTACAACCTTTTAGTTAGGATAACGACATAGTTTCTTAGTCAACTCATGATGTGTGTGGTTTAACATCTACTCCGAATGACAGCTGGAATAAAACGTTTACATGGCTCTCTGAGCTCTTGTCAGAAGGTTAAGATTTGTCGTCGAAAGAAATATATATTTTTTAAGACATCTGAGATGGGTTTTGATTACTCGAGCTATCATATTGAAAGTCGTCACGCTATCAACCAGCTATCAACTGTGGATTTAATTAATGCATTATAACTTCAGAGTATCATGAAAATCTCGTAGACTCAACAACAAAGAAAAAACTGGACGATGGAAGTTCTGTAAGATGTAATTCGCTCTCAAAACTACTAGAAATTATTGGAAAATGAAGTATGAAATATGACTTAAGCTATCGGGGATCCAAATCATGCAGCTGTCCAATCAATTTATTTTTTTAACTACTGAAATATTCTTCTTATTTATACACTTTGCACCAAGTTTTTCTGAAGCTATTGTTATTGTTAGTATTGTTACTCTAACCTCGATTACGAGCAATTACGATGTTGTTTTCTCTATCTATGCTTTACCACTCGCTTTATTAGCTTAAATTTGAGAAATTGCCCACAAAAAGCTAAAGAAGCATTTGCCTTAAGTTTCTTGAAGAGAAGTAAAAATGTTCAGGAATCTAAAAAAATATTCAAAATCTATGAATTTACATATATGGGTGTTAAACTTTTTTCGTAACGAAAACAACCGTGCTGAAACTGCAGCGATTCATACAACTGGTGATCAAGAACAATTAGCAAGGACGCGTATGGCAAATGACAAATCGAAAATAAATTGTAACTGAAATATTTTGAAAAGAATGCTGATGGTTTGGTAATAGAAGTAAATGGAGTCATCCATCCTGTGTCTACCCATGTTCCTACGCTCGTTAAGAGTATATTCGGTGATATGAAATTTTCATTCAGTTTTACCATTAGGTGCTGTCGTATCAAAGGACAATAGGTTACAATATTGGTGAAAAAGTCTTATAATTTGTCGACTAATACCAATTAAATATTTGCGTGTAACTTCAAACACCTGATTTTCCAGTTCCACAGTATTCGTATATTCACCATTTACAGTTGGACTTGACCCACAAGACAATTTTTTTTTGTTTGGCATTATTTGCATGTGAAGGTTACAAGATGTTGTGGTAGATTTTATATACTTTTTTTTTCTCTTTTTTAATATTTATTTTAGTTTTTTATTATTTTTATAAACGTTTATTGATCAAACGTTTTACAATATTTTTATTAGTTTCTGCTTGAATTAAAGTCTAACGTTAAGAAAATTGCTGTGTACATACTGCGCAACGTTAATTGAGATGTTTGATTTTATATTAGAAAAATTCAAGTTCTCTTATTGCTGTAAAACAACATACAAAAAAGTTATTTGTTTTACTTTTTGTTTATTATTTCGATGCTTCGTCTATAAGAGCCTTGGAAACAATAATCTTTATGCAACCTATATAGGTACGTGTCCAATGTGAGGCGGCATTTACGCCGTCTTGACCTCATATGATGAGGTAATGGATCAACCAGCACCATAGATCTTATAATTGGGTGTCACTGAAAGGATACTCCCTTGACTATCCGACAGGATAACTAACTTATAAATCTCAACCAATTGGACCACTTTGATATCAGATTGACATTCTTGGTCTAACGAATGACACTAGACATGGAGACGGGACGCAAATGGTCCCCTAAAAGAAAAATTGTCGCCTATGGTTCTATAGGTACTATGATCCTACAGTATTTACGCGGACACACACGCAATCAGGAAATGTATAACCTGGACTAGTAATAATTTTTTAAACCTGACGTATAAGGATTTAAATATTTTCGTGGATAGTCAAATAACAAATAGGACAATAGTGACTAAGGATACTGTGTTGGAATGTAAGAAAGCAATTAAAAATTATTCCATTATGTATATCAGAAAGTGATTGGAAATGAGGAAGGAATATTCTGACTACCATACCATAAACTTGGATAACCTTGGATACCTGTCAGTGCAGACAACCAAGAGCATTTTCAGACTGAATAAGAGTGACTTGAGTACAGTGATGAGCGTGCTAATGGTATGTATCATTTTACATGGATCCTAAAGACGTGTTGAATGCTGGACATGTGTTGAAGCCATTGAAATGATGAATGATATCACAGTACAGCCTTTTTAAACTTGCGTTTCTAATTTGTATCAGAAAAATGGACTGAAAAAAATTAAGGAAGTCTGTATTTTATATAAACTTGCTATAGAACATATGGTTGGTATCCCTTAATAATTAGCGCAGAATATCCCTACTTGATGGCTTAGCTGTGTGTATGCCGATAAGCAACGTAACTGAACGATTAATTGAAATCTTTAAAACCTGTTGGAATATGGTGTGCCAAAATATTCATCTTTTCCGATCTATGTGATGTATTTCTCCCTAGTGCTAGAACTGTAACAAACATTACACGGAACAAATTCAGCACCTGCTGATCAGAGCAATATGAGTAACAAATGTCACTGTCATGTGCAGAAAAGTGGATGGTATGAGAAGTTTACTTATTAAATAGGTTAAGAAATACGTAGAGGGAGAGAGACTGAGACAAACACAGAGAGAGAGAGAGAGAGAAATAGACCTAACGCTTTATCAATAAATTTAACGAATATTTTGAAAATTATTTCAATTTAACTGCCATTATTAATAAGCTAAACAATAAATGGTTGCAAATATGATCAGAGGTTAAACGAAAATTATAAATTTTCTGTGTATAGTTATAGTCTACAAGAGGTCAAAACTTTACTAAATTTTTTTTAATATACGCTATCGCAAATTATTTTTTAATAATCTGCCACTTTTCTGCAGATGTAATTAATAATGGTTCTCTTGCTGCTGCTCATAAACGTTTATAAATTTTAATAATTAACCATAAAATGTTTAACCAGGTGTCAGTTACAACGGTTAAATAACCAATATCCGATGCCGCTTAAAATGAAATTAAACACTGTAAACATTAATACGATACGATACGATATGCAATAAAATACCTGCCATTATCAATGAAACTTTTCATTGAAACAAAACAATTGAAACCAACAAGTTCTAGCAAAATTGCTTTGAAACGAAACGACATTAGCAGCAGCAGCAATAAAAATAAATTACACAAGTTGTGTATATTAAAAAAAATAACATGAAGAAACTACATGTTACGTAATTGTTTAATATGTATGGATATTTATAAAGGGTGATTTTTTAGCTATTATCTTTTTGGCAACACTGGTTTAAACAGCTCACGCACGTCTCGTGTTTTGTTTCACTGTCAAACATCTTCAGTTTGGTCTATAATTTAACCATGAATCGTCTTACAAACGAACAACGCTTGCAAATCACTGAATTTTATTATCAAAATGGGCTCTTGGAAAGTTGGACGAAGATCCACTTCTTTATCGAAAAATTTTGTTCAGCGACGAAGCTCATTTTTGGCTCAATGGATACGTAAATAAGCAGAATTGTCGATTTTGGAGTGAAGATCAGCCAGAAGCGTTGCAAAAGCTACCAATGCATCCAGAAAAAGTCACAGTTTGATGCGGTTTATGGGCTGGTGGCATCATTGGACCGTACTTCTTCAAAGATGCTGCGAATCGTAACGCCTTTAGACTATTTTTTGTGGGGCTATGTTAAAGCTCATGTCTATACAGACAAGCCCGCTTCAATTGACGCATTGGAAGACAACATTGAAGCATTTATTCGTGAGATACCGTCCGAAATGTTGGAAAGAGTATGCCAAAATTGGACTAAGCGGATGGACCATTTGAGGCGCAGTTGCGGTCAACATTTGTATGAAATAATCTTCAAACGTTAAATTATATGTACCGTACTATCGATTCAAATAAAGATTTAATGCATATTTCTGAATTTTATGTGTTTTTTTTTTTTGAAAAATTTTCCTATAGCTCTTAAAAAATCACCCCTTAGTATACTACTCTAGGTATATGAGATTTGTTCAGATATTGTCATCCGTTATCCCTTTTGAAATAATCCTTCTCACAACGATTTTTCGAATCATCGAAACGCTTATGATAAAAACTTTTTGGGGAAGCAGTCATGGCCCCTTAAATTCTTCGAATTATTTGTTTTTTCGTGGTCTTCTTCAGTGTTGGGAATGTGAAAACGACTTATAGGACGAATTCTGTCTAAGGCTGATTGTGATTATATTTTGGCAAAAAAAACCATTAACAGCGTTTAGTGTAAAAACTACGTTGGCCTGGTCAATGGTGAATACTATAGTAATAGTAATCGATGATTACTATTTCTTTTGGTTTCAATAGGACGGCGCTACGTACCACACAGCTCAGACCACACAGCGCCACATTGGACTTTCTCCACAAGAGATAGCATAGTCATATCAGATGTGTGCGATTTGGTTCGTTAAATTTTTCTTGTGGAGTTTTTTTTTTATTTTCCAGATGCATGCAAATAAGTCACAAACCACAGCGGTCATCAAAACCAACTTAACCCATGTCATCGGTCAAATTCAATTTGATTTATGCTTCAAACTTTTGGACACTATGTAGGGATGCCATTCGGGCATTTGAATGATTATATTTTCCACACATAATGAGTTCAATGGGTCTTTCACCCGAATAAAAATGTTCGATAATGTCTCACGTATACGTTGTTTTACTTAAACATACGTATAGCTTAATGAAAGACCCGATTCTAGAATTATCTCAATATAGGAAGATTGGAAAGATAATACTCAAAATCGTGAAGCATTCCTCTTTCTTTTCAGGTAACTTGTCTATATTGTTACCTTATTGTGCGAATCTTCGAAACGCTTATGATAAAAACTATTTGGGTAGAGGCATGGGCCTCTAAATTCTTCGGAATTTTTTTTTCGTGGTCTTCTTCAGTGTTGGCAATGTGAAAACGACTTATAGGATGAATTCTGTCTGTGATTATATTTTGGCAAAAAAAAACCATTAACAACGTTTAGTGTAAAAACTATACTAGCCTGGTCAATGGCTAACATTTTAAGTCGATGATTACTATTTTTTGGCCTCTATTGGATAATCTGAACAAATAGTCTAGATACACCGATGTAGACTTTTTTCTTTGACTGGATATATATATAAAGTAGAGTATTTTAAATAGTTCGTCTTCATCAACTTATTTTATAAAAATGTCATTACTTTTCTTAGCATTTTTATTGAACAAATTCTATAAATTCTTGTTAAAATAAAACAATTTTTGTTTTCAAGGTGTTTGGACACATCTCTTCATTGTTTATATAAAATGTTGTTTATCAATATTGCAATGAATCAGTATTTATTGCAGCAAAAAAAATTTTAATTATTTTAAAATAACGATGACCACATGTTTAATGTTCAGTCAATTCCATGCAATTCAAGAAAAATAAACAAACAAGATAAAGCAGTTCAATGGATCCTAATGCATTTAAAACAATGCAATACAATACAATATAAAAAATATTTATGGCAGGCACTTGGTAAAGAAAAAAATATTTTAGTTTCCTTTTGTTTTTGTTTTTAATATTCAACCATTCTTGGTATTCCTATTGTAATCGCAATGGTCATATCACAAGTACTTTTAATTTACAACAAATAACTTGTCTTTAATATTTGTACTGTCCATAATTAATTTATTAGAACAGAGAATACATTGTTGTCTTCGTAATTTATTCGTAATTCAAACATAAATTTCATCATCATTCTAGAAGACAGCAGCAGTGATTAATAATATAAGAGAGGGCAGTATCAAGTTTTCAATTTTCTATTTTTTTTTTTTTTTTGTAATGGAGCTGCTTATATAAGAACACCTGTCCCTAGCTATGTTAACATAGTATTTATCTGTAGATAAAATTATAAAACAATTCTTAAATTGTTGTAAGAAATTCGTTTCGTTTATTATTCTGTTTATATGATTATCCCACAAAACAGGTGTTTTTAATCAACATTTTCTGAAAAGCAATAAACCAAAACATTTCCCATAATAATTATTAAAATTTTTATAAAGTCATTTGGTTTATGACAAACACAGTCTATGACAACTGTCTACGTATGCCTATACAATTAATGTGAGTGTGTTGAGTGAAGTCCAAAGTTTGTTTTTTCCCATTTCGCCACACTTAATCAAGATGTCTGTGTGACGTTTTCGAAACACCAATCAGACTATACTCATAAAATAATTTAAATCACGCATTTAATGACGTTTAATTGACGCCTAATTGTATGCGAAAATAAAGTACAAGAAGTAATAATATTATACGTGGGTTAATCAATAAGTGTTTGTAACGCGAGAAAATATTTTTTTTTAAATATATCGCTGCAATACCCTACAAATTCTTTCCCTACGTTTTTTATTATTATTTTTAATTTTAAAATTTGTTCCAGAGATCAAATAAAGAATGAATTTCTTTAACAGGTTGCAAAACTAGTGCGAAGAAAAAATATGATTCGTTCTCTAAAGATACTCACCACAAAACCCTATACGTGCTTATATAGCAAGTTGTTTCAAGCCAGTGATGGCCAATCTGATAATGAAATTTGAGAAAAATTTTCTTTACTTCGTTCTAAGCTTTTTCAGCACAATTCGACACCGTGTTTATATTGGGTCTTCCAACAGGGAATTCCTAACTGGCGTCTTGTCAAAGGCACATCTGTCAAATTAATTCTCATTCATTCAGTCTGTTTTTCCAAATCACTGTGTAACGACCATAGACAATGACTGAACTTCATATACAGTAATGAGCAGTGTTGAAAAATTCAGTACTTTAGTACTTTTTTCAGTACTTTTCCATTTCAAAAATACCACAGTACCCCCGCGACGCTTTTATTATTTTTTTATTATTACATATTTTATGGTTTGCGCTTTTCAACTACTAATACATTAGTAACACGTTCAACATAATGCTCAAGGTAGAATTAGTCTTTAGCCCCGGTTAGCCCAATGTACATGCAAAGTATGTTCGTTTTTAGAATACAAAAAACAATAAGAACGCTTGCCGAACTGTAATGTAATATCGGCAAGTGTTTAATTTGCTCTACATATGCCAAAATGAAAGTACATTGCGTCTACAGTTGACGAAACCATTAACCATAAAAACCATTTAAAAGTTTATATTTTGCAACACTGGTAATGATAAATAAGTACGTGAACAAAAAAATTTTTAAAATTTGAGACAATATCACTCCCACTCTTTAATGTGGATGTTGATTTTTGAATTGATTGGCGATGTCATCGTCATTTTTTTCATTATGCCAGCGACTATGTAAGTGCCTAAGCTTCCTCTCAAAAGCAACCTCATACTATTACATGATCACCTCCTTGCTTAACAGTACCGGCCGGAATAATGAAAAAGGTTTGACAAAGTTGAAAGTTTGTCTATCGTCCATATAAACTTTTCATTCACATTTGCGAATTTCTATTTTTTTTTTCACAAAAGAATTCACCCGTAATTTTAATAATTTAAAATTAATATTAAATAGAGATTTATTCATATGTTTTAAATAAATTGTTTCATATATTTTTAATTTATTTAATAAAATATTTTATTTGTTTCATTCATATTAATTAATTTATATTTAATGTGAATATTAAATATTTATTAGCAAGAAGTATTTATTTAAATAATATTTTTTAATTACATGCTTGGTTAGAAATAATTACATTTTTATTTATGACGCAGTATTATGGCTTAAACATAAATTTTTATTTATTGTTAAACAATTTTTTAACAGAAAAAATAGCAAACAGAACTAGATTTAGGCACATTAATAGAAAAACAAAAAAATGTTCTTTCTTTTGATTGTACTCGTCTAATGATTGATATCAAATCATAGCCGATAATAATAACGTATCATATAACATAATACCAGCTAATTGAAAAGTGTGTTTATATTGCAATAAAACTTAATTATTTAATTATTTTATTATATTTTGTTTCTGTTGTTTTTTTCTTTTGTGAAGTGTAGAAAGTATCACAATCATAATCAATAAAAATCATTTTTCTTTTTCCAATTAATTTCTACAATAAATACTTGGCGTCAGACTTCATTTATGATTGTGAAATGACCCAGCAAAATTTTTAAAACTATAAAGATTCTTAAAACAGTTGTAATTATCATTAATATTCGTCTGTGATTGAAAACGTTTGTACTTTCAGAATTTTGTTTAATAAAGTCGCCGTATTATCAAATACTTGAATAATTAAAAATTTTAATTTTTACAGTTTACTGGTCTAATTTTGAATATATCCTTCGATCTAAATAACTTATTAAAAATAATTGGATGATATTTTCTTAATAAAAAAAAATAATTATAAATCTGAAACTGAATGGATGGAAAACACATAGAGGAAGGCAGAAAATTATATCGTCGGTAAGGCTACTGAGTGGAACCCCACCCTCTAGTAAGAGAAGCTACTGAATCTACGCGCAAACAATCGTAGCTTTTAAAAAATCCTTGTTGTGGCTGTATTCCCTCACAATGTTGTGATAGAAAAGTATACCCTCAATTCTATTAAATGTCAAAGTATTGCCCATTGTTTTTAGTAAATACCGTAGCATAGTGCACTCTATATTCTTTTCTCAAGATCAGTTTTTCGGTCAACAATAAGTAGTACCTAGAAGTAACGCCCCACTTGTGTGAGGCAATACAAAACACAGCTGGAATTGTGTTATCAAAACGTTCTTTTATACATCTGTCAGCCTCCATTGTAACCATATTTGGTGCCTTACACCTTTTCGCTATTCCCGAAACTGAATACTCTTGTATGAAATTAGGAGACTCCGATTGAGAGATTTTTGAAAAACTTTTCAGTTGAATTTTATTTACTCTCACAGGCTTAGCTAGAAGATTGCTAAGTGGAAGAAGTATTTGTTCATATTTCGTTTTGAATCCCGGTCTTTCTAATAATAAGTTTACGCGATACCTTTTTTTTTTTATGAAACCAGCACTCAGGGGATGGCCCCTACTCATGCAGTGCATTGTGCAGGTTTTTTAGGAAAGGTGGAAAGGGGGAAGATGCGAACGGCAAGGAAACGAGTTGCTGCTAGGTGACCTACTAGACTACTGGAACTATAATATTAAAAAAAGGATAAAAATCGCACACTGCCTCCTCTTTTCGTATGAACTATCTTTCCCGTATTCCAACACACTGCACTGCATGAATAGAGATCATCTATTGAGTGTGGTTCTCAAAAAATAATTAGATCCACGGATATGATATCAACTTTAAAAACGTTTTAACCGTTCGATGGACAGCTAAGTTGCAGTCTCTGTCATCAGGTGTAATGTTCCACGCTGAATCTAGAAACGATCTCTAACTTATTTTCTAAAATTAACCATGAATTTTTGAGCTGATCATAATCAAAAGAGTAAAGGGAACCTCGGACCTACGTTTGGTCACTGGGGCAAATAAATGATTCGTAAAAAGATTAGAGCAAGTAAGGCTAGTAGTGGAATTACTAGAAATATGATATTTAACAGATTATGTATTGGTCTTGGAATTATTCTGGTTTTGCTCAAACACAGGGATTACAAACCAACATGATGAAATACCGCGACTAACAGAATATCCAGAGAATCCAAAGGAAATAATTGCGTTTTGACAAGCATAATGTGGTAAAACTTAATTAGGATTTTAAAGCGTATGGAAACGTTTGGTACTTTCTTAAGGGCGGATTTAGACAAGAGGTACGACATGTAAAGAGATTGTACGACATTGACAGAAAATACGGGTGGAAAATTAAAATACAGCTCTCTTCTTCAGAGATATGTACATACGTTTTAGCCTGTCTTGATATTTTACTATTTGTAAAAGCAAAAAATCTGTCTTAAAATTTTTACCAACTTCGATAAAATACGCATGAAATTCTTTATTTTCTGTCCGATTTTGCGTACATAGGCTCTTACCGAGTAATATTTCCTTTCGTGAACTTAATTTTACAACGAGTTAAAATCTTCCGAGTATACAAGCTAATGGTGGACTATCAATAGAATCTAAACTTCATCTGAATTATGAACTGAGTAATCATGAGGTAATACAAATTAATGGAAAAAGGAAATATTTAACATTGAAGGCATAGCAAACAGTTTTATTTAATTGTCATGTTAATGTTTAAAGAATCTTTATTCTCAGCAAAATTAATTTGAAAACATTAAATAATTAACAGTCACTTCGATATATTTGTTGGCACTTAAAAATTTTGCTGGGTTTTTATTGGAAAATAAAAATTAAAAAAACGATTAAGAAATTAAAATACGTTATAAAATAGACATAAAAAGTTTTTATAACTAAAAAGAATTTTTTTCATAATTTGTTTTTAAGTTTTAAGCAAAATTGTGTGTTCGTTGTGATTTAGGTTTTAGTTGTTAAGCAGTAGAATAATAATAATAATAATAATAATTGTTGGTATTAAATTAATTACAGATTGTTTAAAAAATAATTTTCCGTTGTTTTCGATTTCTTATATAAAAATTGCACATGTTCTAAATGTTTATTTGCAATCATTTAAAAAGCTTAAATATGTATATCAGTTATTTAAATAAAAACTAAAAAAATGTAAAATAAAGTAAAAAAAAAATAATTAAAAATAATACAATAATAAAATATTTTTCATTTAATTACATGCTTATTTATATGCTCCTACATATATAAATATGTTCATTACAAACAAAATAAAATAAAAAATAATTAAAATATGAACTTAAAAAACAATACATTTTAAATATAAAAATAATAAGAAAATAAATTTCCATTAAAACAATATTTCTATAGAAATCCATCACTAGTCTAAAGACGCGTTCTATGCGGTTAATTAAGTAGTAAGAAACACGGTCTTTTATTTTTATACCCCATAATTCTCTGTCACCCACTTTAATGCTGTCAATCATTTTGAAAAATTTAGTTTCATTGTCACTGTCAATGCACGGTACTGATCGTACTGGCACTGTTAGACGATGCTTGTGAATTTAATTTGTTTTTATTTTATTTTTCTTTTCTGGTTTTTTTTTTCTTCTATTGGCTAGCAATTATCATTTAGTTGGTCACTACTCTGCATAAGCCAAATATTTTCATGACTTCTCTGTGTTTCTAACAGTTGTGACATTTTACCAAGCCCACTTCGTCACAATTCATACATTTAAGTGCCACAAATTCAGCGGTAAAGTGATTTCGATGTACGGATTTCTTGGAGCCATTACAAGAGGGACATGGCAATAGACGATAGCCACCGCATGTTTGACAAGTGTAGGTTGTTGATATTGACTGCAATAATAAAGACCACAAGAAAATCAAATTAAAATGTTAAATAATTTTTGATTTTATAATGACATTTTAATTAAATAAACAAATAATAAAATAATGTAAGTAATAGCATACCTTGTAGGGTTTAAGTAACTGTCTTAGTTCACCCGTTTCATTAAGACGTTCCACTGTATCGGCATCCTAAAAAAAATACAAGAAAAAGTAACTTTCATTAGAAATTTTGTGTAAAAATTAAGCAAATTGCCATGAAAATTTTCTAAAAAATCGTATTATAAAATTAACACACACAGCATAAGTGGTGTGAGAAGCTAGGTCGTAATACTGACTGAAGGGTTGTAGTGACCAATTATGTATGTACATACATATGTATGTAACTATGGACGCTGTAATATTGGTGCATCAGAAGTTCTTGGTATTTTTTGAACACGAAAGTTTAATGCGATATTCTTTATTATCAGCGAATTATTCAGCACGTTGAGGCGCCTGCCAATACAACCTAACCTAACCTAACAAAACGTGCTATAACATTAACAATAAAAATGAAATAGAAATTGGAAAAGTAGAACGTAATTAAAATTGTATAACTGATGTTGTTTTAAAACTCCAGAAATTAATTTACCTCCTCATTTGCTAAGCACGACAAATACTTCATTTATTTAGATCACGTACTACATAGTAATAAACAACGCTTAATTACATCAATTACTATTCTTTGAAAAAAAAAATAAACATTTAAATAAAAAAAAAAAGAATATAATCTGTTCTATTCAGAGACATGATATTATAAATGTGAATGTACATGACGTTACATTATAGGCTATAACGACCTTTTAATCAGGATTACAACTGACTTCTCATATTAACCACATTATGTGTGTCAATTTAATCCATGTGTGATGGACAGATTTGTAAAGCTTTTTCATGGCAATTAATTAGCCTCAGAGCGAATTGCTGAGGGGTTCGGTAATGAAAAATATATTTTTCGTTCAAGAGCTCAGAACAGAGGTTTGAAATCCAAAACATTACCAACGGGAATACCACGACTGTCCATGCTTGTATAAGATTTAAAAAATAAAAGAAAAAAGCGGAAAACTGTGAATAAATAAATGAAATTTGAATTTTTAAAGATTATTTCACAAGATGTTGGCTCTAGCAATACTGGTCCATCCGTTAGCTTCATTTGCGGTTTATTTTTTCGAAGAATTTTTATGAATGACTCATCTTGTAACGGACGTAATGTTATCTTGTATTGCTGGCACTGTGGATAACTTTAAACTGTTGTAGAGTTAAATCACATTGCTTTGGCGGCTAATTGTAATTGTTGTTAAGCGGTGCCATACAATGTATTGCACTTTCCTTTAATTTTATGGGGTATTTCTATACTGCCTTCTTAATCCTATTGCCCTGACAAACTTCAGAATGATGCTCGTCGCCAACAATGATAATTTACTGTCTAGCACCTAATATGCATCCCAGAAGTTTCTTCCTGGGATACATTAATGCCCCGCAAGTTTAAATAAGGTGTTCAGATGATTTATTCTTACCGTCACAATATCTGCATGTTTGGCTCGAAACAACCACCGCTCTAAATAAGTTTGCTCTGGGTGTATAGTGCCCTGTCAAAAGACCGGTTACAAACCTAAGTTTATTCCTGGATAGTCTGATATATGGTTTAGATCTCTTCGTATTGTAATTTCTCAACAAAAGTTTGGATTGCCTCAAAACCACTTGGTTTGAACTTTTTCTTTCTTTGAACATTCCCTAGAGGAGGGTTTTGCCACTATCGACGCCATGGGAAGTTCTGTCCTCGCAAGTGCGTCTACTTGCTCATTGGTGAGAAGTCTCACATGACCCAGGGAGCAGCAGAGGATGACCTTTTTTGCCTACCTAACTCATCCAGTTTCCCCAGGACAGTTCCATACCATCTTCGATTTAACGTCATAACGCCGTAGTCTAGTAGGTAGTGTGTTGGCTTATTAGACGTAAAGCCCAGGTTGGTATCACAGGTCAGGCATCAAAACGAAATATGAAAAAAAAAAAAAATATTTCTTCGGCGATTTCCTCTCAGCAGATTTCTGGCAAAAACCCTGAGAGTAAATAAAATTTGCCATAAAAAATTTTCTTAAAAAAATCTGTCGTTCGGAGTTGACGTTAAATTGTAGGTCCCGCCACTCACGTATGAAATTAACGCACACAACGTCATAACACCCGAATGCCTTGGTTATAGAATAACGAAACCACCATGATCTTTCAAATTTTTAAAGCACGGAAATGCAAAATAAAACGAAAGAATACTTTGAAAATGCCTGGCCGGAAAGAGTCAACCAACCAAAAAGAATTACCATCTTAGACGGTTTGCTGCTATATTTTCACGTCTTTCCAAGTAAAATTGCACTGTCTTAGTTCACGAAGTATTGTACGTCCTCGGATATTTTTTAGCTGGCCACTGGTTTTTAATTTTCCATGATTTTTTTACTCAAGTGCTGTCCTCGTTATACTATCAGTTTTATTTTCCCTGTTGCTAAGATTATTAGGTCTTAATATACTGTATGATTCTGAGGCACTTGATGATGAAAACACAGTAGCTGCTTATTTATGTGCTATAATGTAAAGTATTTCAATTTTATTAATAGAGAGTCCAATTGTTCACTCTCAACCTCAGCAGTATGATATTTTAAAAACTAAACTCAATGGAAATTATTAAAATGCAGTGAAATTGCATTGAATTTGAATTGAAAGACAAATTTAATGTTAACTTTTTTTGTTTAAATTAAAAAGTCAATGAAAAATTAATCAAAATGTTAGAAAAACCAAAATAAAAATTAAAACTTACTACGGGGAATGCAAATAACCGACAAACAAACAAAAACACTACGACATGTTAAACGTTATCAAACCCAAGGATCTCAATGAACAGCTGCACTACCAACATGCACGAATAGACTTAAACACTTAAGCGATGTTAAAGCATCATTGTTGCATCAACTTAATTAAATGTGGTGGCATTAAATGTTGTTGAAAGTCTTTTTAAACAGTTACAGCACAAACAAAAAAGCAGATAAAAAGTTGTAAGTGTCATCGTCAACATTATGACGATGATGATCATCATCATTATCAAGTGCTTCTTTTTTTCCACTGCAGCATTTGAAAGTGAAACTAAAGAAAAGTGTTCGATTTGCAAAAACAAAAATCAAAATCTAATACATTCGGTTACAAATAATGGGGAAAAAAATAAAAAAAAATTTGCTTTCATTTGAACGAACGTGAAAAATGGTAAAAGTCCGTAAGAAAACGAAATTTGTTTTTTATTTTTTTTTTTTTTTTTTTTTTGCAAAAACATTGTCAATGACAAATGAAAAAAACAAAACGAATAACTCAGGATATCCGATTGCTCTTTAATATCTCATGTATGTTTATACATACAATATTGTAATATTTCATTACAGAAAATTAAGATAACAAATGCTTAAAAGTGCCTCTTGATCACATCGTCATTAACGCTGTCAACAAACGCCTCTGATTTTGGCCATTGAAAACTGCAACAGTGGTAACAAGTTTTCCTATAAGACTTTGCAAACTCTAACCATAAAAATTATTATTACAATACAATACAATATCGAACAACAAAAACAAAAAAAATCTCATTATTTGTAATTTTAATTGCCCATTGTCTTGTCGACATTTCTGATGAATTGCTTTCAAACAATATTTCCAATAAATTGCAGCAAATGATTGGTGGTTGGCTTAGCTTTAAACATCACACAAAATTTTCCATGACGTTTTTGTAACTTAAAAAGAAAAATAAATTAAAAATTTAAACAAATCAAACCATAGTGCGTATTTACACAGTGCTGTGCAACATTTTTTTTTCTTTACACATGATTCAACTGACTTTCGTGCGAAAACTGTTCACACATGTGTGTAAAATAAATTTAATGTAATAATGAGGATGAGGTGAATGATGAATGATGTATTTTATTTATTTATTATAATTTTTTTCTTTTTCAAACATTTACACTCAAGAAAAAAGTTTAATTCATTAAATAAAAAAAAAAAATCGGTATACTTTAAGGGATAATGGAAATTTTATAAGAATTTTGTTAGAAATACTTAGATTGGGGTTTCAAAAAAGTTTGGCTACAAATTATTGGTAGATTACTCTAAAACGTAATATCTCTGGTAACATTAATTTTTATAAGGTTAGATTTTAGGCTTCAATTTGTTAGAATGCTTAGTTGTCTGCATTTAAAAATTAGTAAAATTTCGAAACATTATTGTCTTACGTAACGTTAGAATATGAAGCAAGTTACTGAAAAAATTTAGGAATATTACGGAGATGATACTGTAAATAGAAAAACAAAAGGGAAATGAAGTGTTCTTTGTCTGTCAAATATGGCTGCTCAAGTCGAACAATTATCAAAAAATCATAAGCACATAAGTAGCGTAGACGTTCCAAGAAACTAGACATGCGTCAGTTATCAACCATTTGAGAAAAGTGAATGCCACATGTATTAATCATTCTGAAGCTATTAATTACAAGCGATGAAAGTAGATGAAGTCATCCTAGTCTAGTAGGTAGTGTGTTGGTTTATTAGACGCCAATCCGTGGTTCAAACCCAGCTCAGAAATCTTGAAATATGAAAAACTTTTCTTTCGGCGACTTTCTCTCAGTAGTCTTCTGGCAGAAACTCTACAAAATAAAAGAAAAGTACAAAAAGTACAATTGAATAGGTCTTTTCCCTGCTAGAAGCTTCCCCGTGCTGTATGATCTTTTTTGGTATTGAGTTTCATATCACACAGTGATGTAGGATATTAGATGCCTTTTCGTCCATTTCAAATACAATATCGTGATTGTCGTTAAATTAAATGATCAAACAACTCGTTTGTAGAGTTAGAAACCCGTCTATTCTTTAAGGATATAGTGGACGAGATCGTCTGCCATTTATTCAGGATTATTTCACAATAAATTTTTCTGATTAGCTTTGACCATAAAGAGATACCAAACCATGTAAGAGCGCACTGGAATTACTGAGGTTCAATTATTACATGACAACATAGTTCAAGATGCAGGATATTTAGTGAAATTAAGAAGATTTTCCTGCATCCCTTCAAGAGGCTGCTGTATAGTTTCTTTATTTTAAAGGTATTGAAAGACAAGATGATTAAACATACAAGTTGTCGTAGAAGTTTGAGAAAAAATGAGACGAAACTAAAATAAATACGGACGCAAAAAACAATATCTTGACATTACTTTGCTATTTCAAATTAACACCGAAGCACTTACTTAGCCTACTGTAAGCAATTCAGTTTAACAGCTTTGAGTTTTAGACGTCCAAGTTTTCTTTAAGGCTACTAGAACTATATGGGTTGGTCTCAGACTTACATAGCTATTGCTGTCTTCTAAATGCTGGCATCAGCATCATGCCAAAGGCAATTCGGTCAAATTTTGCATCCATTCCATCCATGGATTCTGCCTTGTATAACTTATGATGGGAGCATAAAAGGTTTACCACGATTATTTCATTCGCATCGTATTCGTATTCGAGTATCATTTTCAGGTCCTTAGTGGAAAAACGGTAAGATATTTAAAGAATCACTTAGCCGCCGACTGGGGGTACATTTAATTCCAAAACAACAGTTACATTAGTCACATTACATTAGTTTTTACCAACTTTATTTTTTCGAGTGTATCCTCATGCATATTAACAAATATTTTTCAGATTTAGGGGGTCATTGTGTTCATACTATTTTTTTTTGTTATTCATTTGTGAAGAAGAAAAACAACAAAATCTCACCAAAAGTTACAACAACAAAAAGAAATAAGAGAAAAAACAACAAAGCAACAACAACAAATTAAATAAACAAAAGGTAATAGTTTTTAATGAAAACGTTACCAATTTAATGATGTGAACTTCACGTCGTCTTGACTTGAGTGAAGTGAAGTGGAGTGGAGTGGAGTCAACTTAATAGTTGAGCCAGCCAGCCAAGCAACCCAGACAGGGTGTCAGTCTTTTCTCAACAATGTGCCAAATAAACCAGTTAATTACGTGTTGTATCGTGTAATATTCCACTTTGATTATGTATACGAGAGACTGTGTACGACTATCTGGGTAATATGAGCGTAAATTTTAAAATATTTTTGCATACGCTATTGAATTTTTACAAACTAACAACGACAACTGCTGCAATTACGGTTAATTTATGTTAAACAGTTTTATGAGGTCAAAAACAATTTAAGTAGAAATAGAAATATACATTTAAATAATATATTTAAGTGGCTTTGAGCACGTCTGATTGTTTATAATTAGAACAACAACTTTTTTCTCTTTAAACATTTTAAATAAACATTGACAATGAGGAGGCTAACGATAAGCAAACATTGTCCATATATTCTACAAATCATACAACACCTGTTTAACATTAATGATTAAGAGGAGTAGAAATCATGAGTGCAACCACTGAAATTATTCCATTACATCCCGTAATAATTATTCACAACAAAAAAGTGGTTGGTGTGTTGGCAAAAAACGATGGCTTAAGTGAAAATAAATGGTCCAACGACATTTTTAAAAATAATTTTCAAAACTTGTTACACATTTTAAACCAAAAAAAAAGCACATAAATTAATAAAAATTGAAATAAAACAATGATTAATCATACACATAAACCACTAGACAACAAACTTTAATGGTAATTGATAAATCAAGTCATTTGCTAACGAAAAACATATTGCATTACGATAAGGAGGCTAAAAACTAATTAAACTTTGTGGGCGTGAAATTTAGTAGTTTAGGTCAACGAACGAGCGCATTGGAATTACAAATTTGTAGCAAATCTAACAATATGCTGAACAGAATTAGCTGAGTTTTTAAAAAAATTTCCAAAATTAATGATTTTTAATTGAACTCACAGGAAACGGACACGCCTCAGTGTAAAATACGACACTATACCGTCAAAATAAAGAATCAAGTCCCTCGTAATTAGCTGAAAAGCTTTTGATCAAAATAAATTCGATCATGAAATTAATTTCAATTGTTTCGAGTTTTTCGAAATAAATCCGATAACGAGTCCCGTAATTAGTCCCCATCTTCACTTTCATGTCTTATGCCGAAATAGCTATCTATTTTTTTACTATGAAACTCAGAAGTATGGGTGCTAAGTTTTGAAACCTTAGAATGAAAAATGTAAAATAATTAAAAAGTAGCAGTTGACCGAAACCGAATTGAAATTTAAAAATACATTTTCTCTCAATTTCAAGTTTCGATGGTTTAATCGCAATTAAAAATGCTGAAATTATAAAAGAAATGAGACGGGTACCAAGATCGTCAAATTTAGCGCCTATGAGCTGCAATAATGGTTATGGGAATGGTTATCTCAAGAATAGTAAACTCTTGGTCTTAGTCTTCAGACCAATACGAGCTGTATTCCATGATTCACATCCATGCAAGGCAACTGACTACACACAGCAGTTAGAAATGTATAGTTTAGTACGCTGGGGGATGTGAAGATATATGTGGGGTATAGTTCAACGTCCTCTGTTGCATCGTATTGCTCGTGTAAAATTTCATGGCATATGTTTTGGTTATAGTTATATTGGGGCTATATGGCGTCCCCAATAGTCCAGATCATAGAGATGACTACTTAAACTCTATATTATTCCCTTTGATTGCCGTCATAATGCTATCTATGTCCGCGTTGAAGAGCGAAAGCGATAATAGACAGCCTGTACGACATATATAAGGATGCTTGTCGTATTCTCATGTGCAATGTATCAGGTTAACAATCTGAGACGAGCATTGACTACTTAGCATATGCAGATGCCTATGATATGCAGTCTTGTTGGCTAGAGAAGTGTTTGCTCCCAGAATGAAATATTTCGGGGTTTTTGGAACACTTGCGGGTATATTCCAATTTTAAGTCTATGCCATAGAAAGATGTGGTCAATTTAATTTCGACAGGACATAAAAAGACAGGACAAAACGAATACTATCTAGCATTCAATCTGCCATTCGAGTACTCGGCTCTAGTGAGGTTAAATTGAAGATGGTATGGCTAAATCAATTAGGTAGACACAATAAGACTATCCCTCTACTGAGTGTCAGATCATGTGGGAATTCTCTGCAATGAGCAAGTAGATAAGCTTGCAAGGATGAGAGCTTCTGTGGAGTGAGGCCGGATGTTCGGAAAGGCATGCAGAAGATAGAGGCAAAGATAGGATACCAAAGGTGATCTGAGGCATGCATCAAACTATTCAGTTGATAATCGGTCTTTCGGCAGCGCACAATAGAGTCAGGTTACACTTATTCAGAATTGGAGTTGTTTCAAGCCCAAGATGTAGATTCTGTGACGATGAGAATGAATCATCGGAACACATCCTTAGGATATAAATTCATTCCAGAAGGAAACTCCTGATAGCCAATTACATTGATTTTAAATAAATCTTATGGCTTTCAAACATTATAAAATTGTTGCTTCAGACACTTCTAAAGATTGTGCATGTTCTTTTTGTTTTTGACTGTACGTTCTAATTCATTATCTGCAAACTTTTTTATTTGTCTTGTCACTATTTCAGAGCACACCTAACAAAAGAAACATCCTATTTTCCTCCATGAGATCCACGTATGTTAACATTAACAGCAATGTTATACCCGCCATAAAATTTATTTTTCTCTGCTTATTTTACCAAGAAAAATTCCAATGAAATCTATTTTTTTAAATCTTAAATCTTAAAACTTGTTTCTTTGAACGTCTCTCCACATTAAATGTTATAAAACAAACTTGTCACAGATAAAATTTTTTTTTTTTGGTAATTTTTTTTCTTTAACAAATAATGTAAAAAGCTTAATTAAACACAATTTCCATTTAAAAAAAAAAACTGAATTTCTAATTTTCATTTTATTAGTAAAAAGAAAAAAACCAAACAACAGCAACCTACAAAAGTAGGGTGCATTAAACTTTAATTTCATATGTGCAATGGAAAAAGAGACAAAAACAACAAAACCTGTAGCAGTAGCATCTTCCAAAGATGATAAAAACAAAAATAGCAAAGTAGACGTACTAAAAGTGATACTTCTTGTTTTCAATGTTTTTTTTATTTTTTTACTGTTATTGGCAGCCAGTTTTATTGAGGAGACTCTTCATGGAACATGTTTAGTTGGCTGCAGTAATTGCTGGTAACGTAAAGTAGTTCGTAGAGTATTTTTCATTTTTGTTTTCTTATTTCTTTCATTGTTTTTAAACAAAATCTTACATTCATCTTTAAAATGTTTTTTTTTTTAATTTTTTAATTTAATTTTTAAAAATAAAACAAAAAATAACAACAACATCATCAAAATGTCATATTTGTCTCATGGTTACGAGTGTATTCTTGTTTGTTTCTCGATATTTTGTGTTTTTTTTTCTTCTTTCCTTTACTAATTATAATTTGCTGTTGTTGTCGGTGTTGTTGTTTTTTCGGTTACTTTTTTTTTTTGAAAAACCCTCAATTAAGCAATAAATAATGAATAATAATAATTTGTTTTGTTGTTTTCTTGTTTTTCAAAGACTATAATTTATAAAATAATACTTACACCAATATGTTGGCCTTCTACATATAATTGAGGTACTTTTATAACATCCGAATGCATACGCTCTTTAATTTCTTGCTGATATTCGACACTCATAAAGACGTCACGTTCTTCGAATTTCACCAGCAGCGTTCTTAAAATCTTCTTAACATTTGAACATTTTGCATAAGTATCACGTATGATTCCCATACTGGTCGTATACAATACAACTTTGCCCGAGTCTTTTTCCTTGTAATTCTGCAACAACAAAAAAAAAAACACAGAGAACACAGGAAAATTTAATTAAAAAAATTATCTTTGAAAAAATTAAATGTGCATTGTAAATACAAGTCTTGAAATGTTAAATAAAATCTGTTATTGGATTGGGATGTTAAAAAATAGGTTTTTTATTTTTTGGCAAATTTTTAAAAGAAAGCTTTGAATAAATAATTCATCTGCTATAATTTGACTGCAATAATATCTTGAAAAAATAAATGTAATGTAGCATATATATATTTGATCTCAAATTTTATTTTATTTTATACCAATAAAGCAAAATAAGAATGTTTATAGAAATAATTAATAAATTAAATTATTTAAAAATTCTCAAGTTCATCTTTAAAGTTTTTTATTTTGTCAAACCGTAAGGTAAGTAGCAGATGCAGTTGAAAATCTGTAATGTACACTTCCTTTCAATTTTTCTCCAATTTATCTTCTTTTAATTTTGTAATTATTTAAGATTTTCTTTCTTCAATTTTCCAAAGTTTTGCATTATGTTCCTGGTAACATAACATTCACTATAATAAAAAGAATAAATAATTTTCAAGCTAACTTCACTCACACAAATGATTTGACGATTATTCTCAACGATTTTACAAAATATGCTGCCGAAGAAGAAGAAGAAGGTGAAGTGGGCGTGGAAAGTTCAGATTCTTAGCTTTTATTTGCTAGCAAATTTATGGCAATTGATGCTGTATAAGCAAAGTTTTAAGCATTTAAATTTAATTTTCTTAAATATCTATAAATGGGCGTGGCAAATATAATAATTTTTACGCCTAAAAGAACACGTTTCTACCTTTTATTTGATGCCAATTTCATAAAATTTGGTGCTCTACTAAAAGAATTATAAAAAGTTAAAGAAAATACTTTGCCAACAAACATCATCAACTTGTTTCGTACGCACACACCACCCATCCACACACAAAAAATTTTTGTGAAAATTTCATGTAAAAAATTGTTGGTGTTCTACCAGGCGAACAGAGGAGGTGTTTGGCAAAGTATTTTCTTTAACTTCTTATAACTTTCTAACGAAGGCACCGAAAATTGGTATTAAATGAAAGCTACAAACATGTACTTTAATTCTCAATATAAATATTATAGTTTTTGCGAAGCCCACTTCATGATATTTAAGTAAATTAAATTTAAATACTCACAACTTCGCTAATATGGCATCAATTGTCATAAATTTGGTAGCAAATGAAAGCTAAGAACCAAACTTACATTTTCTTCTAACACCGAGTAGTGCCACGCCCACTAAATCATGTTTAGATAGATTAAATGTATATATAACTTATAACTTTGCACGTATTGAAGAAGAAGAGGAAGAAGTTCTTAGTGTTACTATAAAGAATAAACTTTGTTCAGCTTAATAGTAATTTCCCTCCCTCTATTAATCTGTGATGAACTCAAGTTATTGTAGTTGCTGAAGTTAATAAAATTACAGTACTTCATAGTGGAATTTGAAATGGGATAAAGGGTGTAATGGCTCCTACTTCCATAGAAGACGACAATATACTATGAAAAAAAGCTCACAAAAAAGAAACAAAAAATAGGATTTCTGATAAATAAGATTATTCCCCAACGTAGTCCTGTTGTAACAGCTTCAGTGTGAAGAAATTCCTTCACGAGAAACATCTCGTCATCATTGATAAACAGTTAAAATTGTAATAATGTTTAATTTAATGTTTAATTTATTCTCATAGTCATAGAAACTACATGTTAAGCTCGAGTCAACTCCCATTCTGAACAAGTGTAATCTGATTCTACAAAGCCCTGTCAAAAGACCTGTAACCAACCTCAGGTTATTACTTGTTATTCTGATACATGACACAGATCTTCTCTTATTGTACTTTACAATAAAACTTTTAATTGCCTCAATTACCCGATCCAAAAGCGGTCGTTTAAGCAAAAAGGTGCTCGATATGAATGGGGCTAAATCGAATAAAAAATGGACTTGTGCCTGGTCCTAAATAATACCCGACCGTAAGGAAACCTGTTTTGGAATCCTTGAAACCATGGCTATACAGACCACTAGCTCCGAGACTTGGTCTCTTTCTCCCACAAGTCTTTTTGTTATCCGATTTAGCCCCGTTTATAAAGAGCACTTTTTTGTTCATTTGAAGTCAATAATAAATAATTCAATTAATAAATATTTTTGTCTAAGTTTTTTAATTTTCAAACGAATTTGCGAATTATCGGAGAAGCTTTTCCTCTCAGGAACTTGTAGGTCATAATTTTCAAAGAATGGAGTAGAGTATGGAATTCTCTGATATCGTATATTTGGGTGATCTCTTCTGTTAAACACTTAACATTGCTCTGTTAATTTTAACATTGGTTCTGTTAAAATTATAAATTTAAATTTATCTTTATACACATTAAAATATAGACCACGGCCAACGTTATTGATACTTCTGCACTGCCAGATAGAAGAGAAGTTTGCCGAAAAAAATGTTGTTCATATTTTATTTTTTTCTGAGATGTCAAAGCTGAGGTTTGAACTCACGCACTCACACTTAGTAAATCAACACATTACCTACTACAGTACAGCGGACTAAAAAAGCAGAACTTCTTATGAAAATATGTTCGAATTTGGAATGATGCTCTACTTATTATGCTACAGAGTAATACCACTGGGGGTTAAGCAAGACGACAGAACATCGCAAGTCGTTCAGAAAACTGTACACTTTAGTGAAAGGCTTTTCTGATGAAAATTTATTACGCAAATCTGTTACATAAAATGTGACGATTTCTTGCTTTCGATTTGGAGAAATTTTATTTCAGAGAAAGTCGCCGTAGTTTAGTAGGTAGTGTGTTGGCTTATTTGACTGAAGGCCCGAGTTCGAATCCCAGGTCAGACATCAAAACGAAAATATGAAAACATTTCTTCGGCGGCTTCCTCTCAGCAGATTTCTGGCAAAAACTCTGAGAGTAAATAAAATTGCCATGAAAAGCTTCTCGAAAAACTATCGTTCGGAGTCGACTTTAAACTGTAGGTCCCGATACTCATGTATAAAATTAATGCACAAAACATAAGTGGTGTGAGAAGCTAGGCCGTAAGCCTGACTGAAGAGTTGTAATGGCCAATTATGTATGCATGTATGTATTTCAGAGAAAATTCAATTCGATTTTATATAAGATCAGGATCGAAATGTAACTGTTTGTTGAAGACTTCATAACCTTGTTTAGAAGGATGCTGTAGCGAAAAATTGTCTGCTGTACTGAATTGCCAAGTATTTACACATGCATTCGAAGCTTGAACTAAACATGCAATCTTTATAACGTAGTCAGCCGTAAAGCCCAATGTGTGTAAGCTTTTTAGGATGTAAGTTTCAAGCAGTTTTTTTCGTTTACGGCTATTAAATCTTAAAAAACTTTATGTTCTCGTGGCAATAGAACATTGAGGTAATATGAGTATTGATTAACGATACTTGCATGTTTTCTGTTTCATTTGGGATTTATTCTGTTCAATATGCCACAAGAAAAGCAATTGACTAACATTCTATAGCGGAAGGGTAGTTGAGTAATAAAATCGTTTTCGTTAAATGTTATATTTTATCAGTTGTTGTTTTTAACACACACCTTTTATAACAACAATAATAATGTTTATACATATTTTCAATATTAAAAAATGTTAAACTAAAATCAATAACTAAAGCCATAGCATTAGTTCCACTACTTCACTTCAATTAAACTTTTTTATTAAAATTTATTATTAAATTTATTATGTAAACTTTTAAATTAAAACAACCATCATTACTACGCCTTACTACGCTAATACAATGGCAATTAAAATTCAGTTTTTATTTTTTTTTTCTTTACATCATAATGCATTCATTAAATGCATTCAGTGCCATCCATAACGTGTTGCATATCATTTGAAAAAAATTTTCCTCTACAATTTTTTATTCACAGCGAAAAAAAACTGTGTTTAGCTTTTGTGTTGCGAATTGTGTGGCGAAAGTCCCAGCTGTTTAGCTTTATTTAAAGGTTCAATGAAATTACAACGTATGATGGTATTTTTCTTTTTGTTTGACTTCTTCAATTAAAATGAATTTTTTTTATTCATTCATTTTGGCAACAGAAAAAAAAAACCAACAACGAATAATATGAACTGATTGTGATTTATTTAAATTTTTTTATATCGTGAAGGTGGGGGAACTGAAAATAGTCATGCAAGTTGCTTAATACTTGTATTGCATACGCATGTATTCGTCAAAAATTATAAACGGATTTGAATTTTGAATTATATTTTATTAATTAATTCAGGATTTGTGATTGAAAGGTGGTACGAAACTATGTATGTGACAAAAGACAGACTTAGGCAACGAACTTTAAAAGTAAGTGTATTGAACTGTATCACAAAGACAGGTTTTAAAATCATAATAAATAATAATAATAATAATTTATTAGGCAAACGACTGTAATTTTAAATATGTCAACTATGTGTTCTTGTTGTCGGTATTCACTCAGTTGAATGAAGATGTAAATCAAAGAAATTTGAACTTTCAGTGGGATTTCAGGTTTAGACCAACGAGCTGTCACAGCAAACGAATTGTCCACTACATACACATAGTAAACGATAGAAAGGAATTACAACAACAGAGGATTGGTAACCTAGTTTAGATTACACAACTGCGCCGAACCCTAATCGGCCAGGAATGTTAAAAAAAACTATTCTGAAGATTCTACTAGTAAAGCGTGAATGACATGAAACAGGTGAACGTAGATGAACAAACACAAAATGGAAGCAGAATTCTGAATAAACCAGTAGCATTGTTGATAACTTGGAATGCTCTCCACCTCTAAAATTACTTAGAAATAACCAAGAATACGTATGGAGGAAATTAAAATTTAATATAAAACAACAGATTCTAACATAAAAATTATTAGGGGATCTAGGGGCATAAGGAATCGTTTCACTGTCAGCTCTGTCCCCTCAACAGAACCAGTCGACTCTATGATTTTAGATAAAACTTTGTAACGAGACTTAACAACAAAAATAAATGGAGTAATTTGGAAGCTGCGTAATATTTTAAAAAGTAGAATATTTTGTGTATGCAAATAGCCCAAGAACGGATGTTGGAACAGAAGCAGGAGGTTTTGGTCCCAAAATGAAATATACCGAACCTATGAATAGAGAGCCCCGGGCATCTTCCAAGCTAAAGTCTATGCTATAGAAATATGTATGTGCTTAATTCGTTTTCGATAGGAAGTACAAAAAACATGACAAACGAATACTATCTGGCATTCAATCTGCCATTCGAACACTCCACTGTTATGAGGTTAAATCGATGGATAAGGAAATGTTTGAAAAAGCTCAATCGGCGGGGTAAGGAAAATAAGGTTATCATCTGCTAGGTCCAAAGTCATGTGGGAATTCTAGACAATGAGCCTATAGACGAGCTTGCAAGGAGGGTAGCTTCCACTCCGCATATGGGATCAGAAGATTTCTGTGGAATGGAAGCGGATGTTTGGTAAGTTATGTTCATCGAAAGGGAAGGTAAAGAGAGGCAAAAACTCTTCTCAAATCAAACTGTTTGAGGCAATTGGAACCTATCTTGAGAAACTACAGTACAAGGAAATCTGAATCATGCATCAGACTATCCGGGAATAACCTGATGTTTGTAACTTGTCTTTTGACAGAGCACTGTAGAATCAGGTTACATTTATTCAGAATATGATTATGTAGATTCTATGACAATGAGAATAAATTATTGGAACACATTCTTGGAACCTGTGCGGAGCTAATGTAATTTGGCAATTCGATGGGCTTAGAGGAGACATCATTATATCTATAAAGTTGGTGGTTAAGTTTGACAATAACGATAATAAGTGTCAGATGAGGATTATATACCAAGAGAACTAATCCAGACTAATCGCTCAATAGCCTCTAAGATTATCAAAGCTTTGGTAAAACGAATCTTTATTAGACACGTGGATATAAACCGATATAATAAAGCCACAATAACTGTAAAGTTATTGCAAATACAATAAATAACGGATTAAAGAACATGGAGAATTCGGATTTAGGATGAATGAGTAGAACAACACACTCGTGAACTTTAGGAGACCGTCTGACACTATGAATCACACTACTATATGTATATGGGAGGCCATAAAATCAAGGGGTATTCTAGTCGAATGCTCAATGAATCATTCACAAGACAAATGCTATTTTTTATTTATATATGTAATAAAATTTTTCCTCAAAGTTATAGGTTTTTTTTTATTATTTCCAGTTTAAAAATATTTATATTGAAATCAAATTTTATAATAGAATTCAATCAATTAATTTAAAAATATTATACATTAAAGCCTTATTCATGACTACTTTCCTTCCATTGTTTTTGGTTTTTTTTTTATTATTGTTCATAAATATGGTCAATTATAAAGTCTTGTTATGAAGTGTTGTTATTTTTGTTGTATAATATAAATTATTTGATTATAATTATTATCGTTTTTTAATGATTGTTATTAGTTATTTCGATTGGATTTTGTTGTTTCTTTGTTTTATTAGCTGATTAGCAATAACCATATGCGATGCAATGCGATACAACACATGCAGCCATTTTACCATGGCCAAGAAAATAATAAGCAAGTTACCTTATTTTTCTTAAATCATTAATAAACAATGAAAAATTATAAAACAAAACAAAAAAATTAAATAAAAAATGCCTGATTGTCTATCTGTTTAATGCATAAATATGTTTAGTTTTCTAGTTGCAATGTCCATACGTCCGTCCTTTAAGTTTGTTTGTCTGCTTAAACAAATATTTTGTTTGTTCGCTGTGCCTTGGAGGTGTTTTATTAATAGTGGTTGTTGGTAATTTTTGCGTTTTTGGCATGAGCATTTTTTGTTGTTATTGTTTAAAATTCATATATTGAATTTATTACACGTTAAACATTAACTAACTTGATTAGAGGTAGTAGGCAGGCAGCCAGTCAGGCAGTTAGCCAGGCAAATAGCCTGGCTCATTGAACCGGCCTTTTAAGTCACGAATCAAGATCATGGTTACTTTTGGTTAAAATATTATAGTAAAACGTATTTATTTTTCAATTTTTTTCTTTCTCCCTCTCTTTCGCTTACATTATTTGCAAGTTAGACATGTAAAAATTGTTGTTTGTAGACTCTGAAGAATTTTGAACATGTAATACCACCATGTACAAGTACTTTTAGCGTGTACTTGTACTGTGGTTTGCCAAGCGCTTATTAAGGAAATAATAAACGATAAGATTGTTATTTGTTTGTTTGCAAAGAATTTATTTTATTAATTAATTTAAAATACACTCACCAAATAATTGGTATTCAAGGAAAAATGTTTACATTTCAATGGTTGTACAGCAAAAAAAGTTTGTTTCTTAAGTCTTTCGTGTTTACATGCATAACGTATTGATAACGTATTTGCCTTGTTACGCAAATCTTTTTAATTAAAAATTAAAAGGGATTCGTGATTGATATATAAGAGTATAAAGGTTTATATTTACAAAAAAATTCAATTAGACGAGAACTACCAAAGACCAATCTAGCAGGACGTCATGAAAAGAAATTTGCTCGATAGGTTGAACATTCAAAGCCAAAGGAGATAAAGGTGGCATTGCTTTACACTGGACGGGCAAGATTATGTTGGTGGTGTATGAACCGACTATTTTGATCAGGAGCTATAGAACATTTTATTTATTGCTCACGTTGTCTACAATTTAATTTTGAATTCAAATTTATTAATTTTTTCAAATTATTTTCTCTATAAAAGCACTGTATTAAAATGTTATTTACGAGTATTCAAAATCAAATTGCTTGCCAGAAAACACAAGATTCTTAAAAACAACATTTTTTTAAAACCACATACAAGTACCACCAGTTTTTTCCTTACCTTGTCCACAAGACCCAAATAAATGTTTCAATTTTTTTTTTGTTACAAAATTTCTAACAAGCAAGAGAAATATTTTTGCAAACAAAAAACAACAGAAATTACAATAAATAAGTAGACTATTGAATACCCTACACGATTACTTAATTGTGACAACATTAAGTAACAGTGCAATCTGTCTATCTATTGATCGCCCTTAACTAAGTTCCATAATTTATGTGTAATATCTCATAAGCTGCATTCGGTGAACAAACTTTAGGGGCTTATTCCAAACCAAAAAACCAAAGTACCTTCCCAAAACAGTTTTAAAGCTTAATTTGGACAAAAAGTCATTACAAGGCATTACAAGTCATGGCATTCAGGGTATTGTTGCAAAGCACATTGCTCTTAGCCGTGTGGCCAGTGACTTTTGCAGGAGCTTTAGAGAGGAGAAAGTGGAAAAACTGGTTTTCACCACTTGATTACAAGATAGGCGTTATGTCAAGAAAGCTCTTGGTATCCTATCGCGTGGAAAAATTACTGATCTGGCAAGGATAAATATTGGAAGTCTAAATAGCTTCATTACAGGCTCCAAATGTTTTTGAAGATTTTTCAGGTGGCCATTAGTTTTGTTTCCATTCCTTATGGAGACAGACTTAAAGTGCTTATATTTGAAAAAAATAGAAAGTACAACTCTCTAACTCCTTTGTACCCAAAGCTTAGACAACCTATGAATGGATATCATTCGTGCATTATTTCATTTCAACAGTGTCACCATTCACACTACACTTACTCTATATTTGGTCCAAAAAACAAAGACTTCGTTTTAAACTTAAAAGAATTTAAAACCTTCGTTGCATAAGTAATAATACTTGGTCTTAATCAAGTAATTAGAGCTGAATCTTATCAAACTAAGTCCAAAACGATGATCCATTTCTTTGAAAGTATACATGGATGAAAGGGTACATAATTTTCTTCCTAAACTCAATTGTAGAACAATTTGTCTAATTAAAGTATGCTTACAAACCCTGGCCTAATGTGAACATACCGTAGACTTATGCTACCTACAGTAATTTAGAGTAACAAAAATCTCAACCACTTGTTATAGACAAAATGAAATAAGCCAAGCTGTCAAAAAAAAAAAATATCACCTCAAGATGCAATGACAATAAAACAAGTTCTACAAAAAAAAAAAAAGAAAAAAAACAACAAATAAATAAACAAAAACAAAACTCAAAGAGAGATAATTATATGACAGCAACAAAATGTTACACGACCCACAAACCTACAATTGCAAAATGTAATATTTTTTGTTGTTGTTTTTTGTTTTATTTATTTTTTTGTTTTCATTCTGCTGATATTTATTTCAAAAAAAAAAAATGTTTATCCCTCCCCAATAAATATTATGCAGAAGTGGTAAGCTGCAGATATTAAACAGAAAAAAAAAGTAAAACACTTGCACTTACAAAACACTGAATAGAGTCTGTCGATTGAAAACTATAACAGCCAACGGTTATAAACTTTGAGAAAAAATAAAAAAAAAATAGAAAAAATAAATCTTTTTAATAAAGGTGCATTCAAGCCATGGCCAATATAAAAGTTATTAAAACTATAAGACTTGTAGCACTATAATAACAAAAAACAACAACAACAAATAACTCTATTTCTAAGCATACTCGTAAGTGCTTTAGCTTAACGTATACGTATGTAAAAAACGATGAAAAAATAATAAAAAAAAATCGAAATTAATTTTTAAAATTGTAGTAATTTGTCTGTCTGTTGCATTAAAGGCGTTTTGTTTTTCTGTACCTCACCAATCACGGCCAACAGCAGTAATACCATGATTCATATTATATGACCAAATGAATGGCTTTAAGACTTAAAAAACTTTTTTCTCAAACAATTGCAGCTTTTTTAGGTGTTTTTGGAATTGTTGAAGGAAGTAAAGGTTTATGAGTGTTTTTAATGAGACGATTACTCTTTCCATTTGTCTGAAGCCAACATTTGTTGAGCTTTGTATTTTATGTTTGGCTCGTGTCGAATAATTTTGGGGTCATTTAAAAACAAAAATCGCAAAATTGCGATTAACAATTTGTAATGTAAATAGTTGTGGCAATAAAATTTAGTTGTTATAAATTTAATAATTAATTTGTACTTTTTGAAATAAAATTGTTTCAATTTAAGATGATCATAAATGATGCTATAAAAATACTACGAAGTAAAAGTCCAAATTATATCAATATTGTCTTGAAATAATTAATTATCTTTGTAGTCCATAACTTATTTCCTATCAAATTATATCACAACTCTTGTATAATGCAGCAACAGCCATACAACAGTAAGAGTAGGAATCTAAGCAAAATCTTATGTACGAGTAGATAGCATTGATATTTGGGAAATCATTGCTTTTAGTATTTCAAATATATTGTAAACGGGAATTAAGCTTATACTGGCTGCTGTAAGTCGTTAAAGATCATTTGCCTTAGAAGTGATGATTTTGAAAGTAAAAGACAACCCCGATCAGCTAAAAAAGTTTGAAGATGATAAAAATCGAAGTCTTAAAAATTGTTCTTAAATTAAGGCGAATTTGTTAAAGTTAAGAACCAAAATATGTTAAAACTACGATCGTACATGAGTACGAAATGATGTTTCAACCAATTGAAAGGAATCGATACAAAAAACAGAAATGCAAAAATTATATGTAAAGTCCGGACAGCCAGCCGAGTTAACACCAAAGACAAATATTGAATTTGCCTGCATTTGGTGGGATTAAAAGAGTACCATCTGTTAGGAAATATTGAAATACGGTCAGACGATTGCAAGCGATCAATTGATTTTATTGAGACGCTCAGTCAGATGTTGCAAATTCAGTTAACATCTATTTA
Source organism: Sarcophaga caerulescens (assembly GCA_927399465.1). Classification (NCBI taxonomy): domain Eukaryota; kingdom Metazoa; phylum Arthropoda; class Insecta; order Diptera; family Sarcophagidae; genus Sarcophaga; species Sarcophaga caerulescens. Next base: position 40,971,019 of record OV656873.1, on the reverse strand, counting down.
GAAAATAAAAATAATCATTAACTTGTGCCACCCCCGCTGCTTTATCCGGATTTTTTGGCATTCTACATAATTTTGTCATTACAACCCTTCAATCAGCATTTCGACATAGCTTCTCACACCACTTATGTTGTATGCGTTAATTTTATACATGAGTGGCGCGACCTACAGTTTAAAGTCGACTCCAAACGACAGATTTTGGAAGAGCTCTTCATGGCAATTTTATTTACTCTCAGAGTTTTTGCCAGAAATCTACTAGAGGCTGTCGCCGAAAAAGTATTTTTTTTTTTTCATATTTCGTTTTGATGCCTGACCTGGGATACGAACCCGGGCTTTACGTCTAATAAGCCAACACACTATCTACTACACTACGGCGACTACGTTTTTTTGGCATTCTACTAGTATATAATGGACGGAGAACTCTTTCGATAAAAAACACTTCAGAAAAGATTTTTTGGAATTAGGAAATTCGATTACTTAGTTCTTGGCCTTAAAAGTTAGCATTTTTTGCACTTGAAATACATACATATGATGGGAAAATATCGTAGCTAATGATGGCTAATACTTGAAACATACTTTTATTGCGTCAAAATTTGATCAGTGTTTTTAATAAAATTTTCGTTGCAGTAAAAAAAATTCCCAGAAATTAAGTATAAACGTGGCTCATGCCGTGTGCACTAATCTTAAAAAGTTTAAGGCCTATGAAGCGAATTAATTGTCTGATACTTAATAGGAAGTGTATTGTCTTATTCGACGAGAGTTCGTAGTTCAAATAACAGCTTGGACATCTCGAACAGAACAAGTTGTTTTTCGACGACTTCTTCTCAGCAGTCTTATGGCAAAAACTCTGAGAAAAAATGTCCATGAAGTGTTTCTTAAAACTGTCGCTCGGAGTCGATGTTAACCTTTGGGTTCCACCACTCGTGGATAAAATTCATACGTACAGCATGGATGATGTGTGAAGCTAGGTTGTGGTTCTGGCTAAACGGACCTTATGAAGGATAAGTGAACTTGATTATTTACCCTCCATTCAATAAAGTTATTCGATGTAATTTGTCAGATTTTTGTTTCTTTTGCGTTAGAAATAGTCGAAAAATTTTGATACGTCTTCCGGAAAAACTTTATTAACGTCAAGAGATGTAGGGAAAAGTGCCTTGATTAAGACCGCTTAGTTAAGCCATTTTTAAAATTTATTTTATCGCTGTATCGAATTCGATAGAAAAAATCTTTAGCAGACCTTATCTTCTATATACATATATATACATATATAAAACTGAATGTTTGTTTGTATGTACTTTATATTTAGAATCATAAACTATGCATTTGATCATGTTATGATCTTTAGCAAAGTTGTTGCGAATGAGCAGACGAAGGTTTCTAAGTTGGTATGACCAATTTCCGACAGGTGGCGCCATTGACAATTACTTAAAATGAATTAAATCGTTAACTGTGCATTTGATCATGTTATGATCTTTAGCAAAGTTGTTGCGCATGAGCCGACGAAGGTTTCTAAGTTGGTGCTATTAATTTCCGATAGATGGCGCCACTGAAAATTATTTAAAAGGAATGACAAGAAAATGGTCGACCTACACCTCAAGCACGAAAGAAGAGAGCATAACAGCCTCATAATCAGACGAGCAACGAGCATTGAGACTGGAAAATCTTCGAGTACATACCGCTGAGACCCGTTCGCATGAATCATTTGAACAACGAGAAGTGAGATTAGAAACTGATCGAATGTGTGCTACTTAGGCTCGTTCGTCTGATTATCTCGACAACGGGAAACAAAATCAATAAAATGATTCAAAATTAATTTGATATTTGTGTAATGTCTTTCCTTCAAATTTATTTTAGTTGGTGCCGCAGCAACGCGCGCAGGCTACTGCTAGCGATGAGTTTAAATACTACTAACTACGACTAATAAAATTACCCTGCCTTTTAAATAAAAATATTGCTCTTCTAATGTTTGGTTCGCATAACTTTAGGAAGCAGTAAAAGTAATCCCTTAAATACCTTTTTGTTTGATTTTATTTACAGTTCTTTAGATTTAAATTAAAGGTAATGGCTCATCAAATATAATATAAATTTAAGATGGAAACAAGACTAAGACAGTTTTCTGGGCGTAACAATTCCAATACCAAGTATTATTATCGCATATATTTTCTGGCTTTTTATTCAAGGGCAAATTTCGAATTTATGAGGCTCATAATTGTGTACAAATTGGACTCAGTTGGTAAAGAAAATGCGGCACCTACAGTAGAAATTAAACGTAGAGAAATGTATTATTTTAAATGTATGATGAGTATTAGTTTTTAATCAAAGTACTTTATGAAGTATAAAAGAAACAAGCGAAATGCCAATCAAATGAGTATGTTTGTGGGAGCGGTAACTCACCCAGAAACTGTTTAATAACTAAAACAATTTAATAAATGACCTATAAATTTCATAGGAAAACGGAATTGTTATGATACCAAAGCATGTAATTCCATGCATTGAACAAAATCCAGCCTTAACAAATTTTCCTAATTGGGTAACAAATACGGTTTATAGATTCTAAACTATAGTAGAGCTTTGTCATCGTATTTCTACTCTCTGCTCAGATTATCATTAATATGGACAAAAACCATGATGAATTAGTTTACAATCTGTTGAATTAGCATTCAGACCGGAAGCGGTTCGGGTGGATATAAAGTCGATCGAACCACACTGTGTGATTTGTAAAGGGATTGAGGTAATGTATATAGGCAAAGGATGTATTGCACCATTCACTACAAATCGAATATTGTAAGGAATGCTCAAATGATTTTCGATTTTCAATTCGAATGATTTACGACTGCTGAGTACTTTGCAGCAGATATCGTTGAAACGTTGAGAATCCGAGAAAGCCTTCAATGTTATTGGCATTAAAATGAGTCACATTAAACATAACTTGAATCTTTGTGATTGACTTAGAGCAGAGCTTAGGACAGATATATTGATTTTGATAAGTAGAATCAATCTGTTGGTGAATTTGTATAAAAAAGCATCATCAACTTATTGTTAATAATAGGGGCTCTAGGGAGATAACAGCTTAGGGGAGTTGAAAACATAAACAATTCTTTTTTCCCAGGTATATTGAATTGTTACGTATGGGATGCAGACACGTTTATTTTAAAAAAAATTAAAAAGCAACTGATGGTATCTAGTGCCGGAATAATGTTGTCTGATAAAAGCAACACTAAAATCTAAATTCCTATATTCAACACTATTTTCTTTTTTTAGCCAAATGTCTGAGAATGACGATTATTTGTTTTTAATCACGCTTAAAGTTCCTCTATTTTCCAAAAGCCAAGCGACTCACCTGATCTTTCGTTTGCAACAGTATAATTTCATTCTTCTCGTTTGTATTTTTCTTATCTTTTGCCAAGTTATCCTCAATAGTAACATTAGATGGGGTGTCTTCATTGTCCATGCTATCTTGATGTTCTTCTAAATCTATGGCATGGATTAATGGTACAACTTCATTGTTTATGGCTTCATCTTGATCATCGTTTACTTTGGTCGCATTATCCAATTCATCTTGAGAAGGTTCGGTGATTATTACATCATTAAATGGATTCTCAGTGTTTTCATCAAGTGGCTTGGATTCCTTCCTAGTACGCCATGGTATAATTACCACTTCGTCTTGCGAAGGTGCGGTGATTATTACATCATTAATCGGATTTTCAGCGTTTTCACCAAGTGGCTTGGATTCCTTCCTAGTACGCCATGGTATAATTGCGTTGCTCATTCGCTTAGCATTAGAAGTTCTTTGTTCGAAAGATGGTGTCTCCGAAATATTTTCACTATTCATTTTTCCAAATAGCTCACCCTCCTGTAGGAAACTATTCATCATATCGTCATCAAAAGGTCCGGTTATAACTGTGTTAGTCGGATGCGCAGTGCTTTCTTGATGCTGCTCTTCTATGTTTACAGATGAAAACGGTATAATCTCATGGTTCACAGTCCTATGCCGTTGGCTTCCTCTGGTTCTACTGTTTCTCATAACATCCTCGAATGTATTTGGTCCAGTGAAACCTTCGTCAATATTTGAAAAGCGTAAATTGTGTTTATGTAAGTGTTGATTTAAATGACCAAATGCCTCATCATTAAGGACAAATTGTGAACGAAAGTCATCCATTAAACTTTTAAAATTCTGGAGAGCATTATTTAGCAATGCTTGATGATCCATTGGCATCAACTGCTGTTTTGTCTGAACTTTATAGGGAAACTTTTGCATGTCTTTAACCATTATGCGCTGCATAGATGAGCGTGTTATAGTCATATGCGTGGAATGTCGAGTAATGGATGTCATTGGCTTAACAGGAATATCTGCAGGCATTAAATGATGTACTGTCTGTACTTTGTAAGGAAACATCTTCAACTCCTTTACCATGACCCTCTGTAGAGACGAATGTTTATAGGTCATATGCATAGAACTGTGACTGCTAGAAATTATGGATTTATCCGGGACATTTTCTGTAATCACAGGAGTATTGGTCTCCTCTGAAACCGGAGATGCATTCGAAGCCTCTGGACCATTATTATCTATCCATATTGTTGTTTCAATTTCCACACCATTTTGAGTAGGACGACGCCGTATTCTGATTTGTTCCTCAAAAGTTTTGGTGGTTTTCTTACGTGCGAAATTATTTGCACGAATTTCATGTTCCTTAATGGTATTGTTTTCCATTTCGTGACGATTCGATGTTTTTTTTTCGATATGTTTTCTTTACAAATTTCAAATTAAAACTAACAGTTGCAGACGGTTGCAAATGTTTTATTATTTTCCAATAAGAATAATATGTTCTGAGCCACCCATTTTAGCGATAAGAATTGTCTTTCTTATCTGTCTAGATAGTGAGTAATTTTTGTGGATTTGTTGTCTTTAAATGGTTATTTTGAAAACTATTGAAACGTTTTGAAATTGATAACATTTGAAATGCTGCACCCTGTATTAGCTTTAGTTAATAATTTATCTTGAATCTGATTATCTTATTGACAATAAATAGGTATTTTTAAAAACTCATAGAAATTATATGGAATAATACATCAGTAAAATGATTTGGAGCAAAATTATTAAATTTTTTTCAATAAAACAACAAGAGATTTGGTTTGGGGAGCGCTATATTGATTTACTTTGATGTCACGTTGGTAGTCAAATGACTCATACTATGGTACCAACTCTGTTTCAAGTCTAAATCGAACTACTTTTCATGGTCCATACAGAGAGTAAAACAAATTCTGCAAGAAATTGTGTGCCATCTGAGCAAAGTAAACCTATATTCGACCCGTAATATCGAAGGTAGCCATTCCGACTGATAACATTTCGTGGGGACTAAGACCACCTACTATCCACAGTTTGCTGAGAACATTTGCTTAAGAAGTCCTGTGTGCAAAGATAAATTCGTATTTAACTAGCAAAGACAAAAACCAATACATTTTAAAAGAGCCAAAGTTAGAATTAACAGACCAATATTCAGATGTTAATATAACATATAATACGTGTTCGGAGAAATAATGTACTACTGAGGTTTTTTGGTGAAACAGATCTAGTAATATAAATGAAATTATTTAGAATTTTAAAAAATTTTTTTTTTTATCTAAATGGTGTTCTGTTCCGGTCCTAATTTTCATCGAAAAATCCTTTGCAGGGATCAGGCCATTTTCTAGATTAAAGGGCACCGAATAAATAAATTGTCGAATTTGGGCCCATACCAATCCCCATGCATCCTAAAAAACACTCGTTGGTGTGGATTTTGGGCTGGCGGCGTCGTTTGTCCATATTCCTTCGGGATGTCCAGGCCATCGCTGTCAACAGCAAGCACTATAGGTCGATAATTACCAACTTTTATAAGCCTACTTTGGATAATTTGGACTCCAAAGGCATCATCATCTCACTTGGAATTGAAATAAACTGGCTACCAAGATCATGCGATGTAACAACGTTACATTTTTCTTGTGGGGTATCCTTAAGTAAGCGAATAAACCACAAACCACAGTCATGTCTTCATTCAAATTCAGTCTGATTTATGAGCCCGAGTCTTGGAGTCGTTGTAGTCTAGTAGTAGTATGCTGACCTATTAGACACGAATTCGTGATTCAAACCCTAGCTCAGCCATCTCGAACAAATCGAAAGATTAACTGTAACTTCCTCTCAGCAGTCTTCTGACAAAAACTCTGAAGGTAAATAAAATAGCCCTGAAGAGTTTTTCAAATCTGTCGTTCGGTATCGACTTTAAATTGTAGTCTCCCGTCACTAATGAAGAAAATTAACACACACAACATGGGTGGTGTAAGAAGCTAGGTCGAATTAAGTAATTCATGTAAAATTAAACAATTAGTATGGCATCCAACCAGAATGGCTGTGGCGGACATTTGATTCCACACATAATGGCATCAAGAGATCTTTCATACGAGTAAAAAATTTTAATGATTCCTCACACACTTTGTTTTGTTTTAAAGATAGCAATCGCTTGGTAAAAGACCCGATATGTATATTCCTACGATTATCAGCAAGTAACCTGCAAATTATGTCGTCCTGTACCAATATTGAATTTCTATACCCGTTAATAGAGTGTAGTGGTAAAATATTCGGCATTGGAAACTATTCAAATGGCATCTCTGTAGTTATTGCTGATACCCGTAGCAAATCAACAAAACTGGCATAACAATTTTATTGTTTTGCATGGAGGTGCGTTACTTAAATAGTTTATTTTCAATTTTAATTTGATTGTATTTGTTCAACGTTCACATCAGGAAGGAACACCCTGTAAATTAGTTAGCGGTTCTTTTTTTATATATTTATGCTCTCTGTACTTTTTACATTTTTTCTTATTCTTTGTTCATTACAACTTAACATTAAAATATTTTTTTGTTCAGACAATCACTCTTGTTTCGATAGTCAAATAAAACAAACATAATTTTGTGACCCAACAAAAAAAAAAAAAGAAGTGAAACAAATTGGAAATTAAAACAAAAAGTGTGAACAAATAAAGACAGATATAAATTGAAATAAATAAAATTGTGAACAAAAAACATTGTACAAAAAAAAGAAAAAACTGAACAGAATAAAATTACAAAACAAATAAAACAAACAAAAATTGAATTTAAACAAAACCAAAGGCATTTTTATTTTAACACAAACAAAATTAAAAGAATCATAAAAACAATAAAAATCAAAAGACGAACCAGCGCAACATACAACATCCATCATTAAACATTTTTTGGTCACTTCGACCCGAATATAGTGCAGTGTAAAGTGCTTTTTACAACAAAAAAAAAAAATTGCTAAAAATTAAAAAATATTAAAAAAGCACAAAATAAATAACGGTTTAAAAACAGTTGAATTTTTTATGGAAAAAATAGAATCCACAAGCAAAGTGGAAAGAACGAGAAAAAGATCCAACAACACAACACCAGACACAAACAACAAGAGACCCAGAGTAAATAGTAGCGGTTCAAAAGAAGACACAACAACAACAAGTAAGTGTAATAGCTCTTTTTAGAAAATATTTTTTTCTTGCCGCTGTTAAATAAAAAATAAAAAGAAAAGGAACATAACAAAAAAGGGTTACCACCCATACTTTTTTTTATAATTTTCTGGGGAAACAAAATAACTCCATACTAATAATTGAACGTGAAATTAATTATTATTTTTGACATATCTTGTTGTGAAATCGCTAGCAGGGACTTTTTTGACTCAAATTAATCCTTAATTTTTATCGATTTGAATTTTAACCCTTAACAATGGCACTTGATAAATTTGTAAATTGTACAAATGACCTTTTGGATTTTGAAACAGAATATACACAAAGTGCGGCCGAAAACAACATTCACTCTCTTGAGGTACTTCGGGTCGAACTTGATTCTATATGGTCACAAGTCAAAAGGACGTATGGAGAGTGTAGGGACATAAAAGACGATTCAAAGGAAAAACCCATCGATAAAGATAAGCTTCGTAACCGTTATAAAAAAGTTTTTTCTGCCTACAAAACGTGTTTAGGGTCAATTAATGCGGAAATTCAAGCCCTATCGAATCCAAGGAAGGAAGAGCGGATTTCTGCTGTTGAGAATCAACCACAGGAGAATCATGACATCTCATTTGTGCGGCTACCACCTTGCGACACGGACACATTTTATGGGGATTTTTTGACATGGCCTACCTTCCGCGATCTTTTTACAGCATTATACATAAATAATTCTAGACTTAGCAAAATTGAGAAACTTTTTCATCTGATACAAAAGACTGGAGGAGATGCTAGGAAAATAGTTTCAAATGCCCCATTGACCAACCAGGGCTTCGACATAGCCTGGAAAAATCTTGTGGCCCAATACGAAAATAATCGGATTCAAGTAAATGAACAATTAAAAATTTTATTTGATCTTCCGAACGTAGCTGAAGACTCAGGCTCATCGATTCAAAAACTTCAGCGAACAGTCAATGGATGTATTCAGGCATTGAATGCATTAGGTATAGAAACCGCCACATGGGATCCACTTCTGGTATATATTTGCTCAACAAAGCTCCCTCGGACTCTTTTAAAAGAATTTGAAAATTCACTTCAAGAAATTACAAAAGTTCCGACTTGGGAAAAATTCAACACTTTCTTGACGCACAGTTCTAAGACTCTAGAATCCATAGAGGCCATCACACAATCAAATTCAAAGTCAGAACAATCAAGAAAGGATAATTTGAAATCTAGGCCAAAACGAGTTCACACTTTTCACATAAACACGACCCAAAATGAAACTGGGTCGAAAAATATAAAATTTTTAAATACAAATAGGGCACAGAAACATGACTCAAATTACAAATGCCAACATTGTAAAGAGTCTCATCAATTGTGGTCTTGCCCCAAGTTCCTAGAAAAAAACGTTAACGACAGAATTCACATTGTAAAGGTCACAAATTCATGTTACAATTGCCTCTCTATTGACCACAGTGTTAAGGATTGTAAAAGTAAATTTAGTTGTAGATTATGTAAGCAAAGACACAACACTTTGTTACATAAGGGATCAGAAACCCAACACTTAGTTCAGAATTGTGACGCGACCCAATCTAGCAGGAGCATCGCGACACAAAACAACAATATACAGTCCACATCAGCATCAAGCTTTTCCATACCAAACATCACATCCTTGACACTGCAAGAGCGCAAACATTGCAATCAGTCTCCCAATGAGAAAGAAACCTTGTTATTTACTGCAATTGTACTGATCGAAACTAGAGGCGAAAAGTACCAGGCAAGAGCAATCATTGACCCTGGTTCACAATCAACTTTTATGTCAGAAAAGTTGAAGAACAGACTAAATTTACCCACCAAGAGAAATTTAGTTCATATTACGGGGTTGAGTCAAACAGTTTCAGAGACATCAACCAAAGCATGCTTATTCAATCTTTGCTCCAAGGTGGACTCACAGTTTAAATTAGAAGTCTGGGCACCAGTCCTGAAGACTCTTCCATCTAATTTACCACCACAAACCTTAGATTTGCAACATTTCAATGAGACTGCTAAATTAGAACTTGCAGATCCTCAATTCAATCAAAGCAGACCCATCGACTTGCTTATAGGCCTCGACTTGGGCCACTCAATATATTGCATGGACACTCCGATGCGGTCTATTGGATCCCTTTTGGCACAAAAAACAGTATTTGGCTGGATTGTGGGGGGACCAATTTCAACAAAGACACAACCTAGTACAACTGTGTCACTACTCAACACTACGTCCCTTGACCGAATCCTCACACGCTTTTGGGAGGTGGAGGAAACCCCAAAACGGATTTTGAGGTCAGATGAGGACACATTTTGCGAAAACAACTTCATGTCGACAACACGAAGAAACGACAAAGGAAGGTATATAGTTACCCTACCCTTCAAAAATAGCGAAGAAATAGGAACTTCGAGAAACATAGCGATGGCACAGTTCTTGAGAATGGAACGCACGCTTAGCCAGAAACCCGAACTCAAAAAACAATACGACCAAGTAATTGTTGAGTACCTTGAGTTAGGACATATGAGGAAAATTTCTCCCCTGGAAATCAACACAAACCCAAATTATTACCTGCCGCATCACGCAGTAATAAAACCCGAACGGTTGACAACGAAACTTAGAGTAGTTTTCAACGCTTCTAGCCCGTCTTCAAACAAGAAGAGTTTGAATGACATACTATATCCAGGACCCATACTTCAACAGGACTTAGTGCATCTGATACTGAAGTGGAGATTCTTCCGTTTTGTGTACAACGCAGACATCACAAAAATGTATCGACAGATACTCATTGATCCGACTCAAACCAAATATCAAAGGATATTATTTCGGCAAACAGAAAAGGATCCTATTGAGGATTACGAACTCCTGACAGTAACTTTTGGAGTCAACTGCGCCCCGTTTCTGGCCATTAGAACCCTTCTTCAACTAGCAGAAGATGTCAAATCAAATCACCCTCTAGCATCAAAAACTCTACAACAACACATGTACGTGGATGATGTTTTAGCAGGCGGTCACACTGTAATCGACGCCATCAAATCAAGAAAAGAACTTACAACAGTTTTGAAATCTGCTGGATTTGACCTGATGAAATGGACATCAAATGACCCACGAGTCATACAAGATCTACCAAGTGAGGCCCTACTACCTCTCGATTGGTTAAATTTGTCAGAAAACACTGGAACAAAAACTCTTGGAATCAAATGGAACATTTCTTCAGACTCATTTACGTTTACAGCACCAGACGTCGAATTAAAAGCAAACTACACAAAAAGAGAAGTTTTATCGACAATTGCCAAATTCTTTGACCCTTGTGGATGGATAGCCCCAATAATAGTAGAAGCAAAATTAATTATGCAACAGATTTGGTTGGATAAGGTCGATTGGGATGACATATTAAAACCCTTGACTTGTCTACAGTGGCAAAAATTCATAAAAAACTGCCACGCAATAAATATATTGAAAATTCCCCGTTGGATCCAATTTAGCCCAAATTGTAATGTGGAAATTCACGGTTTCAGCGACGCTTCAGAAAAAGCCTATTCAGCGGCCCTTTATGTTCGAATACAATCAGAAAACTCAGTATTCACATTTCTTCTGGCTTCAAAGACACGTGTAGCTCCCATTAAACAAATATCTTTGCCCCGCTTAGAACTTTGTGGATCCGTATTATTGGCAAACCTTGCATGTGGAATTATACCAAATCTTCAACTTCAAAATATCAAGACATTTTATTGGACCGATTCAACAATCGTGCTGTCCTGGTTAAAGAAACCTCCTTGCTCATGGAACACTTTCGTTGGAAATCGTGTTTCTGAAATCCTAGATAAGGTTGGAAATCAAAATTGGCAACACATCGATTCAAAAGATAACCCAGCAGATGTAGCCAGCCGAGGATGTAGTCCACAAGAACTGGAAAACCACAACCTATGGTGGTTTGGACCCTCATGGTTAAAATTGCCTAAAAATCAATGGCCGATACCAACACAAACAGGTGACACAAACTTAGAAGCTAAAACTGTAAAAGCATTTACAACCACAATACACGAAGACCCATTAAATCGATTTTCAGACCTATCACGCGCCTTTCGAGTGCTTGCTTATGTCATACGATTATGGAGAAATACTGGAAGCAACAGAACCCATCTTCGCGTATCTTCAGTAGAAATCACACGAGAAGAAATAGATTTCGTCAAACATAGACTCATCATATGGACTCAACAAAATCATTTTCCAGATGAGTACAAACATTTGAAACTCAAACAGAAAATATCCCCACACAGCAGTCTTTTGACCTTAAATCCCTTCATGGATCGCCATGGCATTATTAGAGCCAATGGACGACTCGCGCAATCACCTGCATTAACCTACAATGAGCGTTACCCAATATTGCTACCACATAACTCGAAGCTATCACAACTCTTAGTGGAATTTACACACAAAATTACTCTTCATGGAGAAAACCAACTAATGATTCGAGTATTACGCACAGAATATTGGATATTCAGATTGAAACCCTTGGTCAAAGGCGTAATTCACAATTGTAAAACGTGTGTTTTGTACAAAAAACAGACGCAAAATCAAATCATGGCTTCATTACCACCAGAACGGACAACATTATCAAGACCCTTTGCTACAACTGGATTAGACTACGCAGGACCTTTTGACATCAAAAATTTCACAGGCCGAGCGTATCTCATTACAAAAGGGTACATTTGCATATTTGTATGCTTCGCCACAAAAGCTGTACATCTTGAAGCAGCAAGTGATTTATCGATCCAATCGTTCTTAGCAGCATTTTCCCGCTTCATAGGAAGACGTGGATGTCCCGCACTCATTTATTCAGATAATGGGAAAAATTTCGTCGGAGCAGCAGAACTACTCAAAAAAGACCGTCTAGAATTCATAAAGACTCTTCAAAATCAAGTGATCCATCATTTTAGTCATCAAAACCTAAACTGGAAGTTTATTCCCCCAGGAGCCCCACACATGGGCGGCCTTTGGGAGGCCGGTGTAAAATTATTAAAAACACACCTCAAAAAGATGATACCGAACTTGAAATTCACGTTCGAAGAGCTATCTACAATTCTTACTCGAATAGAATCGTGCCTAAATTCTAGACCCTTAAGTCCTGCTAGCGATGACCCAAATGACCTTAATCCATTAACCCCTGGACACTTTCTTATTGGTAGTGCATTACTGACCCCAGCTGAACCAGATGTAAGCAGTGAAAATCTGACTCTTATCAACCGCTGGAAACGCTTGAAGGTCATCTACCACTCATTTTGCCAAAGATGGAAGTCCGAATATTTGCTTGAACTTCAACGCAGATACAAATGGAAGATTCAGAGGGACAACGTTAAAATCAACGATCTGGTAGTCATCAAAAACAACAACTTGCCACCCAATGAATGGCAAATGGGTCGAATCATCAAAACATATCTTGGACCTGACCAGAACTGTAGAGTTGTCGACATCAAAACAAGAAATGGAGTCATCACCAGACCAATTACAAAAATTGTGGTTTTGTTTGCAAACTAGTATAACCCCTAATCATTTACATACACTAATATTGTTCTAACTTTATACTTACAGGTATGGCATCCCAACAATCTCAACGCCCCAAACATTGGCATTTTTCTTGCGGTATACGTTTATGTACATCATGGTGCCATATCTGTCAACAACCTCACAATGAGGATTCAAAACTTACCGACCCACAACCTACAAACAGGACCCATTCAAAACCTGTGGTAGATTTCACCGAGGCATGGGGGCCGGAATGTTCAACGTTCACATCAGGAAGGAACACCCTGTAAATTAGTTAGCGGTTCTTTTTTTATATATTTATGCTCTCTGTACTTTTTACATTTTTTCTTATTCTTTGTTCATTACAACTTAACATTAAAATATTTTTTTGTTCAGACAATCACTCTTGTTTCGATAGTCAAATAAAACAAACATAATTTTGTGACCCAACAAAAAAAAAAAAAAAAGTGAAACAAATTGGAAATTAAAACAAAAAGTGTGAACAAATAAAGACAGATATAAATTGAAATAAATAAAATTGTGAACAAAAAACATTGTACAAAAAAAAGAAAAAACTGAACAGAATAAAATTACAAAACAAATAAAACAAACAAAAATTGAATTTAAACAAAACCAAAGGCATTTTTATTTTAACACAAACAAAATTAAAAGAATCATAAAAACAATAAAAATCAAAAGACGAACCAGCGCAACATACAACATCCATCATTAAACAGTATTTTTTATTAATTTCTTAATTAATCTTATTTAATTACCTTGAAAATGAATGAAAATATCCAGAATTTTCTCATTAATTCTATAGCAAAAGCTTACCTAAAAATAAAAAAAATACGTTTCTTGTTAAAAACAAACATTTAAAAAACTTTATAAAATATTTATAAATTGCAAACAAAACTTTAAAAATTATAACAAATTCGAACATTTCATAGATTTGCTCTATATTTTTAACAAACATAGCAACTTAAAGTTGAAATGCCTTTCTAAAATTTTTAAGAAAACCAAACCCCCAATGAAATCAATATTAACTAACGAAAATAGAATCTGACCTTGATAAACATTAAGTTGGACTTGAAGAAAAAAAAATAGATCAAACTGGATAGGAAATACTAACGAATAAAGAAAGTTAATCATTTACAAGTTAAAAAATAAAATATTTTTTTCATTAATTTATTTTTTTAAGCAATTTCTGCTTAATCATTACTGGGCCAAAGACAAAATTTGGGTTAAAATCACACACACACACACACACACTTACGAGTATTTACATTGGCAGTAATGATGACTAAGTAAATTTTAAATTAGTGGGTACATAAGTATTTTCTATAATTTTTAATGAATTGAAAATTGTACAGCGTATAAAATCTTTTTTTTTACGAATTTAAAGCAAATATTTCTTTAATGGGTTAATAAGTTTTTGGCGAATCTTCTTCGCATATTCCATTTACGCTTTTATACATTAATGGCGTATGAATTACACGCAAAATATTCATAAAAAAAATAAAAAATAATAAAACGGAAATTGTTAATGAGAAAATGTATATAAAAGCGCCGTTTTAGCATTGTAAGTGCGCTACAGCTGGGTTCTTTCGAATTTTCAGTCGAAAATAATAAAAAACGACAATAAAAAAGCAAAATATGAACCGAAAAGTATGGGTAGCATAATTTAAAAAACGTTCATTTTGATTGAAAATAAATTCTCTATTAAGTTACATATTCATGGATTCCGTTTCAAAAAACCCCTTTCGTCTTTTAAGGCGTATTCCAGTATTCCACTGAGAGTAGAAAGGCTCGAAACAAATGGTAGTCAGAAGTACCATGACTATATGGCAGGGGTTAAAACTTCCGGGTGGTAAAACTTTCCATCCACTGTCTGTCAAATAGTTTTTGACCGGCCAGCATTGCCATGACCGAAAATTATCGCCTCTTATCTGATAGTAGTCGCCGTAGTCTAGTAGGTAGTATGTTGGCTTATTAGACGTAAAGCTCGGGTTCGTATCCCAGGTCAGACATCAAAACGAAATATGAAGAAAAATATTTCTTCGGCGACTGCCTCTCAGCAGATTTGTGGCAAAAACTCTGAGAGTAAATAAAATTGCCATGAAGAGCTTCTCAAAAATCTGTCATTCGGAGTCGACTTTAAACTGTAGATCCCGCCACTCATGTATAAAATTAACGCACACAACATAAGTGATGTGAGAAGCTAGCTCGTAATCCTGACTGAAGAGTTGTAATGAGCAATTACTCGTATGTATGTATGTATCTGATTGCACATTCACGCCATTTTTCGGCTAATTCTTGCTTTAAACGAGTTAATAGTTGTATTGTCAGGTCTCCCACGATTGTGTGTCTCGATTTTAGCAGCTTTTAATGGATCACATACATACATACATACATACATAATTGACCATTACAACCCTTCAGTCGGGATTACGACCAAATCAACTTTTTTGAGAAACTTTTCATGGGAATTTTACTTACACCCAGAGTTTTTGCTAGAAATCTGCTGATAGGAAGTTGCCGAAGAAATATTTTTGCAGATATCTAAGCTGGGTTTTGAATCGTGGCCACACGTCTAATAAGCCAACATTCTACATACTAGACTATGGCGACTTCTAATCATAATGAATCAGCCTATTGACTACTAAATGTTTCTAAACAAGAACCTCACCCCAACAATAGCATCATCTCAAAACCAATGATAAAAGCGATAAAAAAACTTGAAGAAGTGTCGGATAAAATGTACACAGCTCAAAGGCTACGTGTAGGTTAGGTTAAGTTGGAGTATTAGCTTTGATACTAAAGATCACTTGAGCATGCAAAGCTGCCCGTTTTGATGCCACAGGTAAGCACAGTACCTGTTCTGCTCATCGAAGAAGTTGGTAAGCGCAGGGGCTGCACACTAAGGAATAACTTTCCTATGCTAGAAACCAGCCTGAAAGTTTAATAAACGCAGCTATATCCTTGATATCAGTTGATGATAAGCTAACACGGAATGGAAAGCCAAATACTAAATCTTCAGCTCTCGAGAAATGGGCGTTGGCAAAGAAAGTGGATAACAGTTTCCTATTCTTCAGCAGACACACAAGCTCGGCAAAAGTCGTTTGATGGGAACTGGAGTATTTGTGTCTTTTATAACTCTGTGTCTTTTTATAACTCAATGACCTGTAAGCATGGCCCATGTGATCGAGATGATATTGCGATCAAGTTTGAGTAATTGGTTGGTACGCCTTCTATCCATCGTGGGCCAAGTGAGTCTGGCAAGAAAGGAAGATTTCTCATTGACCCGGCAATGTGTAAAAATAAAATGAATTTTTTTCACTCAAAGAGCCACTAACTTATAGAACTGCCTTCGTCTTATGATTTAATAGCTTCTATTTTGCTTAAAGTAGATCTTTAAGGTTTTGTAGATTTTCATACTAATTTCCGGCTTGTGTAACCCAAATGATTCACCATATTATTACTCATTGCGTAGGGTATTATATTGACAGTGTTCACCCGTTTGCTGGTTGCTTTCGTACAATTTCTTTTTATGTTCCGTTTCGTTTTAATGGCAAAAAATATAATGGCAATAAAATAACCGTTAAACGTAGAAATAATAAAATTAATACAAAAGAAAAGAAAAGAAAGAAAAATACAATTGGTTTCTTTGGCACTGACTGAAGTGTATGAGTTAGTCAAATGGCCTCTTGTACCCATATGGTAATAGACAATTATGGTCAGCAAAGAAAACATTTATGGTCACTGGTTGCGGCTCACTACCGATTCATAAAATCAGAAGAAAGAAAAAAAAACTTGAATATTTCTTTTAAGACCTGTGGTTTTGAAAAATCATTCCAGAATAAAACATGCATATTATAGATGGACGGACAGACGAACTCTTACTCACAGCAATATCTGTAACAATTTAAAAGATTTAATTTCCATTTCGATTTAAAAGAAAAGACAGTTACTTGCATGACTGGTGTGTGTGTGTGTGTGTGTGTGAAAAGCAATTCTATTGTATTTTCTCATTTGCCTTATTTGAACTGGCGGAAGAAGAAGACAAGAAAAGCAAAAAAAAATTCTTTCATTTTCATTTGTTTGGTTTGAGAAGAAAAATTTCTTTTTCATTCTCACATTTGACTCTGAAATTGTTTAATTGTATGTTTATTTTTTATTTGATTTTAAAATTCTTCCTTTCTGTTCTGTATAATTAAAATGGCAGGTTTAAAACGATAGAAAATCAAATTTCCATGGTTTATTAGTCTCACCTAAGATTAGCTTGTACAATACAAAACATAATGGAAAAAAAGGGGGTCATCAGAAGCCACAACAGAGAAGAGAATCAATTTTAAAGCATGCAACAACAAAGTTGTAGAAATTTTAATTGAAATGGAAGCTTCAATCGAATAACGTTCTGGGCAATTTAAATGTCAAGCGTGAACATATTTTTTCACACTTTTTCTTTTTCTTTCAAGCTTATAATCGATAGTCTATAGGTGGATAAAGAATTGGAAAATAAATTAAAAATTTTCCTCAGACCTTTCTCTTTAAATTCTTTTAAATTTGTATACCCTTTTTAATTCCTCAAAAAAAAAAGAAAAAATTCATTATAGTGTGGTTGTGGTTCATAAGATTTGCAATTCCTTAACTGTTGTAATAAATTGTCTTTGTTTTCTTTTAATTAATTTGCCAATTGATTGTTCGTTAGATGGATGGATTGATTGATTGATTTTCCTCATTTAGTTTTGTTAAACACCAACTTCCGTTTAATAGTCTCTCTATATAAAAGCCAATAGAGTTTAACCAACAAAAAAAACCATATTTATTTGGTTTTTGGCTTCATTTCGATTTTTATAGATACGCTAAGTAACTGGTAGAACATGTTTCTCTTTTGTTGAAATTAATTTAATAGAAAAAAAGCTACGCATTTATATATACAAATAAATAATTGATTACTTGTTTATATTTTCTAATAAATTGTCTATGAATGTGGTTATTTTGATTGTGAAATGATAATGATTATTAAATAAAAGGAATAACTAGAAATACAAAATGATCTGCAATAATCACCATCACCACTGATCACCATCTCAAGTTACCAGTTTTTTAATAAAGCAAGTGACAAAATTTGAATTCATTTAGTAGACAACTATAATATAAAACAACAGAGCACATTAAACGAATTCGTTGAAGCTTTTCATGAAATTATGTGTTTTTTGAAGAGGATATAAACTCCCGTCACCATGCGGAAATCATACCTACTTAGATGGTAGCTCAGCAAATTTAATATCTTACAATACTTAAAACTCTTAAGGGGTGAAAAGGGACTATATACAAAGAAAAGAGACTATATACACTTAAACGTTTTGACAAGGGACCATCAATTTCGTCTGCAAATGCAAACCCTCAAATGATAAAGATTGTTGTCAGTTTATTAGACATGAGCCCGTGATTGAAACCCCAGGTCAGACATCTACAAAACGAAATATGAAAAAATATTTCTTCGGCGACTTCCCCTCAGCAGCAAAAACTCTGGAAGTAAATAAAATTGTCATGAAAAGTTTCTAAAAAATTAGTCGTTATTAAACTGTTGGTAATCTCGCCACCTATGGATGAAATTAACATACACAACATGGGTGCGGTAAGAAGCTATGTCCTAATCCTAACTGAAGGATTGCAACAATCAATGAAAAAGCATGAAAAGTTTCTAAAATCTCTATACCTCCAGCTGTAGGTCCCGCCGCTCATGAAAGGAATTAAAACAAACAAGTCTTGTAATGAGCAATTCAGTAAGGTTTTGGTTGGCGGCATTATTGTTGTCTAATTCTACAAAAACATCTTAATTAAACACTCCGAAACAAAGTTAATCAATTTAAAATCCAACAAAATAAAAATAAGAACTTAAACATCATACAGATCACACAGTTTAAACTCTAATATCATTAATCAGACTCCCTTTGCAATGAAGACATGTTTTAATCGCTTAGAATAGTTACCATTGCCAAAAATAGTGGCTTTAGGTTGCGTAGAATGTACAATTTGTTCCAAAAAAATATTTCCAAGAGACATTTTTCCACTTCTATTTGTCCTTATTTGTAAAAGCTTTTTTAATAATTCAGATCAAATATTTTTTAAATAGAATTTCGTTTAAAAATTGAAAAAAAATCTTTTTTGAGCCAGCAAATTAAGTACATGTGCTTCAAGCAAAAGACTTAAGAACCAAGCGGGAACATGTTGCTAAAGCCACTGAAAAATAAAGTTTCGTTCTTAAGTCTTTTAATATTTTAAAGCAAAATCACTTAAAAAAAGAATCCAAATTATTTTTTGAAAACTTTTGTTAAAAATACATCACTTGAATAGAAAAAGTATTTTTTAATGATGAAATATTTTTGAATTGTAGTTTATGTGAAGGCCAATACAGCATATCAATATTATTTCAACCAAGTCAGTATGACTGGTAGTTGAGTTAATTTGTAACAACGTGTTGTCGTATTGTTTAGTCGCGTAGAGGTACTAAAATCTATTATACTACCTTCAAGATACTAGAGATAGGTTTTTCTTTTAATGTTTATTCAAACATTAAAGTCGCCGTAGTCTAGTAGGTAGTGTGTTGGCTTATTAGACTGAAGGCCCGAGTTCGAATCCCAGGTCAGACATCAAAACGAAAATATGAAAATATTTCTTCGGCGACTTCCTCTCAGCAGATTTCTGGCAAAAACTCTGAGAGTAAATAAAATTGCCATGAAAAGCTTCTCAAAAAACTGTCGTTCGAAGTCGACTTTAAACTGTAGGTCCCGCCGCTCATGTATAAAAATTAACACACACAACATAAGTGGTGTGAGAAGCTAGGTCGTAATCCTAACTGAAGGGTTGTAATGACCAATTATGTATATGTATGTTTATTCAAACAATAAACGTTAAATATACACCTTTATGAAGACTTTTTCCAATAGGCGTAGCACTTCCAAGAAACATTTTTTAGTGAATAATCCGCCACTGATTCAGTTTTTGTTTGTATAATCGGGACATTGCGGATTATAATAGAATAAAGGATATTGAAGTCTACTTACATTGTGGCTGGGAAAATCGTTACGTTGATACCAAAATACTAAAATACTAAATAGTTTAAGAAAGTCGCCTATACGCCGACATTACGTTTTCAAAACAAACTGATACACTTTTCATGAAGAAGTTACGCTTAAAAATAACAGAATCCAATCGAAAATTTCCAAAAACCTCGCTTTCTTTTTTAACACAATTCGATCGCATGAATCCGGCACATATTACAATGCAAAAGAGCAATTTTCATAAATTTTTCTTCAAATTTTTACTTAAAAGGAAGCTCAGCTTTCTAGGAACCACTTGGAATTGGCTCTTTTGACAGGGTACTTTAGACTCGAGGTACACTTATTCCGAATGGGGATTGTTAAGAGTCCAACACGTAAACTCTGCGATGAAGGGAATGAAACATCAGAACACATTCAGGCAGGGAATTGTCATTGTTAACACTAAGTAGCATCCTGAAATTTGTCAAGGCATTAAGCTTGGAGCGCTAAGGAGCATACAATAGATAAGTTATGGTCACGGTACCAAGACACCTCCTCAAGACAATAATAATAAGATCAGCTTCATAAATTATTTAGCATTTTACAACTGAACAAGTTTATTTCTTAAGTCTTTTGTATGTTGAGTGTAAACATTTATATAACCTGTCTGTAAAGTGCATAAATTATAAACTTTTTGTTGTTATTGTTGTTGTTATTTCTTATATAACTTAACAGCTTTAAATTAAAATAAATGCCGAATACACACATTCACGCCAAAGTGTGTGTGCTCAGTTTTAACACTCGCCACCTTAAAACCGCACAAAATGATGATGTAGCAGCAATTAGTTATGCAGATGCAACAATGTTGCAAAGAAAGGCAAAAAGAAAGAAACTGAAAACAGTTATGGCTTCAAAATATTCAAACTGTTGAATGCAAAAGCATATCAACAGCGAGAAAAACTTAAAAACTTTTAATCGAAGTCAATAGCAATAAATTTTTGAAAAAATTTTGAACAGCAATAATCGCACAAAAAGGATTTTTTTTTTTATATAGAGAAGTCATTCAACCGAAAAGATGCTACAGTTTGTTTAAATTTGGTCAATTCATGTTGTTTTGCCGTTGCATACAAAATAATGTCATTAATTGTGCTTTAAATGGTGACATTAACCAGCAACCAAAAAGTTGGTGCAGAACAACGCTCAGCAGTGTGGCAAAATGTCATAATAAAACATTTTTAAGTTTAATTAGCTTTTGAAAATGCTCTGTATGTATATTTTCTATACACTTAATGTAGTTGCAAAAATTTTTAGTTCAAAATACTTACAACAGCAGAATGGCTGCTGTAGAAACAAGTTTTAGTGGCAGAGAAAATGAAAATTCCCCACCAAACAATTGTCGTTGATATAAAACTCATTAGACTGATTTATTTCGTTGTTGTTGTTTTTGTTGGAGTTATTGTTGTTGTTGATGGCAAGTAACTTTTTAATTGTTTTGAAGCAAACAGAAAAAAATGGAATCCAAATATTGATTTTGTCGAAACATTAATGTTTGCAAAACAAACAAATATTTTAACCACTTTATTTTGTGGCATTTGCAACATGGCTCGCTATAAGAGTGGTAAAGCTAATCATGTCCAAATATTGGCTGTCTCTTGATGCATGCAACATTATAAAACAGGTTGCATTTTGTTTCATTTTTTTTTAATGAACATTCACCAGAGTTAGAGCCTCATTATTTATGAATTTTAAATTCATTTTAAACTTTTTCCAACAGCATAATAAAATTATTTTTATCATTCTTTTACGAGCTTCATAAATCAAAGCGCTTCAAACATAATGAATAGCCAATCGATTGCAATGAATATTATGCTACTTCCGTTTGGAAGGGACAAGTAATAAAAAATATTGTTTGGGACACTGTCATCGGATATAATGATGAGGAACTTTGGCATATTAAGTTATAATGTTATTACGAGAAGTAATGCTTTCTAGTTGTAAATTATATAGAGAACGAAGAGTTTCTTTTAATCACTTAAAGTATGTTTCGTTGCAATTACACTCGGTCTAATGTTTTTACAATATTTTTTTAAATTTTTTTAAAATAAAATTTGTTGAGGTCATTCAAAATAGATCCATACAATAAAACCGCAATTCATATATTTTAATTAGTTTTCCACGAAATTCAAAATCAGTGATTTGTGCGAATTTTGCGCTGGTGGTGTCATATTTCGTTGAGAACGACATGTGGATTCAAAAGGACGGCGCTATGTGAGGCACAGTTCATGCCGCAATGGATATCCTGTACGAACGATTTGAGAGCATGGTCATCTCGCGTGAAGGTGATGTTAAATTTGCAATTTCTTGTGGGGTTGTCTTAAGCCGTAGGTTTGTGTGAATAAACCACAACCTACAGCGGTCAAAGTGAAATTCTAACTGATTTATGTGCAGAATCATGAAAAATTGTGTATTTACGATGCGTTCTATCCAGAGAAGACATAACGGACATTTGAGCGATGTAATATTCAATACATCATGACATCAATAGGTGCTTTAGTTTTATACATCAGTGGCGGGACCTATAGTTTAAACTTGTCACAGAAAGACAGACTTTTTGAGAAACTTTTCATGGCAATTTTATTTACTCTCAGAGTTTTTGACAGAAATCTACTGAGAGGAAGTTCCAGAGTTATATTTCGTTTTTGTTGGAGATGTCTGACCTAGGGTTTGAACCGTGACCTCTCGTCTAATAAGCCAACACACTAACCACTAGACTAAGACGACTTTAAGTGTCTTATGAACGCCTGCTAATTAAATTTTTAAATATAATTTTATGGTTTTGCTACAAGCTGTAAATAAATGTAAAAGAATGAGTAATAAAAAGCAGAAAAAGGCATTACCGTTTCTAAAAACATGGCTTTTAAAAACCAGCTAACACTGTAAAACACAATAAAAAGCAACGAAACATTTCAAAAATATTGACGGTTTTGTTTTAACTATGACATCCAACTGCGAAATAAATCTATAAAAAAATGTTAAGCAGTTCAAAAAAATCATAAACGCGCCTTAAAAAAAACTTCAATGACTTTAGGCTAATCAAATAGCAGCAAAATTTGAATTCGAAATTCTTCTTTTATTGAAAAAAAAAAGGTGCTGAGCCTAAAAAAATATTAAAAAAATTAATTTTTAATAACTTTTAGGCATAATTTTCAAAAAATGTTCATAAATATCTACACAAACATGGCAAAAATTTAAATGTGTATACGCGACACGTAAAACTTATTATGGATGCCTGTAGAGCTTTTAAGATCAAAATAATTAATTTGAATGCTTGCAAAAGGCAACTTTCCAAGCTAATAAAAAGACAGACACAGACTTTAAAACAAATTTAATTGAAGTGCATAAAAATTAAAATCAATAAAGAATTTTATTTTTTCTTATATAAACCAGCAAATTTAAAAGATTTCCTGTGTATATACTTGCAGAATATTACATAAGTTCTAATGCACAACAAAATATAAATATATTTTAAAAAGGTTTCAAACTACTTTCAATTTATTTTTATGACTCATAAATGTTTCCCATAACTTTGTAGCAAACGAGTAGAATCTTTTATTTTATGATTCCTTTCTTTTAAACAAATTTAAATTATTCTGCTGTTTTGCATTACCGTTTGCTTACGTTTGTTGTTCACACAAGAAACATGTCGATAAACAAAAGACTTAAGAAACAAACTTGTTTTAATATTTTTTTCTTTTAATTTTTATTTCATTTGTTTCATTTCAACATTCATTGCCAGTCATTTCTGTTACTGTTTTTCGTCTTTTTATTTTCGTAATTATTTCCTGTCACTCTTTGGCCACCACATGTGTCCACTTTAATTATTTGTAAAATTGGCAACAATTTCCTTTTGCTATGTGCATTACAAAAATTCTTTTTTTGGTATTTTGGTTTCAATTAAAATCAAACAAAACGGATTGAAACAGTGAAATCCATCAAGTACCCCACCACCTATAATATGGCAGTTAGATTTCCCTTAAATTTAAACAAATTGTAATTAAAAGTTTAAATTGGTAATGGCATATGACCAAAATAAAAAATCAAAAAGCAAAGCTTTATAATGGCCAATAGCTTCATATGGAGTTCATTTTATGAAAATTAATCATGGTGGACACTTTTCCGACAACTGTTTTAAATTAATGGCAAGCATAAGCTGGCGATAGGAATATACGAAATGGTTTAACAATTAGTCATCCATTGTATTTGCTTATGGTAGGTAGCTAACGAATGGAAAAAGTGTCAATGAAATGAAGATTACCATTTCAGCTTAATTAAATTCATTAATCAATTACAATATAATACAAGGCAAGCACAATGTGGTGTTGTTAAACGAAATCAAATTCAGTATCTCGTAAACAACTTGAAGTTTTCAAGTCCAAATAAAATCCCAACAATTTGAAAATTTGTATAAATTTCTATGAAAGCAATATATTGCCACAAGACATCCTTAAAGTCACCTGAAATGGTATTAATTTCCATAGGAATTAAAAGACAACACAGGCCTCTAAAACATTACTCTATAGGAGTACCCATAGCTCGAGATCATATCGTAAGACTAGGATACGTTCTTCTTGGCACTGCTTAAAACAGTATTTTTTGTGTTGATTTTGGTTTCATGGATTCTTATGACTTTGAATAGTTTAATCAGATTTATTGTAACATTCATTCGGTTTAATAAAATCTTCGACTACATACATAATTGGCCATTACAACCCTTAACTCAGGATTACGACCTAGCTTCTCGCAACACTTATGTTGTGTGTGTTAATTTTATACATGAGTGGCGTGACCTACAGTTTAAAGTCGACTCGGAACGACAGATTTTTTTTGAGAAACTTTACATGCCAATTTTATTTGCTCATAGAGTTTTTGCCAGAAATCTGCTGAGAAAAAGCCGCTGAAGAAATTTTTTTTTATATTTTCGTTTTGATGTCTGACCTGGGGTTTGAACCGACAGAGACACATACACTTACTTCTTGAGCAACTTTATATCACCAGGCTTACTAAAGATTTAAATAAACGCATGCTGCCAAATCGGAAATGTGCTGCATTGTAAGTTAAGATATCTTTCAGATTACTAAACATATTTTGAGTGCTTGGCTAGTAACGGGTGATAATTTTTTCCGCTATTTGGTTTTTCTTTAGAAATTTTTTGGTATAAAAATACTTCGTAACATGTGCCAATGTCAACAATGCTTGGTAACTTTGAACTTTTCACTGAAAATTGATTAACACACAAACAATGCTTACCAATCATTGAATTTATCAATATTTATTCTATGTATTGAAAATTTTTCTTCACTTTTAGTTCTGGGGTTATGTCAACAAGCAGAATTGACGTGATTTGTTGTGTAGAGTAGGCAAGAAAGTTCAAAGCTAACAATGCAGTCTGAAAGTGGTATTGTTTTGTGCCGTTTGTGAACCGTTGGCAACATTGAGTTGTAAAGGAATACTAACATCTTTTAATCTTAAATATAGTCTTGAGTGACATGTGGTTTCAATTAGACGTGGCACAGTCTACATACACAATACAATACACAATACCTTAAACCTCTTGAAAGCCATTAATCGCACGTTTTGAAACTGTCCATTTAGCGCTAAGATCATGCAGTTTGCACTCATTCTTTGTGTGTTTTTCCATGAAGCCTAGTATACAAGGACATACATAACATACATAATTGGTCATAACAACCCTTCAGTCAGGATAACAACTTAGTTTCTCACACCACCCATGTTTAGGCTGATTAGCTTCAGATATTTTAAGTCAATTATAATGAGCAAACACTTATGTTATGGCTGTAACGGCATTAAAAGATGTCCAATATGAATAGACTGCACTGATATAAAGAGGGTGATTGATATCCAGTTAAGAAGATCTGTTTACGATTTTTGTAACTTTGGTCTTCAAACTTAAATTATAGGCTATACAAAAACGTTCCAAAATACAAGGAAAACATAGTATTAAACTAATAATACAAACACGTGGTATGAAACTCAATGTTTGCATTTTTATGCGCCAATGCCTGGATCTTATAAATCTAAGATGGTGCTACTTTTAGACTTGGCTTGAGAATGTTTGCATCTTTTTAAATTAATCATAACATAAGCGGCCTAAATAATACGCAAAAAAGAATTAAAGCCGTAAATGGCGAATACGTTTCATAAATCTTATGATATTCGTTTTTGGGCAATAAACATAAATTTCGGTCAAATTCCAATTCCTTTTTAAAAGCTTTTAAGAATCGTTTTTAAAAAAATATAAATAAAATATAATTTTTGTTAAAAACTCTCAAACGCTTGATTTTCGTTTTATTATGATTTGTAAAACTGAATGATACGTAAATGTGTTAATTTTTTGTATTTTTTTAACAAACACTTTTAATAAGCTAAGAATTTGCCTTTCTTAATTTGTTAAATTTTTGTTTGTAATATTTTTTAAAAAGATTCACACAAACTCTTTACATTTATAGCATTTTGTAATCAGCACACCCGTTCGAATTCTTTTTCATTATTTTCATTATGCAGCTTCATTCTCAATTATTGTTCATTCTCCCTCATTATTCTTGTTTAAGAATATTTGAATAAAAAAACCCCATTTTTTAATAAACGATTGTTTGTTTCTTGTTCTTTGTTTAAAGAAGCAATTATTTGAAATTATTTTTATTACTTGTTTCTCTTTTTTTTTTATTAAAAAAAAATATAAAAAACGCCAATATTCGTTGTACCATGTAATACTTTTAAAAATAGATTTTTTTTCTTCTTATAAGGCTTTTAACCTTTTATTATATTTTAACACTTTTTTAAATGGAATTTTATTTTTTTATACAGAATACAACATGATTTCTGTTTACTCAATAGCAATGCATATATTCACTGTAGAATGATAATGAATAAGTTAAGACCTTTGAAAACAGTAGCAGAAAATTTAAGCAAACATTTCACAGCTGCGCAAACCTTATGGAGATCATGCTAGTTTGCACAAGGCTTTAGACAAGACATGGCGTCAGTTATACATACATACATACATAATTGTTCATTACAACCCTTCAGTCAAGATTACAACCCAGCTTCTCACATCACCAATGTTATGTGTGTTAATTTGAGTGTCGGGACCTAGACTTTACAAACAACTCTGAACGACAATTTTTGAGAAACTTTTCATGTCAATTTAGTATTTAACAGAAGATTCCAGAGAGTAAGTCGTCTATAGAAATATTTCTTCATATTTCGTCATGTTCAAGATGTCTGAGCTAAGTTTTGAACCACGGGGTCTTGTATAAAATCTTTTAACATTTTTACTGTCACTTAATGTCAATTAAAGTATCCAGCTTTCTTCAAATGGTTAACTGTTTGGTCATGAATGCCTAGCTCATTAGGAAGGTACAAGCTGCTTATATGTTGCAGATTCTTGATAGCATCGACCTTTTGACAGATTAGTCGACCAGAGCAAATTACACATACATACATACAAACATAAATGGTCATTACAACCCTCTACCCTCAACCCGACCTAGCTTCTCACGCCACTTACATATGCTGTATGTGTTAATTTTATACCTGACTGGCGGGACCTGCAGTTTAAAGTCGACTCCGAAAAGTTTTCATTACAATTTTATTTTACTCTCAGAGTTTTTGCCAGAAGACTATGAGAGGGCAAACTTTTGACAAACTTTTCAAGGCAATTTTATTTACTTTGTTTTTGCCAGAAATCTGCTGAGAGGAAGACGTCGAAGAAATGTTTTTTCATATTTCGATTTGTTGGAGATGACTGACCTGGGGCTTGAAGCGACGCCTCACGTCTAATAAGCCAACTCACTACCAAATAAACTAGGGTGACTTCCAGAGCAGAATCCATACTTTACACAAAAATTATGAAATCAAAAACAAGGAAGCCATTCCACTGCAGTTAACGTTGGAAATCTTTTCACTAGCCTGCAAAGCCTTCTTGCATATCCTATACTAAAGAGGCCAACCGAATTCTGACTCATTTTTAAAGGTAAATAACTCTCCACAAACAAAGTTAGACTAAAAAGTCACATTAGGAGAAAGAGACATCTTGATGCCTACTACATCAATGATCTGAGTAATTTATCGAACATTGACGTCCGCAGTTTGAGTCGCTTCATTGTAAGCTCTAGGTGGTTCCAGGATTAGGGGATTGTTAGCGCGGACTGTGGTATCACAATGGGCCCCATGGGGCCTAAGTGTGTCCATCCAATTCGCTTGGGGGGATGGCCACTTATATCTACCTACCTACCTAATTCACATCTAGCTAAAGATATAGTGTTGCCTGATGAATTAATACTACCGAAGACATAACACTTTTAAGCCTTCTTCTGGCAGTTTGTATCTCGAATTTTTTCAAACATCAACATATATTTAGCAGCTTTAAACTTAAGTATTTAAAGATCTAAAAATATGTACATATGTATGTATCGTTATCACCTTTTTAACAGTCTTTCCATTCGAATATCCTACTTTATGGAAAACAGACAAAGTGTAATAAGGCCAACGTTACATCGACTTTGTGTGTGAATTTTGTTTTTTGTATTTCTTTTTGGCTAAACTAAGTCACAAAATCAAGTCCAAAATCCAAACCAGTATAAGCAGGAATTCTATAAATACCACAACAGAATTGTGTCAAAGCATTTTTGCTTTCGCACATGTTCTTCTCGTACCACACATATTTTTTTTCTGATTTGAAATACTTTTTCCAGCGATCAATCAATTGTGAACTTTTGGGAATAGTTAAGTAATTAGAACGTTAAGCGTTTAAATAAATTCGAGCAGACAGTCTGAAATGAACCGCAACCGTTTGATGTCAACACAAGCAAACAAAATTTTTAAGTAATTCGATGCAATATTTTCGAAAAACAAAACACCAAACTAATGAAGCTGAACGACTGACTGCCTATTGCAATTGACCGCAAACATGATTCGAAAGAATCTGTTTGTGTTGTGGACAGACATCTGAAGCAATAGAATAATGATCTGCAAGTAAACGAATGAGTGTAATTGTTAACTGGCAGTATAAAGTGATAACTTGTTATAGAGCAAGAGAGGCATTGTGGCATCAGACAGATCTAGTTAATATAACAACAACTCTTGTCTGCTTTAGTAATAAGAGCTGATCATAAACTGAACGCCAATTTATTTCCACTTGCAACACCAATAGCCAGCTACAACACTTTGTTGACTGACTCCTCTCTGAACGAAATACTGATAACAGCTGCCTGCAATGGCTAAAAGAAGTGAGAAAAAAAAACAAACGATATGAAAAAGAAGAAGCCGAAAAGAAAAAGAAAAAGGAAAAATGGCTAAAAGAAAAATATTGCAAAAGAAAATCAAAATAACAGTTCGATTCGATTGTTGGTGATTGTTAGCAGCAGTGGTGGTAGTAGTAGTATTACAACCGTTAAAATGAAATACAAAAAAATAAAAATAAAATAATAACAAAAATCAAAACACTTTAGTATTGTGCTCGCATTTACCATCCGATCGTAGCAGCAGTTGCAGCAGCCATGGCAGCAGCAACAATGGAAAAAAAAGTACGTTAAAATGTTGAAAAACGTAAAAGAGAAAGCAGGTCACTTGTATGACAACTTTAGGCCATAAGTATAACCAATACCAGCAATAAAATGAAAAAAAAAATAAGCAGCCAACTGTCTCTCGTTTCGTTCTGTTCCCCCAGCTCGCCCCAAAAAGTCGGTCTCTAGTGGTGTAGTGTTGTGGTTCAGTTGAGTCTTCAATTGTTTTGAAATATTTTACTACTGTCAGCCTATAGCTGATGCCGTTATTGTGACTGCGATTGTAATGACTGCAGCAGCAGCCATATGTAGTCGTTAACCGCGATGTATTCTTTGGTTTGCTATTGAATTTTTATGGTTTTCGTTATGGTTTTACGACTCCTCTAGTTTGTTGTATATCGGACTTGTGAAGGTTGTTGCTGTCTTGTAGGTTTATTGATCACCCATTTCTAATATTAACATTTTTTTCCAATAGCTATTAAAGGACTGTTGAAGATTCAAAAATTAAACGCATTTAAGTTTTCAATAAGATTTAGTCACTCTGTCAAATTGCCTAAAATCGGTAAATAATTGTTTCTGACTTAGATAATTGGCTTCAGCATACATTCGTAATTAATTTTAATCAAAATTTCACTGCGATGGAAAGGGATATACGCCAATACAAGCACAAACATCAGAGTGAGAAAAATTTATTTTCTTAATCTAATAAAGCGATAAAAGTACAGCAGTTTCTATATGACGATTATACGTACATAAAACTATTATGTCAAGGGCTCGTCAGACCCTTGAACTCTAAAAGAAAATTAACTACAGTGCAGTTGTTGTTGCTTTAGAAAGTTTAGTCAAATCGCGAATGTGTGGGTCATGTTGGACGTATAGAATTAATTACGAAAGTTATATACGTTTGACAGGTAGTGTTCCATCTGTTTATTATTCTGCTAAAGTTGATAAAAATATAAATATTTACTCAATTAGCGGCCAGGACGGTTAGGTAGCCTGAAAATAATAACAGGCCTTTCGACAGGACATTGTATATTCACAGAACATTTGTTCAAAATAGGAATCGACTCAAGCATAATATGTAGATTCTTCGATAAGTAGAATGAACCATCAGAACACACACTTGTACTCGTACTCTGTGCCACTCTAATGCATGTCAGAAGGAAACATCATGGTTAGTATCAAATACAACGCAGTCAACATACTGAAGTTTTTGAGAGTAAAAGAATTAGGGGAGGTATTATTGAGGTAGTTTAAATATGTTGGATGCAGTACAATAGATCAGTGCAATGGTTGCAGTAGTCTAGCACATCTTTTTGACAATAATATACAGAAAATTGTCGATAATTCGTAGAAAAAACTGTAGCAAAAGATTGATTAAGTATTAATATTGTTACGAAAATGGAAATGGTGTTATTAAAATAATAAACAAAAGCTCCAAAAACAAAACAATGGACTTGTTCACGTGAACAATGAATAAGTAAAAATATAGCAACAAAAATAATGGACTTATTTACATGATCAGCGAATAAACAAAAATATAGCAACAACATCAGTATAAAAAGAAATAAGGGGACAAAGAAATAAACAAGCAACAACAAAGTGCAGTATAAAATAGCGGATAGACAAATAAACAAACAACAACAACTCTGCCTGGACGAACATAAACAAGATATACAAACAACAATAATGAAAACAGCTTGTTTACATTTTTAGATATTTCTCGAAGACATTCTCCTTCAAGTGCATTCATCAGACTGCTGACCCTTGTTGATATAAAAGGCAAGACAGAGCAGGCAACGGCGATTCACTTCGTATTCAGTCAGTCGTGTGTGAAGACGACACGTGAGTTTCAGTTAGAATTCGGTCAGTCGTGTGTGAGACACGTCAGTCTTGTGTGAAGATCTCCGTATTGTTGCTTACAAAAAGGTTGTAAGCAGAGAGAGTATAACGAATAATTGTTATTGCGTACGCGGAAGAGAATCGTGTTTTGAAGCTCTAACGAACGAATGTGTAAAGAATAATAACAATTAAAGTAAATTGTTGTTGGTTAAGTCAAATCGATAAAGGTGGCACACGGCATTGTGCGAATAATAAAGGATTGATTTAAAATTAAACACATATTTATTTTTATTTTATTTGCAATCTACGAACACATATTTTTAACGTTTTTAAAAGGGTAAAAACGTAACAATATTTAAATTCTGTGGTGTGTTAGTGAACTACAAGTGAATTGAGACTATCGACTAGCGCTTTAATTATTCAAAAAATACTGGGGGATCACATAGCTAGGTTGTAACGTTAATAACTTTCTTACTCCTTCGTTTTATTACCACTCCTTTAACCAGTTTCTAAATATTTTAGAAATCGATTTGATTAATTGAAATCCATTTGGCAATTGGGTTGAACAAAAATTTAAATCTTATTTTGAAAAACATTATTCCAAGAAATATTTTTTTTAGTGTCAAAGAACTTTTTACAGATTTGACCAACACAAAAAAATCAGTTTCTCATAAACAAACATACAGATCTTCTGCCTAAAACTGTCAGTGTTTTTTCTTATGAATTAAGCCGCTTTTTAGCCAAAGGGCTTATTTTAATTTTGTATGTGATTTCAGTGAAATTCAAAATATAGATGGGGTATACAAAATTTCTTTTAACACGATCAGTAATCAAGCAGTGATTAATTATTTATTGTATAAGTATGTATATTACTTTGTTTGATAAGTAATTAAAAGCAAAAATGAATTTGAAAGATTTATAGGCTTTTTATTTTACGCATTTTACAAGAACTTAAAATCTTAAAAAAGATTCTTTTGAAAACACTTAACATTAGGAGGTGTTGGATAAGGTTCCACCCTTGCTTTAATAATTTTAAAATATTATTTTCTTTTTTATTAATTTTTTCAAACCATAAATTGCCTTTAAGAATATAAAAGACATTAATTATATAAACGAATAGAAGCAAAAAACAAATTTGCGAATAAAATTTATTTTATTATTGACCTTCAAAAAGTAAAACAAGATTCATAAATTAGAAAAGAGTGGAAAAAGAGAAGAATAGCGTTAATAATTTGCATACTAGTCAAGCAATTTTATACAAAATTATTGATTTAACAAGAGCGATAACACCAACAACGACAACAACTACAGATGAAATAAATCGTTAAAATTAATATGAAAAGTTAAGATTAAAATTGTTTAAAATTTCTAAAAGAATTCGATTGAAATCCGTAAAGGTCATAGAATTAAAAAAAAATTCAATAATTTACTGGAGTAAATGGTGGGGGGTTTTAAGTTCAAATCGAATACAGTCTTAACATTACCATTAAATTCGTATCTTAGTCCTCGTGGAGATTTGGGAAAAGCAGCATGTTTGAAAAATGTCCAACTCTGCATCACACTGTTTTATAAGGCACAGCAATTGGCATAGGAATAAAATTTTCTTACAAGACATGTTATTTTCTCCGGATACTCTTACATTTCAGTGCCATCTAAATAGTTACGTGTAATTGGTTAGGTATGGCAAGGCGGCGAACCCTTCCTGAAGGAAGATGTCCAATTTAAGCCAGCATTTAGACTCATTGTGTTGCCACAATTTATATACAACTCGGGGATCTAACATTAGCTAGAGGAAGCCAACTCGAGTCCAAAACAAATCTTCCTATCATGAGTGCTTCAGATCCCGAATAACCCCTACATGTTTTTCCCACTTGGATAAGGAAAATTGAACCCGATTAAGGTTCGTTAAGGCTATAATTTTCCTGTACAATGACAGTGTATGGTAACTGGATGATAATCTCAACCTGGTCATCACAATCTTACATGAGCACCGGTGAGATACTGACAAGTAACTACCTTAACCATCAGTAGTCTAGTTAAAATCGCTTGTAATTTAATTCCCAGCATACTTTAAGCTAGTTTCTTCTTTACATTTAAACTATTTATAACAGCGGTTCATCATCAATACAGTACTTCGATGGCTTCGAACTAATACCGTTCACATGAAACCAATCCTCCTTGTAAGCCACCTGTAAGTGTGTCATTCATATTAAAACTCTGCGTTCAAAAAATTTCTGGTCAGGCTATGGTAATTTGAATGGCAAATGTTGTTTTCATTATTAAGTATCGTATACGTTTTAATAGATATTCTCTGCTTAAAGCGATGATGTTTTAATCAACCTACGCTTTTGGCCTTGAAATTATTTCGAGTTAATAACGCATTTCCTTTCTTTAATGTGAACAACTTTCCAATAGACTTTATTAATAAAAATCCAAACAAAAAAAAAACTTTTTTCTTTTATTTATTTTTAGTTTAAAAAAATGTTTAAATAGCATTAGCATTTCAAATTCACACATATTTTAGGCATTTATAAAATGTTTAAGACTTTTTTTAAATATTAGGGGAGGTCATTAAAATTATTGCAGCATTTTTTGAGTTGAAAAAATTATTTAATTTTCATTTAAAAAAAACTTCTTTTGCGGTCAGGAGGTTTATGTGTCAATATTTTTTTTTTTAACAATTAGAAAATATAATCAGTTACATTATAATTAAGATTAATTAGCAAGGTATTCAAGTTTTGAATAATTTTTTTAAAAATTTTTGTTAAAAAAAGTTTGAATTTGAAAACAAAAAAACTCATTATTAGCTTCAACAAACCAATGGACACTTGAAACAACGAGGGTTGGAGTAAAAATTTCTATTTTATAAAATATAAATTATATACCCACAACTGTTTCACATTTCTACTGTTTTTATCAGGTTGTTTTTACATTAATTTGGAATATGTGCAAAGGCTTAAGACTTAAATTTCCAATATTATTAAAACTAAGCTAGGCCTAGAAATTATAGTCTATTGAAGTATAGATCTATATCTAAGAGTAAATTATACTCGAATATAATAATAATGGAGAATATATAATGAACTGAGTACTGGATGAACTGGGTAATATTGCGTATAGACTCTCCGTCTCAAATGTTAATGTCTCCTGTATGTGGCGCACCACGCCTATTACAAACACGAAATTGCAGACGATTAGGGGCATGAGCGCCTAATCATGGTTTTTGACGTGTTTTGAGGAAGTGTCTTCAGCGACTTTCTCTTAGTAGTCTTCTAGCAAAATCTCTGAGAGTAAAATAAAATTACAAAGAAAACTTTTCATTCGTAGTCAACTTTAAGCTGTAGATTCCGCTACTCATGAATAAAATTAACACACACAACATGGGTGGTGTGACTGATTGAAGGGTTTAAATGACTACTTAAGTAAGTGATAAGGTAATTACACTTTAAGCTGTTCCAATAAAGTAGTGTATACTTCTGGTGTTTCTAGCGTTGTAGATTTAACTGTAGCGTCATGCTTGTCATACGAACAAGTTTTTTTTAGTGTGATAGTATGGCCGATTCACCTTCAATTAATAACATTTTGTCTGCACATCCCACCAACCAATAACACTTAAAAACGAATATTGTTTCAAGGTTTCCAAACTGTCTCCTCTCTAATTGATTTGACTATTAAACTATTTGAGTTATCATGATGGTCATAAAAACTTTTGTGCAGAAAATTAATTAAAACCAGAAAATCATGATTAAATCTAACTAATCCATGCATGTATGCCTAAGCACTAAATGATTTCAGGAAGATATGGTTCACTAATGGAACCAAGCTATCAGAGAAGCATTAAATTAAACTAAAAAGTATAAATAAAGTTAAAAATATTGCATTTACTTTACAAAAACTGAATAAAGTAAATTCACACCTGTCTATCTGTTGTTACGTAATAAAACTTACTTCATTCAATTTCTATAATTTTGTTGTATAATGAATAATTTTAGTCCTTTATTAAAATAAATTAATTGCGATTTATTACAAAACAATTTTTTTAATTCAAAATAAACATTTAATTTTCATAAATTGTTTTAAATAATAAAACATGTTGTTGTTATACAATTAAATTATTACAATTGTATATAAAAAAATTGTAAAATAATTAATATTTATGTTTTTGAATAATTATTGCATTAAATGAAAAACAAATAAACACATAAGCAAATAAATTTAAAACAGTAACAAACAACAAAAAGATAAAATGCTGTAAAATTGTATAATTATGATTGTAAACAATACAACAAAATGTTTTTGTTTTAAGTTGCTGCACTTGTTTTAGATTTTATTTCTTGTTTAATTTTTCTTAATTGCTGTTGGCCTATAACACAACAACTGTTTTGTTTCAAACATTATTGCCGTAGATCTACCAAGAAAAAGTGTAAAAAATAATTTTCAGAAAAGAAAAAAAAAAAACATTAAAAATAAATCCAGTTGCATAGTGTTGAATAAGAAAATTAAGCAATAATTTTGAAGTTGCATATCAAAAACAAAAGAGCAACAATACAACAAAGCTACGAGTAATGCACTTGTAGTGGTAGTATTATCAACATACATACTTGCAAGTAAATAAGACTACAACAGCAATAGTAATACTCATAACAATAATAACAACACCTGTCAAAATTTTATCTTTGTACCACATTCATAATGACTTTGTTTATAAATAAGCATAAGAACACACACACACTTAAAATACTGTTATGCTAACAACAATAATTATAAAAAAACTTTTAATAGGCCTTCTCTTTTTATTGAGATCATACACACATACATATCTATGTATAGGTTTAAATATTTGTTTATTCGTTCATGTTTATACTCTACAAACGGATAATTAATTACAAATGACTGTATGACTTGCATGTGATTTATATACGTATGTAAATGTGACAAGGTTTTGTTACTGTGTGAAAAATTGACAAACGTAGTATGTATTGTTGTGTGCATGCATATAAGAATAATTTCTATTGAATTCTTTTATTGGTTTTGTGTTTTTCTTTTTTAATCCGCAGTGTCTCACACAGCACACTTTACAGTGCAAAATGGAAATACTTGCATTCATCCACAGATGTTTATTAATTAATAATTTCTTTTTTCTGTCTTTATTTTTATAACATTACATAGCTTTTATTTTTCCTTATTAGTGACTATAAATTATGACAACACGATAAAATTTTAATGCCCTTCATTAAGTCACAACTGATGATAGTATTCCTATAAAATAATAAAATATTACTGTTCACATATGTACGTACGTGACGTACTTATCTACATACAAATATATACATACATACATCAGTAAGCTTAGTAATAAAAAAAAATCATGAAGAGAAATTTTATAATGTAAGAAGATAAATATTTACACAGTATTGTTAACTGCTTATAATTATAAAAATTTCAATGCCCCAAAAGTGCGTAAGTATTCATTTCACTTTTTCTCTTTTTTTGTTTGACGTAACAAACAATACAATAAGATTACTTAAACAGATAATTTCTTTTGAGAAATTCATTATTTATTATTACACAAGGTTTATATTTATATTCATGACTGCACACTAAGGGGTTTTCAAACTGAATACATATTAAGGAAGGAAATAAATTTCAATACCGTGTTTTCGGTGTAGGAAGGAAAAAACGGCATGTCAAACTACTGAGTACATTATTACAGATACAGAATTAGAAGAAAAATATGGAAAGAATACATTACTAATCTATAGAAATACATGTATAAACATTTTCTTGTTTAAATAGATCAGATTTAGTTTTATTATTTACTGAAGAGGAGACCTAGTACTGTGATCATAAAGTCTATTGAACTCCACTAAAATTTTGCAGGTATCCCTATTATGTCTTCTCCAATTCTTGTGCCCTGACAATTCCCTGCCTAGTACTAAATATGCTTCCAGCTGTTTTCATTTGGCTTTAATGCCCCACACGTTCCAAGAGTGTGATTCGATAATTCATTATCATCGTCACAGAATCTACATTTTTTGCTTGTGGCAACCACATTCTAAATAAGTGTACCCTGAGGAGTTTAGCTCTATAAGCTAAATTATTTTCTCATTTCCGATCACTTCTTGATGACTAGGTACCCATACAATATGCACTTCATCAAGTCTGAAGTAATTGTTAATCACTCTTTTCCATTCCACCACAGTCCTTGACCCCGTAATCCTTGATGCTATTGCCTTAACTGTTATTTGATTATTGGTGAAGATATTTAAGTACATTTATGTCAAGTTTACCAACATTTTATTCGTCCAAATTATATACTCTTCATGTTCAAAGCAAAACGTGTAACAAGAAGTCCTGGCAGGCATCTGTGTCATGTTTCCTTATGATGCTATTGCCCACGATTGCTATTTTAAGCATCCTGATGGATTTATCCACGTTAAGAGAGTATCCGTCCAATGTCCTAATTATATTCTTGTGATAGGATTTACGGCTGTGGGTGATCTATTTCCACATAGCCAAAAGAAGATACGACGTGAATGCCCTCTCATACTGCGTACATATATGAATTGATTGAATAAAGAGTATTGTTGCCCCGAGATATAATGTCATCTTGGCGCCGCTTAGCTGCTATACAAACAATATTAAACTAAATTTAAATTTCAAACAACCTAATTTAATTTGCTTTTGAAATTATAGAAGCATGTTTAATTATTCAACATTACCTGTAATATTAAAATATTCCAAAAAGCACAGTCTAGTAAGTCGAGACTTGACCCACATATGTACATATGTAACTGTCTGTTCCAATATTTAATTTAATAAAATACATCCTACACTTTTATTTAAACCCAAAAACATCTGTCGACAATTAGTAATATAAACGAAGTTATTAAGACTACACTACACCTCCATTTGCCAGCATGTCATATCAGATTCGATTACAAGAATCATTAATAGAAATATTAAAAACAAGAGAAGTTGATATTCCAAACTGTACTCAATTTACGGCCTACACTTAATATGTGAAACATACATAAGTTCAAACTTGAGTCGGAGTTAATGAAGAAAATAAGAAAACGAGTTCATTTAAATACCCCTACAAAGTAAATGAAATTTTTGAGACATTTCAAATAAAGAGTCTAAAAAAATAAATATTTTTTCTTTGTTTTGAGGTGATGAGTCAATGTTAAACAAAAAGATTTCTTTGATTTCTTTTAAAATATTTGTAAAACCGCCAAGAGGAAAAACATTTTTTTTTCGTTATTTATTTTGTTATTAGCGTTGTTGCTTGTAACAATTTTTTTTCCTGTCAATTATTTGTCAATACGTCAAAATATAAACTTTTACATATTTTTGACAGTTATGCGTGGTAATAATCTTTATTTATTAATTGTTAATAATATGCCAGCGTATAAACAAAATTTAAATATATTTTTTTTTTGCCTCTTTTCAAATATTTGGGTCACAATTAATTTTTTTAACAATTTCTTTGGCAAATTTTCATTTCATACATATGTATGTTTTTATTTTCATTTAAATATTTTCATTTATTAAATATGTACATATGTACACAGGCCCACAAAAGTATACATACGATTAACAAATTGCAAAAATTTCTGAACCAAAGCAAAAGACCGTCTTAAAATCGAAGCAAGTTGTCAGACAATTACGAGCCCTAACCACTATTAATTCGTACACCAGGTATTTTTGTTTCATATGCCAATATTTAAAGTTCCATATTTTAGACATATTTAGACTCCTTGGGAGTTACATTTTCTGAAAGCAAATTTTATAAACTTTAATTCTGCATAAAATAAGTTATACACGTTTGGATAAATTTATTGAAAATATAAACTAAAGCAAAATTTCATTGTTTTTAGACCAAAATTATCTGACCATTGCTAACTCACTATTTTCTTCTACCATCTAACATTTCTTTATTTTTATTATAACGGTACATTTCCCTTAGTTATAATTTAGCAAAAGCACCACAAAAATTAACTTAAGAATTAAATTATACACTGTACGAATTAATGGTGGTCAAACAGTGTTTTATGAAAATAATGGACCTTGGTTTCAGAATGTGTTTTCAAAATATTTACCCCAATATATACAAATATATTTTATTAATTTAAAGATTACAGAATTATCTTTCAGAAACAGTAACTCTTAAGGCGCAGTCATTACTATTCTCTAAAATAAGTTATATTGAATATTGATAAATGAATTTTTTTGTTTTCTAATATTTTTATAATTTTATTATAACGGTATATTCTCAATTATTTCTAATTTAATTTTTCAAACCGCTTTGGCAGGAATTTGCACACCCTGCTAAATTAATGTGGTCAGATAGTTTCGGTCTAAAAACAATGAAGTTTTGCTGTAGTTCGTGTTTTCGATACAATTATAGAATATGTTAAACTTACTTTATATGAAATTAAAGATTATAAAATTACCTTTCAGAAAATGTAACTCTCAAGGCCTTGTCAATATTATTGTCCAAAATATTGAACTTTAAAAATTGGTATATCAAACAAAAATACCTGGTGTACGAATTAATAGTGGTTAGGGCTCGTATAAAGATTTTCAACGAAAACGGATTGGTTAAAAAATTTCTGAAATTTGTTAACCGTATGTATACTTTTGTGGCCCTGTGTATGTACACAATAACTAAGAACCTCTTCATATTTTCCCGGTGTACGCGTACTACATTCCTTGCAAAAGCTTAGCTTACTCTCCAAACAAAAAAAAAGTGACGAAATAATTTTTATTTTAAAAATTAAAAAAAGAAAATATTTTCAAGTTATTAGCATAGTTTTCCTTTCGCTTAAAACAAATAAAAGTTTCTAATTTTGCCCAAAAAATTTAAAAATAAAACTTAATAAGGAAACAAATCAATAAAAAAAACAAAAAAAAAACTTTCATTTCATTGTATGCAATCACTTGCGTTATTACGGTTATGGTACACACTGTTGTCAATACCTACCAAAATATTTTAACAATGGCGTACAACAAAATAACTGTTCTTTTCTTTTTTTCTTTTCATAAAAACAATAACGCAACCATATGAAGACAGCAACCAAAAAAAGAAAAATAGAAAATCAAGCACTTAAATAAACAACCAAACAACCAAATAAAATGTAAACAAAGCTTAACAATTACAATACAAGAGAAAATTGAAAATGGAAAGAGAGCCAAAGAAACGGTATTAATTGTTTTTATTAATTTTCAAAATAATTTATAGGCTTTTGAACTGTTTTTCTGTTTATTATTAATTATGAATTGTATGGACACATGCACAACAATATATGTACCTGTCTATACAAAGATTAATTTATTAATAAATAAATTGTTATTGTAAAAGGTGTAACAATAAACATTTTCCATTTGCATCTTGGCGTGCATGCATGCCATTTGTTAGGAAGAGAGAGAGAGAGTTAGTTTTTACTCATAGAGAGTGTTAAAAAGAAAATACGGGATTTTTTCATAAGAAACAGGGTATTGCATAGAAAATAAGTACAATTTAATATGCACCATAACATTACTAAGCAGTTCCAGAGAGAGAGAGAGAGAGAGTGTGTAGAAATAAAAATGTGATTAAAAAACAATTATTTTAAATTTTTATAAAAATATAACACATACATACTTATACTCATGGAAATAAAGCGTGCAAATTTTAAAAATAAAATGGCAACAATAATAATGAATTGTTTAATAGTAAAACGACTTTCACTTTAAATACAGAATAAATATTAAAAAGCGTTTCAAATCAGTTTAATCCAAATTTTGTAATTAAAAACAAATAAAATTATTTAAACATTAGACATACATACATACATACATACATATGTATACACATATTTATGTATGAAAACCACAAAACGTTTATAAACCGTGTAACAAAATTGACGTTACAAAATAGCACTCGACCAGTATAATTTAAAACAAAAACACTTGTCTGCACCGTAATTTATGTAGCATAATATATTTACATATTTAATCCTTTATTTCTTTATGCAACTTAGGGTCGTAGCAAAGTATATTCTCCATGTTCATATTATTACTTTTGCTTTGATATTAATCCACTAAAAAAGTGTTTCCAATTAAAAAAGTTATTTGCTATGGCAGGTCCTAGAAAAATAGGGTTGCCATCTATTGTTGCATATAAACCAAACCCTCTTTGAACATGTATTGGGTGTAGTACAAGAATCAAGGTACAAAAACCTTTTTAAAGATTTCAAAGTGGTAAACTGAATGTAAATATGGAGTTATAAGCACAAAAGAAGTATTTGCGGAGAATTGTATTTTATTGCAATTCTTTGTGACAGTTCATGAGCATTTTGCTTCCGCAGATGGCAATTTTCAAGTTGTGTATGGAGAGAAAGAAAACTTATGTCAGATATATTGATCGACACTTAAAGCAAACCATATTCTAAAGGCTTATTTAGGAACATACGGCAAAACTGTTTCTATTTAAAAATTTTGGAAGAGTACTAAACGATACTCTAAATTAAAGAGTTCTATTGGTAGCCCGAACTATTGTAATAATTGACGTTAGAAAAAAATATTTTCAGAGCAGTGCAAAAACTTCTAAAGACCAAAAACTCGTATGTGGAAAATAGTCAAATAAGGAAACTGACATCTTAATCAAATGCCCAAAGAAATAACCTGTTATTTGTCAGTAGAATCGGCATCTATCTCCTCGCCAGCATTCATAAGTAGAACAGAGCCAATACGAAAGGTGATTATTAAGCCAATATCGAAGGTAATAACATGCCCTATTTATCTGCCAACTTCTAGAATCTTGCTGTTGATTTGTTATTGTATGCCGTAATTTCTTTGTTGTTTTGGTATTGTTTCTTTTTCTTGTACTTTTTGTCCAGAATAAACATTTAGCGTTTCTTTATTCAAAATTATTATGTGTTCCAATTATTTACTCCCAACACTGTATAGTTTTATTAAACTCTTAAATAATACCTGTTTTATCTTCCTATTAAGTATGCACATGTAAAAGTAAACTCCTTAACAAAGTGTTAAACTCTGTAAATACAAATAACGATAATTTAAATTATTATAACAAAAAAACCCCGTGTTAAACTATTGCTCTCTCTTAATCTTATGTTTACATTAGTAGTTTACAAAAGAGAAAACAGAAAATACTATGATAACAAAAGTAACGGTATCTATTAACACATCATACAAGAAAGATATTGCAACACTTGCATACAAACCAGTACATACAGAGTGAGATATTATGGTTTATAAATCTTTTTTTTTCTTTCAATACAAATAGTTTTGTTGACAAGCCACTCAGTGGTAAATACAAACCAAAAAGTTAAATTTAAAATAAAAAATGATTAATTAAATTGCAAAAGTGTTGCTCTTATTGTATATCCGCCTAATTTTCTTACTTTACTACTGTGGTGATTTTGTTCAACAGCAATTACTTGGTGTATTGAAAAGCAAACAATGAAAACGGAATCATTAAATTGTCAACAATTTAATTTGTTATCCATTTGCGAAATTTCAAAAAGATTTTTTGTTGTTGTTGTAGTTAGTGTTTTTTTTTTTTTTTTTTGTAAACAGAATTATGTTGCCAATTTAGTGGTTGTTTAAGAAAGAAAAAAACATGGGAATGTTATTGTTGACACAGTATTTTCGCTTAGAAATATTTTGTAATGAAGTATAAAAATGTTGAAATTTTTATTTTACCAGGAAATATAAATTATAGCAAATATTTAAACAAAAAAAAAAACAGAATAAAATCACAGAAAAAATGAAAGACCAGCACATATCTTTAGTATAATTCGCAAAGACGCTAAGTCCACTTTTTTCTTAAATTGAGATTTTAATGCAAAACGGTAACATTGTACATAATACATATTTTACAACAACAAAACATTTCATTATATAGTTTAAAGTGGTTGTAATTTTGTGGTTTGCAAAAGCGCTAAGTC
Organism: Sarcophaga caerulescens; assembly: GCA_927399465.1. Taxonomy (NCBI): domain Eukaryota; kingdom Metazoa; phylum Arthropoda; class Insecta; order Diptera; family Sarcophagidae; genus Sarcophaga; species Sarcophaga caerulescens. The sequence continues at coordinate 40,927,552 of OV656873.1, read as the reverse complement.
CACAAAACTACGAAAAATATTAATATTATTAATTAATTAGTAATAATAATAATAATTAACACTATTAGTTATTAATATTAATATTATTATTATTTTGTAAAAATAATTGCGTTTAACAAGTTTACAAATTTTAAAAACTGTAAAAGCTACAATGTTTTTTGTGTCTCCTGTAAAATTTGAATAAAGGGGCTTAACACATTTGCGAATTATACTAACGATATGTATATACATAAGTAGTTGCTTGTGTCACCACGAATTCGTTATCAAACAGTAGTCAACCATTTGAATACAGTTGGAATTGTTCAACAGCTTTAACAAATGATTGATTCTAATCTTTACTATCAAAAATTGACGAAATTGATGCCAGCAATTCAATAAAAATGGCCAGAAACAGACAAGATGTTGTCGTGATAATGCCATACCACACGCAGAAACTTTGTTTAACTAGGAAGTTTTGATCGCCATTTGTTCTCTCTTAATGGTGGAAATTTAAATTCCGTAGAGGCCTGCAAATTGCAATTGGATCAACTTTGCACTCAAAATATTAAAAAGTTTTACTCTGATGGAATAATGATTTTGCCTTAAAAATTATTGATAATAACGCCATATATTTAGTGTAATAAAGCTCGTTTCAAATTGGTCAAATTTGTAAACGAATTTTACCAAGCGCCTTACATTTAGGATTTCCTTATATCGAACTTTCTTTGCTAAAATTTTAAAATCCGTTGATTGTTATGTAAATTAATCGTGAGTATATTTTCTAACGACAGATGAATTTCAAACATAAAAGTTCCGATTGTTTTTGTCTTTTCATTTTTTTGTAATTTATGGTGAATCGATTAACAAACATTTTATTATCACACGAAATCTAACACACCCTAATTTAGTAACTGTGCATATGAGTAACCTACAAGACCTGTATTTTTTATCAGAAGAAATTCGAAAAAAGAAATGAAGATTTTTGAAACCGACAGCAGCATTAAAAAAAATAAAATTTCACAAATGAAAGTGAAATTTCAAAAAGAAGAAAAATGAGAGAAACAAGGAATGAAAGAAAAAAAATTGGGGCTTTTTATGGAAATAATTAAATGCCCATCACGTAAAATATGTTGAACTGATTTGAATCGAACTTGTAAAGGTTTTCAAAAAAACAAAGCAACAAAAAATTTGGTTTCTTTCTACAAAGAAATGGCTACTAAGAGAAAATTATCAGAGGAAGAAGAGTAAAGCAATACACGGCTGAAACTAAAATAAAATCCAACTAAAGAAAAAAGGTCTCATCGTTAATTTTTGTTTACGCTTTAATTATTTATTTGAGTGTAAATACATAAATAAATAAATAAATATTTATTATAATCATTTATTGTTGTTTAACACATCCGACGAGTATGAAATTACATGATTTTTCAATTTTCATTTTTTTTTTTTCAAATGAAAAGGAAAGTGGCACTAACTATTGAATTGTGTTATAATTTTTATTGTTTCTATATTCGAAAATTAAAGTTCCCTTAACAACCGAAAGAAAAATTATTTAATATTTCATCTTCATAAACTGAAATCGTTTTTATTTTATGCGTATTTTTTTTTTCATTTCTTAACTTCTCTTGTATTTATTCCGTGCAATTGCTATTGTTTTAGTTTGAAAACATTGTTTTGGTGTTTCAAATTTTATTTCATATTCCATTTCCTGATTTGCAAAAAAAAAAAATAAATAAAAAAGTATACATATGTATTCCTTTTTAAATGCAAACCACTTGATTTCTTTAATGAATTTCAAACTGATTTAAAGTAATTCAAACTGATTTATTTGAATTTTTGATTAACGCGTTTATATCTGCATTTTAAAATTTTGGTACAAAAAAAAACCAGGAAACATTTTTTATAAATAAATGGCCTTAAAAAAATACTAAAAACTCTACTCATAGACTCATAAAACAAATGACATTATTTCGATGGAAACATTTTTAATTAAGAACATACGAAATTAAATTTATAAAAATAGAATTTTAGGAATTTTTATGTAAAACATATCGTTAGTCTCATTCGCAAAGGTGTTAAGTCCACTTTTTTCCAAAATTGAGATTTTAATGCAAAACGGTAACATTATACACAATACATATTTTACAACAAAAAACATGTCATTATATAGTTCAAAGTTGTTGTAATTTTGTGGTTTGTCAAAGCGCTAAGTCCACAAAACTACGAAAAATATTAATATTATTAATTAATTAATAATAATAATAATAATTAACATTATTAGTTATTAATATTAATATTATTATTATTTTGTAAAAATAATTGCGTTTAAACAGTTTAGAAATTTTAAAAACTGAAAAAGCTACAATGTTTTTTGTGTCTCCTGTAAAATTTGAAAAAAGGGACTTAACACCTTTGCGAATGAGACTAACGATATTATTTCTGCATATAATACACCATTTCCAATTGAAATGTTTACACCAGATAATTGATTATGCCTCTATCATGAAAAATCTTCCCGGTAATCATTCGCTTTATAAATGGGTTGATTTCGTACCATTTTAGCAGGGAATTGCAAGTGCAAGATTGTTTAATATTTTCACTATTAACCTTCACTGTTAAACCAACTTTTTTTGTAACAGCTTTGAGCATATCGTTAACAATTGTTTAATGATGAACGCCTAGTTACCTAGTAGCTATAAACTTGCTATCTTAAGTTTTTCCTAGATTTCATCAACATCTTTAATAGTTGGACGAAAAGAGGAATTTACATATTTAACATCAAAATTATTCGATCGAAAACGTACAAACCATTTTGCATTTGCTATAAACTTCACATTTTTTTAGCATCCTGCGTCAGACGCAGATAGCTTTTCTTATGATATTATTTTAATGTCTATGCTATAGTGTTTCCTAATCACTTTTAATTTCTTATCGGCCAATACCATATACACCTCGGTTTACGCGGAACTCGGATTACGCGGTTTCGTATTTACGCGGTTTTTAAAATGAAGAAAAAATTTGTTTATTTATATTCTACTCAAACTGAAGCTAATTTAACCATTGCACAATCTAATGAGATGACTTTATCCAGTGATGAGTCGGAAATCATAGAAATTCGTAAAAAAAGACTTGTTGTTGAAAATGATAACGATTAAGGTAGGTTAAAAATTTGATGTTTTGTGTAATGAGGTACATAGTATATGTACATATATGTATTTTTTAATGGAATAAATGTTTGTTTTTTTTTTACTTAAATCATACTTTAATAAATTATTAACAGTATAAAACTATATTTTTTTTTTAATGAAAAAGTTTTTTTACAGTAGGTATTCCCTTTACGCGGTTTTTCCATACAAAAATGTAAATTTCGATTTACGCGAATTGGCCAGGAACGTATCTACCTCGTAAATCGAGGTACAGGTGTATTTGAATTTTGCAATTCTTGCGAGTATAAAGACCTTAACACTTTGACTGCCACGATAATTTTCAGAAAACTGGCCAAAAATGACCATTTGATTTAATTTAGGTTTAGTGAGTACGAGATAACTCGTAGTTGGCACCCCAGAAGGGAATACAATCTACCAGTTATCTCATATTTCAGAACTTTCGTTACGTCAAAAAAAATTCAGTAGACCACCTAGATAGTGCTTTCATATTGAAATTTATGGCTCAGAGTTGTCATGTTTGTTTTTGCCCATAAAAATAATGGTAAATAAGCACATGAAATTCACATGCTAACATTTTCTCTTTAAATCATGTGGTAGTCTGCTATCAATGGCTGTCACACACGAACTAAAGGGTGCTGCTTGTTCAAATTTTGACAAGTAGTCGATGAGACAAGCAAAATGAAATTGTTGTTAAAGTGGCTTCAACTAAAGTACAAAACGGTGCCTAATTGAGCAGTATCTATAGGTATACTATATAGTAGGTACTTTACTTGTAAATTTTATTGATAATCAGTTTCAAATTAATTTTAATTCGAATTCACACTGGAGAGGGGAATATTATATTCCCACATTCATACATATACATAATTTACATAATTGGTCATTACAACCCTTCAGTTAGGATTACGACCTAGCTTCTTACACCACTTATATTGTGTGTGTTAATTTTATACAGGAGTGGCGGGACCTTCAGTTTAAACTCGGCTCGGAACGACAGATGTTTTTGAGAAATTTTACATGACAAATTTTATTGGCTCTCAGAGTTTTTGAAAGAAAGACGCCGAAGAAATATTTTTTCATATTTTCGTTTTGATGTCTGACCTGGGGTTTGAACCGTGGTCCTTACGTCTAATAAGCCAACACACTACCTACTGGACTACGGTGACTTCAATATTATATACTTAGCTTCAGAAAAATATTAACAGAACGAATGTAAAAATCAAGTTTAAAGAATCATTAAAAAATTTTCATATCAAAAGTTTAATATTTTTTATAAAATTTATTAAAAATATTAAAAACAATATTTTAACCTTGTCAACGTAAAATAGTGTCTTTTATTTTCAAATACACTCTACTCGTTACAATCCCACCTTTAAAAGGGAATGTATTAACACATAAACTTTGAAGGTTTAAGTAGCATAACTAAAACTAAAACCTTTTCTAAATAATATGCCCATAAACTTAAAAAAACATAACTTTTAACATTTTAAATATCTATTAATTATATTGTAAGCTTGTTTTAAATTTAAAACTAATTTTTTTTTTCAATTTTAAAAAATAAAATATTTAAACAGATCTATTAACAAGTTGTTTAGAGACTTCATGGCAAAGTATTAAAAAAATAAAAAAAAACAAATCAAACTGTGTCACAAATAAAATATTTCTAACAAATGATGAGAAATAAAAAGACAGATGAACAGACGGCCATTGATAAATAAATTTAGCATAACAAAAACTATAATGAGAAAAACAATATATAAAAACAAATATTCTGTAAATTGTTTTAGCCTCAAAAATTGTAAAAAAAATAAAACCGATTGTAAAAAGAAAATAAACAATAAAAAAGGAAATAAGCAAACAAAAGTATTTAATAGGTTTTCAATTCTTCAAAGAAACAACTAATGAATCTACGAAATTAATTTAATGTGCTCCTTTGTATGTTGAGTAGATAAAATAAATTTTTAAATGACTATCATAAGCGACAATAGGTCCCTTTGGAAAAAGTACCACGCACTGAACAAAAGAAGGAGAGAATGTGGGAAGTGGGTGGCAATCGTTGGTGCCATCTAAGCCATCAGCCTGGCTTAGATCATCATATTTAGACAGCGATCCGGTGACTCACAGCCGTGTTAATTAGTAGAACACACATTCTATTCGCCCCTCACAATTCGCCGAAGCTTAAAAAAATTCGCTCAAAGGCCAACACGTTGGGGTTTGTAAGTCAACTTAAAGTGCTTATAAACGTACCAAAATATATTTTGTTTAGACAATTATTAAAACGGTACCTTGGCATAAGGTACTTCTTGTTTTTAAAGTAAATTCAAATCTGTTTCTCCCATTTTTGACTTCAACGATGTCCTCATTTTAAGCCAGTGTTTACCATTTCATAGCACAACTGTGCAGAGAGAACTCACACGCATTCTTGTGTTTTTTGATTTAGTTGTCGATCAGACTGCGACAAGAACACATGTGCGGCGGATGCTTTACCATTTTTTTCAGAATGACACTCAAAAAATATTGTATGTTAAAAGATGCTTTTGATAATATTCAATGCCTTATATGTTATAAAACATTTAAGGAATGTAGGGAATATGTTCTTAAAAGACATTTTGTATGTTACCATATTCATATTAATAATTTTAATGATAAGGAAAGGGAAGAGTTTTTAATAGACAAAAAACAATTTATTTAGAAAAATTAAAAGGTTGGTTGGAAAGAGAGGAAATTTCCGAACCAAAATTAGTTCCTAAATTAAAAATTGAAATTTCAAGATTAATAAGTTTGGAAATTGTAAGAAAGGGCAGACAATTTAGTGATGGCGTTTTTATTAAAGAATTATTAAAAAAAATTTGGCCAAAGATGGATACCTTTACGATATTTTAGTAAAAAATGGATTTTTTATTTTATTTTTATTTATCTAAAATTATTAAGCCAAAGATAGATAGCTTTACATATGTATGTTGATAAAATGAAAATCAAAATAACGTATATTACTAACACTTTTCTATGGCTGTAAATAAATCAATTCTCTCAATTTATTTTCTCTCTCTTACTCACTAATACACAACCAAAAAATTTGTGATAACCCCTGTTTTAAACCCTTTAAACTTAGAACTTTCGAGAATCTTTTCTTATCGAATCTATATATCTAAGGATTAAATTTTAATAAATAATTTTGATAAATTTGATCGGTAAGTCATATTTTTCAAAAAAAAATTCATATTTTGATTACTTTTCAATGCCACTCACCTTAATATTTGGTTGCTGCAATTGCAAGAACGTGGCTATTCCATTGCGCACACGATTCTTGACACCGCGTACAGTGCCCTTCGAAGAGCGTATTGTTGAAGTGTTTGAAGCGCAACGTATATCTCTATAGCCAGCAAAGACATCGTCATGTAAACTCTTGGTTTCAAAATCGGAAATGCTGAAAGAATCACTACCATTAGCACTATTTGAACCAAAACTGCGGAAATTATCGTGTTCGTTAACATGGAAGTTATAGTATTTATCGGCCTCATAGGTACGCGGCATGGAATTCATTTTTGTATCGATAAAAGTGCCATCTTCGGTATTTAAAACAAAGGTTTTCGAAGGCAAAGAGGCTCTCTTTAAGGAGGAGGAAATGTTTAATGGTAAATTACTAAGATTTTTGCGTGACTGTATGAATTCATGGGATTTAATATAGTCTGCAGGCTCTGGGCTGACCTTACGGTCATCGTCTTCGGTTTCATTTTCGGCCTCGTAGTCGGTAGAGGAGAATTTTAAATTTTTAATTTCACGCAACAGTGAATCGGGTAAGAGGGATTTAATTTTTTTCGAATTATTAGAGGAGTTGGAGTTTTTCAATGGCGTGGGAGAGGTGGAAGATTGTCTGAGAAATTCATTGGAGTGCAAAGAGTCACAGCTCAAAGAAGATGCCTCACTCTCTTCGCTGTCGGTAAAAGAACATTGTCTCTGTTGGATTTCCAGGTTACTATTATTATTCTTTCCATTGCCTAGCCGAGCTTTAGCATTTTTCAATTGCATTTCCAAGGGAGCCAAAGAGTTTGTTGAAGCTGTGGACGACGATGACGATGAACAGGAAGATTTTTTCATTTGCGTACTATTAGAGTCTTGATTCTGTTGGCCATTACTTTCCAAATCACTGCCGGTACCACTATCCAAGGTATCGCAGGGTGAAAATTGGCCACTCGACATCATATAGTAGAGATACTGAGGATTCGAGACATTTAATTCCGTTACCGTTGTAGACGAAGCCGTTAAAGTACCGTTACCGTTCGCATTAGACGTGGGCGTATTGGAGACATTTAAGTTAAGAGTCGTGTTATTAACATTCGTTACCGTTACCGTTGCGGCATTAGCGGCATTATTTGAAGGTTTTTGCACCATATTTACTGCTTCGTTTGCTTTTGTTTTTTCTAACTTTTGTTCGTTTTCAATATTTTCACTTGCACTGTTTGTATTATTTTTATGATTATTGTTGTTGTTGTTATTGTTAATGAAATTTTCAATTGATTCTGATTTTTGGGGATTTTCTATTTTCACTACCGTTATTTGTTTTTCCGTCAATATATTGTTATTGTCGTTGTTGCTATTGTTATTTGGTTTAATTTGTATTTTGACCACGTGATTGTTTTTCTTTTCAGTGGAGTTTTCTTGAATATTCTGTTTGAAATTGAAATTTGTTAAACTTAGAGGAGCAGTGTTTATGGTCAGCAGAGTTTTGCTCGACTTAGCATTCGTAGTAGTTAATGCATCCGCTTGCGTTAATAGACTGTTGGAGTTTTCTTCGTACAATGATCGTTTACCATGACTAAAGTCATCAACAACTTCTCTCTTAACTTGAGTAATACAATCACTACCAATACTAATACCATTGCTACTACTACTACTACTATCCATACAATTTGGTTCATTATGATCATCATCATTATTATGATTTCCTTCTCTATGAATTTGTTCATTATGATTTTGTGTTTCATTATTATTTCGGACATTATTATATCGTTCTTCATTATCATCATGTGATTCATTTTGGCCATAGTCGGCTAAGAGGAGTTTTTGTTTTGTTGTTTCGTTAATAGAGCGGCTTTGACCATTTTCTCTAGTTTTACTGTTACTGTTACCATTACCATTTTCTTCAACCTGTTCAAAACAACTTTGCTGAACTGCTCCGTAATGCTCTTTTTCTTTATGCTTCTTTTGTTGTTCTTGTTGTTGTTGTTGTTGTTGCTGTTGACTAGCTGTTTGGCCACTTTCTTCGTCATCATCTTCTTCCTCTTTAGTAGCCAAAGTTAAATTGAATTGTTGCTTTAGTTGCGGTTTTACTGAAGAGTTTTTGTTTAGTTCACCGTCTGCTTCATCGTTTTCGTCGTTTTCTTTCTCTTCACCATTTGCCAATTTCAAATGCTCTTTAATAGAAACGTTAACATCATCATTATGATGATGTTGCTGTTGATGTAGATGTTGTTCAGTTCCCCTAAGCTGCTCTGTTAAATGTTCATCATGATTACGTTCCAAGATTTCTTTTGCAATAGGGGAAATTTGCGCATTGTTATTGCAACAATCGATTTGTAAGATGTGCTGTTGCTTAACCTCATGATTACCAAGAGACAAATGATCATTTGATGCAACATCTTCAGTATCATTAGGCGTTTTAATATCGATTAAAGTCTTTGTGGTATTATTGGTTTTACCATTTCCAATAATCTTATCATTCAATGTCAACAGAGTTGTTGTTGTTTTTGCTGTTGCCGTTGCCGTTGTCATATATGGTTGCTGTTCATTAGAATGTTTAATTTGTATAATATTGGTGGTATTCATGGTTTTATCATAACCCGCTTGTGGATCAATTATTATTGAAATGCCTTTATTCGTTTGAGCCATATTGTGTTCCAGGCAATTTATTACAGTTTTTGTTGCCATGTTTGTTATTGATTTTGTGTTCTTTGTTTATAGCAATTCTATAATTATTCAATTTGTATTTGTTTTTAATTTTTAATTTTTTGTTTTCTTGATTTATTTTAAAAGACTTATTGCGACTAAATTTGTAACATATTTTGACTTTAAATCTTGGGTTTTAGGTTTCGTTTCTTTGGACTTTTAAATCGTTTGGTTTCAATTCACCTTGGAATAGCTGAAATAAGAAAAAAGTAATTATTAAAAACATAAAAAAGTTAATACAAGTAAGTAATGCTTGAAATAGAGTACTCCTAGAAATTCACAAGATTTTTAAAACTTCAATTGTTCCTACAGGGTGTCTTAAAAGATCTTCCTTTTCATTTTATATTAAATCTCAGAAAATTTCAAAATCTACTATGAAAACGCGCTCTGTTGAGGCTTCTGGCGATTGATTTAGTTAAAGGGACGTCAAATGCTTTAAAAACAATTTACTTTGTCCGCCCATGTTGTCCTGTTTTCCTACAAAGGGACATAGAGTGGATTTTAAAATCTGAAATCTCAGAAAATTTCAAAATCTACTATGAAAACGCGCGCTGTTAAGGGTTCTGGCGATTGATTTAGTTAAAGGGACGTACAATGCTTTAAAAACAATTTTCATTGTCCGCCCATGTTGTCCTGTTTTCCCACAATATTGATTTATTTATCGGATTACAATAGCTTTCGGAAATGTGTGATTATATGTTTATTGTAGTTCTTATTACGCAATATTTTGTAACAGTGATTAACTCTATAGGACTTATTTTATCAACTTTTCCTTTTTTTCTTATTTTACCCAGGAATTTAATTAATTTTTCCTTTTTTTCTTTCCTAGCCTCATATTAATTGTTTAACAGAGTTTCGTTAATAACATAACAGAGCTCTGTTAACTGATTGGTTTGCGTCTGGGGAGTTAGATTTTAAAATCTATCTTCACACACATACAGAACACTTGGTTTGATTAAACGATTTTATTATTATTGCATCTGGTGTTAATTGTTTAAAATTTAATCAAGCAATACAGTGAAAAATCAACAATCTAAGTATGCTAATTCTGTGCCTTCTCTTTCAATAAATTCGAGGGGAAAAAATCCGAGAATGTTGTACGAAAGACGCTTTGGATCTCGTTAGATTAGAGCCTAAGATATTCATAAAGAGATATGTAGTAGTAAATCGAAATTGGAAGATGTTTTATAACAATTTTTATATTGCTTTACCCCTGAATACCTTTTGATATTATTTTCAATGCCTTGCTACTTTAAGTACAATACAAAACTAAGCAATAAATGTTTTATTTATATTTTATAGCAACTTTTTTCTTTTTTTGTAATTCGAGTCAATGCGGAAGTTTTAAAAAGTGTTCGTACCTACTTCTTTTTGGTTTTTTCTTCAGTTTCTTCTTGGTTTTTGGTCTTAATGTTGTTTTAACACGTTTAAAGTTTTTTTTTTTCTTTCTTTATAATGATTTAATTTCTTTTTATATTTTATACATTTTATACTTACAGTGTTGGAATAAATAAGTACACACTAATAAAAATCAAACGTTTTTAATTACAAGACTGGAGACGAAAGCATGGAACAGCTGACCGTTCCGAAAGACTTTTAATTCAGACCACAAAGATTAATCATTTGAAGTTACCAATAACCTAAATCCGAACATAATGTTCCTTGAGGCAAATGTATTTTGCGGTCGAAGTCATCAAAAAGTACCTCTTCTTAGCAAACGGAAATTACCCAAAAGATTGGAGTTTACTAAGTACATAACACCTATAGGTGTTATATACGCTCTCAAATCAACATGGTAGCATTTAAAGTGAATGAGGTAATTATGAATGCACTCAACAAACAGCTGTCAGAATCTCTCGCCATCAACTATCGCAATGAATAGGCTGGAGTTCGAAATTGATATCATCAAAGGTCTGCGCATTTACCCGAAACAAACCATTGAGTACCGATCTCTATTATGCCTGATATTCGCTGACTTTGAGAAGGCTTCCAACAAGCAAAACTGTTGCTATATGGAATTTACTACTAACACCAGAGCAACACGGAACACTGTATTTTTGTATAAGAACGCACCCAGTCTCATAGCACGCAATCAGTGTGATTGTCGGAATTCGTCTAGTTTGGCTACTATCAACTTCTATCAATTTTCAACGTGGTTGCGATTAAAGTTACATCGAGTGGAAAGGGTATAACCTGGCGTTTGAAAGGCCGCCTCGAGGCTAATCGGCCGACATACATACACACATCTGCTATTGCATAACTTCAATGATATGCAGTCGAAACTGAACAAAGTGGAGGCTGTAGCGGCATTATAGGGTTTCAGCATAAATATACCCAAAACTTGACAAATAGCAAGAGCTGCAAATTAAAATTGTTTGTCTATCACAATAACGTTTAGGAGAGCTTTAACAGAACTCCCGGTACATCTCGCGGTGCACTAATCTGAAACCTGTGTAAACGCAGTCATCTTGTATGGATGCAAATCATTGAATGCTGCTTATTGTAAAATTTGAGATCTGTTTCAACAGATCTTTAAGACAAACCCAGTCAATTTTCTAGACAAACACAACTAGACAAACCCCAACTGATATTGAATTTAGAGGACAAGAATGGCCAATGCCGGACTCGAATTCAGCTGATTTTCTGCGCAAACACTATCAGCAATACTCAAGTCTGGACAAAAAGCGGATAATCCCGAACTGAGATCAAGATTCGATATTGCCGATATTGTAGAGGGGTCAGGCACGGTCTGCGCAGAGCGCTGTCCGATACAATCAGGACTGGAATTTCTAGAGCATACGTCGTAAGACATGTCCAAGTCACTTAATTAATTGGACATTACGACCCTTTAGTCAGGATTACGACCTAGTTTCTCATACCACTTATGTTGTGTGTCTTAATTGTATCCATGAGTGGCGGAACCTATAGTTTCCAGTCGTCTCCGAACGATAGGTTTTTAAAATACTTATCATTTTTAAAATTAAATACATGCTTTATGTATTATTTCATCCAACACTGTAGAAGTGCTACAATTATTTTCTTGTCTGTTTTTTATCCCTCTTTGGTTTTGTGGTCATTTATCTTGAATTTAAGTTGCTGAAGTCTAAAGCTTTAAATGGTTTCAAATTACCATTTAAAAATTTAAAATTTTCTTTTCATACAATTAATGATTTTAATTGGTTCGTTAAATGCCTTTAGATTAGTCAGTAAGTTGTAGGCTTTTTTTGGTCCACAAATGCCCATCTCTGGTAGTCTTAAGTTAGTATAATAAACATTACGTGCCAGGTTGTAATTATTGTAGTTTCAAAGATTTTCAAATTTTCTTTGCTAATAAAAAATATTTTTTTGTTTTTTATGTTTAACTTTTTTATTTTTTTTTTTTTAATTTTATTATAAAAATAATAAATTATGATTCTTGTTTCTTATAAAAATAATTTCAAATTTATTTCTAATGTTTATGCATGTGGTACGTGTTGTAAAGTTTTGTGCATAATTTTTTAATGTTTTTTTTTTCTTTCTTTTCTTCTTCTTCTTCTGCTTTATTCGCTGCGTTAAATTAAATTAAATAAAATTTATTCACGTTCAATTTAACGGACATGTTCGTTTAGGTATTTAGAAATAATATATTTTTTTTTATTTAATTTTTATTTTGCAAAATTGTTTTCCATTTCAAAATAATAAAATTTCTTTTCCATACAAAAAAGACTCCACTTTCGATAATTTCAACTTGACCAAAGTAAAATATGTTTTAAAATATTTTTAAAGATTTATTTTTGTGATATTAGAACATGTGTATTTCCTGTATTTCATGTATTTCCTATGGATTCATGTATACCAATCACGTATGATCATTCGTGACGTGACCACAGTAGCAAACAAAAGCTCTTTTAATATTTATCAGTAACCTATTGCTTGGTTGTGATGTTGTGTAGAGCTACTAGAGTACAGACGATCTATTCGCTTTATAGGATTGTGCCTTAATGTCTGCTAAAATCTTAACCATATTGCCTAACGATGTTCAAGATACTATTCGGTGTCTGCAAATATAACAATTCAATTGACGTCGCATAGATTCGAAATATGTTTTCCTGGGAACTCGTTTTCCTCCTAAGAGAGTTTACATATCAAGTTTTAAACAAATCCTATTTCAAACAAATTGCCTTTGAGTCTACAATAACCTGTCCGACCGATTCTTAGGTTATTTCTGAATACTCTGGTACAACACTCTTTTTATATGTAATTACCCAATTTAAGTTTAAACTGATTCAAATCCAATTTGTCTTCAATTACGCCTAGCATACTTTTCAAAAAACCTCTTCCTATTCAACAGAAATCTTTGGTGTAAGAGCAATACTTCTGCCACGTTCATTTACCTTTTCATTGGCCTGAATTATTATTTCCATACTATGTCAAGTTAGGTTAGGCTAAACTGACAGCTGCCTTGAAAAGCATGGATTACGTTGGATCTGTAAACTCCCTCTGTAATACTGATAATCTCTTAATCTTATAATCTTATCTAATCTAATAATATATATATAATAATAATAATCTATAATCTTATGATAATCTTATCTCTAATTTCTTGTTGGTTATCTCATACATACCGATTGCTTTATGAAGGTGTGGATTTTATCGAAATCACCTTTAGCTAGACACATTCGGTCAATAAATTCTGATTGCCAAAGAGTACGTTCTTACAGCTTCCCAAGTGCAGGACACTGATAGATAGTGTCAAGCTATTGGGATTTTATCAAAATGACCATCTTTGGCTAGACCACTTATCTCAATAAATTCTGAATGTGTAAAAATCCTTCGTCCCAAATTCCCAAGTTTCCTAGTGACAATAACGACAGAACAGGCAATAACATACCAATTTCTAGTCAAACTCATAGCAGCTACATATATATGTCTGTGCTCGAATGCTGGCCTGTCTATCAAATTGTATTGCTATGTTCTGTACTCTGTACTTCCCGTCCAACGTGAATTCACAAAAATCTTTCTTTGACGAAAACTTTCACTTGGAAGATAACCTACTTGAGCTTGACAACTTATTTGTCCTCTTTAAAACCCACTACATTCAGCTTCGATTTAATGGGCTATTTTCCATTTCTACATCAACTAATTGCATTTGTAGTATTCTGTAATCCTCTTAATTACAAGAAGTGACATTTTTATTAAGACTCGTGTTACAAATTTATTTAATTTATGTTTTTACTAATTGAACGCTATCTCAACTAATTAGAATTTTAAAAGTTTTATTTAAGTTTTAAGCTGTTAAATAGTTGACAGACAGCATTAGCATTAAACATAAATATTCAATTATATTTAATTTAACAATTTAAAATTTTTTTAATTCTATTATTTAAAAAAAAAAATAATTTTTAACGAAATTTTAAAATCGTTTATTTATTATAGAGAAGAGAAGTTTAAATTGCCAACTGCAAAGTATAAACACGTTCAAAGCAACAAATTGTTGTTGTACATATTTTAATAAGAATTGGCACAAGTTCTCTCTTATATTTTATTGCTGCTTCTCCTTGTTTAACCTGATAATAATAAAACTCGTTATTGATTTGAATATCATCGGGATTTTTGTTTGCTTTTGTTTTTGTTATTAAAAGAAAAAGCAACAAAAAAAAAAAATAAAAAGAATGATGGCATTAATAAAATTTGATTATCAACATGGATGAGCAATTTATCGGAGATGGGATGCTTGTATTGTAAATAAAGAAACGTAAAGGCATTTGGTTTTGTATTAAAGGATTAGTATTCTTCCTGAGGATATTTTTTCGACTATTTTTGAAATAAATTTATTTAAACAAATGTATCTTATATGTTAAATAGGACTTTAATTGTTAATATATTTTTTTTCCAATTATGGTGAAGTACGACAGTGTTATGGCAGCCAGAACGATTTCTGCCGTGGATGCAGATCCGCTGAGGAAGAGGAGACTGTTATCCACTTTCTATGTCAATGCCCATCTCTTGGGAGATGCAGATATATGTAGGTTATTTGGCTCTCCAACCCTTGTTAGCTTGACGGAGCTATCGTCCATTGACGTCAAGGACATTGCCTCGTTTATCAAACTTTCTGGCTGGTTTTCCAGCGTGGGGTAGTCGTGCTTTAAATGTGCAGCCCTAGCGCTAACCAACTTCTCCCTCATTGGCTCGGAGGAACTTGGTCAGTACAGGGACTGCGTTCACCTGTGGCGCCACAACGGGACGCTATGCGTGCTCAAGTGAACTTTTGGTATAAAGCTACCACACTAACCTAACCTATGGCAGCCAGAAGAGGATTGTCTCAAAATCTGATTTGAGAAGTTAAGAATCTCTGAAACCAAAAATTTAAATGGATTCTTATAAAAGAAGTTACTGGCTATAGCCTAAACTAGAATATTTTAAAAAGGTCATGAAATAATTTTGACTATTTTTCCCGTTTTCGCCTATTTCTACCACCTTAATTGTTTAATAAAATTATTAATTATTGATGGATCAAAAAGGTCCTAGTTCGAGATAAAACTACTTGTTTTAGGAACATTGAACCTATATTACAGAGAAATTGGTCATAGTCACCAGGTCGAAAAAACTGATTTCGAGAAAAACGCATTTAAAAATGCGCGCACCTGGATGCGTTATACTATTTTGCGTTTTTCTCCTTCTTTACGTATCATTTGAGTGAATAAAAGATTTCTACCTTAATTCTACGGCTCTAAAGTAACTAAAACCGTTAAAAAAAGGAATAGATTTTTTGAAAATTTGGAAGTATACTAACCCCTTAAGTTTTAAATCTAAACCAAATGTTGTTAAACTATTACAACAAAAAAAATTAATTTTTTATTTATATTTTATACATATATGTACGTACAGTAAGACCCCGCTTAACGCGGGGGATACGTTCCAATAAGTTCCAGCCCTAAACAAAGCAGCTTTAAACAAGGCAACTTAACACGTACATACATATGTAAATACATCCATTGCGACTTCGAAAAATACAGTTGGAATCTTTATTTTGGACAGACTAACAAAAGAGCGTTGAAAAAGGTACATAGTACACACTGTCGCTATATAGTCCAGCGATTTTGGTTGGTGCTTGGCCGTTTCATTTGCACACATACATATACAACAAGTATCAATACAGTGTGCGATTTAGTGGAATCACAATACTACCGCGTAATACTGAAACAGCGTTAAGCGGAGCAGCGTTAAGCGGGGTCTTACTGTAGGTACATACATACATATGTATTTGATTCAATTCATTATTAAAAACGTAATCATTTTACAACACTGTTTATCATTTATAATGTACCCGTACTGAGTTATTATTCTGGTTGTAAAGAGAATTGAATTCAATACGAATTGCGGCCAACCTTTAAAGTGTAAATATTATTTTATTTGCTGTTGTTGTTGCTATTGTTGTTTTATAAACGACACTTAACAAGGACGTGTTTACAATTAGTATGACTATGAAAATAACAAGCATTACAACAAATAAAATATAAAAAAAAAATTCAAAATTGTTTGCCATTTTTCAAGATGCCAAATAAACCTGTTCCAGAATTTCATACACGATGATACTATATTTATAAGCCTGTGTTTGTAAGCATTGTGCTCATCTTTTGCGATATTTTTCTTTATAAATGCCGATCATTCATTTACAAAATAATACTAAATTAACAACAACAGCAGATGGGAGAGTAGCAAAAAAAAAAAAAAATACATAAAAGAGGTGTAAGCGTTATAAGCAATAGTTGTTGCTTTTATTTATTATTATTTTTTTTTGTTGTTGTTGACATAAACTTTAATTTATGTTGCCTTCAAAACAATTCCACACGCCTGCTTACATACACTTGTTTATGTGCCCTGAAAAAAACATGAAGACAAAACAGAAGAGAAGAGAGAGAACAAAATACAAATATTGTAAACAAATAATAAAAACATGTTTGAAAATGGGGGGTTTTACACCGCAAGGAGTGTTAGGCCAAGGCAAAGAGACAGAAGAGCAAGAGAAAGAGAGAATATTGTTTTCTTGTTTTTGTTTAAATAGAACATACACATACTCGAACATACATGTGTAAAGGACTCTCATAAATAGAAATAAAAAGAATCATTTCTATTTGTTTCTCATTTTATTTCACATGCCAATTTGCTGTTAAAACAAACTTTATAGTGTTGCTTATTATTTAGCAGGTTTTATGGTATTTTTGTAATTTATTAATATTTATTACGTATTTTGTTAAAGATAATGGATTTTTTTTATATTTTAATTAACATAAATTATTAATTTTATAGCAAAAGATTAATAATTTATATTGTTTTATTGCTATTGATTATGCAAAAACTAATAAAATAAAATTTATTTTATTTTGAAAATAAAACCAACACCTATTAACATATGTACTATGTTCAAACATACAAGCATAAACAAAAGTTCTTTAAAAAGAATGAATAAATTTAAAAAAGACTTTTAAAAAAATTTACGTTCTTTTTATTTCTATAAAATATATTTGAATTTCATTATTCAATGCCATTATTCTTCGATGCCAATTTTTCTATAAAAAATCTTTTGTTTTGCGTTTTGTTTAGCCAATCAACATTTCCGTAACTATGCCTATGCCTCTCTGAGGAACTAGTAAATGCAGGGATTAACCGCGGGTTATTTTTTAAAATTAAATCATATGGAAAAATCTGGAAGAGGTGAGACGGAACTAAGCATAAAAAAATTCAAAGAAATGTTGAGGTTAAAGTTTTTCTGATATATTCTGGCCTAGTGCAAGAGGCGAAATTGCCCCCTCTTTAATTGTGTTTCCTGTTGCGGAAGCAACAATTTAGAATGCTGATTTCTTTTTACCTTCAGCCTCCACAGACGAATTCAGGATAGTATACGGTGTGGAGTCTAGGGGTTGTCTCTGAATCGGTCAACATTGTAGCATCCTTAAGATTATTGGAAGCAGACTTGTTTGTATTTCCGCTGGTAAGGGAGATGTTGAGGGTTGGGTGGGATCGGTTGCAAGACGAAGGAGACGAAGCCCGTACGTATGATTAAATTTAGAGCTTGGCAAACAGGGACATCGTTGGAAATGAAAGCGCTAATGAGCTTCCTAGTAGGGACTGAATGGATGTGTAATCTGTAGTCGAGAATGAAATCCGTAGAATTTTCTGTGCGTAGACAAGTGAGTAATCGAACTATTTAGATAAAAACAGTACCATAATCAGTAAGTGTAAGTGTTCTTCTAACTAAGGATGCCGGTGAAATAACATTGATTTGCAAAAACTGAATTATCCCTGATTACAGGCGATGAAAAATGAATCACTTACGATAATAATGTACAAAAAATGTCATGGACGAAGAAAGGTAAAACTGGAGACAATGCCAAGATTAACACCAAGTAGGATATCTATTGTAAGCTTCCACAGGTTCAAAGTCAAGGTATTGATTCTGAGCCTTACTGTCAAAAACTAATGACATGGAAGCAAGCTGTTCAATTAAAACAACCAAAATCGATCAAGAGAAAAGTTGTTGTGTTCCATCGTGACAACGCCAGAACACACACATAGTCGATGACCCGAAAGAAACTGAAAGAACTTGACTGAGAAATTTTGAACATTAACATCATTTCAAATAAGGGGTGATTTTTTAAGAGCTATAGGAAAATTTAAAAAAAAAAACACATAAAATTTAGAAAAATTAAATCTTTATTTGAATCGATAGTACGGTCCATATAATTTAATGTTTGAAGATTATTTCATACAAATGTTGACCGCAACTGCGCCTCAAATGGTCCATCCGCTTAGTCCAATTTTGGCATACTCTTTCCAACATTTCGGCCGGTATCTTCAATGTTGTCTTCCAATGCGTCAATTGAAGCGGGCTTGTCTGTATAGACATGAGGTTTAACATAGCCCCACAAAAAATTGTCTAAAGGCGTTAAATCGCACGATCTAGGCGGCCGTGACGTGAAATAAAATGTTCACCGAACTCGCCTCTCAATAAGTCCATTGTTACGCGTGCTGTGTGGCATGTGGCACCGTCTTGTTGAAACCACATGTCATGCAAGTCAAGCTCTAGCATTTTGGGCAAAAAAAAAGTTGGATATCATATCACGGTGGCGCTCACCATTCAAAGTTACGTTACGATTCGCAGCATCTTTGAAGAAGTACGGTCCAATGATGCCAAATTCAATGATTTGCAAGCGTTGTTCGTTTGTAAGACGATTCATGGTTAAATTATAGACCAAACTGAAGATGTTTGATAGTGAAACAAAACACGAAACGTGCATGAGCTGTTTAAACAAGTGTTGCCAAAAAGATAATAGCTAAAAAATCACCCTTTAGAAGGAAAATAGCTTTCTGGAGCTCCAATACTGCTTTATCAAATACTACTTTACGAGTTAGTTCTTTAACGAAATGATAATGGTACATCAACAAACCTGCCAATAAGAATACAAAATCTTTAGAAGGTGATTAAAATCTTCCTTCTTTAGCTAAATTTTTTTACAAACTTAACTTTTTTATTTGAATTTAAATTAAAATAATTGAAATTCAAACGTACTCACACGAGCCTCTATTTCGGTTTTCTTCTATTGTTATTGTTTTTATGCTAATACTTGTTATGCGAAATTTTCGAATAAAAATAAAAATAAAAAAAAGATGAAAATAAAAAGAAGAATTAATTTAATAAATTATGTTCAAAATTAATAATAATCGTGTTCTTTTTGTTTTTTCAATAAAAATCTTTATTAATAAACAGGTTGAGTTGAGTAGGAACCAGTTTCCGGATTTAAAAAAAAGAGGTTTTAGAACAATTAAAAGGTTCATTTATGTTATTGTTATTGTTGTTGTCGTATTCTTAGTCAGGTTTAATTAAGTTTAAGTTAATGACTCGCATTCTCATTCGGACATTAATATTTATCATAATAATTTTATACGAATGATTACCTATTAAAGAAGATTTAGCAAAAAAAAATGGTTGATTTTAAAAATTAAATCGTTTATATAGTCATCAAAATATTTAGACGGAAAGGAAGTTATTATTGCTACCGCAATAAAATTTTATAATTTTATAAAACAGATCAATTAGAGGATTTAAAATTTAATAAAAAAAAACCTTAAGGAAATAAATTCACACTTTGATTGTTTTGCACTACAAACTCTCAGTGTGAATATGAACAATAGCATGAGTTTTGTTGGCTTTAAGGATTTGCCTCTGGTTTGTGATTTATTCGCACACACCGGCGTCCTAAGAAAACCCCAACAAGAAAACTCTAACGGTTATCGGTGGCCAGTTCACATCACTGTGGCACGTAGCATCGTCCTGTATAAAGCCCATGCCGTTTGTGTCTAGATCACCAAATTCAGACCAAAAGAACTTGTATTACTAAAGTGCTCGCCGTTGATAGACATGGCTAGTCTTAAATCCAGACCAAACAGTGACTCTTTTAGAATACATTAATCGCTCTTAGATCTCATGTGAATTGGTATCGCTCAAATTCGATCATTTACGTGTTTACGTACCCATTCATCTAAAAACGGACCACATCGTTGAAAATGAAAGTCAGTTACCAACTGCTCCAGACTCTATGTATTGCCGTCCAGAGTGATTTGGCAACACAATAATGAATAAATGACAACGAATTTGACAGATGTAGCTTCAACAAGATGGTCGTTATCAACTATCAGAACTTAGAAGCCCCTATTGCAAGACCAGATATTTTAGCATTTCGATTGCAGCATTTCCTAGAGAACTCTTGGCTTAAGTGATGAAAAGATACACGAAAACAAGAGCTTTTGAGGTATTACTTGAGAGGTTTACAGTACGAGTATACTTAAATATGGTTGTCCTAATTTTCTTTCCGTTTTTTTGTGAAACCTATATAAGCTAAGAATAGCTGCAGTTACAACAATTTCGTCTTTTTCTTACTTTCTCATCAAATCCCTAATTTTCAAATTGGTGTCCTTATTATTTTATACATCACTGTGTACTTTTTTCATTCAAACTTTTATTAGACCACCCTCTTCCCTTGATGTTATGTCTGTTTGCTGGTTAACTTAACTCCACTATCGTTTTTAATTACCTTGTTAATGGGTTTGTAATGTATTGTATAAATTAGATAATCCTAATAGCCAATATACAACACAGATGTCAGCACCAACAGCAACATGCAGCAGTAGTAAATAGATCCCAGCTTACACAGAGCGTCATAAGTTAATAGTCAGCCAGACAGCAATCGTGCAAATTAAGTTGAAATATTTTTTAATGATTTAAAAAAAAATCCCCAATAAACTATTAAAACTGTGGCTTAAGTTTTAATCAACAAAAAGACGTTGTTTTTTTAATTTCACAAGATTTTAACACACTGTTTTATGCAATACACAAACACACTTGGAATATTAAACATAATTTTTTTGTTTGTTTGCTTGCTTGCTTGCTTTCTTTCTGTAGGTATCTCCTTTTACTACTACTTTACACGCAGTGTTTGTTTGTTTTTTATTTTTTTTGTTTCTCCTATAATTAATCAATTTCTTTTCTATTTTTGATTTTTGTTTTGGTATGGAATTTCACATTTCATGGTGATTTTTTTCTTTTTTCTTCTTAATAAACACACACGCACACACACACAATACAGCAACAACACTTTATATTGTCGTAACGAAACAAGTGTAAACAGATTTCGTATTAGTGGAGATTATGCTAAGAAAATAATTTTTGTTATTGTTTTGAAAATTTTACACAAGAGAACATTCATAACTCATTCGTATGTAAATAGTAAACATTCCTAGAATCACTTTCTTAAACAACTAAATAACTCTCTTGCTGTTATGCTCTCTCTCCTTCTCTCTCTCTCTCTCACACACTCACTGTTTCTGGTTTCATTTATGCAAACACAGGAAATTCCTTATTATTGCTGCTGCTAAAACACTCAGGAGCTTTGATAAACACAACATGGATGTTTTTGTTTTTCAAACACAAACCCATACACATACACATACTGTGTCAACTTGTTTTGTCATTTAATAGCAGCAGCGTACAAAAATTTTCTTTTTCTTTTTTTGAAATTTCCTTTTCTTTTTATGTTATTTTCAAAATTTTTATGATTTTCTTTAAATTTTCACAAATTTTAATGATTTGTAGTGCAATTTTCTTTTTTGTTTTTCCAATTTTTATTTTCAATTTTCGTTTTTTCTTTATTTTTTATTTCCTTTACATTGAAGGCGCGCGTTTTAACTCATTCAGTCAATATCACGTCGGCAACTGAATAGCATATGTTGCTGACTGTTTGGTTACCGAAATGTTCCACACACCACGCTTTAGCTTAAACTGAGAAGACAGAAAAAAAAAAACAACAAAATTACCAACAGCAACAACACCAACAATAATAAAAGCAGCAAAAAATATATTCATAACGATACATACGATTTGGCGTACTACGTTACTTCACAGTACAAGCAAGTGCTTCATTGAAATGCTGAAAACAATAACAACAACAACAACAAGTAAGAAACTTAACTTTAGCACACCGAATTACAGGCATACCAAGCAAAACATACAATTTCAGTCAGACAGCCAGTTATTTAAACAGCACAGCAAAAAAAGAAAAACGTTGATTGAGTCGAGCTTTTTAGCACTCTTAAGTACTCAACAAGAAAGAAAAAAAGAAAAAAAAAAGACAAACTACAACAACATAAAATACCTGCGGTGATCTATAGGTAAATTTCTGTTCAATGTTTTTTTTTTATTTGTTATTGTTTTTTCCCAAACAGTAAAGTAAATTGGTGAACTCATGAAAACTTTAAAAGTTGCATCAATAAAGCACAGTTAAAAAACAAATTCTGCTTATAATATGTTGGGAGATGCACTTAATGTGCTCTCCTAGAAAGAGGACAACTTATTCAGCTTTTAAAAAATTTACATTTTCCTTTAACGAATGCACTTATTTAAGCAACTGCCTACTTTACCAAATAACTTTACAATACTACAGAAACACCGACAGCAACAACAACTTTACAAAATACAATAAATAAAAAAACACACACAAAACCAATTGAAACAACAAAAAAACCCTCCAAAACAAAAGAGCATTAATTTACTGAGAATTCCAAGTTTTTTTTGTTTTTGTGTGTGTGTTTTTTTTTTCTTCACATATTAAAACAAAAACAATAAACGCTTAATATTAGTGGGCAGCGCAGTATTAATAACTGCGCAGTAAACTTTGTTGGTTGGCTGGTCGGTCGCTGCTATTAAAGGTATACTAGTGGCGGCTGTCTTTAAGGTAGTCTGGTTATTATGACGTTTTCTGGTGTTGTTGATGTTTAATGCACTTCTCCTTGCTGGGGTAGTGTTATTGTTGTTGTTGTTGCTGTGTGTTGCATTTTGTGAGTGATTGTATGTTTTGATATAAGTTTTGGGAGGCTCTAGCAATTGTTTTTGTGTGTTTTTTGTATTTATTTTTTTCTTTGTTTTGTTTAATTTTTCTGCTATTATAACCCTTTATTATAGTGATCTTTGTTGTTATTGTTGCTTATCTTTAAAAAAAAAACAAAAACAAAATAATTTTGCAATATTGCATGTTGCATTGCATACACTGGCTGTAGATGTCATATGCATACATACATACATACATATACTAATGCATTTAAATGTGTATGTGTATTTGCTTATAAATCATGTATGCAATATTTTATTTTATTTTATTTTTTTGGTTTTTTCTATTAATATTTCTATAATTTTGCTTCTTTTCTTTTGTTTGCCTGTGTTTTTATTTTTATTTTGGCATCTAAAGCCTGAGAATGAAGAGTTTCATTGTTTTCAGAATCGAATTGTACAAATGATAAACAAACCTCTGCAATGGACTTACTTACACATATGTACACACACACATATATATGTGTGTACATGTATGCAATCAAAAGCATAAGTACATACATTAAATGCATTGATTGCGTGTTGCCAAAGTCTTGTAAATTTAAAAAAGATTTTAAATGTACAACAGAGGCTTTAAAATAAGCCTGATTTTGAGGGCAACGAAAAGTAAAGTGTTCCAAAAAAAAAAATTGATTTCTTTAATAAATAAAATTTAAGAAATTAGAAAAATAAAAAGAATGCCTCCTAACACATTCATAAAAAAAAAAATTCCACCCGTCAAGGCCATACAATGAAGATAATATTATTTTCAAAAAAATTTTAAGTAAAAAAGCCTTGAAAAAAATCATACGAAAATGTTTATGTAAGTCCCCGTGGACTGAGTCATCAATAAGTTAACATTTTACAGCACGATTGATAAATAAATCTTTAGAGAAGCCTTCTTTCTCTAAATACCTAACATAAGCTGATACGCTGGACAAGATACATAGACTAGCGTGCCTTAGTATAACAGCATCAATGATAACCTGTTCTACAGCGACGTTTGTGTCTTTGTTAGATTTAAGTCCCGCTGCACATGGTAGTGGAGAATAAAGGTTTAGAGACTACGGTTAGATTGATGGGATGAGATTCATTAAGAGATTTTAGGAATTGAATGGCTAACATCTACCTCTTGAACCGTCTCGTGGATAGAACCAGTAGACTCTACCATTTTGTAATGTGCTTCGTAACGAGACTTAGCATCAAAAATCAATGGAGTAATATGGACACTGCATACCCTACTTATAAGAGGGCATATTTTTGTAATATGTATATGTAACGGGTTATCCATTTCGTGGTTTCAAAAGTAAACGTGATATTTCTTTTTTATTGTAAAGTTTGAACATTAACATTATGTGTGAAAGACTACATCATTTAAATGACCTCCACGCGAAGTGTTGCAAGCATTGATTCTTTTGAGGTAATTTTTGACACATTTTAGGCGGTATCTCAGCCATAACTTGACGTTGATGTTGGGTTTTAAGTGCTCAAGAGTTAAAGGTTTATCTGCATAAACACAGTCTTTCTCGTAGCCCCACAAAAAAAAGTCTAATGGTGTCAAATCGCATGATCTTGGTGGCCAGTTGATATCGCCACGACGAGAAATTACGCGGCCAGGAAATGTCTCTTGCAATAAAGCCATATTCGCTCGAGTTGTGTGGCATGTGGCACCGTCTTGTTGAAACCACATATTCTCCAAGTCGTATTCTTCAATAGCAGGCAAAAAAAAGTCTGTTATCATATGACCATAACGCTCCGAATTGACGGTGACAGTCGTTCCATCGTCGCTTTCGAAGAAGTAAGGTCCAATCACACCTTCGGACCAAAGAGCGCACCAAACAGTGACTTTTTCTGGATGTAATCTCCTCTCTTCAATTACTTGAGGATTCTCAGAACCCCAAATACGACAATTGCTTGCGTAGTTGGACGATTATGTAAACCATAATCTCCTCTTAAAGCACGATACGTGGCTGTGGCAGAATCACTATTTTTGTAGTAGGTTTTGATAATTTTTATGCGTTGTGTGATAGTTAAGCGATCCATTTTCGTCAATGTCAGACTTTCAACTGAAAAGAAAAAAATTGGTTTCACAACTTAGTTTGACAGATGTCGAATTCCAGTCCCATACTTTTGAAACCACGAAATGGATAGCCCTATATATATAGACAGATCCAATATGGATCTTGGAATAGGGGCAAGAGTTTTTGAGACCGGAATGAAATCTTCCGAGCCCATAGAAAAAGTCGCGGATATCTTTCAAGCATAAGTTTATACCTTCGAAAGATGTGCTCAATTCAACTTGTATAGGAGGTACAAAAGACAATAAATTGCAACACTATCGTACAGTCAAGCCACTTTTCGAGTACTCGGCTCTTATGAGGTTAAATCCAAGATAGTATAAGACTGTCTGAAGAAGATGAATCATCTATGTAGGGAAAATTAGATTACCCTCTGATGGATCCCAGGTCATGTGGGAGAGAGAGAGAGCTGCCACGCCGGTGATGAGGCCAAAGCCTTTCAATGAAGTGGGAACTGATATTTGAAAGGAATGCCAACGTAGCAGAAGATGAAGAGAGGCAAAGACCCTTCTCAAACCAAGTGGATTTGAGGCAATCTAACCTTTTGTTGGGAAGTTACACTAGAGAAGATCAGAGACATGTATCAGACCGTCATCAGGCTATAAACTGAGGCTGATAAACGATCTTTTGACAGAGCACTGTGGATTCAGAATGAGAGTTGCATCGAGCCCAACATGTGCATTCTGTGACGATAAGGACTTCTTATTCAATAGAAAAACTTACATGCCCATTTAGGTAAAGAAGACTGCTCAAGTATTTTATATCATATGCAAAATATCATCTCTGCAGTCGACTTGACCTAGCAATTTTATAATGAAGTTACTTAGATAAGTTGTTCAAATCATCGCTAACAAAGCTTCAAAACTGAATAGCATCTCCACCAAATATGTAAAGGCTTGTAGGCTGATGGCAGACGGCTACTTATATTTTCTCTAAAGATCTGTAAACCCTTTTTTACAGAAATCTAAAAATATTACGAACTTTTCTTATGAAAATAATTTTTTTTTTTAATATTGACTTATTTTGAAATTAATTCTTCAAAAAATATGGTTGTCTTTTAAAGTCTTTTTTTTTTTCTTTACAATTCCCTAAAATTTCTGATGATTTCTGTTGGCTTTTGTGTCTTTGTTTCTGTTATTATTGGAAGTCATTAAATAAGATTCAAGATTACTTGGCAGAAATTATTCTTCTCACATAACAAATGATGTCTTTTAGATATTCTTTTTTAATTTGTTTTTGCTACTATAGTTGTTGTAGCTGCTATTATTATCATTCATTTGTTTTAAAAATTAATTCGTAAAAAAAATTAAAATTTCAATGAACTTTTCAGACTTGAAAAGGCAAACAACGATTGTGAATAAAAATTTTGATTTTTAAAATTTAAATTTTATTTAAACAACATTAGAAATTTTTATATTTAAAAAAAAAACATGCTCATATAAATTATTTAAATTTTTATGTAATATTGTGAAAAAAAAAACAAATCATAAAAAATTTCACTTTCAAAGAGAATTTGTTTAAAAAAAAATAAGATCTTGAGATTAAAATAAAAATTTATTTTATTTCTTGTTTTTTTTTATTATTTTATTATATTTCTTATTTGTTTTTTGTATCTAATTAAAATGTTGTACTTTGTTTTTGAAATTCAACATCCATAAAAATTAAAAAAATTTTATGATTTTAATCGCTTTGAAAATGTTAAAAAAAAAGCAAAAACAACAAAAAAATATTTAAATTATAAAATTTAGAGTGATAAACATTTAAAAATAAATATAAAATTGAAAAGAAAATCAAAACAAACTCTTTACTGCACTTTCCTTAAATTTTATCAAAAACAAGAAAATTAAAGTCACTCTAGTTCGACCATTGGAAACACAACAACATCTATATAAAGGGTGTTTCTTTTAAAGGTTTCCAACTTTTAAGAAAAATAAGTCAAACAAAACTCCAGAAAAATGCTTATGAGCTAATATTCAATGTTTTATAGCCAAGACTGGAATGAGTTCCATTCAAACCTCAGAAGAGACCTTTTTTGACATCGAGAGTCAGACACTATCTTGTACCTCATGTATTAATACTCGAGTCTTGTTATGAAAAAGTCTACCGACTTCTGAATTTCTGTCATCTTTCACCTGAATTCTCCAAACTAAGAAGGATTATTGAAATAACAAGGGTAGGTGTGGTTTTTTATAAGAAGCTCTGACCTAAACAAAACCTTTCAATTTTCTTTAAAATGACAACTAGGGAGTGCGCACAAAAAAAAATGGGCCTACTGTTAAGCTTATAACTTTTATCATAATTGAAAAAATGAATACCGTTACATTGTTTTTGTTAGTCATCTGTTTCAAAATCCAAATTAGTTTTTTGAAAATGGGCACCCAACAAGAATGTCGTAAAAAAATAATTGAAATTTTCAATGAAAAACCGCGCCGCTTACAAAAAACGATTGCTAGGCTCGCAGGTGTTAACCAAAAAACAGTTGCTAAGGTAATACTTAAAACAATATAAGGTGTCTTTGAGTATTGAGAGAAAGCGTGGAAGTGGAAGAAAAAAAGGATTTGCCGACCAAAACAAAACAAGTAAAATAATACGTATTTTTCTAAAACACCCTAACATGTCTGGAAGAAAAGTGGCTCAAAAAGTTGGATGCTCTGAGACCTTTGTCAGAAAAAAATTTTATACACAAAATAATTCAAATATTATTTACTTTAATTGAAATATAAAACGAAAAAAATCCGCCACTTAGTTTTATTTCTATAAAGAAAAGTGTAAGTCCAGATTTTTTTGTGCGAACTCCTTAGTTAAACTAAATAAGATAATGTTTCTTTTTTTGATACCCTTTATATTCGAAGAAAATTACGTAGTAACGCACAAAGAGAGTACTAATAAGTAAAAAAAAAATTAGCACACCATAGTACCCATTTGTGCGGTAATAAGGAAAAATTGTTTGAAAACTCCGCAAGTAGGTCTTAAAGCGCAAATTTATATGGTTTTTGAAATCATTTAAAATCGAAGACCTATGAACTGCGTTGGTTATACATAAATTGCTATTTCCATGCGATTTAATGCATATTTTTACGATTTTTTTTTTTATTTTTACCATAAAAGCTTAAATGATTTGGAAACTTGTTGTTGAATCTGTCTGAATCACTCATAAGCGTGAATTACACAAACAATTACTCAGGCGTCTAGGCGTATTTGCTTCTTTTGTTTTCTTCTTTCTTTTTCAATCCATTTTAATTGCAATTGTTTAAGTACCGAAAAAAAAGTACCTGGAATTGGCCGTACTGCCTGATGGGCGAAGAAAATTTTAATTTTTTTTTAGTAAATTATGTTTTATTTTTAACTTTTATTTTTTATTTCGTTTTTGTTTTGTTTTGTGTTTTATTTTCATATTTTTTTCATCATTTTATGTTATCGTTTTCAAATAAATTTTTTTACTATTGTTTCCAATTGCAGTTGTATTGGTAGCAGCTCTAAATGCGCATCTTTGGAGCGCAGCTTCAACAATTAACATCAGCAACATCAACAACACCAACAATAGATAAAAAAAACAATAATTATTATTATTATGATTTTTCATTTTCTTTACATTTCTTTTCCACTTTATGCTCTGATGCTTCTCGAAACAAATAAAAACAAATTGGCAACAACAACGACAAGAACAATAACAACAACAACAAAAAGAAAAATAGCTTTCTAAGAAGGCGAAACGGTAGTCCATAAAAATGTTTATTGATCAATAGGTGTATTGCTGTTAAATGAACGCAATAAAAAGAAATTAAAATCAAAAGTAATTCCTCTCTTCAGTTCTATTGCACTTAGAAGTATTTAATCATTTGAAATTATGAAAGGTCAAAGGTCGTATATTTTCACAGCCACACAATCCAGAATGGAAGGGCAAGGGATAGTAAAGGGTCCGCCAAATAACTTTCTTTTTTTTGAAAATGCTTTAAAAAAAAACTACTGAATATTTTCTCAAATATCTGTTTTTATTTGAAAGTACAATCCTTCCGGTTAATAATGGAAAATAATTTCATTCAAATGGCTGCCTCGGCTGGCCATGCAGTAGCCTACACGATCGGTCCAATTTTTAAGCACATTATCGATTGTGTGCAGCTGTATTTCACCAATGGCTTCACGAATATTGTCCTTTAAAGCGTCAATTGACTCTGGCTTGACGGCACCCCACAAATGTGGCCAAACGACATCAGGTCTGAGCTGATAATGCGATCTTCAAAAACAGGGCGCAAAACATCGAGTGTAGCTTCGGCTGTGTGGCACGTAGCGCCGTCCTGTTGAAACAAAATGATGCCAATATCCTCCTCTTCAATTTTTGTGAACAAAAATTCGTTCAACAATTATGCCTCTGGACCAAAATCCGCACCAAACAGGGACTCGTTTTGGGTGCGTCGGCTTTTCAATGTATGCGTGCGGGTTTTTTCTCAATTTTGCTTGTTTACATACCCGCCAAGATCAAAATGAGCTGCATCTTGAAAGCTGATTTTTTTTGCCAAAATCGGCATCTTCTGTAAGTCGATCGCAGGCCCACTTAGCGAAGCGAAAACGCATTGGATGGTCAATTTTCGTTCAGCGGAAGGATAAAACTAATTATCTGTCAAATCAGACATGAGCTAATTGTTACCATTCACGAAATAAGCACTAGTTGAAAAAAAACGTTAGATGACAGACCCGATATCTATAATGAATAGGTGACTGTCACATTGGCTTACTGTAAGTCTTAGAACAGACTCCATCAAGGCATATGACACACTTCATTATCAGACGATCAGGAGACTCCACTCCTTTTGAGTATGACATCAACCGGGGCACTATACATGTTCCTTTTACCCTTCTAAGGGTTACTGTACGCAATGTAAAATTTGCATCCTACCGATGTTTGCCTGGAACAGCAACCAACTGTTAACTTAAACTCGATAATCCAATGACATAAGCAGCTTCACGAACATAGTAAAGTTAAAGATAGTTATTACTCAGTACCGATTGATTATATATGTAGTCACCTACTAGACAGTAGCTTAGGCATTGTCAACTAAAGACTACTGGAAAGCTAGGCCAGGCCCTCCTCCGAATTGTAAACCGACGGTTTGAAGTTGAATATGAAAACGATGTTTACGTAGTTTGCATATAAAGGACCTGAATAGGGAATCGATGTGTATGTAGTGTGCATATAAAGGACTTGGACATCAGGAAGTCAAACAGACCCCCAGATTACTGCAACATCTTTAAGGCTGAAGTTGTAGCTATCCGTATCATGGTTAAATAACTGCGCAGCAGCATAATATTCCCTAAGAACATACTTATATAGTCGGATAGCCAGAAAGTTCAGCCTTATCCATGAATGCCGTCTATTAATCTGGAAAATGGCAGATCATTCTAAGTTGTCGCTTATTGGACTCTCTGGACATAGGAACATGCCCGGAAACTATGTAGCGGACGCACTAGCTTAAACGGCCACCATACACAAAAATCATAGGGAGGGCCTACTAAACCTTCAGGTTGAGCTGGTCGAATCTTAAAGCAGAAAGAACGAACTGCTCAGTTTTCTCTTCCGAATTGGAAACCATTTGTGGTTTCTCTCTGGACCATTGCATAATAGGGTGTCATGCCCTAATAATCGCCACCTCAGTACTTTTTTCAGAAAATACGTATGATAAGGTTTCAAAACTAAACTATTTTTAAATATTAGCCTAAACATATAAATATAATATAAATAAGTGTTCAAGTCCTACTTGTTTTTAATATCCAAAGGCTGATTTGCCTTCTCCTTACAACTCCAACCAATTTCATAATATTTTTTCTCTCTGTATATTTTATACTAATTTAACACAGCTTCGAAAATGTCAATATAAAAATGTAAACATAACAAAACAACAACAACACCACCGTAAAAGTATTTTTCCCATTTACAAATAAAAGTGTAATATTTTTTTTGCAATTTTCACAACAAAAGAAGATTGTGAATTGAAACATAATTAAATAATAAAATTTAAACAAAGCAATTGCAAAGATATGCAATTTAAAGTGTAAATAGTAAACAAATGTGAACGAAAACCGAAACAAAACACAGCTGACGATAATATACATATAAAACCAAATTTAGTAAATATTGTTTGTAAAAGGAAAATTATAAAATTCTGATTTAATTAAATAACGGTAATAATAAATATAATCCCATTAAGGATAATTGCAAAGAAAACGGAAACAAAAGAAAATATTGTTAACCCTGACCTTGACTTTTATAGACAGATAGAACACAAAGGGAACATCAAGGATACCCTTTTAAATTGTTTTCTTGCTGTTGGTGTTGTTGTTGTTGTTGGTTTTCATAAAAAGCAGTAAAACAAAAACAGAAGCCATAGAAATCAAAGAGATTGGAAATAGGGGACACGTCAGAATTTTTGGGTGGTACTTAATACCCGCTAATGATATCAGCAGCCAGCTTGCTTATGTTCCTTTTGTTTGAGGTCTTTGGGAATTTATCAAAATTGTGTTTGGATTGCATTGGTGGACACAATCCCAGTCCACTCCGGCTACAACTATTGCCCGTACGCGTAGCTGGTTTGGATTTGGATTTACGCCCGAACAGCTACTAACACTGACACAGCATTTACAGAGATTGTGTCAAGCTCATAAACCCCTAAAGATGTCATCGTCAACGTCGTCCACCTCAGCAGAGGACGATACAAGAGCAACAGGCGATATATCGGTAGATGTTGATACAGTGATTAAAATACCCCATCATCATTTAGGGGAACTAGAAACAGCTTTAGATTCAGACGACTATGAAGTAGCTGGCGCTATGGTCGATGTGGAAGGTTTCTGTTATGCTGAGTATCGCGTTGAGCAATATGCCCATAGTGTTTTGGATTTCAGCTCACAATACGGCATCGACTTGAGTATATCCTATACGGCTCCCAATATAACAGGCAGGCCCTCCAAATATCCAGAGTACGGTGATTCACCACAGACATTCGCCATGGTATGTTGTTACAATTCCATGTACTGTATATCCATGTGAAACTTAATTCTTTGCTTTTTAGCGCACTTATGGCGATTGGTGGGACAAGGCACCCTCACGCTTGCGTGAAATAGCGCCGCAAAATCTACCCAAAGTACCAGCTGAAGATTTCATTGTTTTGTATTTTGAAGATTATGTCATACCCGAAGAAATTGCTATTTTTGAAACTCTCAATCCGGGTGCTGTTATACGCATTTGGGCATATACGATAACCAAAACGTGGATTTGTTTATGGGAAGACACGGAATTCTATACACGTCCGCCATATACTCTGCAAAGGTCTAGGCGTTTTTCACCACCCTTAAAACGCATAAAACTACCAACAAAGTAAGTATAAAGGAATTTATTTTCGATTTTAAATACATAAACTTTACTGCTTGTAACTTATCGGACGTAAGCATTATGTGGATTATGGGCCTAACTGAACATCTTTCCTACAGTTCTTATCATGCATAGAATATATTTTTCATACAACCTTTTAATGCATTAAAAAGATTAGGCAGGCAACCTTGTTAAGACGTATAATGGATGTCATTAACTCGTTTGACGTACAAAATAGTTCAACATTTTTAATGTTCGGGAAATCAATTAAAAGTATATTTTGATTGTTTTCTTTATTTAAAAAAAAAAATATATAAAAAAATTTTCTGTGCCAGCGCAAACAATTTATTAAAAAATGTTAAAAATTTTGAAGAAAATCAAAAATATGCAAACCTTACAAAACAATACTTCCAATCAATTGGAACAAGTCGACGGTGTTCAATGCATTAAAGTGGCGAATAGTGATTGTGGTTCAGAAAGGCGACAACATCGATTTTCAAAAAATCACAAAAACAATGAAAACTATTATCAAACCCTGATACAAGTAATACGGGACACGTATCCTAAAAATTTCCATTCACCTCATTATCACTTGGATACGTTGGTGGCTAAGCAAAGGAAAACTTATCATTCGAATCGAAAACGTAATTTGAATATGACTTGGGCTGAAGGTGATAAATCACGCTCTGCTTTACCGAAACCTAGTGTTACTTATCAGAAATTTAATGTGAAAAATCTAAATAAAATAACTAAGTCTGCTGCCACAAAAACTAATCAAACGTATGAAAACGATACAACTGATAAAATATCTATCGCCACTTCTACATCAGACTTATATAAAAATCAGTATTTGAAATCAATTTTAAAAAAAGAACCGCATAGTTTCATTCAAAATTATATGAACAGTATGGAAAAATTTCGTGTCTACTACAATAATTTACCAGTACAAGCATCTTATTATTCTACAAAATCGGTAAAACTGCCACCACTGCGTAAAAAGCCAAGTAGAATTCCGATAAGATGTGTAACAAACATCGTACATCATAATAACATACCGTCAAACGTTGTAGAAAGTCAAATTTGCAAAGTTTCTGCGGAGAGACCATTAAACCAAACGGTTAAATTCGAAAACGTACCAAGTAAACAACGACTTAATAGTTCAAAGAAATCGCAAGATGTTTTAAAAATGAACATACGTAATGTCTTAATGCATAGCATTGATATATTATTGAATACACCATCTACTATGCCCAAACGATTTGGTAAATATTTCAATTTCTTGTATTAAATAAAATTTATTTTATCTTTAAAATAATTAAGAAAAATTCGATAAAGTATGTAGAAATAATGGATGAATTATTAATTATTTATTTAGGAGCTGACGATCAGTATATCTTTTTTTTTTTTTGCTTGCCTCTTATAAATTTTAGTTTATACAGAAATTTGTTCTTTATAATTCCCTATTCCCTAAAAAGGGAACACTCTAAATAAAATAGAGCCCAGTAATTTAACAGTGGTTTAGGTTTTTTTGGTTTATACGAGAGATTTGTAATCAGCCCATTATGAATAAAAATTCCGCGTGAAATTTTTTACTTTTCCTTTTTCTCTGTTTTAATCCCATTTTTATCAACCGTGTGAAGGGAGAAATATTAAAAAGGGAAAAAGTAGGTATTCCCAATGTATTTTAGTTTGTATTTTCCCCAAAAAAAAATTCACTTATAAAACAAAAGGGAGTTTGATTAAAAATTTAAGTATATTTTTGTACAACTAAATTTAAATAAATAAAAAATATTTAAATGTTCCTGTAGGTCTAAAACAACTAATAAAACTCAAGTTCAACATTTGGTTACATTAATGGAAGCCAATCTGTAAGCACTTTGCTCAAAGTCGACTGGCCTAAAGACACATTGAAGTCTTTTCCTACACCAGTCTGGTACCCACCTTCCGCGAAAAAACATAAGCTCGCACATAGCTTTACAATTGGTGAAACTTCAAATTGCTTTTTTGTTGGTTGACTGTGAGTTGGTAAAATTTCTAGTAAATACCGAAAGGCCGCTTTATTTACTCTGTAGTACTTTTGAAACCTGTTGCAAGATTAAATTAAAACCAAACACTTTCATTTTTATTTATTTACTTACAAAGCCAGCGGCAACTCAAGAAGATTAGATTTTTAATTAACTTTAATTTTACTTTATTTTCACAAATTGTCAAAAAATTTAATATCAATAAGAAACACAGCTGGCTTAAAAATTCGATACTTTTGGATTTTCGACGACGATATGTAAATACATTGCGACTTCGGAAAATACAGTTGGTATCTTTATTCTGGACAGACTAACAAAAGAGCGTTGAAAAAGATACATGGTATACACTGTCGCTATATAGTGCACCGCTTTTGGTTGTTGCATGGCCGTTTCATTTGCACACATACATATACAACAAGTATCAATACAGTATGCGATTTAGGGGAATCCAATACTACCGCGTAGTACTGAAACAGCGTTAAGCGGGGTCTTACTGTACATATAAATTTTTTTAAGTATACTCAACACAATCAATATTACACACCCTCTGACCCACCATGTAAAATCCAATTTAATTGGTGCAATCGGAATACTATTGTCTGTAACATGTCGGAGATTGCGAGTTTCGTACCGGCCTGAAACATAGTGTTATGCAAGCCACAACTTCTTTTCTTGTTTATCCTGAACATTGAACATGGCAGCAACAAACGATGCAGTTGCAAACGCCATTTATATCAGCCACGTCAAAAAACTCTTAAAGATCTTAATTATGCTGACGAAATTTGTTTATCACAATTGTTTGAAACACACGAAGGATAAAATAAAGACTGAGCATCAAGCACAACAGTATTTGAGCCACCTTGGTTGACAAGTTATCATTGTGGATAACAGCGTACAAACTCCTAAATGATTGGAAAACCTGTGGCTGTTGCATGGTTTTCATTTTGCGAAACAATAAGAATTGATTCCGGTGGATATGTCACTTACTCGGACCACTTGATCCCGAGTTGAAGCAGAAATTCATCTGTATTTTAGTCAGATTCGCTGGTTTTTTATAACGCGGAAAGAATGCACAACAGTATTTGGGCGACCTGGTTGTCAAGTTCTCATTGTGGAAAACTGTTGTCAAAATTATGAAAACGTACAAGTGCACCTAAAGTGCAAATATTATTACTATTGTAAGTATGAAATCCCAAATACACCAACTTGACATCTTTTTCAAACGCTTTGAAATTCACAATGCACTGTAGTGCGTTACAAAATTCGTTATCGAAGCTCTATAAAGTAGAGCATTTCAGTATTCTACGTTTCCTACACTTATTTATTGTATTTTGACATAAAGAATCAAACATATCATTTTGAATTTTTTCTTTTGATTTCAAAATCAATTCTTTTTTGTAAAAGTTAATTGTTGTATAAATTTTTCGTGTGAAGAAATTCTTCGTGTGCAAAAATTTTAGTTATATTAAACGAATCATGACCATGACCATGTCAATGTTCACAAAAGCGGATCTGAAGAAGGTCATTGAACATAAGGAGAATAAATTAAAGCAACTTTTACAAGAAATAAAACAATATGAAAAGATTATATCGTTGTCGAAACGGAAAAAATTAAGAGGTTACAAAAAAGTACAGCGCCTTAAAAGAAAATTCTTGCTGCCGACAAGCAGCTCTCAAAAGGAATTCAAGAGGGATAAAGAAGTTCAAGGGGACTGCTTCGATTATTTATTGAAAGCAATGAAAAAATTATATTGCGACTTTCAGACTTCAAAAATGAATATCAAAGAATATTTAGAAAAAGACGATAATGGCAAAAAGGATCGCATTAAAAAACTTAAAACGGACTACATACATAATATTGATAAGACGAGTCTATTGAGCAGGAAAAAAAGGGAAAGCTGTAATAAATTGAAACCACAACGTAAAGCCAGTCTAATATATCAGAAGAAAACAAAACCAAAACTAATGCCTGGCCCTAAACATAAACGTCGCTCAAGCAGTTGCGATTCGAGCTCTACTACAGATACCACAGAAATCAATTACCCCGCTTTAAAATATAAGTTTCTAAATAAAAATGCAAATCGTCAAGATAGTAGTTTAAAACTAGAGGCTAAACCAAATACCACCAGTATAAATGAGGTTTTAAAAGTGCAACAATTTCCTGGTCTAGAGAAATATCGTGTGAAACCAAATAGATTACAGCCAAGCGTAAACTCTTCTCCAGCTTTAGCCTGTGAGGCAGTGAGTAGTCATAATAATTTCAATCATTATGGCAATCTTTTTGAGAGTATAGTCTATAATCAGCTACGTTCGTCGGTTGAAAATTCCTTAACAAATGTTCAGCATCGTCGAGATCATATGACTGAAGATATCCACAATGCCGTTATGCTAGGTCATGCTAAGAACTCTTTATATGATCAAAAAGTGAATAATGCCATTAGAAATTTAGTTCAATTACTAGACAATTAAGTTTTCGATTTCCATTTCATGTATCAAAACAAACAAAAAATTGTGTTCAAATAAAATTGAAATAATTGTTGATCAAGAAGTAAAGCTTTTTGTTGTATCTGAACTTGCTGTTTTAAAACATACCATCTTATCTGCAGTAAAATCTCGGATTAATATTGCACTGGCTTACATTCGTTTTCTAGATTTGTTACCAACAGTCATGTGTTCAAAGATTGTGGACTAAGCGCACACAGTTGCTTTTATATTCATGCGTTTGTGGTAACCAAGAGATCGTCACACTCGAAATTATTCATTGTTTCGAAAGAAAGTATGGCTCTCAGTTATTTTTATCTTCAATCAAAACTGATACGATTTTCATCGAGATAAGTTTGTCAAACTTTTTTTATTAAGATCTTGGACTGAATCTATGATTCACTTAAGAATAGCCATTGTTACGTGCATACCACATTCAGTGACAATTTGGAGCCACCTTTGAGTTTATAATTATGCTATAGGCGTGACAATTTTGTCCCTGACAGCTAATACATTGTCCTGAGCTTTAATAATTGAATCTGGCCATAAACTGTTTGGTTACCAAACTATAGAGGTTTTTCCATAAGCAAGGTATGAATACCAGGACATGAAGGTTTTTAGTCCTCCGAAATATTTTTTAACTTAATTTATGAGAAGGCCCATTTCAGTTACCGATTATCACAGGATTACTTATTGAGTCACACTTGTTGTGTTTTACAAATTTAGAAAAAGGGGTTGTAGCAGAGGCAATAGTTCATACCGGATCTGTAAGCTTTCATTAAAATGATATGCGCTTTTAAAGTATTGAATGTCATTTGTTTTTACCGAATATAAATAAGAAGTGAATATAGAGTCGCAGTGTTATTAGATAACCGCGGGTCACCGCAGACGTGTATAGTGGAAAGTTAATAAAAGCATTTTGCTCATCTCGAGGTTATACAATGATCCCGAAATAATCTTTAAAACATAATTTTCAACTGAATTGTAAAAAGGATATTTTTTTAATTTTACAGGACAATAAGACTGGAATTTAATCATCAACGTCTACATTATTACACTGAAATTGATGCAGTACTATTAAATGGCAAAAAGTTTAACATGAGAAACATGCAGACCCTACTCGACTACTATGAAAAACAAAGAAAAGGTAACAAAGCGTTATGCTTAAATTATTTTTAATCAATCGTTTAAAATAAACTCATTTCTACCATTTAGGTTCCATTTTATGTAAATTACAAAATATGAAATTTCGACCGATATGCAAGGATAACTACCAGACACGTTTACAACATTTTCTAATGCACGATTTGAATAAATTTATGACAGCCTTAAACGATGTACAAACCACTAATACAACAGCTACCAAAGACAACCATAAAACACCACATGTAGATCTAAAAGACATGCCGGTAATATAATCGTAATTACATCATTGTAATTATTCAATTGTTGCTTAATCATGCTTTCTTTTTTAGTTTGATATTGTTTTAAAAATCTTTAGCTATTTAGATTTGGTTTCACTGTTTCGTGTGGGCCAAGTAAGCCGTTTCTTTTACGATGTCTCTACACATCCCTTGTTATATAGTGAACTGAATTTAAAACCCTATTGGCATTTAGCATCTACAGAATTACTTTCTACGCTGGCGAAAAGAGCTACGATATTAAAGAAACTCGATATGTCCTGGTGTGGTTGCACCATACAGACTATATCACCCACGGAGTTTAAAAAGTAAGCCTTATTAAATCCAACATGGAAGAACATATTTCTTTAAGCATTTTTTCTTTTTTTGTATCAGATTTATACAACAACGTGGTGATTCTTTAACACATTTACGTTTGAACTCGGCCAAGTTTTTAAACGCCAGTTGTATAGAAACTTTAGGGATAGTCTGTGATAATTTAAGAGGTAAGCTGGTATATAAACATTCTTTGAGTTCGAACAAATTGGATTAATGTTTCATTTCAATTTTAGAACTCTCTTTGCGTAACTGCTCTACTAGTCCGCCTTTATTAAATTTCTCCTGTTTGGCAAATTTAAAAAACTTGGAACGTTTAGATTTATTTCAAACGATTATTGAATCGGATTTATTGCTAACCATGTTGGAGAATAATCCGAAACTAAAACATTTAAATCTGGGTAAGTTAAATGAAAACAAATGTTAATGTAAACCGATGCAATGCAACAAATGCCATAACCAAAAATATATTTTGCAATGACTGTGACTTGTAGGTCAATCTTTTCAACTTTTAGCTCTTTTGGGCAGTAAATTTCGTGTTTAAAATTCTTTGTTTTCATTGAATTTCATTTATTTTCAGCATTTTGTAATGTAGGCGTTAATATGGATGATGTTGCTTTGCACATATCCCAGTACAATAAGCAATTAGTATCCTTGGATTTATGGAAAGCACATTTTCTATCAGCTCATGGTCTCATTGCTTTATCCGAATGCCATGATTTAGAGGAGGTGGATTTCGGATGGTGGTAAGTTCTTAAATTCTTCTCTTCACTCTAT
This sequence comes from Sarcophaga caerulescens, assembly GCA_927399465.1. Classification (NCBI taxonomy): domain Eukaryota; kingdom Metazoa; phylum Arthropoda; class Insecta; order Diptera; family Sarcophagidae; genus Sarcophaga; species Sarcophaga caerulescens. Next base: position 40,887,603 of record OV656873.1, on the reverse strand, counting down.
CACTCTCCGTCAATGCAATGAAATTTTCTTTTATTAAATAGTTTACGAGAAGCAACTTTAGGCGACAGTTTAAAGGAATTTCTTACGAAATGTACAAAAATCAAGAAATTATTTTTAGCTGCTGTACGAGGTTTAACCGATCGTGATTTAGAATATATTGCTAATTTGTGTCCCAATTTGGAACAATTGGACTTAATGGGTGTCTTGGGTATATCCAAAGAGAAATATTATGAGTATGTTTTGATATTTTTTTTTTAACTAATAAGCAGAGATAATTTATTGAAATTCTTTCCTTTCCACAGGATATTACAAAAATGTAAAACCCTTCAATTAATGGATTTAAGTTTTTGTGATGTCATGGATTATGAGGTAAGAAACCACTAGCTTAAGGTTTTTATCTTTTGATCAACTGTTTATTGAACATTTTTTGTATTGTATTTGCAGGTGGCTATGTGGTCTCGTAACTTTAAAGTGAATATCAAATGTTGTCATGTACCTAACGATTTTAGATAAGATTTTTACTAACAAAACATTTTAAAACAAAACCCCAATCTAAACGTTTAATTTAAAATAAATTCTAAACAAAATTCTTTATGAATTCAAACGTAGTCTTTAAGAACCTGTTATTTAGATAGTGGAATAAATTACAACAACAAAAAGTTCATATAAAACTCTTGAAATATATTTCGATTTAGATTTATAACGGTAATCAATAAAAAATATAAAAACATTATCGTGTCGTTCAACGATTTTATGTTACACTACTACAGTTTTTTGTATAATAACTATTGGTCGCAACTAATGTTTTATATGTTGTTTAGAGTCTAGATAGATATTCCGGCATAACCTTCAGATAATTCGACTGCTGTATTAGGAGACACGGCTTTGGAAAAAGATATCCGTATATTCTTTTGTGGAAGACTGATTTAGAGGTTGAACAACCTGGAACTTAATCGTTGAACAATTGGATCTTACTACATGTAGTCAAATGAGAGACTTAATTTTCAGTCCAACTGAATTACTTATTAGGAAGGCGAAAATATTTTAATAAACCCTAATGGAGTGGATTTATAAAGTGATTTAATATGGGCAAGGAAAATTTTTAAATAACGCTCGCCATTTTTTAATTTTTCTTTTAACGGTCATCTACTAAATCATTTCAACACATTCTTATACAACCCTGTTATCAAGCATTTGCCATTCCTTGTTTCATTACTAGTTCTCTCTTTCTATCATTCTATTACAGTTCATCACTCAAATTCTTTCAGTATTTTTTTTTTGCGTACGAACTCAAGTATACGGTCTTCAATTTTTTCTTCATAAAAAAAACACTATTTTTAATAAACAAAAACAAAAAAATTAATAAATTCTATGACAAAAAAATTCCCGTTAATAAATTAATAATCCTCAGTGTTTAATTGCAAAATTAAAAAAATAACAAATCAAACAATATTTTATCCAATTCAACAAAATTAAGATTATTTGGTGAAATTCTTGAAAAAAAAGATAATTATAATTAAGAACAAAAAAAGTAAGCATGACAAAAGCAAATCACAAATTAACATACACAGGTGAACCGAGAGAGAAAAACAAAATGTCAAAACAATGTTTTTGTTTGTTTCTATTCTTATTTTGCAGTTTTGTTATTGTTTTGCATATTCACAGTGTTGCTTAAATGTGTGTCTGTTATGTGCCCATTTTCGTAGAGTGCAAAGAGTACCGACCATCTCTGAAAAGAGTTAAGTGATTTCAGGAATCTTATTTAATTTAAATGTTGATGGGATTATTAATTAATTAATTAATTCCTTTAGAATTATTGCAATCTGTAAAGAATATTGTTTAGGTTCTATTACCAAATAATTACTATATAGGCACGAATAAAATGAAACCGGATGTCAGTTGATCTAAAAACTCCAAGTGAGTCCAGTCATAAGACTGTTCTAATTGGAATTCTTACAAGAACAACAAAAGTGTAAACATTTTTGAAAACTGCACTTTCATTTTATAGACAACTACTGCCTTGTGTCTAATTTGATAAGAACATGAAGTTAGTCCAGTTTCCTGCCAGAATCACAATATCTTTCGTAATTACCTGCTCTGGAATTCCTTCCAAATGCTCTAAATTAAAATTGTATAGTCGAGGACACTTACATATACACAGCAGTCTTAAATTTACGAGAATATAAATATTCAGCTCCAAACGTTTCACCCTGTGTTTTTACAATCTACTACTCAAAATATACAACCCTGCAAGGCCGACGTACGGATGACATTTGAAATGTATCCCCATTTTTTCTTCTTTTTCTGCTCTTTTTTTGTAGTTATTCTGCTGACTTCTTCGTTTGTCGTACCGTTTCTCTTCATACAATTCGTTTGTGTGGAATTTCACTGTGAAATGCGTTGCAATTTCAATAAATTTTTAAGCAAAAATTGCTGCTATTAAACGCGTTCATCAAACAAATTATTAATATTAAATAAGAATTAACGACAATAACAAAATAACATAAAAATCAATAGCAGCAACATTTCTGAGAAACTAGTGAGTGAGAAAGAAAAAACCCGAAACGTGGTGGTACACGATAAAAAGAAGAAAAAAATCAAATAATCAGTTTTTTTTTACTAAATTTGGCATAAAAAAGAATAGAACTGAAGTGAATAATTATAAAAAACCATCCATATCTTCCTAAGAAAATTGAAAAAAAATTTAAGTGCAAAAATTATTAAATGAAATGAAGTTAGAGAAGTAGAACAGAAAAAAAGGAAGAATAGAAGAAATATAAGAGTTCTTTTGTTTATTATAAGAAAATATTTTTGCAAAGAAAAATAAATTAAAAACCTATAAAAATTAAACGGGTCACTCAGACGTTGTTCTTTCGGCTACTCCGTCTGTCTGGCTCAGTGCGTTAGCGAAGAAGAAAAATTGCGTGTATCAAAAAGATCTGTTCTAACTAATCCAAAAGGGGGGACACATGAAATTCCTCTAAAGAAGTGTAAGAATTTGTTTTTTTTTTTCAGCGATAAAGAGATTGCGGCCAAATTTTGTGTTTCTTTTCTTGGAACACGCCTTTTTTTGTTTTTGTTTTATCCGTCTACTTTTTAAAATAATAATTTAATATTATACAATAGAAGTGTAGCGGTGTTCTATGGTTTAATAATTAAAGAAACAAATTAATAATTTTATATAAATATTTCATTTTAAATTTGTGTGATTTGTTGCCTCTAAAAAAAATCAAATTCATTATAAAAACTCGTTCGCTCTCTCTTTCTCTCTGCCTGCCGTAACGAAAAAGATTCGAAAGCAACAACAAGAAATCGTTAAAAAAGAAGACAAATATTCGAAGTCAGCGTCAACGCTGACGTTAACCGTCACCTTCATAAACAATAACAAAAACAAGACGAATTCAATTGCAAAGCAGCAACAGTATTATCAACACAATAACAACAACAATAAATAATAAAACAAAACAACTGTCTGCCAGTACTGCTTACTAAAAACAACAATAATTAATAAATAAATAGAAAAAAAAAACTTGAAACTTAAAAAATCAACGGTAACAACAACAATAAAAATAAAGCAAAAATTGTTAGAAAAACTAAAATAACCATAACAAAATGGATGAAGATGATTACAATGTGGCTAATAGTAGTAGAAATGACAGAATAAATAGTGTTGACAACATAATTGAGCAAGACGAAGAAGAAGAGGAGCCCGAAGAAGCCCAGGAAGAAGACTTTGACGATGATGAGGATTTACTCGATACCATAGAAGTTACGGTGACCACAGATGGTGCCCCTTTACCCAGAGATGATGTGGAAGATATTGAAATTATAAATCTTTCACCAAATCAACAACATTTGACTGGAGCCTCTGCCATTTCGCCCACGATTAATATAAATGCACCTCCTCTTTTAAATTTAAGTGAAGAATTTCAAAATTGGCCCTGGGAAACTTTAAGCAATAATGAAGAAACCGACGATGCCATGATTTCAGGATCATCGTCTGGCCCCTCTACCTCGACTCGAGCAAATGCTTTGCTTTCGGTTATGTCCTCATCGGCTCACAGTGGTGAGGGCAGTGTTGCCGATGAGGCGGCCAGCAGCAGTAGTGGTGGCGCCGGTGCCGGTGCTGTTCCCAGCTATTGTTTTGATACCTCTTCTTTTTGTTCACGCACCCGTAAAGAAGTGGCCGCCTTAATTGTGGCACAGTGCTGTAGTGGCGGTCCAACGCCAGACTTAAATTACATTATGGACAGATTTTTCAATCCCAGTACACCCATTGATAATCCGGATAATATCTCATGGATACGTTGGCTTATCGCTGGTGGTCGAACTATAAGTGATTTCGTTAAAATTGGTAAGTTTATAAGTTTAACACACAAAATAAATGTTGACAATAAGATTTTTATATAAAATGCTATTTACTTATGCTAGCTGTTGCTAGAATAAAAAGAAATCCATAAAAGCCGGATTTTAGCTAGGGTTTAGCGGCTAGGACACATAATAAATAATTTTGAAATGTGTAGATTTAGTCATAGTCTCTTATTAAAACGCCTATGGCCAAATGGACTATATAGAAGAGCGGTTGTCTTTATAAAGACGATTAATGATTTTATAACGTTTTCTAGTTATTGTAATCCCTCGAAATGGTACAATACTAGAAATATGTACAAAGTCCCTTAATTTACTATTTTCAGTATGAACCTTCTTACAAATTTTCTTCTTCTTATTGTTTAATGACAGTAACCAAAATATAAAACAGTTTAAATAAAACAAAATCATGTCGTTCTGATATTAAGATAATAGAGTACAAGAAAGTTTGTTTTTGTATTGTATTATTGAATTATTGTTTTGAAAATTAGAGTATTATTCATCAGTTTAAAAGTGACTAATAATTCGCTGGCTCAAAACCATCACTTACATACATAGTTAAGTTTTGGTTAAATCTTTCTTTAATATCAAACAAAACGTCATTTTTGGTCTAGTCCTACATTTACTTTTATTTGTTAATTCGCTTTTAATTAAATTTTCTATGTTTTTTACCATTTCAAACATCTTTTATTTACTTTTTTTATCTATTTGATGAAATTTGTTTTTGACTTTTCGCAATATTGCCTCTTTTTTATTGTTATTGTTGCACTTGGCATTTGGCCATAAATTACAAGCCTACACTAAAAACTGCAATAGAAACAATTACAATAACAATAACAACTGCAACAAAAATAAAAAAAATCTGTTGAACAAAAAATTGGTATAAAAAAAAACAAAAAAATTTTATGTTTGAATTTCACTTTAACAATGACGTCAGCATATTAATAAAACATTTTATTCAGCTAATTTAAGTCATTGCCCCGACTAGAAATATGCGAAACTTTTGTATACTCATACAGACGTACATTTACCAAATTCATGCATTAATTTAACACTGCAATTACAAGTTCAAGCATACATTTGTACATATGTATATATGTACGTATGTATATGTAAAAATATGTATATTAATTAAATAATTTGCCGATCAAATTTTATTATTTTATTATTGTTGATATTACAGTGATTTATAACAAAAAGCAAAAACAATTTGAATTAACATTTCAAAATTATTTATAACAATATTATCGTTAATTATTGCAAACCAATTATTAATTTTTATTCACCTTTGTGTTAAGTAATTATTGATAATTTAAGAGTTTACATTATTTGTGGAAAGGATATACATTTTACACTAAAAGTTCTTTAATACGCGCATTCGAGTTTTGATATATTGTACCCTGTAACCTTGAATGTGTTTACAGCATAAGAGGCTCTACCTTGAAACAAAAGTTTAAGATCTCAGGCTTTTAAAAGGTCATTTATCATCCTGTTCAGTTCGCTTTAATTCAGACTTAACAAGCTCATGACCTTTCCAATATTTGAGTCGCCCCTGAGTAGTCTACTTGTTGTTGTTGTAGCAGTTCGGCTGTTGTCTCCGGAAGCTTTTCCCTGTATATAAGATAAAAAGTTGGTTTTGTAAATATGGTTGTATGCCTGTGTAATTTGGTGGGGATGGTATGAATTAGAGCTGCAGGTAATTTGTTGTTTAGTTGTATGTGTACGTTGTCCGAAGTGGTTGGTAGTCCAAGGAAGTCCGCTGTAGTCGTTGGGTTCCCACGACAATCGGATCTACGCTCCGGAACGACCCGATCCACGATCGGCCAAGGATTGTCAACTCAGCGAAAACTGTATCAACCGGAGTAGTCTAGTTGTTGTTGTTGTTATTGTAACAGTTCTGCTGTATCTGAAAGTTCTTCCCTATAGATTGAATTGTAATAAAGAAATTAGTATGTCGTACAAGGATTAGATGTTTACTAGGCGCAAAGCAATGGACCCGGCTAAACAGTTAAATATGCGAAATCTGTCGTGAGGACTTTGATGATTAGGTGATTTATGGAGCCGAGAATAATTCTCTTCGGTAGCCAGATCTTAATTGCGCCAGTACAGAGCGTGTTTTCTGGGTAATTGTCTCTTCCTATCAGAAATCGCAGGCGTTTGTTTGTTAAGAACCGTGTTGCACCTTTAGCCGTAATTGCCAACAGATGCAAAGTTCACTGTACATTTAATGTTGACAAACAGTAGACGCCAGAAGGAACGTCTGAATGTCTACATTAAAGCGACATAAGTTCTACCGATTGGGCCGAGGGAGAGGTCTTTCTTTACTTTTTGGTAATTAGGGTGAATAGGTAGATAAGTATTGTTTGATCAACAACACGTTATTTTGCTAGCGGACAATATCTTTCTCTCCTCATGTATCATTCTAACGCATTCGGTCGCGATTCGAAACGCATTGTTTTGGGTGTTGTGCAGCACTCGTTAATATTTGCCGCTTAGTAGAGGTTTCTAGTAATTTTGGTTACCGTATCGCTGTTATTTAGCGTCCTATATGACATTTTAGTTCATTCATGCAGGTTAATTTGCAATAAGAAGGATCTCAACAAAGTCTTCCAATTTCTAAATCGTATAGTGACTGCTGATGTAAAGTTAGTCGTTGACAACAACGTCCACCGAATGTATTCGTAATTGAGTTTTATTTGGATAAATTTTGTATAAAATGTGTAGTGCTTGAAGGACTCTATGCTTCCGAACTTGTTTGTATTGCTAAAACTACGAGGATGGACATTTTTTTGCTTTAGTGGAATTAATTTAAACAAATTTGACTTTTATTTAATCGAAAAACACCTTGTGAAACGGATGCACTTTTAAACAATTTTTTTATTTTAAATTTTGGAATCATGACATAATTTTAAACACTTTGAATAGCAACAAGAAACAACGCACACAATAAAAACATATATACACAAAAAAATTGCTTATCAACAATAAAGTGTCATAAATTAAAAGAAATTAAATTAAAAAAAACGAAAACTAATGAATGATTGCATTTTATAATTTTGTTTGTTTGTTTCTTTAATTATTCTTTATGCTGCTATAAACATAAAAGATGAACAAACATTTCAAAAGTCTTTTTTAAAATTTCTCTTTTCAATACTATATAAAATAATTGCGAAAATGCTTATTTGTTAATTGGTTAAATTCTATTATCAGCAAAAGATTTCAAAAAAATACTATGTGAGGAAAACAGAAAAGGAATATCCATCTCACCAACAAAATAATCGCAAAGAATCTGTGCAAAAAAATCTAATCAAAAGCGGAAATTGAACAAAGTTTCCGCTGAGTTGATTTTCAGTTCAATTCATTAAGTTTTACATCGCTGTGTCTGTTAATTCCATTTAATTTTATGGTTCCTACCATCACATAAGTCGACGGTAGTTGAGAGATACATTTGTTTTTGGTTATTGCATTAGTCTCTTCCATTTCTTTTCTTTTTTTCTGCCTAAATGCAATGTCGCCAAATTGAGGCAGTTTTCAGAAAAATTAAATTTTTTTCAGCTTCACATACATATGTTGTTGGCAATTGTTTTGAAAATCAAGAGAGATAAAATGAAATAAAACATTTCAATGTTACCGTTTTAATTTTATTTTTAATTGTTTTAAAAGAAAAGTAATGTTATTGTCCACTTTTCTTTATTTTTTTAATGAAAATGTCAGCGTAGAATAATTTCAATAATACTAGAACTGATATGAACACTGAATGGTTAGTTAAGTAAACAAAGCTTATCACAATGTAAATTTAAATAGCAGTTGTAATCAATATTGAATGATTGAGAAACCTACTAAAGGTAAATATTGTTTAATGCAATAATATTTGTAAATAAGTAAAATGGCAATGCAGGCAAACAATTCATTGTTTAAAATCGCATTATGTTTCACACTTTTTTCTTTTGTCAACTTTTTTCAAATAAACTAAATGCATAATTTTTTCTCTCGTAATTATAGTATATCAGCCATTTTAGTCCAAAGTCCGTTGATTGCAAAATGATAATAAAATCAGAACAATTTGATATTCCAATAAAAAGAGCAAACAAAAGAAGCAATTAGCTTCGTCGTCTATATTTCTATATTTTTCTATATTAGCGCCCGACCGTAAGGAAACCTGTTTTGGAAGCTTTGATACCATGGCTATGCAGCCTACTAGGTCCATTTCCCCCACAAGTGCGTATTTCGGGATTAATTAGCAACTTCCATTTAAACTCTTAATTGTTAATGAACAGGTAGAAAGAAAGACTTATGTTTAGAGTGTGCACTCTGATGAACTTTGTGGCCTTACAGTACCATTTTGGTACTAAAGATAGCACTGAAACTACTAGTACAATGATGAGGGAAATTATTTCATCAGAAGTGCTAGACAAGATCATGTTGCCTTTTTTACAAGAAAACAAAAAGTTTTAGCAATGCGTCGCGAGCCGAAAAAGTGTTTCGATGTATAAAAAATGATGGTGATTAGTCATTATCACATGTTGTGTTCATAAGACACAGTTAAAGTTTGTCAGAAATACTAGTTTTGGCCAGAGGCATACTCCTCGCTATAAAAATAATAAATTTTCTCAATTTTTCAACTTCTTCTTCTCCATTTGAAGGGATAAATCTCTAGAATCATCGTATTTAAAAACAGATGTTGATACCCTTTTTGGTTTCGATTTGAACAACTTCCAACATATTTTATTGATGATATCCTCTACATACAGTTCTAACAATGTGTTATCTGTGTGTGAAAAACGGATTTAACTATTTTCGTTTAATAAAAAATTTATTTTATTCGCTTTAATGTTTTGTTTATATCCTATAAATATTCTTTTTCATATTAATTTTATATATTCTACTCTCACAGATATTTAACCTCATTTTTCTTTATTAGTTGTTTACTTTACTGTTGTACATTTTACAACACTACTCTTCTAAATTGTTGCTTAGTTTGTAGGGGGAAAAACGTGCATACATACAAGCATACGAGGGTGTATCACTAAGTCCGTGAATCCTTATTGAGCTCGATGTATGTATGTCCAATGTTTCATAGTGTGATTCATGAATTTTTCATTTTTCACTTTCCATTGCCTCCCCAAATCACGTGGTAACATGCCAACAAAACATAAAGGACTTTATTATACCTTATAGTTGCCTGTTAACAGATGCATGCGGAAAATTCAAAAAATAAAAAACTTATTATGAACCGCCCTCGTATATGCATATAGAAAAACTTAAAATTTATATTTTCAACGCTCATTCTCTGAGTATGAGTACGTACACTTCTTTGAATATTCTTGAGAGAACCTTTTAAAATGTTTATAATGAAAGGGATCCATATGCAAACGTATATAATCCTAGTAAACAATTGAAACTTACAAATAAATGCACACTATGGAGCAAAAGGGGCAAGTTTTAATTAAATCAGATTTGGTCAGTATATCATTTAAGATATACATACATACATACAACGTTATTATTCTAAGACCTGCTACAGCAGACCATTAAACTGCTTTGCTGATTAAAACTTAATAAATAAATTAAAATGGTCCATTGTGGGAGCATTCAATTCCAAAAGGAACCCAAAATAGGGACAAGATTAAATCAAAAATTTTATTTAAATATTTGACTTTTAATTATTCACTTTTGCCCCAAAGTATACCGATAAATACAGTCGTGGACACACAATTAAGTCACTTAAGCAAATTTTTAATTTTTGTAAAAATTATAAAGATTTAAGAAGAATGGAAACAAAAACAACTAATATTTATTAATTTCAAATGCTTAATAATTAATTAACAACAAAAACTTAAATACTTATTCATTATAAAAAATGTTTTGGTACGAAGTTGATATCAGACTTAAAATTTAAGTGGACACATAATTAAGTCATCTGAAAAAAAATTATTGAAAATTTAATTTATATGCTTTATTTTTCACCCAAACTATTTGAACCCTGAATATTTTGTGAGGCACCCTTTTTGGCGTATTATTTCAGTACATCTTTGTGGCATTGAGTTGATTAAATTGTGACACTACAATTAACGGTGTTAATTACTTTAATTCTACGTTCAGTAAGTCTTATCATTAGTCTGTTGCATAATTCTTGCGCATATTGTGTGTTAATTCTGTTTAAATTATTAAATAAAAATTTATAAATTGCTTTTCCTTCTATAAGTGTTACAGAATCCTTAGATAATTTTTTAATTGCTATTTCTAATGGTTGCAAAGTTTTCCAAGATTTTCTAAAGCTTTAATTTCGATAGGTGAGAATGGTATTAAAGAAAAGTCCATCAAAGCATGGTTCACACATTTCCATATTCTTAAAAAAATTTCAATCATTTTCGATAACGAATTCCATCTGTGTTTTACGTCACATATCAATCTAAGTTCTTTACCTTCTTGCTTTCTTACGAAATACTGAAGTCGTTTTTGCTTTTCGATTGATTTATTGAAAATTTTTACGTATTTTCGCAATTTTGCCACAACTTCTCCAACTTCAGAGCAGACAGTAAGGGTAATATCTATGTCAATGCCAATATTGTTTTCTTCTTCACCTTCGCCTTCTTGATAATGATGGAAATACATTATCATCAGAATTTTCTTCCTCACTTTCATTAATTTCTTCAGTGGAACGATATTTGGAATAATAAAAAAATAAATATAAATAAAAATAAAAAACCGGTTATTTAACAGAAAAAACCGGTTTGTCGAATACCTCTAAAGTATGAAATATTCGAAACCGGTCGGTTTTTAAAAGTAAAAAAACCTGTTAACCGGTTTCGGTTTTTGAATACTCTAAGTAGAACCCACAGAATACTTCTTTTCGGCTCTCTCTCTATATTCTCTGTTGCGAAAGAGCAATACTTACAAACAGAAAATGCACGTGTGTTATAGAATGTGTCCTATTTAAAGTTTTTTTGTTATTAAGCCAGGAGAGAAGAAAAAGTGAAAAAACAACAATAAAATATAAAGAGGAAAAAATGCAAAAGAGTAGAACAACGTAACTGAGAGCTTCCTGTTAAACTATTACCACATATTGTATATAAAACCGCTAATGAAACAATCTAAGCAACCAGGCTACAACCAATTAATTAATTCCAGCTTTACCTCTTCTACTCCATTATGGCCAATGATTTCACCACCAGAACAATTCACCACCAGAAAAAAAATTGCCTCATTATTAGCTTTTTCTTCTTTCGTTTTTTCCTTTTTTTTTTCTTTTTTTTTTTTGTGTTTAAATTATTATTATTTTACTTCATTTGTTAAATTTATTTGTTTATGATAGTTTCCATGTACATTTTGTCTTTTTTTTTTTCTTTACAATCAGTCGCATTCTCATCCCGTTTTATGTTTTTTTTCATGACGTGTGCCGTTTTTGTGTACTTTATTGTATGTATGGCTGTATGTTGGAAACTTGTTAAACCATTTAGTAGATAGACATGCTAATAATTAGTTTTTAAGGATTGTAAGCTTGGATATTAAACTTAATATCGTATAGCATATGCAAAAATTTAACGATCACATAAAAATTAATCGATCGATTTTCTAAGTGCTTTATGCTCATAACTCTAATTGATAATTTCTTTTGCAAATAAGGAGTGCCCATGTAAAACATTTTGATATATTTCTCGGCGTTACTGTGATTAAAGAAAATAATTTCCGTTAATGTGGTGAACATGTGAAATTTTTGAAATGTGCATCACACAGAAATTATGAAAGGGAACAACCGAAAATTATCAATGAAACTCTGCTTAGCCCACAAAAAGAAGCCAAGCTTACTGGTGTTAATTGAAAAATTATTTCAATACATAGTTGTAAAAAATAATTTTTTTGAGTACGAGTATTGAAAGAAAACGTAGAAGTGGAGGGAAAAAGGATTTGCAGACTCGTCAGCACTCCCCAGACTAAAAAAATTGGCCTCGGAAAATTGGAAATGTAGTTACTACTACGTCCTAGCTTTTCGCACCGCTTATGTTGAGTGTGTTAGTTCATGAATGGTGGGACCAACAGTTTAAAGTCGACTTTGAATGACGTATTTTTAAGAAACTTTACGTGGCAATTTTATTTACTCTCAGAGTTTTTGCTAGAGGTGTGCTGAAGAGATGTCGCCAAAGAAATTTATTTTCATACTTCCTTTTGTTCGAGATGTCTGAGCTGGGGTTTTAAATTTGATCAAGTGAAAGATCATAGAAAATCATTAAGACGAAGAAATCATTTAGAAGACACAAAAAGTCCACTCAAAAATGAAAGTTGAAAAGTGCCAAAATGTTAAAATATAATGGAAGAAATTCTTGAAAGAAACAATACTTCTATTAATTCATTATAAATAAAGGTGAAATAATTTTTATCTTAAGTTGTTTAGTTTTTTTACGACAAAGAGAATGCCCAAGTTTTTTAATGCTCACTCCTTACAAGTAAAATTTCAAAAATCACTTGTAACATAATTCTCTTTGCTTATGTTTATATTATTTAGAGTCCATATCAGTATGCTTTCTTGCTTCTTCCTCTGTGAATTGGTCTTCAATCATATAAATAATCAATTTTGCACAGTTTAAAAGAAAAATACTGTGTTTGTTTATTAACATTTTGTTTACTAAGCTTATATTAAAGAAATTTACCATATTTTTTTAAATAAAATACGATTTCATACTCTAGATTAATTTGTGTATAGTTTCTTTTAAATTAAAATTTATTTGCAGAAAAGCAAATTAATTCGGATTTGAATACATAGGTACATTTTCATTAAAGTTTTTACAACAAAAATGGGCAGGTTTTGTTCATGGGGATAAACTCAATTTTCTAGCGAAATGTGCTCCTCATAATAACTTAAAACCTAGACCTGTTCCATAAGTAACGAGTTTAAAGCGATCCAATTAACGAACACAGTAGAGGCTAGAAGAAGAAAGCGTGAAACAGCACAATAAATACTTAACTTGTTAAAGTTCTCGAAAAATAGTTCTTAAATTTAGGAAACAATTTCCTCTTATATTTCCGATTATGTAAATATTCCAAATACGAAATACCAATGAGATGACAATTTTTCCGCTAAAACTGTGAAATGATGATTTCAGAAAAGTCAAGCATTCTTAATGTAGTGCCGCAAACCTCAAAAGGTTCAACTGAATCCTCAGACGTTCTTCAAATGACTTTGTATTTCATATAAAGTCATTGGCAACGTCCAAACATTATAATGAAATTAAAATTTCATCATATTTTATTCAATTTTTCTTTTGAAACCGAAAAATGTATAACATGCGGTTAACCTTACGACTAGATTTTGCGGACCAGATATGTTTTCGGACGACAAAGTAGTGTCATCAGCGTTTCAGATGCCGTTTATATTGATAATTGTTGATTTTTCTAGGAGTAGAGCTTAAGTAGAGATAAAATGTATGCTTGACTATTACTTGTCCGTCTGTTATTTCTCCGTCGATATAAACTGCACTATTCGTACAGTACAGACTTCTGCTACGTCTAATTTGCTTATCATCTATTCCACGAGTTTGGCATCTTATATGTCACCGGAAGTCTTCTCATAACCTATAAAGCATATAAGTATATTTTCTTGAGAACATTTTCTGATATTTTTTTACTAAAATTTTTACACAAAATCGATTTTTCTTTTTTCACTTTATTCATATATGCGGTGCTATATTTAATTTCTGTATTTTAAGAAAAATTATAAGCGCCGTCGTTCGTATTAACAAAAAAATATTGGATAAAAATCCTCAATCATGGCTTAAACAAAGATTTCATTACTAATTTTTAATTGAATTCTATTGAATTGTTCATTACTTTTGATTTTAATCTGGCATCACTGTTTATTACTGTTCATCTCCAGTTAATTTTGTACTCTACCGTTTCTCATTTATTCGTTAAAATTTGTTCACTCTATTCGTCTGAACGTGTGTGCAAGTGTGTGTGTGTGTGCGTACGAATGTGTATTATGATTACGACGATGCCATGAAGTTTTGGAGCATTGAACTTTATTTAATGTGTGTTTGAGCCATTTTTTTTTGTCATTTTATTTTTCGTTTAGCTCTTCTTTTTTGTTGGTTTTTTTTTATATTTAAAAAAATTTTTTTTTTTTTTGTTGTGTTCAAGTTCTTGTATGAAAAATCTCAACAATTAAATTCTTAATTTCTCATTAAGGCCTTCATTATTGCAAAAAGTAGTGATTGTTTCAATCAATTTATTTATGTTGTTGTTTAATTTGCAAATTGGCAAAAATATTTAATTACTATTAATTAAATTACTAAAATTAATAGCAAAACAGAAAAAAATAGACTCATTGCTTTTGAGCGGCGTAGAAGGTGGAATTGATCGGGCGTATACTGTAGGTGAAATGTATATTTCGTTAAGAAATTTTTTTGAAAAACACACTAATTTTTATAGTTTTAAAAAAGGCGGATAGAAATGGGATTTGAAACAAATTTTTAGATTTGTATCATACTATGTATAGCTTTACTAGGTTTAGAGTGAAACAATCTGTACTTAAGGCAGACTTTCCTCTCCTCTTAGGAAAGAAACCCTTGTCCCTATTGGCAAAATACTGATGCAAATGATTTCCATAAGGCTATGGAATGATAATCAGCCTGTATTGACTTGGATTCTCACACGATAATCCATGAGTGGTGGAGTCGAATGATATATTTGTGAAGGCTTGGCAATTAGTTTACTCGCTGAGCTGTTGCCAGAAGACACAGCTGAGAGAGGATCGTCGAAGGAAATGTTTCTTATTTCATATTCCTTTATGTCAGAGCTGAGGTTAGAGCTATTGAGCCTTCGACTAGTAAGCCAACACATTACTCACTAGACTACAGTGACCACAGAAAATAATTACTAGGTATCTAATCCAGAGTGTAATGTGTGGATGTTTAAACAAGTCCCCTGCAAAAAATTGGCGCTTGAAACCAAAAATTATTTATGAGTGTGGCCTAGTCTAGCCTTAAAACGCATGTGTACTATCCATGTTGTTCGAATTAAAATTTTAGTTACAAAGGTGTTAGTAATTATTCTCTTATTATTCTCTTAAAGTTCCACCAAACACGTGATAGATTGTGAATATTGATTTGGTCACTGATTGAAGGCCAGGACCATTTTGTATTTTGCACGCTGTAATTAGTTACTTTTTGTCCCAGTAATGCATAAACTCGTTCTATTAGGTTGGTAAAACGCTTACAATTCGAACCCACCATCGCAACATTACACTAGAAGTCGTCCCCTGCACTCTTAAAATATTTTGTATATTCATAGTTAAAATCGTACTGCACTAAGACATTTTTTCTTAATTAACAAAAAGTAATTATTATTTAAATTTTTACTTATTCACTGGACTGAATGACTTGTACACATTGATCCAAAACTATTTCAAAATTATTTATTTGAAAATTGAAGTTGACCAAAGCCATATGCTGGCAAACATCTTTATTTTTCTGTGATTTTTCTAAGCTTTCCTCCATGTCACTTCTTGTTTTGGTGTAAGTTTTCCAGTATTTTCCATTCATCAATGCTTTCAAATCTTTGCTACAGTCTTCTGAAGGTGGTGTGTCAGCGTCATCATCTTCGTTGTAATTCGCATTCTTACAAGTTTTCTTATTGTAATTTTCAAACTTGTCAATAACTTTAATGAGCTTGTCTACATCATCCAGTTCAGTTTTGAGAGCATTTGCCACCTTTGGTTTGCATGAATTATTGACTTTGTAGGAGAACTCTTTAGCAGCTGCTTCCAAATTTTGTAATGTTTCTGCCATGCAATTGATTCCTCCTAAATTTGTAACGAGCACATCAATGGCATCAGAGAAATCCTCTGGGTCGTCATAGCCATAAAATTGAGCCTTAATTCCCATAAGGGAAATTAAAACGAATACAAGAGATAACTTCGTATACATTTATAATCAATGATAGTGCAGTTTAAAGCCCCGAGCAAAACTAAAAACAAATTATGCAACTCTACAGAGTATATATAGTGAAAAATTTCAATTGCAGTATATTTATACAAGTTTTTCTTGTTTATTTAACAATTAAATGCATATTTATGCTAATAAATAATATTTGAAGGTGTTCCTTTGTAAAACACTATGTGACTTCAGTAAACTTGTTTATTTGCTTAATAACTTGGAAATAATTAGAGATATTCAGACAACTTTTCTAAATAAAAGCGTTTTTCCGTCTAATGCCTTATGAATATCAATTGAAGAAGATAACAATTTCTTTGAATTAGAAACGGAAAGTTTTTAATAGTGTGTGTGTTAAAAGACTGGTTCTGGTATTTATTGTCTATATGCCAACCATTTCTTTATTATTCGAGATTAATGAAATTTCCTAAAAGCTGAAAGATTCTCCACTAATGTTTAAAATCTCAGACAACCTATTTATTGGTCGCAGACTAAATAGTTGTAATAGTCAATGAAAGTTTCTTTCAGTGTGTTGGTCATCATATGGCGAAGGAGATGTGCATGAAGATAAATTCGATTTAACTAGCAAAGACAAAAACCAACAAATTTATTAGAGCTAGTGTTAAAGCTACCAGAGCAAGCTAAGAAATCAGCTTTACTTGGGACCGAAGATATAGGCGACGAAGCTAACTTTTTTTATATGACAATTATATAAAAAATTAAATTGTGGAGAAATGAAGTTAAAATTTTTAATAATTCTCATTGAGTTAATGAATTAAAATTATGAAGTCGCAGTAGTCTAGTAGGTAGTGTGTTGGCTTATTAGACGTAAAGCCGGGGTTCGTATCCCAGGTCAGGCGTCAAAAAGATATATAAAAAATATATATTTCTTCGGCGATTTCTTCTCAACAGATTTCTGGCAATAACTCTAAGAGTAAATAAACTGCCATGAAAAAGTTTAAGACAAATAACATTGTCATGTAAGTATAATTGTATAGAATTTTGTTTAAAGAGGAAATAAATACACATTCATCGGAATTAAATATTGAAGTGGCACCACTTTTCTCAAATTTCTACTCTTGGCTGCTAAAAGAATGGGATGACATTGTGAACAACTTACGCAAAACTGGATCTAAAAGAGTTCACGGTATAAACCCCACAACGCATGTGATTTAATAGATCAAACTCCACTCTACAATTGCACCTAAATTAAACCAAAATCTAAGAATTTTTATAGGGACAGCTAGTGATGACAAGCGAATCACTTTCAAACTATAACGATAATCATCGAATTGTCGAGACATCAGTTACGGTTAGATGGGTTTTGTAGTATATTTGTGAGATTGGCGAGTAATCATTTGCAATAAACTGTCGTGTGTCAAAACTCTTAATTCCCACCGTCACTGTGAAATATTAGATTATCTGAAAATGCCGTCATCCGTAGACGACCAGGTTTGACCAAAAGATGTGACTTATTTGAAGTTTCGGAATTTCGGTTAGAAAGTTCTTATTGTTTTACCTTATAGTTCGGGCCTGGCACAAAATGTGTTTCTGTAAGACGAATAATTTTGTTATTGGGAAAATTGTCTCAGTAGCATCTTTTCAAAAAAAAATTTAATTTAAAAGAAAGGTAGTGAAATTGATTGTTATTTTTATTTTATTAAAACTTTTAAAAACATGGTATAAAATTATTTCTGCTTTTCGGCCACAGTTTTACATTCGGAAACCAAATTCACGAAATCATTCAACGATGAATGGAAATTTTGCATTGCCTTCTTTTGGCATAAACTAGTGTTGGACGTGTCCTTTAATCCGGTTTCTATATCGTTGGTTGCTTTAACATTCGCTAAATACACTTGAGTCATTTGTTTTTGATAGTTTCTGCGACAATTGTACGAGGGTTTCCGCTTGCCATCCCAGTCTTCATCGAATGCAGCATTATCGCAATCGTTATCATTAATATTCAACAGTTTTGTAGTTTGTTTTATTAAGGCACGGGCATCTTTCAATTGTGTGGCTAAGTCTGCGCCAGCACTTTGGCTACATTTTTTATTGATTTGAAATTTAAACTCATCGGCAGCATCTTCTAGATCTAAAACGCCTTCGGTAATACAATTCAAGCCAATCAAATTGCGTACAGCAACAGTTACTTCACTATCAAAGTCGGTGGTATCGACATTTTCAGAGAATACTACACCATTCCAGACAATGGCTACAACTAGTAGAGATACTTTCAGAGACATTTTTTTTAACTTTTAGTAAATGGAACTTATTTAATAGACCTGTATTGTAAAACTAATTTGTTAAACGAATTTTTTTACCGACTTTATATAGAGAATATATAATTTACTTGCAACGTATTAAATTGCAATGCAAATAAACTATTTATTCAATTGATTATCAGATAGGGGAAGAACAATGTGATATTAATTAACTTTTTAAATAAATAGAGACTATATTTAAAGTATCATTAAGTGCTACTTGCTCGCTTTAGTTAATTAAAGAGGGAATTATCGTCATTAAAACGAAATAGACTATGCTACTGTTTTTTTTATTATTATTATTATTTTTGTTAAATAATAGCGTAATAATCACATTTACTAATACGAAATTTGTTTAAAGTAAATGTTTTTCAATAAATTCAAATTATATATATTATTTTGACCTGTTCCTTTGATAATCCAATCAATAAAATATTCAATTCAATTTAAAATTGACCTTGAGCTAGAATATTTTATTGATTGGATTGTAAATGTTTTTCTCAAAAATATTTATTGATCATTATCAAAGGATAGTGAACACTTAGAAAAAACCGTCTTCAAATTAAACTCTTGGTCCAGTAAAGGGTTTTACAATTCGCCAATATACACTTAGAATCTAACGACGCAATGTTATCTCCTTCCTAGTAAAAATTTTTTACCCTTTGTAGGTCTCTTACGAGCAATTATGATAATTCTATTGTCCAAAATATCAATCAAAAGCAACATGAATGATCACGAACAATATTTTTAATTCCTTCTCATTCCTTTAAGTACATACTACTGTCACAAAGTATTTCTTCATTTCTCGATATTTTCTCTAAAGTTTCAGTTGGATTAAGTAAGATTTTCCTGTGACCAGGTTATTAATCTATTGTAACAAGTCTTAGAATAATATGACCATCTGTAGTAGTCTAGAAACAACCCTCACTTTGAACAAATGTAGGGAGATGAAAAACTTTGCTTATTCAGTCCTACGTTGTCGATTTCGGCCTCTCTGCCTGTCTTTACTATAATGGTTGCTTTTGAGGAATAATATGAGCTTCCATAATGAATTATTCAGACGTAATTGTAATTTTATACACTACCACATGCATTAAAGGAATGCAAAAGTCATAACTTTCTTCTGCCACAATATCTTTAAATTTTTTCTTATTGATTCTCAAGGATTTATCATAACTTCAAACTAATGCTCCTTATGAGAGCATGCATTTTAGCAAGGCAATGGAGGAAAACGGAAAGCAATTAATTAATTGACCTTTAGGCCTGTTTTTCGGTTTTCGACAACTCTGGACTATTCTGCTCTAATGATTCAACAGTTTATGGACTGTACTCGAATGGCGAATTTTATAACAGAAATGAAAATTTTAATATAAATGACGTACCCACTTTTGGTACCAATACAAAGCTTGATATCAATGTCATCATCAACTGTGTTGACATTAACTTTGCCTATTTTGCATTACCAATTATTTTTTCTCAACTTCTTTACGAAATTCTAACAATAATCATACTTTCTGAATACACTTATTTATCCATTGTCCTTTATATCAAGAGTCGTTGAAATTGTCTGCCATGATGAATTATAGAGGTTCCGCTCAAGTTTTAATTTTCGGAAACCCACTATTTAACATCATTTAATCTTTATTATAGCTTCATATTCATTTCTCCTATAGTTCTTTAAGAGCCTTTAGAATTTTCCTTAACCCTAAAATTATTGTAATTAAACAACACTTCAAAATTTAATGCTCAATTGTTATTTAAACTTATATTTTAATTATTTTTTCTTATAAGTATCGGCACAACTTTCAATCGCATCTGGGAAATATTTCAAATTAATGAGTAAATCATTTGCAGCATTGTCACTGCAAGAATTTCCAGTATCTTGTTTCACATCGTTCAATGAATATTGCAAGAAATTATAAAGATAAGTCATCTTAGTTTTCATTTCCTGGGCACAACGAGATGGAGCCGTTTTCTTAGCATCTGACTTTTCATTGTATTCATCATTTTCGCAAACATTATCGTTCACCTCTACAACCCGCTGAGACAAGGCCTTCAAGAGATTACAATCATCCAAAATGGTTGAAACAGCTTCAGTCTGCTTAACATTGCAGGCTTTAATGTCGTCAGCGAATCCATTAACAGCATTTTCCACTTCTAATGCCGATTCAACCAAACAATTAACACCGCCAAGTGTTTTCATTGAATTTTTCAAATTAGTTGTAAAGGAATTGGCCGAGGAGGTTGAAGTTTTTGTTGTTCTGGCCAAAGCCACAGCAATGTTGGCAATCAAGAAAATTATTACTTTGCTATTCATAGTGTTACAGCTTTCAGTGTGATACTAATAGTTATTGAGACATAAAATCGTTTATTTATATAGAATGTAACCGAATAAGGTTTTTAATTCAGCATATATTTTCATATTTGTTTACACAATCTACACTCATGTTTCTTTAATTAAATTCTATTTTTTTTTCGTTGTTTAAATTATTTACAAATTGTTGAGACACTTCAAGCAGTTGCACTTCTTGAAATTCTCCTTAAATTATATCAATTTAATGTAAATATTTAAACTCATTTTAATATAATATGTGACAAAATGTAACACAACAATATTTGTTTTTTATTTATGAGCTAACCACCCTCAATCAATCGTAACTTATTATTAATAACTATATGGAGTGAGCAGGAAAAAATTTGCAAATTGCTTTTAGGTCCATATATGTATCTGCTGTGTTTGAATAAAATAATTACCGGCACTTTGCTTTCGTTCATTATCACTCTGTCTCACTGAAGACATATAAATTGAATATTGAAAGAACATTCAAAAGTGGAAAAGATCCAGAAGGATTGAAAGATTGAATTGTTTTGTGGCTTCTCTATGTTAGGAAACATTATTAAAATCGCATTATTCTGCCAGAAAGTTATCTACGTTTAAAACATACTCATTACAAATTTGGTTTTTACAACCATTTTGTCGGGACTACGATCTAGATTCGTACTCCTCTCACGTTATGTGTATTAAATTTATCTTTGGTTGGCTGGGGTCTACAGTTTAAAGTCAACTCCAAACGACAGGTTTTTGAGAAAAATATTTTTTTTTTATTTTTCATTTTATTCGAGATGTCTGGGCTGGGATTTGTACCACGGGCTCACTAGGCTTGGTTTAAAAATAAGTGGTAATTCGAAACATTACCGTCATATTTTGCATTTCTATTACTGAAAAGTTAAAAACGAGTTTCAGGCTGCTGAAACAATTTGAAAAGTTTACGGAAATCAGGCTAAAACTAAAAATCAGCAGCGAAGTTGTTGGGTGGACGTGTCCAGTGAGTGGTGAGATGTGTTGGGTTCAAGAGCTTAAACCTCAGGTCTGATGTCTTGAAAAAAATGTAAAGAGTGGAGATCTTCTAGCTCTGAAACTTAACTGATTGCCATGAAAAAGCTGTTCATATCTGTCACTCGGATTCAGCGTTAAAGAGTAGTTAGTGTGAGAAGCCAAATGTATGTTTGTATGTATGTACGATTCATTGAAAAAATTAAACGAATCCGAACCATTTTCGAAGCCAATGATTACGTGCAATGAAAAGTGCAAAACCGGAGGTAAAGTGAATTTTCACAAACGTTGCCAAAGCCAACAATGGTAATACTGTGTGTCTAGTAGTATTGGAAAGGTATTGTTCATTATGAGCTTCTACAAACTTTCCAAACGATTGATTCCGATCTTTACTGCAAATAATAAACCAAATTCAAGCAGACAATTTAAGAGTAAGTTTTGGTACATTCACCCCACTATATAGTCCGGAATTTGCTCCTTCAGGTTATCATTTATTTCAATCCCCGCAGAACTGTATTTTTCTTTATTTTTCTTTTCCAATTTAAATAATTCTGTAATTAGGCTTAATTCAATACGAATTTTTCTTTCTCTAAACAAGTTAGAAATTGCTCCAATTAGAAACCCTGTTTCCCGCAGTAACTCATTGCAATTCTTTAAGAATGAAAACAAACTCGTATTTTACTTTAACGCCTGTTAATGCAACATTTGCCGCAACTTCTTTGTAATTTTGCTAATTGCACTGACCAATTAGTCCAGTGTCAATGTGAAGCAAGTTATCTTGCTTGTCAGTGCAAGAACTATTAATAATTTTTACATATTTAAACTAAATTATGTCAATCAGGAAAAAACTTACAAAATTGGATAAAAAAAAAAAAAAAACAAACTGATAGTCAATGTTGACTTTGAGAAAACTAAAAAAAATAAATACACGAATTATTATGATTAGTAGTATTTATTTTTTTAATTAAAAGTAAGAAAGAAAAAAACATTTTTTAAACAAATAAAATTACTTGTTTTCATTTAAATTAAATTTCGCATGATAAAAGTCTTTATCATGGGGAAAAAATATCAAGTATCAAGTACCTTAAAGAAGAGTATAAAAAGAGTCGTTTTTCACTTTAGGAGTCAGTATTACAAGTGACAACATTTTGAATATTGAAACAAACGATAACATGGCCAATAATAGTCTAATTCTGTTTGTGGTCTTTATTGTGGCTTTTGCCAATGCTAAAGCCAGTTTAAAGATAAATGTCGACAATTCGGTGAAAAGTTTAGCTGGCATTAATTGTTTGGTTGAAACTGCTTTCAACATGGAGAACGCAGCCAAGGACTTTAGCTATGACATTGAAGTATGCAGTGTCGATGTTGCTGATGAAATTTCCACCATTTTGGATAATGCTGCCGGTATTACTGAAATAACTGGCAAAATTATTGACGTGAATGATGGCATATGCGCAAATGCTGCTTATGATGAATCAACTGATGCTGATACCAATCCACCCAAACGTTGCTCCAATTTAATGAAGACTCACTTAAGTAGTTTGAATACTGCCATAACCACAGCTCAAAGTTCTTTGGCAAATCTAAGTAAAATTAAAAATTCCTGCAGCCGTACGGCCGCTTCAAGCTTTAAGTCGCAGTTATCAATTTTCACCGGTTCCGTCAAGGGATGCAGCTCTCTTTAATTTTCGGAGAAAAAATCAACAAAGAAACTTAATAAAAATACAAAATTTATGAATATTGAGCATTAAAATAATTCGGTTTCATTTAATTTTTCAAATACGTGTTGGCCATAAACAGCAAATTTTCTTCCAAAAAGGAATTCAAAATTGTGTTTTCTTTTTTTTTTAAGTTGAGATGCAATATTTAAACCTGTCTTCGTTAAGATAACAATCAGTGTTTAGGTTATTTTAGAAATGATTCACAGTGATTAACACATTAAAAAAAATTTTAAATGAGATCATCGGTTTTTTCAATGCAGTATACATCACATAATTCTTATACGAAATTAATTATGGAACATAAATAATAAAGACATTAAAAGATGGCCGCTACTATTTTTCGAACATCTAGTATTAATAAAATTTAATAATACATAATTTTGTTTTTTTTATAAATAACACATTATAAGTGACATTGTGCTATGAAAGCACATAATTTTTCATTGCTGAATGTGGCACTCTGTGGCTTAAGATAACCCCAGAAGAAAAAGTCTGATGTATTGAAATCGAAAGTCTCTGTAACCAGTTCGTGGACAAAGTTCTGAATTGTTCAGAGGTCAGAACGAATTGCGTTCACACATCTGTTAAAAATATTCAGTAATGTTTTAAAAATTGAACACTGGCCGTAGACTTATGTGTGTGAAGATAAATTCGAATTTGAAAACCGAAGACGCAATCTATAAATTTTAACAGCGCCACATTTGGCGTTAACAGAGCTAAATTAGCTCTTAATAGAACAAAATTTGCCCTTAACAGAGCACTGTTACCTGTTTAACAGTATCCATCTGTTTAGGAGCAAATTTTAGGACAAATACTAGATCTATGAGTGCCATAACCGACTCAAAGGAAGGTTCCAAGGCCGCTTAATATATTCAGCAAAAAGTCCCTTATAAAGTGATATGGTAGTGTGAAAATTGACTTTGAAACTATCAATTTTTGGATTGAAAATTCTCTAGAAGATCAGTGGCCACTTTGGAACATATAAGAAATAGTACACCATACAGACTATATGCAACTGGTAGTCCAGAGGGTGCTCTTTCCAACCGTGGTAGTGGGATAGCTGGAATAGTTTCGTCCTCCATCCCCACCAACCATCCTTTACATTTTAACACTTTTGTTCACAAATAATAATGATCATAATGAAAATTATATTTTATGTCTGCAATAATTGCAAAGTAGTAGAATTGCCACTGTTAAATAGTTAACATTGGTCTGTTAATAGCAAAGTTTACCCTGTTAGAGACAAGATAGGGCCCTGCTAAAAGCGTGGGTTTTGCGTCTTTGGTTTTTAAATTCGAATTTATCTTCACACCAGAGATCAGCAATGAATAGTTTTTTCGCTACTCATAAGCACTCATGCAATTTTGAGTATGAGTGAATCAACAGAATTGAAATTCAACTACTCTTATTCATTCGTACTCGCTACAGCATTGATTTATAAGTATAGGTTACAATGAGTATGAGTACAACATTGACATCAAACTCACAACATTCGAAATGTGTTTGATTCATACGCCTACTCATTCTGATTCATAAATTTAGAAAAATACTTATAATACTTATAAGTGATTCGAGTGGCTCGAATCATTCATCAAAATTTACAGCCTTTGTTATTGTTGCATATACAAACAAAGAAGAAAGGAAAGACAAAGACAACAAGCAAAGCATACACACAATCTTCTTGTGAGTATAGTAGTGTTCGTACGCGAATCATACTTATTTTGTGCTTCGTGTAAATGTTAAGTAGAGACGAGTCGAAGTCAATAACATCATGCGTATTGTTAAGTATGAATACGACGAGTATTTCTAACTTTGAATATGAGTAGTATGAGTATGATATTAAAATAAGTATGAATGCGTATAAGTATCAGAAATAATAAGTATGACTCGAATCTACTCATCGTTTTGAATACTCGTTGCTGATCTCTGCTTCACACACATCGTAGACTTGTCTTGCTCTGGTAATGGGGTTTTCAATGTGGTATGCGGTGACATACGTATGTCATCGCGCTTTGCGTTATACTATGTTCAGACAGGCACTTTTATTGAGTCAATATTCATTTATTGATAAAGATCAATAATTTAAGTTATTAGTATTATATTTTTACCAAATTTGCTTAATATTGTAAAATAGATTGCAAATAAAGACTGACAAAAAAAAAAATTTATTTGACAGTGGTAAACAAAACAGTGGTATTTGACAGTGGTAAACAAAACAGCTGGTTGTTTCAATTGTTTTTTATTTTTTTTTTTTTTTTGTTATGTTGATTTTGTTATGTTGTTTTTTTTTTTGTTTCTTTTTTTTGTAGTTCTTCACATTTAAGTTGTCAAATATCAATTGAAAGTGTTCGGAAAATTGTAATATGCTCACTGAACGTAGTTATTTATGACAGTGCTGTATTTTAAGTTTTACTCAATATTATAACAATTTGCGTATTTATTGATATTGAGCTCAATAATGGCGTTTATTGCGCTTTACGCAATAAAAGTGTCTGTCTGAACATAGTATTAAGATTATAGTGACATAACATTTACGTGTTGTGCTTTATACACACGCCCATTTCACCATCTTTTAAAGTTACCAATTCTCCATTGCTGTTCTTTAAAGGTTTGGTGGAGACAAATTGTTTCCTGATCAGTTACTTTGTAATTTTGTAAAATGGTAACTCTATAACTCTGAATCTGCTTTGACTTCTCTGGTAAGACCCTCGTCTGAATTACGTTTTACCCACGTGACCTTGTTTAATGTTCTGTGAGGGAAAAGTGTTCAACCGATTTTGAGATTCTGTGAATGAAATTGTAAAAAATCTTGAGTGTTTAACTTTTATTATATCTAAAAATTATATAATTTAGATAGAAAACATTTGAAAAACATTCGAATTAATTATACAAATGTGTGCCATAGTATTTGAAAATGTTTTTGTATTCAGTTTCTTGCTATACTTCCATTGTATGACGTTTATATTATTTTCGAAATATTAACTCCTATTATTTACCCACATTATGTAAATATTCTAGTTGATTAACTTCAATTCCTCCAAATATTTACTTTGTTAAATATTACACAAGTAATAGGGGATTTCAGCTTTCTTTGCACACCTTATAAATACCCTGCAATGTTTTTTATCTTTTAATGTTTTCAGACGATTGATTACAAACGTTACTTTTTAACGGTCGAATCTTAGAAATGAAGTTTAGTATCTGTATAGTGTTATTCGTTTTACTATTTACCTTGGTATGGTCATTAGATTCAAATCCACTAGCAGCAGACACAGAAACAACTGAGGCAACTTCAACTGATGGTTCTGAAACCACGACATTAATACCGGAAGAAGGAACAACGGAATCATCTTCTGGTGGTGAAACTGAAAACACAGAATCTCCTGGAGATTCTACAGCACCTCCCACTGAAAGTACGGATAATGGAAATACAGAATCTCCTGGGGATTCTACAGGAACTCCTACAGAAACTCCTGGAGAAACCACTACAAATTCAGCTGATGACCACACAGAAACTCCTACAGAATCTCCTCCGGAAACCTCCACAAAGTCAGCTGATGACCATACAGAAACTCCTACAGAATCTCCTAAGGAAACCACCACAGAGTCAGCTGATGAAACCACCACCACCACCACAACAACAACGTCGACAACTACTACCACCACCACCAAAAGACCATCCGCAGTATTTGCCGATAATGTAGACACTGCTACACAGAACTTTATCGGTATCGATTGCATCATCAATTCAATCTACGATATTGAAGATGCCACAATGAATTTTGAATTTGAAATTGATTTATGCGGCTCGAAAGTAAAAAAAGAAGCCTCAGCTATATTCGATGAAATTGAAAACCTTAAAGATTATACTCAAAAGGTATAAAACATAAATGATACCACTTGCAAAAATAAAAACTCTTCACAGAAGAATAAAAGCACGAAGGCGCCTACCGCAAAATGTGTAAAAAATATTAAAAACGCCATGACGAAAGTGAGTAAAAGTATCGATACCACCACCAAGAGAGTAAATGCATATCGCAAAAAGACTTCAAGTTCCTGTGCTAAAATAAGTCTTACAACGTTTAAACTGATACTGGGTACTTTTGATGCAGCCATTAGTGAGTGTGCAGCAATTGCTACAGATGCTGAATAAAATCTTTATAGTAATTCAAGAATATCTTATGGTTTTTAATAAAATAAATTGTTTAGTTTTAGAATCACTAGACTTGTAGGTATTTTATCATTTTTTTTTCTAAAAATTCAATTGAAAAATTAATTCAGAAATATCAGTAACTGGGTTTGACTAGGAAACCATTTCAAAATTATCATTAAACTTCTTTCAGAAGTTTCTGCTTTTAGTAGTTTTTACGGTACAAATTATTGTGATTGTGACCGATCATCAACCATTTCATAGCTCTTACCAATCCATAAAAAAAAATTTCCGCATTCTATGTCGAGCAATAGCTAAGATCATGGCAATTTCTACAGAAACTGAGAAATCTATTATTTTCCTAAATATCCTAATAAAACAGTTATCACTCCGACTCCAGTGCATCAAGGATAGTTTTATCACGAACATCGAACCCAGTTCGGAACAACACCGACATTGTATATCCTCGTTATATGAATGAATGAAATATGGAAGACATCACCCATGTCGTATATGTGAATTTCACCTGTGAGTGAACTCCGAACGACACATTTAAGAAACTTTTTCATGGTTGATCGTCTTTTTGGGATGTCAAAACCAGAGTTTTAACTCTAGTCTAAAAAGCCAACACTCACGACGACCACAAATCAGACAATCTTACTTACTTACTTAATTGGTCATTACAACCCTCAAGCCAGATTACGATCTAGCTTTTCATACCACCCATGTTGTGTGTGTTAATTTTACCCATGAATGTCGGGACTTTGAACTACAAATTGTTGCGACTTTTCATGGTAATTTTATTTATTTACTCTTAGAATTTTTGGCAGACGACTGCCAAGAGGAATTCTCCGAAGAAATATTTTTTATGTTTCGTTTTGTTTAAGATGTCTGAGCCAGTAGTTGAACCATGTTCTCACGTCTTATAAGCCAAAACACTACCTACTAGACTATGGTGACTTCAGACAATCAATGCCTATACCGCAACTGGGTCAGTTCTCTTCGGCTTTAATAATGGAGACACTGTTATTGTGTACCTTTTTAACACAGTGTGTAACGTTATCTAGTATTTAATATAGAAGGCTTTCGTAAATAAATGTTTTATTGTAATATTATTTCAATAAAAACAAGAATTTTTATGAGACTATTTATATGGCAGTTACATGTTATGGCACCCTAAGTTAAGCGTTTTGAAAGCTTATTTAACGTGTAACAACTTCCAAGCAAATTTAAAACGTTAATCTAGTTATTCCGACTTTAAAGACAAAAAACGATTTCAGATTTATTGAATGCCAAAGTGACATCTAGAAAAGCAGTGCAGAAAGCGTAAATCATGTGATCTATGTTACCATCACCACCCCATTAAATGATAACGATACATTCTATTTTAGAAAGGTACATACTAATATCATTTTGAAAGAGCAACACTTGATTATAACCTACTAGAGCCACATGTCATGTTCAAACATATTCTTCAACTACGTGTAATCGCTGTAATTCCGTCCTTCAACTGCCATCTTCATGTGTCAAGGAGTCTTTCAACATGACTGACGTTGAGAACTCCAATCTACGCCACTTCTTGCAATATCGCCTAGTAGTTTTTTTTTAGTACTTATGGTTACTTGAGCAGATTTTGTTTAATACGCGAAGACCAAATGTTTTATAGACTTTTTCACTATTATATTTCGACTTATATTCGGAAAGTTTGTAGCACTTAATACACCCACAATTTAATACAGACTTTGTAGGTTATGTGACTATCCTATTTTAAATCTGATTTTCTTAAATCACCTGGGGTTATTGATAAAGAATGTAATTGTTCGAAAGTTTGATCTTAAATCCATAGCTTTTCGCAGACGTTAAAATAGAATTGTGAAAATATTTCGTTTTTTTTTTTAATATAATAGTATGAGCCCTATAATGTCTTTATTTTCAAATTTATTTTTAACCCAATTCCCCTCTAATTCCTATTATTTACTTATTTTGATATCCCTTGTTTTTTTCTTTTCAGTTCGCAGTTATGATAATCATGCCAAATGTGGTTTAGTCTGGGTACCGCATGTTGTTGCCTATCGATGTCGCACCTGCGGCATATCGCCGTGTATGTCAATATGTCGAGACTGTTTTAAAAAAGGTGATCATACGAATCATGACTTCAATATGTTTCTATCACAAGCAGGTGGTGCCTGCGATTGTGGAGATACCTCCGTGATGAAGGCTGAGGGTTTTTGCAGTGATCACGGCATAAACAATCGTGTCAATAAAGAACCGGTACCCGCAAATCTTCTAGCCGTTGCAGAGGCAATAATGCCAAAGTTATTATTTCGTCTATTGCAACATTTCCGTGAACACAGTGATGCCACCTCACAGTCATTTGTTGTTGTCGCTCAATTATGTGAGCTCTTCACAAATATGCTTATCGATCTGAACAATATGGGTGAAATAATGCGTAAAGTTATGACGCGGGCTTTGATTAGTCGAGAGGTTTACAAACAATTTGCTGACGTCAATTGCCTCGGTAGTAGACATGCTCGCGTACTGAAAAGAAATCGTGAAAAATATGAAGAGGCTGTTAATCGATTTCCCCGACCCGAACCACCTGATGACTATAAACACCTGCCCGCCTTAGGAGAAAAGCTACTGCATACCACGCTGCTGGAAGAGTTTATTTTTTGGACTTTTAAATTTGAATTTCCCCAAAATTTGGTGTGTTTTCTTCTAAACATGTTGCCCGATCAAGATTATAAGGTCCACTTGACGAGAACATTTGTCATGCACTATAGTCGTATACCGTCAGTGTTGGAGATGTCAAGGGATCCGGATACTCTAAGTAATCGAGTGGTACACATGAGTGTACAGCTGTTTTCCAACGAGAGTTTAGCCTTAAAAATGGTAAACGAACTATCGCTGCTACATGTGATGATTATAAGTTTAAAATTAATGATGTCCAAGATACTCATACAGAATACTTTACATGGTAAGCAACTGCTGCAATACATAATTTAAACTACAAGTATTTGTTTGTTATTGAATAAAATTGAATTTTACTTAACAGATCCTTCAAAAAATTTCCATTTCGTTATTGACTGCACCCGCCAAGTTATGAAAGACCATTGTTATTGGCCTTTAGTTTCCGATTTCAATAATGTTCTGTCGCACGAATCAGTGGCGTTGGTTTTTCTACGTGATGACAATCTTATCGACATGTGGTTTCAGTTTCTTTTAATGCTTCAGGGCATGAATGTAAATGTCCGTGAGACAGCATCACATGTAGAATTCGAACCAAATTCATATTATGCAGCATTTTCTTGCGAATTGGAAGCCAGTGCTTATCCCATGTGGTCAATTATCTCTCATTTGCAGGATGGTAAACATGCTCACTTAGCTAAAAAGATTATTACCTACTGTGTTAATATGCTACATGAATGGTTGGATGCCATTTATTTTCCTGATCCGAAAATTTCTCAAGTATGTTCGTTATGTTTGTTTTTTAGTTTGAAAATATGTACTCTTAACTAAAATTTTTTTCTTAAATTTTATTTCTTTAAGGAGGAAATGCTACAAGCTTCTTTTCATTTTCCTTTACATCGTTATTTGGCTGCTTTCGTCTGTCAAGCGGTTACTAAAATGGGAATGTTATTGTCAGAAGTTTTACCCACAAGATCATATATTTTACCATTACTCATGATGCATCCTTTAAGAGTACAGGTAAGTTTTAATTTTATTTACTATTTTCAATATCATAATAAGGGATAAAATGTTTCAAATGGGACCTACAAGTTGTTGTAAATTTTTCGTTTTTTATTATATTTAAATATGATTTTTCAATTAAAGGCTATTATTTCGGTAGAGGAAATATGTTCTAGTAGTCGTTTGTAGAAATTTAATTTCTTCGAAATGTCTAACAGTACTTCTCTTCAAAAACTTTAGATATTAGGTGACTCGAAATTAATGTCATAAAGCAAATGTGCGTCTAAATTTGCAAATGTCTTCAAATATCGTTTTGCTTTTCCATCTGCATGGTAGGCAAATAATGAATTTGGTATTAAGAGCAAGCAGGTGCCTAATAAGCTTGTTATATGTAATTTGAGCAATTAAAAGTCGGTTTTAACGAAGCGTAAATTTCGTCGTCCACAATAATATTTTACTCCCGTGCTTCGTAAATCATCGAAGCGCATTTGAATTTCTTTTTATAAACAACTAAATTCATTCAACACGTCTGCTAAATGCGATATTTCCATTAAGTTTCTGAAATTTGAACACTCACACTCTTCCAGATTCTACAGTCTCAGACTTCTTTTCTCCTTCTCTTTCTGTTTTAAAACTTGCGTTATCACAATAAATTAGAAATCAATTTTTAAATTATGAATCATATTTATAAATCTTGGAATCAGATACCACAAAGAAGAAATTGCCTACTTGGATTCAAATAATTAGTGTACAATTCTTTAAAATGAAATAAAGCAAGCATTTACAACTGTAGACTGGTCCCTTGGCAAAGGAATTTTTTAAATATGTATCTCGAAAATACTAACCAATTGACTTATACCAGTATTACAAATATCAATGCCTCATTTCATCATTCTTTCCAAAGCAAAACACTTTTAATTTGGAGTTAGTTATTTTACCATTCCATTCTCCTTTAGTTTGAACTTCAAAAACATTTTAATATGCAAATATAAATCGAGTATTTTATAGAAATAATTTCGCCTAAAATTATTGTATACTAACTGAAGCTCTTACTGGACAATCATGTTGCTATTGAAATAACTGGTTAGCTTACTTTAATAATTCGAAATTAAAACGATTACTCATTCAATAGTTACAAGTATTTATAAGGAACTTAACGTTCCCACGCAACGGACGCTTGTTGAAGGCAAATTACATTATAAATAGGTCTCTTCCAACAAATAAAGAAATCATTACCATTTATTGATTTATATAAAAATCTATGTCGCTTTGTGCTCATTTTGCTTACTTTGCTTACAGAGAGATAAACAAACAGTGCGTGATATTATATTTTTTTAAATATTTTCTATTCTTTTTAAATAGATTTGACTCGTATAGAATTATACGTTGCTTTTCGCCTCAAGATTATAAGTCGTATTACAAATGGAGCATTGATATTTATCCATATTTTTAAATATGCTGTTATATCTTTAACAGAGATTGCTGTATGAAAACAATTTCTGTTGGTGTTGATCGTTTCCACATGTTTAATCCTTTTTTATTTGCCATTTACGAATTTCGGTATTAATGTTTTCAACATATGTTCTGATCGAAAGTTGTCGTTTAACGAATTATTTTCTTTTTTCTTCTTCTTTCTCCATGTCCGGCCCGAGAATAAACGCATCCTGAGTCTACAGTGCCCTGTGAATTGGCTTGAAAAGAGTCTTTAACTCTCTTTATCTTCCCTTTTCCCTTTTCAAACATCACCTCCCACTCCACAAAAGGTTTCTTTCCCCATCATCGGCGCGGACACGCCCACCTCTCAAACTCGTCTGCTTGCTCATTTCCGAGAATTTCCACATGGCCTTTGACCCAGCAGAGGGTAACCTTATTCGGTCTACCTTGCTGATTCAATATCTTCAGGCTTACACAATCTGATGAACAGGATCTGATCTCCTTTAATTCAATTTTGAGAATTTTTATTTGAGACCAATATTGTTTCTTGAAAAAAAAGATGTAGCTTGGTTTGCATCTTAAGTTTTTATATTAAACATTTGGAAGAATGCAATACTATTCCTAAAGACGTATGCTCTCCATACCAAATGATAACAATTTATGTTAATATATTGTGTTTAATTTAAAGAAATTTTATTTTTCTACACACTACATATTTTTGAAATTAATTTCACTTAAATACAGTATTCGATATTATTTAATTATTATTAATTTAGTATATAATTTAGTATATAAATTTGGCATTTAATTGAATGCTTTCATTTATGATCCTCTGCTAGAAAATATACTTAAATTAAAAAAAGTTTGTTCGTTCTACAGCACTTTTGAACTAAACCTTACGAGAATTCATAGAGAGATAATGTTGAGTTTAAGGTAGGATCAAAAATAATATAAAAAATAGGAATAGAATAATAATAGCAAATGCTTATGAAAATGTGTAAACATAAAATTAAGTTCTACGAGGTGTATGAATATGTGGAGCGAAATCATAAGTCATAAGTTTTGGAGCTAAAAATCCACCATAACCAGGTCTTCCCTTGTGATAAATGCCAACACCAGCCAAAGGCACTGAGGGCATAGAGATAACGTCTTGTATATCTATAAATGGTACCGTAGACTGGGCAGCATCCTTTTGTATACTTGAAGCTGAAAATTCTAAATATTGATTATGACGTGAATCGGGCTGTGATTTAGCCTTGGTGCGTGTGGGGATATCAGGGTCATCCAAAACAATTTTGGCTCTGTAAGAAATGTATGTAAACATATATTTTTTAATTTTATATACATTTCTGAATATTAAAAGATTTGAAATATACCTTCTATCACCACTGACATCCGTATTATCATTCGATTTCCAAAAACTATTTTCTTTGGGATTTACCAATTGACCGGTTTCGAAACTAAATTCACTTAATCTGGCTTCCAAATTCAAATGGGCACCCACCACACGAAAACGTACTCCAGTCACCACAAATGCATTATCTTCCGTATGAATATCATCCAAATCAATAGAACGAGCACCATAACTCAAGGTATAATAATCTCTATTGTTATGAACACCCTTTTCATTGAGAGTATAATTGTCCACCTTCTTCCAAGCTAAAGTTGATTCATTAATCATGCCTCTTGGCAATAACTGGCCTTCTTGTATTTGCAAATGGAATACACGATTCTTTTTCGTAAAACGTAAACCCGTTACTACACTGTAAAGAAGATAAAAAAAATTGTTTTTTTTTTTAAGTTTAAAATTTCGTGACAAATTTATCAACAACTTACTTGTTGTTATTGACGTCAGATAAAGTTTCACGTAAATTGAAATAACGGTCGGTTTTCGAGCTGTATTGATCATCACACAAACAGAAACAATAAGAACAATGCCAGAACAAATAACGCCACCATGAATCAACCTTTAAAGTTTTTTTTTTTTAGGATAAGATTACAAATAAAAATTCTTTCAAACTGTTTAGATGTAAATTCGAATGTAAAAATGGTTAAGGCTTAAAGTTATTTAAATATAGAATTTTTTCAAATTATTTTTATTTTGTTAAGTATTATGAGATCATATAGCAAAGAATATTA
Organism: Sarcophaga caerulescens; assembly: GCA_927399465.1. Lineage (NCBI taxonomy): Eukaryota > Metazoa > Arthropoda > Insecta > Diptera > Sarcophagidae > Sarcophaga > Sarcophaga caerulescens. Next base: position 40,852,579 of record OV656873.1, on the reverse strand, counting down.
AATTTTGAAACCTTATTTAAGGAATTCTCATATTTTTTCAGGGTTATTAAGTATTTAAGGGTTAATTTTGTTTATATATTTTTTTTAATTTGTGAAAGTAATTTGAGCTCGTAGTTAGATTATACAGTATATTTTTAAGCTTTAAACTCTAAATTCCTAAGTAATTTCAATGTCACTAAATATTTATGAGTTAAAGGCAATAAAAGTGTAGATTTTTTATATATTTCTTGTATGAGTTAGAAATTTTCACATACTTACCGGCGTTTTACCGCGAGGACAATTACTGGGCTTTCCCAATGTTACGCCATTTTCATATTCAATAAATTCGTAGCGGCGTACACTATCACGAGCCTACAAAAATAAACAGATTATTAAAATAATTAGATATTGTATAATTAGTAAAAAAAAAAAAATATTACTAACCGAAGGACAAATCGTCATATCAGAATCTACATAATTACAGTTATGGATGTGACCCGAACAACGCTCTTGACGTGCACAGAATTTATCCTTAAAGCAGCCTTCATTTTTGGTATTTTCATAATCATCACACGTCTTCCAACATTCCCGATTATAATTCATATCGACTTCATTTTCTACGTAGCCTTGCATTAAGCGTGTCACCTCTTCATAGGTTTGGCCTAAAATATATTTTTCGGGATCACAACGCCATACAATGCGATCAGCACGATTCATGACCTCACGCAACAATCGTACAGTTTTCTGCGTACGCTTTTCATAGTCGTTACGCATTAGCTCGGCTTCTTGAGTGAAATTTCCTAAAGTACAATAGTTGGGAATTATAATAATTTCTTTTTTTTTAACTTTCATCAAACTTATCATTAACTTACCCTTGCCATATACTCTCAACATCATCCATGAGAATTCCATCATGGTGTAACCTTTAAGTTCCGTTAATGCAATATCCGTATATAATGAGTATATAAATTGTTGTGTCGATTGCCGATTCAAACATCTTTCTTCTTTAGAGGCCTGTTGTAAATAGAATTAGAGAGGGAGGGGGAAAAATGTTTAATAATTCATGAAAAAAAATGTTATTTTTCTTTGTTTAAAAAAAGGTGGTCTTTCTAATAATTTTATCGGTTTTGTGCTGTAGTCTATATACATTTTAGTCATTATTACTAAATACATATGTATGTATGTCTGTATTTGCAATAATTTAATTTATCGTTGTTATTGTTTGAAAATAAAAAAAAGTCATGTACAAATTCCCAGATGTTTTTATTTCATTTTTTTTTTTAATATTAAATGGCGTTTTTAATTTCCTATTGAATGTTTCGTCATGTAATAGAAATCTAAATATACTAATGAGTAGATTATTTTTTGTTTTTGTTATAGTTTAATGATAATTTTGTCATTGAAATATGCATGTTGAATTTAAAAAACAGTTTGAAGAAGCCCAAATAAAAAAGTGAATTAAAATTTTAGCTATTTGATATATATTTAGAAAGACACAAAACAAATCTTGTTTTGAAATATAGTTTAGACTTTTGTTATATCGATCGATTTCCATAAGGTGAACTAAATTTTTATATCAAAAACTATATTCGAAAGTGAAAAATTATCAAAAACAGACAATTTTCGAAGGCTCGACAGTGAGAAATTATACATTTTAATCGAAAAAAGAACTCTACTTTGAAAATTATCGTCATTTTAATTTTAACATTTTCAAATACATATTATACGTTATTATCGAACAAAGAATAATATGTCAAAACCTTTTCCATTCGCATTACTAAAAATGGACATAAACTTTATCTTTTTACATTAACATCGTCAGGTAGCGTGTTATAATAAAATTAATTAATTTTTTATATATTTCATATAAAATCATTGCTAATAATAAACAAACAAATATAATATACAAAAACGAATATTTCCACTAACCATCATGGCACGATAATACATTGTCTGTTTCACCATTATCAATTCGGTATCCTGAAATATGCGATCCATTGAAAATGTTTTATCATTACGCAATATATTCTCCATTAAATCTTCCAAATCATTTGAACGTGTCAATTCAACACTATTCTCTTCGGAATTCAATATAAGCTTGAAGGCATTAAATAGAGTTTCAATTTGCTGTAGGTCACGCTCCAAAATACTCCATTCATAGTGATTCAATATTTCATACTTTCCCATAGGCCAGGTAGAGTTCATGCGTTCGTTAATAAGATTACGATGACTATCGATAATTTTACGCATTTGCTGTTCAGTATTGCGATTATTTGGCGAACGATTCAAGTGTTGCCATAATGATTGCTCTAAACTCAAATATTGATCACGCGTCTCATCGATTTCAACGGCTGGTATATTGCTTAAAGCTGTGCATTTTTCTATATTTACCGCCGTTAGGCAAATAAGAAAAGCTAGTAATAGGGACATTATGTTTGCCACCAGTCCATTGGCTTTTCTTAATCTTTTGTTTGACGACGTCATTCGTATGTGGTCGTTAAAAAATTGTTTCTTTTTTTTAATTCTGTGTTTTTTCTTAAGCGTCTTTCTTTTTTTAGGTGTTTACTTTTCAAATGTTTATTTTAAAAATTGTTTGTTCTTATTTCTCGTTTCTTATGTTACTATATATGCAAAAGTTTAAGAAGCATTTATTTTTTGTTTTCATTATTTGTTTGTGTTGATAATTCAAGAAACGTAAATATTTAATTTAATATGCGTTCATTTCGAAACCATAACCACACAATAACAGTTTTTGAGGTCTTTTGGGTAAAAGAAAAAAGGGGCATTAAAAGCATTCTTCATTCAAATACTTATAGGTGAACTGCTTATCGTAATGTGGCCGGTAATTTCTTAATTTGTATTGTATAGCTTGCAGTAAAATGTTGCTGTACTGAATTTCATCCCTCCATATGAAATTGTTTTTTTTTTTTTTGCTTATACAAGCATTTCTGTGGTAACAATTATCAATCTGTTTGCAAATGTTTACATTAATAAATTGTTAAGAATTTGTATATCACAAGCAAGAATGAATATAAAATTTAATTTTTTTTTTTAATTTACTTTTTTGCATTGGAATACACTGATTTTTAAATAATTTAGAAGGCCTTTTGTTGGAATTTTAAAACCGATAAGGTAATTACTGTGCTTAAAAGTTGTCTTATAGAACTGAAAGAATTTTGCCGAATAACTAAGATCACAATGTATGTACTCGTATAATGAAAATAAAGCGATTTTCGAACTATGATTTAGATGGCTTTTCGGTAAGCTTTCTAAAAGAAGAAGGTAGTTACTGTGCTTTACTTGTTTGAACTGATAGAGATCAAAGGTCTGTTCGTTAGAAAAAAATTTGCAGGAGTGTCTAATGATCATGGACACTAATGTTAACGTCCTCATCTTATTATTCGGCTTTCACTGTTAACAATAACTCCATTTTGTAAAGCTTTTAAGATTTATTAGAAAATATAATTGGTTACAGTTAACTTTGGCGATGCCATTTGGTCATTTAACATTTTTGCAACTGGAATAATAATACAATTGTTGCTTATTGTCCCCTCATATTTTTATTTGAATTGTTTCAGTTTCATAAATGAGTTGGAATAATTGATCTAATTTAGCAGAAAATTTTAATTTAATAGCGGTTAATTAACACTAACTATTGATTTTATTGTTGCATAATTTCATAACAATATAAACGTACACAATTTATTCCATGGATTGCAAATATCACCAATTTTATAGCAATGATCCTACACCATTAAAAAAAATCTTGAGAGTTACAATATTCTGAAATTTTTCGGTTTAATTCCTAGCTACCCACCACTCGTTATGTACTCGTAGTTTTCAACGTTTGCATTTCTTCTTATTAATATTATTTTTTGCTTAAATCAGAAAAATTTTCCCTATTATTCTGCAAAATAAATCAAAATTTTATGCAGATGAATTCACAATCGTTTTATTTTTCTTTTAATGATTTTTTATGACTTCCTCAACTACGCAAATCTGCTGGATATTTAGCTAAGCGATAGATAAAAATCCGTCTATGAAAAGCTTCAATAAACCCCTCTATATGTTATACATTTTAATATATTCATTAAAAAAAATAAAAAGAATTGTTTGAAATGTGAAATTGTTCGTTTCTTTATTGTTTTTTTTTTTTCTTTTCTTTTTTTTTGTTATTTATTTCAACCAAATCGTTGTATTATGATTGTGTAGTAGTCGAAGTGACCTTAAAATCAAAAAAAAAAAAAAAACGTTTTTTAATTATTTTGATTTGATTTTGTTTAAAGTCGTTTATAATCATTTAATATTCTTTTCGTTTTGAGACCCTTTACTTTTCTTTCTTTACTAATCACTGTTTGCCTTTTTCTTTTTAATTAATTGACATTAATTTAATTTACTTTTATTCACTTATTTTTCACATTTTTTAAAGCAAATAAATTGAAACGTGAATTTCGTTGCGGTCGATTTAGTTTTTTGTTTGTTTTATACTTGATTTTTATTAAAATCTTGTTTTTTGCGATGGAATTTTAATTCTTTTTTATTATTTTTGTTAAACAATCTGCTCTCAACCGTACCCAACGCGCTCCAAATTTACAATAAGAATAAGTCTCAGTAATACAAAAAACTCAATTTAGTTGTACTTTTTATAGCTACAGAACTTTAGAGTTGCCCTGTTTCCAAAAACTAACAAAAATTGACGTTAATCAAACGATACAAACAGAATTCTTAAATTTATTTAATACATGCATATTGTATTAAAACTAAGCTTATAACAATATCATGACTAGTTTTTCCTTGTATTTTGGTGTGAATTTAATAAAAAATGGCAACTCTTTGTATCTTCTTTAAACTGTCTCTTTTTTATTATCATCCATTCTCTGAACACTAAACAAATCGTATTTATTTCCTACACTGTTTCTCTCAGTTTTAATTTACTCTTTACTGAGAAGAGTTTTCCCCACTTTGTGTCTAGTTTTCTTTGTTTTACTCTTTGTTATTGTTTTTATTTTGCCTGATTTTGTTTACATTTTCATATATATTTTCTCTTTGTTATATTATTGTTTTTTTTTTGCTCTATTATTCTTGTTTATAGCAATTTTGCTTGTGTTTTTTAATTTTTAAAGCCTCTTATCTTTGTGATACTCTGTTTTCATGTGGCTTTACTCGTAAGTCAGTGTTGTTAAACAGGTACATACATAAAAAATTGCTTTAAAGTAGTAGAACTAAATTTGGTACTCTCTCGCTAAACAGTAATTTAAATGTTTTTTTGTTGAAAAATTTAAAATGCTTGATAAGAGTTTAACAATATAATCCTTTTTCGATTTAACGAACAAAATATATAAAAATGTTTTCTAAGGTCAATTTAACAACGGGTGATTTTTTAACCGTTTGCAAACCCCAAAAATACTGACTCCATTTATTGTATTGTTTTGGCAGTGAACTGATCCATGACGTGAAATCAAACACGAAAACTAAAATATACACAAACTTTTGAGCAAGCAACACCGAAATTTACAAAATATATTATCGAAGGAATTTGCTATATTTCGAAATCGATTAGTCTATTATACAAATAAACAAATTAAAGTACGGTGCAAATCAAATTTTTGTTCACTTTGGTATGGTAACAACAAACAATTTTTAAAACGTGAAACATCTTCAACATCTCTCCTTAAAGTAAACAATGCTTCTTTGATACGCTTATGTTTAAATATGTATTCGCAAAATACATTTATTTAAAACCACCGATTATTATTATTATTTTTTTTTAAAGAAAATAAATAAAAAGTTTTTCAAATGCATCGTTATCAAATACTACTTCATATTGCTTTTCTACAGAAACCGAAGCAAGCTTGCAAAATGGTTTAATTGACTTTTTCACTTGGGTGTTTTATTTTTAGACAGCATGTATTAGTCATATACATGGTTTAAAGCAAACTTTTTTTTAAATTTAATAAAACAACAAAACTTTGTTCGTGATATTAAAAGTTACACAAAATATTAATCATTGATGGCAACACTTTATATTGAAAGCAAAGCTGTAATAACTTTGTAATAACAATTCACGTCATTTAATATTGATTATTCTTTACAACTCTTCCCACTTTACAATGTGAATTGCTCTCTTTAAAAATCTCTGTCTCCCTCATTCTCTCTCTCTATTGTATTCTCCCTTTGTTTAACTTGCCTTCAGTGATATGTTTTGAATACTAGTATTCAAAGTACACCTGTTTCCCGATTTACACTGTGGATAGGTTCCTTAGAAAACCGTGTAAGCCGAAATCATAGATTTCGTTATGTAAAACCGTGTAAATTGTAAACAAATTAAAATAGGAATAACTCAGTCATTTATTTCAACGTAAAATAAAAGTAAATAGCACATACATATGTATGTTTATTTTGAAAAACATAAAAGTAGCTATCTATTCATTAAAATACAAATATATAAAAGTGTACTCCTGTATATGGATATATTATTCATTTTACATACAGAAACCAGAAATATAAATATTTAAAAAATTTTACCAAAAATTTAATTATGTACTGTTATCACTGTCATAGGATATGTATAATCTTTTCTTCCTGATTGGTATGATGTCACTTTCATCACTCGATAATAATTTATGCGATTCTGTTTCGGTGTTAGATGGATTAGGAACGATTTTATATTGGCGAGACTTCGTAATAAAATCCGTAATTAACATTTGCCTTTGGTTTTTGTTTAAATCATTATAGACCTCCTCATATTGAGCTAAGCATTTATTAATATCTCGCCCTGTGTAAAAGCGAAATCGTGTAAAAAAAGTACCGTGTAAATCGGGGTATAGGTGTATTGCAAATGCAATTTCATGCTGATTTTTTTTTTATTCTTTTATGCGTCAACCAGCCGCTGCTACATTATTGTTGTTACAGGTTTTGTAATGAATGCAGTCTTTGGAATTTCTTTATATCTCTTCAATTGTTGGTCTGCATATGTTTTTATAATTGTTGTTATGCTGGGTTTTCGTTTCTAATGAGGTTGCTTGGCAATGGGCAAAAGTGGAAAAGGCGACGACATTGATTAAATATCATCATTGTGAATGATACTTTTACATTTAAATAGGTCACTGACATTTATTTATAACAAAAAAAAAAAAAAGAAATTAAAACCGTTACTTTTGTAGGGTTTTTAACTAAATTATATATTTTTTCATTAACCGTGGATTTATTTTTTCTATGTACATCTTTATGTAAGTTTCGTAGATGAGCTATCATATTTTTTTTCAAAAATTTCATGATGAATCATCATAACCAATTTGCACATTTTTCTGTGTACATACATACTATTATTATTTAAATTGTTGTTGTTTAAAACTAGTTTTTCTATTTAATTCTGTTTGCTAAATATATTTATTGTTTTTATTAACATTTAAAGTGATGGTTCTTTCACCCGCAATAAATGAACGGTCTTTGTGTTCTCCACAATATGTTGTACAACAGACGCGCTCTTTCACAAGGGTTAACTAAAAGAGCGTGTAGTGGAGAAAAAATGTTTGAATGTTTGTTTTTACATAAATCAGGCGGCTACAAACATGAATCATGGCTTTTATCCAAAACCCAAGAAAAAATATAAACTTTCTTTGTTTTATTTTCTCTTGACTTTAAACTGTCTTTGTATTAAATGTTATAAAAGTTATAATACTCTCATCTTATTTTCATGCACTCTCACTCTCTTTTCTCTTCTTTTTATGTGGATAAATTGGCATTTCCGAGTATTGAAAAAAACTAGTTATTATTTAAACCAAAACATTTTTGGCAATTATTCTTCTTCTTGTTAAAATGAAATTTATTTATGAATCATTGAAAATAATAATTGTTTCTTTTAATTTTCTTTCTTTATTTTAAAGAATTGGTTTGTACTAGAGATGAGCGATCCAGTGATTTTTGAAGAACGTTGTTCTCAGTGAACGTGATTTGTTAATCACTTTTCTTTAAAACAGTGATTGTGATCACAGTATTCCAATAATACAATAATGACAATAGCGTATTTTATTAAGTCGTAAGAAAGAGACAACTAGATACATACTACGAAAAAACTACTAAACAAAATCAAAGTGGTGTCATCAATGTTATTATTTTGAATGTATTTTTTTTTTATATGAAGTTTGACAATTAAGTTTCACGAAAGTTCATGTATAAAAGACAAAAGTAAATAATCAGCATCATCTAATAGTAATTCTGCCTCGCTCAAAATAAAATGAAATAAATTTGAGTATGTAACAATTTTGAAAGAACGACATTATTAGTACCTGTTATTTGGCAATTTCAATCACTGTAGTTACCAGTGAATTATCAATCACCGTGATTAAATCACAGTTTTGAAAATATCGCTCATCTCTAGTTTGTACATTAAAGTTGTAATTCTTTAAAGGGGGTTTCCCCTAATTATAAAAATACTGTTCATTCTAATTCCTTATCGTTTCGCAAAAAAAAAGAATAGCTACTGTACTGTACAGAATTTGTACTTCAGCACCGATATTTGTATTTAATCAAAATTAAATATACATACATACATATGTATGTTGTTGCTTTGTCTAAAATTTAAATAATATTTTAAATAATAAAAATTAAGAAATTTCCCTGATAAGTCATATCTACCAAATACTTTAATATTTACCATATTTTTTTTAATAAAAGAAATTATACGTTTCTTAATACAATTTTTATGATTTATGCAAATCTAAATCCAAAGATTAAAGATTTTAATAACGTAGGATATTTTCTACAGGACTAAACAGTTTCAATTGATACTCTCTAAAAGACCCTTATATTTTACCATTTTTTACTATGGTCGCTATTATAACATTCTATAGTCTAATAAATGTTTTTACCTATATATTCTATCAATGAACGTTGTTATTAGTATGCGATTATTTGCAACAACTCATTACTTATTAACAATATTTTTATTTTTTGCATTATTTTAATAAAGTATTGTTTATAGGAATTGTCAAATAATTATATATTTAGAATTCGTTTACATATATACAATATTGGTTGTTTGAAAAAGTACGGTTACAAATGTGTAACCGTAATAAAACAAATTTTCTTTATTAAAGCAATTGAACGTCGTTTTGATAGATATTTTGACATTTTTGGAATAAAGTCATTATTCTATCAGTGTAAAGCATCTGGGTATGCAAGCCATTAAGAGAATTCTACAGAGATCGAAAAAAATGGCATTCTGAATAAGCGAATTCTGTGGTAAATGCATGAAATATTCTCATCGAATGCATCAACACTTCTTTTCAGGATGACAATATTTCAACTGTTAGAAATTTCGAATCAGAAGAAGAATATATATTAAACGAAAGCGTTATAGAAACCGAGTTAGAGGGACATTGGTGCCGACGTCTGGTTATAAGTAACTGGAATTATCTTGAATACTGATATTTGTGGCAATACAAATTTTACTGAGCGCCCTGGTAGTCTAGTGGGTAGTGTGCTAGACTATTAGCGCGAGGGTCGTGGGTTCGATTCCTACCAGAGGTTCTAGTCTGTGACACTACACCGAACACATGGTCGAAGTTACCCAGCTTGTATATAATTAGAATATAATTTGTAATTGTATTGTAATTAATAAATAGATTGTACAAATTCCACAAGTTGTGCTTTATAATATATTAAAAAGTATCTCAAGTATATTACTTCTAGCAAATCATTCATTGTTTGTTGCACAATCTGAAATTCTAAGGCGTTTGAAGTGATTCGTAAAATCTATACGAAAGTTGTTATCTTTCTACTGTAACTGTATAATAATTTTAAATCATTGCTTATGTACGTGCGTGTTTTGTAACCTGCAACAGAAAAGATAGTAGTACCATTTCATGGTTTCATACCTCATAACTCAAAGCCAACATTTCAAGCATATTTGCGCTTGAGTTGTTGGCCTTATCCTCTGGCCCAAACATGGTTAAATGCAAACGATCCATTAAATGATGTACCGAATAAGCATTTGGTGAGACAGTCCATTCGGCAAATGTCAACAAAGTGGCGTTTTCTAGTTTATCCTGATGCAATTCATACTGTTGCATTTGCTGGAAACGTGACGTAATGCGATTCATTGTATCCGTAATATCGTTACGTTTCGCTAACAATTGTAAATTGCCTTCTATGAAATTATTGACAGAATCTATAGCCGCAGCTACTTGTTCGGCATGCTGAAAATTAAAAAAAAATAAAAAATCACAATGTTTTCCTTTTTTGATTTTCAATTAGATTTTGTTGATGTTCTTGCCTGATCTTCAATTTGTTGGATTTGTTTTGAGACTTCCCTGAGGCGTGACAAAACTTTACGTTGCTTTTCACGCATTAAAGGGAAATTTATATTTGAGCCCAGTGGTGTGGTTTGTACAATATCCCAGGTCTTTAAAACGACCGTTGTGACTTCTTTGACGACATGGAATACATCCAAAGCATCTTCTATTAACGCTGTTGACTGTTTGGGACAGGTCAGAAATATTGAAAGCAATGCAATTGACCAGAGAACACTTTGAGGTTTCATTTTTGTTTTATTATTGTTTCTTTTTTATTTATGATTTAATATTCTGACACGTTTTAAACAATTAATTTTTATACACACACGTAAAGAGATATTGTTTTTTTAATAAATTAAAACTGGTTTTTTACGCTTTATTTTTTTTAGTTTTTTTTTTTCTTTTTATAAATTCTTTTTCCAATTGTATTTCTTTCAATTCGCGTTTTACATATTTATTTCTAATTTTTGTTTTTTTTTTTATTATTATTTTTAAACTGACTAGAAAAAGATTCACATGAAAAGCTCAAGAACAAGTAACAATAGCACAAATGCTTGCGGCAATTTTTTCGACAAATAAATTTTGTTGTCTGCCGCACTCAAATAATTAGAAAAAAACACACCACATGTGTATTACTATAGAAGCCGTTTCGGATGATGTATCGACTTACTAACTCGAGTGTTAAAAACCATCTGACTTCTAGTCTTTAACGGTTTATACTCCCAAGCTGTGATGAATAACATCACTTTTGCTTTGTTTGCATAATTTTTGTGTATTTACACTTTCTGGTTTCTCTCTTTTTTTTCAAACTCATAAATTTTAAGCAATTTCTTGGATTTCTCTCTTTCTCTCTCGATTTTATTCTCTTGTATTTAACTCTTCAATTACATTTGATTAATATTTACATATGTATATACATATGCGTATATATATTTGTATACACGGTAAACATTTTTAGTGTCTACTTTCAATTAATTTCATTGTAATTTATTCTACATATTTGGTTTATGAGTATGTGTGTATATATTTTTAGTTTTCTCATTTTATTGAATTTATTCATTGTTTATGTTGCGTTAATGTTTTATTGTTGTTGTATTAATCAGTTTCCTATACATACATACGTATGCAAAACAAAACAAAATACAGCACTGCTTAAAATTATGGCACTTTCATCACATATTTCATGGATACATACTGTTCAAAATTTACTTTACTTCGACGAAACTCTTAATAATTTGTTATCGTTTATGGAAACGTCTTTTGATTCCCACCAGAGAATCTAATCTGTTACACTACACCAACCATAAGGTCTATGTAACTCAGCTTGTGATAATTATAATATAATTTGAAATTGTATACCAATAAATAAATAAAATCAAAAAAAAAAAAATTATAAACCACCAACGAAATACAAAGCAAGTTTGTGATTATATTAAATTGTGTATTAACCCCCGTTCCCCCTATTAATTTCAGTCATAAATTCTATAGAAACTTATTTCTAACACGCCTCAGATGCCACTCAGTGAAGAATGTAAGTTGAGGAAATTGATAAGATGCTCTCTTCTATAATTATCTCATCTCTACTGAGACCATCAATAGCAATTGCTGACATCAGAGGCTCGACGAGCATAATAATTTAATTCAAGAATTTGCAACGCAACCGTTGTTCATTTGTTAGTCTTCTATTCATGGTGAACTGGCAGACCTGACTATGCATTTTTGATATTGCTATCTGCCACGAATCTTTTTTACGCCAACAAAAATTACCATGAAAATCTTAAGAGCAAAAAATTCAAACCTGTAGTCATAGTTTCATAGGTATATCTTTTTAAATTTGACTATTGAAGTAAAATTCACTTGTGAATTCGTTGGAGTCCTAACGCGAATATTATGGCAGAATAGATCATATTTGTATCTTATTTATACATAGTTGTAAGAGGAAAATTTCTATCCACGGTCTTAACAATTTCAATCTGCATCGTTAATTTTTCTCTACAAATTTCAATGACAAAAGTCTCAATTTGACAACGTCAACAATTCAAAAGAAAGTTTCAGTGCAGTTATAGTCTTAGCCAAATTTTCATCGAACAATTATTTCCAAAACATAAAGAGACATTTAAAAGTACTATGTACTCGTACTAGGATTTGCAATGATTTAAGAAAGTATAAAACTGTTTTGTCCAATAGGACAGGAAATAGGAAAAGGTTGACATAAGTGTTTTATATCTGAGGCAGATTACCTTATAATGTCACCATATTTCTTTAAACTATGTATCTGTTTATTTGTCTTTATATTATATACGCTGAAATATTTAAATTAGACTTTATAATATGACGGTAGGACTTATTTTCTGACGCATTCTTTTATTTTAATTTTTTGTTATCTCTGTATACTTACTTCATAATGTTTGGCCAAAATACTCAAAGGACTATTGTGCAGACTGCTATGACCACCGCCCACTAAATCCAAATGTAAAATGCTCAATAGATTATTAATAGAATTTGAATTTGGACTAATAAACCATTCGCAAAGATGAAAAATTGTCGAAGGTTCCAAGGCATGTTGATATCTTTCGATATTTTTCATTTGTCGATACATGGAATCGATGCGATTTCGTGTCTTTTCGATATTATGAAACAACATCATGGCCTGACTATGTCTCATAACAAAGTTGATGGTGGCATCTTGAAAGGCAGACATGTAATGTGAATGCTGAAGTTCGATACAGAAAAAAATAAATTACCTGTATTACCGAATTAAATAGTGTACGAATAATGGTATACCATACCTTAGTAGTCAGTTGCTCCAAGTCTCTTTCAATGGAATTAATTCGTTTTATAATTATCCGCTGCTTGTCCCTGATTATCGGCCATACCGTGTTGCTTTTTGTAGAATCTGTTATATACTGTGTTCCAAACAGGGAAGTTTCTAAATTTGTTGTCAATTCAATGACATCTTTTAAATCTTCTAATTTGGAACAATCACTTGTTAAAATTATAAAAAATAGAAAATAAATTTTAAAATATTCTCCCATTTACACAGTTTATGTCGCAACGTAAAGATTTTATATGAAACTGAAATAAATAAATTGCGGAGAATTCTACAGAAAGTTGTTGATAAGGCAGCAGCAATACATCAGTGGAATAATAATTTAATAAAATAAAAAGAAATATTTTTTTTTTATTATAAACAAAACACTTCCACAGTACATGATTTTTATGATTCTGAATTGTTCTTTTTTTCTTATTCATCTTTCAGAGTTTTTTCTATGAAATATTAGCCGGCATATGGGTGCGCAATGGTCTACAGATCAAAGGTCAGGCCATGACTTATATTCAAGCCAACTTTTGCAATTCCATGGCCGATATGGATTTGTTCTTTTTGCAAATTTGTGCCACAAATCTACCACAATATTTCTTTTTGCAAAATGCCATCGAATTGTTCGGGGTATCGCAATGGCTGGAAACAGCACCGCTCAAGCAGCCGCAAAAGATGGAACAGACTTCTATGCTTGAAGGTTTCTTAACATTCCTAGCCACTCTGGTGACCAGTCGTACCAACTTGGGAAACGATGAGGCCACCCAGTGTATTATAGAGATTAGCGCATTGCTGGCGACAGAGAATAAGACTCATTCGCAACTGTTGGAATTGATGCCAGAGAGGTCGGGCAATGTGCATACCAAGAACTTCGAAACATTCTTAAAGAAATTGTCTGTGTATAAGGCTCCATCGGCGGGTTCGGAAAATCTGGAACAAGGCCTATTTACGCCCATAGATGAAGTATGGGAGGAATATTACGATCCTTTACATGTTCTCCTGAGAGCTGTTCATCGCAGGGACTTTCAATCATCTTTGGATCGTTTTACCAACTATGTAAAGTCGAAAAATAGAATGCCGGCCAGTGGAAATTTATGGCCACCGTTTAGATTGCCCAGACCAGTTGGTCCCGCTTTCAGTGATCCATGTCGTATATTGGGGTCACGTGTCTTCCACTCGACTATATTATCGATCTTGTATCGTGCTGTACATTCAAGAGATGTCTCCGAACACTTATTGGCCTTAGCAATATTCCTATTGGAAATTGCCGTTGAAACTAGTGAAGATACCAAACTGAAAGGCAGTGATAATAATGCCGCTGTTGTAGAATGTGACGATCAAAATAAACCCTGTTATCGTTTTGGCATGCGCAGAGATCCGCCCAAGTTGTTCAAGTGTTATCCCACGGATAATTTGAGCTGCAATCTAAGACATATTGTATCGAAAATTTCCCTGAAATCTCAAGAGCCTCAAGTGACCCCTGCCCATTATAGATCAAATCCATTTTATCAGGATGTGGACTATGATCTAGATGACAATACGGCCGGTGCTATGGATATAACGCCGGCTTGGAGCTATGTTCACAGCACATCGGCTCCTAACGCCACCACAACTTCAACCGCTATAGTGCCTATGCGATTACAGAACATGGAAGTGGCCTTGCCCGCTGATTTGTCAGTTGTACCCGAAACTGGTCTTGTAATAAGGCAGGATAGTCAGGATGATGATTCGTTAAGAGAAGTAGGCAATGCTATAGAAAACACTGGTGGATCCAATTCACCTGCATTAGAGTTTCGTTTTTCACTGCAACCTATTACCATGGCAGCAGATACTGGCATGGAAGTGGTCTTGCGTGAAGGTCAGAACCCGGGCACCTCAACGAATACTGCCAACCAAGCTAGAAATCCCATACCAGCACAAAATCAAAGACAACAGTCTGATATGTTCCCTCTTACCACAAATCTCAATTCAATAGGTAGCCTAATACCATTTCCTCGCGTCCAACCCGTTGCTGTACCGAGTACCAACATGGATGTTGTACCTTCCAATCCCACGCTTGGTGTTAGCGCCTTAGGCGCTCGCCGAGCCTTTGATGCCAGCAATCGTAAACGTTCAGTGGACAATGCTATTGATGGTCTCAGTAAAGATGAGGTGATTATAGAGGAGAGCATCTTATCTTTACTCCTCAAATTACACTCCCAACTGAGTGGCACCTTAGACAGTTTCTCTTGCATCGATCCTGAAGACGAAGAAGCAGAAGATGAGAATGGAGCGAAAGGAGATTCGTTACACTCAGCCATGGATGTAGACTGTGAAGACTCCGCGGAGCCTTCAACTTCTTCAGCGGCAGCTAAAGCCGCTTCTAGTCAAACTAAAAAGCGTAACATTAAAGTGTCCGATTCACGTATTGGTGATGGGCCCTTCTTTATTGGTAATCTTCTGCGAAAGATAGCGAAGTCCGATGAAACTTGTGCCCAAAATATTGACGAAATTAGACGCAAACTCTGGCCAAATCAAAGAGAAAAACAGGCTGAAGCTAAGGCCAGAGAAGCTAAAGAAAAAGAAGAACGACGCAAGCGAGCACGCGAAAGGCAAATGAAAATGATGCAAGAATTTGCCAATAAGCAGAAGGAGTTCATGCAAACGGCGGCTGCCAATAATTTAGACGCCGGCATGGAGGAAGAAGAGGAACTTTATGAAGAACAACCCCGCGAAAAAGAATACGATTGCATCATATGCAATTGCACTACACCCAGCACAGAGTCGAATCCTATTGGACTGGTGGTTCTAGTAGAATCAAGTGGCATTGTTGGCCATCGGCGTAGAACGGCGGAGCGATTACCACTCCCTTTATCGCCTGAAGATGAAGAAAGACTTAAACATAGCACGCGGTTAGCCACAGAGTTTAATAGACGTACGGAAATTTTAAGTTTGAAATTTGGTGAAGAATCCTGGTATCTTTCAAACAATATGGCATATGAAAATGGTGTCCATGTACAGTCCTGTGGCCACCATTTGCATCTTAGTTGTTTAGACGCTTATCTAAAGACTTTGTACGCCAGCCAAAGGCAACATTTACATGAGCGGGGAGAATTTTATTGTCCAGTATGCAGGCAGCTTTCCAATTCAGTTTTGCCTCTAAGTCCTCAATTGGATCGTCCCACACCAGTTGTTCGTTCTGGAGTACAACCATTTGAACAGCTAGTCTCAGAGCTAACAAATCTCATTAAGGAAAACGAAAGACCACCGGTAAGTTATTCCCCGTAATTTTCCATATTCCATAGGCTCAACCAATTAAAATTTATTTCAGACTTCTACTAAACTATCTGAAGCCATGGGTCGAGCAATGGAAGACATGACGAATATCACGAATCGTAAAATGAAACGAATACCACCAACGTTCCGCAGTCTGTTCATATTTGTTACCTCAATAGCTCGCACCAATTTAGAGTCTGAAATTATACAGCGTGGCGGTTCATTATGTACCACAAATCCTACACGTTATAAGCCAAAAAGAGACTGCATTGTCCCACTGTTACATGTACTATCTGTGCATGTGCGGGTGCTAGTCGAATGGCCTTTATGGAGCTCTTGGGCTTCGTTAGCTGGTATGCCGATAAAAGAGAGTGCACCAGTGCCCTCACATTGCCGCGAAGTAATACCGGGACTTTTGGCAGATCCCATAGCCTTATTATTGAAATTTATACTTTTAGCACCTTTACATTTAGATCAGGGTAAGTTAAAGCCTCCAGAAATTCATACTAGACTTGGACTTGGACTTTAGTTTTAAATTTTCAATTTCGGTTTTTTATTAACAAATTTCAGAATATTTCACTTGTATGGTTAAAGTCATGTACAATTTATTATATTATCAAATTGTTGTACAACTTTGCATCACTTTGACTGACTTAGAATGTGATTATATATTGGCTAACTTTAATACGTCGCCCTCGGCTGAACAAAACTCACTCTCTAGCCGACGTAATTCCATGCGTTCACCGAATATTTCCTATTTGGGTCGCGCTATGGCCTTAGTTTTGAAAAACACCAATCGTTTGTCTCACCTTAGACGCGATAGTATACCTTCCACTTCAGCAGCTGCGGCAAGTTCATCTTTGGGCAGTAGCGGTAATAACACTGCTGGCGAAGATAACATCCTACTAGGCGTAGAAGTCAATCTAAAATCGATGGAAACTCAATTACAGACTCTCTGTCTACCATTCTTGCGTATAGCGGCCTTACTGCGTCAACATCTGTATAGAAATGAAATGCCAGAAATTTTAGCGCCTGGCCTAGAGTTTGTGCGTTTAGTTTACTACTTGGAATTGGTTACCGATTCAATGGATTGGGATTGCTTTAATGCATCGAAAGGTTTATGTTTTATACCAGGCACAGAGGAATCTCTACCGAAATTCTGGTGTGAACAACTAATGAATATACGTCCACCAACCGATACCGTTCGAGAATTGGTACTACTCAACCAACATGCATCGTGGCAACAGCCAAAATTATTGGAATTACCAAGGGAATACGAACGATTATTTACGGTAACTTATAAAGCATTCGATAGATATATTGGGTTTATTTAGAATTTTTAATCTTGGTTTTTGTTTTTGTTTTTTTTTTCTTTTTGATTTTAGTATTACCATGAAAGACCCTGTCTAAATTGTTATAAAGTTCCGAAAGAAAGTTCTATCTGCTTACTGTGTGGCACTATAGTTTGTTTAAAACAAAACTGTTGTGCTGAGAATGAATGTTGTGAGGCTGTTAGGGTAAGTTATTACAAAATCAAAGCGGCATTCATTGAAAATTGATTATCATTTGTTTTTAGCATACGATATCTTGTGGGGGCGGTATTGGTATATTCTTAGTTGTGACGTCGACCTATATAATTGTAATACGAGGTCGTCGTGCTTGTCTATGGGGTTCACTGTATTTGGATGATTTTGATGAAGAAGATCGTGATCTTAAGTGAGTATAAATAGTATATAAATCTTAGATTTAATGAATTCAAGCAATAAAAAAAATTTCAAGGAATTACAAAATCCTATATTTCTAACACTACCTATCTAAGAAATAATATAACGCTTCTTACTTTTTTCTTCAAATTTTACTTTTTCCAGGCGTGGCAAACCGTTGTATCTTAGTAGAGATCGTTTCAATTTATTAGAATCTCAATGGTTGTCTCATAAATTCGCCCATACAAAACATACCTGGGTATTCCATAGGGATCTATTGTGAAATATGCAAGATTTATTACGTAACATTCAAGACATGATGGTAGTAGAAATTTAAAAAATAATATAAAATAAAAAAGATTATAATAAAATAAAATTAACGTTAAATATTTGCAAATATAATACTACGTTTACTTTCGCCCTCTATATAAACTATATCGACTATATACATACATACATATATATAATTTAAATAAAATAATAGTTTATAAATTATAAATTGATATTAAATTATAAATATGTATTTAAAACAAAATGAACAAAAAACTCGTAAAATAATAATAAAAATTAAAATAAAACTTTGCTAAACATAAATTAAATCAATAATTGTTTCGAAATTAAAAAAAAAATAAGATATATATATATATATATAGATTATAAAATAATAAATATATAAATTAAATAATATATTTAATTTAAAACTTCCTCACTCCTTATATAAATATAGTTTTTGTTAATCCTCTTATATACATACATACATACATGCATACAAAAAGCTAAAACAAAAAACATACACCCTATTAAAAACGTAATTGTTTTAAATTTTTCTTAATTTTCTCTTTTCCTACTTTATTATTTTATTATTATTCTAATGATAATTTTTATTTCTTCGTCTTTTTATTTAAAGTAATTATAAATTAATGAATAAAATTTGGATGACACTTTGTGTACGTAATAATTTTTTTAATAAGAATTATAATAATAAATCGAATTATTAAAAGTTATAAAATTTAAATAGACATAATTTTTTTTTTTTTTTAATAAAACAGAAAAATCATTACATCAGATCAATTAAATAAATGCAAGAATTTGAAAGCGCTGTTGTCTTAATAACATTTACCGCAACGGAGTTTCGCACATGTAGATTTTATATGACGATTGGTAAAATAAAGTTTAATAACATTATGCACGGTTGTCGGCAATATGTTCTCTCATTGGATAAGGCACATCTCGTCGATAAA
Organism: Sarcophaga caerulescens; assembly: GCA_927399465.1. NCBI lineage: Eukaryota > Metazoa > Arthropoda > Insecta > Diptera > Sarcophagidae > Sarcophaga > Sarcophaga caerulescens. The sequence continues at coordinate 40,833,288 of OV656873.1, read as the reverse complement.
ACTGCACAGAGCACGTACTCTAATGGAATCGATGGATTTAAGTACAATTCTTATATGTAGACTTATACGTACAGGTATAGGTGAAGTAATATTTCTGTAGTCTGTTGGAAATATCAAATATAACCGGTTGGTTTAGCCCAAGAGAATAGAAACAGAAGTGGCTAACTATTTCATTGGCAGTATTTCTATTTAGTGTAAAATTTATTGCAGCAACAATATGATCAGAAGTATATCAGCACGTTTTGAGAGGCGTCTACTCTGGGCGACTGTCCTGCTCTAAAGGAAGGCAAACGAAAATACATTATATGGGTTAACACTTAAGTCAGTAGACAACCAACGTACTAACAACAAAAAACAAATTCTTATAACATATAGTACACAGGAACTCAAACCTATCGCTCTGGTACTAGCATAAGTATCCACCTAACAGTCCGCCGTTTTAGAATTATTGCAAATATCAAGGATAGTATTAGGCTTTAATCAAACTGCTGACACTGAACAATAATAAAAAATAATTCAATTAGACATTTGTCATAAGGAGTTAAGTATACATACATACATAATTGGTCATTACAACCCTTCAGTCAGTATTACGACCTAGCTTCTCACACCACTTATGTTGTGTGCGTTAATTTTATACATGAGTGGCGGGACCTACAGTTTAAAGTCGACTCCGAACGACAGTTTTTCGAGAAGCTTTTCATGGCAATTTTATTTACTCTCAGAGTTTTTGCTAGAAATCTGCTGAGAGGAAGCCGCCGAAGAAATGTTTTCATATTTTCGTTTTGATGTCTGACCTGGGATTCGAACTCGGGCCTTCAGTCTAATAAGCCAACAAACTACCTACTAGACTACGGCGACTGAGTTAAATATAGCATAGGAATTATCTTCCCTTTCCCGTTCTATTCCAATAAATTGCCCGATTAAATTTTAATCGCTATTCCACATGCCATAATTATTTCTTTAAATTGCTTTGGCAATACTATGATCATTTTACAAAATTAACAATATGTTGAAACGCCCTGTCAAATGCAACTATGTTTTATATATATCTTGAGAGCCGTTAATTTTCTGTGAAAAAATTTCTGCTGCAATTTTCTATCAATATTTTCAATTAAAGAATTTTTAATAATTGATCGTAAAGTACTAACTTAAACCAGCATTATGGATACAAATATTGCTTATATATCACGCCCTGATATTTTGAACTTTCCGTTTCCCTATAAACTGTGGCTGGTTATTCATCTGGAATATTGTGATTTTTTGCGTTGGAATCGTGATGGTACCGTCATACTTTTAGATTTGGTCAGCCTTGAAGACTATTTGAATTCTAACCGGTCAATATTCAAAATAAAAAATAGCTCACAATTCTTGGAACACTTGGAAGAGTTCAAGTTTGAACGTTTAAATGCAACACCAGAAGCTGAAGAGGATTTACTTCTGCAATATAAAAATGATAATTTCCAACGTCATCGTTTGGATTTATTGGCTAAAATTCGTAGACACTCATATCAGCTGCTTGGCGATATGTCATCAGAAAAGCAACCGGAGAATGTTGGTGATCAAAGCAACGCCATACCCAAACGAGTATCGGACAGAATGTTAGGCGACTTGTGTTTCATGTCCCATGGGGGACTTTCAAGAATTAAGAAAAGTCGTATACGCTTCCAGACCATGTTGCATTTTTACAATGAAACGCGTATTTTAAAGGAAAAACTTCTAGCTTCTGATACCGGTCAACGTCGAAAATCTAGATCAGATGTTACATCTAATCGTTCGAGTGTTGCTGAAGAAGATCAAGTTATAGAGTTGCCTGTGGAGTTATTCGAGAATCCTCATGATTCTGTTTTAAATTTAGGCGAAGATTTTCGCCCTGAATACGCGGGCTATTATGGTAATTGTAGCAAAGAACAGATTTCACGTTTCTTTGGTGATTATTTACCAAAATATGAAGACGGTTCAATGGAAGTGAGAAAAATTGTAGCCGATAGTGGGTAAGTACTTACATTGGATACGGAATTAATGTAATGATGTAATCAAATGTACAATACATGATTATAAGACTCGTATAGAGTGCAATAATCGGACAGTTTACAAAAGTATTTGTTGATCCGTTTAATGCAAGTGCAAACACAAAAGTCTTAAATTTTATGAAATGACGAATTTTTCTCTAGTTTACCTTTTTGTCGTACTATTAAGCAGTGCAGTTAGTAGCCCTCATCCCGAAGGCAATTTTACATTTTATTTTATTCATAATAAATAATTAAAATATGACTGAATTTTATTAGTTGATGAATTTAACAAATATTCTTTGCAGTACGGATAATGGTTTTAATTCTTCGAATGCATTTAATAACTCCGATCCTAATATAATTCAATACTATCCAACAAACATAATTGAGAATAATCCAAATATTTCCGTTACAAATACTGATACTGGAAATTCAATAATTAATTTGAATTTTTCTTCAAACCTTGAACCGATATTCAAAACGACTGAAAATAATGAAACCATTCATTTAAGTGATCCAAATGGTAATAACACCTATTCCGTAACTCAAATCAATGCAAACAATTTTGATACGGAGACCGATATTGCAATGGAAGAGTTTATAAAATTTAAAGACAAAGAACACCAAGAAACATTTTCCAATAATACACAAGAAATAAATGAATGTGAGAAAGAAACGTGCAAGGATGAAGAAACAAATGAATTTCCTCAAATGCCTGCAGCAGTTAAAATGGAAATAACAGAAGACGTAAAGGAAAATGAAGCTAATTTTCGTAATTTTTTTAGCCAATATCGAGCATCTTTAAATTTGTTGTATGAACGTCAGTAGATTATTCCCCTTTTGTTTATAATTTACTTGTTTATGTATTATTTTGTGTTTGTTGTCAGTTAAATAAAAATGAATTTTGTACCTTTTTAGTTTATCAATTAAGTTTTGTTCTATTTATGGAAAGTCTTTATGAATGCAACCATTTTTTGAGTCAATATATTTAGTTGTTACAACCAGGGACCGAAAATAACCATTATTTTTGAATTTATGATTAAAAAAAGCAACTGCAAGGAAATGTCGGAGAACAAAACAAAGTATACCATTTTGATTGTCTTGGACCAAATTTTTATAAAATGCGATACTTTTTAATAAACTGATTTTTATTTTTTAGAAAAAAAAAATAATAGTTATTTTTTGATTTTTATTTTTTCGGGCAAAAATAACAGTTATTTTTGACTTTTACTTTTTCGAGCAGGAATAAAAGTTATTTTTTGACCTTTATTTTTTCGAGCAAAAATAAAAGTTATTTTTGACTTTTATTTTTAAGAACAGGAATAAAAGTTATTTTTTGACTTTTATTTTATCGAGCAAAAATAAAAGTTATTTTTGACTTTTATTTTTTTGAGCAGAAATAAAAGTTATTTTTTGACTTTTATTTTTTCGAGCAGAAATAAAAGTTAATTTTGTTTTTTCAACCCAAATTTGGAGGCAATTATGATTGCAAAACTTAATTTTAATAATTTTTAACATAATTTACTTTATTGTTTTAAAGAATTTTTTAATAAATATTATGAATTCATCATAAATTAAAACAAAAATAACTTTTATTTCTGCTCGAAAAAATAAAAGTTAAAACATAACTTTTACGACAAAAGTTATAACAGTTACGGTCCCTGGTTACAACACGAACTCCTTAAAATATACCATTTTCATTTCATTTATTGAAAATTTTAAAGTAAATTAATTACTTTTGTTTTCGGAGAAATTTGTTATTTCCACATAACATTGTAAACTCTTCTGAAATAAAAAACGCCTCTAGAAATTCCTTTTCTATTTGTTGTATATTTTTTTTTTCTTTGCATTATTCTCTTTTTACACTTTATACATTACAAAAGTTTTGAAATAGACAATTCAGATACACATCGGAACTACAACAAATTCGTTTTGTGTTTTTATTTTATATATGTATGCACTATATTCTGTAATATTTTTAATAACACTTTTTAATTAATTTAATTCTTGCATATTTGGGTGAGTGACTTTAAAGATTTTGTTTTAAATTTTATTTATTTTGTAGCTAAGTTTAATAGTAGTAATAAATTTAATTTAAAATATGTTTTGAAAACACTCTTACAACGCTTCACGAAAGAAGAAAGTTTAACTAAAATTTAACAAACAGCACGTTGTTGTTGCTTAGTATTTTGCTTATTGACCGCGGATATACATTTGGCCATGGTTGGAGATGCCCTGGAAATAGCATCAGTCATGAAATAATCACGTAATTCCTTCAATTTAATATCGATTGCAGAGTTATCAATTGATTTTGCCTAAAAATATGAAAATTTTAATTTGTTTTGTTTTATGAAAATAAAAAACCAATATTACCACTGTAACTTGATCAGCTAAGCCTTGGAAGATTGCAGGTTCCAATTTGCCCCAACGAGTCAGGTGAGGAGCAATATCTTCAATGCGGTTGCGTAATTCGTCAAGGGTGTCGTAGGGTAGGGGAGTTCCTAAAAAATTAAAATAAGTTAATAAAGAAATAAATGGATAACATATTTGATCGTCTTATACAAACTGATCACTATAATAAAAAATTGATGATCATGTTCTAAGGAGGCCATCTGAAAAAAACTAATCCATTTACTATTTTTTCAGTTGCTCGCTTCAGTAGTCTTTATCTTTTGATTTAGCTAGACGGCGTTAAGCATATGAGAAATTGTATAAAAAAATAAACCCTTTCTAAAATTTTGTAAAATCTTAACTCAGAAATGTTTAAAGGGGCATTAGCAAAAGAAAAATATTCCAATTTCTTCAATAAAGTCAAAAACGCAAGCCGGTAAGCTTAAAATATGATTTAATGTGGAGACCTATCGTCATAATTTTAATCCAGTTTCCTTGAATACTACGTGGATTCTCAGACGATTTAACGATTTAAGATGCTTTATTGACCACATATCTAATAACTAATCGCTGCTGAATCATTAGCCAACTTCCAGTCCTACATTGTCCACAATTAAACCCTATTGCCTCACCTCAATTGAAAGGGCTCCTAACAAAACTAGGTTTAGGTTAGAGGACATGTACTTGCCAATTGAGACAAGTACAGTACTCGGAGGTTCTTTTTTTCGCGAAACCCTACATTATGTTCTTACACAAAAAGGATGACTTTAATTTCGTCAGCGTTCGCAGAATAACTGCATACTTGTTGTATTGTATTGTTGACTGATTTTCTTTAAATTATAAAAATATTTGATACTTACCGGCTACTTCAGAAAGAGCACGAACAATCTTCCAGTCTTCACGGGCCATTCCTGGGGGAGAAACAGCAACTAATGTTTGTTGGGCACGACCTTCGGTATTAACATAAGTAGCCTGCTTTTCAGTGTAAGCAGCACCAGGTAGGACAGCGTCAGCAATCGATGCACCGTTGTCACCATGGTGGCCAATGTAAACAATGAAACAATCTTGAGGCAATTGATCACGGCTGATTTTGCCTGCATCAGCACCCAACAAGAATAAAACTTTTGGTTTAGCCTTAATAGCGGCTTGTAGACCAGGTTGATAACCAACATCATAGGCGCCAGTTTGGGCGGCATTCGTTTGTAAAACATTCAAACTATTCCAGTTCTAAAATGTAAATTAGAAAACATTTAATATTCATGTGTAATAAGATTTATAAAAATACAGACGTACGGGCTTGTTCAATTTCTTGCAATAAGCAGAAACAGTAGCCAAGATGCCAGAGCCATCGTTACGTTCTAAAACATCAGCACCAATAATAATGGCGGGTTTCTTGGCTCCTTCCAAAACCTTAGAGAAAGCGTGGGAACCAGAGCATACGCGGGTAATCAAACCAGCATCATCACCCAAATGATCATGTTTATAAGAGAGATCTACTTTAGAGCCAATGGAAGCAATTTCCAATTCATTGTGGACATAAGCCTTACGCAGACGGGTGTTTACCAAAGGAGCCTCATAACGAGGGTTGGTACCAATCAACAAAACAGCATCGGCTTCTTCCAAAGCTAAAAACGGAAAGGTGTTAAAATTACAACAATAATTGTACACATTGTATTAAAAAAAAAAACACTAACCAGCAATTGAGGTGTTGCATACATAGTTTGAACGCAAATCAGTACTGGCTCCACCGGTAGCAAAGCCCTGTTCAGTACACAAAACTTCAGCTCCATTACGATTAAGTAAGTCCTTAAGAGCAACCATAGCCTCAACATCAGCCAATTGTCCAGAAACAGCAGCCACTGCACCCTTAGCGTTCTTCAAAGCTTTGGCCACTGAAATGAGGGCACCTTCCCATTCGACTGCTTGCAACTCACCGTTGGGCATGCGAACCATAGGAGCTACCAATCGTTGACGTTTTAAACCATCGCAGGCAAAACGCGACTTATCAGCCAACCATTCTTCGTTGACTTCATCATTTTCACGAGGCAAAATGCGCAAAACTTCATTTGTACGTGTGCTAACAACAATATTACTTCCAACAGCATCCAAAACATCAATGCTACTGATTTTGCGAATTTCCCATGGACGAGCTACGAAGCTGAAGAAAATTTGAAATAAAAGAAATGAAATTTTTAAATAAAAATTTAAATTGAATTTTTAATCCTAATATATATTATAAATCTTTCTGTAAGTCTGTTTTTTTGTTTGTTTGTTTGTTGGTTTGTTTGTTAGCCAATCACGCCTGAACGCCTGGACCGATTTTCTTGAAATTTGGGATATAGATCGAGCCATTGCCGGTGCAGGTTATAGGCTATAAATCTTTTCAAAATTTTGACCAAAAGGGGGAAAAAAATGGGACAAAGGGAGAAAAAATGGGCAAAAATTAGTACTTTTATGCATAAAATCTGTATTTTATCTGTTTTATAGGTAATTTTTTACGATTTAGCTTGGTTAAGTTTCCCAAATAGCTATTGGAGGTGTTCCGTTTCAAAAGTTGAACCAAAAGGGGTCCAAAAAGGGGGAAAGGGGCCAAAAACGGGCAAATTGAGTGTATAGCCAATCACGCCTGAACGCCTGGACCGATTATCTTGAAATTTGGGATATTGATCGAACTTTTGTCGGTGCAGGTTATAGGCAATAAATCTTTTCAAAATTTTGACCCAAAGGGGGAAAAAATGAGTCAAAGGGGAGAAAAAATGGGCAAAAATTAGTACTTTATGCATAAATGCTGTATTTTATCTGTTTTAAAGGTATTTTTTTACGATTTAGCTTGGTTGAGTTTCCCAAATAGCTATTGGAGGTGTTCCGTTTCAAAAGTTGAACCAAAAGGGGTCCAAAAATGGGGAAAGGGGCGAAAAACGGGCAAATTGAGTGCATTTATATTTAGGACTTAGAGTATTCAAAAAACTGGGTTGTTTGTTAAACCGGTTTCCGAATAATTTGAAAAATTGCATTTTTTAAGAAACCGGTTTCGAAACCGATAAACCGGTTTTTTATTTATTGTTATTTTTAATGCAAAAATTACCCAATAATTTTTTTTAATTATTTAAACTAATCCAAACTACATAACCCGCGCAACGCCGGGTACAATCTGCTAGTATTCTCATATAGAATAGATGTGTGCATTTACATAAAATATATGTATATAGAATAATATGTATATATATATATATATATATATATATATATATATATATATATATAAAATATATATATATAAAAAAATAACCAGTGTGCACTGGTTATTACTGGTTATTTTTTTTTTATCAAATTTCTGCGCAATTCCCCTGCATTTAAATTATCATTTATTAGTTATATAAACTATGTAGTATAATGACAAATCTACTACATTAATTACTCTTTGTAAATAAATTATAATATAAGATTTACAAATAACTATGGGCCAAACTATAGTCAAAAGTAAACACAGCCTTTATATTGAATCAATGGGATTTATAAATCCTCAGTATCTTTTTCAATTTAAATATAATATTTTTTAAGTTAACCGTATGTATGAATTAATTTTAAATAACTATTGCAGTTTATATTTAATATTGCTATTGAAAATAAAAAAAATATATTTTTCAAAATAGCACTGAAAAATAAATTAACTAATAAACTATATCAATAAAGAATTAATTCCTCAAATACTCGAAACCACTTGAAAGTATTTCTAAAAACAAAAGATTAATTTAAATTTTTCTACCCTCCCTACTTACTGCATTTCCTATTTATTCCTTTCCTAAATAATGTTTTATTTCGGTTACAAAGAAGACTTTTGTTTCACAGACACTACCTTCTTTCAATACGAGGTTAAGATTTTGTGTTAAGGTTTTCAATTTGTGAGAAAATAAGCGACGCTTACCTGTAAGGTTTGTTCGTTAAAGCACCGACTGGACACAAATCAATAACGTTGCCAGAGAGTTCAGTCAAAAACAATTTTTCTACATATGTGCCAATTTGCATATCATTACCACGGCCGGTTGTACCCAAATCGTCGACACCGGCAATTTCCGAAGCAAAACGAACGCATCGTGTGCAATGAATACAACGTGTCATAATGGTCTTTACCAAGGGGCCAATATCTTTATCTTCAACAGCGCTAAACGCGACATAAAAAACGAAATTATTAGCGACTTTTTATCACATTAAATTCTTGAATTAAATTATTACCGCTTGCCAGTGTGATTGATGTCGGTGAACCGTGAACGATCCGAACCGAAAGCCATGGCTTGGTCTTGCAAATCACATTCACCACCTTGATCACAAATAGGACAATCCAAGGGATGATTCATTAACAAAAATTCCATAACACCTTCGCGGGCTTTACGGGTCATTTCAGAATTTGTCTTGATGCGCCAGCCCTTCATGACAGGCATAGCACAGGCGGCCACAGGCTTAGGACTCTTTTCGACTTCAACCAAACACATACGACAATTACCAGCTACAGCCAAGCGTTCATGGTAGCAAAAACGGGGAATCTCTACACCAATCATAGCGGCTGCCTAAAAGCACAATAAGAATTTCACAAATTGAAAAATCAATAATTTCTTTATATAGTATAAACGAAAACTTAAAACTTACCTGTAAGACTGTGGTACCGGGAGCTACTTTTACGGGAATGTCATCGACAAAAACTTCAATCTTTTCGGGAGCTTTAGCTGGTGTCTGGGCGAGAGCGGCGCTAGTGCGCACCGCTTTTGTGGCGATTTGATGAGTGGGCGAGCCCAGTGTGCCCAAGGCCTTAACAAGCGGTGCACGAATCATATTCCTCTGTAATGGTAAAATTCACAATTAATTTATAAGCATTCCTTAAAGTTCTTCCAATTGTCGGCCCAACTTTTAATTACATAAGTATCAAAGATGCAGTAGACATTTGTATAGCAAAATGCAAAAAAAAAATGTCTTAAAAGTTATTTAATGCGACATCACTTAACGATCAATTTTAAAAATTAAGGTTCACTTTTATTTTTTAGCATTTGTTTTGATTTTTCATTTTAATTTATTTAAACAACTTACCTAAAAATATGAAAATATACAAGAGCAGCCAAATAAAATACAGTGGATAAAATATTCTTTTTACAATCACCCGTTTGACATTTATTATGACATGTGAAACTAGTGTTGCCAACTTTAACTTATTTAAAACTTCATATGTTTAAGAGTCATTCACAGTGCATTGATAACATATACTCCGTTAAAATTTTGTTATTGTTTTTAAGAACAAATTTTAATTTTCGAATAAATTTCTAATAATCATTTTAAACATATATTTGTCTAATAGAAACATTAAAAGTCAAATTTCATAATGATGAAGGTAAACTTAATCACAGTTTTGCCCACACCCTATAAAGGGTTAAGAAGAATTCGTTTCAATACCGCTACGTTTCCTATATATTTGGGGTTGTTTCCATTCCAAAGGATATATGGCAACGTATATAAATCTAAATCACTTCCATGATTATTTTAATAATCGGATACTTAGAAATTAGCAGCACTATAAAACAATATTTTTAAGGGCTGATTGTATCCCAAACAAAAAATCAAAAGAAAATTTTTTTTTCGGAAAATCCAATATTTGAAACAAGTAATTTCAAATATGGCACATAAATTAAAATATAAAAATAAAAACTTCACAACGAATGCACAAAATAAAGCAAAGTCTATTGGGGCAGCACGTCTATTTAATAATTTTCAATTTAAAAGTGGCATGACAACAGATACTGACAAACAGGAGTACGAAATAAATGATTTGTATTCCAGAGAAGATGAGAGCAGTAATGATGGCAGTGCAGACAACGGCGATGTGGTAGAAATTGAAAGTGAGGATAACGTTTCAACGGGTGGTTGTGAGGAACGCAGTTATAGTGGCGAAGAGATGTATACGGAAGTGCTACAAATTCAAGATGAATGTGCCATTTGCAAAAAGGTAAGTGCGTGTCTCTCGGCACAGTTAATTTTACTTTGATCTGTTTAGAAACAAATTTTAATCTCCAACCAAGTATCACAGATAGAAAGAATCTTGAAAACATCGCCAGAGAGGAGTAAATTTTAATTTCGAAAATTATTTTCTGAAACCATTGTGAATGCAATCAATCAATCTCTTTATGATGGGCTAAAAGCTTGATACATACATATACTAACCTTTGTCATTAGAAGTGAATGTCGATCGATGTCTCTAATTCTTTAAATTGATATAGGAAGTCACTATTTTGATATACATATTTAAACCCTACTCTACTTAACATAAGCATTCGGTGGATTATTTTTGTAACCCTTTTAAGGTACTTCGGAACCTTCAGTATGAATTTAAAATTATACTAGGACCTAAAGTTTTGTTACAAACTTGTAAATAAATACAAAACTCTTTTATGTAAACTTAATAAATAACCTTTTAAAGTTTGATAGTGCTTAGTATCGTAGTAGGAAAAGGAACTTTAATTCTGAATTAATTTAATTACTGTTCGTGAGGTCCTTTAATTTTAAATTAATACAGAAAATATTAAAGGTCAATTCATTTCTAGCGTTAACGTTATGTATGTTAAGGTGCAATTATTTTATCACCAACTTGTAGGACAAAAAGTTTTTTTTTGATATTAACTTCAATCTCTTGCTATCTCCATTTACTGCAACAGCAATCCATCTGTGCTAAAAATTCGAATTCCAATTCTATTATTTTTAGGTATTTCCTACAAAACATGCACTCGTTAGGCATGCGCATGCAGTTCATCCAAATGGAAGGGCGTTTAAATGTAAAATATGCAAAAGCGTCTTTTCAAAACTTGAATCTGTTCCTCTACACATTAAAGCAGTTCATGGTTCAGAGCCTAGACCTGAGACTTGCGAATTTTGTGGTCGTTCATTTATAAGCAAATCCCATTTGGAGAAGCATAAAAAATCCCATAGTCAGGAACGACCGTTTTCATGTGACCAATGTGATAAAAACTATAAATATCGAAGAAATTTGTTATTCCATAAAAAGACCCATTCAGCCCAAAACTCAGCGAAAAAGAACACCACTAATAATGATAATGAAAGCATAAACTATAATACCATAGAAGATGAAGAAGAAGATTATGCAGTCGACTATGATATGGAGCCAGAGGAATACTTAGAACAGACTTCAAGTGTCAATGAAGTCGATATTAATAATGGCGAATATACCTATTTTATAATAGATGAATTAAATACGGATACTGAGCAAAACAATGAATTTGAAGAGGATGATGACGATGTAATGTTTGAAAATGTCACAAACGAGGCTGACAGTGCTGCTAATGATTCTTATTTAAATTCTGAACCTTTGAAAGAAGTAGATCAAAATGAATGTGGAGTTTGTTTTCAGGTAATTATAAAAAACTACAAATAAGTAAACTGTGTTAAATCGGTTTTTAATATTCATAAAAAGAAATTATATTCTGCTGATCTTTTAAGAATATTTAAGTTCTTTTAATAAAATTTTATTTTAATAATTTTTCATTTTAGTTGTTCAATTGCCAGAATACCGTGCTTAAACATGTACATCATGAACATCCTGACACGGATATCTTTAAATGTCCCTATTGTGATGATAATTTTTACCATCTTAACGTATTAGCGAAGCACGTTCGAATCCATAAACATTTGATAAAGAAAAATGTTTGTACACAATGCTTTAAATCGTTTGATCGGGGCAACGATTTAAGACGCCATCAATTAACCCACAGCGATGAGCGCCCGTACTTGTGCGACATTTGTAATAAAGGCTTTAAGCAGAGGAATCATTTAAAACGTCATCGTGAAATACTCCACGAAAAGAAATCTCAGCCTTTAAAGTACAAATGCACTTTATGTCCTAAGAATTTTTCTCGACCTGATGTTTTAAAACACCATATTAAATCGCACTATAAAAAAGCGGCATTTTCATGTTCAGTGTGTCATAAAGACTTTAGAAGTGCAGCAGATTTGGACCAGCACGAGGAGAAGCATAACCACCACAAACCATTTAAATGTGGTTTCTGTTCAAAGTCCTACGACACTAATGCAAGTCTTCACCGTCATTTTCTTACCCATTCAACAGTACGCAATTTTACATGTTCGGTATGCGATAGAAGTTTCAAAGAACGAAGTCACCTGAAAAGTCACGAAAGGATACATTATTCAAATTCGTAAAATTCAATACAATTTATTGAATATTTTATATAGACAAACTAGTTTTAAAAAAATATTTATGTACCAAAAATTTGACTGCTTAAGTTTTCGTAATGGCAAATAAATACGAACTAAAGCAATATGATGGTTAAGTTATTTAAAAATATAATATAATAAAAAATTTATTCAAAATTTAGTATGGAATTCAAACCGTAATTAAATTTAAAGTTTGGAACCTTAAAATAACAGATTTTATGTATGGTGTATGTCAGTGTTGAAAAATGTAGTACTTTTGTATTTTTTTCAGTACTTTTTCATTTCAAAAATACCGCAGTACCCCCGCCAAGTTTTCAGTATTATTTTCATCAAATTTGTTTTTGTTCGTTCAAAAAATAAATATATATTTTAATAAATAATTCGCACATTCTTTTTCCGTTTCCGTTATTCCGTTATTAAGTAAGAATTAATCCCCGTTTGTTTAACGTATGTGGTCTATCTGTCTAATAAAAGTAGTTACAAGTTAAAGTAAGTAGCCTTATTTAGATAGACGCCCAACGGCCACTGTTCAAAACCCCAGGTCAGACAAAACGAAAGCAAAAAACATAACGGCGTAATTAATATGTGTGTGAGTGAATGTTTGGTAGAAAAAGTAGGTAGTTGTTCTAGAGGTTCGGACAAAACGAAAACAAAAACATTAAATGGGATGTTTATATATATATATATGTTGTTTGTTGCTCGCTGCTGGTTCGAAGGAAAGAAGAGCAAAAAAATTTAATTTTTTGTTTGAAGTTTGTTTTTGTGGTGAGTTTTTACAAAGTGTGGTGAATTTATCCGGTGTGGTGAATAAAATCTAAGTATGGTGAGTTTCTAGTGTGGTGAGTCTTCCAAAATGTGGTGAATTTATCCGGTGTGGTGAATAAAATCGAAACTCACCAAAGTGCCGTTATTGGACATGAGTACTGTATTACCATTAATACATGTACTTTATAGCGTGATTTGGACGGTGCGTGTCTAGAATAAGTAATTTTTCACATCTGTTAGTGCAGACATTCACCGATATGTCTGGTTACTGCATTTAAAACAATGTTGCCATTGTGTCATTCTATTTAAAATTCTAAAAAATTAAAATTAGAAAACTGCATACAAATAATTATTAAATTTAAATTATTTTGTAAATGAATTTTTGAATAATTTCTTTCTTTTATGTTTTATTCCCAAAATGCTTTTGCAAATTGGAAATTCTTTGTCGAAATATTTATAATTTTTTGTGCTTTGTTCGATCTAACTTTTGTAAAATTTGGTATTGGATCTAAATTTAGCATCAGGAAAAATTATTAAAGAATTCATTCATTTTTTCAGAAGTTGGTTACAGATTTTTTGTTTCCTGGCAACATTTCAATTTCAAAACATTTCAGTACTTTTTTATTTTACAATTTTATGGTTTGCGCTTAGGCTAATAATGGTAAAGGTCTTTAGCCTCGGTTAGCCAGGGGCTGAAACGTATGTATTATGTTCGCTTTTAGATTACGAACCCGTTGCGTCGACATTATTGACTAAACCTCACGTTTCGAATCAACTGTGTTTTGTATATGAGAAACATGTAGTTAGTTTTTCTATTCCATTCCATATGTAAAGTATAAATAAATAAAGGGTGATTTTTTAGCTATTATCTTTTTTGCAACGCTGGTTTAAACAGCTCACGCACGTTTCGTGTTTTATTTCACTGTCAAACATCTTCAGTTTGGTCTATAATTTAACCATGAATCGTCTTACAAACGAACAACGCTCGCAAATCATTGAATTTGGCATCATTGGACCGTACTTCTTCAAAGATGCTGCGAATCGTAACGTAACTGTGAATGGTGAGCGCTACCGTGAGATGATATCCAACTTTTTTTTGCCCATAATGCAAGAGCTTGACTTGCATGACATGTGGTTTCAACAAGACGGTGCCACATGCCACACAGCACGCGTAACAATGGACTTATTGAGAGGCGAGTTTGGTGAACATTTTATTTCACGTTCGGGACCGGTCAATTGGCAGCCTAGATCGTGCGATTTAACGCCTTTAGACTATTTTTTGTGGAGCTATGTTAAAGCTCATGTCTATACAGACAAGCCCGCTTCAATTGACGCATTGGAAGACAACATTAAAGCATTTATTCGTGAGATACCGGCCGAAATATTGGAAAGAGTATGCCAAAATTGGACTAAGCGGATGGACCATTTGAGGCGCAGTCGCGGTCAACATTTGCATGAAATAATCTTCAAACATTAAATTATACGGACCGTACTATCGATTTAAATACAGATTTTATGCATTTTTCTGAATTTTATGTGTTTTTTTTGTTGTTCAATTGCCAGAATACCGTGCTTAAACATGTACATCATGAACATCCTGACACGGATATCTTTAAATGTCCCTATTGTGATGATAATTTTTACCATCTTAACGTATTAGCGAAGCACGTTCGAATCCATAAACATTTGATAAAGAAAAATGTTGGAAAGAGTATGCCAAAATTGGACTAAGCGGATGGGCCATTTGAGGCGCAGTCGAAGTAATCTTCAAACATTAAATTATATGGATCTTACTATCGATTCAAATAAAGATTTCATGAATTTTTCTGAATTTTATGTGTTTTTTTTTTGAAAAATTTTCCTATAGCTCTTAAAAAATCACCCCTTATAATTTTATAAAACTACCATTTGATGCAAAAAGGTACTCTTTCAGTTACTATTTCAAAATTTAAATTTTGCAACACTGGTGGTGCAAGGACAGAGATTATCTTTTTTATAATGGTTGGCAACAATTTGCTTAACAGATATCTGTCATGTAAATAAAAATTCGTATATGGCAATACTATGTGTTTAGTAAAGAAGAAGCAGTGTTTGTGTTTACAAAAGAGTAAGAATTCTTACTTTACTTAAGTAAAAAATTGAAACCATTGAAACAATATTTGAGAAGGAATAAGGAAATCCGAGAAGTTTTCAATAAGAAAATTAAAATTATGAGCGAATCGATGCGCAAAATAATTTTTTATGAGAATATTTTGGAATTTAAGGAAAAGAGAAATGATCATTTAACATTGAATGAAGTAAACAATTGGGAAATTTGCCGTACCTGCCTTGCGGACACAGATGTCAATGATGTGGATGTGGAAAGGATGTGTGTCATGGACTCTATACAAGGAACCTTTTATAACATAAATGAAATGTTAGCGGTAATTACTAATATAAAGGTAGACGTTCAAAATTATACATAGAAACCAAGGTATTACAAAATATTTTATATACATTCCTAGATATCTACAGAAGACAAGATTGCTATGAGGGTGTGCAACACATGCTTTAACAAAATCACAAGTTTTTATTATTTTATTTTGCAAGTACGTAAAGCGGAGCAGATATTGAAACGTATGTCCTCTAAGTTAAAAGATGAAAAGAGTCCTCGTTTAACAGATATTAAGAAGGAAGGAGAAGAAAATATCTATATTAAAGAGGCTGAAACTGGAAACACTGAAGAAAGTATAATTATTGAAGTGGAAGAACTTTTTGGCTATACGCCGGATATGGAAAATGCTGTGGAAATAGATGCCAACATTATTGAAGATAATGAAATTGCTAACAATATAGAGAACTTTGAAAATGCCAAAAGGATGGAAGAGGAAGAAGAAGAGGATGGTATAAACTCAGACGTTGAGGCGAAGAATGATACTTTAGGAAGTAAGCCCAGTTTTGAGTGCCTTGAAGAACTGTTTCAAGAAGAGTATGAAATTTTCGCTTCTGAGCAAAATAACGAAAATGAAAGTAATTGCGAGAAACAGTCGCAGGAAGGCGATTCTTTAAAAGAGCCTGCAGACATTAACAGAAATAATGAAGATATTGTATCTCAGGCCGACAGTTTTGAAGAGGTATTTGTAACAGATTCTGAATATCTTGACGACAACTCCAAACAGTCGAAAAGTAAAGATTCAAGTTTAAACCTTGAACAAGAGTCTACAAATCTCAAACCACGCAAGTCGAAACATAGACAACCACGTCTGGAACTACCCTTATTGGAAGAGCTTAAATGTCGTTTTTGTGATCAGGTTAATAAGTTCGATCTTTAATTTCTATTTACAATTTAAATATGCAATACTTTCTTATTTCTTTTACAGATATTTGAACGTCAAAGTGATTTTGTCGATCACGTTCAAGATGAACATCCCAGTTCCAAAGCTTTTAAGTGTCGTTATTGCAACTCGGCTTTTGCCCATGTACAATCATTATCACGCCACGTGAATAAACATAAAGAACATCTAGTTAAATATACTTGTGAATATTGTTATAGAGAGTTTATGCGGGCGGATGATCTGAAACGTCATATAAGAACTCATACTGGAGAGCGTCCCTACCCCTGTGCGTATTGTGATAAGTCCTTTAAACAACATGGTGAAATGAGATCACACGAGGATACACATTTGCCAAAGAAAATTTTCAGCTGTGAACTTTGTCCGAAAACATTTACATCTCGTAATGGCTTGTATTTGCATAAAAGGACACACAATAACACTGTTGCGGTTGGTCGAAAGACGCGCTCTTTGAAAACTGAAAAACGTGAGAAAAAGTTAAAAAAGGAGAATGAAAGGATTCTACAATTTTCTTCAGACGAGGGAGAATAAAATTACTATTCAAATTATTTAAAGCGTTTTTATTTCAATATGCACGTCGACAATTCTAGTATTACGAATAACATCAAATGCAGATTAAGCTCTACGAAAGAAAGGTGATAGCGTAAGATAGCAAGAATAACAGGTAAATGGGTAATGTCGACCTATTTAAATAATTTTATGAATGAATAAAGAGGAGTAGCAAACCCGTCCTTTGTGTTAATATCAGGAAATATATTATTGACGTTATTATTTTCGTACTTTCGGTACTAACATTGCAAAATAATATAATTAATAATCATAACATCTATCTGGCTGCAGACACATTTCAAATTAGTTTCAAATTTCTTTTTATATTTTTTATACAATCATGTTATCATTGTATCTGGCGCTTCACTCTGTGGCGTTATCAAATGATCTTTGTTTCAAACCGCCCGTCTATAGCCTGCCAAACATGTGAGTTAATAATTTGAATATCAATTTGATATGCCACAATCATTAGTAAATTCATGATCGGATTAAATAATAACGTATGGTTAACACAAGGTTGATTTTTTTTTTGCGCTGAGCTTAATAATGCCCCTTGAAGCTAATAGAGGGTTTGAACGCAATGAAGCAATTGCTAATATACACTTAGGAGGTACACCACCGTATTTGACTGTCGGTTTAAGATTTTGCTTTGGCAGTTCTGTATTGGGCTTACGCCAGACATAAGTTTGACCATCCGAGCCAAAGACATTAAATTTGGACTCATTCAATATATGTATGTATATCCAATATTTAAACATATTCTATAAACTCTTATTCAAATTTTTTTAATATCTTGCTTCCTTTCGAAATTATACGAGCTTAATTTTTTTTTAAAGGTGCTGGTTGAAATAAGCTGTGAGCCACTGTAAAGAATTTAGAACTGTCACAAAAGTATTTTCCTATCGCTTTATTATTTTCATTATATTATCTTTGCTTTATTAGTGTTTTATCAATCAAAGTTTTTGAGTCAATTCGATGATTGTGGTCTATTGTAGCAAGTTTTAGGATTATAACAGGTCTAGCCACTGTTGCCTTGAATAAAGACCTTTGCGGCCATGTGATAAAATTCTAGTTTTTCTGAAGATGTTTGTTCTTGTTGTTGTACTCTCTGTTGAAAACAGGAGTCAGGGCGTTTTATAAATTTGACAACCACGATGACAATTTTTTGTCGACTCGGGGTTTGAATTAAATTGGGAGTTGTTAGTCGAGCACTTTAACTACATTATCTTCTGTACTTATTCCAAAAATAAAAACACGCATTAATGACGTTATATGGAGCTAATGATGCGCTAGAACTAAAATTGTTTTTTAGGTTTTCAATGTCTAGGATAGAGTACTCGGGAGTTATATTGTTTTAGATAAATTATATTCCATACTTCGCAATCAGTTCAAGTTTATTTGTGCAGAAAATTCTTTTTAAAATTCGTCACTTTTAAGGTTTCAACCTTTAAACATCGATGTTTTGAGAAATTGTGTGTCAAAAGTATCGAAAGTGAAAAGCCGTTGTAATTAGAAACGATCTTTATGTGTGGTAATGTTGCATGAGCTTGAAGATACAGAGCCAAATGTGTCATTCTTTGCGTATCATAAGTGGATTTATATCTACCAGAAATTAGTCACAAGGTAATCAAATTCTAGGGAGAATGCTTAATAAAAAAAAGTACCTTTTCAAAGTACCTTTATCAATAAATCAATCAGAAAAACATAGAAATTAAAATGCAAAACGCAAAAAAGTGCATTGTTTCCCTATCTCTGTATCAAATCGAAAAACCTTTTGGCTTTGGACAGCATCAGCCAGCAGGCAACTGACTTGTCGTAGACAGTCAGGTAAGGCGTCATTATGCTGATGTCTCAAGATTTTGTTTAACAGATTTGATTTCTTTACATTTTTTTTATTTCGATATTGTTATTATTGTTGTGCTGCCGCCCGTGTATTCCTATAGATAGGCCGATGTATCTATGGATACAAGCGCATGATGATGATCATCAACATCATCATTATCGTTACCTTCGTTTGTAATATGTACAACAATTGTTTTAACACATAACCAACCAAACAATTGAATGATCGTATTCGTGGTATTAAAATTGAAAAAAAGACGACGTCGTCAATTACAACAAAAACAACGTTTTTAAATCGAGAGTCAGTCAATTTGATTGTTGGTAGTAGAGGTTGATTCTTATTTTGATTTTTTTTCTTTTTTTTTTTTGTATTTTCATTATCATTTTTTTTATTGTTGTTGTTGTTGATTTTACTCTTGCTGCTGCTGTTACTACTTGTGTTTTGGTACACGGGACATACTAATATGCCGCACGCTCCAGACGTGTCGCCACAATTTGCCGCCAACTGGCGTCGGCGTGTTTTTTTAAGCGCTGGAAATAAAATCGAGAAAATAGGGGGCAAAAAATAATTTTTAAAAATAAACTCGACAACAACAGCAACAGCAACAATGGTAACAACAACAATTTTCACAGCCATTTAAGTTTCAAAAAGTAAAACAAGAAGAGTAACAACAATAAGAACAACAACGTTTGTAATAAGAAAACTACAACAGCGCTAATGATGCGGTTCATTACATTGTTGTTGTCACTTGGTGACCGCTGCCTTTTATTGCTGTTGTTGTTAACATGTTGACTTATTGTTTTGTTTTGTATTCACATATTGTTGTTTCGTTTTTTGTTCAGCTATTGTTGTATGGTGGCAAGGTAATGCAGGACTTGCAACGTCATTCACTAAATCATTCATCTCTCCTAACCACCACTACTACAATCTCCTTCTCTTAGCAGGCAGCAGCAGCTGTAGTAGAAGAAGTAACCTACTGTTATGAGTTGCAGTAGCATAATAACGTGGTTTTATATTGTCGTCGTTATTGTTGTTGGTGTTGCATTCTGACAAATAAGACATGATCTTTAAGGTCATTGGTTTTGTGTACAATTTTATAAATAAAGATGACAATGATGTTGACGACAATGACGACTTGTAAATTGGCTGCTGGAATATTTTTGCCACTGTTGTGTGTTGTTGGCTCGTTTAAGGAATTCTTAGAAATCCAGATCATTGTATTTATTCAGTGGCTCCCATTGTTTGCTATTAAAAATAAGTTGTCATAAATTTTAAGATTTCCGATTAAAATGGCGACAGTTTTACATTTCAAATGACAATTTTACTTTATTTTAATTAATGACCTTGATAAAGTTCATTGAAATGACAGTTAAAACTTGGTATAGTAAAATCTTAATTAGCGAAAGTTTGTTATAACGAAGTGCCCAATCGGGACTTATATCGTTTGAGAACTGTAAACCCTTATTTCTGCCTCTTAGGTGAAGTAATGTGGTGTGCTGAACATCACATAGCAATACATCAAAGGTATCTCTGATGAGTTTTGTGAAATTGAGAAATATTTCCATTCATTGTTTAATTTTTGATATACATTTCACAAACGATGCATTAAATGCATGTTTCTTGCTCTAAGTCTACGCTTAACACATAGTTGCTTATCAGAATATTATACGTAACAAATAATGAAACTACTTGAGACTTTAATTGATTTTAGAAACGGTTCACAAAGCTGGTTGTTCAGAAAATTGCGTCCATATTTTGCAGCGGAATATGCTGTCGAATGTTGTGGTATGATGTAGGACAGAACATTGTTATACCAATGTCCAATATGCTTTTGTCATGATTTCATAAAATATTTGCTAGAATATTGACAGAAATTAACCCCCATGCAGTTCTAACTTCTAAAGACTCATCCGTGCTGTGATTTTAAGTCTAAAGCTACATATACATATATGTTAATAAATTGATTGACCGACCTTTTAAAAATAAAATATTCGTTATGGAGATTACCTGAAAATTCGTGTTAAGAAATTTTATAACTCGAGAAAAAAAGTACGTTATTGTGAGATATTTTCACATTTGAAAAAGATATTTCTAAGGAATAAAATCTCAATTGATGGAAAGAAGTGAATTTCTTTGGTAATCCTTAAATATGTGCCTTTTTCCAATTTTTTGTATATTAGACCAGTGCTGTTTAACGTGGGGATATCTGGTGTTGTGACACTTTGCGGTATTCCAACACAATGCACTGCTTGCATAGGATTCATCTTCTGAGTGTTGGTCTTAAAAAAGAGCTGTAGAGGATAGGATTAGGATTGTAAAAACTATTGTTGAGCTTTCTGCAAAGTGCATTCGTCTTTGTGTTATCAATTCATCTACGTTCGCCAGTAGTTTTCCATTTTTAACTTCTAATATCAATAGCAGTATTAAACATAAAATCAGTGGACATATGTATAACATAAGTCTTCTGTGATCTACACTGTGAGTTACTATAGAAATAAAGCAATAAAAACATATCGAAGACACAATAACCTTATCGGTGATATTGTGCAAAGGCAATAATAGTATTAAGCTTTATAATAGTAAAATACCCATAACCCAGTTATGAGAGCGTTAACAAAACATAATGATTTCTTGTTTTATTAAAAATGAAAAAAAAATTTGTTAACAACAAAAATTCATAAACAATTAAATTATTATAAATAATGTTCTGATCACGTTTATTAAACAATATTAAATATGAATTGCTGTTGTTTGTATTTTCTTTTAAGCAAAAAAATTTGTTGTTGGGCTCTTACACTGCAGATCAACACAAACGAAGAAAAAAAGTACATTAACAATAAATTTTCAATTTTTACTTACTTAGTAGTATTGCTCAAATAAGATTCAATCAAATTTGAACAAAAATTGAATATTATTTTAGCAACATTGTTGAATGGCAATTGGTAATTGAAAATAATAGCTAATGATGATTACATTTCTATACAAAGTATCACATCAGTGTTGTTGTAAATTAAACAAAAAAAAAAAAATAAATAAATCTAATGAACAATATTTGACTATTCTATGAAGGAAGATAGCAAAGTTTGAAGGTATAATTGACTAGAAAAAAAGAGAAAATTTTACAAGATAAGTTTATTTTATTATGTACTAGCTAAATAATATATAATAATTAATGAAGAGATTGTCCCAATTTCTTGAAACATACACTCTTCCCGAGCATATGAGTGCATATCAATTATTCTGCTATTTTTGCTCTAGTCAACAGACATCAGTCAGTTGACTCCTATTTAATTTTGAGCAGGCTGCGTCATTTCGTTTGCTTTTGACTACCATTGATAGCAGACTACCGAATGATTTAAAGAGACAATGACAAAACGTTTTGAACTTCGTTTGCTAATTAATAAAAATTTCTTTTGTGCGAATTCATTTTCATATAATATAGTTCAGGTTTTCAGTTTAACTGATCAATTGGATATTAAGAAAGCTGCCTGCAAATTTATTACAAACTTTATTGTTTGATACAATTGTTTGGCGTTGATCAATCGCACTGTAGATTAATTTTTACGGTATTTCGCAACAGTCAAGCCGTCTAACACAACAGCAGCAACGTTTGCCAACAACAGGCCTATTTAATGAGCAATTAGGAAGTCAGTCAAAATTAAATTTGTTTTTGTTTCTCTTGCTTCCTTGGAAATGAGTTCTATTTTAGTTAAAAACATTACTTTGGTGTCAATCAAGCAAACCATTTCATATTTCACTTTTTATCTGCATTTATTTTATTATTTATAGTTTCGTTCAGTATTCATTTCAATTCCGTACGTTACAAATTAAATGACAAGCAGACTAGAGCCTCCAAGCGGTTCTTGAAAAAGGGAAAAAATTGTTATTGAAAAGATAAAAATTAAAAAAAAATGGAAAAATGAAAAAACAAAGAATAAAAACGAAACAATCAATAACGCTGAGGAAGAAATTAATTGAATACAACAAACATGTACCAACAATGACAACAACAGCAACAGCAACGACAGCAGTAGCAACATCCATCAATAAAAACACAACAGAAACATGATGTAGTCAGTGGTACTCGTAACACGAACACAATGTTAGCGCCAGTGTCAGACTTTTAATGTGAATTGACATTAATTTTGATTAAAAATTTAAAAATAAAATCACTATGACACTGCAACAACAGCAGTCACCAGAAAACCGAATGAAAGAGTGTCTCAGAGAGTACACATGTTCATCACTTTCAAAACAGCAGCATAATCAAACTGAGAAGACAAAATCAATTTCACTGATAATCTTAAATGAAGAGAGCAGTAAATGGGAAAATGACTCAATATTTATTTTAATAAGAAGAAATTATGAATGAATTGAGTTATTTTTGCAAGAGTAAGAGAGTAAGAATAAGTGAGAATGGCCTTTGATTTGCTGTTTTTAGAGAGTTCTGTTTGAGTATGCAATTGAAAAACAATCAATTTTTACCGGCATTAAAATGTAAGTGTATTGGTGAGATTGTGTGATTGTAAAACTGATCATTGATATTATGAAGCGCCAATCTAAAAGCTATCAAAACAAGCCTGCACAGTGGTTTAAAATATAAAAAACAAACTGTTAACATTTAATATATAAGAATAGATTTCGTAATAATTTATTAACAAAGAGGAAGATTGCAGGGATAGGACATGCATAAAATCAAACAACGAGATTGCCTTGTCGTCAATGCTGTACAACACCCAAAGCTCACGGCAAGTCAGTGTGAATATGCAGTATCGGAGAAGTTGCAATATTTATTACAATTTCGCTCAATACTTGTCAAATACTGATGAAAATGCAATTTCGTAGCAAGTTTCCCTGGACTTTGTGCCTCAACTTTACACAATTTTTGTCATTGCTTCCGTCAAACGATGTCCAAGTAGGTAAGTTTGATCACATGCATAGTTCTGATAGCGAATAAAAAACAGCTAGCGGTCATGGGGCCCAAATTGTTCGTCTAGAAAGCAAATCGAAGGAAGTAAAGAATTGGCTTAGAGAGAATGAAAGCAAATCAGAAACAAAAACTGCGCAGACCTTCAAACTTGCGCTAAGAAATCCTAATACGCTGAACAAAATTTTAACATTAAATCAGTTTTATTGTTGATTCCATTCGGTGTTGTAAATATAATTCCAATTCTTCGTTGAAAGTCGGTTGGTTATGAATATCTGCTGCAAATTCTTTGGCCCAATTTGTTGATTTTCTGGAATATCATCGAGCTCTTCCGAATATGCTACGATGAAAATGTGTTTTGACTTTATTTAGTAGTGTTTTAAACACGGTAACTTTTGCATGCCTCGTTTTATTCAGTCGTTTGTTGTAATCAACTTTGTTTTTTAGTTGTTTTTGTCGTTTTGTATTGTTTTTTTTTTTGTTTGTATTGTTTACCGAAAACGATCATAATGATCATAAATGGGGAGCCAGCCAGACAGCCACCAGCAGCAAAGTACACAAATACGAACGAACCAAACGAACAACTGTTTAGAGCCAACAACAGCTCTTTTAAATTCTCCAGCTCTTAACGATATTGACTCAGTTTGAGTTCGTGTATCCAATGGATAACATCTGTACGCGTTTTTGCTTATAAGGAATTTGAATTTGAAGAAAAAATAAAAAAAAAAACGGGGAAAATTCATGAGTTTTTAAGAGGAAGAAAAGAAAAAATTGTTTACCGATCAATTTACTTTAAATCTTTGAAGACCACGTGAAAATTTAAAGAGATTTTTAAGGAATTCCCTCTAAGGAATAAAGCAATTTTAAAGGAATTTTTTATATGAAAGTGCTGGAAAAATATTAAAAAAAGTGATTATCAATAAAATAATCAAGAAATTGTTCTTTTAAAATAGAAATAATAAACTAATGAAATTTATATTATAGTGGCTGGTGATCATATTCTATTGTTGTTGTGCTGAAGAAAAGAAAAAAAAAAACTAAAATTTTCGCGTCGTTGCCTGCTGTCCGCGTTTAACGTCTGTCGGACTATCGGTGAATCACAATAATTCGTTTAAAACGTGAAAACAAGCAGCAGTAAGATCAACAACAAAAACAACAACGACAACAATAAGAAAAAAGAACTTTAATTCAGTGTAAAACACGATTATTGGCCTTTTATTTGTGTTATCGTACGTTCTAAATATCTGTGTCTACCTTTTTTTTTTCATTAATCCATTCAACCATTCAGTCAACAATTCAATCATCCATCCATCCATCTATCCAGCTACAATCTGTCCGAAAAGCGTCCGTCTGGCTGTCTTGCCTGTCTGTCTAACTGTCTGTTTGTCGTCTACCTATAGTCGGCATAAACAATATTAAACTCTTGGTTTTTTTTCTCATTTTTGCCATTTTTTTTTATCAATAATAATACAAATTGAAATAGTAAATAAAATTAAAAAAAAGAAGAATAATAAGATTTTCAACAATAACAATTGCAAAAAAATAAACAACAACAAACAACAATAATAGCGCGATTTATATTTTTTTTTTTGTGGTTTATCACACAGTGAAGGTGTATGTACATATGTATGTACGAGTATGTGAATGAGTTTTAATTTCGTGCCGGTGTCTGTGTCTACAAATAAACTATCAGCGTTTAAATAATGATCATTGGTAGGTTCGCAAAAAAGTGTATATTTATAAAATATATTAAATAAATAATAATAAATTAGAAAAAAAATAATAATAAATCCACAAAAATTATGTTTCTTGTGCAAAAATAATAAAAAAAATATTTTTTTATAACTGGCGCCGCTTTAGACCTCCTTAATTTGCGTGTTATTCTTCAAATCTGAACTAAAAACAAATTGTTTATTGCTTATTTGCGTTTTATTGTCGCTTAAATAACTTTTATGTAAATCACATTTAATGATTTGATAAATATTTAACGACAATTATTGTGATATGATTTATTATGATATGATTTATAATGTCTTAAATTAATTAGTGGGTCTTAAGCAGTTTCGTAAAAATTAATTTATTGGTAAGTAACGAACATAGATTGTGCTAAAATGAATATGTATTTTGTTCCAAAAGATTTTTTAAAAAATTTCAAATTCCAAATGCCTTTATTATTTACCGTGCCCACAAAGGGTTATCCATATTTGGGCGGTATCTCGGCGATAACTTGACGAATGTTGGATTTTAAATGCTTCTATGCTAGAGAATTATCCGTGTAAATACGGTTTTAAACGTTGCCCCAAATAGATAAATTATAGTGACATCAAATCGCATGCACTTAGTGGCCAAATGACCTCTTCAAAATATGAAAAATACTTCTTCTAAAGGGTGATTTTTTAAGAGCTATAGGAAAATTTTTCAAAAAAAAAAACATAAAATTCAGAAAAATACGTGAAATCTTTATTTAAATCGATAGTACGGTACATATAATTTAATGTTTGAAGATTATTTCATGCAAATGTTGACCGCGACTGCGACTCAAATGGTCCATCCGCTTAGTCCAATTTTGGCATACTCTTTCCAACATTTCGGCCGGTATCTCACGAATAAATGATTCAATGTTGTTTTGCCCAAAATGCAAGAGCTTGACTTTCATGACATGTGGTTTCAACAAGACGGTGCCACATCCCACACAGCACGCGTAACAATGAACTTATTGAGAGGCGAGTTCGGTGAACATTTTATTTCACGTTCGGGACCGGTCAATTGGCCGCCTAGATCGTGCAATTTAACGCCTTTAGACTATTTTTTGTGGGGCTATGTTAAAGCTCATGTCTATACAGACAAGCCCACTTCAATTGACGCATTGGAAGACAACATTGTTGGAAAGAGTATGCCAAAATTGGACTAAGCGGATGGACCATTTGAGGCGCAGTCGCGGTCAACATTTGCATGAAATAATCTTCAAACATTAAATTATATGCACCGTTAGGTTAGGTTAGGTTAATGTGGTAGCTTTATACCAAAAGCTCACTTGAGCACGCATAGCGGCCCGTTGTGGCACCACAGGCGAACGCAGTCCCTGTACTGACCAAGTTCCTCCGAGCCAATGAGGGGGAAATCGGTCAGCGCAAGGACTGCACAATATATGGACCGTACTATCGATTCAAATAAAGATTTCATGCATTTTTCTGAATTTTATGTGTTTTTTTGAAAATTTTTCCTAAAGCTCTTAAAAAATCACCCTATATAAACTTTGCATGCAATAAAGTCAAAATCGGTCAAGTTGTCTGGTTCGTGGCTCCATCCTGTTGAAACCAAGTACAGTGAAGTCATAACCTTTAATTGCTGGTCAAAAAACAGTTATCATACAGCATTGCACTCTGATTTAACGTTAATGAATATCCCAGGGTAATTTTCCAGAGAATACGGTCTAATGACACCTCCAGACCATAACGTGCTCTAAACAGTCCCTGTTTTCAGATGCAAAGGCTTTTCTACAGTCATTTCGAAGTTGATTGATGCACCTATCGAGGAAGAAATAAGTTTCATGCCTAAAGAAAATTTTGTTGAAAAAATCAGCATTGTAAGCCTGTGGCTCTAGCATTAGTATATCTGGGACGTTGTGCGAGGCTCTATGTAAGTGAAAGTGCAAATACAAATTCAAAATGTACCATAATGAACAGGAAGATATACCAAATTGCAGAGACTGCTATGGAATCGACAAATTCACACTAATCGCCATACTTTCTCTAGCAGTATGTACACTGTGATGGCGAATATTCCTTACCCTGTCTGTAGCGTCTCCACTCTCTTAATTTTTTAATCATTACAATTCTATGTACAATAGGTAGGTTATTCTCAAAAAGTGGCCAAGTTTGAAGCACTATCTCTTTAGTCAGTTGTATACATATTTACGAACAAGATCGTTAAAAGATCTATATTCATAAACGACAGATAAACGACAATTCTGAATCGTATTACATATTTAACTGTAGACCGCATTTCCAGGTTTGTTGTTTTGAAACCTTTAAATGTATAACCTGTTACTCTTTTAATATTTAGCATGATTTTTTTATTATAAAAACATCTGACAAAAATACTTTTTAAACTTTAGCATTTCACCATGAATAGACTAACAAACGAGTGACGATTGCAAATTATATTTGAGTCAACAAAGATATTTGCCGGCGCAATTCAAGACCTGTCAATGTCCTTTGAAAGACACAGCGTTTGGTGCTGTTTGTAGGCCGGTGGTATCAATGGATCGTACTTCTTCAAGAACGATGTAAATCGCAACTTTACAGTCAATGAAACAGTGTTATGATTACGGAATTTTTATTTTTCAAAATAGAAGAATTCAATTTGATTGACATGTCAGTTTAACAAGACGCTCTCTATTGAGTAACCAAGGAACCTATTGAGACACAGGTTTTTAAGCTATCAGTTGTAGTGATAAAAATGTTTCATTCTATCATGTTCTACGAGGCGTGAAGGACCTGGACTGCTCTGTTTTGCAGTAAACATTTTAACCAACTTTTAAAAACACACCCTTAAATTTTAGTACTAAGATTGTTAAATTTTTTTTATTAAAAGTCACATAAAAATACAAATCTTACACTTAAACAAGGATATTCCTTTCGCGATATAAAATATGACATTGCAAAAAATTAAAAAAAAAAAAAAATTAAAATTTAGTACCAAATTGTTAAATTTTAGCACCAATTGGGAAAATACTCTTATAAATCACGAAATTAAATAGAATACAACACCAAAAATAGAAAATCAAACAAAAAATTCACACATAAAAATTCAAATTTTTGTTTGTTTTCGAATTTATTTCAAATCAAAATACAATAAATGTGAATTCAATTATGACTAATTCTTAGAATTTGTCATAGATGTTTGTTTGCCTGTTTGTCTGTCCATCTGGCTGTTTATTTGTTTATTTATTCGTTTATTTATTTTCAAAGAATATAAATCGTTCAATTAACTGAAATTTATTATGCCGGGCACATGCGATCTGAACTAGAGTGTTAAATTAAAACAGAAAAAAGAAAAAAATAATTAGAAATACATAGAGAAATTATAGTCGATCATGTCCGACATTTAAATTTGGGCAATGATCATTTCTCATACAGCAAGAATTTTGATAATAAAATTCATTGATTTGGAAATCTTGTTCGTTTGTTAGCCCAGATCATGGTCAACCAACTTTAGGCTTTAAAACAATAAGTAGAGAGAGAGATAATGAAATTAATTCTACAGCTAAAAATAAGTATAAGTTTACTCACTTACTTAATTGGCTATTACAATAATTTAGTCAGGTTTACGACATAGCTTCTCACACCAGTCATGAGTATTGGGGTCTACAGTTTAAAGTCGCCACCCGAATGACCAATTTGAGATATTTTTCATGGAACTTTTATTTGCTGTTAGGGTATTTGCTAAAAGTCTGCTGAGAAATACTTTGTTCGTATTTTGCTTTGAACCACGGATTCCCATTTAACAAGCCAATACACTACATACTAGACTACGGCGACTTCAAGTCTAAGTTTACATACATAATTGGTCATTACAACTCTTCAGTCAGGATTACGACCTAGCTTCTCACACCACTTATGTTGTGTGCGTTAATTTTATACATGAGTGGCAGGACCTACAGTTTAATGTCGACTCCGAACGACAGATTTTTGAGAAGCTTTTCATAGCAATTTTATTTACTCTCAGAGTTTTTGCCAGAAATCTGCTGAGAGGAAGTCGCCGAAGAAATATTTTCGTTTTGAAAATTGAACTCGGGCCTTACTTGTAATAAGCCAACACACTTCATACTAGACTATGGCGACTTCAAGTCTAAGTTTACATTTCGATAAAATGGAGTAGTTGAAAGGCGAAAGTATCAGGTACATATATAGCTATATTGGCATAGATCATCATTTCTTGTGTATCTAGCACACATTTTTATAAATACTTGAATACTTTGTATGATTGCTTTTATAAATACCCATGTTTTGCCACTATATAAAGAGTCCGATCTAACACATGTTTTTTTGTGTGATCTGTTGATATTATGCAACCAAAAACATCAATTCACAAACAAGAATTCTCCCCAAATTGATTTGACTATGCGCCGACGGTAATGTGACACTCTTTACAAAAGTCTTTCGTGTATCTATTACTAACCCGACATTCTTTTGTCAGTTTTACCATGTCATCAGCCTTGCACTGTACATATGTACATATCTTCGAAAGTCTGGCTAGTTTAAATTCTCAAGGTGTCTATCGTCGTCGAAAATCCAAAAGTACGTATCATCAAAAAAATCAAAATCGAGTTTTTGATTGATTATGATTCGTGAGGTTATCTAACATATCTCTACCAATTTTTAGATTCTTGCGACCAAAAATAACGTTTTTATATCAATAATTCAAAATATTTCTACATATGAAGTACTTGTTATTTTATAACTTTTTTTGCTTCTCCTTTAAAATTAGAAAAATGCTTGTTACGTACTTTTGGATTTTCGACGACGCTATGTAAGTTCCATGTTATTCCTCATCTTTTTATGCTTAATGCTTGTGCCATATTGCTAAATTATCTCAAAGATGCTCACATATCCTGATGTAGAGCATTTAAACAGAAAGCAAATAAAGTTTAAAAAAATCAGAACATAAATCAGCATGAGATGTTTGTTAAGTGCCGATGATGATAATTTTTTTCGATTATTAGTAACAACAATCACGATTTCTATTCAAACGAAAAAAATTAAATTATCAAAATACCGAATGACGTTAATATTGCATTAAATAAACCAAAACCAAAAGATACATTTTAATTATATTGTAGGCGTGTTAACAATGAATTAATTAACAATCTATGAATACATTCAGTCATTTTCATTCATTCATTTACTTACTCATTCACTAATCTATTTATTCACTGATTCATATACGAGTAGTCAGGCATTTGACCAAACGCATACAATCGAATATGAAATCACAAATTAAGTGGGGGATTTATAAGGCTAATCTGAAGATTAAAATCGTTATAAATTTACATTTAAATTGCCTTTCAAATGTTTATTAAACCGTTTCGAATATTTCAATTATTTACGGTTATCACCACTCTATGTATGCACATACCTACATACATACATATGTACATACATACATACATATTTGGGTATTAAAAGCATTTCGATTTTTTTTACTCGTATTTTTTATTTTTTTTTGTCGTTTCTTATAAATTAAATTGTTAACGACATTGTCAAGTCAGGCTTTTCGAATTAATTTTTCTCACCTTAAGTGACAATAATTTGAAATGAGTTGTCATCGTTTATTATTGCTGTTGCTCTTATTATTATTGTTATTGTTGTTGTTATTGTTAATAAACTAATTGGTACATAATTTAATCGAATAGACAACAACAAAACGCCATGTTTAAGGATTTCTACGATTTGAGTGTTAAATTAAAAATACTTGTTAATTCAAGATTAACATTAAACAAAAACGAGGTAATTAAACATTTGGAGTTTTTTTTATAATGCGAGGTGTGTTAATTCATCGGTTTGTTATCTTCACATCTATGATGGCCATACTTTTTTTTTGGACTATCCTGTTGGTGCTAATCTGTGACCTGTTTTGGGATGTCGTTCGAATATTTACGTAATGATTGGCGATCAAACTCCATTTATGTTTTTGTATGATTAGCGTTTGATTAGTTTTCGTTCATATCTGACGATTTTAAATACTCCTTGAATGGCTTGCAATTTGCGTAGTAGAATGTTATAAAAATCTCACATGAAGACAATTAAATAGACTTGAGCAAAAGTTTTCATTAATTACATTTAAAAACCTAACATTTAAGTCAAACCCTATTAATTTAAAGAATAATCATAAAGCTTTGAAAAATTTGTTGATCGCAAACATTTTGTTATTAATGACCAACTGAATAGCTCTCTAATTAAACCTATGTTTTTATACCTTTTAATACCAACCTTAAGCCTCAAGACTATCGTCTTACATTTAAGCCATCAAGTAGGCTTGTTGTGCGCTCACAACAAATTTCACACACTGCGTGCTAATAAACGTCACACAACTATACGGCAATACTGCTGATTGTTCTTTGGAATTATATATAATCATTGTAAACATATAAATTATAAGGAAACAAAAAATTTCATGGCACCTGCCGACTGACATGACAATTTTGATTTTTTTGCATCGTGATTTTCGTGACTTCATCAATGGTTTTGGCATTTGTCGATGGACTGCGATGATATCTGGGGCACGCTTGTGTTCTTAAGTTAGGTTAGGTTAGGTTAGAGGTCGTGTACTTGTCGACTGAGACAAGTACAGTACCCGGAGGTCGAATTGACGCATTGTACAACGCCCTTAAAAAGGAAGGATAACAGAGGGGATTGGACAAAGGAGAGGAAGTAGGAAAGGGAGAATGGAAAGCGGAGGAATTATACAGTCTGTTCTTAACAATCTCTAATAAATTACTTGTATGACATTTTGAAAACTTTTCCAATACCTGCTACATTTTACAGTCCGTATTTCAATTTACTATCATTTGTTTCATTCAATGCCGAAGCCTCTTACTGAAATATGCTTACTTAACTGTATTTGAAAAGTGTGCAGTTCTTTTGATGCGGAATCTATATGTTGCCGTAAAGATTGCTTAAAAAATAAATGTTTTACAATAAACGCCCAAAATTTGTTCAAATATCTTGCAATTTGCCGTGGTAAAAGAAAAAATTTCTTATAAAAAATAAAAAAAAATGTCTTCAATGCCTAAGTAACAATGACAAAAAAACATCAAAAATACTTCAATTTAATCAATTTTACAACGGAAGTTGAAATTCCATTACACCAAAAAAAACCTCTTCTACACACATTCTTAAAATAAAATGGAAAAAAAGAAAATTTATGTTAAAAATTTAACACTTTTTAAAGAGAGATCGCTAAAAAAAAAATAAAAAATAAAATAAAAAACTTAACCCAACGCCAACAGATCTGTAAAAATTATGGCTTTTTTGGCAGAGTTTTTTTTTTAATTTCATTTTCTTCTTTATTGTAAATCTGCCCACATGCTGTATAACCACGAGCTGATCGTAGCAGAGCAGTTGAGTGTATCTTTAAACATAAAATATTTGTAAAAGCTACAATATTTTACAATAAAATATTTAACAAAACAAAAAAAACAAAAACATATTAAAATAAAATAAAAAGTAATAAAAATAAAAAACACACACTTAAAAATAAAAAAAAAATTGATAATAAGAGAAAAAACGCACAGGCGCAAACACTCACGCAAAAAAAATCTTCAAAAACAAAAAAAAAGAGATAAAATAAAACGCGATTTAATGAATGAAATACAACTTTTGCGCCTGTATTGTGTGCTTTTATTGTACGTTTTACTCGTTTTTTGATATTTTCATTCATTCATTCACAAAAAATGATACTTTGCAACGTTAATGGGCATGAATAAAAACGAGATATTCAATGAATGAATGAACGAATGAATGAAATGAAAAATATTCATTTATACACTGTGCGATCGTTGTATTACATCTTCTATGCGATCTCACTACAGGGGATGACACACTGAATTGTTAAGATGAGTATTATGAAGTAAACATTTTTCAGCAAATCATAAACATATTTCAAATATTTTAGCCTAGAGTTTGTCCGAGAGGGTTTGGCGTAGTGGAATACCCTATTAAAAAGTGTTGACTGTTCTATATTTATTGGTTAGGTTAGGTTAGGTTAGAGGACGTGTACTTGTCAACTGTGACAAGTATAGTACCCGGAGGTCGAATTGACCCATTGTACAACGTCCTAGCTTCTCACACCACTCGTGTTGTGTGCGTTAATTTTTTATACATGAGTGGCGGGACCTACAGTTTAAAGTCGACTCCGAACGACAGATTTTTGAGAAGCTTTTCATGGCAATTTTTACTCTCAGAGTTTTTGCCAGAAATCTGCTGAGAGGAAGTCGCCGAAGAAATATTTTTATATTTTCGTTTTGATGTCTGACCTGGGACTTGAACTCGGGCCTTTCGTCTAATAAGCCAACACACTACGTACTAGACTACGGCGACTTCATATTCATTGGTTGATAGTCACAGAAAATATCGCACACCCAGTACAAAAGTGACTCAACACAAAATTTTCATTTTTCGAGTTTATATGCTTAAACTATGTAGAATACACTTGTTTATCTATAAAAAAAATATCGGCGTATTTTGTTGTTGTTAACTGTTACTAAAAATGGTCCAAAGATTTTGTTTTTAACTATTTTTAATTAAAACAAAAATAGGTTTTAATCGATTTCTGAAAAATGAAAATTTTGAGTTGTGTCACTTTTGTACTGAGTGTGCGATATGGCGATCCTTGTTGTGGAGAAATAAGACTCTATCATATTTTGACATAAGTTTCGTAGTTAGCTGCCAATATTAGAATTTGGGTGATTAGAGCAACTGGAATCATACTTGCTCAAAGGAATTTATCAAGAATTAAGTGCCTCATTTTATCATCTGTTTTTTTTTGAAAGGTGCAGCATAGGTAGAAGCAGTCTATCTTTCAAACGGATTGTCAAGTGCAAAAAAATTGTATAAAGTCTTAATTCTGGGTGGCCCATTGAAATCTCACCAATAGGAGATAACAACCACATGAATTTACAAGAAATTTTCTCAATTTCTTTCAACCAATTTCTCTTATA
This sequence comes from Sarcophaga caerulescens, assembly GCA_927399465.1. Taxonomy (NCBI): domain Eukaryota; kingdom Metazoa; phylum Arthropoda; class Insecta; order Diptera; family Sarcophagidae; genus Sarcophaga; species Sarcophaga caerulescens. Next base: position 40,798,520 of record OV656873.1, on the reverse strand, counting down.
TGAATAATGTCTAGTAAGGTGTCATCGAAAAATAATGAGATCTCATGCGTCCAAAACCTGGTCATGGACAAAGAGAGAGTTCCATTATTTTGCTGTCCTTTATACATATCTTTTAGTCACTTTTATTTATGTTAAAATGCATATGTAAAGTCGTGTGCCTTATAGCGACAGATATCATCCTCCTTGTCTTTCCCATATCTAAGTAACCCCAAAGTGTCCTAGTGACTTTGCCTACTGTGCCACGGTTCCATAGCGACGTCCTATGTGACGTCCTGTGATTTCCATTGCTTGGGAAGGATTTGGTTACTCCAACTACACCTCTTGTGATTCTCTTGATATGTTCATTATATAATTTGCCCGTTCATTGCCAACCACAGGTACTCAAACTTGGTGAGTTTCGTCATTGTCATCTTTTCGGCCTTCTTGGTGAAGCTTGCACAAAAAAATTATTATTCTAGGCGGCTGCTGTAAATAGTTTGAATATTTTAAACATATTTTTGATACCCCTTTTTGATGCAAAAGCTTTGATTCATTTGTAGAAAATCGTCGAGCATATTGAGCACAAAACTTCATGGCTATAAATTCAAGTTCAGATCTATATCTACTACCGGTAAATACATATCGACGCCTCCGTTCTATAACATCGAAAGTCGAAAAAGTGTGTTTTGAGATTTTTCCCTATAACTTCGGAACGGATCGGTGCATCTTAACCAAATTTTGACAGTATTTAAGTTAGAGAACGTAGAATTTAAAAATGCAAGAACATTAAAAACGAATGGAGGCGTCGATATGTATGTTCAATAAACGTAGAATAAGAGAAAGAAAACTATGGTCTCAAATGTTAGAAAAACTGCCCTTTAAGGGCCCTTTAAGCGAAACAGGGAATCCGAAAATTAAATAATTTTTGGAGGTAACTTTAACAGTCGCTAACTTAAATTTGTATGGCTTCAGTATAAAATGTAGAACAAATATAATTTAATTCATTTAAAAATGTATTAAAATTCTCCAAAAAAAGGTTAATCTTGACACATGCCTACTACTCGATTAAACATCATAAATATTTCGTTAATAAAAGTATTTCCATAAAAATTTTCGTTATACTTTTACCATGACTTTACAAAATATTCTATTTATATATTGAAACGAATTTCGTTTCATAATTTAATTTAAGTGATGACATTTTAATAACTTTTTATGAAAATTTATATTCTGTTAAATATTCTAATCAATTCAAAACGTTGATTGAAAGAATAACGCACCGATCGCTGAAGTCGTTTGAAATTTCGATAGAAAACTAGTTGGTGGGAAATCTTAAATGTTTAATAAATTTAAATCTCACTAGTGGAGAAATAAGTAAATAAATAAAAAAAAATTGAAATAATTTTTTTCCCCAAAATCTTAAATCACATCTTGTAATTTATGATAATGGTCCTCATGACGTTTAGTTTATTTGGGTAATTCCATTAATAAAAACTAAATTATACAAATTATATGAAATTTATTGAATTATTCATACATATGTATACTTTATGTATATACGTTTAAAGCGCTACAGCGTTCATATTAAGTTTAACATAACATTTCACGCATTAAATTTTAAGTTCTGGAAAAAATTATTTTCCTTAACTGGTGTTATAATGGAAGGGAATTCATAATTGTATTCAATTAAATGTGATCGGTGAGAATTGATTTACGTTATCATAAGTCACTTACACACTGCTATCACCAGCCATTATGCGGCTATGATTTGTATGTAAACATTACATCGATTGAGACGAAGCTAGTTGTCGTAGTCCAGAAGGTAGTCCTGGCTTATCAGATGAGACCTTTGAGTTTAAACATTAGCTTTCACATTAAAAGCTCTACATTAACTAATTGTCATGGAAAAAGATTCTCAAATTCGTTTTTCTAAATCGTTGTTATAATTGTAGGTGCCGCCTTTTAGAAATAAAAGTAACATACACAGCTAGGTCGTATCCCTAAATAAAGGAAGATAATGGCCAGTAATATAATGTAGTCGCCGTAGTCTAGTAGGTAGTGTGTTGGCTTATTAGACGTAAAGCCCGGGTTCGCATCCCAGGTCAGGCAACAAAGCGAAATATGAAAAAAAAAATATTTCTTCGGCGCCTGCCTCTCAGCAGGTTTCTGGCAAAAACTCTGAGAGTAAATAAAAATTGCCATGAAGAGCTTCTCAGAAATCTGTCGTTCGGAGTCGACTTTAAACTGTAGGTCCCGCCACTCATGTATAAAATTAACGCACACAACATAAGTGGTGTGAGAAGCTAGGTCGAAATCCTGACTGAAGGGTTGTAATGACCAATTATGTATGTAATGGCCAGTAATGTAACGTATTACACTTAAATGAGACCCGACATATTGTAGTAAATAAAGTATCCTGTCATATGCAAAAATAATGTAGATTTTGTTATTAAACTAAAATCTATAATTATATGCTAAAAATTCTTTTCATGTACTGTATAGGGAATTTACAATTCGTTGTTGACACAACAAGTAGTGTTGAGAAATCTCTTTTTTGTACAGAATATCAAATAGCTGTCGAGTTTTTAAAATTTTGCCAATCATATTGTTTTTGTTAATATTTCTTCTTGTTTCTTTTTAATTTGACAAACAGAATAAAAAAAAAAAAACAGAAACGCCAGCGTTACTCTCACAATTAAGAGCCACAAAACCTGGAAAGATGACGCTCAATGGCGCCTAGCATTTAAACAATAAAAAAATTTATTGTGTATTATTAATAATACGAATAAAAGTGTTTTTTTTTTAATTTTTTTCTCAATGTATACATGAGCTCAAGCGATGAGTATAATATAACGATGTCTGTCTATCTGTATGTCTGCCCGTACGAATGTCTAGAGAAAAATATTTTGTTTCTCATGTTTTTTAGTGAAAAAATTTTTAAGTGATGGTGGTGATGCCACTAAAAGTTATTTTGATTCCTTAAAAACTGATTTTTATTACGAATGATTTTTAATTAAACTTCTCTTTATAAATCACAAATCATTTTGTAATAAAATTATATTAAATTATAGTCATGATAATAGTTTAAATTATTGCAATTAAATGTTAATATTTTGTTGAGGCATCTTAATTTGCTAAAATAAAACTGTAATGCCTGTAATGGATTTTAGTATGACTATTTCACATCTATATGACCTTTACAGAGCGTTAAGTTGGCTGGTGATCTTATTTTTAGCCAATTCTCGCTCTATACTAAACAAACGTGTCTAAATGGATTGTCATTTTGTTTTTTAAGAAAAATTTTATTTTTTAGAGGTATAAAATGTATTTGACTGTCTCAGAACCATCCACATTAAAGTGAACAGGTATGCAAACTGGTGTTCGCCTAACCTATTAAGACCTAATAGACTTCCAACTTGGATTCAATACTTATTTACAGATATTCTGCAATTTCTTTTATTCAACTGTTTACTCTCCGTTCCAATTCCTTGTGCGATCTCTCCGAAGAAATAACTCAAGGGAGGCTTAACAGAATCTTCCGACAGATCCGCGCATTTTTAATCTCTAGGAATTTATGTACAATCTCGTTACCCCATAATGACCTTTTCTGTGGAATGATACTAGACTCCAAGCATTGTAGTGCCCATTGCTTTCAAGCCTGGGTATAATTCAGCTTCGCACTATCCCTACAAAAGAGGAGCCGTGCTTATATTTTCGTGCTATTCTCAAAAGAGTTTGTATGATCATCCTGCGAACTGTTAACAGTCTGCTACTTCTCCATATCAGTAAATACCACAAGGGAACCAGACCATGTATTCTACAAATATATATAATTTCATATCTTATCTTGCATATAACACATATCGAGCCATAACCGCAAAAATATCTCAAGCGACATATTTTTCATTTATCGTTTTTTGTAATAAATAAATTCATTGGCATCATTTGCATCACCTATAAAAATTTCAGGGTCACACTCTGTACCGTTATGAATTTATAACAAAAAAAGTTTAACTTTCTAACTTAATTTGCACAGGAAATAAATAATAAAAACCTTCCCCTGTAAAATTTCGTTTTTGTCGCTTGGGATATTTTTGCGGTTATGGCTCGATATGTACATATCAGATACATCTATGTATTTATATCACAAGTTGCTCCAGTTTTACGGTAGAGTGAGTATAACGGCGTACAGAATTAATAGTAAAATGGTTTCCACAATAGATTTATCCTTTAATTTTGTTAAATGTTATGTTAAATAAATACTTATAGGATATACATGTATGTATGTACTTTGAATATATGTAACTTAAATTGAAGGTCAAATGTCAATAAATTAGGGTCCATTATGTATTGGTCTAAAATGATTTTGGCAGATTTTGTTAAAATTATCCGAGAGAATTTTTTTAAACAAAAAATATGGCAACTGTTTTTAATGTTGTTGCGTTGTGTTTCACATTTTGGCGTTTGGCGTTTGGTTTTGTTTTTGTTTTTATTGCAGATTACGTTTTTTTTTCTTTTTCTTTTTGTTTTAAATAATTTTAAATAATTTATTTTCATGTTTAAACAACAACGCGATTAAAAATGTGTTTGAAGTTAAGCGCCTCATTATAGGTGAGATCTTATCAATGATTCCCATGTGTCATGTGTTCTGGCTAATTAAGACAACCAGTACTCGTAACTTTAATAATGATTTTAAAAAATTACTGAAAACCTATAAAAATCAGTCAATAACCAGTTAAAGTCAACTCATTAATTTTTGTATAAAATTTGTTAAAAAAATTATTATGATCGCTTGAATACTTGAATTATTTACTCGTATTTTGATTGTTTTTTTATTTTCTTCATTTTGAGTTATTCTTTTAATTACTGAAAACATAAATTGATTTGGTTTTAATTTATTTTCAGTGTCTGTCTGTCTGGGTTTTATTGAACTGATTTTAATTGTGTGTTTAGAAAGACAAAGAAGAAAACAAAAGATATCAGTTGTCGTCATGGAGATTATGTTGAATTTTGTTGTTGTTATTGTTATTATTATTGTTGGTTATACATTTTTAATGGCGCCAATTAATGTTATTAAGAAGATATTCAAATAAAAAGGGCAATTACGGTTTAAAAAGGCGCCAACACTGAAGTTGTGGTATGGATTAAAAGAGCGTATGTGGTAGTAATAAACTATTAAATGAAGTATAAGCACTGCTGATCAACTCTCACATAAATTGTAACTTTTTTTTCTTCAACAGAAAAATTTATGAAATCATGCAATCATGAAAACATTTATGTACTGTTTTCGTTTTTTGAGAATTCTAGATGCATATGTGCATTATAGCTCTACTTCTCCACTTCCTCACTGATTATAATGGGTTGTTTGGTTCGGTTTGAGAAGCTAAGTCGTAATCCTGACTGAATGGTTGTAATGACCAATTATAATAGCATATCAGCTCCACTTCTTCACTTCCTCATTGATTGTAATGGTTGTTTGGTTCGCTTTGATTGACATGATCGCCATGAACCATCTTAATCGTCAATTAGTGTCATGGACCACGATTTTGAGAGTGCACAATAGCAAAAGGACCGCAAGTTTATTTAGTTAGACCAATAGTTGATATCTCGGAAAAATAAATAAATCACAGACGCCTTAGATTCTATTGGCATCCTAAAACGACTGATATCATACTCGGTCCAGGTTCGTTTCGGGAAACTTTAGGATTTTATTTCCCGTAATTTGCCCTTTCAAAGTCATAATCGGGAATGCCTCTTTTAATCGTTCTTATTCTAATGATATGCATCACTAAAGTATTAAATATTAAACTGTGCTATTCTGTGCTTTTAGCCGTTCGCTAGGACTAACTGTGTGTCAAATTTAAGTTGTGTTACTACTATGGTGGTGTATTGAGAGCACGTAATTCAAATCCCACATCAGATGTCAGATATAAAAAGAAATACGAAAATTATTTCTTATAACGAACTTATTCCCAACAGTCTTCTGGTACACACTATGAGATTAAATAAAATTTTCTCATATCTGTCGTTCGAAGTCGACGATAAAAACTCACTCATGTTTAAAATTAACACCCATGACATAGGTGGTGTTAGAGCTCGGTTTTAATCCTAATACATACATATTTATTATTTAATATGATCACATATTTATAGAGTTATAAGACGTCCAATTTACCTATCATGAATAGTTTTGATACTACAATAGGCAATACTATTCGAAAATACAGTGCAAATAACGGGCAAATTTAGAAGCAATTTTGATACCAAAGATGTGCCATGACCGCTCTTGAGGATAAATGATGTCAAAAATGCTGTCAAAAAACTCCATGTACCATTATATATATATACTCGTATATGACATAGGGTATATTAATACAGACTACTATATGAATTTGTAAATAACACCAGTGTACTTGTAAAAGTTGATCAAATAATATCCACACCACAATTATAAAAACCACAAACGTTTGTGATGTATTCATTATACATTTCCTTCCTGCCTTTAAGGGAGGAATAAATCTAGATTGTAAAAACATTTTAGTAATACAAATCGTATGTATTCAAATATTGTACACTGAAACTCATATTACTCTTATAATATTAATTGAACGTGAACACAAACATAATGATTTCAATGAATTTCGTTTTGTTTTGTTTTTTGTCATCCTATCAAATTAATACCATTTTGTTGATTTAAACCAAAGCAATTGAAATTTAATTTTTTTTAATTTGTTTATTTCCATTTCATTACAGCTTAATAACGAATTACGGCCTACACTATACTTATAAGCATATAATCTTTACTTCCCTTGAATCTCTTCGATTAATTTGTTTTGAACAAAATGTTCATCGGATTGCAATGTTAAAAATAATGTATAAAATTAATAGACTTATTGATAATGGATAATTACTATTGAATTATTAAAATAACACAACAGTCAACGTAAAGAAACAAATAAAAATTCAATTTTATATTGTAAAACAATAAAATAAAAAAATTTTTAACAATTCAATTATTTTACAATAACAAGTGCAACAAAGAAAAAAAGAAAATAAAAAATCTCAAATATTCAAAATGGAACCTCAATTACAATTAAATTTGCTTTTATGCCTGGTACTCACCACTATATGGCATGTCTATGGAACTAATGGAGAACAATTATATGGTAAGTAAGTCATATACTTCTTTTTATTTCAAAGTTTATTTTTAATTTTTTTCGCTATTCAAGATTACATATAAACTTCTGATTCGGTTGTATTTTTACTGAAAGAAAGAATTTTTTTTTTAATTTTGAAATAAGTTCGAGATTATCAGGGCATAACCCTTTAGTCAGGATTACAAACCAACTTCTCACACCACCCATGTGTGTTAATTTTATACAAGAGAAGATGGACCAACAGTTTAACGACAGATTTGAGAAATTTTTTAATGGCAATTTTATTTCCTCTCAAAGTTTTTTCCAGAAAACTGCTGAGAGGTAGTTGCTGAGTTGGGGTTTGAACCACAGGTTTCCGTTTACTCGATTACGGCGTCTATATGGTGTAGTAAAAACCTATTCATTTTGAAGGAAGGGTACAGTAAGACCCCGCTTAACGCGGGGGATACGTTCCAATAAGTTCCAGCGCTAAACGAAACAGCGTTAAACGAGGCAACTTAACACGTACATATCGTCGTCGAAAATCCAAATGTACGTAACATCACTTTTTCTAATTTTACAGGAGAAGCAAAAAACGTTATAAAATAAAAAATACTTCATATGGTACGTCATTTTGAATTATTGATATAAAAACGTTATTTTTGGTAAATAAATTGGTAGAGATATGTTAGACAACCTTACGAATCATAATCAATCAAAAACTCGATTTTGTAAATACATTGCTACTTCTAAAAATACAGTTGGAATCTTTATTCTGGACAGACTAACAAAAGAGCGTTGAAAAAGATAAATATCTTATAGTGCAGCGCTTTTGGTTGGTGCATAGCCGTTTCACTTGCACACATATACAACAAGTATCAATACAGAGTGCGATTTGGGGGAATCAAAATACTACAGCGTAATACTGAAACAGCGTTAAGCGGAGCAGCGTTAAGCGGGGTCTTACTGTATTAGAGTTATTAGACAATCTCATCCAGTTTTGTTTTCGTTAATTTCGTCGATACGGCTATTTTAATGTCAAATATGTATATGGCTGGACAACAAAGATGTTCATTAAATTTCCATCTCAGAATTGCATACAGTAATCCGTCGATTTACGTCGCCTCGATTAACGTTGTTTTGATTTACGTCGTCAAATTTTTTGTTCCCTCTAACTTCAATTTGCGTCGTCATTCGATTTACGTCGCCTTTTTTTGAAACCAACTATATGTCGCAGTTGGAGGGATTTCTGTATTGAGATATCTATCCAAACATTTCTTCTCACTTCACAGAACGATTTTGGCCTCATCAGCAGCGAGAAGCTCCCATCCTCGGAAGCTTATATCTCTGCTCATGTGAATTCCCGCACAACCTGGGCTTCAGCATATATATTTGACCTGAATGGAATCGTTATAATACAATTCCAGATTATTTTAAAAAGTAAATTTTTGCAACCGAAAAGAGCCTCTGTTGACTGTTACACTGACTGCCTGTTAGACTGCCTGGATACTTAGACTGAGAAGGGACAAAGACTTTTCAAATATTTTATCTCTTAAATTGAAGTTGATATAAAAAGAGTAGAAGATCACCCACCACTTCGACACGGATTCTTGGGATTATTGTTAGTTATTGAAAATAAAAAGTAAAACCGGGCTTTAAAAATAGTGACCTTGTCATTACGAATTCTTCTCTTAAAATCAATTTTCTATTAAAGTCAGCCAGTGAGTCAGACGGTGTCATTAATAAATTAGAAATCAAATTGAAAATAAACAAAAGCAAGAAAAAAAAATAAGACAAAACTGTTGACCAATTTGAACTGACAAATTCATTGATTGTTTTTCGTTGTATTACCAATTCTTTTTTTAGTTTTTTTTTTCTTTTATTTTGTTACGAAATGTGGGGTACACCTACACCCCCACATTAGAATATCCCAATTAAAGTTTTAAGATTTGATCATAATAATGCCATAATAACGATTAAATACAATTTAATGGAGAATTTATTTTATTATTATTTTTTTTTCGTTCGTTATTGTTGCCACAACAATGTTGTGCAGGCTTTAATTAAATTTTATGTAATTCGATCGATCGTTCTGTTGAAATTGTTGACCGTAAGTAAACTGGACTGTCATGTTCACATTCCTTTAAGCACTGATTGCAATCATTCAGTCACTCAGTCAATCGTTTATTCATTTATTCATTCATTCAATCACTCTTCCTATTGTTTTATATTAGCGGAGCAACTAAAATCATTAAATGTGGTTGAATTGAATTTGGAAAAATTTTCGAAAACAATATTCGCTTGAATTGAATTTCCCTCCTGTTATTTTTTCTTCTCTTTTTTTGTGCAGTTATTAAACACGATTTTAATTTAAATGTTGACGTTAAACATGGGTGGCAACTAAACGTGTGTTTAAAAATTTTTATTATTATTTTTTCTGTGTGTGTGTTTTTTTTTTGTAACTAAAATTCTATTTAAGATTTATGGCATCTTGTGATTATAAATTGTACGCAAATTTTTAATAGATGTCTCTCAGTATGTTTTCATTTTTTCAATTTTGTTTGTTGTTGTTTTCAATTTATCTTTTAGAATCTATTTTTCATACAATTTACGCCAACGTATGATTTGTTGTTTATTGAATGACTTTATTTTTATGAATGAAATTTCGCATTTTATTTTTTTTGGTATGACTTGAGACGTTTAATTCATTAAAAATAATCTCTCTTGCTGTGTTTTTTCTTTTTTTTTTTGTTCGAATGGCAAATATTGCAAATTTATATACACAGGTAGATAAAAACAAATATGTACAAATATGAAGCATGCGAAAACTACAAAGTCATACACAACCATTAAAGGCTCTACATTAATTATGAGAATTTTAGGCCACTCAAGTTTTATTCCTTTCGAAACAGTTTATCTGCATTTACTTTAAAAAGGAGATTTAAACCAATATATAATTAGAATGATTCTTATTCGTTCTTAGGCAATAATTAAAGACAAATAATAATATTATTAGCTAAACGGTTGTGTCCCGTGCGGCTCAGTTAATGAATCTAATCATGTAAATGTGATTCAATTTGGAATTTAAAATTTTAATTTTTTTTAATTTTTTTTAATTTTTAATTTTAAAATTTCTTCATTTAAAATTTCTTAAACAAAAAGTGTTTGTAGCAGATGTAGGGTACATATTATAGTTTTTGGTTTTATGTGTGTACGAGGGATGGTAAATAGCTTTAAAAGCATTGAGTTCTTTTTGTTACATTAATTTTCTTTTACCATTTCATTCAGGATTTCGGTTGAAGACCTATTTACGCATATTTCAAAATTGTTCGGCTCAAATCACTATAATACCTTCTGCTACTTCTTAGTGATTCTATATAGATCCTTGGATCCAATGCATGGTTGAAGATTTCGGTCATCTATCGAGAGTTGATTACAACACATTCTTTTGTTACTTCGAATGCTCTGTTTGAGCAATTGTACAAATTGTAATTTCTTAATATATAAGAAAATAAATTTTTGGCGGTTAGAGGCCTATTGATCCCAAAAAAAAAAAGTTGTAGTTGCTTTGTATATAAAAACTTCGTAGGATATTTAACATTACAAATGCTTTTTCTATCCCATTTGCATCATACGATGGAATATTCTTCAAACAAATACTGGAATTCTCGCCAATCACCAACAGCGAATTAATGCGCAATGGCTACTGCCAATTACTTTGCGTCAGTAAAAGCGGCAAAAGTTTGAGTTCTTAAATAAAAAAAAATAATTTAGTAAAACTGCTCTCGTACATACTTATGTATATATGTATATAAACATTTGGTATAAATCTTGTCTGTTTATATTACACAACAATAATAATAATTGGCCATAAGCATGTTGTACCGTGTAATTATTTTTAATTAAATTTAAATATCACTTCTAGTCACATATGCTGTTCACCAAAAAATTATTCCGTTTAATTTCTATTTGGTGTGATTTATGGGATGCACAATACGCGATAAATTTTATGTAAATTGAAAAGAATTAGAATTTAAAAAGATAAAAAAAATGTAAAAATAATAATAAAAATTCAATTCAGTGAAGCTAAAAAATAAATAATTAAGTTTGTGTCATCAGATATGAGATTTAATTATGTAGAGCGTTTCTTAAGTTCTTTGGATAAAAAATCGATTATTCGTTTCTGATACCAACTAGTAAAATTAAAAAAAAGTCATAAAAAGCGTATAGTTTAGTTCTGAAGCGTGTGACCCAGTTTGGATGCTGATCTTCAATCTATTTGCCGTGGTAATCAGTTAGTGCAAAGACTATTAAATTTCTGTTATTGGAAAAGCTACATAGCTCTTCGGCAATTATAGATTTACCTAACAATATGCTTTACATATAGTTCAATTGAAAGTGCATCACCTATTTTATATTCAAAATCCCTTTGAAATGCTTTACATTCTTAATTCATTTATGAGAGCGAAATTATTATATTCATTCTGCTGTTGATATCCATTTCGGATAACTATTTTGGTTAGCTTCGTTGGCAATTCTTTCTTTAAAGCTGTTCTTTATGAAATTTTATTTTCAGTGAGTTGAAACCTGATTCATAGGCTTACAGTCTCTGATCTTTCAACAGCGGCTTCCAAAGTTTGATAGTTGACAACGGCTAAGTTGTTGACGCTGTTTTGTCATCATCATGATGGATGGATATAACAGCGATCCTCAAAGCCAACATAACATATGTCATTGAACAAATTTATAATCCAGAGTCATGGAAAATTTGACATTTCGGATGCGTTAGACCAACAAAAGCCGTGGCGATGTCATATTCCACACATAATGGCATCAATAGATCTTTTAAATGAATAAAAAATTTCTACGCTTGATTTAAATTTTAAGATATACATACGTCGAATAGCGAAGATCTGAATAGAGAGAGAATTTCAGTTTAAGTTTTAAAAAATTTAAACTTTTTAATGATCTCATAGATGGGTGTTGGTTTATAGAATGTGTGTTGAAAACATGTTTCTTTCTTAAGTCTTTTGTTTTTTTTTAACTAAAATTAAAATTAATTAATACTTAATACTGCAAATAATTTACCAATCGATTTAATATTGAATTTTAATTTTTTGCATTTTTATTTTGTGTTTTGTAGGCCTGCATTCGGACGAACTGATTTCTGGTGAACTTGTCATACCAAAAAAAGTAACAAAATCTGGTGATTTTCTGACGCACAATCTGACGCATCATCACGATGAGCATTACAGACATCATCGGAGGCATAGAAGTTTTAGCGTTACCGAATCTGTGCCAGACACCGAAGTTCATTATCAATTAAAAATACAAAACGAAACGTTACATTTGGAATTAGAGTAATAAATTAACTTCTTAACTGTCATCAGCTGGAAAATAACTCAAAGCATATATTTTTCTTGTGTTTGTATTTCCTTTACTTGTCTAGACCCAATTCGTATTTCATGACGCCTCATTTGATTGTGGAACGGCATAAAAGAGATTTACGCACACGCAAACGTCCGCAAAAAAATACAAATTGTCATTATCATGGTAGAGTCAGAGGACAAGAACAAGACTCAAGGGTAGCGTTATCGGCTTGTCGTGGTTTGGTAAGTTGAAAAAAAAAAATTGTTCATGTTGTCTTTTGGCAGTTGCCAAGATGAGAATTTCTTGGTAATTTGAAGATGGAGAAGAAAAAAAAAAAAAAACAGAGAGAAAAACAAATTTGCTGGTCTTTTAAAGCATTACAAAACATTATTTTGCATGAAATTGTTATTTTGTGTGGAATAAAATTGTAATGCTTATGGATAACAATGCTTGGTTGTTTGTTTGTCTTGTTGTCTATTTTGTTTCATTTCATTGCCATTGTCTGTTGTTGGTTGCCGTGAGTTGGTGAGAAGGAGTTGGTAGGGGTTGTCTAATTACAGACAAAGTGTTAAGCGTGAGTGTTAAGTCTGGTTGACTGCCGGAATGGCTTTTCATGGATGTTGGTTCATTTTTATTTCGTAAATTATGGTGTGGCTTAGAATACAATGGTTATATCTGGCGCCACCTTAACATTCACTTTAAGGCACAGTGGCATAATAAGATTTTCAACGCAGATAAACATTAAAAATTGAATTTTATGACAATTAAAAAAATTAAAGTATCAAAATTATTACTAATCCCTATAACATATTGGGTGTTTAAAACAAAATCTTTTAATTAAAGTTTAAAGGTGTTATGCGGATGAATATAAACCACTGTCTTTAGCCATTTCAAATGGCAAATATTGTTAAAATTCAAACATTCATTCAAAAGATTGTAAAAGAAAAAAGAAAAGGCAATGAAAATGCATAGAACCCCTCTTATAAAGTCTAGTCGTGTTGCCATGTTGTATCGTCTCTGAAAATGTTAAGCACTCACGTACAAAAAATATTGAGTTGAGTTCTCACATTAACGGAAGCAACAATTATTTGTCATTAAAGTCATAAACACATTTTATGACACCACTTAAACGTTTTTATTATTATTTTCTCTATTTACAATATTATTAATATTTATTAGAACAACAACAGCAATAAGATTGTTTATAACAATTATTGTTATTAGTTTTACATATTTATGCATTTATTATTACATTTTTTTTTATTATTAATGTTGTTTTTATTTGTTTAGTTGTCATCACTTGTTTATGTCATGAGCCATTTTAAGCTTGTAATTGTTTTATTGACACCGCGTGTCTATCGCAATAACACGATTTTCTTTATTTTAATTGCTTTCATTGAAAATAATTACTCGGAATTATTGATAGATTTTGAGAAATTTTATAATGTTGCTGGGAGAAATTTTATTACGTGAAATTTTTTTCTTATCAATACACGATACACGCTTGCTTCTTAAGTCTTTAGTTTTAACGAATGTATTGTATTTGACACTTTGCTGACATCATTATTACAGCTAATCGATTAGGAACCCATTAGTTTTGTTTTTAAAAAATGCTCTTATCAAAGCACGTTTGTTGCTTAAGTCCTTTGTTTTCTTGCACTCAATGATTAATTGCTTTGCTGTAGTTGATTGACACTTGGCTTACATCTTAATTGCAGCTAATGAAAATAATACAATATATTCAGAGAACAATCAATTTTGTTTTGGGTAATTAACTAATGCAGTGGAAATATTTTATAACTTGTCTCTGTTAAAATTTCCATTCGCTTCTATTATAGAGAAACAATTATAAAATGAATAAAAATTTCGAATCAGAATCAGAGCAATTTTGTGAAATTTGTATTTCTGATTATTTATTGTTTATTAGGTTTTATGTTCGTGGAAGCACGACAATGTCAGCAAGGTGGTGAAGCTACTGTCTGCCGAGTGTGGAATAAACACAAAGTATGTACTCTGAACCCCAAGCTTCGCTTTTCCAAACTTGAAAACGTCGAGGCTGCAATAGCCAGTAAAGTACCCTGAAAACAGCTTGTCCTCCGTTTGGGATTGCATACTGATGTTGGCCGACACAATTATGCTTCTACCCCAGTTTACCTGTTTAGAAACGGTGCAAAATTCACTAACTAACTCGCTGAAAGTTCTAAGCTCATATACTCGTACAATGTTCGAAATGCTTGCAGCCATTTGAAGGAATTTTAGAGCCGTTTGATTATCCGAAAGTATATATAGGGGTGTACCTTTCAATCTCTTACAATGTCGTTATCTAACACACGCTTCAATGGCATGAATTTGCGTCCAAAAAGATTGAAGTTGGTTTCAATAGAAAGAATTCTCTCGATGAACTATTTTATTTGATTTAAATTTGGGACTGAAGGTCCATAAAATCTCGATTCGAACTTAATTTTCTTGTCTATAGTTTCATAAATGAGGATCAGCCACATCTAAACGCTGGGAAAAGAAACGCCGGAAAAGGGTGTTTCCTTGTTTAAACGTTCTCGTCTTTAGCGACCTTAAACTGGAGTAAAGGAACAATGGTCGTTAATAAGACTGTTCGCATAAGTGTTTTGTCACAACAAAAACCCTCGAATAGATGTTACGTAGCTGCTTTAACTTGGATTCTCATAGTTTATCTGGTGTTTTTTATTAATTCCAAGGATAGTGTTTTATTCAACGAGGTTTTTAGCTTTTAAGCAACCAAAAAGTATGAAAAGTATGGATAAATGGCATCATGTAAAGTTTTTTCTTGGACGCTCACCGTTCAGATGAGATTGCTATTTCCTTTCGAAGCTCATCAGTAGGTTGATGTCATTGGTTTACCTTAACTCTCGCCCATATGACTTAGTGCGAATGAGTATCTTGTAAATTTTAAGTATCATATTTATTGTCACTGGTTTAAGTTGGAATAATTTCATATTTGTAAAGCCTAGTTGTCTGTTGTCAGTTTTCTATCATTGCAGCAGGTTTATCGTTTTTCATTGATAATATAAAGTCTAGGCATTTAAATTAATTTACTTAGTCGAAGAAGTGGTTTCCGATGGATATATTAGATAGTTTCAATATTTCTATTCAAACAAATAGTTAAATACTAACATGTATCGACGTATGTAAGCTGGCATTTTGCCTCTTTTTTTCTGTTCTAGAGATGTTAGTAAATTTATGTAAAATGTTCTGATTTAAGAATAAAAAAAGCTGTCTAAAAATTTAGATGTCTTCATAAAAGCTATGAAAATATGAATATACGATGAAATTAATAAAAATAAAATTGAAAGCTTTAAAAACTCCTAATTAATTGCATAGAAGAGATGTTGTCCCAGTTGATTAGGTTTTTAATTCATATAACGTTTGTGTCTTAAGTCTTTCGATAATTTCATGAATCTGTCCTCAAAGTTAATCTTTTCTTTTCAAATATTGTAATAATTTAAACGATTTGACAACTATTTAAAGAAAGTTTATCTTTGAAGTCTTTTAATTTTAAACCACTATTCGCAAGACATTTATTATGCCATAGTTTTAGTTAGCCAGCTGGTTAGCCTATTCGTATCTTAATTTCAGTGAATTAATGTTGGTCGCCGTATTCTAAGTTGGTAATAAACTTTTTAAATTAATTGTATTGAATTTTATATTTTATTTTCTTTTTTTTTTTTGCATGTGTTTTGATTTTTTCAGGTCGGTCACATAAAAACTAAAAATAATGAATATTACATTGAGCCATCAAAACATCATACGGCCCACAACCTCGACGGACATCCGCATGTTGTATTTCAAAGATCTTCTGTTAAGGAAAAGGTAATTATACAAAATTTACATTAAAATTGTTTTTCTTTTTTTTTGATTCTCACTCTCTCTCTACTTCTTCTGACAACTATCTGCTTACATACAGACTGTATTAAAATACAGAGTTAAAGAGATTTGAAGAAAAAAAAAAACCAGGAAAATAAGGTGGGCTGTGTAGTTGTAAATTGGTTTGTTGGTTAGCTTTAGCTTTAGCTGCCTGTCTGCCTGGTTGGATGAATGAATTTTTATAAAACAAATAAGCAAATAAGTGTATAAGTGAGTGAGTGAATGAATGAATGAATGAATGAGTGGATAAATAAATATATTTATGTTTTAAAATAGGCAGGAAGGTTGTCAGACAAGATACACAGACAGATTCACATTTAGAAGAAGAAGTAATACGGGGATAAACAACGTATAGACAAGACAAAAGACGATTTAATGCAAGGCAACGTAACAGACCAAAAACTCAAGTAAAAATGTCAGACAAATTGCAACAACCCACTATGACTGCGAAAATAAGAAACATATTTTGTCCGAAATAAATGAAGAGCGTAAAAGAATGTCAACACTCAACATGCAAATGAGAGGAGCAGGACTAAATATTGCAAAGGCTTTTAGTTTTACACGGAGAGAATTACTTGAAGGTTTAGTAGGTAGTGTGTTGGCCTCGGTTCAAACCCCAGGTCAGACATCTACAACAAAATCAAATACGAAAAAGTATTTCTTCGGCGATATTCTCTTCGCAGATTTCTGGCAAAAACTCTCACTAAATAAAATTGCCATGAAAGATTTTCTTAAAAAGCTGTCGTTCGGTATAGACTTTTAACTGTAGGTCCCGCCACTCATGTATAAAATAAATAAACACAACATAAGTGATGTGAGAAGCTAGGTCGCAATCCTAACTGAAGGGTTGCATTGACCAAGTGACTAATCTATCGTAGTGTGGTCTTCGTTTGTGAATCTCTCCATTTTTAATACTCACATCAATCAGAGATGAGAAGCAATAATTTCAATTGCTAGTGTTTTGTTTAATTGTCTGATTTTAATTTAATTTCTATGCTTCATTCAAAGCCATGTACTATGTACTATTTAACCATTAATTTTCTTTCTCTGTATGTCTGAATAGTCAGCAAATCACAACAACAACGGCAACAGCAATAATAATACAAAGATTAAGAAACCACATAAACGCAAGCAGGAGCAACATAAATTGCAACAAAATGATGGAAAGAAGCCAAAGAAGGCTTTGAGCAATTGTGGTACAAAAGAACCCAAACGACGTATCGATGCACGTCTAGTTGAATGGCAACCTCAAGGAAAGGTGAGTAGGTGAACGAGTATGACTGAATGAATGTAAAGACGTAAATAAATGGTATTTTATTATTATTATTTTTTTCTTAATAAGTTTATGTTAATTTGTATGTTTGTTGGTGTGTTTGTTTATTTATTTAAATGAATTGAATGACAAATAAATAAAAGAAAAACTCATAATGATTATAATTAAATGCAGGTAAAAATTCAAGGTGGCAGAAGAATACGTAGACTACGTCATCAGCATCAACATAAACAGCATGAGAAATCACAATATAAATATCAGACAACAACAATGACGGATATTAAACAGCAAAAATATGAACAACCAACTTGGAAACATGTATACAACAATAATAACCACCACCAACAACAACAACAACAGCAACAAGACAGCTTATCATCCGAACAAACAACAATTGCTGGATTTGTAGGAGCAAAACCACAAAAATCAAAAAAGCTTCAGCTTCATTTAAAACCAGAGTTTCATCTACAACAACAATCGCCACAGCAGCCGCAGCCGCAACCTCAACCACAACCACGGCAATTGCAACGAATGAAACGTTCAATTAGCAGCCCACGACATGTAGAGACTCTAATCGTTGCCGATCCAACAATGGTTGTATTTCACGACGATATAGAGACGTATCTATTGACCATAATGAATATGGTATCCGCTCTTTACAAGGATCCCAGTATTGGTAATGCCATTGAAATTGTTGTAGTGCGTATTGTGTTGTTAGATGATAATGATGCCCATCCAGACTTGAATTTGACACAAAATGCCCAACAGAATTTGGATACATTTTGTAGGTGAGTTTTCATACTATTTTCCATTCCAAAATTAATACCCATCACATAAATACTCGTATATTCCATGGAATACCCCTCAAACTGCAAAGTAATTTGATCATCATTAACGTCATCATTATTATCGTGTATTTTATTTAGGCGCCAGTAATAGATTGTTTTTTTTTAATCTTATGGCTTTAAGCCTTAAACGTATTGTGTACACTCGCAAAGATAGTGTGTATACATGTGTTTTTGCATATTCTCTATAAGGTGGTGCTATTATTCTTTAAAAAGATTTGAAAATTAAGTTCGAATATATGTATGTATACGATATTTTATTGATACTGTCTCAGTTATAAGATGAGGCCATACATTGTAATTTTTTAAATAGAAATTCTATTTATACACGCATCATCAATACTTCGTGATTATTAATGATATTTTCTGTGCAATTCCTTTTGCAGTTGGCAACATAAAGAAAATACAGCCAGTGAATTGGATCCACAACATCATGATGTTGCTGTTCTGATCACGCGTAAAAATATATGCGGCAACAATTGCATGTAAGTGTGAATATAGTGTATTCTGCAATAAATTCATTGATTTAGTAAGCTTTACTAAGCTTGAAATTATATTTTTTTCTTTTATTTGTAATTTACAGGACATTAGGCCTAGCCAATGTGGGTGGTATGTGCAAACCAAAACAGTCGTGCAGTGTTAACGAGGATAATGGCATTATGCTGTCCCATACCATAGCTCATGAATTGGGTCATAAGTAAGTGATTTTAAATAATTTTAATTTAATATTGAATTGAACGTATGGGTGAGTTCCAAAACATCAAAACACATTGCTGTGATGTGGTATTACTATCGTTTCAATACAAAGTAATCAACTGTGTTGTTTGCTTTGTAATAAAAACACATTGCAATGTTTTTAGGCTTAGAACCACTTGTTTGCAATCACTTTGCTTTTGAAGTCAATAATAAAAAATATTATTTCCAAAAATTTTATTTTATTTCCGAATTATTTACCTCAAACGACCGCGATTTCGCGGAGGTTCTTGTGTATCAATAGTATCTGATAGTAACAACTGCAACGAGCTGCCAAGCATATTTTCTGGAACTGTTACATCGGTTCGAGTTCCATACACTTCATCCTTTTTATCAAAAAATTACCATGTTGTTGCCGACTCTCCGGATGTTCCATTTCTTTTTTTCATTCTTTTGTATGTCACCATGAAGTTTAAGTATTTTCTCATAATGTCATCCTGACTGAATGGAAAATTTTCGTCAATTGCTTTTATATCGCGAAGCACTTTCTCCCACAACACAACACGTTTCTTTTTTTTTCAAAGCAAAATCGGCTTCACTTTGAAGTCGTGTCGTCAGGAGAAGCTGCTTCCACTTAAAACTCCATTTTTTTCACTAAAAAATAAATTCGATTTATTTAAATAATAATAAAAAATAAAATTAAAAATATTTTCTTCATCCGCCATGTTATATTTGTATTTTGTTTATAAATGTAAACACAAAGCATCAACAAAATTAGTAATGCACAGTTTGCTTTTTGTTTGCGTATCGATAACTTTTGTTATACATTTAGGAATGCGATACATTGTCAATGTTTACAAGGTTGAGTTTAGGAATGCATGACTTTGTTCGGTTACATTGCAAATGACGTTTTGGAACTCACCCTATTTTTTAATTTTCATAAATTGTTATTACATACTTCCCAAATTATGCACTGACTATTTCCATATTAAGACTATTAAGAATATTTTCAACAATTCTTAGGTATTGCATTTTAATTCGATGTGTTTCTAATTTCCAGAAAAATGCTTTAGGAAAAGGCTTTAATAGACAATCGCATCAGTATAAAATATTAAAATTTCCTAGACTTTTCTAATGAAATCATATTTGATTAATTTCTAAATAAATGTTATGATTTCATTAAGTTGAACTATAAATTATACTCACTTATCAGATCAAAGAAAAACAAACAATAAATCTTTTCACCTTTAAAAATGAAATTTAAATAAAAAGTGACAAAAATATTAAAGAAAAATTTATATTCAATGCATACAATTTAAATAAATTGATAACAAATTATTGGAAATAAACAAAAAAATAAAAATATACGTAGTTAAAGTGAATATGTATTAAGAATTTAAAACATGTTAATAATGGCGATGAAAGTCATTAGTAATTAGAAAATAATTTAAATTCATTTATGATTGACTATTGTTGGTGTTGTTATTGGTATTATTGATTCTTGCTGTTTTTGTTTTCATTTTGCCGTTTTAATTGCACACGTTAATTTATTGTAACATTAATAATAAAACAATCTATAATTACAATTATTATTACAAAAAAAAAAAAAAAAAAAAACTACAACTACTTCTGTCAAAACAACATTAAATCATTAAATATGTGGTGTGTAGTAAGTGTTACAACAATAATAAAATACCAAAGTTATAAGATAATAACCTCAATTTAAACTTTACCTGAAATGATATTTACAATCAATGTTTTAGATTTTCCTAATCACATTTTGGCATAAATTATTACAGCAGTCCAGAAATCTATTATTCACTTACCAACAATCCATTCATTGGTATGGCACTGGTTTCGCTTGCATAATTAATTAATAAAACAAGAAATTAATTCATATCATACGATTAAATGTGTGAAATTACGTCAATTTAAATAATTTATTTTTTATTTTCATTTGTTTTTTAATCATAAGAAAAAAATTATTATTCAAACTCTGTTTGCATTTCATTAAATCTGATTGAACTCCTGTTACATTTCATTACAGTTTTTTTTGTTCAATAATAAAACAAATATGTTTAAACGAATCATATACGCCCTACCATTTACTGTATAAAAAAGAGAAAACTTTGAAAATCTTAATAATAATATTCAGCAAATTTTATTATCGAAGTGTTTTCTGATCTATCTCAAAATAATCGAATTCTATGCATAAAAACTGGTTTACATTATATGTTAAAATTTTTAATAGAAATAAAGCAAGAAATATTTGCCAAGATTCTGGCAGGATTGAGGTGTTGTTCTTATTTTATGTTCTATTTCGTTTCTTTAATTTACATAGAACTGCCACAAAGTATTTTTCCTGCCTTCTAATTATTTCTCTCCAAGCCTATTGTCCAGATAAACTTTAGGATTCTGCTCGGTGTCAACAATGCTGATCCCTTGTCCAGCAATTGCACCCAGGTGTTTCCTACTCGGATGCATTAATGCCTGCATATTCCAAAAATGTGCTCCCACGAATCATCCCTAACGTCATAGCATTTACATGTCTTGACACCTCCATATCGAATAAGTGTAATCTGAGTCTACAGTGCACTATTAAAAGACCAGGTTAATCAACCTCAGGTTATTTCTTGACTCAGATCTATTCTTCTTGTAATTACAAAAGTTTTCATTGCATCAAGCACACTGGGTTTACAAAGAGTCTTTCCTTCCCTTTTTTATTTATTTTATTTATTTATTTACTTATTTGTTCAAAACAATACAACAAGAATAAATCTTATATTACAGTATTGCTTAGCAATTGTTACAAACATTAATTTTGAATCACATAATTTAACTACTTTAACAAAATTTAACAAAAAAAAAAAAATCAATTCCCTTTCGTTGTGCATCCCCAACCGAGACGAATCAGCTTCTCTAGTCAGTCCCATGCTATTTTCGAATAGAATGACTGTTAGACAGCATTCCAAGTTGAACTGAGTACATCTTTCGATGGCATAAACTTCCGCTTGGAAGATACCCGTGTGTTTCCCCATGTGTTCAGAGCATTTCATGCTGGGATCAAAACCTTCCGCTCCTGTCCCAAGATCCGTTCTTGACCTATTTGTAAACCACAAAACAGTCCCACTATTAAGAGAGTGTGCAGTTTCCGGATTACTTCATTAATTTCTGTTACTATGTCTTGTTGTGAAGCACAACCTAACAATACACTTCACAGCTTTTAACTTCACTGCCATGTGTGATCCTTCAGTGCTGCTGTGGAGCAGGTTCACATTACCCTTGTTAAGCTAAGACACAATAGTCTTTGTATCTTGTCTAAATCCAAATCTAAATCTAAAAAAAAACAAAAATCGAAATAAATTGTGAACTACGGTTTTAGATAAAAATGGCCGTCAATCCAAAGGCCAAGTAAGATCCAATATGATATTGCATAAAATACAAAATACAAACTAAGTAACAGTTATTATAGTAATTTAGTGTAGGGTAGAATTATAAATCCATATTATTTTTTATGCCATTTGATAGTTAAAACGTCGTAGACAACAACAACAACAACAACAAAACAACAATTAATCATAGCTTAAAGCGTATCGTATGCAGTATGTAGTACAACATTAATAAATAAAAATTTGTTTAAAATTCTAATTAAATTGCGTTTGAAAAATTGTATTTTAACTTTTCATGTCATTTGCTACAATATAACAATATTCTAAATAATGTTGTTGTTTTTTATTGTTTTGTAATTGTTGCTATTATTGCATATGCATAAATGGAATAAATTATACAAAAAGCTATAAAAAAAATATAGCAACTACCGTGAATTAATTAAATTCGTAGAACATGTTTCAACAAAATAAATGCGAAAGTGAAAAAGAAAAAAAAAATGAATTTGTTTACAATTACAACAAGAATAAATGCAGCAACAAAAGCATGAGAACAAGTGAATATTTATGAGCGTTTGTACACCAATAATGACCAAATGACTGAATGACTGACTGGCTGAGTAACTGACTGATGCAAATGTTAAGAACATGACTCTTGACGGTATATTGTCAATAGCCAAGCAGTCTAGCTGAAACGATAACAGCAATAGCAACGGCAACACCAACAATATAATTATAAATGACAACAATATTAGAAAAAAAATCAGTTACAATAATATCAACAACAACAATAACAACAATTAAGTTATTTTGCAATTCTAATTTTGCATTGAACACGGTAGACTAACCGGCACTAGATTTAATTTTTATTTAAATTTAGTTTCTAATTTTTTTGTTTGTTTTTCGTTTTTTCTTTTTTTTTAATAAAAATCCCACACATCAATTGTATTTTTCAATATTCATTACAATTCATTTGTGCATTATATTTGCTTCATGCAAGCTTTGTTTGTGTGTGTGAGTGTGTGCGATTGTTACGAATAATGTTGTATTTTTGCATTGTTGTATGAATATTAAGTGATCAGTTAGTCAGTTGGTCAGTTTATTTCTTAGACGAGTATTGTATGAACTTAAACTTGTTCACAGTTTTCGTTGAATTAATATGGGAAGAATCCTTAGTAAAATATATGGATTTTCAACAGGTAAATTGTAATGTTAAAATATTCCCCCATGATTTCACAGTGATGTCCATTAGAAACCATGTTCACCAACTAAGGGGTGATTTTTTAAGAGCTATAGGAAAATTTTTCAAAAAAAAAGCACATAAAATTCAGAAAAATGCATGAAATCTTTATTTGAATCGATAGTACGGTCCATATAATTTAATGTTTGAAGATTATTTCATGCAAATGTTGATCGCGACTGCGCCTCAAATGGTCCATCCGCTTAGTCCAATTTTGGCATACTCTTTCCAACATTTCGGCCGGTATCTCAGGAATAAATCCTTCAATGTTGTCTTCCAATGCGTCAATTGAAGCGGGCTTGTCTGTATAGACATGAGCTTTAACATAGCCCCACAAAAAATAGTCTAAACGCGTTAAATCGCATGATCTAGGCGGCCAATTGACCGGTCCAGAACGTGAAATAAAATGTTCACCGAACTCGCCTCTCAATAAGTCCATTGTTACGCGTGCTGTGTGGCATGTGGCACCGTCTTGTTGAAACCAATGTCATGCAAGTCAAGCTCTTGCATTTTGGGCAAAAAAAGTTTAGTCACAATAGCCCGAATAGGCGCTTCAGTGGGTCGATTAAACTGACCATAAAATGGAAGAAGCGCGCGATGAACTTTAAAATTCAATGATTAGCAAGCGTTGTTCGTTTGTAAGACGATTCATGGTTAAATTATAGACCAAACTGAAGATGTTTGACAGTGAAACAAAACACGAAACGTGCGTGAGCTGTTTAAACCAGTGTTGCCAAAAAGATAATAGCTAAAAAATCACCCTTTACAAACCTTTTGTAGCTCTTACGATCCTGTTTACTTTTCCCCTTATTTTGTGGGCATTGCTTTAGTCATTATTTCCTCAAACACGCTAATAAAGAGCATAGGAAATGACACAAACTAACGTAAAGAATTCGAAAGGTTATGTTCGCTCTTCACTCAACAATCGTCGGCTGTTAACACGGTTAATACAAGTTATTTAGGCTCGATTTTTTCTCCTTTGAATTTAGGCATGAGACTGATGTAAATGTAATTAAAGTTTCGATCAGACTATTGGAAAAATTATTTAATTTTCATAATATTCATCCGTTTTTTACTTTTTTCTTTTCTCTCATTAAAGAAGCAAGAAAATAAATTATAAAATAATCATAGTATTGAGTAGCATGAAGCAACAAATTTTACCAAAGTATAGGCCACTGCAACTAAAACAATTGAATTGTATGGACAAATTGTTATACTTTGTTATACTTGAGGTTTTAGTTGTTGTCCGTAAATTACATAATTACACTGGTCTTGTGTTTTATGTGAATTTCCAAAGTAAATCTTTTCCAAGTGGGTGTATGTATGTATGCCTTCATCAAAGAGGTCAGTCAGTAATACAAAAATCAAAGAAAAATACGGGGTTGAAAATAACGTTTTAATTGTACTTTAGTCTGTTAGACTGCAGACAATTTTAGCAACAAAGTAGAAATAATAACGCTTCAGGAAATCGATAAAACCAACGCACTTGATGTATGTATAATATTAAAAATTTTTAATTAAAAAATTTCTTAGTTTCAGCAACTTTTTTTTTTTTGTGTGTTTCTTGGAGAACCAAATCAAAATATTGTAATAAAATTTATGAATGAATTTTGATTCATTCATGCATTGAAAGAAATACAAATAAAAACCGATTTTCACTATTTTAATTCAATTTGATTGGAGTAATACGAGTTTCTTGAATGAATTTATATGTCAGTGAGTGTGTCTGTGTTTCTTCTGTGTGTGCGTGTGTGTGTATGGGTATATTGTATTAAATTTATTTCCGTTTAAGTGTAGGCTGTTCCACGCATGCTATTACTCCACACACACACGTACACATTTTCCGTTTCTGTCAGCCTCCAGTTAAGCACTCTGCTGCGATATTAATGTGTCTGTTGCTCTACAGGTGGTATGGCTGTGAATCTACAATATGTTGTTGTAACTTGATTTGTTTATTTATTTATTTGTTGTTTACAAACAACCTGGTATAATCGTATATAAAAAGTTGTTTGAAGTGCTACTTGATTTTTGTTTAAATAAAAACGTATAAAAACAAGAGCAGTTTTACAAATCAATTCATCATTTTTTTGTTGTTTTAATTTTTTTCTTTTTGTTTTTGTTTTTTTTGTATTTGTATTTTTAATAAATTCAAACGACAAGTGTTTGTTGTGTTCACAGTGCTGTTAACTCACAGTGTGTGTTTGGGCATAACATTTAAATTAATTATTAAATAAATGTTTATTTTTTTGATGATTGATCTGATAATATTATTGATTTGACAGCTACTCTTTTTATTATCATTAATGCTATTTGTTTATGTGTGTGTGTGTGTGTTTTTTTTTTTATTATTTTTGTATTTCAACAATTTAATTGATTTGATTTTAATTTCGATAATAATGTTGTTAACAATTTTGACATAAAGTTTCATTCACTTACAAAATAAAAATAATTATTTTAATACAATAGACTTAAGACACAAACTTGATTGTTTGTAAAAGAAGATATGACATATTAAAAGACTTAAGACCCAAACGTTTTTCAATAGGCAATATTAAATCTCTTGTAATTGGATAAAGAATGTTTTTTAAGGAATACAAATTTGAAATTACAAATGCATTGATTGCAATTGAATTTACAGTCTGAACTTAATAAGATTAATAAGAGACTTCGTACTAGAATTCCAAATAAGGAAGACTGGTCCTCTGATATGGCCTGCTTTGGAAATTCTGTAAAAGTCTATATTCTACATGGACAAATCTAAACTTGAGAATAAAGCATGCTGAAGGGATAATTTCTGGGTTATATCTCTGCTTCACTAACTACTGCAATGGAGCTTAGACTGTTATGCTGTTTTTAAGGCAAAGATATTTATTTGCCACTGATAAACACTCAGCTGATTAAAAAATTTGTCTTATTGCCAAACTCTTCTGTTCTAAATTCAATTAAATTGAAAAAGACACACATTTGTCTGTTTATGTGAAATACACAAACAAAAACACTCAATTTGTATGTGTTTTCCATAAAAAAAGCGTTCGTCTTAAAAAAACAGAGAAAAAATTAGATTGCATGGATATTTTTTTGACTGTATCTGTTATTACGGGTAATTGTTATAATTGTTGATCGGTTGAAGAAAACAGTTTACTGACTTTATTTGCTAATCCGTGTCTGGATTGACATAGGTATCTCTTAATTGGCTCACACTCTCTCGGGTCATTGTAGAAATTGTTGATCGGTTGAAGAAAATAGTTTGCTAACTTTATTTGCTAATCCGTCTCTGGATCGACATAGGTATCTCTTAATTGGCTCACCCTTGATCGATAGTCTCACGAAACTACTGCTATTAGTTATCAGATTGTTCACGTCATGTTTTAACCCTATGAAGGCTGATGGCCATGTTTAAAACCGCTTAATCTGCACTTGTCAGTTGTTTCTCGGGCATCGCTTGTTATAGTATCGCAATGGGCGGCTATTTGTAGGGTATACATTCATGGCGCCGCGTGTATGGCATGTGATATTTACTTGTTGAAACCACTTCTATTTGTTTTATTTTGAACAAAAATGAAATACTGTAACGTTGGAAATAAAGGTCTGTAACGAAAAAGACTGTACAAAACATATTTGGTACTCAGCAAGAATCAGGATAATTAAATTCAATGAGCATTGAGCGGTCATGGTGTAATAGCAAACTTTACTGTTCATATTTTAGATCTACAGTAGGCTAATCACTTGCTTAGGGCCTTCAACTTAGCATGCTTACAGACAAGCATTAACGTTAAGTTTAAAAATTTACGTATTACAGAAATAACAAACCGAAATATTGTATAACAAAACAAAAGACTTAGACAACAAACATGTTAAAAGAAGCAAATTGTCAAAGCATTAAATAAACCGCTCTAATACCGCTTATTAAATTGTATCATAATAAAATATTTACGTAACTATTTTTCTATTTCATTTTTCATTTAATATTACTATCTCTCAGGAATGGGACAAATGACCCAAGAGAATTGTGAACGCAACAGATTGATCAATATTTCTAAAAAAAATATCTTTGAGAATTAATTATCGTTTATTGTATTTATTTTTTATGAATCCAGACGGAATAAAATTTGTCATAAATTTGCTCGTTGCTTAACTAGTCTTTATTTCTTCCATTCTAGTTTTGGCATGTTTCACGATACCGCTAAAATTGGTTGCCACCCTCGAGTGGGTTCTATAGTGCACATAATGACGCCAACATTCGGAGCCGATACCTTGCAAGTGTGTTGGTCCAATTGTAGTCGGAAATTTATCACACATTTCTTAGAGTACGTAAAACGTACACAGAAATATAGAAAACAACAAAAATTTATTAAAATCTCATATCTTTACAGCCAGGGATTGGGTGACTGTTTAGATGACGAACCCACCGAAACTAACGAGTATGCATATCCCGAAGAACAGCCCGGTTTTCGTTACAATGCCGAAGTTCAGTGTCGCTTACAATACAATACAACCGATAGTGAGGTGAGCGCCTGCTCATCGATGAATGAAATCTGTTCCATATTGTGGTGTCGTGTCAATGGTGAATGCATTACAAATATGAGACCCACAGCGCCGGGTACTCCTTGTGGAAATCGTAAGGTTTGTTTTGGTAATTTTCAATTGAAAAGTCATAAACATTTCAATACAACAGAAGAACTATTATGTTGTTTATTAAAATTTTAATTTTTTTTTTATTATTTATTTCTTCCTGTAAAGTGGTGTCAAAACGGTGAATGTGTGCTACAGGAGTCATTGGAAAAAATTGATGGCGGCTGGGGTAAATGGTCTGAGTGGAGTGAATGTTCACGTTCTTGCGGTGGTGGTGTATCCATACAACAAAGAGAATGTGATAATCCATTGCCAGCTAATGGCGGTTCATTTTGTATTGGTGAGAGGAAAAGGTAGGTGGAGAAAATTGTTTTTTTTTTGTGGATAATTTGCATAATATTTTGCTGTTTTAAGGTATCAAATCTGTAATCCTCACGCCTGTCCCAAGGATGAGCCTAGTTTTCGTGCCAGACAATGTGAAAAGTATAATAACAAGGCGTATCAGGGTCAATTTTACAAATGGTTACCGTATTTTGATAAACGTAAGTAAAGTATTCAAATGCATTCCTTATCAGAGTTACATTCTCTCGTTTTTAGAAAATCCCTGTAAACTTTACTGCACCGACGATGACGATACCATTATTGCCAATTGGGGTGATGTTGTCTTAGATGGTACACCCTGCACATTGGGAACGAACAACATGTGTATCGATGGCATTTGTAGGGTGAGTATTATTCTAAATTATTGCCCAGCGCACGTTCTATGGAATTAAATCCACTAATTATGATTTCCTTTAGAAAGTTGGTTGCGATTGGATTGTTGATTCTGATATGCAAGAAGATCGTTGTGGCATATGTGGCGGTCAAGGAGATCAATGTAAACCGGTGAAGGCCACTTTCAATGAGACCCTCAAAGTGACAGAAGGTTATGTGGAAATAGTAGTGCTGCCGTCGAAGGCCAGACATATTGTTATTAAAGAACTGGGTAACTCACCACATTTCCTGGGTGTGGCCAAAGCTAATACAAGTCTATTCTATTTGAATGGTGACAGTTTAATTTCAATGCCCGGAGAGTTTGTAATAGCAGGTGCAGAAAGCTTTTATGATCGCATTGATGAACAGGAAATAATTACAATACCACAGCCTATACAACATTCCATAGCTATATATGTAAGAGATCAAGAAAGTTTAAAGTAGGAATGAATATTGATAATGATTTTATGCCTCTGTTTTACAGATAATTGTTAGAGGCGATGAGCCTAACGAGGGAATTTATTATGAATTTACTTTGCCTGCTTTAAATGTCAGCTCTTCCAAACACTTTCTATGGAAACTAAGTGATTGGTCTGCTTGCACGGTATCTTGCGGTGGTGGTGGTTTACAATACCGTGAACCCATTTGTTATGAGAATGGGCGTGGTAAGTTCATAACATTAAAAGTCTAAAGTGATATTTGTTTTTCATCTGTTTATGTTGTAGTTACCCCCGATATAGAGCTGTGTTGGGCTTTTGCCAAAAATCCACGTCCACAACGTTTAAGTAAACGTTGTAATGATACGCCCTGTCCCGCCCATTGGCTAACAGGTCCTTGGCAATTTTGCCCAGTGACTTGTAAGAGCACAGATGCTCCCTTACCGGTACGCAGGCGTTCAGTGATGTGTCTCGATGAAAACGATATTGTGGTGGACGATGAAGAATGTAATCCCCTAACGAGACCTCTCGAAACCGAATATTGTGAACAAAATTTACCCGATTGTAGTATAAAAGAAAAATTTAAAAAGTTTTCTCTTTAGACAGCAATAAGTTGTTAAGATAGGATAGTTTAGCATAGCATATCATAGGTTATTGATAAGAAAAAAAAAAAATGTTTTCATTTAATATTTCATAAACAAAGAAAAGTTAAAATCTCATGATAAAATTCGCTGGAAAACACAAGTATTAATAACACCTAAAATTATTTAAAGAACTAATTGCCTTATTCGAATGTAAATTAATTTAATTTTAAGTTTACGAGTATAAATAATTTATTTCAGTGTCCATAGGTAGTAGGTTAATTCTAGCGATTTAAGTACATACTATATATTTATAAATAATTTAATATTTTTATTTTTTTTTTTTTGTATTTATTTTTATAATTTAATATTTTGTACTTAATTTTGAAGACAATATTTAATTTTAAGCTTTTAAAGATACTTTTCAAAAAAGTTCTAAACATTTATACTCGTTCTAGTTATTAGCTAGTTATTCGTTATTCGTAATTGGGTTATTAAATTAATAATCGAAACATAAAAAATGTCCAATAATATCCGTGTTTTAAGTCAAATTTAGTAATAGTTTTAAACAAAAAAACCCTTAAATAAATAAAAAATATAAAAAATTATTTCTTTGATTGGTGGTGGTGGTGCGAGAAGTTAGGTTGTAATCCGGACTAACGGGGTTATAATGATTAATTATGTAAGGAAATTAACATTGTCACAAGTAGCTGAAGCGATGTAATGTCATAATTGCTCCATAATTACGTGCAAAAGCTAGTACCTCTTAAACAATTTTTGGTTTACTTACAGTAACTACTTACTTAAATAGTACCATTTTAACCAAAATATACCAACTTTCTAGATTTTTTTTTATTTTTTTTAGATAAAAAGTTCTAATCTTTTTCTGCCCAGTCTTCATTGCATCCTATTTGTTGATTCTTATTAGTCACTCCAAAAATCTCCAAAAATTTCAATTTAATCGAATAATTTCCATTTCAGGACTTTTTTGTTCGTCTTAAAGCGTCCATTTATGGAAGCTCGCGGGTATCTTTCATACAGAAGTCTACGTTATCGACAGATGTGATCAATTCAACTTGGATGGGAAAAGACAAAGGATATCTGCCAGTCAAGCCGTATTCGATTCGTATAAGATTTATTTGACAATTGTATGGGAATGTCATGGAAATAACATAGACAGGGGGGAATTAGAATAGATTTCAACTAGATTGCAGGTTATGTAGGAAATCACGCTAATGAACAATCAGATGAACTTGGAAGAGTTGGAAGAGGTGTTTAGAAGGGTATACGCGGTGAAAGAGAAAATGGAGAGAGAGACGGAGGTTATTCTCCATAGACTACAGAAAATCAAAACTTTTATTGGATGAATTTAATGAGGAGAATAAATTAAAAACACTTACTTGAAATAAAATTACTAGCGAAGGATTTATCCTCAGTGACACTGAACAATATCTTGATATTTGTTAAAGCAGCAGGATTGGTAAAGACACTTCAATAGTCAGCTAGCCCTATGAGCTATACCTACCTGCTCCGAAAAGACGCAAACACTCATAGCTCCATCTAGCGTCGAACCGTAGATAAATATATTTTAGGAAGTCGTTGTCTTGTTGAACCTTACACCATTCAGTACATAATCTTCAATTGCACGTTGAAAAAAGTCATTTACCATGCGATCTTAGTGCTGTGAATTGATGGTAACAGTTTTTCAAAGCTGATTTGCAAATAAATACGGATTGCTGACACCTGCTGATAATAATGTTTAACAAACAGTCATTTTCTGTCGATGAAATGGCTTTACAACAATTACTTCTGGCTTATCCGAGTACTGATGAGAAAATTTTGTTTGTTGTCGTAACCATCAGTGCGAAGTGAGCTTCAGAGCTGAAGAAAATATTTTGAAAAATCAGCATTAACTATTGTAAAGGATTTTATAAGGATGGTGGAATAATGATCTGTTAATCAGTTCTTTAAATATGTTCCAAAGGGTGTGGTAGTAATGGGCGTTACACGAAAATTAAAATCTAAGTTCTTAGCGCTCATTTGCTTCCAAATTTATGAAAACTTGTGCTAAACGTGGTAAGTTATAGGCTGACAAATTTCATCTGTTTATATATCTTCAAGTGGACGTGGGAATAGAGGAAGTTACATGAAACTTAAAATCTAATTCTTAAGCTTTCATTCGCTTTCAAATTTATGAAAATTGAAGCTACACATCCAAAATTATAGACTCCTCTATTTAATCTATGTAAATAGGTTTCAATGGGCGTGGCAGTAGAGGGCGTTACACGAAAATGAAAATCCATGTCTTACGCTTTTATTTGCTTCCAAATTTATGAAAATTGCTGCATTACATGCATAGTTATAAGCTAATGCATTTAATCTATTTAAAAATGATTAAGTGGGCGTGGCACTACTTGTTATCAGAAGAAAATGAAATTCCGTGTTCTTAGCTTTCATTTGCTACCAAATTTATGACAATTGATGCTATATTAGCGAAGTTATAAGTATTTTAATTTAATTTACTTAAATATCATAAAGTGGGCGTGGCAAAAATAATAATATTTACAGTGAGAATTAAAGTACATGTTTGTAGCTTTCATTTGATACCAATTTTATAAAAATTGGTGCCTTCGTTACAAAGTTATAAGAAGTTAAAGAAAATACTTTGCCAAACACCCCCTTGCTATACAATTCTGTTCGCCTGGTAGAACACCAAAAATTTTCGACGTGAAATTTTCACAAAAATTTTTGTGTGCGGATGGATGTGTGTGTGCGATCGCAACAAGTTGATGATGTTTGTTGGAAAAGTATTTTCTTTAACTTCTTATAACTTTGTAAGTTGAGCACTAATTTTTATAAAATTGGTATCAAATGAAAGGTAGAAACGTGCACTTTCATTGTAGGCGTAAATATTATTTTATTTTCTTTTAAATTAAATTTTTTTTTGCAGAAAACTAAGCATGGCAGATGAAAAAAATCCTTGGGAATCTTGTATTATTTAAATTAAATTAAAACCCCAAAATTTAATTATGAAAGGTAAGGACAAGTCTTTGTTAACGTGTCTTAATCAATTTTGTAGGGAAGTATGGTTTAATAATCTAATAGAAAAATTTTAAAGTTGGTTTTCTGATCATACACAAATGCTCAAAAAAATTTAAATTTAAATGTAAAAGCAAAAAGTCTTTAAACTTCTCCAAATGTGAAATATTTTATGAGATTCACACACAACACACAATTGGTCATTACAACCTTTCAGTCAGGAAAACGTGGCAAGTTACAAACCGACAAATTTCATCTATTTATACATCTTTAAGTGGGCTAAGCAAG
Organism: Sarcophaga caerulescens; assembly: GCA_927399465.1. Lineage (NCBI taxonomy): Eukaryota > Metazoa > Arthropoda > Insecta > Diptera > Sarcophagidae > Sarcophaga > Sarcophaga caerulescens. The sequence continues at coordinate 40,765,028 of OV656873.1, read as the reverse complement.
AGGAAGTTACACGAAACCTAAAATCTAGTTCTTAAGCATTCATTTGCTTCCAAATTTATGAAATTTGAAGCTACACATGCAAAGTTATAGACTCCTTTATTTAATCTGTGTAAATCAGTTTCAATGGGCGTGGCAGTAGAGAGCGTTACACGAAAATGAAAATCCATGTCTTACGCTTTTATTTGCTTCCAAATTTATGAAAATTGCTGCATTACATGCATAGTTATAAGCTAATGCATTTAATCTATTTAAAAATGATTAAGTGGGCGTGGCACTACTTGTTATTATAAGAAAATGAAATTCCATGTTCTTAACTTTCATTTGCTACCAAATTTATGACAATTGATACCATATTAGCGAAGTTATAAGTATTTCAATTTAATTTACTTAAATATCTTAAAGTGGGCGTGGCAAAAATTATAATATTTACAGATTTTATGAGTACATGATTGTAGCTTTCGTTTGATACCAATTTTATAAAAATTGGTGCCTTCGTTACAAAGTTATAAAAAGTTAAAGAAAATATTTTGCCAAACACCCCCTTGCTACACAATTCTGTTCGCCTGGTAAAACACCAAAAATTTTCGACTTGAAATTTTCACAAAAATTTTTGTGTGTGGTTGGGTGTGTGTGTGCGTGCGCAACAAGTTGATGATGTTTGTTGGCAAAGTATTTTCTTTAACTTCTCATAACTTTGTAACGAAGACACCAATTTTTATAAAATTGGTATCAAATGAAAGCTACAATCATGTACTTTCATTCTCTCTGTAAATATTTTTATTTTTGCCACGCCCACTTTAAGATATTTAAGTAAATTAAATTGAAATACTTATAACTTCGCTAATATAGCACTAGAGCACTAATTTTTATAAAATTGGTATCAAATAAAAGGTAGAAACGTGCACTTTCATTGTAGGCGTAAATATTATTATATTTGACAAGCCCACTGAAAATTATATAAGAAAATTATATGTAAGAGCATATAATAAAATTTGTAGTTGCCTAAAAAAATTTATTTGCAAATGTTTGCAATACCATTTGGGGCAACTAAAGTTCATTTGCCATAAATAATCGAGTCATAAGATCTCTTCTTATCTCTTCTTCCAAGGAAATTTTTCGATACCGCAAAATATAAGAGACTGTAAATGAAAATGTGATACTATTGGTGGCAGCGTTAAAAAGTTAAAGTTGAATTAAGTTGAATACAGATGGCAGTTATTGTTTCCTGTCCATATGAAAGCTTTTTAATAAAAGTTTAGCAAATAAAGCGTTTTCTCAAAAACAATCTTTAAAATACAGACTTAATTCAAACGTTATTTTTTAAACATTAAAATAAAATAATAAAAAAAAAATATAAGAAAGAAAAAAATATTGTTGATCTCAACAATTGAAGAGTAGCATAGATTTTGAAAAGATGTTGGACTCAAAGGCAAAATTCCTCACCACTACAGTAAATATAACAACCCGATATACATATTTTCATAGAGGGCGCTGTTTCCAAGCAATGACAGAAGATAACAAGAAGATGGATATCCGAAAGTTCGGATACTAGACAGATTGATGTATGACTCAAACCTCTGCCCAATGTAATTCGCCAACAATTCTTACATAACATACACACATAATTGGTCATTACAACCCTTCAGTCAGGATTTCGACCTAGCTTCTCACACCACTTATGTTGTGTGCGTTAATTATATACATGAACCTACAGTTTAAAGTCGACTCCGAACGACAGATTTTTGAGAAGCTCTTCATGGCAATTTTATTTACTCTCAGAGTTTTTGCCAAAAATCTGCTGAGAGGCAGTCGCCGAAGAAATATTTTTTTTTCATATTTTGTTGTGATGCCTGACCTGGGATACGAACCCGGGCTTTACGTCTAATAAGCCAATACACTACCTACTAGACTACGGCGACTACACGGCCAACAATTCTTATGAAGGATTAATCATTTTGTCATGCTACGAAGGCTTATACTGCAAGGACTGAGGTGATTATATTGATGGGGAACACATATCTGAAAGGTAGTTCAGAGGCAATAACGAAGAGTTATCTCAGGGGCACGATTAAGATAAATATTAAACGACCCATACTACGTATCTGTTGGGCTTATTCCAATATATGAAAAAAAAAATATAATCAAATCAAAAATAGACAAAATAAACCTACTAGTGAAGTCCACAACAAAACTCTGAGATCGAAGTATTGAGCATGAACACTGTGATAAAAGTCCTAGAGGTTCAGCTTCTACTAGAAGTAGCAAATCAGTGGTGATGCCTAAAGATAAAGCTTAGGAAACAATTGGAGCATGGACAACGCTGAAACAGCAACATTATTAACCATAAGATTTTATGAGAAGAGTAAATCGGAGGTGAATAGACCATCAGAGGTCGGTACAAAGAGAACATGATTAAGAAGTGTAGTTGTGAGAAGCATGTGTATAATCCAGAGGAAAGTTGTTAGTAATATTTTCAAGTGTACTTATTAATTTAATAAAATCCCTAAAGACACCGTATTTAACTTGACAAATATCCTTCCATAGAAGCTAACGAACATTGTTGATGTTCGTGCCCTATCTATGTAAAAAACCGAGGATGTTCGGCCTCCGGGGGCTATTGGTGCCGACCACTGAATTACATTCAGCTTCACTGCATTGCTCCAGGGGCCAGGGATCAAAAACATTGGTTCAACAAAAGAAAGGGTGCTTAAGATACCAACTCCCAACCAACCTGTAGCTTTAACCTTAAGCGATCCAGACATGTTGCGGATAGTACCCAAGATCCTGGAAAATGAGCATTATTTTCTAATTTGTATTCCGTGAATTAAAAGAAATGATTTTTCTTTAATTACTATTTTAAAATTTCTGTTTTTTTTATAAATAATTACTCAATATTTTTTAAAACTATTAAACTTAAAATAATACGAACTTAAATTAAAACTACAATTTACATTTTGTGTATCACAATTTCCTAAAATCTAGTATTATCGGGTAATTTAATAAAATAAGCTATTTTGTCTTTGGCTACTTTATAATTGTGAATCCAACGGCTGCCTTTACGCAACGAGCCATCAATGCCATCCTTCCAAACACCTTGAGGCAGATAAACTATAAAAATAAAAATCATAATTAATAACTATGAATTGAATTGAATATAAATGCACTTTCAAGCCTACCTTCTCTCTCCTCACTGTCCTTTTCTAGTATGGGAGCTACTATCATCTCCTCGCCTACTGAAAATTCATCGTATATACTTAAACAGGCGGGATCATGGGGATCCAACATCCATAGTGGTCTCACCAGAGGCAAACCCTCATTCATAGATTCACTGAGATACTTTATGAGTAATGGAATCACATGTTTCTGCCGAATAGTGGTCAATTCTTTAGCAATCTCGGTTATATAATCACTTTTATATTCGGAGGGTAAATGATTGAATTGCATGGAAGGCATAAATGTCATCAACTGTAGCCATCTTATATACAAATCCTGTTCGGGCAACGAAGGTTGGCCCAAAGAATAGAAGGAAATCATTTTCGTCATAGTTTTGTTTAAAGCATAATCACCACCTATGGCGCCAGGCAAAACGAAGGGAAAACCTATGACGCCATAATTTAAAACCGTAGACATAACCTCGTTGAGACCCGCCCAAGAGGAATTTATAGGCGGTGTACTGAGAAAGGCTGGAGGCTTAGGTACAGAACTGGCTGTAGATACGCCAATATAGCCAATAGTTTCTAGACTTTCGGTAAATATACGAGCATACATGTCGGGATTATCCAAGGTCTGGCGACACTGATAGTAATGCGGCAAATTGAAGCCGGTGCCCAAGTCCAAATAAAAACTGTCCACCTTGTAGTCTTGTTTCAATTTCAAAAGTTTCTCCTTAAGCCAAGCCACTGTATCATTATTGGTGATATCCAAAACGCCTGCACTGGAGCAGCTTTTATAGCGTGTCAATGCTGGTATACTTCTTTCCGAGTATCTTTCATAGATTAAAAGCTTCTTGCGTACAACCTCTTTGAAATTATCACTGTCGGTGCTAATGAAAGGCTGTATAGAGAATACAATTTTGAAACCTCGTCGATGCAACACATCAATGGTGTCTTTGAGAGTGGGAAAACGAATCTGGTCCACTGCAAAGTCACCAATATTTTCCTGCCAAAATTCATTGATCAGTATATGGCCCAAACGCATAAAACCCATGCCAATAACATCTTCCGAGTAATTGTAAATCGAGGTCTCGTTAAATGACAGTGCATGCGATTGATAAGGTATTTGCCATACGGGCTCCTCGATCAAAGAATGCAAGATTTTCATATCGGCCTCCTTTAAGCCATCCCATAAACTCTGCTGGGTCATAAGCATATGCAAGGATTTCATATCTTCGGTGGTACAAATTTTATACTTCAACTCTGGCAGTGCGGTCAATTTATTCACGAACGTATAGTCATCGTTTTTGGCTCTTAAACAGAATTCATTGCGACTAGCGTTTACGGCCAGATGTAGGGGAGTCTTTTCACTAACTTGTATGGCCACACCAATGGAATTTATAAAATATCGCTTGACACCATTGCCGAACTGATGAACCTTCACATCGCCACTGGAGAAGGGAGCAAAATCAAATTCATTTTCACTGAGAGACCAGGTTATATCTTTCGTTATGCCACCACCAAACCACAGGCCATTATTTCTTTTCAGTTCATAACAATCGGTGGGATAATTGCTATCGCTTAACGCTTGCCACGTCAAGGTGTAACAGCGAAAAACATTCATATCTTCAAAGTTCATATACAATCTGGCCATGCCATGCCATTCTAAACACACACTACCATCCGCTATTTGATTATCCTCGAGACAATGAAAGGGCTGTGTATCCTTATCAATCATTTTACCCAAATGACCGGAAATTACCTCCTCTTCGTCATGATTTAGAATGCGCAGAATGCGATCTTTTGAATTGAATTTGATTTTATCAAAATATGAAAAAGTTAAAATTTTACGCTGATAACCCACATAAGCAAAGCCGATCTGAAAATATCATATTCTTTTTAATAAGTTTTGGGATCTTATAATAATTAATAGAGGAACTCACCAAAAATATGATCATAAAGAACATTAGGAGTACAAATATCTTGATTTTATAATCTTTAGTTTCTCGCTTCTTTTTGCGTATCATGTTGGGGAAATTCTTTAAATGGAAAAGAATTTTTCATAAATATTTAGAAAAGTTAAAAAGAATATCAAGAGTTTGTTATACGAACCTGCATTTTTTCTCTTAGCAAACTGGCCAATGAATTAACGCTCGTTATAGAAGCTTGATTACTCGCCAAACTATAGGTATCGAAATCACTGGCCAACATTTCTTTAACATTTAAACGTAAAGCAGGCAAAGGGGCTATCGATGCTCTTCGGCGTGTGCGAAAACGATCTCTGGAAAATAGAGAATTTCAATTTTAATAAAATTCTTATAAAATATTAAACAATTAAACGTTTACTAATTGACTTAAAAGCTAAAAGGCAATACAAAAACAAAATATGAAAATAATTCATTGAGAGTAATGCACCACTCACTACTCTATATTCTCATAGTATGTTTGGTTTTATCTCAACAAAACTGAAATTTAATCTCCACAGGTAAACATAATTGTGTTTCATTTAAAAAGTAAAAGTCATTAAAGATAAAATGGTAAGAATAATAGTAGAAAGAGAAATGTGTTGCTACCAAAAAGAAAAACATTTTCTAGCCAGTAAATGTCAGTGAAAGATAACCTAAGGAACCCCTAACGTGTGGCCGCTAAATCTGGAAATTCATAAAAGTGTGCAACTAAGAAGTGTACCTACGGCTTTTGGGGTGACACCAGGGTTTGATATTAACTTACATGTGTGCCGGTTGTCCAATGACTCGTGTATAGCGCTATAAGTTTGGAAATAGAGGGACAATGAATTTTTATTTGACAGATTTTATACACATCGTAGTCCCCCCCGACAAGTTCATCAGCCTCCATATTTCCAATAATGTTTCTGTATTCCGAGTTACCACTAAGCAGCACCAGTGTAGTTACCACTAAGCAGCCTAGTGTAACAGAGTAGGTGAGCAGTTATCTCCTCTTACTTTTCTAAATAATTTAAACTACAGTAGTCAATATGTAGGAGAAAATAACTACAGTAATCCTTCGTTTTACGTCGCCTCAATTAACGTTGTGTCGATTTACGTCGTCAAATTTTTTGTTCCCTATACTTCAATTTGCGCCGTCATTCGATTTAAGTCGCCTTTTTTTGAAACCAACTGCGACGTAAATCGAGGGATTACTGTAACTTTTTAAGTTCCTTGTTAAAACATACTACTTTGTAGTATGAGCAATATGAAATTCGATTTACGTCGTTTCGATTTACGTCGTCTTTTTTTGGAACCAACTGCGACGTAAATCGAGGGATTACTGTATTGCCTCAAAGTGGCTTTTTGGGATCTAAAGATTGATAAAAGTCATAAAATGCTCACAGCTTTTATGTTCCCATATATTTCATGTGGGAAAACTTGGTGTCTATAAAGAGAGCGTTACTTATTTGGTTAATTTGTCATCACAGCTCGTTAGTCAGGATTAGAACCTAACTTCTAGCGTTAATTTTATCTCGACTCAGAATGATAGATTTGAGAAAATTCTCATGGAAATTTTATTTACTCTCAAAGTTTTGGCCAGAAGACTACCGAGAGAAAGTCGCCGAAATAAATATTTGTTAATATTTCGTTTTGTTCGAGACGTCTGAGCTGTGGCTTGAACCACGGGTTCTGGTCTAATAAGCCAAGACACGACCTACTAGACTACGGTGACTTTAATACATTCATACGCCACCTTAAATTATATCCTTTTATTCACGCATCGTGTCAGTATCACAGTGAAACGTATTAAATGAACTTTGTATCCATTAGGGGTCAGGAGCGATCATAGATCAGATCATAGATCATTGACATCAAGATTTAACTTTTTGGGACACAGATTTAAAACAGAATTTTCTAAATTCCCAATCTAGTCTTATTTATCCTGATGGAAAAAATCTCTAGCATGGTCTGTGGACTAGTACTTGTACTCCCGTATAAGGGGTGATTTTTTAAGAGCTATAGGAAAATTTTTCAAAAAAAAAACACATAAAATTCAGAAAAATGCATGAAATCTTTATTTGAATCGATAGTACGGTCCATATAATTTAATGTATGAAGATTATTTCATGCAAATGTTGACCGCGACTGCGCCTCAAATGGTCCATCCGCTTAGTTCAATTTTGGCATACTCTTTCCGACATTTCGGGCGGTATCTCGCGAATAAATGCTTCAATGTTGTCTTCCAATCCGCCAATTGAAGCATGCTTGTCTGTATAGACATGAGCTTTAACATAGCCCCACAAAAAATAGTCTAAAGGCCTTAAATCGCACGATCTAGGCGGCCAATTGACCGGTTCCGAACGTGAAATAAAATGTTCACCGAACTCGCCTCTCAATAAGTCCATTGTTACGCGTGCTATGTGGCATGTGGCACCGTCTTGTTGAAACCACATGTCATGCAAGTCAAGCTCTTGCATTTTGGGCACAAAAAATTTGAATATCATCTCACGGTAGCGCTTACCATTCACAGTTACGTTACGATTCGCAGCATCTTCAAGCAAATTCAATGATTTGCAAGCGTAATTCGTTTGTAAGACGATTCATGGTTAAATTATAGACCAAACTGAAGATGTTTGACAGTGAAACAAAACACGAAACGTGCGTGAGCTGTTTAAACCAGTGTTGCCAAAAAGATAATAGCTAAAAAATCACCCTTTATAAGACCTTATACTACAACCTTTTCGTACAAATAAAACCCAAGACAAGTAAATTAATCAAAACTAACAAAAACTAACTTCACAGACCGCATGCTATGCACATTCATATTCGCATAAGAAAAGTTAATTGACTGGAATTTTTTACGTCTACGTATGTTTGCTTATTAGGGTGCACTGAATCATAGAAATAAATGAATTATTTACACTTTACCATTGTACGAGTATGAATATGAATTGAAATAAAAATCAAAAGAAAGAATTATTTTTTCAAGTGTTATAAATCACAATTTACTCAAATAAAGATAAAATTTATATGACGTGAACAAGTTAAGCCACTCGAAAACTATAAACAGACAGAAAATTTTTTCGAAATCACTTTTTATTGATTTACGAAGTCTTATTAACAAGGTAAACATAAAGACTTTTGCAAATATTAAAATAAAACTCGCCCTTATTATTATTATTTTTATTACCAGTAAATGGAACTTAGGGGGATCAATAGATTCAAATTTTAAATTAAAAACGAAAATTGGCTCTCATGAGACACTTGATATCTTCTTGTTATTGTGTAAAATGAAAATCCAAAAAATTATTTTGATTAAAAGATCATAACAGAGGCATTAATATTTCTTAAATATTTCATTGAATTATGGATATTAGATATGTGGGACAAACATTAGAATTATTTGGGGTAAACACTTGCAAAAGTTGTTTTATTTAATTGAAAATTAAAAACTTTATGCATTTAAAAATTATAAACAATTTAAGTCTGTAAGTTTTCATTTAATACAAAACGTTATATCTACAAACTTTTATTGTTTTTTTTTTCCTATTTTTATAAATTAATACCGCAAAATCTTTTCATTTTCAAAAAAATGTTACAATTTTTTTTCTATTTCAGATCTTATTTTAGTTCTAAGAAGCACTCTTTGTTTTTTTTAAGATAAAAACTTTTTTTATTGCGATTGTTTATCGTTTAATAACACTTGAAAAAACGTATTTTATAGAGAAAATAACAAAAGAAAAAATAAATAAAAAGAAAATAACGAATTTAAATAACAATAATGACAACCTTTAAATATTATTTAGCAAATATTAAATAAATATTTATTTTAATGTTTAACACTTCACTCCAATAAAATATTTAAAAATTTTGTTCGTCTCTCTGGTTTTTTTATTCTGATTTATTCATATAAAACTTGGCCTATTTATAAAAAACAAAACAAAAAATCTAAAAGAATATGATAAAAACTAAATTGAATTTTTTGTTTAATTGTTAAATTCAAAGCAATCGTAATTATTTGACGAAAAACAAAAAAAAAAAACATTTCAGATAACAGACAGACAGATTATCTAACAAACCGAAAAAATGACAGAGAAAACGAGGCAAACATTTTTGTTTTTATTTTCATTTTTATTCTGCAACAACTATAAACATTTTATACACTCTCACTCATAAATGATAAGAAATTAAATAATTTTTTTTATGGGAATAATTAAAAATAAAACAAAAAAACAATTAAAAAAAAGTACAAGAAAACACTACGTAATTATTTGTTTAACAGGTGACAACAAAAATTTTTAAATTTATTTTTACACATCGAATTTTTGTTATTTATTCCTACACACAGAAAAGGTAAAAAGATGAAAAAAAAAATAGAAAAGTTATGGTAGAACAAGGCTACGACGATTTGGGTCACTACACTACACCAGGGAGTTCAAAAATTATAATGCCAGAAAGAATATGTTGTCGGCAAATAGGGAATAGCGATATATCATGATGCCATAATGTAGGAGAAAAATATATCTTTGCTGTGCTCAAGAAATCTATATACAGTAATCCTTCGATTTACGTCGCCGCGATTAACGTTGCTTCGATTTACGTCGTCAAATTTTTTGTTCCCTCTAACTTCAATTTGCGTCGTCATTCGATTTACGTCCACTTTTTTTTTTTTGGAACCAACTGTAACGTAAATCGAGGGATTACTGTAACTTTTTTATATGATGCCATAATGTAGGAGAAAAATATATCTTTGCTGTTCTCAAGAAATCTATATACATTAATCCTTCGATTTACGTCGCCGCGATTAACGTTGTTTCGATTTTGTTCCCTCTAACTTCAATTTGCGTCGTCATTCGATTTACGTCGCCTTTTTTTTTTTTGGAACCAACTGCAACGTAAATCAAGAAATTACTGTAACTTGCCTTTTTAAAAACATACTACTTTGTAGTATGAGCAATATGATATTCTATTTACGTCGTTTCGATTTACGTCGCCTTTTTTTGGAACCAACTACGACGTAAATCGAGTGATTACTGTACCTCAGCTCCACACTAACTTGCGATATCAACCGGAAGAGGGGGGTTTGAAGATCTTTGACTAAACTCTCCCATATAAAGATTACCGCAACTGCAAGATTTATTTTGGTGTCTTCCAATACTTACTGCTTGATAGTTAGGGCGGATGTTAACTTGTCACCCAATCTAAGCTGATGTAATGAAAGTTCTTGCGGCAAAAGACAAAGCTACAACCAAAAGAAGTCGCCGTAGTCTAGTAGGTAGTGTGTTGGCTTATTAGACGAAAGGCCCGAATTCAAATCCCAGGTCAGACATCAAAACGAAAATATGAAAATATTTCTTCGGCGACTTCTTCTCAGCAGATTTCTTGTAAAAACTCTGAGAGTAAAAATTGTCATGAAAAGCTTCTCAAAAATCTGTCGTTCGGAGACGACTTTAAACTGTAGGTCCAGCCACTCATGTATAAAAAATTAACGCACACAACACGAGTGGTGTGAGAAGCTAGGACATTGTACAATGGGTCAATTCGACCTCCGGGTACTGTACTTGCCACAGTTGACAAGTACACGTCCTCTAACCTAACCTAACCTAACCAAAAGATGCAGATCAGAAATATTTTAAGTACTGAAAAGAAGTTAGGCACAATTGTACAACACCGGCAGACCATTACTATTGTTGAACGAAAAGTAGTAAAAATATTGAAAATTAAAAAAAAAAAAATATATGAAAATATTTAGAATCCTGCTCAGAATTAGAATTTGTATGTATAATCATTTGTATGTATAATAAAGGGCTATCCATTTCGTGGTTTAAAAAGTATGGGACTGGAATTCGTCATCTGTCAAACTAAGTTGTGAAACCAATTTTTTTCTTTTCAGTTGAAAGTCTGACATTGACGAAAATGGATCGCTTAACTATCACACAACGCATAAAAATTATCAAAACCTACTACAAAAATGGTGATTCTGCCACAGCCACGTATCGTGCGTATCGGCAATTTTTCGAACAAAATTTTCTTCAGCGATGAAGCACATATCACACTCGGTGGGTATGTTAATAAACAAAATTGTCGTATTTGGGGTTCTGAGAACCCTCAAGTAATTGAAGAGAGGCCATTACATCTAGAAAAAGTCACTGTTTTGTGCGCTCTTTGGTCCGAAGGTGTGATTGGACCTTACTTCTTCGAAAACGACGATGAAACGACTGTCACCGTCAATTCGGAGCGTTATGGTCATATGATAACCGACTTTATTTGCCTGTTATTGAAGAATACGACTTGGAGAATATGTGGTTTCAACAAGACGGTGCCACATGCCACACAACTCGAGCGAATATGGGTTTATTGAAAGAGACATTTCCTGGCCGCGTAATTTCTCGTCGTGGCGATATCAACTGGCCACCAAGATCATGCAATTTGACACCATTAGACTTTTTTTTGTGGGGCTATGCGAAAGACCGTGTTTATGCAGGTAAACCTTCAACTCTTGAGCACTTAAAAACCAACATTCGTCAAGTTATGGCTGAGATACCGCCCAATATGTGTCAAAAGAATCAATGCTTGCAACACTTCGCGTGGCGGTCATTTAAATGATGTAGTGTTTCACACATAATGTCAACGTTCAAACTTTACAATAAAAAAGAAATATCGTGAAAAAATATTTTATGTGTTTTATTTACGTTTACTTTTGAAAACACGAAATGGATAACCCGGTAGTTTACGGATACTTAATTAAAATACTCATGCACTGCAATATACAAAAAAATAGTCATTCATTCCTCTATAGATTTAGAATATCAGTTATAAACTAAGAAACTTGCAAGTATAAATATTTGAATTTTTAAAATGACAGTGCAATGAGAAAATTAAAAATAAATATATAATTTTAATTTGCTATTTGAGAATCGCTGCATATGTTTTTCGAATGGCTTTTGTATCACTGCATAATTATTATTTCAATTTCAATCGTTTAGCTTTGTTTGTTTATTTTTTTTTCACAAGATAATTGCATTTCTTACTGCCTTAAACTTGAAATATTTGGTTTAAAATTTTCCAGCTTCAAAGTTCTCTAATCGTAATATTAATAATTATTAAGCTATTCATTTAGTTTAAATGATAAGTGAGTATTTATCTATTTTTAGTTGTTTTCTTAATTTTTTTTTGCTTTCAATAAAAACTCTTCACAACGGAAAAACCACATACATACTAATAAAATATTTTCATGGAAAACGATTCATCAGCAGTAACACCAGTGGTGTTGTCTAGCCGGAACGCTCCGGAACGTTGTTCCGGTACTTCCTTTTTGGACAGGAACGCGTTCCGGAACTAAAGATGATTTCTGATAACGAGAATTGGCTGACGTTTTGAAAAAAAAAAATTAAAAAGAATTGCTGATTTTTTTTCAAATTTTTGACCAATTTTTATATGTATTTTTATAAACAAGGGTTTGAACCGAACCCGAACCGGAACAAAAACCGGAACGATCCGGCTTGTTTTTTTCTTTTTCGTTTTTTTCTGCTGAACCGGAACTCGACCCGAACCGAAACAAATACGTGAACCCGAACCCGAACCCGAACTAATTACTACTTAAGAATTTGAGTACTTAAAATCATTTTTTTAACCCTTTCGGCTGTATTTAAATTTAACTTATTTTTTCCATACAAAAATGAAGAGCGGGTATTTCCGCCTTTTTATCGTTAAATCATGGTTTTTCCTTTCCTTTTTATGCTATATACAGGGCCGATCCTGGCGACGGGCGAAAATTGGGGGAAATCTCCCTCCCCACCCGTCGTCAAATTTGGGACATGAGACCTAAAAAAAAAAAACGCCGCCGCCTGGATTATCATGGAAAATCACCCCCGTCGTTAAATTTGAGACATGAGACCGCACAGAGCGACCGCCTACCCAGGATCGGCCCTGTCTATATAATTATATATACGCGTTGAGGTAAAAAAAAATTAGCACAACACCACTGAGTAACACCTCTTAAAAAATGAAAGAAAAGTCATATCACAAGGTAAGCTGTCCACTAATTAAACATTCCATAAAGTGGAAATAAAATATAAAATAGTTTTAAATTACTTTTTACTCTCAGCTTAACGTTGTAATATTAGTTTTGCCAAGTCATTTCGAACTATTATTGAGTTGTTAGAATGTAAATTCTTGTGAATTCATATCTTAATTAGTTTCTGGAGTAACGCTACAAGTTGTATCACAACGATCCGCTGTGTGTGTGCCCAAGTGAGTTTTAGTTCAATCGAAGATACCATTGAGTTTTAGTTCAATCGAAGCTACCATTCCCTCCTATCCTATTCTACACAAACTAGAGTAAATTCATTATATATTTTTGGCGTGTATAGGTGTATAGGATCAAGATAAAGATCATTAAAACTACTATGTCCATTCTCTCTAAACTCTTTCAAATATGACACGCAGAAGTTTTCTTGGAACTATACAAATCTCACTTTGTACTACGATTTCACGGGTAATTCAAGCTAGAAACATTTATTTGATATTTTATTTCTAAGCGATTTCAGATCCATTTTAACCCTATTGTACATCCAGATAGTAGTTGCAGGGACTACATACATAGACATGCTTCTGAACTTCGATTTCATTACATTCAAGACTTGATTATACATCAGATTTAATATCTTAAAAAACAGTGTTGTCGTTGGTTATATACACGCTGGAAATCCTTACTGTATTTTGCAAAAACAGAACTGAAAAATCTTTAACCAAATTATTCCAGTTTAAAGAAATATGTATCAAGAATCAAAGTCTTTGTTCAAGCGATAATAAAAGTATCACGTGAAAACATAATAAAAATATTTTTACTTTAAATTAAATTTAAAAGATGTGCAATGTCATTAAATTGGAGATAGTCACTTAGTTCTATAATTCAAAATTAAGTTTTATGATTTCTTAATAAAAAAAATCTTTAAAACTTACCGACAACAAAGGAATAAACGAAATTTTTATGGTGTTTTCAATTGTCCCACAGTTATTTTTATAATGTTCTTTAAAATTTTTATGAGATTCACAAAGTTTTATATTCACTTTATTTGTTCGTTCGTTTGTTTTTTTTTTGCAGTTTTTTTTTTGGCAAAAATCAAATTTTTTCAAAAGAAAAGAATTTTTTTTTGTTTATTAATTATGCATCACACCTTTTTTGTTAACGAAATTTGTTTATAATTCTTTTGAAATAAACTTGAAAAATATTTTCCAGAATAATCTTTTTTTTAATAATTTTCAAAAAATATTATTGAAAGTCATATACGATCGCCTTATTTTATAATTTAAATGTTTTAATCACAATTTTTTGTCACTAAAAATTTTTAAATCGCCTGTAATTACACACTTTGTTTAATCTCCATTGCAAAAGAAAAAAAAAGCATGTCAAATAAACTACATTTTTAATTAAAAATCGTGGAGTTTTTTATATTTTATTTGATTATGATTATTGAGAATAATCTTATCCGTCTGAAATCCATTTTAATACTGAATAATTTGGTTTGATTTTTCAATTACGCGACGCATTTGCTCTCCCACTGACTATCGCCGGGCAGTAGTGTAAAAGTAGATAAACCGTTTAATGAGCGTAAAAAACAAGAAAACTAACTAAAGTAAGTAAGACTTTAAAAGACTCGGGCATAATTTATTCCCATTTTTTTTTTAAATTAAAATTCATCATCAAATAAAACTTTCAAATCTCATACAAACTAAATGAAATGCTTGAATGGATGATACTCGCACAACAAATAAGAAAAAAATCAAATGAATCTGCGAAATTATAAACACAGTAGCAGCAATTCTATTTACTTGAATAAAGTCTACTTAAACAAGAGAATAAAATTTTTAAAGCATGTTTACATGCTTTTGATTTTCTCAGAGTAAAATTGTGTTTTTTTTTTTCTTTTCATTTTCAACGAATTTAACAGCAATTGTTATCAAATAATTTAAAAATGTGTAGCTCTTAATTTATTCACAGTGAAGTCTTAATAAAACGAATTGGTAGATATTTAAACTTTGGTTTTTTCTTTAGTCTCTAAACTATTTTCCTCCTGAAAGAAAAAAAACAAAACTATTCCAGTAAAATAAAATTGTTTTTTTTTTTTTTGTACATAATACTTCCTTTACCATCCACGATACAACAAATATAAAGTACTATTTAAGGACCAATAAAGTAATGAAAGTACTATTATTAAATAAATGTCATAAAAAGTCCAATAATAAGGAATAATTTTGAAAGAAGTACAGTTTGCTGAAAAGTAACAAAATACCAAACAATATCAGCGTCTACCGGATTATTTATTGTACGTACCTCTTTCCTAACGGAGGAGCGAGCGATCAGGGAATGGAGAATTTACATACATACATAATTGGTCATAACAACCCTTTAGACAGGATAACGACCTGGCTTCTTACACCACTTATGTTGTGTGCGTTAATTTTTGTACATGAGTGGCGGGACCTACAGTTTAAAGTCGACTCGGAACGACAGTTTTTTGAGAAGCTTTTCATGGCAATTTTATTTACTCTCAGAGTTTTTTTTCCCAGAAATCTGCTGAGAGGAAGTCGCCGAAGAAATATTTTCATATTTTCGTTTTGATGTCTGACCTGGGATTCGAACTCGGGCCTTCAGTCTAATAAGCCTACACACTACCTACTAGACTACGGCGACTTCTGAATGGAGAATTTGGGTTACTGATAATTTGATAAAAATGACGGATAGGTAACGTCAAATGTTAATTAGAGCAATAGCATCCAGCAGTAGAGGATCAATGATTGTTCTGAAATGTATTGCCTCAAGGAGTGATAGGAACCAGGAAACTGTTCATGAAAAAAATAACAATAATATTTCAACATAAATTAGTCACACACTTCACCTCCTTTCCCTTCTCCTGGAACTATTTTTCGGTATTCCAACACAATGCACTGCTTAAATAGTCTTCAATTACTAAATTTTGGACTCAAAAAAAAAAAAAAATTGTTTTAAAACCCAATGCTGTGTACTTAAAACCTGTCAACAAAAGTAAACGGGAGCATCCATCCCATCCACTATTTTGAATGTGTGAAGAATTTTAAAGATACTCTGGAAATTTCCTAATGAGAAGAAAACCATGAGTATACATATTAGGACTAAATATGGACGACTAGTGAACAATAATGAGCATTGTTACGGGAGACTCTGCTTTACATATACAACTGAACCCCACATGCATGGTAGTCAATGATGAATGCAGGGAGCTGCCACCTTCAGTTCAGTTCATATTTCTGTGAGAACGACATCGGCCAGGCCATCATTGTTAACGGCGAACACTATAGGTCGATGATTGCTAACTTCTTTTGGCATGAATTGGATGATCTAGACACCTTCCTTCAACAGGAGGGCGCTACATACTACACAGCTCATGCCAGAATGGACATTCAGCATCAGGAACTTGAGAGCATGATCATCTCACGTAGAGATGAAGTGTACTGGCCATCGATTTGATTGACCTCGTTAGATTTTTTCCTGCGGGTTTTTTAAAGCTGTGTGCAGCCCTTGCGTTGGCCAACTTCTCCCTCCTTAGCTCGGAGGAACTTGGTCAGTACAGGGACTGCGTTCACCTGTGGCGCCACAACGGGCCGCTATGCGTGCTCAAGTGAGCTTTTGGTATTAAGCTACCACACTAACCTAACCTAACCTAACCTTTTTAAAGCTGCAGGTGTAGGCGAATTCAGCCTGGACTAAATTATTATGCACTTTGGTTTTTAGAGTCCGTGACGATCACTTAAAATCTGTTTTTCTAGGTGTCATGGGAATACCCAGAACCATTTGTTTGTATTTTACTTCTCTTGATGTTTGTGATGAATTGATAAAAATTTGATTTTTAAATTCTTTTCTATGATCTGCCACTGTATTGTATGAGCGTTCAACAATTTCATTTCCCCCAACTTACACAATGAATTTCTTACTTAAAATGTCATCGGCGTTGTCATCATTTGTGTCTGTAATTTGATCTTTTCATTCATGTCCAAGATGAAAGTAGAGATCTGAGAGCGATCTCTCTCTTTTTGTTCGATGTTGTTGTTGCGGTTAATTAAATTTATGATTTTAATTTTCTTTTCTTCTCTCTCTTAAATACGTAATTGACTCATAGTTTCTAGAGGAATTGCATTCAATTCTTTAATAATGTAATAAAAAAAATAAAATAATTGCCGGTATAATTGACTTCAAAGATCTGACATTAACTTTTTGAATACATGTAATGAAATATTACATTAAAATTATTGAAATTAATTCATTGAGAATAAATTCATTGAAATTGTGTATTCCAAGTATATTGAAATAAAGATTATTGTGTAGTTAAAATGGAATCAGTGATCAATGAATAACGATTCGTATTTGAACAGCAAATTAAAGTGATAAAAATTTACTTTTTATTTATTTCTAATTTGTTAACAACCAGGAATCGTTTGAGATCTTTACAGTAAATAAGTCCTGGGTAAAGTTACCGAATTGTAGAAAACAATCACTATCAACCGTCGAAGCTAATATTAAGTAATGCAAACCTTAATATTCCATTCTTTATCAACGACTCCTCAAATTTCGACGTCAAAAGATTTTGCTATTTAAGTAGAATCATTCGTTAACTTGGACATTCGTTATGCAAACATCAAGGCGATCTGATCTTGATTGGAATGGACAACGATTCCATATATGAAAGGGGCAATACAATATTTGTTTAAATTATATTTACTCACCTTCTTTTGCCTTGTATTTCCAATTCATCATCACTATCGTCCTCTGGTTTTTCACACTGTATAGCGGTTTCACTTTTTTCCGGTACGCTTAATGTAACCGAACCGGATATATCATCAACAACCTACAATGAAAAGTTTTCATGTTTTAATTAGCTTATATAGTCCGTGATCTTTTTTTAAAACTATCAATACAAAATGAGCAATTTTTGATAAATTTTTTTTTTTAAATTTCGATTCTCTGAAATCTATTGTTTTACAAAAATGTAGAGAATCTTAGATCATTTAGTTTCTCTTTTTCATACTTTATGATATTCGTATAAATACAATTTCACAATATCTTCAAAATGTACGCGATTTGTTTCAAACATTTACAAATTAAACTCAGAACAAATGTTAGAAAAAATACTTAAAGTTTGACTCAATCCTTGGATAGGATATCAATTTTTTCTATCCTTTTTTAAATGCAGAACTCGCTAGTCGTTCTGCTTTCAACTCTAAACACAGAGTAAACAATTGTTTCATTTAATAACCAACAATATCTTGAGGTACTTTGTAAACTTATTTTTTTTAATTCTCGTGCCTCGTGTAGTTTAAGATGTCCCCTGTAATTTATAGGCTATTAAAAATTTGCATTTAATCGTGATTTCTTCAAGATAATTGTTCAAATTACACAATTAATTTATTCATATGGCTATTTTCAGCATAGTTTTAAATAAAATTTCCCCTTTTTTAGCCTTTAAAAAAATTAAAAAATGGAAAATCTAAATGCATATTAATAGAATTTGTTAAGAAAAGCATGTGGCACTTTTAATGACGCCTCAAAAATTTTATTGTCATTGGAATTGAATTTTAATCATGTGAATATTTTATTCAATTTAAACTTATAAGCAGCAAGGAATGTTTTTAAAATAAACGAAAGTCTTTGAAGCTTCGAACGAAAAGGTTTAATGCCTTTCTCATATGTCATCTACACGCTACTTTCTTTCGAACAAGATCGAATAACGTGTGTAACTAGAGCAGGGAAAAGACGAAAATGGTCTGCCCTGACTGTGAAATAATATTGAGTCATATATATGATAATACTAGCAGATTGTACCCGGCGTTGCGCGGGTTATGTAGTGTGGATTAGTTTAAAAAATTAAAGAAAATTATAATTGGGTCATTTTTGCATTAAAAATAACAATAAATAAAAAACCGGTTTATATGTTTCGTAACCGTTTTTGAAACCGGTTTCTTAAAAAATGCAATTTTTTAAATTATTCGGAAACCGGTTTAACAAACAACCCAGTGTTTTGAATACTCTAAGTCCTAACTATAAATGCACTCAATTTGCCCGTTTTTGGCCACTTTCCCCCTTTTTGGACCCCTTTTGGTTCAACTTTAGAAACGGAACACCTCCAATAGCTATTTGGGAAACTTAACCAAGCTAAATCGTAAAAAATGCCTTTAAAACAGATAAAATACAGCATTTATGCATAAAAGTACTAATTTTTGCCCATTTTTTCTCCCTTTGTCCCATTTTTTCCCCTTTGGGTCAAAATTTTGAAAATATTTATTGCCTATAACCTGCACCGACAAAAGCTCGAACTATATCCCAAATTTCAAGAAAATCGGTCCAGGCGTTCAGGCGTGATTGGCTATGCACTCAATTTGCCCGTTTTTGGCCCCTTTCCCCCTTTTTGGACCCCTTTTGGTTCAACTTTAGAAACGGAACACCTCCAATAGCTATTTGGGAAACTTAACCAAGCTAAATCGTAAAAAATGCGTTTAAAACAGATAAAATACAGCGTTTATGCATAAAAGTACTAATTTTTGCCCATTTTTTCTCCCTTTGTCCCATTTTTTCCCCCTTTGGGTCAAAATTTTGAAAAGATTTATAGCCTATAACCTGCACCGACAAAAGCTCGATCTATATCCCAAATTTCAAGAAAATCGGTCCAGGCATTCAGGCGTGATTGGCTAACAAACAAACCAACAAACAAACAGACTTACAGAAAGATTTATAATATATATTAGGATATTAGGACATTGAGTCATTGCAGTGCAGAGACAATGTGGCTTCATTTACACCACTTTTATTACAGCGGAATGCTCTTTGTCCTTATTTCCAATATTCATAAAATTTTTAAGCGGTACAAGATCAGAATCTTTATCTAGATGGCCTTAATCTTTCGTTGACCATGTTGAAAACATTTTGGGTGATCAGGGTGATCTAATATTATTGGATGATTGGCACACATATGAACGCTTTAAATGGCTTTATGTTTAAAGGGTAGATTTTACTTCAAACAAAATCACTTTTTTTCTGTTACTCATAAGCATGGCATTAATGTTAAGTATTCTATAAATATGAATGGTGCCTACGTTGGTGATTTTCTTGATGTTCTGTACATGAGAATCCAATATGTAATTACTGGGAAAAAGAAATTTTTTGGTCTTGATTTCTTAAAACGGTTGAAAAACCCATATAGCCCATATTTTTGTATGGGCTCGCTGTTCGTTATCTATTTTGTGGTTATCGATAAGGAGTAAAAATATTTTTCATGGCAATTATATTTACTCGCGGAGTTTTTGCCACAAGACTTCTGAAAGTAGTCGCCGAAGCAATAGTTTTTCATATTTCGTTTTGTTCGAGACGTCAGAGCTAGGGTTTGAACCACGCGCTCGCTTCTAAATATCCAAAACACTACCCAGTGTAATGCGGTGACTCCTTGCATCCTAAATCCGATATTCTAAAAAGGTACTCCATCTAAAACACAAATTTCTTTAACCTAGACACCATCCTTATACACATGTGTAGTGAATAACCTTTCGAATTATTCCAGGTTTAAAAGGTGAAGGTGTACATAAAATCAATTTAACCCATTAACTTTAAAACTATACCGTGACTGCAGTATACTATTGCTAGGAAATTATCCAGAAACCCATCTTAATGCGGTCATCGAACTTCAAATGTTGATAACATAATATTGCTTCATACATTAATTTCCTTTTTTTTTATTACAGAACAAGAAAATGTTACAGGGTATGTTGCAAAAAATGGAATGACTGCAAAGAATAATTACGATCAAGTGTGTCTATTACAAATTAAAACAGAATTTGATTTTAAAAAATTGAATTATTCCTTTGTACTTTCGTTTCAAATTTAAATTAAATTAAAACAGAAATGAAAACTTTTAAAGAAATATTTGACAGAAGCGAAAACATAATTAAAGAGCTTTTTTCTTAATGTTCAACTAAATCTTAAAATTAAAAACTTATGAAAGTACCTGCCTTATCTAAAATATTATTGACACTATCCGCACTAGAATAATTACTATCATTAGTTTCAATATTATTAACACTATTCCAATTATTTAAACCATTTGAACCGCTTGCCGAATTCGTTTTAACCGCATTTACCGCTTTATTTGCATTAAAAGAATGGTTCGTATAGTTTTTATCATCACCGGCAGCATCATTTTTATCACCACCCTGTATGAAAATATTTGCTAAAGATGCCATCACTTTTACAATTAAATTTTAAAATTAATTGTGATATTTTTTATTTTTCTCTTTAATTTTATTAATAATTTTATTTTGTTCTTTTTTGTTTTTCTAAAGGGAATTTTAGTTTTTTTTTTTTAACCGATTTTAACGTTTTCAAGTCTGACGCTGAACTGAAATTAAGTTTTTAGTCGATTTAATATCAAACCGAACCGAATAAATGAAGAAAACAATGCTATTCTTGTTGTTGTTGTTGTTTTTAATTATTTAATCATCATGGCACAGTGGGTTTAAAAAATATATGTGGAGCATATACATATTAATAAAAAAAATAAAATTTTTTTTTCTTAAATTTTAATTTGTTATTATCCCCGATCAATCCGCTGTATTTTTTTCTGTGTGGATTATTTTTTTTTTAGTGTGTTGGTTATTTTAATATTTAATTGTTACTTTTGTTTTGTTTCGTTTTTTGAATGATTACATTATAATTATTTATTTTTACTCCTCTTTTCAATTTTAATTTTTATTTTGTTTGTTTTTTATATTTTCATTTTGAGCTGTGATTTGTTTACAATTCTTTTAGTTTTTTTTTCTTTGTTTCTTTGTTATTAAAATTCAATATTTAATTCCATTTGTTTTTGAAAGTAATTTGCATGCCTTATTATTATGCTCTCTCTCCCTATCCTATTCGCCATGTGATCACTGTGTTTTTTGAAATGGTTTGTAACCGTTTAAAATGTTTTAATGAGAAACTTTTGTTTTTCACAATAAATTTGAAAAAAAAAAGATAAAACTAGTCAAATAATAGATGAGTATTCACCATGAACACTTATCTAGGCATGCGAGTGTAATAAAACATTGGCTTTAAACATAACATTTCTTTAAAATTCCACTCGTACTCTGGCCAACGCTGAGCATAAACGATAAAACATTTTTGGAATTAAACTCGAGAAATTTCGGTGTTTATTATTGGTTTTAACACTGGAAGTACTTTTTACAGTGGAAAAAATAAAGACATACATACATAATTGGTCATTACAACCCTTCAGTCAGGATTACGACCTAGCTTCTCACACCACTTATGTTGTGTGCGTTAATTTTATACATGAGTGGCGGGACCTACAGTTTTAAAGTCGACTCCGAACGACAGTATTTTTTGAGAAGCTTTTCATGGCAATTTTATTAACTCTCAGAATTTTTGCCAGAAATCTGCTGAGAGGAAGTCGCCGAAGAAATATTTTCATATTTTCGTTTTGATGTCTGACCTGGGATTCGAACTCGGGCCTTTAGTCTAATAAGCCAACACACTACCTACTAGACTACGGCGACTTCGGAAAAAATAAAGAAATTTAATAAAATGTGTGAAAAAAAGAAAAAGTATTTAAACTTTTAAGCCTAAAGCTAGAATTACCTGAACGTTCGCGGAAAGTACTTTCGTTTCTAAAATGTGAAATACAATGAAAACGATTAGCTAACCGTATTGGAATTTCGGTTCGATTAATGTTAGCAGCAGTTGCAAATTTTAACCCTTTGCACTCTGCATCGTTTCGGACGTTACCTACCAGCAAATCGACGCCACTTTTTAACGAAAACGTACATCCTGGAAACGTGATATTATACAATATAATTTTAGAACCAAGTAAGGAATTGTAATGAAATTTTTTTTATATGAATTTGTGGACATTGAAGAACACATATTTACAAAAAAATATTAAAAATGTTGTTACATTACTTGGCATTGTGACAGTTCTTTTATCCTTCCACGCAAGAGGTGTAATATTATTTTTTCTATATGCCACTGACTTTTTTAATGAAAATTTTGGTTTGGTTTTTTTTACGTTACGGATAAAAAATACTTTGGAAATAACTAACGGTAAATTACAAAAACACAACACTGTCTTATTACTGCAGTGATCTTTTCCATTCGATGCTTCAGTACGAACTGAGATCTTGTACATTTCTTCTCTCGGTTATCGGATTTCTTTATTATCGTAACAGAAAACTACAGGAGAACACGTGTTTCTTAAAAAATTACGGTGGAATAATTTCATTGTCCGTAATCGCTAACAAACTATCATGTTCCCTCAGAGGGGACAACCGAGTGATATGCTAGACTTACGTTGTCCCCTCAGAGGGGTTAATAAAATGTGTGAAAACAAAAAATAGCATAAAAACTTTTAAGCCTAAAGCTAGAGTTACCTGAACGTTTACGGAAAGTACTTTCTTTTCTAAAATGTGAAATATAATGGAAACGATTGGAATTGGAATTTTGGTTCGATTAATGTTAGCAGCAGTTGCAAATTTTAACAAGACTTTAGTACAAAGGGGCTCAGTTGCCAGACTCCTCGATATTTCAAGAATAACAGTGGGATGACAAATACTTCTCCCTCCATATTATTCTACGCGAATTACTTACTTAATTGGCCATTACAACTTTTCAGTCGGGATTACAACCTAGCTTCTCATAACACCCGCGTTGTGTGTGTTAATTTTGGCCATAATGAATGGCGGAACAGCTTAATGTCGACCCCGAACGACAGATTTGAGACACTTTTCATGGCAATTAATTTACTCTTAGAATTCTGAGATTACTGACAGTAAACCACTTTTTAGATATCTTAAACTTCCGTCTGTGGAACGCTATGCTCGTTCGGAATTCTTTTGAAAATACAAGGAATTTAGTTAGGATAACGAAGATTTAAGTTTCAGGTTAGGTTTATTCTGATTTGTTTACGCATTTGAAATTTCTCATTCAGCAAGTCTGTGAGAAATTAGAACAGAATAATCTGAGCAAACAATAACCAATTACATGGTGTTTGAACGTTAACGAAAATCCCTATCGTAGAAGAAAGGGAAATAATAAATATTGACCAGCAATGGTAACCACAAACATTCCGATTTTCAACAAGCAGATAATTTAGTACTCGCCGTAGTCTAGTAGGTAGTGTGATGGCTTATTAGACGTAAGGCCTCGGTTCGAACCCCAAATCAGACATCAAAACGAAAAAAATGAAAAAAATATTTATTCGGCGACTTCCTCTCAGCAGATTTCTGGCAAAAACTCTTGAGAGTAAATAAAATTGCCATGAAAAGTTTCTCAAAAAGCTATCGTTCGGAATCGGTTTTAAACTGTAGGTCCCGCCACTCATGTATAAAATTAACCCACACAAATTGAGTCATGTGAGAAGCTAGGCCGTAATCCTGACTGAAGGGTTATAATGGCCAATTATGTTATGTAGATAATTTAGCCACAGTGATCAGATATCAATTAGTATCCAGATCACTCCATATACAAAATATAACAGTGAAATAATGCACAGAGGCGGCATACAGAATTTTAACCCTATACAATATATGGATGGAATTGAATTTTAAATCAAATTTACAATTTATCAACATTTGGCCCACTGTTCCAAAATATTTGCTGCCATAGCCCTATTGATCTATTCTCCATTTAATTACAAACAATGGCTGGCTAGTGTGAAAACGATCACCATTCGACCACAGAGGAACAAGAAGCTAAAGTTTAAACAGCAAATTCTCATGTCAAATTGTATTTTGTTGTTCAGTGTTATTATTGTTGATGTTGTTGTTGTTTGTTTTAAAAAAATATTATTAATTAACTAACCCCAGTCTAGTGGCAAAAAAAAAAAAAAAAAGTAAGTGAAAAAAAAAATTAAATACAATATCATCACAACAAATTATAATGAAATTAATTTAATGAATTGACTGAAGATTTAAATCAAATGATCATCACATGCACTGTTGTACACTGTACACCATGCGATAATTATAAATGATTTCGATTTAAATTCAAATTTGATTCGAACATGCAACATTTTGTATTACAGAGACACACACGACAATTTGACGATGATCATTAAGTGATCACTGGCGATTAAGAAAAGTTTTATAAATATTTACTATGAAATTGTTTATTTACATATTTAGTTTGATTGTTTGTTTGTTTGTTGATTTGTTGTTGTTTTATTATTGTTTTCACATTGACAACGAATGATTATTGCCCCGGGAATTGATAGACTTCTTATGATTGTTTTCAGTTCATCTACGTTTATACATACGTTCCGTATCTCAGTATATGAGTTACATTGAGTTGTTTCAACGATTAAAGGTTTCTGATAAGATGGGAATTTATTTTTGTTGTTGTTTTTATTTTTATTTTTAATATGTACGTTTTTATATCATATTATGATGGTATCATAAAGTGAAGTGATTGAAAATTTTTTTATGACAATTTTTTTTTTACGAATTTAAACAATAAAACTTTGATTAATATGCGGATAAACCTAAACAGTGGGATTAACAAAATAAATTACGATTTAAAATTAATTAAAAATATTAAAATACAACTATAGGTTGGTTTCAAGTCTTCCAGACTGAATTGCTTCCCATTTCTAAGTGATCTAACCGGACAACAGCTACTATAAGCATTTCAGTCGTATACTGCTCTACAAACACTTCCTTGCTTTCTGCGAAGTGTGTACACTTCTACTCTTTTAAAAGAGGGACTGTTTTTTGGTATACTATTGGGCCTAGAACGGATCTTGAAACAGGAGGAGTTTTTAGACCCAGAATAAGGCCATGGGAAAACTTGCGGGTATCTTCTAAGCGGAAGTCTATGCCATTGAAAGATGTGCTCAATTAGACTTGAACAGATGGTACAAAGGGCAGTACATAGTAATACAATTTGACAGTCAGGTCGCCATATGAGCACTCGGCCCTTAAGAGGTAAAGTCGTTGGTAGTTTGGGACTGCCTGAAGACGCTAAATAAGTTAGGTAGACAAAATAAGGTTATCCTCTGGGAATTCTCGGCAATGAGCAATTAGACCTTTCGCATCGTATGCAATGGAAGTCTCGATAAAAGGGAAGATAAAGAGAGAAAAATACTTCCTCTCAAATCAATTAAGTTTAAGGGAAATTACAACAGCAGGATATCTGAGGCATGCATCAAACAATTCGGAAATAAGCTGAGGTTGATTATCGCTCTTTTAACAGTTGAACCTGTTTTAATGCATCCCAGAATTTTGCATGTTAAGTATTAGGCAGGGAATTGTCACTGTTCATGCCGAACAGCATCCTGAAATTTCACCCTTTAAAGTATGATGAGAGTATAATAGACCATATGGTCACAGTACTAAGGTTCGTGTTCACCACAATAAATAATGATCCTTAAAGGAACGAAAGAATTACAGAAAAATATACAGCAAAAGCGATCCTTAGACTTTTCGAAAGAGTAGGATTCAAAAATTTTTTGATCTATTACCACAAAATATGTTTTTCAAGTATTTTTTAATATTTTATATTAAATAACGAAAAATCAAATTAATATCAAAATCAAACATTGACATGCTTACCATACTACCGTTAAACGAATGTAGTTGTTTATTGGGTTTCTCTTGCTTAAATAATTTTTTTTAATACATTTTTAAACATACTTTACGGCTTTTAAAAAATTATTATGTATGTGCTATTAACCCTTTAACGTATCGTTTATTAAAACAATAATTTTTCAACCTACAATTTATTGTAAAATTCCGTACCAAAGCTGTAATTTATATGTGAATACGAATGAATGAGTGTATGTAATGTGACTCTAATTAAGAATTTAAACTAATGTATTGCACTTAATTTAAATAAATTTATTCAGCAATTGTTTTAAAACATCAGCGTATACCACACAAATATTTGTACAACAGTTTTATTATTAATTATAATGATCACAGAAATCATTTATTTTTCTGTCTTTCCAGAATAACAACTGCGGAATTCCTTTATAAACTAAATAACGATGCCATGCATTTATTAATAGCATTAAAAATAAATAATTTATTATTCGCAGCTTATGAAAATGTATCATTGATTATTTATTTTTAATATTTTTTTTTTTGGTTTATAATAATTATAAACACGGTTGTAGGTCACATGACAAAGTTTAATTTTGATTTTTGTTTATTTGAATAATTTTTTTTTTAAGTCAACCAAAAACGTGATATTAAGAATAACTTCAAGAGGAAGAGAAAAATGTGAAAAGAAACAATAACACCAGCATGTGATTCTAATGATTATTCATTCTTTTTTAATTTTAAATGTTAATTTAATTCCTTCTGTTCATAATTTAAATATTAAAAAAATTTCAGCAAATCATTAGAAGTGTACTTTCAATTTATTTATGAACAGTTCGTTCTGAATTTCTGTGTTAATGTCTCATTTAAAAATCATTAAGACATGGTTTTTTTGGCAATAACCTTTTAAGATGAACTTGAACTGGATGTTCAAGTAAATTAACAGATTTCAGAGAATATCTCATTACCAAAGAAGCCTTACACCGCCTTCAATATCACAATGACCTCAGCCTGGAAAATACTTTAGTAGCCATGTAACGTATACAAAAGCTTAAAGCCAGAACTCAATATATATATAATCCTCACACTACTGTTGACTCGCATTTTGAAGCCATTGGTCTATACGTTAAGTGTTCACTGAGAACCTCCGGATTATCAGACTTAAAGTCTCTAGTAGGAATAATGCCGAATTTGACTTTAATATTTCTCTACGAAGATAAAAAATCTGAATAAGTCAAGGCTGCCCCCAATCACCTTTTCCCAGCAATGTTGGAATTAACAGTATAATGGCGAAAATAACATAATGGCAAAAGGCTCTCTAAGAGATAATAAATACTGCTATCGCATAGCTTCAGTGATATATGGTCGAAACAGAGCAAATTGGAGGTTAAATCAGGGCGATATGGCATCAAGAAATATTTACAACTTCACACTGCAACAACTTACTTACTTAATTGGTCATTACAATTCTTTAGTCAGGATTACAACCTAGCTCCTTACACCACCTATGTTGTGTGTGTTAAGTTTAGCCAAAAGTGGCGGATCCTACAGTTTAATATCGACTCTAAACGCCAAATGTCAAAAACTTTTCATAGCAACTTTATTTATTTATTCCCAGAAGACTGCAATATTAGAAACGTCCGGTTGATTTGCTAACAAACGATCGCATTACACCCATTGTGCCTGACATATTTTGCAGCCTAATAAACAGAGCCAGCTCTAATTCAAATCTTGGCATGTCGTTGTTGTGACCTCAGGACAATCCAGATTTTTACCAACGGATGCCTTATGCCTATTGAAATCAAGGTTTGAAAATAAAAGTGGAATTGGAGGGCATGTTCTGAGCAAAATTCTGACCGACATAACCAGGCCGTCCAGCCTTGATGTCGGCTCTCGACACAGAATTCAAACCCTCAAAGAAGGCCCTCAACCTCCACTTGCTAAGGGCTGGGCAGTTACAGAGGAGGTGCTCGACAGTCTCGAACTCCTCCTCATCGCAACCTACCCTGCAATAGTCCAGCTAGGATCTGTTCCAGATCCCCGTGAGCGACCTAATCTGGCAGTGCCCCGTGATAAAACCGATAACTGACCTTAAACTGGCCTTATCCAAGCCCAGCAGCCAACCTGTACTCATATTGTCTATAGCAGGCCATAGACATCTAGAAACACAACAGTCCGATTCGTTCCCCTAAAGGCTCTACTCTTCCTTTCTGACCCATCCATTGATGAGGCCGTAGAGGTGGCAGATTGTGGGGTCAGGACCAACTACTAAATCGCTCTCAGAAAGCGAACCTAGCCTAGCGAGAGCATCTGCCGTCTCATTGCCCGGTATTCCGCTATGACCTATGAAAATTAATATCAATTGTTGAGCCCTCTGCTTCTCATAGGAGGAGATGGACGTATATTCCTATCCTATATTTCACAGGCCATGTGCAATCTCGTATTAGATTAGAAAACTTAATTTTTAAATGTTATTTTTCATAAGAAAGGGACGTTGAGAAAATGCAACCCAATAGCATTTATTTTTCGAAAAAATTTCAATTAAATTATTGTAACATTTATTTATTTTTTATTACTATTTATTATTTTATATGTATGTATATGGTGTGACTAATTGTGATTTTGTTATTGTTTTATTTCTTGTTTATTTCATTAATTCTTCTATTGATTTATTTCCATCCTCTTGATTTAATTATTTTATTAGACTGTAAAATAAGTCACAGCATCTGATGGGTGCTAATAATTGATTTTTTCTACTTTTTTTTTAACATATTCCTACTAATTTAATAAAAACTACTCGGAATATTGTACTGTAGAAGACAGAAAAGTATTAGACATCTGGTTATTAATTAGATTGTCTTATTGGGTCAATATGAGGTAATCTGAGAAATATTCAAAGAATTTAAAATGAAAAATGTTACACGTTTTTTTTACAATCACTTAAAAAACATACGGTTTAAATGAAATTCAAATCAATTATAGCTAAAGTATGAACAAGTGATTTTAATTATTTGCATTTGAAAAAAAAGAAGAAAATTGTTGACTTTGATCGTGTTAAAAATGTGATCACAAACGGGAGGAGTCCTGAAGGTTTATTGTCAGTTGCCCCATCGAAGCTGTCCTAGCTCAGGAACTAGTATATTTTGCCGTTAGTAGAGCAGTATAATCTACTCCATAGAATGCTTTATTTAACCACTTTGGACATAAAATAGAGGTTGATACTGAGGTCCAGAGAGTTAGATGAATTGTGGAAAGATCAATTTGAATGAACACGTATTACTTCTTGATTATTATAGATTTTGAAGAACCAAACGCTAGACGCGAAGAATGTTCTTTCAGTCTGCATAGACGAGTGCTACGTAGTTTTCTGAAAATGTATTGATTGATGGGTCGATCAAGCTATTTAACTACTTTGCAGCTTTCTAAACATAACGTACTGGAGATAAATATCTTTGTGGATAGTCTCAGCATTTTTAGAGAGACAGGGTACATTACAAACGAAAATCGGCTAAAACGATACTGAAATTTTGTAGACTTGAATGTAACAAACCGCGAAATCTCATAGACTATCTCACAACGATTATAATAAGGGGTGACTTTTTAAGAGCTATAGGAAAATTTTTCAAAAAAAAACACATGCATTTCAGAAAAATGCATGAAATCTTTATTTGAATCGATAGTACGGTCCATATAATTTAATGTTTGAAGATTATTTCATGCAAATGTTGACCGCGACTGCGCCTCAAATGGCCCATCCGCTTAGTCCAATTTTGGCATACTCTTTCCAACATTTCGGCCGGTATCTCACGAATAAATGCCTTAATGTTGTCTTCCAATGCGTCAATTGAAGTGGGCTTGTCTGTATAGACATGAGCTTTAACATAGCCCCACAAAAAATAGTCTAAAGGCCTTAAATCGCTCGATCTAGGCGGCCAATTGACCGGTCCCGAACGTGAAATAAAATGTTCACCGAACTCGCCTCCCAATAAGTCCATTGTTACGCGTGCTGTGTGGCATGTGGCACCGTCTTGTTGAAACCACATGTCATGCAAGTCAAGCTCTTGCATTTTAGGGAAAAAAATGTTGGATATCATCTCACGGTAGCGCTCACCATTCACAGTTACGTTACGATTCGCAGCATCTTTGAAGAATTACGGTCCAATGATGCCAAATTCAATGATTTGCTAGCGTTGTTCGTTTGTAAGACGATTCATGGTTAAATTATAGACCACACTGAAGATGTTTGACAGTGAAATAACAGTGCTGTTTATACAAGTGTTGCCAAAAAGATAATAGCTAAAAAATCACCCTTTATTTGATGGGAAAAATGTATTTGTTATGACATTCCAATCGAAATTCGCTTGCAGCTGCACTGACTAAGTTAAGGGATACAGATTGAAAGACAGAACCAAACACAAACCTGCGAATTTTGTCCGCTACTGTTTATTTGTGAAAAACGACTGACCCGTATGATTGCCATCCGATCGCTATTTAGTTTTTCGGAAAGCTGAATAAAGTTGATCAGGCATACTGTATTGCCATGATTCGTAAGTTATGGCATTATTATTAACCCCTTGTTCTCTATCTGTAATTACACCTTTTAATGTTTAATTATATGGCAATCCTCTCAATTGTTTTATTTTCTATATTTATTAGTTTCTCTGACATTCAGGTTAATTAAGATCAGAGTTTAAAATTTTAATGAGAAACAAATGCAATAATTTGCTTTCCTAATAAAAGATTTAATTTCGTTTTTAGTTAAATTGCGAAAGGGAAAGTATTCGTTAATGTTTTGTAACATTTTTATAATTTATCTGAACGCTTTATTAAAGATTCCCACCCATGTATTGTATATTGAAAGCAAATAAATTGCAATTAAATATTTTAATTTACAATGTGAAAAATATCGTATAATTAATTACAAAGCTTTAAAGATTTCAAAACTGGAATTTTACACAAAAAGAAATTTTAACTGAAATTAATCAACGGAGTGTACAGAATTTTAAAAATCCAAATAAATTTTCGAAATTTTTGGAAAGGAAAATAGCGTCCGCCTATCGGAACTTATGGATATTTGGGACAAATGCTGTATGTTTGGCTTTGAAGACTTGGGCTTGGAGATAAAGTACTGTTTACCGAAGAAATTGGACACAAAGCAGAGGATACATTGGTTAGGAAGGGATCTGTAATACCCTATGTCGGCCCCTTACCGTGCAGTATTACTAACTTTTGTTCTCATTATAATCAAAGAATGGAAAATTATAAAATTACTTGGAAAACTGAAACGTTCAACAAAGCTTACGGATACGTAATTAAAAAAAAATGCCAACCTTACTCACTTCATAGACATTAATCTTGAGTTTGGAAGTCGTTTCAATATTCACAAGCATAGCAGGCCATACCTAGAACTCCACACGGATTCTTTTATGATTGCGCATTGAGAGC
The DNA here is from genome assembly GCA_927399465.1 of Sarcophaga caerulescens. NCBI lineage: Eukaryota > Metazoa > Arthropoda > Insecta > Diptera > Sarcophagidae > Sarcophaga > Sarcophaga caerulescens. The sequence continues at coordinate 40,732,870 of OV656873.1, read as the reverse complement.
TTATCTATAGGGAGGATAGCAATCTCGAATTTATGAATATGAATGCCTTGGTGATGTAACATGTCGGAAATGAACACGCACATAGATGTTTGCAGGTTATGCCTGCAGGTCTCAGAAAATGGTGAACATATATTATTCGAAAGTGGAATTCTTAGTAGATTTAAATGAAATTGAATTTGAAATTAAAAAATTTCAAAATTTAATCTTTGCTACCAACAGTTCCATGAAGTGGCCGTTGTCTAGTAGGTAGAGTAAGACCACAGATCAAACCCCAGGTCAGGCATCTCCAACTAAACGGAATATGACAAAATATTTCTTCGGCGACTACCTCTCAGCAGATTTCTGGCAAAAACTCTAAGAGTAAATAAAATTGCCATGAAAAGTTTCTCAAAAGTCGTTCGTTTGGAGTCGACTTTAAACTGTAGGTCCCACCACTCCAGTATAAAAATTAACACACACAGCATAATTGGTGTGAGAAACTAGGTCGTAATACTGACTAAAGGGTTGTAATGAGCAATTATGTATGTATGTACCACCACTTCCATACCAATCAACAGGACAATAATTTTTTTTATAAAAAGTTAAAAAAAAACTTACACTTTCCGTGCGACTCTTTTCCTCCTCCGTTACAGGTTCTTGTTCTTGCATTTGATGTTTCAGCCTTAAGGCCTCTAAATCTTCAATGGCATTTAGACCCTGAGGCATGGATATTGAATTACGTCTTAAGCTTCGTGGCAAGGGCAATGGCGGTGTTTCAATGACTATTGATTCATCCGAAGCAGTATTCGGTGCATCATCAACGTCGCCACCATTAAGCTTTGAATTCGAATTATTATCCTGATGTATTTCTATGGTTAAATCAACATTGCGTCTACTGCTCAATGACACTTTACGACTGGGTGATTGGCTATTAGACTCCTGAGAATTATCGTCGGCAAAGGGTATTTGAGAATTATCGTCGTTGTGGATTTTAAGACTATCGACCGTAAGAGGTATATGCTGTTCTGATTCTTCTTCTTTAATGGGAATCATATTTGAATTTTATTTGTTTTTCAATACACTATTTACGTTTTTAGTTATCTTTTTTATTGATTTTCTTATTATTTCATATTCTTTTTTTTTTTAATTTTTTTGTTTTAATTTCACTCTTTTTTTTATTTCCTTTAAAGAAGAAATTTGCAATTTTAAAAATCTTTTTCTTTCGTTTTAAACGTTGCGTTTAACATTCTTTATTTTGTTAATCGACATGCGTTTAATACCGCTCAGTTAAACTGCTTAACTGCCGCATACTAACTTTGACAGGCCGCTATTCAGCCCACAGGCTACCAGCCCACAGGCTACCAGCTCTGGCAACAACTACAACAACAATTCTGACTGAAAATATCGTATACAAATATAACCGTTGTTTCTATAATTTGCAAACGTCGGCTTTTATTGTATGTATTACGATCATATCGCATCGCATCGCAGCGCTTCGCATCGTTTTGTTTGTATTGCTGCTGATCATTTATTTGCTTTTGTTTTTAATTTTTCATTTCTTTTATAATTTTTTTTTTTTGTTTAATAGCGACACTTTTAAACGATATTAACGATTACTTGCCGTTAATATTTGTTTTATAAAAACAACAACTATATCGGCAGCCATATCGATCGATAAACATGGGTCTGAAATTGTTTAAACAATAATTTAATTAAAATTGAAAAATAATTTATTCAACAATGATAATCTCTTTCGTTGCTGTTATTGTTGTTTTCTTTTCGCATTTTACGTACGCGCTTGGAATTAAAAATTTTAATTTAATTTAATTAAAAAGTACTCACCAAAAAAAGAGAGGACGTTAGAGGCGGGGAGATAGGAGAAGTGTATTACTAAGCATTTGAAGAAATTCAGTAGAATACATTTCGAGTAAAATAAAATTCCTAACCGATAGTGGTTATACAGTAAATATGATGAATATTTTTACATCTTTGCTAATGGGTTATCTTAAGTGGGCGTGGCACTTTCCATACAAATTTTTTGCTTTAGAAATTTGTTAACAATGTTAAAAGCATAATCAAAGATTTGGTTCGGATTAATTACGAGAGGTTTTTGCCAAACCTCTTTTACCGAAACAAATGTCCTGAGTTTCCTTAAGAAGTCATATTACGGTATTACGTGGACCATATCCACGATTGGCCGCAGTTCTTTTAGAATCATTGCGTAAACAGGCCACTGTCCAGTCGCCCAGTGATGCATCCTGAAATTATTTCCAGTGCTAACTTAGGTATCCTTATATTCACCGGAAAATTGACTGTTTCGCTAACATTTCTAATAAATAAATGCCCTCTAACTTAACCTAACCTCAATTCCACCTCCAGGTACTGTACTTGTCTCAATTGACAAGTACACGTCCTCTAACCTAACCTAAATGCCTTAAAAGAAATTTTAAATATATAAAAATTATCATTGTATTAAAAAATACAAAAAAAAAATGGACTCATAAAAATAAAATAATTTTAACATCTCGAAAAGTTAGTACTGAGACAGACCTCATAAATATATCTCAATACAATAATGGGCGATAATAAATAAATAACGACACATAAAAGTCAATAATTATTATTAAATAGTTAATAATTTATTTATTTTTAACGTATATACAATAAATATTTTCAAAATACTTGTCAAGATACAAATAAATATAGGCAGGTATATTATATTTAATTTTTTAATCATTTTAACTAAATTAATAAATTATTTCTTTAAATAAACAGCAGAGATTATTTAAATAGAAAACTTTTGTGAATTTGCAAAGTTAAACAGGCCTAAAAACTTCTTCTTTCCGCCTAGTATCTGAAAGTGTCTTTTAGTATTTGACCTATGACCTCAAAGCATTATACCATTAGTCACGATTATTGAAATTTAAACACTTTGCAATACCAAGCCGTAGTTTTATATTTTCCTTTAAAAATTTATCAAACTCTGTCCGGATATCTCAACGTTACCTTATCCTTACATTCATACATACATAATTGGTCATTACAACCCTTCAGTCAGGATTACGACCTAGCTTCTCACACCACTTATGTTGTGTGCGTTAATTTTATACATGAGTGGCGGGACCTACAGTTTAAAGTCGACTCCGAACGACAGATTTTTGAGAAGCTCTTCATGGCAATTTTATTTACTCTCAGAATTTTTGCCAGAAATCTGCTGAGAGGAAGTCGCCGAAGATATATTTTCATATTTTCGTTTTGATGTCTGACCTGGGGTTTGAACTCGGGCCTTACGTCTAATAAGCCAACACACTACCCAGTAGACTACGGCGACTTCCTCACATTAACAGATTTAAAAATGACGCTATGACCTTGACACTACGTCAGATTTGTTGCAGATTTCCTAACTCTAAAGTACTCCATATTATTTGGGCTGTTATAGTGAGAAAATAACTCAACATCTTCGTTAAAAGTAAATTAAAATTAACATTAAAGGTTATGATTAAGACCTTAGAGGACATAAAACGAGTGACGTTAGTGGGACTCATAAGGCTATAGGTATTCACCCAATCCTCAACACAGTCGCTCTTATTATGCCACATAAAAGGCTTAAAATGATGCACTCTTTGTTGCAACTGCCAGTGTCAATCTATTGGTTGAAGAGGACTTATAATACACGAACAGGATTTGTACCACACGAACATTGAAACCCAACAAAAGAACCTAAGCATTGAATCGAGATAATGAGTTAATATATATCGCAGTTATAATATTGGTCAGTAGTAAAGGGCTATCCATTTCGTGGTTTCAAAAGTATGGGACTGGAATTCGACATCTGTCAAACTAAGTTGTGAAACCAATTTTTTTCTTTTCCGTTGAAAGTCTGACATTGACGAAAATGGATCGCTTAACTATCACACAACGCATAAAAATTATCAAAACCTACTACAGAAATGGTGATTCTGCCACAGCCACGTATCGTGCTTTAAGAGAAGATTATGGTTTACATAATCGTTCAACTACGCAAGCAATTGTCGTATTTGGGGTTCTGAGAATCCTCAAGTAATTGAAGAGAGGCCATTACATCCAGCAAAGGTCACTGTTTGGTGCGCTCTGTGGTCCGAAGGTGTGATTGGACCTTACTTCTTCGAAAACGATGATGGAACGACTGTCACCGTCAATTTGGAGCGTTATGGTCATATGATAACCGACTTTTTTTTTGCCTGCTATTGAAGAATACGACTTGGAGAATATGTGGTTTCAACAAGACGGTGCCCCATGCCACACAACTCGAGCGAATATGGCTTTATTGCAAGAGACATTTCCTGGCCGCGTAATTTCTCGTCGTGGCGATATCAACTGGCCACCAAGATCATGCGATTTGACACCATTAGACTTTTTTGTGAGGCTACGCGAAAGACCATGTTTATGCAGATAAACCTTCAACTCTTGAGCACTTAAAAACCAACATTCGTCAAGTTATGGCTGACATACCGCCCAATATGTGTCAAAAAGTGGTCGAAATTACCTCAAAAGAATCAATGCTTGCAACACTTCGCGTGGAGGTCATTTAAATGATGTAGTGTTTCACACATAATGTCAACGTTCAAACTTTACAATAAAAAAGAAATATCATAAAAAAAATATTTTATATGTGTTTTATTTACGTTTACTTTTGAAACCACGAAATGGATAACGCGGTACTATGTACAGCGGAAACGCTGGCAATAAAGATAGCAGACTTAGTATGACTTTACAGAAGAACATTGAGATCATCTACAGGCGGTAAAATATTAACAGACATAAGAGAGATTGAGTAGTTGATTAATGTTAAGGACTGGATAGAATATTTCATCTTTTCTAAACTAGAAAAAAATTTCAGTTTATCTTCAATGTTTTCCTCAGTTAATAAAATGCTAGGCGGCCGTATAAAGTGATATACGTTGTCATTGTCATTTTAACAGCTTGCAGCTCTAATTTTCCAGGAAGTTCAAAAAGTTATTTAATGTTTTCGAACACATTTCCGTGCATCAAGAAGCGTCTTATCAAGCATTTTTTATTGTCATTAACATGTTCAATAGCACAGTATTCAGATACGTTTCGTTTTCTTTATTTACCATACTAATTAGTTGAAAACAACTGTTAATCCAAATACAAATTAGCCGCAATGCATATGCGTTTCAATAATACTATTGTATTGTTATAATTCTAGAGCGTAATCAAAAATATAAATAAAATTGACAAAATTGACAACGATAATGAATTAAACAAATACTTCAGACAACAAAATCAAAGCCATTTCATCCATCCATCCCGCTTCTCCCTATACTTTCAGCTTTTGTGTGGAGAGGGTATTTGCTTTAAAATCAAAATCAAATAAAAAAAATCATTTTGATAAAATAAAATGAAATAAAATATTTGATTTAAAAGTGGATTGTAAAAATAAATAAATAAATCGCTTCAACAACATATACAAGCATACGTACATACATACATATATAATGAAATTAAATTAAACTAAAAACAAATAAAAACAGAAAAAAAAATATTGATTTATTCATTTATGACACTTATTGTACGAGAAATTGTGATCGGAATTCACTTCGCCCTGCGATCGATGACAGTTTAAGTGTTTGACACTTGGAGTCATAAAATGCCAAAATGTCGTCAACAATCTTCATTTGATTGATCGATTTTCCCAGTCATTTTTTTTGTATTTCTTTCAATTGTAAAACGTTTTTTTTGAATTTGAAAAAATAAAAGTTTTGATGGATTATTTAATTATTTTATGGCGTTCGATGGTACTCGTAACACACTTGTTTATGTGATGTATTTTGTTGTTGCTTTTAATATAAACAAATACTCAGTTTTGTTTCAAAGTCTTAACCAAAAATGTTTGCAAATTTTATTTCTCTGCCAGCTTTTTTCTTCGACGTACATATGTAAGTCAAGGAAATGTCTTTGGGTGACTGACTGCCTTATAAATACTCAAACTTTATGGATTTTGAATACCAAATGAGATGTGTAAAGTAGGTTTGATATTTTTTGTTTTTAATAAATTTGCTGTATAAATTTAATTTTTGTAAACTCAAAGAAATATGTAATTAAAGAGTATTTTTTTCAGATTGAAGGCGATTTGTTTATCTTATAGATTCCTAAAGTAATTGGATCACGTTTTAAGGCATGAGGAAGATAAGATTATGTACAAAACAAGTAACAACTATAGACTAACGGTTTCGAGTTTGTTTCACACAGTATTGTTTGAGTTATTCATAGTTAAAGATGGGCGTCCGAAAATGTGAATCACGCGATATTCGTTTTCACGGTTTTCCGCTCAAAAAAGAACCTCAAAATCAATTGTCGAAAATATCAAAAAAATAATTTTGATGCACCTAAATAAAGTGTTAGTTCTTTATATCTCAGGTCCATCATCTGTTATCATATCAGCAAAGAGATATCCAAGCGGTTTCCGCAGAATAGGGATATGCGAACATAGCTCCCTAGGAGCCTTCAGCCTCTACCCTATCAAGTGCGTGACATCGTCACATTCTGCTAGAGGTGACCCTGCCCTTCAATAAGATACTACGGATCTAGACTGGGGAGTCAATAAACACCTCCCCTTCAGCCGGGTTGACTACGGCTGAACCCCCTTTTTGGCACGACCCTTTTTTGTTCTCCGGACCACACCCCCGCCCTCCTGTTTCTGATTGGAATGCCCTGATCTGGTGGCTGCAGCTTTCTGTCCCCATAAGGGCTGGTGCCAACCCTCGCTTGGCCTCCCTGCTTGCATAGATAACCACGGGACCACTTATGGGTAACTACACATTGCGGGCAAGGATAGAGGCTTTGAGTGGGGACCCAATTGCAATGAATTCGAACCCCAACCCCAAACACAAACCCTCGCAAACTCAAGTCGGTAAGCGAAAAGCATCCACTCAAGCCGGTGGACGGAACACCATCTCCAGGCAGGCACCAAACGCAATTCCATTAGTTCCTAATGATTTAACTGAGGAGGTAAAGTCTACAGTGCATTCCATCATTGATGCTGCACGTAATCAGGAAAATCAAAAGGAACCAGGGCCCTGGAATAAAGCTCATGGTCACAAAAAAGGCAAATCGTTTGGAAAATCCACAACTACAAATGAGTTGGGATTTGAAATTCATAAGGATGAAGTCAAGGTAAAGTAAATCGATAACAGAAGTTGTCAAATCGCAGAACATGTATTGCCTTAAGTGATTCCAACGACAAGATTTCATTATAAACGCGTCGAGTAGTTCAGGTCCTACTATTCATATTACTCAAGCGTACTTTTTAAATGCTGCTTAACTTCTAATGTATCTTATCATTTTGATATTTCCAAGTGGGTATCACGCTTCTTCAGTTGAACAATATTTGAAAATATTTTAATAATGGTGCACGAGTGTTTGCCATTTGCAAAAAAAAAACACTTGTTTTATAAATTAAATTTTTTTTTTTATTTTTTAATAATTTATTATTTTTTTTTTTGCAAAATTTCTTTGTTTTTATCATAAAAAATATTGAATTTCTTTATCATTTGATGGCAGTGCGATTATTTTTTGACTTGTCGTCAGCCGTCTTCCCCCGTATAACAAATGCGATATGATATGATTAACAGATCAAGTGATCAAATGATTGTTTAATATGTTTTTTTTTATTTTCGTTTTGTTGGTTTTGTTTTTGTTCAATTATTGACACTTGTTTGCAAATATTATTTTGTATTTCAAACATTATTTTTGTTTTTACTTTTTTTCATTTCAAAGATAACCTTTTTATTTTATCGAATTTCATAGAGACATTTTAGTTATTTTTGGCATCATAAATATTTACTGGGGCAAGAGTACATTTAATAAGATTAAAATATACTTGTTAAATGGTATTATAAAAATTGCTGTGATAATTAGGTAAAACAGTATAAGTCAACTTAAGAGAAAATTAATAAAATAATGCCAGATTGAGTGCACTATTTGCCTAAATTTTGTATGCATAACAACGCTTTAGTTAGATTTATGACCTAGCTGCTAACACCACCCCCGTATTGCGTTAATTTTATCTATGAGTGACAAAACTTACAGTTTAATACTTACTCCAGATGATAGATTCGAAATGGAAAATGTTTTTTCCACAAGAAGAAAGGCTTTTTTTTCAAACTAGAGAGCTTAGGATATGATGTCTTTCTGTGTCTATCAGCTTATTCTTCCCTAGCATGTAGTGTCCACCACGCCTAACATGTAGTCAAAACTCAGAAATCTGACTATATAGTATAATAATACAACTTTCCTCTCTTCCAAAATTCACCTGTTAATCTCGTTCGATGATGTCATCAAAATTATATCGAAATCCATCAACTTTGACTCGTTACTCCATTATTCTATCCTCACGTAGAGGTGGCGTGGTGTAGTGATCAAAATGTCGAGTAAAAAGTGTTTATCATGGAATTTCAATTCAAAAACTAAGACCTCTCATTATACAACATCAGAGAGGACAGCATTAGTAACCAACATCATAGGACGATCAAGTAGAACCAAGTCTTGAGAAATCTCAATCATAAAAATCATTCCAGACCGGAAACATATCTCCAGAGCGCATTGTTTCCAAGCAACGACAGAAGTGCCTACTACTTTGGGATCAATCTACTGCTTAAAAACTTGATTCCTGAATTGTTTAGTAAAGTGAGATTAATAAGGCGATTGAATCCTCGCAATTTTCGAAAATTCGAAAACCAGGTTGACAATTTTTTCGTCTTCTCCCAGATTCGAACTTGTATTGATCGAGTTTGTTGCAATGGTGTTGTCGAGCCGGAACGCTCCGGAACGTCGTTCCGGTACTTCCTATTTGGACAGGAACGCGTTCCGGAACTAAAGATGATTTCTGATAACGAGAATTGCCTGGCGACGGGTGAAAATTGGGGGAAATCTCCCTCCCCCCGTCGTCAAATTTGGGACATGAGACCTAAAAAAAAAACGCCGCCGCCAGGATTATCATGGAAAATCACCCCCGTCGTTAAATTTGGGACATGAGACCGCACAGAGCGGCCGGTTACCCAGGATCGGCCCTGTCTATATAATTATATATACGCGTTCCGGTAAAAAAAAATTAGCACAACACCACTGGTTTGTTGTCTAGTTTTTTAAATACTGCGCTACACTAACACAATGACATTAATCTAGTTATTCTGATCTTTTAAATAACGTCCAGTCTTTGACGTCTTTTTACATTGTAAGAATATGGCACAAACTTTGTATTCCCATACATCAAATCAAGTAATAATGTTGACCATTAATTTTTAATGAAGTGGCTGTACCCTTCCTCAATTAATGGACCTTGTTATAGATCCGTGTAGAATCCTATTCAAACAAGTAATATTAATTAACACGTTGATTGTCACGGCAATTTTCAGAAAACTGGCCAAAAAACGACAATTTGATTTTTTCACATTAGTGAGTACGAGATAACTCGTAGTTTGGCACCCTAGAAGGGAACGAAATCCACGAGCTATCTCGTAGTTGGCAGTCAACGTGTTAAGTTTTTAATTAAAGGCCTATAGAAATATTTCGATCTTTGGTTTTTAATTTCGTGGCAATATATACAGGTTACCGCTTACCTTCTCCTCACACTGCTTATTGATATTCTCGAATTCGTCGCCACCGTCAGGCACATGACTACGAAATCTTAAAGCTTCCAAATCGCGATCACTTAAACCGGTTGGCAATGATATTGAATTACGACGCAAAGTTCTGCCCACATTATGGACTTTAATAAGAAAACCAGGTAAAAGAACTGGTTTACTAGAAGGTTTTCGATCCAAACGTGAGTCACTCTGTTCACGATCGCTATCACTCAAATGTACGAGTATCGATAAGTCTACATTACGATTTAAATCAATACTGCCTTCAAAACTTGTTGTCTTCTCTTCATTAGTCGATTCCTCATCAGCATAGGGTATGCATGATAAATTTAAATCACTCTGTTCATTTATTAAAGGGGTTCGCGAAGAAAATTTCAGATTTCTAACGGATTCTGACATTTTTTTAGACGGACTATTTTTTCTTAATTTAATTTGTATGTGTAATATTTATTTGCAGCAGATGCGTACTCGTAGTCTAATAGTAATTGTAAACTTCAACTGACTAATAAATGATGGGGTTTTGTTTTTATGATCTATTGAAGCGTTTAGAAAAAAAAAGAGTTTTGTGTGTCATTTTAACTGGGAATGTATGTGAAATAATAATTTACACCTTCTCCAGCCATCATCACACTGCTAATTGCCACAAAAGGCAAAACTAATATCAATACGCTGTAGTTTTATAAGATTTAACGAAATGTAAACAATAATGCACTAATGAATCTTTAAGGAGGAACCATCCAAATTGAATGATTGGCAGAGTAATCCAAGGGGTGTGTGAATCTCAGAACTCTTCATCGATAGTTTAAAGTAGTTATTAGACATCCGATCTGTAACTAAATTCATTAATTTTACAGGCTGAATTTCAATTTGTTTCTGAGAGCGTTGTGCTTTAAATGCAAAGCCCTGATTTCTGATTTTGAAGGCTAATTAATTAGGACTTGTCAGTTGTCTCCAAGACATTGCTTCAAGACATATCACAACGGAACGATATGTGTGCTCAAGTGAGCTTTGATTTAATAAAGATGCCTTCTAACTGAACCATCCAAATTGAATGATTAGCAGAGTAATCCAAGGGATGTGTCAATCTCAGAGCTCTTCATCGATAGTTTAAAGAAGTTATTAGACATCCGATCTATAACTAAATTCATAAATTTTACAGGCTGAATTTCAATTTGTTTCTGAGAGCGTTGTGCTTTAAATGCAAAACCCTGATTTCTGATTTTGAAGGCTAATTAATTAGGACTTGTCAGTTGTCTGTAGGACATTGGATTGAGTGATATCACAATTGAACGATATGTGTGCTCAAGTGTGCTTTGATTTAACGGATCGGACTTCCTTCTAGGCGTCTCAATTTTCACGAGTAATCGCCAGATGGTTACACAAAAAGATAACAGACAAAGTCGATCTCTCAAATATACGACGCATCAAATAACCGTCGTCCTTCCGAACGACCAGACCGAATAAACGTTGCTGCCCGATATCATTGCGCTGAATAATGTCCATATCATTGAGGAGTTAATACAGCTATTAAATGGTTCGGCTGGGAAAACAGCACCAATTTGCAGTGGACCGCAGATTATATGCAGAACTTTTCTCTCGAATACATTCCCAAGTCGGCAGTATCGGTGTCTAATAGCTTCGTAGCATGCTCATTACAGAGAAGCATGGGAATGCCGATCGACTTACAGGTAAACTCGTTCGTTTTTCGATTTAAAAAAGGTAGGTTAGGTGTACTTGTCAGTTAAGACAAGTCGGAGGTCGAAATTGATCCATTGTACAACGTCCTTAGAGAGGGAAGGAAACAGAGGGAATAGAATGAAAGGAGGGCATGTAGGTAAGGGGGGTGGGGGGTAATGGGAAGCGGAGGAATCACACAGAAAGAAAACAGACACAAACAAAACCGGGGGGAGAGCGCGACTACACTTATGAAGGTAACGAATGTAAAAATCTATGAATCTTGAAATGGCTAATTGATTTGATTTCGTTCGAAGGAACGTTGATTAAATCAAAAGCATATTTGAGAACCAATAGGTCTGCTAAATATTTTTATTACAGTAATCCCTCGATTTACGTCGCAGTTGGTTCCAAAAAAAGGCGACGGAAATCGAATTTCATATTGCTCATACTACAAAGTAGTATGTTTTTAAGAAGGAACTAAAAAAGTTATATGAGTTTACAGTAATCCCTCGATTTACGTCGCAGTTGGTTCCAAAAAAAGTCGACGTAAATCGAATGACGAAGCAAATTGAAGTTAGAGGGAACAAAAAATTTGACAACGTAAATCGAAACAACGTTAATCGAGGCGACGTAAGTCGAGGGATTATTGTAATGCACTGCTGACTTAAACACCCTGTTTTTTTAAATATCATTTTACAATTTCAATATCAATTAACATGTTTTCTAAGCAACAATTATTTGTTTAAAGACTCGTACAAGAAATAATTGAATAAGCAAACGAAAAAATAACAGAAAAATAATTCGCAAATACAAATGAGAGTTAGCGTAGCTTTTGTTTAGAACAGAAAAAAGCATTAAAATTAAAGCTTAAGAAAAGTAGAAAAATTATTTATTTTTAATTTTTTTTTGTTTGTTCTTAATGTCAGCTGCACCTGATATAAAATTAAATTTGAATTACAAATTAATTATGCCGCCTACGTACACTACCCGTACAACACGATGGTATTTTTCAATTAAAAACAAAATTCCTTTAAGATTATTTGTAAAACAACAACAAGAAACAAAAATTAATTGTTTAATTTATTTATTTCTTAATTTATTTGTTTAAATAACGATAAAAGAAAATAATAAAACTTCTGAGCATGTTTCAAACCATTAAATAAATTTACATACAACCAACCAACCAACCAGCCACCATATGAAGGCGGGTTTGATTATTTTTTCTTTTTTTCTTTTTAAATCCACAATAAAAAGCAGAAACAATTATAAATAATTACCGATTTAATTAAAAATCAAAAAAAGAGTAAGTAAATATTTATTGTTGGTTTTTGTATTTTTATTTATATTGGGTGTAGAACTCAAAAATGCGGAGTTATTTTTATTTAACGATCAATTTTAGTCAACTTTAACTTTCCATTTTTCAACGCCACTTTTATTAGCGTTAAGTATTACACAGCAATTTCAATCGACTTCAAATCGTCTGTCATTCAATTTCTTTACTTTTAAATGAATTTTGTTGAGTGTTGAAATTGCTGCTTGAGTGGGTCACAATCATCATTATTTCTAAACTGCACAAAGCACCTCCTGCACATCACAAATTTAGGTACCATTTGAGGCATGTAATCGATATACAAAAAAAAATGTCATCTGTTATGAATCTCGCACTTTTAAATTTATAAATATGTGGGTCAATAATTTTTTGTATTAGGGTTTCAAGGATAGCAAAAGCTCGTTAATCGGATTTCGACCAGTCTTTGCAATTCCTCAGTGAGTATAAGTTAAAAATTAAACGTTTCTTATCCAAATACTTGTATTCCATTGGCTCTATTCACACGAGAACAATTTTTAGTCGCACAACTTTTGTTCTTTTCAAATCACACGGGATGAATATTAGTTTGACATGAAATTTGTTTGAAGATTATTTTATGCAAATGTTGACCGCGACTGCGCCTCAAATGGTTCATCCGCTTAGTCCAATTTTGGCGTACTCTTTCCAACATTTCGGCCGGTATCTCACGAATAAATGCTTCAATGTTGTCTTCCAATGCGTCAATTGAAGCGGGCATGTCTGTATAGACATGAGCTTTAACATAGCCGCACAAAAAATAGTCTAAAGGTGTTAAATCGCACGATCTAGGCGGCCAATTAACCGGTCCCGAACATGAAATAAAATGTTCACCGAACTCGCCTCTCAATAAGTCCATTGTTACGCGTGCTGTGTGGCATGTGGCACCGTCTTGTTGAAACCACATGTCATGCAAGTCAATCTCTTGCATTTTGGGCAAAAAAAGTTGGATATCATCTCACGGTAGCGCTCACCATTCACATTTACGTTACGATTCGCAGCATCTTTGAAGAAGTACGGTCCAATGATGCCAAATTCAATGATTTGCAAGCGTTGTTCGTTTGTAAGACGATTCATGGTTAAATTATAGACCAAACTGAAGATGTTTGACAGTGAAACAAAACACGAAACGTGCGTGTGCTGTTTAAACAAGTGTTGCCAAAAAGATAATAGCTAAAAAATCACCCTTTATTTGATGGGAAAAATTTATTTGTTATGACATTCCAATCGAAATTCGCTTGCAGCTGCACTGACTAAGTTAAGGGATACCGATTGAAAGACAGAACCAAACACAAACCTGCGATGATTGTCCGCTACTGTTTATTTGTGAAAAACGACTGACCCGTATGATTGCCATCCGATCGCTATTTAGTTTTTCGGAAAGCTGAATAAAGTTGATCAGGCATACTGTATTGTCATGATTCGTAAGTTATGGCATTATTATTAACCCCTTGTTTTCTATCTGTAATTATACCTTTCATGTTTAATTATACGGCAATGTTCTCAATTGTTTTATTTTCTATATTTATTAGTTTCTCTGACATTCAGGTTAATTAAGATCAGAGTTTAGAATTTTAATGAGAAATAAATGCAATAATTTGCTTTCCTAATAAAAGATTTAATTTCTTTTTTAGTTTAATTGCGAAAGGGAAAGTATTCGTTAATGTTTTGTAACATTTTTATAATATAACATTTTTATAATATATATTGTAACATTTTTATATTATATAAAAATGTGGCACCGTCTTGTTGAAACCACATGTCATGCAAGTCAAACTCTTGCATTTTGGGCAAAAAAAAGTTAGATATCATCTCACGGTAGCGCTCACCATTCACAGTTACGTTACGATTCGCAGCATATTTGAAGAAGTACAGTCTAATGATGCCAAATTCAATGATTTGCAAGCGTTGTTCGTTTGTAAGACGATTCATGGTTAAATTATAAACCAAACTGAAGCTGTTTGACAGTGAAACAAAACGCGAAACGTGCGTGAGCTGTTTCGTTGCCAAAAAGATAATAGCTAAAAAATCACCCTTTATTAGTTTTGTGCCGGTAATCCGGGGTTGTAGCTGGTGGAAGCTTTACATCACCGAAAAACCATTCCCTCTTGCCGATAAACTATCATTTTACGCTAGCACAATTGTTCTCGTGTGAATAGAGCCATTCAAAGAACCACACTCATATTCAAAAAACTCTGTTTAACCCTGGACGGTTACTCTTCATTTTTGTACATTAAGGTTACTCTTCGTTGAATCGACGAACAATTTAATCCTTAATGGTTACTGTTCGTTGAATCGATGAAGATCATTTACTCTTTATCATATAACTCTTTTATGTTTGGGTAAATTTCGCTCTTTTTGTCAACAACGTTAGCTGATAACAAAAGCGTAGAGTGAGTAAGCATAAGTACGCTGGTCACCAATTTTTAATCCAGGTTGGTCATTTTTGTACAATTTAAAAAAAAAAATTTTTTACTTCTACTCGCTGCAAGCTTTCGCTAACAACTAACGTTGTTGATATAAAGAGCGAAATTTGGTCAAACATAAAAGAGTTGTATGATAAAAATGAGCTTCGCCGATTCGACGAACAGTAACCATTAAGGGTTAAGAAAGCTTAACATTCTCCCGTCCACTCATCCGTTACCTCTCTAGGTAATTTCTTTCATATCCTGTTGCCTACGATTTCCCATAAAAAAATGAATATTTTTAAACAGTTTTCTTTAAATTTATCATTTTTAATTTCATTTCACTTTATTTTATTTTATTTTAAAATTCTGTTTTTCTTTTGTCCCTTTATAATGGTTTTAATGCATTAATTAACACAATCATTCTTCTTTATTTAATTATAATTAATTATTTATGTATATTGAATTAATTTGTTTTTTTTAATATTTTGTTTTTATTTTTTACTTTTTTTTTTAATTACTAACAGTGAATGTTTCATCAGAATGATTGGGAGAGAGAGAGAACGACTGCTGTTAAATGTATAGAATTTTAATTGTTTCAATTAAATGTTTTATTATTTTAATTACAGGCATAATTATGGAATAATAATTGTAATGATAATAATAATTCGAATAATAATAATAAGAGTGTATAAATGTTTTAATTTTTATAATTTCATTTAATGTTTGTATGTATATATGTAAATCACATTTTTCTTTTTGTTTTTTTTTAATAAAAAAAGTAATGAAAATAAAATATATATTATACAATAATAAAAAAATAATAAAATAAATTCTTAAATAAAAATATATTTATTAGCATATATGGATCTTTCTAATTGATTTCTTAATACATTTACGACTTTTGAAATTAATTAAAAAAAAATTTATTTTTAATTGCTTTAACAGTAGTTTGTTTGTTTCTCCAATTTTTTTTATTATGTTATGTTTTTATAGTTCTTTTTTATATTTTTGCTTTATATATTATTTTTAACATTTATTTAAAATTTTCTGATTGATTACGATTTTTTTAAATTCTTAATTTAGAAAAGTTTATATTTAATTTTTTATGATTTAATTATGTGGAAATGTGTTGTTCTATTCTTTATTTATTTTTAATTTAAAACTTTGTTTTATATTTTTTTTTTTTTTTTTTTTTTTTTTAAGTAAAAATTAAATTTTTAATGGCCTCTAATGTTTTTTTTTGTAAATATAAAGAAAGTTTTAAAAATATATTTAATTAATAATCTTTCAAATTGTTAAATGAAAAAAAAGCTTGTCACTAGCATTGTTTACATAAGAAATAAATTAATTTTTTTTTAATTTGTAATTTTTAAAGCATGTTTAAGGCGAATTTGTAAGCATTTGTGTAATTTTGATGATCTTTAGGACTCAGTAAAGAAATAATAATTTTAAGCTTTTACTTATGCTTTCATTTAAAACTGAAACGTGACAAAATCTTTCAAGAAATAAAGCCGTTTTAGGACAGTAACACTCTTTAAGCAGTAAGTGAAAGTGTTGCCATAAGTCACCTATTCGATATCATTATCAAATTAAAATTTCACGATGTCTTAAGCAGTAAAATTTGTTTAAAGAAATTTAACTCCGGAAATCAAAACAATACATCATTTACAGGCTAAGTAACTTAGAGCATAAGGTCTACTAGACTACCAGTATAAGCAGTTTATATAATGGCTTTCCATTAATGATTTAATAGAATCTCGAATACATTCCCTCTGAATATCTTGGGGTATATTTAAGAATCTCCCTTTAAGAGCTTTAAATGAGATTTAACACCCAGTTAGTTAGTTTTATCTTTAAACCAAAAACTATTCCTGATCTCAAGATCTCGTTACAAAACATCTCTCCTCTTTAAGTAGCCGATTTTTTGAATATTTTGTTTCATCTTTAATATTTATATGATGGCAAATAGATGGCTTTTGAGACTTTTAAATTCTTACGAGATTTGCTTAGTAAAATTAATGGCCTAAGAATTATTCTGAATGAAATTAGAAATGCTGAAAGCAATTGATAAAAATTAGATTAACTGCTTACAATAAAAGGCGTTACCACAAATTACCCTCGGGAATAAATTAATTTATTAGTTAAACCTGTATTTTTCTCGTTATATTATACAACTTACTCTGTGCCAAAAAATTCTTAATAGAAAATATCTAGAAATTATTTTAAAAATTTAGAAATTTTATTTCAAAAAAAAAAGTTTCGTCGGCTGTTAAGCACAAAATTATTTTCAAATAATATTTCTTTTCAAAGCATTTCAAAGCAGGAATATATTGCCCGGAAACAAGTAATTAAATTTTAAAACTGTTTTATAAAAACGTTTTCGATTATTTTGATTGCATGCCGGATTTCAAATTTATCAAGAGCATAATTTTTCAAATTAAAATTTTAATCGTATAGGAAAATAAGTTAAAAACATATTTTTCAAGCAGATTTTTATTCGAATATCAAAAACTTCTCATGTATTTTAAAATCGAACAGGAAAAACGGGTTTAAGAGAAAATTTTTATTTTTACTGTTTGATGAATTGAAATATTCGAAAATATGTGATTTAATATATGCGTAATGCTTTTTCATTTAATTGAAAGTTCTTAAAATATTATTCATGACTGTGATGCTTTTAGTTTTCAAATAAATTCCAATAGTTTATCCATCCATTAATTCATCAAATCTAAAAAGATTTTCAAAAAAATGAAAACTCGATTAATTAGATTCGAAATTTATTAATTTGAAATATTATAAATTGACTGCTATTCCTCTATATTTCCCTGTCTCTCCTTGCTTTCTAACTTTCATTCTACTCTTATTTTCTTAATAAAATGGCCTAAGAAAAGTGCAAAATTTGAGTTTTTAATTATTAAAGGGTGCCAGTATTTTATGTTTTTTTTTTTATAATTATTATGTGGTAGAGTTTCAGTTTCTATGATTTCATTTATAAATAAATAATTTTAATTTTTTTTTTTTATCAATTTTTGTTTGTTCTTTTTTACTTTTAAATAGTAAATGTTAACAGTAGTTTTTAGAAATTGATTTTAAACAGTTAAATTGTTTTTTAATTGCTTTTTAATCGTTTTTGTTTTTCTTTTTTTTTATTGTATATTTAAATCTGATTTAACTTTAGTGTAGATGCGTTTAATTTCTATAATTCATAATTCGTTTAATGATTTTTAACATTTAAATTTTATTTTTCTTTTTCTAATTTTATTTTACATATTTCATGTAAAATGCTGTAATCTTTTGTTTTACTAAATTATAAGTATATTTTATTTCTTTTTTTATTTAAATTAAGACTTGATTTATGCCTTAATTTAATAAATGTATATATAATAGTATATATATATGTATGTACGTAATAATAAATATTCATATTTTTTTTTACATTAAAATAATTATAATAATAAATGATGCTTCGTATTTTAAAGTTTATAATTGAAAGAGATACGTATAGAAAGAACTATGATATAAAAATAAAACTAAGTACTCTAAATAATAAAATAATATACAAAAAACAATATTGTTTTTGATAAATGAAAACTATATTTATAAAAAAATAATAATTACATAGGAATAATACAATATAAAAACGAATTTTGGAATGAGTTGTAAATATCGAATTGAGGCAATTAAAAAAAAATTATTTTATTTTATTTACAGTATATTTATAGATTTCCCTTTAATTTTTTGGGGCTAAAAATTTATATTCGAATTATTGTTTTATTTAGATTTTTTAATCAACATCTTAAAACAAAAATGTATTCTCCTTATTGTGTACTTCGAATCGATGTAAGAAATGAATTTTTGTTATTTGCTGGCGATTTTTTTCTATTTCATTGATTCATCAAGGCATTCTATTCCATGCGTAAACTTTTCCTCATTTGTAAAAAATGTCTCCCTTCTTTTCTATTCGCTGTCAAAAGGGTTCCCAATAAGATCGGTAAAGGGACGCCACTTGACAGTAATGCGCTAGAATTTGGAATCTAGTAACATCTAGAGCAACAGAGATTACCTGTGGTATACGTATTAGTGCCTTAGTTTTTTAACTGCATACTAAACATAGTGATAAACAAGGAAACGTTTTGAAATCCACTCATTCCCAAGGGTCTGCAAGGTAAATTACAGGATCTTCGACCCACACCCTTTATCACTTTTAAAGAACATAGGACAAAAAGAACAAAAACCTCTTAACCATCTTCCTATTATCTATTTTGCTTTATTTCAATTTTAAGTCATTGGTTTAGTAATGGGTCTAATCTAGCAGATCTTATTGATAGCATATCCATTTTCCCTTGCCAAGGTCCTCCGTGAACATGTGTTAGACGCATTGGCACGGTAACTTTTTACTGATTCGAGTCCCACTCAATTGGTAACCTAATTCAAGAGTTTATGACTTTTCGCCAAGAAACTATTTTTTTTTTCATTTTGTCCTTAAATTATGCTATCAATGTTAAATGCTAATGAGATTATGCCACATACTGACAGATATGCTGTGACAGAAGATACAAAAAGTCATGAACTGATTAGCCCATCTAGTAGTATGATGTTACCTATACTATGAAACATTGCACATTTAATGTAATACGCAGAATAAACTCTATTCTCTGCTTAAATCTAGCATTAGCTAACGGACAAAACGATGGATCACATCGTATGGAATCCGCAAGGCCGTCAACCATACATAAAGACCACAAATCAACAACGTCCCTGAAGTCATGAATAGTAATTTAGGTGAAATGATATTTCTTAATTAAGATAAATGTCATTGGAACGCGTAGTTGAGGCTTTATGGAAACATATGATACATCCTTGGATATGCATACATAATACAGCCGATTGCCGTTACCTATTTTATAGAGCTCTTTGAATGTAAATTAAATTAAACGAACATTTTATTGCATATGGGTTGAAATAAACCAAGAGATTTTAAGCAATTATATGGACAGAGAGGGAAGGTATTACTAGTATTTAGTAATATATTTGTAAAAGATAAGATCTTTCGAATTTTATAAGATTACAACAGCCTTAAATAAAAATTTTATTTCCAAGATTTTCTCTGTAGCATGGAATGGTTATCAAAATGTGTTCTTCAAATATAATAGTTTCAAAAGAATCTGAAGAAATTAAACAAGTAAAATAATGATGAAATATATGAAATGTATTTGCACTACAATAATTCTTCAATATTTAAAAAAGAAAAACATTTTGACTCGGGTCCTTACTTCTTCACTTCTAACAATAATTGAAATCTTCACAGTTAATATAGCAAAAATAAAAAAATTATACAAAAATATAAGATATACATATGTATAAACGATTGTTATATAAATATATACTTTATAGTTGTAAATATAAGATCGCATAATAATTATAAGTTTACATATACAGCATAATATATGTACGAATGTATGTATAAAATTAAATAAAGAAAAAAATTTGTTTCGTAGTGGCAAAAACAAAAAAAAAATGAATTGTAATACGATATAAAAAAAATAAAGGAAAAACAAAAACTTCTTTCTTAGATCTGAGATAATTTACAAAATGATAAAGAAATTGTTGTTGTTTTTCTTGTTTTGCTTTGTTTTGTTTGTTTGTTTTTCGTTTGGTTTTGCAAACTTTTGTTCTCTTAAACTTAATCTTAAATGAGGATGTTTTAAGGGGGTCTCTTAAGGATTGGTAGGTTGGTTAACCTAACATTACAAACTAAATTAAAATCTAATAACGTTGTTGCTGTTGTTGTAATTGTTAATCGCCAGCATCTTCCCATTTACGTTCTTCCATAATGCGATCAAAACAATCGGAAAGAAAAGCGTGCTTTAAAAAGAGAAAGAAAAAAAGAAAAACATTGTTTTGGTGAGCAAACTTAAACAGAAAAAGCCATAAACTTACATAGGGTGTATAAACCTTAACCCATCGAGCTGGTTTGTCTGGTCGATTGTATTGGAAACAGAATGACATGGATTCTTCATCGCTCTCCCAGCGTGTTATGCTATCCCAAGTCAGTTCCACCATTTGGGCTTCCAAAGAGCCGTCTTCACGACATGCATGTAAACGGAAACTTTTCATGCCTAACAATTTAAGAAACAATAAAATTTATTAAATTTTCTTTGGCATATAATATATAATGTTTACAGTTTTCAACGTACCAACTGCCGGCACTACATGACCCTCTTTGCGACTATCACAGGCGCAGTGGGGAAATACCACATCACCGTAACCGGGCAAAGTGCGTGCCAAAGCCAAATATTCTGAAGCTTTTTTAGCATCTTGCAGAGCTTTCAGTTCATAGAGACGTCCTTCTGCACGTATATTACCGCGATTAACTTCGTCTACAGCCTGATAGAATATAAATTTAGCTGCCTGCTCACCCTGAGGCAAAGTGAGTTCACGCGATACCGAAAACAGCCATCGTCTAACACACAGACATGTACTCGAGGCTGTACTATAGTTTTGCACATACAACTGATGGGGTATTTCGTGTGGCTGTAGTTTTCTTTCGAAATTATATTCAACAATTTCAAAAAGATAGAAATACTGCTGCGTATAGGAAGTGAAATTGGCGCGCTGCACTAAAATCTCCCATACAACTTGAGCATTAGCGGATTTTTTCACCGACACTGTGGTCACTTCATGGTCGGGTAACATCACTTTAATATCAACAGGCGAGGCAGAAATATCATCTTCGGAATCGGTTAGGAAATCTTGAACTGCATCACTTTCGGCTATAACACGCACGGCACAGACTTTCTCCAAGTACTGTTCGAGACCGCGACGTCGTGTATCCAACTGTTGTTCGCTCAATTGGAAGGGCCATTTGCCGGGTAATTTGGGAAAATTAAAACCGGTGAATTCTTTGCGAAGAATGGAGTGTAAATTGGCAAATTCACGATAGCGTCGCGAGCACAGCTGGCGTCCGGCCATGTGAATATTAAATACAATATAACGTTCACCATTACGATTGATAATGCTGTAGTCAGGAATACTAAAATGGAGCATGGCACAAGAGAATCAAAGAAAACAATAAATTATTTAATAAATGACATTAAAAAAGAGATTAAAGATTCAATAAAAACACAAAAAAAAACAAACAACATACCTTATTGGCAATGATCGTTTATCAGAATAATCAATATACGAGTAACCACTTTGATCTTCTTGAGGTTCAAGTCGTTCTGCTTCCTGGAATGATAGAAGAAAATTAAATGAAGATAAGAGCTGTAGTTAATTTATTTCAAGAAAATAACTTTCAAACACTTCTTTAATAAATATAACCGAGAGTATGATTTGTCCAAAATAATTGCAAAATAAAAATAAAAACTTTTTCCAAAATTCTAAAACAGTTCAAAGGAAACTCCCAGGTTTTTCCATTTATTTTGAACTCTTTTGATTAAGAAACTATCAGCTATAGACTAAATGCTCTTTTGAACCCAATAATCTCTCACTCAATCCTATCGCCCTGACAGACTTCTTGTATGTGATAATACCGCACAGGTATCAAATATGTATTCTGATGATTCGTTCTCCACATTACAAAATCGACATATTGAAGCGCTTCCTATTCTGAGTAATTACCGATCAGAAGTCTGGTTACTATCCTCAGACTACTTATGGATAGTCTGATGTATGATTCAAACCTGTTTTCAATGTATTTACCTAAACTAGCAAAAGTTAAGATTGTATGAAACGCGTTTGGCTTGATAAGAGTCTCTGCCTCTCACAATCTTTCCTTTCGTCCAATATAACCTTTCGAACTAAGCTTCCTATGCCATAGAAAGGTTCTTGAATAGCGGCATCAAAACACTAACCTCTAGCAAATCATTTTCTTCAGCGGAAAGTAAGACATGAAAAGTAAGGCATTCTATGAACTAAAGTGCACAATAGAAACCCGATTTCACAAAGAACGATAAGGCAATATGTGGTCTTATCAACACCTCACACACTATGGGATCCAGGTCAGTTTTAGTATTATGGAAAGGATCATCGTAATGTTATCGATTCATTTGCGTAATATTTCCTTCCAATTATCTTAATTTTGACATTCTGCTGCTAACTAATCTTCAATGGGGGAACTTAATAGATATGATTCTGGGTTAGTTGCACAGCAGTTGCAGGTCTAACCTGCACCTTTTGTACGCGCTCTAAACTGTTGTCCTGTTTAGCTCCTTCCTTTATGGTAACAACACACTTGACATCAAAATATTGAGAATAGAATGGCCTAACACGGTATCAGTACCATTAAAGAAAAACTCAAACACAGCTGAGCCATGTACTTGATCCTGCTTTTCTCTTTTCTAACGTCACGAAAAGTGATCAATTTTTCCGTCAATTAACTAAATATTACCGTTTAAAAGCGTCAATTAATTAAATATTATATCTTTTGTTCTTATTATTAAAAGAGCATCCGTCCTCTATCACATTCGCACTCAGTTTCTTTTAAACATTTTATGAAAAATTGATTAACTTTGTGTTACATTTTGCAACAAGAACAACAATACATAGTAATATTATAATAATACCATTGTACTCATTTTGTAACGGGTAACCCATTTGGTGGTTTCAAAACCACCGATATGGCAGTTAAAGTGTAAGTATTTCCGGAAAGGTTTTCTATTTACGAATATGAATCATTTGACAAGAAAATAATTTTTGAAATCGATAAATGGATAACACTGTACACTGTACATGCGTATGTTGAGGGGCTTGCATACTTACTTGCTGTGTTACGGATATAACGGTTAATGTCAAACAATCACCGCCAGATTTAATGAGATCGACAACTTGTTTGTGTGTGGCACCTTCGACACTAATACCATTTCTGTAAAGAGAGAGAGGAATAGAAAAAAGCGGTTAACAAAAGCGTAAAAATTAATTATTATTGAGAATATTTATTAATTTTTGTTATACTTATAGATGCAAGCACATACATACATATGTACATTCTATTGTATATTGTTTGATACACAGTTACATACATATGTATGCATGCATGTAGAAAATATGCTAATGAACGAGGAGAATGAATGAGATGAATGTAAACAGTCTTTAAAAATTCTTTGTAAAAAAAAACAAAGTCACTCAAGTATGTGACTGCTGCGTGTTTGATTTGGATCTATTTTTTTATTGCTATTGTTGTTGTTCTAATTTTTATTGTATTTTACTTTACTTTTATCCTTTTCTTGAGTGTAGTGGAATGCACTTGAAATAAACATTCACACACATACATACATTTAAATGTAGTGGTGCTTGCATACAAATATTTGCATGTACTGTTGAAAAAGTGTTGCCATTAAGTGGAAAAATATTTAATAAAACTATTAAACACAGACAAAATAAAAGAATTATTTATTTATTTTTTAATTAGAGTTCAAATTACAAATTATATTATAATTATTACGAGTGAAGTAACATAGATCTTATGCTCGGTGTAAGGTAAAAGACCAGAGTCTTCTCTATAAAGCAATTTTGGAAAACTGGCTTTTGTGTTTAAACATTTAAAACGCAAGAAGATTGTTGCAAATTACATCACTTTTAGAATTCAATCAGTTACAAATACAATGCAAAGTAATCAATTTCCCAGCACCAAAAGTGAGATTTTTAAAGTAAAATAAAATTTACGTTGTATTATTTAATTGAAAAAATTTCCACTCTAATAAATGTTATTTCCAAAATTAAAAAACCTTTGTAAATCCTTAAATTATGGCCATCATTTGAATAATTTTGTCTCCCACTGTATGTGCAAGTAAATTAATTTTAGTTTTTTTAAAAAATTATTTCATAAATTGAACAGAAGGGCAACACTGAAAATTATTCCTTTTAAAGGAAAGAACTAAATAACGAAGAAGTTTACACTTCACACATTCAAGCAAACATACACAGTTAATTACACAAGGAAGCAATTTGTTGTAGCATTAGAAATCACTAGAGAGAGTGCAATTAAAGTTCAACTACGTGCGTATGTATGTATGTGTGAATAAAACCACCAAACAAGTACAAATTGTAAAACTCTCTCACCAACAGCAAATCAATGTTCTTTGTAAGTATATAAAAGACAGAGAGGGGGAGAGAGAGGCATAAGAGAGAATTTGCAGTGAATCAAAAATACTTCTTAAAGGATTTCTTTGTTTGCTCTTGTTGACTGGTTGGTTGGTTGGCAGCATTGGTTGAAATTATTTTGTAGCTGACATCAGAAATTTAAAAGAATAAATTCTTAAATAAAAAATTTAATACGAGGTGTAGCAAGAAGAAAGAAAGAAAGAGGAACAATAGATGGCTTTAGTAATTGAATAGCACTACGTTATGTTAGAAAAATACTAATAAACTTCTGTGACAGTTTCATGATAGCTTGATTGAGCATTGTTTTATTTTTTCTTCGATAATGTCAAAACTATCAGCTAGAGGACTAAATCAAGTTTGGCAGGCTTGTCGAAAACATTAAGGAAGTAAAAGAAATCAGTCCAAGAAAATACAAAAAGTCATTTGGAACCACTTGTTTAAGATATAGTAAGTTCGATGTTAATACTACCAATGGATTAACACAAAATTGGAACATGAAAAGTTTTTCCATCTTCGGATCACTGTTGAATTGTTAAAAACAGGAATCGTCCTGCCACACAGAAATGTTTTTCAAAATAATAAAATGAATTTTAGAAAATGGATTTGGTTTTCTAATTCTATTCAAGAATAATAGATATCAAGAAGATGCAGGAAATGTTTTTTGGAAAAAATAATTCCCTTCTTTACATTCTGTTTTATGCCTTTAAAAAGCTCTTCTCCATACATTGTATTTGAAGAAAAAGATAGAGTGGTGAGAGAAAGAGATGCAAAAACCTACATATGTATGTGTGATTGTATAACTGTGTGCATTGAAAGACAAACAAAAAACAAAAAATTTTAGAAAATAAAAATTGAAAAAACCTTAGTTGCATAAACTGACGAAAAAAAAGTTAGAAAAAAGTGGATGCACTTGTCTGTCAGAGGCCAATTTAAAAGTCAAAGGATTCTAACTTTTATTTGAAAAAAAAAAAAAATAAAAAAAAGACAGAAAATGAAAAAGGAAAAATTGAGTAAGCCATATAGAAAAGTTTAAAGCAATGGATAGTGGTGACAAATGCATCTTTTTTATTTTTTTTTTTTTTTGATAAAACACGAATACTGAACTTGCTAAAAAACAGTCAAAGACTTTTTTTTTTTTTTCGATAGTTTTTATTGTATCTTCATTTTTATGAACTAACAATAAGTGTTCAAATCTTAAGTTAAGTTAATATATATTGATGTCCAGCCAGTGCCAGACAAAAATTCTAATTTTCAAATGTTAATAAATGATTTGTGAAGAAATCATCTGAGTTCGATGGTGTCCCTCCTTCTCAAGCGGGTATGTCCACGATGTTGAAGGATGTTTCGAGCGAGAGGATTTGGATGTATTTCCAGCTTCTTTAAATATTTCGTCACATATTTTGAGATTTCGCTTTTGACCAGTGGGACGTCAAGGTCTTTATGAATATTGCTGTTTTTAATATACCAAGGAGCGGCAGTTATCATTCGTAGGATTTTATTTTGACGACGTTGTATTTTTTCAATATTAGAAGCAGAAGCCGTGCCCCATAACTGGATACCATAACTCCATATTGGCTTCAATATAGATTTGTAGAGCAAGAGTTTACAATCGAGGCTAAGAACGGAATTTCTACCGATAAGCCAATTGATTTGGACTGCTTTCAGTTTCATTTGGGTCAATTTTGCATCGATGTGATATTTCCATGTGAGACGTCTATCCAAGTGAATACCGAGATATTTAACATGAGTATGTTGCGGCACCCTCTGGTTGTTAATACTGATGGGCGGACATGTTTCTTTCCGTAGGGTAAAGGTGATGTGGACACATTTTTGTTCATTGATTTTAATTCCCCACTGATTAGCCCATTTCTCCACCTGGGTAGCATGGTGCTGTAATTGACTTGAGTCATCTTTTGGATTTTTGTGGGAGCAAAGGAAAGCCGTATCATCAGCAAAAGTTGATGTGTGTGTAGTACTGCTTGTTGGCATATCTGCGGTGTATAGCAAATATAAAATTGGTCCTAGGATACTGCCTTGTGGAACACCAGCCTTTATAAGTTGAGGGCAACTTAAAAAATCTCCTTCTTTAATTATGAACTTTCGATCGATAACATATTTTTGGAATAGATTGAAAAAATTCAATGGTAACGACTGCTTCAATTTCGATAAAAGACCTTCATGCCATACTTTGTCGAATGCTTGAGAGACGTCAATAAAAAGCGCTGAACAATATTTTTTTTCTTCAAAGGCTTTTCTTATTTCTTGCACCAATCGGTGAGTTTGCTCAATAGTACTATGTTGTCGTCTAAAACCAAATTGATGATTGGGTATACAGTTGTTTCGGTCCAGAATAGGTGTCAGCTTGTTAATTAACAATTTTTCGAACAATTTTGACATGGTTGGTAATAGACTTATAGGTCTATAGGATTCCACTTTCGAAGGATTTTTTCCAGGCTTAGGAATCATTTTAACTAGAGCAACTTTCCATGCTGGCGGGTAGTATTCGAGACGCAATATGGCGTTAAAAATATAAAGAATAATTCTCTTTGCTATACGGGGCAACTCGATAAGCATCTTGTTACTGACTTCGTCGAATCCGGGAGCTTTCTTTGCATTCAAATTTTCAATAGCAATTATAATCTCTTTGATTTGTAATTTTATCTTTACTGGAGGTCGAGCGACTATAGGTGGTAAATCACTCATGTCAATGCATGAATGGGGAGTGAAAACTTTTTTTAAATGACTAACAAAAAGGTTACCTTTTTCAGCGTCATTTCTTGCCCAGCATCCTCTGGAATCCCGCAGTGGGGGAGATGCCGTTATAGGTCTTTTCAGGTTTTTAACTGATCGCCATAATGAATAACTGGATTGTTGAGTCGCATCTAGACTTTGCAAATATTCTCTCAGTCAAAGACTGAACAAAATTTTGTTGCTGTTTCCCAAGCTGTTTCTGGATAGTCAAAATTCTTTCCAAACTCGTCTGGTTTGAGAAGAGTCTAAGTCTCATACATGCATAATTGGTCATTACAACCTTTCAGTCAGAATTACGACCTAGCTTCTCACACCACTTATGTTGTGTGCGTTAATTTTATACATGAGTGGCGGGACCTACAGTTTTTTAAAGTCGACACCGAACGACAGATTTTTGAGAAACTTTTCATGGCAATTTTATTTACTATCAGAGTTTTTGCCAGAAATCTGCTGGGAGGAAGTCACCGATGAAATATTTTTATCATATATTCGTTTTGATGTCTGAATTGGGGTTTGAACCGTGGCCTTACGTCAAACAAGCCAACACACTACCTACTACACTACGGCGAGTCTAAATCTCTCTTTCTCTCTATAGGTTAGAACAAGACGATAAAGCAGAAAAGAAACCGGACGAGGAGCACACTCTGTTTGAATCCCCAAGAATGCAGATACGAAGGTCGATCACAAACATAATTGCAAATCAACATCAATACCGAAGTAAAGTAAACCAAATTATACCTCATTAAAGTTTAGATTTTCTATAAAATAAAATTTTTGTTAAAAAAAAAAATCCAGAACCTCATTAAATCAAAAATTCAATTTTTATTTTATTTCTATTCTATTTCCACATATTTTAGAACTCTCCTCTGCCGCTTGTTAACCAACAAAAAATGAATTATTTATGCTTCATTTACAATAAATATAAAAAGAAAAAAATATCAAAAAAATAAAGAGGAAAGAAAATAAATAATCGAATAGAACTTAAGCTTCAGCATGTTGCAGGATTTGTTAGAAAATCTTCTTAAAGGTTTCACATTGAAATCCTTAAGGATTTAAACTCTAATCCCATTTACGAAGAATTTTATCGTTTACGTTACAACAAAACGCCTCTCAATCGTTAACTGTGTATGTGTGGCTGTACGGATGTGAACGTGTGTGTGGGTGTGGGTGTAAAATAATACCGAAAAACGATATACGATACGATGGCATTTATTACGGGCCATAATTTTCTAGACAAACAGACAATTTTATCACAATTATGGGTGGGCGTATAGCAAAAAAAAATTGCCAACATTAATGATAAATTCAATCGAATCAACGTCATTAGAATGAAATTTTTTACGCAAAACTCTTACTTCCTACACTTGTTGAACAGAAAATCATATTTTTTTTTGTCGCTTTGTATTGTATTACATTTGTTTAAATAAATAGATTGGGACGTGTAATCCTAAGAATGCGGTATTTATCAATAAATGACATTTCTTTTACAATATAATTTGTGTATCTAATTGTGCTTATTTAGCATTTTGAAGGCTAAACAATTGTCATTTATAGTTCCTTGGCCATGGAACAAACAAAATCGTGGAAATAAAGGACGACTACAGCTTATCGATTGCTCACCGAAGCCTAATCTTGAATACTTACCATCGTATTCAACGTGTGAGAGATATTTTGAGCAGTGCGGTAGAGATTATATTGACACAAAAGATACATGTCAGCTAGAAAAGATCGATGAATTGAATATTGTTGGCAAACTCAAAAAGAAAAACTTGGAAAACCAATGGAAGCTATTCAAAAAGCAATTCCAAGACGTTTCCAAGCACTACGTTTCGCTGTGTTACCAACAATACGGTTGAGTTTGTTCCGTACGTCATACGGTGGATATCGTTTACATCGTGGCTGATATGTATTGCAACCAACTTCAGGTTGTTATCATTTGTAAACCGCTCCTCTGACAGCTGACAGATTTATTCCAGTGACAGTTCATTTTATTATTTACAAGCTTACAAAAGCATTTTGATCTATTGCATTCAGAAAAAAGGTTATTCGTGATGGAATTCAAGCGTGATAGTGTGATTGCTTTATATTTGGCTGGAAAACCACAGGTGGCTATCGTTAGAGCCCTCCAGCATTTAAATGTGAATAAATCTTTTGTTTCTCGTACCATTGCTCGTTACCGTGATACTGGCAGTGTTGCATTGCGTCTAAAAAGTGGACGAAAAAAAACGGTAACTACACCAGAAATGATCCGAAAAGTGAAGGCCAGATTTGATCGAAATCCACGCCGCAGTGGTAGAAAAATTGCTCGTGAGCTGAACATATCGCGAGAACGGATGCAACACATATTGAAAAATGAGCTTGGACTAAAGCCATTGAAGTTTCAAAAAGTGCAAGAGCTTACCGATGGACAAAAAAAGTTAGACTTGAAAGAGCCAAGAAGTTACTTCGCTTGCACGAAAGTGGCCAGTTACCGAATTTGGTTTTTTTGTGAGATAACAAAGTGATCGGGTTTACTTGCCAAAGAGGTCAGCTGAAAATTTACACCTGCGATTGGCCACCAGAACTCAAGCGCCGCCGATGGTAATGGTGTGGGCCGCCGTAACGGCCGATGGTCGCTCCCCGCTCGTATTCATCGACCATGGGGTCAAAATAAATGCCGAATATTATCGGGAAAATGTCTTAAAGACAGTATTGAAGCCCTGGGCAGACAAACATTTCGGCCGCATACCATGGACATTCCAACAGGACTCAGCACCACCGCACTCAGCACGCGTCAACGAAGAATGGCTTAAAAAGGAGGTTCCTCGCTTCATTTCTACCGCACAATGGCCACCAAAATCTCCGGATCTCAATCCGTTGGACTTTTGCGCCTGAGGCATTTTGGAGAGTAAGGTTCTCACTAAAAAATACCAAAGTGTCGATCATCTCAAGACGGCGCTTCGCCGGGAATGGGCCAAAATACCGCAGAGCCACTGTCGTGCAGCCTGTGATGGCTTTGTCGGCCGTTTGAAGGCCATAATTCGTACTAAAGGTGGGTAATTCGAACAAATCTAAACTGATTCTAAAATTTGATGATATTTCCAAAATTTTTTGCTTTTGAACAATAAAATTAAAAAAAAATTAAAAAAATATAGCGCTTTACTTTGTTGCATTATATATCAGCCACCCTGTAAGTTACAGCAAATACCAGAGGGGATATCGGCGTTTGGACACGGAACACAATACTGTTCCACGCCTACGCCTATAAAGAAAGGATGCGTTACCAAGCAGCACGATTCATATCAATGCACGGAAATTGGATACTACACGAATTGATGCAGGTAGACGTTGATAGATTCGATTCGAAATGTTACAAAACGGAAGGAAGGGATACTAACATACTTTCTGATAGCCAGACGGCTGCAAAAGTACTGGGTTCTACATAACGAACTCTAGGCTGGTTTATAGCTATTACAGAGCTCTTAATGAGACAGTGGAACGGTATGATATTCATATCATATGACCAGAGAGTCACTTATGGTTTCCATGAACACCGGTTTGGCGGCTTCAGGTGTAAGCAGAATAGCTAAGCCAGTCTTACGACAACTGTATAGAGGACACATGAAAAGTCTGCTCTAATTACAAAGAAATACACTCAATATGGTTGTTGGAGTCATTACTGGATATTGAATTATGGGTACTCATGCGAGACGCATTGGCCTTGGACACATGGCAAATAACCTCTGCAGGACTGTAGTCTTGAGGAAGACGAGGACATGACAACGCTCAGTCATATGTTGTCAGAAACTAAGTGGTTGGAAAATTTTACCCAATCATCGTAATAGCCCAGACCCTTGGCACAGTTTAAATACGTTTATACTACTTGGCCAAAATCCCGTATTTTTAAATTATACAAAATGTTCATTGGTTACCTTAAACACTTTCGTTCGAATTCAGCGAATTGATGGCCCTGGCTAAGAGCACCAAATTGTACGTGATTAAAAGGCAACATTTAATGAGTATGCCTGGAACACAAAAGTAGCAGTAGCAGCAGCAGCAACAGCTTAAACACTGTTTTTAATTAATTTTTAAATTTTTTTCTTTTTGTTTTTGAAATTAGAATTTAGACAAAAGCAATTAATTTGATTTTAATAAAGTAACACGACACAACGTTTATTGTACAGAATGTAAGAGAACGACGACAGTCGTTTTTATGAAATGGTAGCTGTTTTAATGACTTCACGTTTAATTCGTTATTAAAAATGCAATTTAAGAAGATTTTTGTTGCTGCTCTTAACACAATTTAAAATGAAATTAAATGAAATTTACTTTTTATTCACATTTATTTACTTCTTATTTCTATTTCTTATTTTCATTTAATTTGTTTTACTCTTGAAATTCTGGAGTGGAACGCAAACAACAACAACAACAATAGCCAACAAATAAAGACGAGGATTTTCAAATCAAAATCAGTGGCAAATATCGTACGAATAAAATCTAGAACAAATGAAAATTAACAACAGCAATAACAATGACAGCAACAACAACAACAACAACATTAATACAGAAGAAAAAACTGAAAAACATATTGATAAGAAGCGTCCAACAACAAATCAAATCGTTTCGAGTTTGTTTGTATGCATTCCCATTCCATCCTCCAAAAGTCAAGATTTTTTTGTTTGATTTACAATTTTACTTTCGTTTGTAAACAAAATTATTGGGTCTTATAAAAAGTATAAGCGGTTTTTGTTTTCTGGTAAATTTTCGAATCGAATTTTTATGTTTTGAAAAAGTAATACGAGGGCTTAAAGCTTTGGTTGCCAATTACCTCAACTCCAGTGCAGTGTAATTGAAATTGATTCGCTTACTGGAATACCAAGTCGAACTGATTTTGGTTTCCAATTATTCGGGCATTTGAGGGGAACTTATTTCTGACGAGTGCGCTACAAAGTGGTTTTTAATTTGTGTGAATCTTTCGTACGGGATCATATACCATTGAAGCTCCATTTTAAAAACTTTAGGTGAATGGACGTTGAAGAATATAAAACTCGGTTGGGCTAAAATCGCCGTTTGAATGAATTCCAGAATTTTTTTAATCTTTTCTGTGCTTGGAAAGTTACAAAACTGTCTAGTCTTTCGGGAAAGAGTCCATAAAAAGCGTAATAATGGAGTACTATAGCGAAGAAATCTACACTACATCTCATTTGTTACTGCTCCACTAAGACTTAGAGACCTTAGTGTGTCAAATCTTGTCATCAATGGTAACGGTTTACTCTCCCGAGACTACATGGGCTCTGCGGATGGTCAATTTTTTTTTACCATCTACAGTGTTTTCCAAACACTCAAACCTATAATAGTTAGACCGCAGAAAGTCCAGACAAGGTTAGATAAAAGTAGATGTCGACTTAAGAAAACTTAGGTCTTCTCGAAGGACCCATTGTAATACTATTTTTCCTACTTTACCGCATGTCCACAATTGCTTTTATTTTTCAGCGATCCTTCCAGTTTTATGAAGATTTATATTTTCTCTCATAGCTAACAAAACCGCCTCTAAAACCGCAGAATTTAGGTCTTCTCGAAGCACCCATTGTAATACTATTTTGCCTATATTACCGCACGTCCATAATTGCTGATATTTTCCAGCGATCCTATAAATTTTATGAAGATTTAGATTTTCTCTGGCTGGACAAGTTCCAGGCGTATCTATAAATTTCACCGGTAAATGGTAAATTTTTGTAAGTTCTCCATCACTTGGGTGCCTAAGCATAGGCTCTATATGCCCGGAAACTGTGTGGCGGACAAATTAACCTGAAGTGATCACAACAAAGCTGGGAATTAGAAACAAATTTCATTTCATTTCTTCTCGAAGGACCCATTGTAATACTATTTTTCCTACTTTAACGCATGTCCACAATTGATTATATTTTTCAGAAACCCTACCAGTTTTATAAAGATTTAGATTTTCTCTGGCTAGACAAGTTTCAGGAGTATAAATTTCTCCGGTAAATGGTAGATTTTTTGATACATGAGCATAGGCGCATACCTGGAAACTGTGTGGTGGACGAATTAACTAGAAGAGGTCATTACAATACTGGGAATTATTAACAAATCGCATTCCATAGCTAACAAAACCGCCTCTAAAACCATAGCATACTTGGGTCCTACAATGTCTCATTGTAATACTGATAGTACCTGCTCCGTCATTCAACTACAACGTTTGAATGGCATGAAAATATTTCACAACCGACTTTGTCCCATTATCTGAATCCCTTTAATCCCTTTAGTAAATACTTGGACGAAGTATACCATATGCAAAGTGCCGGAACCCACTGCAGGCAATAGGAATACCACAAGGTGTTTGACAATTTTTTCGTGTATTGTCTTTAAGTTTTCAGCTGAGAAAAATTTTATGGCCTATGGAATTTTATGAAAGAGTAATGATGTGATATTTAAATTAATATGTATTCACTTCTCTTATAGTATTTTTATCTCAAAACAAAACAAAAAATTGTGAAAAAAAAAATAAAAATTCCATTCAGTCTGTGAGTTGCGTATTTCATACACTCACTCCACATCACCATTCGCTGTTCATAAAACAATTTAAATTTAAATTTAAATTTTTGTTTCTATTCATATAGAAACCAAAAACAACAAAAAAAATTGGCATATTTGATAACCCTGACCTCTGTCTGTATCTCTTGCATTCCATTATAATGCATCTCTTTCTATCCCCGGCTTATATGCGATGTGCGTGTGTTGTCACGAAAGTGATAAAAAAATGAAATATTGTCTGGTATTTCTGTTCGGGTTTTTTGCACTTTTCTGAAGATTATTTTTAAATTATTTTTAAAATTAAAAAAAAATAATAATAATTATGGAAGAAGATAATTGATACTGCATTGGATGGACTAACTTTTATTAGTGAAAATAACTTAAGAATGAAGGCATCATATACCATGCACTTTTATTCGAACGTCCCCGGCCTCACACTAACCCACCCTCACCCGACCGCGGAGGGCTCGTCCCCATTACGTAGGGACACGTACACGCTACAGTCCGGACTGTAGCGGGTAAGGGAAAAGTAATGGCAACGAGAACATAAAACAACTACAGAACTTAATCACAAGCTGAATAAAGTAACAATGAACCGGAACTACATAAGACAAGAACGAAAATACATTTTTATATAATAACTAGCTGACCCTGCGAACTTCGTCCCGTCCAAAATTGATTTTTTTTATCGCCCAAAACAGGTCACATTATATATTTATTGTAATACGCTGCATAAAACAGTTATATAAAAATAACTAACTTACTATAAGTGTGTGGATCTATCTATCTAGTTTAAAATTTAATCGAAGTCGGTACGTTATTTAGGTGAGGCATACAAAGAATAACAATAAGAGGCCTGAATCATGGGTAGCGCTGACGAACTTGTAGTTGTTGTACTCGCTCCAAAACAAAAACTAACAGACATACATGTTATATATGTACATATGTCGTTATAAACCATCGAATTAGCCGACTTATAGGTATCTTTTAAATGGGGAGGGTTGCCACGCCCATTTTTGGTGAGTTTGTCCATATCGACTCTACGAACTTACCCACCCAATTGCATTCGTCTACGATCAATATGCACCTAAATATTCAATTGTAAAGGTTTGCCAAGCCTACTTTTTGCTATATCGAATTTTTTTTTAAAACCATCTAAACCTGATAAGCTTTCGAACAAAAAAAGAATGGTTAAAATCGGTTCAGTAGTTTAAGAGTTATAGGTATCACTTGAAGGGGAAGGTTGTCACGCCCATTTTTAATGGGATTGTCGATATCGACTCTACGAACTTACCTACCAAATATGTACCTAAATATTCAATTTTAACGATTTGCCGCGCCCTCTTAACATTTAGGGATATGAAAAATAGATGTTGTCCGATTCTCAGACCTACCCGATATGCACACAAAATTTCATGAAAATCGGTCGATCCAGTTCGGAAGAGTTTAACCACTAACACCGTGACACGAGAATTTTATATATTAGATTTAAAAAATTAATGCCAGCATATAAGCTACGTTTTATATTACAAACACTACAATTAAAATCAATAAAATCATAATATAAGTTAAAATCATTACATAATCTACGAAAAGGAAAATTACATCCAAAGTTCGTTCTATAAAAATCTAAAGAAAGAGGACGATAGTGCCGTGAAAATCTTGCTGGAATACTGAAATTCAGGTTACAAAGCAAAAACTCAGAATCGATATCACCTTTAACCAGATTAAAAACAGCCCTTCTACGTTCTAAAGTTGGAAGTTTTATCAAACCTAATCTAGCCTCATATGACGGAAACCCATTGGCACAATCCCATCCTAAGCCACGTAAACAGAATAATAAAAACTGCTTCTGCACAGACTCTATTGAATCACTATGACAACGATAGTATGGATTCCAAATAATAGACGCATACTCCAAAATAGGTCTAACAAGTGAAGTGTATATAGGAGTCTTCTTATATAAGGAACAATGAATTCCCTAGCCCATCTATTCACAAAACCAAGAACAGGCCGAGCCTTGCCAATCATCATACTAATATGATCAATAAAAGACAGTTTCATATCCAATAATACTCCCAAATCAAGAAATGTAGTCACAGTTTCCAAAGGGCAAGAATTAATCACATAAGTGGACGAAATTACGCCCCCGCGAGAGAAAACCATGCATTTTCATTTTCTCAAGTTATGATCCATTAAATTAATTCTGCACCAAGTTACAAACAAATCAATATTTCGCTGAAGAACAGCCTGACCATGATCATCATCAAAAGTATAAAATAATTTAACGTCGTCAGCATACATCAGAATATTACAATCAAAAATAGCACAAGGAAGATCATTAAGAAACAATAAAAACAGTAAAGGACCCAAATGGCTACCCTGCGGAACACCAGAAGTAACATATACAGTCTTAGACAATACATTCCTAAACAATACCCTCTGAGTCCTAAGGGAGAGGTAGGAGCCTAGCCAACGATGAATAATATCAGGAATACCGATTATTGAAAGTTTAAGAAGCAAAATTCTATGATCAACCCTATCAAAAGCTTTACTGAAATCAGTATAAATAACATCAGTCCGAGCTCTGGCAAGAAAACCCCTGAAAACATGTGTAGTAAATTCAAGAAGATTAGTGACAGTCGACCTACCTTTTAAAAAACCATGCTGGAAAGGGGATATTAAAGATCTCGTATAAAAAAAAGAGATAATCCGTCACCAGTTTTTCCATCAACTTGGGAATAGCACTGTAATACCCCTGTAATTGGAAATATTGGGTCTATTACCCGGCTTATGCAAAGGAATTATAAACGAACTCTTCCAAATAGATGGAACATGACCAGCCCTCAGAAGCCCATTGAATATAAAGGTCTAAGGACTACTCAAGACAACAGCGCACTTTCTTAAAATACAGGCCGGTACCCCGTCAGGGCTGGCAAGTTCTTCAAAGTATTGGCAATCTTTGACTATCGGTTGACCTTTGCCAATGTTCTTGGATACATAGACGATTAATTGTTCCTGTTATTCGGTTCATTTTCCATAAACGAAGCAATCTTATATTAGAATAGAGTCGATATTTTTATAGAGACGTTCATTTACTTTATTCAAACCGACACTAAGACCGTGGTAATAGTCTCAAGTGTTTAAACAAATCGCTAAACAATGTGCCTATGGTCTTCAATAAAATTGTTTGACTTGCAGAAATAAAAACGCACTGAAAAATACATGCTTTTTTCAAATTGTTTTTTTTTTTCTTTTGATTCTCATTCACATCCAGTGTGTGACAAGCAGAAGCCAGTTTCTTTGAACTTCAAACCAACCACGAAAGAATGAAATTTGTTTGCCAACACAAAGTAATGACGTCAATCAATCTATTGATTTATTGTTGTGGTTTACACATTCAGCGAAATGGATATGAATGAGGAAGAAATAGAAAAATAGAGGTTCTATTTGTCTAGGGTTTCCATTCATCCAACAAGGAATTTCTGGTCTAAAACTCAGGACTTTCCTAAACCTTTCCTTTTACTGATGGCTCACAGATTCATGATTCCTGTGGCATATTTACATATTAAGGTGCCGGGCATTAAACCTTTTTATAGGCTGCCTAACCACTGCACTATTTTCCAGTCCGGGGTCATGGTTGTGCAATGCTTGTTGGATGGCGAGGTTTCCCTAAAAATTTTTTGATTTAGTCAGACAGCCAGGATACGTTTAAGTTCCTAACGAACGTAGCTTCAACGTCCGTCCTTATCCATGCACGTCGAGGATTTAACGGAGAAATTTTGGATTATTTAAAGGTAACTCTTACATGCATTCCGTGACATAGGGACATCGTTGGAAATTGCTTACTGAAGAACAATCTCCGAAATATTGAAGGCGCATTTTCGTTAGCAGCAAAATGGAGCGTGAGATATAGTTAGACTATGCTGGACGTGTATGGATGGATAAGAAGATAACCGACTTCTATCCTTAAACCGCATAGCTATCCATCACACGATTCTCTTGGGCTACTTTTCTTTCCGTAGGCATGGCGAAAGACTTGGAACTCCGAAAAATTACTTCTTCAGAGGTGAATGTCTGAGGAGAAGCAAGCGACTGTCTTTGGAGAATCAACGTCCTAGTACTTAAGCAAAATTTTTTTAACCTGAATTCTAAAAACTTTTCTCAAATTTTCCTTGACAACAAGTCGATAATTCAAGAGAGCATAAAAAATAATAACTCAGGTAATCACTTGAGATCCTTTGCAGTTTTTCATTTTAAATTTTTCTTCCCTTCTCGATGGAAAAACAGAAAATTTTTGTTTTCAATAGAAAATAAAAAAAAAAAAACAAAGAAAAAATTAAATTAAGAGACAGATAAGCAACTCGTGTCATTTCTTGAGGTAATAAAATACACAAAGAAAAAAACAACAAAAACCGCAACAACAACAACATTATTATTATAAAGAACTTGTTGTTCATGTTGCTGCTGGTTGCTGTTGTTATTTTATTTTTAATTTCGAATTACAACCACTTTTCCACTGTTAATGACTAAAAATAGTTTTGCAAACATTCAAGTTTTCTTTTTTCGATTCTATTCAAATTCTATTCTCTTTAAGCGAATCAACAGTGTAAGGCGTTATAAATGAAACAAAATTTTATAAAATAGAAGCTCGTTAAATATTGTTAATATTGTTACGTTTTTACCCTTTTAAAAACGTTAAAAATATGAGTTCGTAGATTGCAAATAAAATAAAAATAAATAAATATGTATTTAGTTTTAAATCAATTCGCACTTAAACAACAACAATTTGCATTCCTTGTTATTATTCTTTACACTTCTTCCGTGTACACAATAACAATTGTTCAATAGATCTTTATAACAGAGATCTTCAAACCACAATTATTCTCTTCACACGCAACGTGTCTTCACACAAGACTGACTGAATTCTTACCGAATCGCAGTTGCCTGCTCTGTCTTGTCTTTTATATCGCAGGGTAAGCAGTCTGATGAATGCACTTGAAGGAGAATGTCTTTGCCTTAGCGAAATCTCTATAAATGTAAACAAGTTGTTTGCAGTGTTGTTGTTACCTATTTACTTGTCTATCCGCTTTTTTATACTGCACTTTGTTGTTGCCTGTTTACTTGTTATTCTCTTTTTTAATACCGATGTTGTTGCTATATTTTTGTTCATTCGTTGATCATGTAAACAAGTCCATTATTTTTGTTTTTCATTTTAAGAACACCATTTCCATATTCGTAACAATATTGTTACAAATACAGTAAGAATTTATTTCAGCGAAAGATAGATTCTTGAATAGAAACTTTCTTTTGAGATACCTTGTACAACAATACAAAGATAATTTGTTTCAAATTTTAATTTCATTTACCATTTAAAATGCGGGGTTTTTGTCTTTATTCGCATGATGAGAAGAATAATAAAAAAAGTATCTCATCAGCGTAGCTGTGAGTGGCAGCATGTAGTCAAAACTAATTCAATTCATACAACCAGCCAACAACCAACAGTTTTCCATTCATCTATCCATCCATCCATCCATTTAATGAACAAACGAAACGAATGAACTATTCAAGCAAACAAACTACCCGCACCCCAATAGCCATTAAATACTCGTAAGTTTAGAAATTAAATAAAAATTAAAAGAATAACAACAAGCAATAAGGAAATATGAACGCGCTGTTGTTGTGGCATGCAACATTTCAAATATTAAATTTAATAAATAATTCACATGAACAACAATACAAACAACAACAATAACGGTATTACGCTGGCATTGTAATGTTTAAAAAATAGTTGTTTTTTTCGGTTACGAAATGAAAGAAAGTTTAGAAATTAAGCGGTTTCTTCTTTAAAGATATTCAATGTGATTACGGAATAATTTAAAAAAAAATATGCCAGAGAATAATAAGAGCATATTCTTACGAGAATAGAAACAGTGCAATATTGTTTAACATTAGCGATAAACAAAATCTACACCAACAACTACACAGACAAATGCGGCGAACTTGTTGCAAGTAAACCACCAACAACAGTGTGAGAGAGAAGGGTATAGATAAGC
Source organism: Sarcophaga caerulescens (assembly GCA_927399465.1). Classification (NCBI taxonomy): domain Eukaryota; kingdom Metazoa; phylum Arthropoda; class Insecta; order Diptera; family Sarcophagidae; genus Sarcophaga; species Sarcophaga caerulescens. The sequence continues at coordinate 40,692,375 of OV656873.1, read as the reverse complement.
AAGCGAATGCAACAATAAACAATGTGTACACAATATACAAACAACAATGTAGTCGCGATAGAATCTTCGAGAAGGCGAAACCCCGAACGTTCCACTTCAAGAACCTTCATCGGACTGATTACGTTCGCATATAAAAAGGCAAAACAAAGCAGACAACGAGCAGTACAAGAATTCAGTCAGCATTGTGTGAAGTTGCGTGTAAAGAAAACAGTCGTGGTTTGAAGATCGCCGTTGTAAAGATCTAGCATATAGTTGTGTGATAAGAATAACGAATAAACAGATTATTGTTGTAGTTATTGTTATATATGTACGTGGTACAAGTTCGAACAGTGGCACATAAGATAGTGTGGACAATAAAGAGTTTAACTGAAATTAAACACATATTTGTTTTTCTTTGTTTGCAATTAACGAGCTCATATTTAAACGCTTTTAAAAAGTTAAAAACGTAACAATATTCACAATCATTAATGGCAAGAGCATAAGCTTTCTTAACTTCTTTAAAATCTCTTAATGTCACAGAAATTCGTTTATTTTTACGTTTACAGGCCTATTTACAAAAAAAATCTATTAAAAGATCACCAGTACCATAGAGGGTTGTGAATAGAGCAATAGAGGATATTTTTAATCATAGACAATCACCAATTTGCTCACGATTATTACAACAGCGCAGATTGGAAAACATATCACAAAAACCATTGTGTTCATCGCAGTCTACTGACATTTCTGATAGTCCATCGTGCATTGTGATGTGTATACATGCCTGACCACATCTGGAAATCATTTCGTAGCTTTAAATTTCTTTAAAAGCTTGCCCGTTCCTTGCATTGCATTGCTGATGAATTGGCCAGGGCTGGAACGAAGCTCTCTGACATGTTAAAGGGCATCGATATATGGCGGTATTGTAGTCGCCGTAGTCTAGTAGGTAGTGTGTTGGCATATTAGACGTTGGGCCTCGGTTCAAATCCCAGGTCAAACATCAAAACGAAAATAAAAAAAAATTTTCTTCGGCGACTTCCTAACCGCAGATTTCTGGTAAAAATTCTGACAGTAAATAAAATTGCGATGAAAAGTTTCGGGGTCGACTTTAAACTGTAGGTCCCACCACTCATGTATGTATAAAATAAACTCACACAACAAAGTGGTGTGAGAAACTAGATCGTAATCCTGACTGAAGGGTTGTAATGACCAATTATGTATGTTTGCATGTATTATCCGCTCATTTTAATGGACTGTTCAATGGCATGCAATATTGTTAGACTTTGCGTATGGCTAAGCAGAGAACTTACTTCTATGCACAATAGCGATGAAATGTCGTGTGAGAAAGCAAACCGATTGACTTGACATTCTATCGAATGACTCCAGCAGAAGCTGTGGATCTGAGGAGGGGGAGTAGGCTATATTTCGCTTTATTTTCTGTCACCCAGGACCGAATTCTCCAATCTAAAGATTGCGTCAATAGCAAGATTTATTCTGTAGTCAAGTTGGTTTCCATTAAAGAATGTTTTTGTTCCTTGGGTTGGATATTAATTGCAGTGATACAATGGTCCTAAACACTGGCCAAAGTGGAACATAGTCCTTCAAGGAGACCACCTAATGGAATCAATATTTGCTTGTAGATCTGATGGAACTTGACTCGACTTACAAACTTCAGCGACATATTCAAAATCCTTAAGTGTTTGAAACATGTTCACTGGCTACCACATCTGTCATTCTAATAGTTTTACAACATCGATGACAAGAATGAAAATTAACCTCACAACATAGTTTTTTATCAGAATAATTTGTAAAATTTATGGAATTTTTAAAATAAAACAAAACGCTTTAAAAATTTTTTAGTTTTTAAAAAGATAGGCATAGATTCATAGAATCAGTGTTTCTTAGAAGAATAAATCTATTGATACGTGCCAGAATTTCCTTTAAAATACCTGAAAGAATGTTCGTTTTAGTCGAAAACAAAGGCAGCAACACCATAATAACGTTTAAAAATACAAACAATAAAACAGGTAAAAGAGATTTACCAAAAAGAAGGAAGGTAACCAAAAAGAAGAAATCAATATATGTACTCGTACACATAGATTTTTACCCAGAACCAGTCATTTAGCATTCAAACAAACATTCTGTAACACAGCTCACTTCACTTCACCATATTTCAAGAGAAAATATTGATTTATTGTTTGTCAAATGAATTCTAAAATATTTTGTCATTAGAAAGATAGAGAACGAGAAAGAAAGGGAAGACATGAAATTTTGATTCTATTTTTAGAAACAAACAACACTGGTTCAGTTAGCTATTGACTTATTTTAATTCGTTGTGGTAAACTATCATTTCGTTTTAAACATTGAATCCATTAACGTTAATGGCTTAGGCTTATGAGGTTTTAATAATTCTTAAATGTCGCATTAATTTGATTCGAAAATAGTCTAATTATGATGTTTCATAGCGAACATTTGGTGGTTATTTAGGTTAAACGCGGCGGTATAAGCGCTGTATGCGTCATATAATAAAGGTTATGTGTTCCTGAACATGTAGGACAGTGTACGGCGAGGCAATTGTTGTAATATTCAGAACGATGCTGATTAAAATATGTACACACGGCTTGATAATATGGAAGCTGCAGCACAGTCACACAAACGTAAATCTTGTCAGAAATCTGCAGAGAGGAAGTCGCCGAAGAAACATTTTCTCATATTTCATTTTGCTGGGGATTGTCTGACCTGGGGGTTTGAACCGTGGGCTCACGTCTAATAAACACACACATTACCTACTAGACTACGGTGACTTCTAACCCAAATATTGTGGAAAAATGAGACTTGCCAAGTGAGCTGGATAGCCATAGTATCAAGGATTCCAAAACAGTTTTCGTTACGGTCGGACTTTACTTGGGTCCGGAAATATAAGCGTTGAAACTAATACAGACGACGAGGCAAATACCTTTCTCATCGACAGAAATCAAAAAATACAAGTCATCGATCAAAAAATGCAAGTCATCGACCAAAATACTGCAAGTCATTGTCCAAAAAATGCAAGTCATCAACCCTTACTGCAAGTCATTGCCCAAAAACTGTAAGTCATCGACCAAAAAATGCAAGTCATTCACCTAAAAAATGTAAGTCATCATCCAAAAATATGCAAGTCATCGTCCAAAAATATGCAAGTCATCATCCAAAAATGCAAGTCGTTAACCCAAAAAACATGCAAGTCATCAACTGAAGAAATTCAAATACGAAAAATACGACATTTTGTTTGATCTATAATATATAAATGCATATTAAATGTTTCTCCTTAATGTTTTTTAAGGAAGTTACTAAAAAATTAAATAATTTATAATTTTTAATTTAAATCGGACACTGTCAATATGCAAAAAGACCAAACTTGTAGAATTGAAGAGAACCGTGCTCGATTACTTGTAATATTCATTCATATTATTAAAATTTTTAAGTTCATTTCCCCATATATACATATAGACAGAGCACTTTTCATTTTTGCTAATTTGACAAAAAGTTAGATTCGTCGTCTACATCTTCAGTCCCAAGTAAACCTCGAGCCTAAGGAAAACTGTTTTGAATCCTTAATACCATGTCTACCCACTAGTTCCACTTGCCCCGCACGTCCGTTATTTATCTGATTTTGAACGATTTATATAGAGCACTTTACTTTTTTGCTAATATCTCCGGTCCCAATTAACGCCCGACCATAAGGAAACCTGTTTTGGAATCTTTGATTTGGAAAATGATAAACAGCAGAGAAAACTGGAACGCAGTTAAACAATTTGTGCACTATGTCCTACGAAGGAAAAAATATGACCTAGACGCAGTAGAATAAGAGAAGAGCGGAGCCTGGACGCAGGCTGACAATGATGACACTGGCACAGGTGCCAAAAGGGGCCCACCTCGAAGTAATACAACCGTGGTTCCGAGGTGGAATGATACCCCGGTGAGGAGACAAGACGGGTTTTTAGTCGGTATACCCAGTGGGAGAGTCCGACATACCATGTATGGTGACGACCTTCATGAATGTCTAAAGCATTTTCCCTCCTTCCCGCAAAAAAAAAAAAAAACACTAGGTCCAAAACTAGGTATATTTCCTCCACAAGTCCATTTTTTATCCGATTGAGCCCCATTTATACAGAGCACTTTTTTATGCTCATTTGAAGAAAACAATTAGCTTCGTCGCCTATATCTCTGGCCCTAAGTAACGCCCGACCCTAAGGAACCCTGTTTTGGAAACCTTGATGCCATGTATATATAGAGGGATACCTACAGCAACTTCCATTTTGCCACAATATTCATCATCCTACTCAGACACTGTTAACAGAGTGAATTTTGTCAAGTTTCAAAATTATTTGGGATATATGTATGTATGTACCACTAATTAAGTTTATTGCCTTCCTTTTGGATATAGCAGAATACCAGCAGCAAGACCCCATTTTCCACAATATCGATCATCTCACAGAGACATTGTTAAAACAAATATTTTTTTTTTTTTGTCTAAATACTTCAATTTTCAAAACAATTTGGGTGATTTCTTCGATAAATTTTTTTTTGTATCTTCTGTTCAACATTTAATTAATTCATCTGTTGCCTTTAATATTGGTTATAGGTCTTTGTCTTTGCTAAATCAAATTCGAATTTATCTTCACATACACGTGCATGTAGACTTTTATCCTTCGATATCGTTGTTAAGCAATTAAAGAACACTTAAATTTGTTCATTTTGGCCATTGAATTGATGTTATATGGTAACCATAACAACTCCCAAGAGGAGGAGGTAAATACCCAGATTTAGAATTTGTTGATTTCTTTAATGTTAATTTATAAATTGTTTTGGCCATTTTGTTTTTTTTTTAATACTTCTCCACCCCAGTATTTTAAACCATTCATTCAGTCATTCCAATCGGGAATTGTATGTGATGGATGATTAACGAAAATGTTTCGCTTTTTCATTTGACTTGACACTGTTTCAGAAGCTTCATAAATAGTACGTACAGATGATGGGTGTGTGGATGGCGACATGATGGTATAGTTTGTGATGCGATGACACAAAAAGGTCAATAAAGTTTTTAATTGTTTTTATTGTCATGGTTATTGCTCTGCTCAAATTAAATTCAATTTAATCATAATTCCATCATAATTTAACATTGAATAGAAAAATATTTGTATTGGAGAATATAAAAATTTATCACGATATTTTTCTTTCTTTCTTTAGATGGAATAAAATGTCATTATGGTGGTAATCGAATCCACAAACCTCCATATTGTCAGACTAGCACACTACCCACGGCAAGGGCACTTAGTTTCGAATCTAAAATTCGAAGGCGCAAATTGTGACATTAACAGAGCAAAACTAGACATTAACAGAGCATTACTACCTATGTAAAAGTAGCAATATGAAAAAGCCCATTTTTTCAGATCCTAATTTTAGGATATATACAAGGTCTAGGTTTGCCAAACGCATGTTCCAAAACTTATTAATATCACACTGGTAACATTGGTTACATGAAAAGTGGTATGGTATTGAAAAAATTATTTTTAAAAAATTCAGTTTTCGTTGAATGTTAAAAACTCACGAAAAATTAGTCCATAGAGAAACAGTACAATTAAAATGAGAAAATTAACAAATTAAAACATAAACTTTGAAATCAATTAATCAATAATTTTGAAATTCATGTCATGTGTCATGTGTCAGATATACAACAACAATTAACATTTCTTATTGACTTTCTTTCTCCAAAAAAAAAAAAAAAAAACCGTTGTGACTCATAAAAATTATATATTTTAATACTTTTATCAATACGCATTCAAATAAAGTTTAAATATTTTTATCAAATACAGTGAAGGTAAAAATATTGCGAACAATAGCGAACCTACTGCAACAAGTGTATTTTTCTGAAGGTTCAGAGTCTTAACCAAACTGTGACACATTAAGAGCACTCGATAAACTACACACCAGGGGATTAGGTATGAAATTTAATATCTACTAAAAGCCTCACGTCGTAGTTCTGCAATTTGAGTTCAGTTTTCAATGCATTCGTTATCGTATTTCTTCACTTAGGCATTGGGATTTATTTTACATTTGATCTGAAAACCGATGCTGCAATAAATTGTTCTTTAAATTTTTAAAAAATAACATAATTTTCTATACTGTCGCTATAATTTTTACCATCACTATCAACAACCATATGCAACGGCATTTCTTTCACTCCAAATAACTTCTTTTCTGTTTATGTTTCTTTCATATTCGCAAAGAAGGAAATAAAAAACACCACCCGGCAACAACAACAACCAAATTCACCCAAACATCCAGCCGCTTCAATGAAGTGACTGAGCGAGTGTGAGTCATTGGCATACCACAAAAGATTTAATTATAAAAACAGCAACAACAACAGAGTAAACGGAGATTTGTTGTTCGTTTGGCTGTGGTAACTAAAAAAAAAAAAAGAAACAAACAAAGCTGAAAAAAATATAGCAACAAAACAACTATTTTTATTATATTCCTAGTTATTGTTGTTCCTGTGCTGTGCTGTGCATACTATATTGAAATTATTCTTGCTATTGTTATTGTTCCTACAATAGTAACAACAACTTTTGTTCTGATTTTTAATGTTTCGTTGATATTGTCAAAAACAAACGTACTCTCACACACATACGCACGTATGTGTATTACATTCAGTGTTGAAAGCTATTCTCATTTTGTTTTGTTTTATTTCTAGTTCTTTGTGGTTGGAGCATAAGCTTACTCATACATTTACAATGTACAGAAAAACTCATTTGGTATGAATGGTAGTATGGCATGCAGAATGCCATTTTTAACCGTTATTTTTTGTGTTTATTTTTATTGCTTTATTATGAAATCAAATACAACCTTTCTTTTATAAATAAAAATAAAGGGTCCGCCAAATAACTTTTTTTTTGAAAATGCTTTAAAAAAAAACTACTGAATATTTTCTCAAATTTCTTTTTTATTTGAACGTACAATCCTTCCGGTTAATAATGGAAAATAATTTCATTCAAATGGCTGCCTCGGCTGGCCATGCAGTAGCCTACACAATCGGTCCAATTTTTAAGCACATTATCGATTGTGTGCAGCTGTATTTCACCAATGGCTTCACGAATATTGTCCTTTAAAGCGTCAATTGTCTCTGGCTTGTCGGCGTAACATTTATCTTTGACGGCACCCCACAAATAATAGTCCAACGGTGTCAAATCGCAGCTCCGAGGTGGCCAAACGACATCAGCTCTGCGGCTGATAATGCGATCTTCAAAAACAGGGCGCAAAACATCGAGTGTAGCTCCGGCTGTGTGGCACGTAGCTCCGTCCTGTTGAAACCAAATGTTACCAATATCCTCCTCTTCAATTTTTGTGAACAAAAATTCGTTCAACATGGCCCGATAACGATCGCCATTGACTGTAACGGCCAATTATGCCTCTGGACCAAAATCCGCACCAAACAGTGACTCGTTTTGGGTGCGTCGGCTTTTCAATGTATGCGTGCGGGTTTTCTGTGCCCCAAATGCGACAATTTTGCTTGTTTACATACCCGCCAAGATCAAAATGAGCTTCATCTGAAAAGATGCCAAAATCGGCATCTTCTGTAAGTCGATCGCAGGCCCACTTAGCGAAGCGAAAGAGCGAATACGCAACCTTATTCGTTTAGCGGAAGGATAAAACTAATTATCTGTCAAATCAGACATGAGCTAAGAAATAAGCACTAGTTGAAAAAAAAACGTTAGATGGCGGACCCGATACTTGCAGTTGTATGGTTATTATGACTGTTTTGTATCCATTGTTTGACATTTAATATCAACAAAACGAAACTGAATAAGATAAAAAACTGTGACAATGTTGCTACATCTTAAGACAACAAGTTATTTTAGCGTTTAAGATAACTTTCCTTTAAAAAAAATCATTTAAATTTACAATAGAATAAATACAAAACACGCAAGTACCTATGTACATACAATAAATTTGATGACAATCTTTGTAAATTAAAACCGTATGCATGCACATTTTCCGAACACTTGCTTTCGTTGCATTGAAAAAGTATATTTAATACCCTGTGTTTACAAACGGCTTTTACTTACATTTCATTGTTATTAAACAACATAATATCATGGCTCTTATGATAAAAATACCAGTTTTTGATTAATAAAATACCGTTAACAATGTAATACAATCAAACCAAGTTATTGGTAAACAATAAGAAGCACAGCTGTTTTTATTATAGAAAACCAACAACAATAACACCCATTAAAAGATTTAACATGACTGTATAATAATTAACATAAGCATGTTAAAAATTGTTTGAGCTGAACTGTTCCCGAAGGTTAACAGTAGTAAGAAAACGAAAATAGACGAACAAAAAAAATTTATTTGTTTGGGTAGTTTGCAAAGAGAAAAGGGCGGTGGTAAAAAAAATATAAAGCTAGTGAGAGAACAAGAGCCTGTTTAATAACAGTAACAGCCCAGGACGTTTATTTTCAAAACTAATGTTAGTTAAACTGTCTATGTAAAATGAAACAAAAAATTTATAGTCGTTGTTGTTGTTACTGCTGTTTTGTTTATAGGTTGTTATGACAGGCTGTACGATAAAAAAAATGTACTAAAAACAGGTCATTCATTAAACTAAAAGAAAAATCTCCTTTCACACACACAACATAAATAGAGTTTGAGTTTACAACAGCAACAGAAAAAAAAACAAACGTTGACAACGATGACGTATGTCTGTGCTATGGATTTTGTATTTAAAAAAATGTCAAACCATTAGTATTTATAGGGAGTACTTACACTTCTAAGATGCGATCGCCTTTTTTAATGCCTGCCTTTTCCGCAGCTCCATTCTCCAAAACCGCACTGACATGTTGAAGAGGAGCGTAAAGTTCACCATTGATGGAACGTAACTGACCACCTTCGGACACTTGACCACGTACATTAAAACCGAAACCCGTTTCCGTTTTATAAATGGTCACTACACGAGGTCCCGCATTAGCTAGTGTTGACGAATCGCCCATAGTTTCTTAAGGAAAAAATGTTACCAAATTTATTACAAACACTCACACAAACACAAAACACTGGAATGTAAAAAATTCCTTATTTTTTAGCAACAATTTGTAGCAGCAAACAAATTGCCTCTCTCCCTCTCTCGTTAATGGCTTAATTACTCTATGATTTTTTTATTTTATTATTAAGCTTTATAACACTTGTTTTTCTTTCTATTTATATTTTTTTTTTCTTTATTTCACATGCAACTTTTGAGTTATTTGCGTAACTCCTTTTTAAGTTGCCATTTATTATTGCTTTTTACTTGTTGTTGTTGTTGTTTTTTAGCTTGATTCTTCTTTTTTTTCTCAATCAAGCCTGAGCCATTCACCACCTTTTTTTCTCGTTTTTGTTTTCTTCTTTTTTCTCACTCCCTTTATTGTTGTTGCTTTGGTTTAACAAACAAAAACTGGCAAATACTTTTTCTAGGCTTATTTTTTCCTTTTGTTTTATTTTCTTTTGCCAAATTCTTCTTCTTCTTTAATTACAAAAAAAACCTATTTTTACTTGAATTTTTTGTCAGGAATTTCGATTGTTTTTCTCACTTAATTTCCCCGCATCCGATTTAATTTGTTTGGCAAATTTCCATTGCTTTGCAAGAGTATAATTAAATTATTGTGTTCTTTTCTTTATTAAATTTAGTTTTTCACTTGGTTTTTTTTATTTTTTATGTATTTATTTTCAGTAACAACGTTACGTTTCTCTACTGCCTTTCTATCCGTTTTAAATGCAGGCAAATAAATGCCAATGATGAATGAAAAGGTGCATAGAAAGAGTACAAATAGTGCTAAAGAGAGTAACACAGTTACTTTTAGCATGAATTTGAAGACGTACGAGAGAATATCAAATTCATAGATAACAGGGTGAAACAGGAATGAATTATTGCATTATAATATTAAAATACGCAATTAATAAGTTATATCCGAAATAAAATTCGTTTGTTGGGTAGTGAAAAATCGAATCCCTTTTGAAAGGTTATCAGTTTCATGGTTTCAAAACTACCTTAACACATAACGGATGAAATTAAACACACCCAGCATAAATGGTATACAAAGCTAGGATGTAATCCTGATTAAAGGATAGTACAGACCAGTTAAGAAGCATAATACAAGTGGGTTCGATTTCTACCAAAAACTTTAGACTGTTTCACTATGCCGATTAAAATGCCTTAGCAACTTAACTCTTAAAAGTAAAAAATATAATTTCTAATTTCATTGCAGATTATAAAAAATAAAAAAATAGATGAAAATGTATTTTAATTTGGCCTTTGAATATTCCTAAAAATTTTGTTCAGTGTTGTTTAGTTACAACACTGCTTGTGTAGAATACAACACTATTCTTCTCTAATTTTTTATCTTCCTTTTATTCAATATATTTTTCTGTATGCTCTTTCTCAATTACTGTTTCTCCCACCTCTTCTGCACACTTTTCAAAGTATTTTTCATGTTTTTCTTGTATTCCCTTGTGGCATTTGTGTTTTGTTTTTATTTTCACTTTATCGGTGTTTGTCTTTGAAGTTTCTTTTTTGTAGTTTCTCTTTTCGGCAAGTTGTTCTGTTCATGGAAAAACAACGATACGACAACCGACCAGAGCGATATCAGAAAAAGAGTAGTAAAGTAAACCAGAATCATTTACGTTCAAAATGGCGTCGGAAGTTGCAACGGATGAAATACAATTTGTAAGTGAAACTCAAAAAGAAATTTAATTTATTTTTATTCAAATAAACAAAAAAAAATATTGATAAAGAAAAAACCACAAGAAATAAAATGGACTGTGTGTGTGTGTAATTTTGTGTATAGAGATAAAAAGGTTTTCCCTTTTTTTTTATTAAAAAACTTATGGACTTTTTTAATTCAAAGAAAATCACAAGAAAAAATGTGTACTGTTCAGAGTATGAAAAGTATTAAAAAACAAGTGTCTCTACTTATGCCCACACCTCTAAGGGACTTTAAAGTAAACCTGAATGAATCTACAATACAATTTTACTATTTTTCTTTTGTTTATTAAAGAAAAAACAAACAAAAAAATTTTAATTTATTTAAAGTGTAAGAGAAGTTAAGTGTTTTATACTCTTGAAAAGTGTTGTCAATTTGTGTGTTTTTGTCGAGTATTTTTTTTTTTGTTTCTTTCAAGATCTTTTCTTAGAAAATTGAAATTCCTTTACATGCTGTTTCACAGCAGCGGCACAAGCAGATGATTTTACAAGATGAGTGATGGTGTGGTATGTAGTAAACCCTGACTCGTACTATGAAAAAAAAAAAATTATAAAATAACAAAATGCCGCTTGTTTAGCAAGTGGTTTTTTGTTTGTCTTTTTTAGTGTAGAAAACAAGAGAATATTTTATTCTTCCATTAAGAGGTTCTCCTTGAAGAGGCTTTTTATTTTATTTTTTACTACAACAAATCAAAACCACTAACCAGCTGGTTTTGTTTTTTCTCTTACTGTAGGAGCCTCTTTACAACAAACTTCCTGTGTTTTATTAAACGCCAACAACACCTAACAATAGCAATAGCAGCCATATGCATACATACATGCAAATGAATTGCACTTTTTTTTATTTCGAACTACTTCGGCCTCCACCGTCGTTTAAGTTTCTCACAAACAAATTGCTCTCACTTGTGCACTTTTTGTTGTTGCCTATTTGTGAAGTGTGTGGTTATGTGTGTTTGTTTGTTTATCTACTTCATATACTGCTACTGTTTTTCTGTTTTTTTTATTACTAGAATTATGTTTAGTGTGCCTTTTGTTGTTTTTGTTGTTGAAGGGGAAAGTGTTTTTTTTGTTGTGTTTTGTATTGTATTGTTAGTGTTGCCATTAGGTGTTATTTTAGTATTCACTTTATAGGCATACATTTAGTAGTTTTATTGATATGTACTTTTTTATATTTTTAAGAAATAGAATACGATATTGGTAAACACTGGTAATAATAGATTTAATTTAAGCGGTTTCAGTTAACCAATTCTTCAATTTTTTTTGCGGTATTTTTAAGGTCGGTTCTACTAAATGACAAATTTTGGAGTGCAGAATGCTCAAATAATTTATTCTTTTTTACAATGAACCAGCACTACACGATGTAAATCATTCCCGTCATTGCCTTGTTCCAACATATTTCCCTCTTTGTTTACCGTTATATCTTTGTATTTTTTCTCAATGTCCATTAATTTGACTAAATTAATCCTTTAAAATGACAGCGTCATTATTATTAGACAAAGTAAGTCGTAATTCTTCAGTGCTGCTATGTAGGCTATACTGCGAATCTAATTTTTATTAAGTAGTTTCTTTTGATGTTCACAATGTTTTCTCTTTCAATAATAAAATAACTGTAAATTTTATCTCTTTTTTTTCGTACATCAAAAAGATTTATTTTGTAGTTAAAGGCAAATAAAATATATAATTAGGAAATAGACCACATGAGGCATACGCTTTGAATACCTCTTCGTAATTGACAAAACTTGTAGTAGGAAAACCCCATTGATCGAATGGAAAAAACCAAAGATTCAAGACGGGAAATATTGTACTTTTCATTAAAGATTTAAAGCGAATGGCAACACTGATTATTTCCTCTTTTTTTACAATTGCATTCGCTTTCTCATGTTGTAATTGAGCGATTTTATATTATTAGTATCCTCTCTCTCTCTCTCTCATTCTTTGGCTTTGTATTCTTCGTTGTGTGTTAGTAACACACAAAAGGTATTTTTAATAACTTCCTGCAGGAAAATGTACAAAAAGATATGCTTTCGCGTTTTACTTCCGCAAAATCCTGTTGAAAGGAAATTCTTTTAAATTTTAAAACTTGCAATATCAGCAATTTTGAGACGGTGAGAACTATTACAAGTACTAGATGATCAGAAACCATTACAAAAACTATTTCGAAACTGAATGTGAATGTTTGAACGAGGGTGGCAGGGTTAGGTTAGGTCAGTATTTAGGCCCATTGTGATACAACAATTAATCCTACCCGGAGGTGAACAATTCCCTGGAGAAAACCATCTCGAATTCGAAATAAATCTTGTTATTGCAGTAATCTTTATAGTAGAGAACTCACTCACCGATCTCAGTAAATGAAAGGTCAGAAACCTCCGTCTTTTCATGACAAGAATGAGGTGAAAGACAGTATATGCCCGCTCCTCAGACCCACAGCTCCTGCAGAAGTCATTAGTTGGAATGCCGAGACTTTTGGCATGCCCACCAAAAGGACAATGGCCCATATGATGGGTTGCCATTGTGCGATGGATGGACATACGATTTAAGGACAGAAGTGAGTCAGTCCTCAGTACCTTCCTGCTGCCAACGAGATTGAGCCTTCTCGTAGAACTAGTGGACAATATTCGAATTAACTGATGCAATGGGAATACCTATGGCCTGTAACATGTCGGAGTTTGCTAGTTCCGTACCGTAAGAGGACGACAAAGTCTTTATTAATCACCCTTATTCTGGTTGTCGTCGTCGACGTCGTCTTGCGTCGACAGTTTAAAATTGGTATTCTGTTTGTCGTTATTGACAGTTATAGATGACTGTTGACACACATTTGGTATTCTGTGAGTCAATACGCCGTCGATATTGTGTTGTGTCGACTCTGATTTTATCGACATCATTTTTGGTAACGACGACGACGGCGACGACGACGACAACCAGAATAAGGGTGAATATTTTAAGCGTTATTTTCTGGAATTTTGTTCTTTGTTCGTTCTCAATGATCTTACAAAGACTTTTAGCGTTTTTTCTGATGAGTACAATTTTTGATCTTTATAACTATTTGCTTAACTTTGCTTAAATCCCGAGTAACATATTGTTACGAACTGCGATCTTTTAACTACCTTTGCTTAATTTCTTTGAAGATGAAGAAAAATTTAATCTTAATTGAGGCAATATGCTGAAAACCCTGCTGTTTAAAGACTCACAAAATTTCCAAATAAACCTGCTAATAATGTTTTCTTTTTTCTTCGTCTTTCTTTAAATTAAGATTTTTATTTTTATAATAAAAATGTTTCATCCCTTTTTTGTACTTTTTTTCTTTTTTATTTTAAATCGTGTTCTATTTCACACTTTCTTCAAGGTGAATATCGTTTGTGCGTTTCTTTTTAATTTTTTTTTATTATTTTGAACGTCCATTCAACTGTGTCTGTTAATTTTAAGTTCCTGTGCAAAACAAACACTTCCATCGAAATCATTTCAATTCGCCAATACAGCAGCGGCCAGCAACCAGGGTCAATTTTTAAATGGTACGTACATACATACATACATATGTACATATGTACGTACCTGGGATTTAATGATGAGACATAGAGGAAAAAAGAAAAACAACAACAACATTCTGTCCATTTTTATAAACACTGCAATCAAAGCGAAAAATAAAAATGAAAAAAAAAGAAATGGAAAATATTTATTCCGATGAAATTGTTTAAATGGAAAAATGTACAGAAAATAAAAAAAAAAATACCAAAAACTACCCAGAATAAAAATAACATTAAAACAGAGCAGAAAAAGAGAGAAACAAAAATAAAAAACTGTGTAACAACAGGTATGGAGCTTAATAAAAACAAAATTCAGAGGCACATCAACCAACGTCAGCATCACCATCATTATTATCATCATCATCATCGTCGTCAGTGGCATCATCAATATTCTCAGCACGAAACTAATATTATGAAGATGATGAACAACAACAATAACAAATAAATATCAACAACGAAAAATTATCAACACTTTTGGATAAAGCTTTAAATAAACATCGTAAAAAATATACTATTTTGCCATAACTCGGTATTAAAAAGGTCAATAAATTCTAGATATTTGGTTGATTTTTTTTATTAAAAAATTAAATTTCTCAAAATGTTGGTTTTGAACTCGTAAGCTTAAAATAACTAAAGAAATTGTCTCCACTTGATGGATTATCACATGATCTAAATTTTATTTCAAATTTGTTACACTCCTTCCTTCGCTAATCTCTTCAGTTACACTTGCTTTTGAAGCATTTTGTCCATCTTCTCATCTTCTTCTTATTGCTCTGTTTTGTTTCAATTTAATTTTTTTTTAATTTTATCAGGTGATTGGCCTACTGTAGTAAGTTTTGGAATGATAGGGTTGCCAGGCTTCGTTACATACATACATAATTGGTCAGTACAACCCCTTAGTCAGGATTACGACCTAGTTTCTCACACCACTTATGTTGTGTGCATTAATTTTTTACATGAGTGTTGGGACCTACATTTTAAAGTCGACTCCGAACAACAGATTTTTGAGAAACTTTTCATGGCAGTTTTATTTTATCTCAGAGGTTTTCTCGGAAATCTGATGAGAGGAAGAAATATTTTGTTTTGTTTCGTTTATTTGGAGATGCCTGACCTGGGGTTTGAACCGAGGCCTCACGTCTAATAAGCCCAACACACTACCTACTAGACCACAGCGATTTCGCCAGACTTCGTTGCCTCGAAAAAATGTAATTTGTGAAGATATTCGTTAAATTGCGTGTTTTGGTGCGAAACTTATGAACATAAAAGAAGGCACTTCCTGTGGTTCCTATAATGTTTGTTGTGAATGTTATCCTCTCTGGGAGTATAGTAATCTTTTTTAAATTGTTAAAAAAAACACTTTGAATAATTGTTTGTCTTCTGTAGTATTTGAATTTGGAATATTCGTTTAAGCACTACACGACACTGTCTCTATAATGCAACTTTTTTTCATTCAATTTCATATAAGAGGTACATACATATGTCTAACATCTCATTTAAATGGTGCGAACTATTTTTATAAAATTCTCAGTTCTCGAGTTACAAGAACCACTCCATAAAGCCTGAATCCCCAAGCCATTAAAAAATTGTTTTGTAACGTTTTCCATTTCCTCAAACAAACAAAACAAAACAATTGATTGTCAGAAGCTTCTATTAAGGAAGCGAAGTTTCCACCATAGACCAGCAATAGGTGGTAATCACACGGTGCTAGAAGCAGTCATAAAGTGAATCCATCAGAACTTTTTTTTACCAGGCTGATAGTACTTCAGGCGAATCATTGTCGATATTTGTGGCATGGTCTAGTTGGTTGAATTCCAATGTGATGAACTCCAAGACGGTATATAGCTGTCGCAAATATCTCAATGAGGCATCAGAACGATATGATGTCCATATCATATGGGTACTAGGACACAGTGTGATTTCAGGTAACTGTGTAGTAAACTGGCTACACTGAAAAAAAGAATCAAGCCATCTGGGCTTGAATCAATCCATATCGGTCACAATAGTACGGTAAGTACGGTTTGGCTTGAATCAAGTACAAAAGAGTTGAATCAAGCCCGAATCAGCCAAGTACAAAAGTGTTGATTTTAGCGCGATTTAAGCCTTTTTGGGATCAAAGTGATCTCATCATGTATTTGGATTAAGCATATTTTTTCTTGATTTAAGATCGAATTCGTACTTGATTCAAGAGAATCAGAAGTTGAAGTAATCCTTAAGCGCACTTGTTTCAAGAATTATAAAGTTGATTTAGGCTATATTAACTTATAAATGGGATCGAATTGAGGCAAATCGTACTTTATTCGAGCACAATGAACTTGATTTAAGCCCTAAATTATACTTGATTTAAACCTAAATTTATCCAAAAACGAGCTTGTTTCAAGAATTTTGAACTTGATTTAAGCTCGAACTCGTACTTGATTTAATCCTAAAATCGATTGATTTGAAAAAAATGCAAGTCATCTACACAAAAAAATGCAAGTCATCGACCGGAATAATCCAAGTCATCTACCAAAGAAATGCAACTTGCGAAAAATACGACATTTTGTTGGATATATATTGTATAAAACACATGAACTAAATGAGAATTATTAAAATTTTTACTTTTGAACTTAAAACCCACAATTCCATAACTCAAATAACAAATAAGTCAAAATTACACTTTTTTAGATAGATTTGAGCTTTTTAGTGTTGATTTTAGTAATATAAGGCTTAGTTTTTCACATCAATCCCGTTTTTTGCTTGTTTTAAGCAAACAATAGCCAAAACGGGCTTAATTTTTCAAGCACGTTTTTTGGCTTAAATTGAGAATAGAAAAGTTGATTTTAGCACGCCGTTTTTCTTTCTGTGTAGATGTGTCGCAACCATTGAACCCATGACTTTGGGAATCTCTCTAAGGATCTGTGAACATACTGTTATGTTAAAACGTTTAAAAACGTTTAAAATATGAGCTCATAGATTGCAAATAAAATAAAAATAAATTTGTGTTTAGTTTTAATTAAAATTCTTTATTATTCGCACAATTCTATGTGCCACTGTTTACACCTTTATGTAAACTACAACAATGGCTTTGTTTGTTATTCCTTTGTTTATACCCATTGCATAAACAATAACAATTACTAGGCAATTATTCGACAGATGGAGATCTTCAAACCACGATTACACTCTTCAAACACATCGCGTCTTCACACAAGTCGGACTGAACTTTACTAACTCAGTCGCCTGCTTTGCCTTGCCGTTTATATGGCAAAGTAAACAGTCTGATGAATACTCTTGAAGGCGAACGTTCATGACTTCGTCTTGTTGGTGTATTTTTTGTTTATTTGTTTATGCTGGTGTTTGTTGTTATATTAGGCAGCATGATAATTTGTAAACAGGTTTGTTTACTACATTGTTTTGTTTTTGTAGCTTTTGTTTATAATTTTAATGTTACGCAAAACACCAGTATTTAGATTTTTCATTATCGTAACAATACTGAGTTGCTCCATCAGACGCTCCGAGTGTTTCCGGGACTAGGAAATAGCGGAAAATTGTGGTAACACAATAGGCTCTATGCGGTCCAAGTGTGTACATCCAACGCCGTGGGTGAACAGCCGCCTCTACTTAGCTGCCTTGAGGCATGGTGTTGTCGTACCGCAACACAATTCTGTTCTTTTTGGCCACAACTGTACGATTCCATTCATTACCTTTCTATTGTTTTATTTATTTATTTATTAAGCCCCAACACTTCTATTGTTTTATGTTCAAAGTAATCGTATGATTATTTTTCTTTTAAAAAAATTCATTGACCTTTTGCGTATTTTGTTTTTTTGCGTTGATTTTTCGTTTAAAAATAAAATTTTCGTTTGTTTTTCACACCAAATTGTTGTCCTCTTGCCAAATTCCTTCCTTTTTTTCCCCCTTTTTCGTTTATTTTTACTATTCCCTGTACAAAATAGTAGCCAAGAAATTTTCTTTTATTTTTTTTGGTTACAATTTCCAGCCAAAATTGCAAGTATTTGTTTACAAGAAACAAGAGTTCATTGTTTCGTTAATTTATATGGCATTGGAAAACTAAATTCGAAGGCAATTTTATAATCTGAAAGTTATTTTTATTTCTTCGCAACATTTTTTTTGCCTCTTATTACGATACTTATAGTGATTATTGTGATACAATCAATATAAATGAATTCAAAGTATTTCATCGTTATTTCCTTTGTTCCGAAGATAGAAGTGCTCATTTGTCGAGGCCGAGAGCTAATCAAACTTGTTTCAGTTATCTTATCTTGTTCTCAGTTAAGCGTTCCTCACAGGTTCCAAGAATGGTTTTCGATAATCCATTATCATCGTCACAGAATCTGCATGTTGAGCTCGAGACAACCCCCATTGTGAGTAAATGTATCCTGAGTTTACATTGCACTGCCCCTCCTCAGATTATTTCTTGATAACCTCAGGCATGAATCAGACTTGCTCTTATTGTAGTTACCAAAGTTTTGATTGCCTTAAACTCACTTTGTCTTTGCCTTTCTTTTTCTTCTCTTTCGTTAGGCATTCTTTTCTAGATATCCGCTACTACACCACAAAACGATACTGGTTCCATCAACGGAGTGGTGCT
Source organism: Sarcophaga caerulescens (assembly GCA_927399465.1). NCBI lineage: Eukaryota > Metazoa > Arthropoda > Insecta > Diptera > Sarcophagidae > Sarcophaga > Sarcophaga caerulescens. The sequence continues at coordinate 40,673,516 of OV656873.1, read as the reverse complement.
CGGAAAGGTTTGCTCATTACTAAGAATTCTTGCATTACCTGGGACCTAGCAGAGGGTAATTTGTCCGGTTTAGCATCGCCAGACAATCCCATACTATCTTGGATTTAACAGCATAAGAGCTGACTGCCAGATGGTATTGCTATGCCATGTGTTTTCTATCTCCAATTCAAGTTAAAAGGAGCACATCTTTCAATGGCATAAACTTCTGTATCGCATTGCGGGAGTTTTTCAATGAGTGCTGAGTATTTCATGTGGGGCAATAAACTCTCACTCCTGTTCTAAGATCTGTTCTGGAATCCATCCGTATTTGTACCATCAAATAGCCTCCCTTTTAAAAGAGTATGCATCATCTATGTAGATTATTCCATTCATTTTTGTCACTAAGTCTTGTTGCGATACACTTCCCAAAGTCATAAAGTCTACTGGTTCTGTCCGGGGAACATATAAGGAGAGAGAGAGCTGTCAGTCATTCGATTTCTTAGGGCACGAGGCCTCCTAATAAATTTCATATTTGGCACGTTTGCCATCAATCTAACCTTAGTCATCAAAATTTTGCTCTTTGGTCAACAGAAGTTCCAGCGTCCCTGTAGGATAGGTTCACGTTATCCCTATCACCAACACACGCTAGTCTCCGTATCTTGTCCAACTCCGTTTAAACTGTTTTCAAAGTTGTTCTATCTGCTCAGACAATTTCCCCTTATAGATCCAACACGATCCATTGCATGAGTAGAGGCCACCATCTCCTGATGTTGACATTATCTCCTCCAAATGACTTAATAAGAATAAACGACACATGTTTAGCCCGCAAAATGCTAGAAGTTATTAAAGACACGAACCATGTTTTAAAAGATAAAACGGCACGGTACATGAGTTCAATTTTAAATGAAGATGTGCAGTTTTTTTTATGAATTTGTGGGTGTGTGTGGGTGTTAAAACCTGACATTCTGACAACAATTACTAATTGTGGTAACATCTTTAACCTGCACTTGCCTGTTGCAAGAACATGAACGACAACTAATGTTTCCCAAGCATCATAATGAGTGTTAAAAGTTTCGTTTTTTTTTTCTATTTCATCCATTTGTTATTGTAGTTGTTTTTTGTTCATGTATAATTAATAATTATTACGTTAAGCCAACAAACATGAATTATTCTCCAAAAAGATTTTAATCTTGAAAATAAGTGAAAAGGAAAAACGTATTTTTTTTTTTTTTTAATTGAAAACAATTGTGAGAATTGGCATAAATTTTCGACCCCTCCTCACTCTACTGCTGGATTGACAGTGCGGAGAAGCAACAAATGAATAAAACATTTCGTTTGTGGCGTGGTGTTTCTTTCCTTAGTTTTCCTTTTTGTTTTTTTTTTTTCTGTTTTTATTCTGTTTACAAAGAAAAATAAAACAAAATAAAGTTTTTCTAACGCCATAAATTAAACACAGAAGCCAACTGAAAAACAGCGAAATTATATCTGTCTGTCTGTCGGTACATAGAATAAGAAAAGAAAAACACCTGTACCTACCTCCCCCTGTTTGTTGGCAATTCTTAAAACAGATTTTTTCGTATTTTTTTTAAATCACGTTCGTTCAAGGTATTAAATTTTTAATAGTATGTACTTGCAACACTTTGTTACCAAACGAATGAATTTTGAAGAGTGAATCTTAACAGCAAATTTATTGCTGTTTTCCTTTTGAAAACAATAATTTTGATTTGTGTTTATCAGGCAATTTAACAAAACATCTGAGCAGTATTTTCTGTTTTTTGTTTTCATTTTGTTTTAATAATAATTTTAAATTTTTATTTCCGTTCGTATTTAATCACAAATTCAAGAACAAACACAGTCAGTCTTAAAAACCGCCTTCGATTAAAATAAAAAAAAAATGAAAAATTTAAAATTTCATTGAATTCGTTTGAATTAAAACATTGGATTCGGATTTTCCATTTAATTGCTTCAAAACGACTGCATCTTCATTTACATAAAGACTAACTCATGAATCAAAAACAACGCTGTAGATTAGCTGATTGGATGCTAAAATAACTGCCTCTAAATGCGGTGTGTTTTTCAGCAGTGAAGGCTGATTTCTCATTCGGTGGTTACGTCCAAAAGCAAAATTGATGCATTTGCCACGCAAAGAAGGTAGGAGTAATTTTAGAAAACCAGGAACAGTTAAAAACTATTTAGAAAACTGTTGTCGAGAATTTTTTGCCTCAGTCGCCATGCCATTGGTCTACTGTAGCATTTCTTACCAAGATAGCGAGTTCATCACGATGATGTTGCTGGTTGAGTCCTGCTCTTTCTTAAAAGGGTCAAGTGATATGTATTGTTGATGTTATTCTCCTTGGAGAGTGCAGGGATCAGTAAGTTTCCCAGATGGACTGATTACAGGGTGGCTGATATATAATGCAACAAAGTAAAGCGCTATATTTTTGTAATTTTTTTTTAATTTTATTGTTCAAAAGCAAAAAATGTTGGAAATAACATCAAATTTTAGAATCAGCGCCGTCTTGAGATGATAGACACTTTGGTATTTTTTAGTGAGAACCTTACTCTCCAAAATGTCCCAGGCGCAAAAGTCCAACGGATTGAGATCCGGAGATTTTGGTGGCCATTGTGCTGTAGAAATGAAGCGAGGAACCTCCTTTTTAAGCCATTCTTGGTTGACGCGTGCTGAGTGCGGTGGTGCTGAGTCCTGTTGGAATGTCCATGATCTGCGGCCGAAATGTTTGTCTGCCCAGGGCTTTAATACTGTCTTTAAGACATTTTCCCGATAATATTCGGCATTTATTTTGACCCCATGGTCGATGAATACGAGCGGGGAGCGACCATCGGCCGTTACGGCGGCAAACACCATTACCATCGGCGGCGCTTGATGGCCAATCGCAGTTGTAAATTTTCAGCTGACCTCTTTGGCAAGTAAACCCGATCATTTTGTTTGTTCACAAACTGCTCAATTTGGAATGGCTTCTCATCGGAGAAAACCAAATTCGAAGTAACTCCTTGGCTCTTTCCAGTCTAACTTTTTTTTGTCCATCGGTGAGCTTTTGCACTTTTTGGAACTTCAATGGCCTAAGCTCAATTGGACTAAGCTCATTTTTCAATATGTGTTGCATCCGTTCTCGCGATATGTTCAGCTCACGAGCAATTTTTCTATCACTGCGGCGTGGATTTCGATCAAATCTGGCCTTCACTTTTCGAATCGTTTCTGGTGTTGTTACCGTTTTTTTCGTCCACTTTTTGGACGCGATGCAACACTGCCAGTATCACGGTAACGAGCAATGGTACGAGAAACAAAAGATTTATTCACATTTAAATGCTGGAGGGCTCTAACGATAGCCACCTGTGGTTTTCCAGCCAAATATAAAGCAATCACACTATCACGCTTGAATTCCATCACGAATAACTTTTTTTCTGAATGCAATAGATCAAAATGCTTTTGTAAGCTTGTAAATAATAAAATTAACTGTCACTGGAATAAATCTGTCAGCTGTCAGACGAGCGGTTTACAAATGATAACAACCTGAAGTTGGTTGCAATACATATCAGCCACCCTGTAGAGGAAATTACACCCTTTTAATGGTCGATTATGAATGTTAAACCCACTTTAATTGCGTTGCTGTCTGGTAATTTAAAAATATGAAATGTTAATTGCCTTGTATTAAAGATTTTTGGGCAATTAACAGCTCAATTAAAGTTCTGTTGCCATTCATAAACGTCTCTTTATATTTTTTTTAATTCGAGCTTTGATACTGAATTTCTTGGACACTTTTATCACTACAGTACGTTAACTGTTCTTCCTGCCATGATGACGTTAATAAGGTTAATATTCCCATGATAGAGGGAATAGGCTTTACCAGCCTAATTCCTTATATATTTTTTCATATTAATACAAACAAATATTCAAATTCACATTTCATTACAACCAATAAAGGATATGAAATGTATTTTACGCTACTCAGCCTGGATATAATGGCCATCTTCATACGAATTTACGTTTGTTTTGTTAAATTATTACGTTTTTTTGCGACTCGTTTCTATCTCTCAACAGCACTCAGCTCGACTCAACACATTTTCCCCCAAAACGAAACGAAATTAATCCGACTCCAAGCCCATAAGCAACAAACAAATTGAAGCCACTTTTGAAAAGGATTCACAGGCTTCCTTTAGACACAATCACAAGCAAATACAAGCAGCTAAAAGTACAATGACCTCAATATTCTGTTTTCTCTCTATTTACGTTGTTGTTGTTGTTGTTGCTGCAGCTATTGTTGTAGTTTTTGTTGTGTTTTGTTGCATGAGAAATAATACAAGAAATAAAATTCTGTACATGATGTATGAGCTACAGCAGCAACAATAAAAAGGAGCAGGAACAACAAAAAAACAAAAAAAAGTGAAAAAACTATGCAGCAGGATTATAAAACAAAGAATAGTTTACACTTAAAACAAGAAATCCACTTTTCACAGCCCTACCCTTCTCTTGCATGCCAAACAAAAACAGGAACTAAAACACAGGCAAACCTCCACTTCCTTTTTGAGAGTCAAACAAAAAACGTAAAGTGAAAAAACACATACGCTTCAATCAACGTCATCACAACACTATGTCGTCATATCGCGTACACAAAACAAAAACCTATTCGAAAGGAAGTTTGGAGTGAAGGGAAGTGGTGTATAGAAGTAGTAAAAAAGGCTCTAAACAACAATGATTACACGGGAATAGATAGATGACGATAATAATAATAGCAAGGAATGGCGCCCTAAAAAACTAATAAAAAAAAAATAGAAAAATAAAATAAAAGAATTTCTAAAACAGAAACTCCCTGTTTTTTTGAAATATTTTTTCTAATAAAACCGGGATTCCTTTTTTAACGCCAACATAAGGCAACAACACATTCAAATGGAATAAAATGAAATGGTACTGTAGTAGTATCAAAACAACAACAAGAATAATGAAATAGGGAATATGAATGTGCCTATTTAGGTCAATATACCATTGGGGAGTTGGAACAGTAAAGAAATAAAACTCACTCGCTACTACTCTCTCACACACACATATGTACATCTCAACAAATTAGGGCAATAAGTCTAAAGAGCATAATTGGCCTGTAACTAAAACAAAATAGAGCGAGAGAATTAAAAAATAACAGCAGCAACAACAACAACAATACAAAAGAAAGGAAGTACCGTTTATATCACTATAAATTAAATAGTTTATGTGGGTGATGGATGATTGTGATTAAAATTGAAAGCTAAAAAACAACAAAAACAATAGAAAAATTATATAAAAAAAAGAAAGAAACAAAATCATTGACTTGTTAAAATTCCTTTTATTTCTCTCACTCACTTTCTCCCCTCTCTTCCTCTCTTCAACTGTTTATGTTATAACGTTAATGGAACATGTTTATAAACATGACGACGACGACTGGTTTCACACAGTTATTTATGTTATGCCAACAACAACAACTGCAATAATAAAACAACACTCAGTTAGCAGCAACAATAGCAACATCATATTACAGTTAAAGTAAAAAGTCTACATACAACGTACATGAAAAAAACACTCAATTATTCAAATATTTTTTATTTCGATCATCTGAAGTTCTTTTAGTCAGAATTACAATCTAGCTTCTCATACCACCCATGTTGTGTGTGTTATTTTTATCAATGAATGGCAGGACCTAGAGTTTAAAGTCGACGCTGAACGATAGATTTTTGAGAAAATTTTCATGTCATTTCTAATTTATTCTCAAAGTTTTTGCTGAGAGGAAGTTGAAGCTGAAGAAATATTTTTTATCATATTTCGTTATGTTCAAAATGGCTGACTTGGGGATTGCACCACGTGGTTCACGTTTAATGAGCGAAAACACTGCCTACTAGACTGTTTCTGATGGAGGATTTACATCTCCATCGACATAAAGTCTAAATCAAGCAAAATTAAAGCCGGCTGACAACCATTTAGAATGTCGTAGATATTTTGATTAGGTGGTAGAGCAGCAGACTTTCAATACAGATTTTTCGAACAACATTTTCTTTAGCGACGGAAACTCATTTCCCACTCGATGGTAATGTTAACAAGCAAAGTTATAGCATATTGGACTCGGAGGAAAATGTGCAATGTCATTCGGTCAAAGTGTAAACTGAAAAAACCAGTTATGGTTAATTCAGAGCGCTGTAGTAGTATAGAAATCGGCATTGTTTGGTCTACAACTGAAGATTATGAAGTGGATGGTATGTAGTTTCAACAAGACGGTGCCACGGGCCATAAAGCACAATCAATTTTGATATTATTGCATGAGAACTTTCCAAAAATAAGAATTTTCCGCTTTTACAACCTCCAATTGGTTATCAAGATTATATAATTTGCTGCTGATAGAGTTTCATCTGTGTGGAGGTACATCAAAGATAGTGTATATGCGGATAATCCATTGACATTTGTCTTTTGTGCATAATGATCAAAATCCTAGCATTACAATTAAAGAGAAAAATTTCTTCGAAATTTTACGGTTTTTTGTTGTTGTTTCTCTATTGATTTAATTCCTTGTTTTATATATAAATTTAAAGACATTTCATAAACATTTTTCTAAGTTTGTTTACAATATTCAAAAAATAAAGAAAAGTATGGTGTTTGTAGAATTTTTTAACCAACTGTACTCTCTTTACTAACTGCATACGACATTGAGTTCTTACTAAACATTACGGTTTATGGTTTTATGGTGTTTGTTGTTGTATCATTTGCCAAAGATGAGCAATTATTCACATGTGTTTGTAGTATGTACATATGTATGTATGCACAAGTATTTGTTTGCGTTCTGTTTGGCAAAATGTCAAACAGCCAGTCAGTTAGTCAATTATTTAGTCATTTAGTTAAACCTGATTTTTAGTCACGTGCCAACCACACACACACAAAAAAAAAACAAAATTTTTCTTCCATTTTGTTGCAATAAATCGTTAAAAGTGTAATATGTATGGATGTGTGAGTGAGTGTTTATCATCACACATATTCATTCCTTTATTTGTTTTACTTATTTGAGTGGAAATTTCTAAGAAAACAAAAAAAAACAACAACCACAACATTATTATGGCATTGAAAGATTTCTTATGCATATACATATGTATGTGTGTGTATGAGTATGTGTGTATATTTATCGTGTTGTGTTTACTTTATTCACAGCAAGCACATGGAATTTTATCTGTAAATTGAGAAAATTTTCTTAGAATTACGAAATTTTTTAATTTTTTTTTTTTATTTTCCAAAGAGCAAACAAGCAAATGGTCAAATATTTACTATTAAAACCTATTCAATTTCGAGGTTACAGGCAAAAATTAATTTATTTTTTTTTTGTTTTTTAATTAAAATTGAAAAACCAACAAAGTTCTGTGTGCAAAATTATTCCAAATAAAAAAATCTCCACTAATTAAAATCTATTTTGGAAAATTCTGTAGAACATAGCATAAGAAAAACAATTCTGAACATGGATTTTAAATGGTATCTCTGTGCTTTTCAAGAGAATATTTTCAAGAGAATATTTGAGCGAAGCTTGAATTGTTTTCGGCCACCATATTTTGAGAACTTTTCTCAGGATTTTGTTGTAAATCGTTTCAACTTTGTTCAACGAACTTTGCTTAGCAATACTGGCTTGATGCCATACATGGTGCTATAGGGGATGATTTTTATATTTGCATCGCTAAGAGATGGAGCCTTGAGCCTTAAATATAGGGTCCGCCAAATAACTTTTTTTTTTTTGAAAATGCTTTAAAAAAAACTACTGAATATTTTCTCAAATTTCTTTTTTTATTTGAAAGTACAATCCTTCCGGTTAATAATGGAAAATAATTTCATTCAAATGGCTGCCACGGCTGGCCATGCAGTAGCCTACACGATCGGTCCAATTTTTAAGCACATTATCGTTTGTGTGCAGCTGTATTTCACCAATGGCTTCACGAATATTGTCCTTTAAAGCGTCAATTGTCTCTGGCTTGTCGGCGTAACACTTATCTTTGACGGCACCCTACAAATAATAGTCCAACGGTGTCTAATTGCAGCTCCGAGTTGGCCAAACGACATCAGCTCTGCGGCTGATAATGCGATCTTCAAAAACAGGGCGCAAAACAACGAGTGTAGCTTCGGCTGTGTGGCATGTAGCGCCGTCCTGTTGAAACCAAATGTTTCCAATATCCTCCTCTTCAATTTTTGTGAACAAAAATTCATTCAACATGGCCCGATAACGATCGCCATTGACTGTAGCGGCCACTACTTGCTCATTTTCGAAGAAAAATGGCCCAATTATGCCTCTGGACCAAAATCCGCACCAAACAGTGACTCGTTTCGGGTGCGTCGGCTTTTCAATGTATGCGTGCGGGTTTTCTGTGCCCCAAAGCGACAATTTTGCTTGTTTACATACCCGCCAAGATCAAAATGAGCTTCATCTGAAAAGATGATTTTTTTTTTGCCAAAATCGGCATCTTAGCGAAGCGAAAACGCATTGGATGGTCAATTGGCTTCAACTCCTGAACAAATTGGACTTTGTATGGCGTCATACCAAGGTCTTTATGCAAAATTCGTCTCAATGATGTCTCCGAAATGTTCAATTGTTGAGAACGACGGAGAATTGATGTTGATGGCGCTTCACGCACACTTTCTGCCACAGCAGCAATATTCTCGGGTGTACGCACTGTTTTTGGCTTTTCACGCTTTGGTTTATCGATGAGGATGTCAGTTTCTTTCACTTTTTTCACAAGATAACAAACATACGGAGCTGACGATGCTTCTCTTCTTCCAAAATCCGTACGCAATTTTCGCACACATTCTGCAACATTACCATGATTTTCAAAGTAATGTCGCAATATTTCCCAGCGTTGTTCAGGCGTATACACAACCATATTCGTTCAGCCGAAGGAAAAACTAATTATCTGTCAAATCAGACATGAGCTAAGTGTTACCATTCACGAAATAAGCACTAGTTGAAAAAAAAACGTTAGATGGCGGACCCGATATTATGCTTTGGCTATTGATAGTAGCAGTATCGTAATTTGTTGACATTATTGTCAAATCGCCTTTAGTTGTCTTGAACACAACCCATCATGTGATAGATAGGCCGCCATTCGATCACTAGGTCCTGAGATTAAATCGGAGATAGTATGGGAATGCCTCAAGAAGCTTAATCAGTTGAATAGACAGTATAAGATTACACTCTGCTAAGTTCCAGGTTAGATTAGCGGGTAGCTTGCCTTTTATAGCTAAGTTCATTCGGAGGCCCATACGGCCTATTAAGTTACACAGTCTCTTGCTCCCATGAGTCTTGTGAGAATTCTCGACAATGATCAAGCAGACAAACTTGCTAGAAAGGAGCTACCACGTCGTTGATGAGGCCAGAATCCATCTGTAGTGTGATGGAGGATGTTCGGAAGGGAATGCTCAACGAAAGCGTAACTAAGGGCAAGACTGTTATCAAACCATGTGAATTTAAAACAATTAAAACTTTTGTTAGGAAATTACAATAAGAGCAGATATGAGGCATGCAACAGACTATCAAGAAATAACTTGAGGTTGATAAACGGTCCTTTGACACGTTACTGTAGACTAATTGTATATTTATTCAGAATGGAAGATGTCTGGAGCCAAACATAAACATTCTGTAACGATAATAATGAATCATCGGCACCTATGGAGCATTACTGCATCCATTAAGAAACATCTGGATGCATAGGCAGGAAATTGGCAATGTCTACTACGAATACATTCTGGAAATTTGTCAGGGCAATAGGCTTGGAGTAGGTATTATAGGGAAACCCTATAAACTTTGGCAGGAATACAATATATCGTGGGGTCGCAGTACTAAGGCATCTCATCGCGACAAATAATAAGTAATAATACGTCTTAGAACCTTCGTTGGGATATGGTATAGCCTGCTTGAACTGAGAAACAACCCATAATTAACTCTTTAATAAAGAGATTTTTATGTTAGGATGTACAATGGGTCAGTTCGACCTCCGGGTACTGTACTTGTCACAGTTGACAAGTACACGTCCTCTAACCTATGTTAGGATTCTGTTAATTCTCGCTGTTTAATATTCTTTTGGTTTGTGTCTTGGATTTTCAAATCCTTTCAACACATAAATAAACTTGTGTGAAATCTTTTCTGGAAATTTATTTGATCAAAAATATCTTTGAGAATTAATTCCATAATCACACTCAATCGACGCTTTTCAAATGATATTCAGTTTGTGTAACGTCGCCGATTTCATTGTCCACGCTCGAGATCTGCTTTTAATTGTGTTTTAAGTGTTGCTTGTAAGATTTCTATCAGAGAGGGGTGGTTATTTAGGCCGATATATAGAATACAAATCTTTTTAATGGCTAAGCAACATAAACGTGAAAATGAAAATTTTTTTCGATTTTTCTTGTTTCTGTTGTGTGGCCTTTGCAAATTATTCTATGACAGGAAGTGAAATCAACACACAAAACAAAAAGAAACTTAGAAAACCACACCAAATTTTTAATTTTTTTTTTTTTTAATTTTGAACATCAAGCCACAACAACAAGAACAACAACCATTAAAAATAAAAAAAAATAAATTCATATGCGCAAAATAATAACAACGTTCATCATCATCGTCATAGAATTTTAAGTGAAACACCAACAACAGCTACAACAACGGAGGAAAAAACAAAAACAAAAATTCATAATAATTGTGTAAATTGGTGTTCCACGTTGATGGTTACAACGACCGACAAGAGTGCACAACAAAAAAAAAAATTATTTTCTAGACTTTCGCACATTTTCCGCGCTTTAGTTGGCAACAGCTAAAGTGGGTCAGTGCGTTCGACCGACAATGTTTGTTCATCAACGCCGGCCAGCGAACAGCCAACATTTAAGGAAAACAAACGCCATCATTGTGTTGTGTGTTTCGCCTACCAGGCTGACAGCATTCAAAAGCAGCAGAACAACGATAGACGAATATTTTTTCTTTGTTTTTTTTTTCGTTTTTCATGTAGTTTTTCTATTCAATTGTTTAGATTTTTTTCACAGACATCAAGTCTACAAATGTTGGCTGTTGGGCTGTGAGTGTTCTGTGGTCATCTAAAATAAAACCAACAAGAGAATAAGCAGACAAGACTGTGTGGGCGTAAAAGAACGAAAAAAAAACGACAATTTGTCCCCGTCTTTACTAAGGTGAAGTGAGTGAATAGAAAAGAAAGACAAGGCGTATGCGAGTTGATGGATTTTGTTTGAAACTTTCCTTTTTTTTTTGTTTTCAGTTCATGTCGATAACGATTTATGACTTCCTGACATTAAAACGAACTGAAATTGTGCGTAGGACATTAAAACTTTGTGAAAATTTAAATACATATTGAGGTCTTGGGAAAAAGAAATACTTACGGTAGAGAAATCAATGAAAGGACCAATAAAGGAATCGAGGCTCTGCTGATAGAATTAGCTGCTATCAGGACACTGGTGTCGCCAAATAGCAACTCTACCTTAGTTCTTCGATACAAGGAGGAGATGAGGCTTCTCAGTAGTGTAAGTCAAACATTGTAAGAATCGCCGTCCTATGACTATGACTGTGACAGATTTATCCATAGCAGAGATGCAGATCCGCTTTCCCCTGCTCTTGGTGTGTTACACATAGATTTTTGCGACAATTCTGCATATTCGTGATCAATACTTAGAATGGCTTGCAAGTAGGTTATATGGACTTGGCGGTCCATGGCTAGCAATTGATCCATCGTCTGCAGAATGTAAGGGTCAAGGCTTTCACTAACATTCTTTGTAAATACCGCCAACTGATGCTGAATTGCGTGGCACCTCTTCTGCTTCGGAGTTGTCTAGATCGTGTGATGTAGGGCACCAACAACCCCATTAACGAAACAATTCTTTTTTATTGAGAATTATAGCGATTCATGACGTATTATTGACTGCTCTCAGTTCTATAATGTCACAGTCCTGTTGCCCTGGCAAAAATGGTGTTCAATATCGGTTAGGTCGGAGTGGTAGCTCTGATTTCACAAAGCACACTTGAGCACGCATAGCGGCCCGTTGTGATGCCACGGGTGAACGCAGTCCCTGTACTGACCAAGTTCCACCACAATGAGGGAAAAGGAAGAAGTTGGTCAGCGCAAGGGCTGCACGGTGTTCAATATCAGTAAACAAAAATAATTCCTTGCGTAATAATTACTAAGCTTTCAAATGTTTCCCTCTAAATTCTAAGATTGTGTTCTTATGATTCGTTTTTCTTATCACAGAATCAACATATTGGACTTGAGGCGATCGCCATTCTGAACAACTCTGTCAATCAAAAGCCTGGCTACTAACCTCAAGCTAAACCGGTATAGTCTGATGCATGACTCAAATTTCTTGCCACTATAATTATCTAGCAAAAGTTTAAATTGTGCCAAATTGACTTGAGAAGAGTCAGCACTTTTCAGTTTACTTTTCGCCGAGTACTACTCCACTAGCTACTTCAGTAAAAAGTTCCGGCTTCATCAGCAGCGTAGAAACTTATTTGTCTAGGCATTTTACGGTGAATTTTTCCATGACTTGGAATCTACCCAGATGGTAATCTTACTTCCACAGTTTCACATTAGCCTTGAGTCAACCTCATTCAAGCTGAATGCACGAATGGCGGCCTTGTTGGCAAATAGTATTGCTATGTCTCGTCCTCTGAACTACTTCATGTTCAAGTTGAATTGATTTCATCTTCTATGCCTTATCGACTTGTATTTTGTATATCAACTGTCATTTACCGCACTTTGCTAAAATGATGAAATTTTTCCTTGTGTATCTGGTCATAGATTTATGAATTTTTAATTCATTTTATTAATTCATAAACAAAAATCCTTTCGATACAATAAATCAATAATTCATTTACAGAATGATTTCATCTATTTTTGTTCATAATCAAATTTGATTTTAAAATTAGAAATTCATTCTGCAAAAATTTATTTGTCTTTACATAGGGTTTCTATAAATAAAATTCCAGAATTAATTAAAAATTGAAATGAATTGTTTGTTATCAATTGCATTATTTTTGCATTTTCTGTACATGAAAATCAAAATGGGAAAATTGGAAATATTTTGTATATAAAATGCCAATTGGAAATGCAAGTAAATTGAATCGAATTTGATTTCATTCGATGGCCATGGAACAAATGAATCTTTCTATTGAAATGTTAGTAACGACCACAAAAATGTATGCCACTACCGACTAAGACTGAGAGAGGTTTTATTTTATAATATCGGGTCCGCCATCTAACGTTTTTTTTTTTTTCAACTAGTGCTTATTTCGTGAATGGTAACACTTAGCTCATGTCTGAATTGACAGATAATTAGTTTTATCCTTCCGTTGAACGAATATGGTTCCATCCAATGCGTTTTCGCTTCGCTAAGTGGGCCTGCGATCGACTTACAGAAGATGCCGATTTTGGCAAAAAAAAAATCATCTTTTCAGATGAAGCTCATTTTGATCTTGGTGGGTATGTAAACAAGCAAAATTGTCGCATTTGGGGCACAAAAAACCCGCACGCTTACATTGAAAAGCCGACGCACCCAAAACGAGTCACTGTTTGGTGCGGATTTTGGTCCAGAGGCATAATTGGGCCAATTTTCTTCGAAAATGAGCAAGGAGTGGCCGTTACAGTCAATGGCGATCGTTATCGGGCCATGTTGAACGAATTTTTGTTCATAAAAATTGAAGAGGAGGATATTGGCAACATTTGGTTTCAACAGGACGGCGCTACGTGCCACACAGCCGAAGCTACACTCGATGTTTTGCGCCCTGTTTTTGAAGATCGCATTATCAGCCGCAGAGCTTATGTCGTTTGGCCACATCGGAGCTGCGATTTGACACTGTTGGACTATTATTTGTGGGGTGCCGTCAAAGATAAGTGCTACGCCGACAAGCCAGAGACAATTGACGCTTTAAAGGACAATATTCGTGAAGCCATTGGTGAAATACAACTGCACACAATCGATAATGTGCTTAAAAATTGGACCGATCGTGTAGGCTACTGCATGGCCAGCCGAGGCAGCCATTTGAATGAAATTATTTTCCATTATTAACTGGAAGGATTGTACTTTCAAATAAAAAAAAGAAATTTGAGAAAATATTCAGTAGTTTTTTTTTAAAGCATTTTCAAAAAAAAAAGTTATTTGGCGGACCCTGTAGTATGTATTGTTGTAGTAGTAGTAGCTATTGTTGCTGTGTATAAATAAAGCATAAATTTTCATTATCAGCAAAGAAGAGTGCAAGCATATACATACATACATACGTACACATACACACTAAAATCTAAATTGTTTGATTGAATGACTGAACAAATGAAATGGAATGAAAGGAAAGGAAAGGAAAAAACTGCACATGGCAACCGAAACAATCAATATTATTTGTGGTTTATAGCACTGTGCCTATGCCCCCGGTCTACTACAGTCAGTAAAATTTAATATTTTTTTTTTATCTGTTTCGGCGTTTTAGCCGTTATCGATAAAGGTTGTGTTCTGTTGAAGACAGCGAGAGAGAGAGAGGCAGACAGACGTTTTCCGAAAACAAAATAAAATTTATTAGACTTCCTTCCCATATGGGAAATGCATCATCATCATCGCCTTCACCATCATCATGATGATAATGCATTTGAATTAAATGCCCCACAGTTAACAATGAATGAGTGAATGAATGAATGAACGACTGAATAAGCGATAGCTTTTAAAAAATACATCAGTAGTGCTTTAATTTATTATAAAAAATTTTTTTTTTCTTTTAAACAATTTGAAACAATTTTCCATAAAAAAAACAAAATTTTTATAAGAAACCTGTTAAAAAATTTATGCGCAATTGGAGCAAAAAAAAAAAGTTTAAAGTGTCCATTACATCATTAGGGAAATTGAAATATGATGAGCATGATTACCAGAAATAATAGAAAATATTGCAAATTTTTGATCAGTTTGCTCAAAATTATTGTAATCTTTGTGGCTTCTCTGTGAGGAGAGTATCCAAATTGAACAATTTTGTATGACTCTAGCGCATAAGACTAGCTAAATTGGACCGATGATTATGGGTTATGTTAGCTTTGAGGATCGCTATAGTTTGTGGTTAACCTATGAGTTAAGAACATCCCATACGATCAGGTCACATCTTCATGGCCAGTTCATATCATCTTACGTGAGATGGCCATGCCCTCAAATCGCTTGTGCAGAATATCCAATCTGGCATAATGTATGTGGCACGTAGCGGAGTGCTTTTGAAATTACATACTACATATTGTTAATGTAAAGATCATCCAATTCAGGCAAAAAGAAATTAGTAATCATTGATGATCTGGCCAAGTTCGTTCTCAAAAAAGTATCAACCGATGACACCGCTAGACCAAAATCAGCAAATGTGCATTGAACGCTCTTGAATCTCATGAGGATTGGCATCGTGTTTCAAACGCAACAATTTTGTTTGTTCACGTTGCCATTCATTGAGAAATGGGCCTCATCGCATGATTTTTCGATGAAAATTGGGATCAGTTGTCAACTGCTTCAGAGTCCATTCAGCGAACAGACGCCGTTGTCTATGAGCATTTACCTCTAGTTGCTGGGTTAGTTGAATTTTTTACGGGTATAGGCCCAAGTCACGATGAAAATTCACACAAGTCGTGTTTTGTGAAAGGCAGAGTTTTTTTTAACGACTCGAAATCGACTGCCTGGGATTCTTCTGCTCATACTAAAGGATAGTTGTGATGTTTTCGATAGGTCATGTATTGCGTGGCCGTACGACCATTGTTCGATCGTTTGTTAAACCAGTGAACTTGAATATATCCATCACATTGTGAGTAGTCCTCTGATTAGAATGATTATAGGGATAGTTTTGACACAATCATGTTATTATTTTCACGTGCTTTCGAATGCTATATCCCCTGGGAGGATATTAGACAAAACAGGCTGAATAAATGACAACTAATTTGGAAGAGATTCAACAATATCGCCGTTATAAACTGTCGAAGTTTTGAAATCTTTGTTGGAAAATCCTGTACAAAGAAAATGAGCGTTTATTGTTTTATTTTTAGCTATAGCCACCATACATTATTTTATCATGTTTTTTTTAATTTAACAATTTTTAACACAGTACTTATAGCGATTTAGTCACCAAGTGTTGTCGATTTGTATTTTTAAATTTCATTAAAAAAGCTAGCGATAGAATATTTCGCTTTAAAAGCTAATATTTATGCAATAGTTTGTTTCTAAACATTAAAATATTCTTTGGAAAAAAAAAACCTTACAACATTTACGCTTAAAAGGTTAATTGTTTGAAAAGCGTTTGTTAAACAAAAGAAATACAAAAAAAAAAAAAAAATGAAGAAGAAAAAGCATAAACAACTTCCTTTGTAACATGATTATACTTGTGCTCTCGTACACACACACACACACACACATACAGTGGTGGTCATATAATTAAAACATTCGTAATCATAGTAAATACGTTGTAATAAATCTAAATAGAAAAGGAAAATAAAGAAGTAATCAATTGTAAAAGACATCAAACTTATCATTCCAATGGAAAAGTCCCGTTAAAAAATTAAGAGATGATAAAAAAATAGAACAAATGAGAGTACAAATAATGTTTTAATTATATGACCACCACTGTATGCCTTTCTTTTGTTGCCATATTGCTTTTAATCACTTTCAAAAGAGAGCAAAGAATAAATTCTATCGGCAAAGGTCGGAGGGGTATAGTTTTCTTTCCTTTTTCTCTGTTTTTTATAACAGTTTCAGAATTAATTCCAAAACATTTATTCCTAAGAATTCGTATTAAAAAAGATTTACAATAAAAACGCTATTAAGCATAAGATTTGCAACATCATTTTCTGCCGCTCTCTTTTTTTTTTTTTTTTTTTTGTTGGGGGGTTTTGTTCAAAGTTATCTATTCAAATAACATTACATTTTTTTTATTATTTTTAAACTACACGCGACATGTCGTCTGTCGCATTTAAGCAGATAGGGTTTATAATGTTTGTTGTTCGCTCAATTGTTTGTTTTGTATTTGCATGCCATTCTTATCAATTGTTAAACAATATGAATTTTATTAATTATTGTTGTTGTTGCTATATGAGATTGCTCTTTAACAAAACATTTTACCGTTCATATACTCTCTCTCTCTCTCCATCCCTATAGTATTATAACGGGTTATCCATTTAAGGATAATTTTACGTTTTTTACGAATACAGATCGTTTAAAAATGCGTAAAAATAGTTCAAAATTTAAATAAAATTGGTGATTCATGCATTATATGGTAATTATTGTCGTCATAATCTATTTATTGTGCAAAAAGTGTGAAAATTATAATGACTGTAAGCGTTGTAGAAGTAATTGTGGAAAGGGCATTACTAAATTGGTCATTACAACCCTTTAGTACGGACTGCAATTTAGCTTCTTACGCTAACCATGAGCGGCGTAGTCTACAGTTTAAAGTCTCCTCTGAACGGCAGAGTTTTTTTGAGAATCTTTTCATGTCAATTTTTTTTGTCAAAAGACTGCTGAAGACATATTTTTCATATTTCGTTTTTGTGCGAAATGTCTAATCTGGGGTTTAAACCACAAGCTAGTGGCTGATAAGCCAACATACTACCTATTAGACTAGGTTAGGTTAGGTTAGAGGACGTGTACTTGTCCGTTAAGACAAGTACAATACCCGGAGGTCGAAATTGACCCATTGTACAACGTCCTTGGAGAGGGAAGGAAATAGAGGGATTAGGATGAAAGGAGGGCATAAGGGTAAGGGGAGGATGGGAATCACACAGAAAGAAACAGACACAAACAAGGGTTGAGCGCGCGACTACACTTATGAAGCCCTAGCACCTCTCAACCAGCTCAAACTGCTAATGAATTTGTGGAGAGCCTTGATGTCGGCTCTCGACACAGAACTCAAGATCTCAAAGAAGGCTCTGCCAAGGGTCCTCAACCTCAACCTACCAAGCGCTGGGCAGTTACAGAGGAGGTGTTCGATAGTCTCTAACTCCTCCTCATCGCAACATACCCTGCAATAGTCCGGCTGGGATCTGTTCCAGATCCCCGTCAGCGACCTAATCTCGCAGTGCCCTGTGATAAAACCGACAACCAACCTTACGCTGGCCTTAACCAAGCCCAGCAGCCAATCTGTTCTCTTACTGTCCACAGCAGGCCATAGACGTCTAGAGACAGAACAACCTGATCCGTTCCTCCAACGCCTCTGCTCTTCCTCCCTGACCCATCCATCGATGAGGCCATAGAGGTGGCAGACTGGGGGTTCAGGACCAACTATTAAATCGCCCCCCGAAAGGGAACCTAACCTAGCGAGGGCATCCGCCGTCTCATTGCCCAGTATTCCGCTATGACCCGGAACCCAGCATAGACGGATACGGTCCGGTCCAAAAGACCTCAACGACTCTTTGCACTCGCGAACCAGTCGTGATTTGCACCAGACCGACGCAATGGCCTTAAGGGCAGCCTGACTGTCAACGAAGATCATGTAAGATTCCGAATCCGAAGATGGGCCACCAGCTATGGCCTCAATAGCCTTCAGTATTGCGAAAATCTCCGCCTGAAAAACGCTGCAGTCATCATTCAACCTGAAGTGGAGTTCAAGACCGAGTTCCCTACAGAAAACCCCAGCACCTGTACATCCACCTAACTTAGACCCATCTGTGAAAATGGGTATACCACTCTGCCCCCGGAGTACCCCACCATTCCATTGTGCCCTATCCGGTATAAGTGTCCTTAAACCAGGTAGGAATATAGCCTCGGGCACAATGTAATCAGTGGCTTTTTCCGAAAGACCATACCTTCCGTCAGGAAAGACGATACTCAGAACTCTGGAGTGACCTATCGAGCGCTGCTTCCAGCAACCCGATTCCCTCAGGCGTATGGCACTACGCGCTGCACACCTCTTGACATATAAGTCAAGCGGAGTCAGACAGAGCATAGTATCAAGAGCAGCCTGAGGGCAACTCTTCCTCACTCCAGTGATACTCAAAGAGGCAATCCGCTGAGCCTTATCCAAGATTTTCCGTTGAAAACTCTTGTCTAAGGCACACCACCAGACAACACACCCATAAGTAATAACCGGTCTAACAATCGCCAGATATATCCAGCGAATGGCCCTAGGCGGAACACCCCAGTTCTTACCTATGGAGTTCCTACACTATTAGAAAGCATTCAGTCCCTTCTTCATTCTTTCCTCGGTGTTTCGTTTCCAGTTCAGCTTACTGTCCAGGACAACACCCAAGTACTTGACCTCAGAAGACAACGGCAGCTCCCTACCAGCTAATCTTGGCAGCCTGAAGGTTTCAATTTTGTACCTACGCGAGAACAGAACGAGATCCGTCTTATTTGGATTTATCCCCAGGCCACAGTTCGTTGCCCAAGAGGATAAAATTCCAAGAGCAGACTCCATCAGTTCCCCCAGCGTCGGCAAAAATTTTCCACCCACAAGAATAGCCACATCGTCGGCATATGCCACAACCCTAAAGCCCCTACTTTCCAGGAGCCTCAGACCAACATTTGCGACCAAGAGCCACAATAGAGGGGATAGGACACCCCCCTGTGGTGTACCCCTGGTCGCACGCTTGACGATAGAACATCCACCCAGATTCGATCGGATTAGTCTGTTACCCAACATGTGGGCGATAAACCGCACCAGAAAATCTGGGGCATGTATATCCCTTAGTGAATTCTCAATAGAAGAAGTGGTAACATTATTGAAGGCCCCATCTATATCAAGGAAAGCCGACAGTGTGTACTCACCCCTAGCCAAATTCGCCTCAACAAAACCTGTCACATCATGAAGAGCACTCTCAACTGACTTACCCTTAATGTAAGCATGTTGCGACCTACTCAACAAAGACCGGTCCATGTTTGACCTCAAATATAGAACCTATTAGACTAAGGCGATTACAAAAGGCCATTGCATTTGGAAAGATCAGTGCATATTTAAATACTGAATGGCTGTTTGATATACTTTTCCATCTGAAGGTCTCATTGGACCGTACTTTTCCGAAAATATCCCTGAGAGACTCGTTACCATCAATTAGAGCGCTATAGCACTGTGATAAGCGGCTTTTTTGGACTCCAACTGAAAATTATGAATTGGCCGGTATTTCGATTTCACAAATGTTAATGCCACGATTCACTTAACATAAGCGATTTTTATTATATTGCATAAGAAGCTTCTAGAAAGAGTAATTTTCTGTTTTGGTGACGTCTTGGCCACCAAGTGTATGTATATTTAATGCCGTTAAACTTGTTTTGTAGGGCTCCATCAATAAACCTATCACGTGAGAGCAGTTGAAACCCCCAATATTTGCCAAGATTCCGCCCGAAATGTGCAAAAAACTACTGCAAAAAGCATCACATAATGACAAGATTCAAGCAATATGATATAAACACATAAAAGGCATTAAATGCTGCGTGCCAATATATCAAAAATAGTGTACTTGCGTGTATGTAGTATATGGAAATTATTATTTAAAAGGCAGTGCGCCAAAAGTGCTGATGCTGCTGTTTTGCATTTCGGCTAATTTCTATTTTTGATCGCAGTAATGAATGGATTAGTGCTGTCAATACAATAATATGCATAGAATATAGCTGCACTATAGATCAAGATTTAATTAACTGCCGCCTTTAATTAAAGAGCATGCTGTTTAGCTAAGGCGCCATTTGTAAAATTGACGCGCAGCATTTGGTGTCTCTTATGTGTTTATAGCATTACAAAGAAATAAAAGATCCATTAAATCCATCTTAGCCTCAATGTTTTCTATTTAGCTATATTTTTGGCCCCAAATTTGGATAACCCTTTATTACTAAATACACATGTATGTATGTGTGTCTGCCTATACTATGTACATAACAATAATAATAAATTTTATAAATAACTTTTCAGTACGTACAATTCTTATTGTTGTTGTTCTTGTTGCTACTGCTATATACATAGTTAGTTGTTGTTGAGTGTTTTTGGTTTTTTTTTTTTCATTTTTTAATATCATTCTTGATAAACAATTTTAGCCGGTTGATGAACTGTGTGGTTAACAAAGTATTCGGTAGGATTAAATGCAAATTATGCTTAAGACATGGGTATGTGTGTGTGTGTATGTGCGTGCATAAATACAAGTCTGTATGTTTCTTAGTCTAGCAGTAATAATAAATTCTGAAGCATCCTATTCCAGTGAATTGATACACAAAACCCTGTTTGCTTACAATTAATACTTAAAGCTCAAGTACCACTTCACATTGTAACAGTAACAGTGAGGAGAGTGTGCTTAAATTAATAGCGGAGAGAGTACTTAAATTAACAGGATTTTAAACAGAAGAACGAGAGAGAGAGGGGGATTAATGTCTCTGTTTATAAGAGATTTCTGTTATGTTGTGAAGTTTTTTTTTGGAAATCAATAAGATTTGTTTACTTTTTTTTAAAACTTACGTATTAGGCGTGTTCTTTTACAAAAGTTATTAATACTTATACTATATTTAGATTGATTGTTTTTTTTTTTTTTCGTCATCTATGTATGTACATATGTATGTATATATATTATTGATTAAATTTTTTTTGTTTTGCTCTCTCTCTCTCTGTCTTTAATAAGAATATATTTTATCTTTTCATCATTAAAATGTTAATGACTTTCCTTTACAAATTTCAACAAAAATTTATGGCATTTCATGATGTCACTATTGATTAATTTTTGCGTATTTTAAGGTTTTTTTATTATGCTGTGTCTTGTTATTAATTAATTTTATTTCAAAAATATCTTCAAAAATGATTGATTAATTATAGTAAAGAAAAAAAGAACAGACAAATATTTAATTAAAAAGAAATTTTTTTCTAAATACTACAATAATAAAGCGTTTAAGTACAAAATAATAGTAAAATTAATATTAAATTGTTAAAATTTGTGGGAGATGTACCTGTTTTTATGTCAAGATTAATATTAATTACGCGGAAAACAGTGGCAGATTTTTTAATAAAATAACATAAAAAAGGTGGACTTCATTTCAGCCCCCTAATTTGCCCATCTGAATTAAAAGTATTTAATTAATTTGTATTTCTAAATAAAAATTTAAAAATGATTGTAAAACACAATGTACACTTTCACTGAAAACTATTAAAACATATTTAGGTTTACTTCGTTTCATATCTTCTTTAAATTTCGGCTGGAGAGACCTGAAGTTGAGTCCTTGAAAAGTGTAGTTTTTGAGCATGGCAATGCAGAATTGTTGAAATTTTCTGTAAAATATTAAAAGAAATCATGCTTCTATACCTTGTTATGGTTTGGAGTGCTTATTATTGATGGTTGAAAAAGTTTCATCGCAAAGAACTTTTTTCTTATTAAAAACCAGCTTTATTAAACCCAATATACGCCATTTGAATAGAAGATATTTTGAGACTTTTATGTTACAGCCATTATTCTATTCAGTGTAGAACTTGTTGGTTTGCTAAATGATAAACTAATTCAATTGCATTTTGTGTTAAACTGAGCTTAAAATGTGTCTCTCGAAGTCTATTCAATAGTCATTTTCATCATTTACTTGCTATTTATAGATGTTTAATAAAACTTCAGCAAGATTCATAAAGCTGTTTTGGGTTTTAGGAACTTAAATAAAACTTAACAAATGTTCTGAAAAATTAACGAAACTTGATTTATGTTTGCAGAAATTTAAGAACTTTTTTAAGGTTCAGATTAAGAAGTCGCCGTAGTCTAGTAGGTAGTGTGTTGGCTTATTAGATTGAAGGCCTGAGTTCAAATCCCAGGTCATTCATCAAAAACGAAAATATGAAAATATTTCATCGGCGACTTCCTCTCAGCAGATTTCTGGCAAAAACTCTGAGAGTAAAAATTGCCATGAAAGGTCCTCAAAAATCTGGCGTTCGGAGTCGACTTTAAACTGTAGGTCCCTCCACTCATGTATAAAATTAACGCACACAACAGAAAGTGGTGTGAGAAGCTAAGACGTAGTACAATGGGTCAATTCGACCTCCAGGTACTGTACTCGTCGCAGTTGACAAGTACACGTCCTCTAACCTAACCTAATGTTCAGATTATTGGTTAGAAAACTATTTAAAGTTAAAAATAACCTTAAATAAAATTTAACGAAAGTTTTAAAAACTTAACGAAACTTTCCTTTTTTGAAGTAAATATGAAATCAATTTTGAAAGATGTTAAAATTAATTTTAACTATTTTAGGCACTTAAATAAAACTTAACGAAGGTTTTTAAAAGTTAACGAAACTTAATTTTATAAAAATAATAGCCATTAAATGCATACAAAAGTTTATTTGATACTCTGTAAATCAATTTAAATATTTTAGGTCCTTAAATAAATGCTCACGAATGTTCTGAAAACTTAACGAAACTTCATTTTTTCTATTAAATAAATTTTAAAACTTGTTTAATGATGAAATTGTTGCTTAGGAATCTACTTAAAGTGAGAAATAAATCTTAAATGATACTTAACGAATGGTTTTAAAACTTAACGACACTTAATATTTTTTTATTTCTAATTATGGCTTAAGAAGCTATTTATAGTTATGTATTGTAAATAAAACTTAACGAATTTTTTTTTTTTTTTTTTTTTTTTTTTGAACATCTGTTGTTCAATTTCATTCCATATTTGGCTTTAACTACCCTAAAAACCCTAAAAAATGTTGCATGAAACAAATTGAAGTGCCTAATGCAAGCAACAATTTTTTAAGAATTCATTCCAATTCGTGTTTATAAACTGTTTTCTATTTTTATTTTTGTTGTTTCTTTACAATTTTTAATGTTGTTTTTGACAGAATCTCTGGAATACAATAATTTGACAGTAAAATACTGTGAAGAAAAAAAGAACATGTAAACGAAACCATGTCATCCCTCAATTTTAATAAGAAGAGAAGAAAAAAACGAAAAAGCAAATCCATTAGAATCAAGAAATCAAAAGCAGAAAATTTTAGAATCATAAATCCATGACCGATTTTTTTTATGTTTCGCTAACGTTGGTTGATGAGTTTGACCGATATTTCTCGATGATTATGAGCAGTAGCTGCTACAGCACAAGCAGCGCTAGTTAAAGCCAAAAAAAAAAGAGAGAAAAAGAAGTAATCATCATAAACCTACTTTAGTTAAGTTGTCATTGTTGTTATTTGTGGTGTTGTTGTTGTTGTATTTTTTTTGCAATAGTAATAATAATTAAAAAAATCTCTTCACTCCCACTTTCTTCCATTTTTTCATATGTTTGTTGATTTTAAATCTTTTGGCTTCAAGCCAAAAAAATTCTTGTATTAGTTTTGTGATTTTTGTGTTGTAAAGCGTTGCTATCTATCTTCAATTCGCCGTTTGTTGTACCTTTTGCTACAGATTAATGAGAGATTTCTTAGCTACTGCGTATGTTTGTGAAGCCGTAAGTAAAAAAAAAATAAGTTTCTTAAGTAGATTTAGTTGTCTAATTAAAAGATTTCTTAACGATTTACTGTTACAATTTGCTTTTTTAAGAGACAATCTTTTTTATCTATTTTTCTTAATTTCAAGAGTTTAAATTCTAGTTCGTTAAACCTTAAGCAGTTAGTTTTGTAGACAGTTTTGTTTCTCTCTTAGGAGAGATAAATAAAACGTTGGTTCTCTGTAATACTCTTCAACACGTACAATTTTTAATGTAAAATAACTGTTTTACCGCGAGTGTTGTTTGTAAACATGCTGGTAGGTCTTGCAGCCATGTTAGTTCAGTTGCAATAAAAAAAATATTTTTGCATAATTTTTTTAAATATTGTCTTTTTTTCCTAATTTATTTATGTTTATGACATCGAAATGTTTTTTTTGCCTGCAGTCCGAATGTAGAGAAATTTTGTTTTAAAACCTCATTTATGGTGAAAATGTTTATTAAGATTTTATATTTTTTAATGTCTGTACACAATTGTATTTAACACGATAAAAAAACTCTGTGCAGTACATAAATATTGCTTTTAATGTTAATTTCTTTTTATCATTATTGTTGCATCAATTATAAACATGACAGTGTGGTCATTAACAACCATGCATTACCGTTAAAATAATGTTTGTCATGAAAAAAAAAAAAACAAATAAAACTGTTGATTTGTTAACCATTTGCAACACAAGTCTTAAAGAGTAAGAGATAGAAAGAGAAAACTCTATTACAGTGCTTCGTCCTTAAGTGCTTCTACGACCACACATTAAATTTCTTTACGCAACTGTTTGAATGTGTTTTGCTAAAACTCACATGTAAATGAGGAAACGACAATAACGAAAGTCAAACTAATTTTGTTCTTCTGTGTTCAAGCAAAGCCTAAAAAAATACTTCCCTCACACCGCCGAACACGGACGAAGGAGTTTGATGTGTGGCCACAGTATATTGCAATCAATACAACGTGAATTTTTTCCTTTTAGTTCTGAAGAGATTTCTTACGCTGCAAGAGAGTATAACAGTTGAGAGAACTTTTCTTGCTCTTCTCCTTTAGGATCATCACTGCCTTTGCATTTCAAAACCCATGGTTATCTGGAAATTTTTTTGTTTTTTTGCTTGTATTAATATTTTTATGGTTTTATTTTTACTTATATTAACGTATTTTTGTTGTTGTAATTATAATACACACTAGACTCTAGTGACTGGAGTAATGTTTGTACATTTTTTATTCGTATTTTACTCTACCACTAATGAAGTCACCGTTTATAGTTGCTGTTGAGAACCTCCACTGGAAATCATTGTCAGTTTAACGAACTTTTACTTCCACTGTTGTTTTGTTGGGTGTATGTGTGTGTGTATTGCGTATGCATGGTTTTAATGGGATACAAAATATAATGAAAGATTGACGTGAAAACTTACACTCGGAGAAATATTAAAAAAAAAAAGTTAATGTTGCTGATATTTTTTTTTTAATAAAATTTTCTACATTAGATACGCCATGGCGAAAAAAGCAGTGCTAAGATAACTAATTAGAAAAGTTTTAAAATGAAATATGAAACATAAATTTTTTTTTATGACTCTTAAAATTTATACAGATTATTAAAAAATTACTTAAAAATTTACGAATTTGTCGACTCCACGGTATTCTCAACAGCTCAGGTCTCATTAATTTGCATATAAATTTGCTCTTCCATTCTTACAAATTCCAACTCACGCAACAAATTTTTTAATTTTAAAATTCCATTCACCAATGCAACTCATAAAGTCTCTGTCGAAGGTTGCGAATAAGTCCAGGATGGTCAGGAAATGTCGCCGCTGTCTCAATCTGCTTTCTGGGCGCTTCAGTGTCACACTTATCTGGGTCCCCGGACACTGTGACATTCCGGGAAACTGCAGAGCCGACGAGCTTGCCAGAGCTGGTGGACTATTTCCGGAATCCTCTTCAATCAACCCAGGAATGCCGCTTACCTCTTTCAAGCTGGCCATCGCGCGGAAATTCTTCCAAGATGCCAACCTATCCTGGATCAATGAGGAGTCCTGCTCCACCGCTAGACTCACTTGGCCCTCAATGGATAGAAGGCGTACCAACCAGTTACTTGAACTTGGCCCAAACATCATCTCGATCACAGTGGCCATGCTTACAGGTCACCAGTGGTGTTGTCGAGCCGGAACGCTCCGGAACGTCGTTCCGGTACTTCCTTTTTGGACAGGATCGCGATCCGGAACTAAAAATGATTTCTGATAACGAGAATTGGCTTACGTTTTAAAAAAAAAAAATTAAAAAGAATTGCTGATTTTTTTTTCTAATTTTTGACGAATTTTTATATGTATTTTTATAAACAAGGGTTTGAACCGAACCCGAACCTGATCAAAAACCGGAACGAACTGGCTTGTTTTTCCGAACCGTGAACCGGAGTCCGGACGTTTTTTTCTGCTGAACCAGAACTCGACCCGAACCGAAACAAATACGTGAACTCGAACTAATTACTACTACTTACCAAGGATCGGCCCTGTCTATATAATTATGTATACACGTTCCGGTAAAAAAAATTAGCACAACACCACTGCAGGTCACTGTGTTATGGGTAAACACGCGGAAAGAATGCGGCTCCCATTTAACGACTTCTGCCGTGGGTGCAAATCCGCTGAAGAAGAGGAGACTGTTATCGACTTTCTTTGTCAATGCCCATCTCTTGCTTGGTGCAGATATAGGTTATTTGGCTCTCCGAACCTTGTCAGCTTGACGGAGCTACTGTCCATTGATGTCAAGGATATAGCCTAGTTTATCAAGCTTTCGGGCTGGTTTTCCAGCGTGGGGTAATAGTGCTTTAATTGTGCAATCCTTGCGCTGACCAACTTCTCCCTCCTTGGTTCGGAAGAACTTGGTAAGTACAGAGACTGCGGTCACCTGTGGCGTCACAACGGGCCGCTATGCGGTGCTCAAGTAAACTTTTGGTATCAAGGCTATCACACTAACCTAACCTAACCTAATGCAACTCAAAGAGTTGGGAAAACCTAGAAACCATTGCATCTAGAAAAAGTGACTGTTTGATGCGCATTATTTTCTGAAGTCATTCGATTGTGTATTTTCGATAATGATCTCGAAAAATCGGTTCGGTCAGTTCAAAGCTCTATGAACGTGTCATAACCGACTCTTCTCTGCTCTGCAATTGAAGATTATGAACTTGAGGATTAATGGTTACATTAAGACTACCACAAGCCACAAAAAGTGTCAATTTTTGACTTGATTGAGAGGTTTTTTTTACCAACATTTTTCTGCCAGTGTACCTTTCTTTGTTTCGCTCTGTTTACATATATAATCCATCAACAACAATATGTAATGAACCATCATAGGTTTTTACGTATTTTTTTCTCTTTAACTGACAGTGTTTTTTTTATTATCTTTCCTTCTGCACATATTTCTTTTACTGTTTTACTCTACCTCCCTTCTACTATCCAGTGTTTTTGTTGTTTTGATAATGATCTCTACCTTCTTTATGTTTTCTTTCACTCTTTTTTTCATTTGCATTTTGCGGTTTTTGCTTTTCAGGCCCTTTGTTTGCAAACATTTCGTATTTCTTGCCTATTTTTAGTATCCAACAATAATAAATAGTTGGAGACTTTTTGGTTTATTTTGTCTTTTACTATTTTGTTCTCTCTTTTTCTATCTCTTTAAAATGCCGTGATGCTAATGATCACCAAGGGTATTAAGGATTTAAAAACAGGGTTAACAAGTTGCCCATTTTAAAGAAAGTTTTGTGGAACTGTTGTGGTTTAAAAAAAGAAAGAAGCACATTTTTAATCTGGGTAGTAAGGCTTCAATCAATAATGATGAAATAAATAAATGAAACATTAAAAAATTTGCGCTTTTTTTATAAAAAATCTGAGAAATTTTCAGCTTAAGACTTAAAAATTTAAAATTCTTATTAAAATTGTTTTTGAAAATTCTTATGGTTACCCTGAACATAGAAAAATTATGATAAAGATGATGGTGGTAACTGATCCATCATCGTTCTTCTAACTTTCATTTCAATTTATGCGTTGTTGCTGTTGTTGTTGTTATTTTAATAGTGATTCTTTCTTTTTTGTTTATTTTTCTTGCGGCTTTTTGGTTTAACTGGCTTTAATGTTTAAATCATTAAATGAGCCTTTGGCTATTTGTGGTCTATAAGAGGAGTTTTAAATTTTTGTATTGTTGTTGTTTTGTATTGTGTTTCGTTTTAACGATCATTCTTTGAAATTTGCCTGTTTTTTCATATTTTTTTTCCGCTGGTTATTATTTAATGTGCGTGAAAAACTTTTTACTCACACAGTACTTGAAAAGAATGTAGTTTTTATTTAAGCTGGCAAAATAATATTTTTTAAAAAAAAATTGTCTTTTCTATGCACACTCTTTTTGGCTGTAAGCGATCATACAGTTAAGGAAAAACGTCTACATACAGTTCAAGATTTTCAAGTTTTAAAAAAATAATTTCACATCAATACCTGAACTAATATAGAAAAATAGTATAGAAAATTAAGATTTAAAACAAATAAACTACTGTTAAAACGAGACACTGATGCAGGGTGCATATTACCCTGATTCAAACCCCACATCAGTTATCTCGAATAAAACGAAATATAAACTAATATTTCTTCCACGGCTTGCCCTGAGCAGTCTTTTGGCAAAAAATCTGAGAGAAAATAAAATATCCATGAAAAGTTGCTCCAAAATCTGTCGTTCGGAGTTGACTTTAAATTGTAGATCTTGTCACTCATGCACACGCACAAAATGAGTGGTGTGAGAAGCTAATTTACACTCCTGACTAAAGGGTTGTAATAATCAATTAAGTAAGTAAATATTACGGAAATTTTGACATTTTCAATGCCTTGTCGCCTATAGACTGTAATTGTCGGCCAATTAGATCCCACAAATACTATTTTTCCCTTTTTAACTTTTTATGTAAAACAAAATTGATTTTTTTATTTAATGCGACTGTATGCTCACCTTTTTTTCATCAATATTGAAAGATTTTTTTTGTTTTATAAATAAATAAAAAAAATTAATTTATAGTTAACAAAGAATGCATTCCTTTAAATGAATGTCATGTAAAATAATGCTTTGAAACTCTATTATAGCGAATGTGCGCTTTACTTTGTATGTATTTGTTAAGGTGTTCTTTTGCTATTCTCTTTATGGATCACAATTTCGCTGAGCTGAGCTATATTTGCATTTACTGCTTGTTTTGTTTTATGTTAAACACTGTATTAATTTTTCATTTACAAACATTTCTCTCATACTCTCACTCATTCTCTATTATTATGATATTGGGTAGTACTGTTGTTTACATATGTATTTTTATAATGTGCGTTGTGATGATTATGCCTCTGACTAAATGTAATAATTTATTAAACCTATAATTTAGTATTGTTGTTGCTATTGTTTTACAGTTCTTCCTCGCCGTATTTTTTTTTTTTTTGAGTAGGGTTTTCGGGTTTACAGTTGTTGTAGCTGTTGTTGGTTTTATTACACTTTTTTATGTTCTTTTGATTGTTAAGCAAATGTAAATTTTGTTTATTGTCGTTTTTGTTGTTGTTTTTAATGTTTTACGACAAACAACGCGCATTTAGTGTTTTTTTTTTTCTTTTTAATGTTTAACATGACGTCTCTGCTTAACTTAACGCACTCTGCTGCTTCGCAGTTGAGTCGTTATTATTTTGTTTTCTTTCCTTTTTAAGTTTTTTTTTTTTAAATTTTTTTTTGGCTCCATGTCTGTCTGATTTTTTGTTTTGTTGATTTTCAGCCGCAGTTTATTGTGGCATTAAGTGAGAAACGTTCCCCCGGTTACAGTTGCGGAAGCTGTTCAAGAAACAAAATTTCTTCTTTTCTTTTCGTGTATTTTTTTCTTTTACAAAAAATAAAATCGAATTCGTTTATGAAACAACAATAAAAAGAAAACAACATGGATATTGTGATTTTTTTTTCATTGTGTGTAAAAAAGAAGTGTTAAAAGAAATTTAAATTTTTTTATTTCGTTTTTTTTTTTGTTGGTTTTATTTCATGTGATGTTATAGCAACAAAAACTTCTCAGATTTAAGAGAAATCGTTTGTGTGTAGTAAAAAAAAAACACACAGAACTTTCATTTTTAAAGAAATTAAAATAAATATTGAATACAAAATTAAAATACTTATTAAATACCTAAACAGTTTTTTAAAATTATAAAAAAATTAAACAAAATCCCCTTAAAATAGCTTTGAGTTTTAAAGAGAATTATTTTTTTTTTTGTTTGAAGTACTAAAGAAATTTCTTATAATTTGAAAGCAATAACAAAATCAAAACGTATGAATGTGTGTAAAAAAATCCCAAAAAAAAAAAATCCCAGCAAATTTTTAAATACAACACCAAAAAATCTTGGCAAACATTAGACAATAAGATAATTCTCCTTAAAAAAAAAGCTTAAATTAAATCTCAAAGTATTCTAAACACACCAACAGATCTGTGCAAAAATTTTCCCTGTTAAAAAATCCCAAAACAAATCTCATCGCATTCTAAACACAACTCCCGCCAGCATCTCTATTAGCAAGGTTTAAGGAATTTCCTACCAAAAAATCCCTTTAAAGTCTCTGTAATTTCCCTTATCAAATAATAAATAAACAAGTGAAGTGTGTGTGTCCAAAATGTGAAACAGTGAAGTGAAAAAGGAATTCTTAAAAAAAAATTTTTAATTTCAAATGTGTAATTTAGTGTAATTTAAACAAAATTTATTCATTATGATTGAGGATTGCAAAGATAATTGTCACCGCAAGGTATTTTTCAGTATTATAAAGGTTAGTTTGTTTTTAATATAATTTTCTTTTCTCTTTTTTTCTCTTTTTAATCTTCTTCTTTCTTAATACCTCTTGTTGTTAATTATTTTACTTTTAAATTATCGTGTGTCAGACATCAAAACGAAAATATGAAAAAAAAAAAATATTTCTTCGGCGACTGCCTCTCAGCAAATTTCTGGCAAAAACTCTGAGAGTAAATAAATTTGCTATGAAGAGCTTCTCAAAAATCTGTCGTTCGGAGTCGACTTTAAAAAACGGTAGGTCCCGCCACTGTTGTATAAAATTAACTCACCCAACATAAGTGGCGTGAGAAGCTAGATCGAAATCCTGAATGAAGGGTTGTAATGACCAATTATGTATGTATGTCTGCAATGCAGTGTGCAATCGACTAGCCCGTCGACCACAAACGGATGTGCAATGCGAATTACGTAAGAATATAGGTCTTTCGGAAACAAGTCTCTTTATTTTGCTAGAACAAAATTTGTTTGAAACTCTATTGATTCATTGAAGCACCTAAGGAATCAATAGAATTTGATACCCTACTGCCATTAATGAGCACCCTCGCCTTCTCCTGCACGCGGTCGAGAAGTCTCAAAATAGTCTTCGTAACACCGATACATACATGAGAGTTGTATTCCATTATTGGTCGGATCTATGTATGTAAGTATGTGTGGTATAAATAGTAAGGAGATCAGATCAAATGAAATATTTAATGCACCGTCTTAAGAAACCGAGGCACATGACTGCTTCTTTCGATAATTGAATTTATTTCGCTAAAGCAAAATTCGTTGTAGTACCGATAAAACAGTAAAGCACAAACCAGATTGCGAAGGTGCTTCAATGAATCAATAGAGTATGCCACTTGCCTCGGTCAAGCTGACCATTTTGCGGAAGTTCTTTCGGGACGCCAACCTATCCTGGGTCAGTGAGGAGTCCTGCTCCACCGCTAGACTCACCTGGCCCAAGATCGATAGAGGGCGTACCAACCGATTACTTGGTCTCGGTCGTGATGTCATCTCGACTACAGTGGCCGTGCTTACAGGTCATTGCGTCATGGGTAGACACGCGGAAAGAATGAGGCTCCGTTTCAACGACTTCTGCCGTGGTTGCAGGTCCGCTGAGGAAGAGGAGACTGTTGTTCACTTTCTTTGTCAGTGCCCGTCTCTTGCTAGGTGTAGATATAGGTTATTTGGCGCCCCATTCCTTGTCAGCTTAACGGAGCTATCATCTATTGACATCAAGGATATAGCTTCTTTCACCAAACTTTCTGACTGGTTTTCCAGTGCGGGGTAGTCGTGCTTTTGTTGTGCAGCCCTTGCGCTGACCAACTTCTTACTTTTCCTTGATTTTGGTGGAACTTGGTTAGTACAGGGACTGCGTTCACCCGTGGCATCACAACGGGCCGCTATGCGTGCTCAAGTGATCTTTGTGATATTCAGAGCTACCACTCCGACCTAACTACCACCATTAATAATATATCAAAATAGACTGCGAAACATAGTAAGGAGATCAGATCAAATGAAGTATTTATTGCACCGTCTTAAGAAACCGAGGCACATAAATACTTCTTTCGATAATTGAAAGATGTGCTGATTCTAGCAAACAACACATTGAATTTTCTTGCTTAGAATATCATTTTGACTCTCTAATGTTTACACCGCGCATACCAACAGACGACGCAATAATATTAGTGCCCTTGTGTGTCAGTAAACAACATTGGGTCTTTCGCGCATTAAAATCCACTCAATTCATGCGAACCAAATTCGCAAATTGTCTGTAGGTCGGATGTGAGTGTCATACATATTCAGCCTTTTCGCCTGAATCTCCATAGTTCTCGGCCTGCCAGAGGAATAAAAGGATATGTTGTTATCTGCAAAAGAATAGATAGGATGATGCATAAGTCAAGTGAATTAAATTGCGTTTTTACACTTGCAAGCTGGTATTTCAAAAGTAAAATGAAAAGATAAATGATTGTAATAATAAGGTCATTTCCGATCATTAAATAAAAAATTTTAGAAGTTAAAAGAACGTTTGCTTTGTAAGTTTGTTTGTATTTAACGTATTTCTGTCTTATTTTTTCTAACTTTTCGACAAATGGCTGTTGAATAATTTTTTAATTTTAAAGATTATTTCCGTTGGAAAATACTAGCGTTACATAGAAAGATCTTTTAAAGTGTCTTAACTCTTTTCGAGAATAGTTTACAATTGATTCTATATAAAACTAGAAAGTACAGCAGTCTTCCTTTGTGATGTATGATTTTCAGTTCCTAGCGTATCATGCCAAAGTTAAAATTTGCACACTTACTACATACATACATAATTGGTCATTACAACCCTTCAGTCAGGATTATTGACCTTGTTTCTCACACCACTTATGTTGGGTGTGTTAATTTTATATATGAGTAGCGGGATCTATAGTTTAAAGTCGACTCCGAACGACAGATTTTTGAGAAACTTTTCATGGCAATTTTATTTACTCTCAGAGTTTTTGCCAGAAATCTGCTGAGATAAATCGCCGAAGAAATACTTTTTGTATTTTTGTTTTGATGTCTGGCCTGAGACTCGAACCCTGACCTTACGTCTAATAAGCCAACACACTACCTACTAGACTACGGCGACTTCTTTGCACACTTACTACGTCTTCCAAATTCTGTGGAACCAATAAGCTAGTGCCAGACTTGGCATGCTCTTCTACCTTTAATTTTCTCTATATGTTCCTGTGATTCTAGTTACATATTAAACTGTTAAGCCATCTTATCAAAAGTGTCGGTCATCTTGTCAAGTGCAGTTTTCGTCCTCATGAAGGTGTATTTCAAGGCTTTAACGGATAAATATCTGTCATTTAGTCTCAATAAAAACTGTTCATGTACGTTGAAGACGAAAAATTTTGAAAGTTAATTTACATCTCGAAAATACTGCTTTGTATGCCATTAAAAGCAATCATTGTTGTCGAATCATTAACGAAGACGAATAAAGACATGCACTACGTTAATCCCATAAGCAGGATGTTTTTTTTTGTAAAGCTAAGGCAACCAGTCAAATCAACGCCAAATTCCGACCATAAGCTTCTTATCTATTATATGCTGCTGAAATTCTAGGGCTCCGAACGAAATTTTGATATTTGAAGGTAGCATGGCTGAAAAACGTCCGAAATATGGAGCATATTTTGGAAAATTGCGTTTGTCTTGCAAAACCAGCTAAAAATCTATTTAGAAAACATATGTTTTCCTAGTAGTTTCATTCGCTGAGAAAGTTGGCTCTAGAATATGCTTGAGAGGATAGGCAATCAAAAATTGATTCGATTGGGCTTTCGGTTTGGAAAATGTTCAGTTCTTTTAAAACGGAATATAGTCTTCAACGATTAAATATATTTTTCATGGTTTAACTGGTCATTGCTTTAATAGAATAAATCAGAAACAATTCAAAGACTACAATCTACTGATTGAATCAACCTAACATATTCGAATTGTGACCATTCGAAAACACGTGACAACTTTTTTACATTTCAATTAAACTGTCAAAAATATCTGCTTAAATCTAAAAACATTAACCCCACGCCGTTAATAAACTTGAGCTTAAAGATTTATTAACCATCTCGTAGTAGATTTTAATTTCTTTTTTTTATTATTTTTCCATAAGTTTACAAGGTTCTCAGGCTGACATTGTTAATTGAACTCGCAAGTAAAGTTCATGCATTCAAATGACTCTCTGCCTCTTAAGCTGCTGTAGCTGTGATAACCATTTTTTTTTCATAATTTTTTTTTTGTTTGTTTTCCTAATAATTTTATGTGTATTTAGAAATAAAACGTGTTGGTTATAAAACTTAATATTTAATTACACTTTTTTTTTTTTGTTTTTTTGTTTTTTTTTTTGTTTTTTTATTCATAAAAAATAAACACACATTTACAGTCGTATAATGGTTTCCCATGTAATATATTCATTCCATTCAGCAAGAGTCGTTTCTTTTTTTTTTTTTTTTAACAGAATTACTGAAGAGGAAATTAAAAAAAAAAACAGCAAGTCAATGAAATCCAATGAATTTCTCTTCTCCTATAGAGAGATGTCTGTTGAAAAGAAAAACGTAAATGACCATTCCAAGTTGTATTAGATGATGGCGACACTTATTCACTGACTCCATCATTTAACACGCCAGCCCCAGCCATCCGTTCGGAAAAACATTCATTCTCGTCTTGAGTATCAAGTGTAAATGGGATTTTTACAATTTCTGTTCTTTTTTTTTTTTTTTTTTGTTCGTTTCTTTTAATTCTATTAAATTGCAATTCTTCTGTATTTTTTTCTTTTTTTTTTTTGTCTTTCCTTTTACATTTGTTTTTACTCGAATTGAAACTCGTAGGAAACGTGTTAAAATCTAAACATTTCTACAGATGGAAAGGTAATCGTTCCGACAAGATAGAAAGAGAAAAACAAAACAATTTTAATTTTGTGCTTCCAATAGTTTTGTGTTAAAAAACAAATTTTACATTATGTTTGAGCTCTCAAAAGCAGGTAGGCCTATTGCGTAATTATTTCATTATTTATTTACTTATTTAATTGGCTTTTGGTTTATCGAAAAAGAAATTTTACCAAAACTGCCCTCCATAAAGCGGCTAAAATTCGATAGCTGGATAGCTATTAGATCAAGGATTCCAAAACAGCCTTCATTACGTTCGGGCGTTACTTGGGACTGAAGATATAGGCGACGAAGCTTACTTTTTGTCAAATTAGCAATAAAAAAAAGTATAAATAGATCAAAATCGAATAAAAATGGACTTGTGGGGGAAATGGACCTAGTAAGCTGGATAGACATGGTATCAAGGATTCGACTTTAGGGTCGAGCTTTACTTGTGGCCGAAAATATAAGCGACGAAGCTAACTTTTTTATATGAAAATTATATAAAAAATGAAATTGTTGGGAAATGAACTTAAAAATTTTAATAATTCTCATTGAGTAAAAATGCATTTATGTATATTATATAGATCCAATAAAATTTCCTAATTTTCGGAAGTTGCATTTCTTTGATAACTTGCATTTTTATTTGGTTGATGACTGCCATTTTTTTTTTTTTTTTGCTTTATGACTTGCATGCTTTTGGCTTTGACTTGCATTTTTTGGTCGAAGACTTGCATTATTTTGGTCGAAGACTTGCATACTTTCGGACGATGACTTGCAGTTTTTTGGTCTATGATTTGCATTTTTTGTTAATGACGTGCCTTTTTTGGACGAAGGCTTGCATTTTTTGGTCGATGACTTGCGTGTTTTGCTGATGTTTTCTTTCTTTTAGGTCGATGACTTGAATTTTTTTGTCGACGACATGCATTTTTTTGTCAACGACTTTCTGGCAAAAACTCTGAGAGTAAATAAAATTCCATGAAAAGTTTTTCAAATATCTGTCGTTCGAAGTCGACTTTTAACTCATTTGAGGACAGTGTTGCAAAATTCAGTACTTTAGTACTTTTTTCAGTACTTTTCCATTTTAAAAATACTGCAGTACCCCCGCGGCACTTTTAGTACTTTTTTATTATTACATATTTTATGTCTTGTGCTTTTCAACTATTAATTAGTGTTTTTCACGGGAATTTTACAGTTGTTGTACAGGAAGGCATGATGGTGTTGATTTATATGAAAATCTTCTGATCCGATTGGGCCGAGTTTCGTAGGAACATAACCTCAACATCTGTCATCGTCCGTGAATGCTAAGAACTTCTTAATTCCTGATGAACTGACCAAGACTGGTACAGAGTTCATAACCTGCAACGTTTTACACAGATTGTATCAGTTATTATGCTATGTTCACATGAGCCTTTGAATTACTTCGCTCTCTGATTTTAATTACTTATATGAATTATCATGTTCACACGGCAACTTTGTAATTCCTTTTGACAGTTCTTCTTTTCTTCTTCTTTTTATTGCTAAATTATTTGCTGTAAAATTGTGTTAACAATGGAAAAAAAAGCTACAAATACTTTCAACATGTTTTCTACACACATAGTGGCTTCCTCCGCTAATTTTTCGAATAACTTTCTAATAAATAATCCTTTTTTAAAATATTTTTTTTTTTAATTCCATTATTGTTTACAATATTTATTTGTTTATATTTTTTGTGCTATGACAGCTGGTGATGGCAAAAATACGATAAAATTTAGAGATTACATAGATTTTTAAGTAATTCACAGTGTAATCAATCCCTCAGTCCATAATTGTCTCGATTAATCCATAATCATTTAATTATTACATATGGATTGGTTAACTTTTTTTTGTTTTGTATGATCCTGTTCGTGTTACGCTGTATGAATTAAAATGCTGCACCATGATGATGAACATGCAGTATTATTTGCCACTTGTTTAGTATTCGATATTTGCTGACAATAATTTAACATTTTACCACCGGTAGTCAATAAGTGGCATAATCCAAGACATAAACGCAATAAACCAGAGGGGGCAACTACATATGTATGTACAACGATGTCTACGTAGTACGTGATGAAAGCCTACATCAATGAAACATCAGTACAGTGACAATGACAAACATTTTCACAGCGATGATAATGATAAAATGCTGTCCGTATTGGTTTTTTGAATCTCCAATATGTTGTAGAATATTTTTTCTACTTGCCACCGCCACGCTATGAAACTGACTGGAAATCATATACAAATACATACATATATTGTCGTAGTAGTTCTCTCTATTATGCAACAACAAATATAACATAATGTTTAATTTTTTTATGTATGTCTGTGTCCATACATTCTCTATTGGCTGCAATTTACTCGTATAACACATACACGTATATACATATGCATACAGATGTATTGTATTATCGTAAATCGTAGGCAATTCTAGCTAATCCGGAAGCACTCATAAAGAAAGTAAAAAAAGAACTTCAAATATTGTGTGTTATGAATGAAAAAAGTTATCGCTATGTATGTACATACATACATACATATGTAAGTATGTATGATGGTCTATCTGTCTGTCTATAGCTTTTGATGGCAACTATCCAAACACTTTTATTTTCCCGATTAAACACTTATTTTTAAGCGTTTTTTTATGTTTTTGTTGACCCTCTCTCTCTCTCTTCTCTCTCACATTGATATCTGTTTGCGATGGATAATAATAATTGCTTGAGTTAGTCAGTCAGATCCAATGATTAATTATTCTTTGTTTAATGAATGTGTTATAATTCTTCTTCTTTTTTTTTAATCATCATAGAAAAAAAAATTTATGATATTATCGATTGGAATTAACCCCTTAAGAGCAATGAGATTAGACGATAACCATTATTTTTAGACATTATCTGTGTTGTTGTTATGAGATTGCAGTCAATCAGTCGTAAATCAGGCGCTGCAAATACATGATTTTAGACAATGAATACTTCTTACTTACATGCAGCATAAGGTTGAAGCCTTGGCATTGCTTCTGTTTAAACTAAAGGCTATTGCGCTCACTAAGTTCTTTGGAATGAGGAGAATAACTGATTTGCGTAATAATTAGACATAATCTTTCTTTTAAGGTTGATTTTTATATAATTGGACTATGTTATCTTTTCGTTAGATTAGGTAGCCCAGCAATTACTGTCGAACTCGGTGATCAAGCATTCCAGATAAGAAACCAACTCGACTCCAGAATAAATCTTGATATTGCAGTAATCTTTATATTTCCACAGTTCCAGTCGACGATAACATGGCAAGAACAAGGCTTTGACACAAGAGGTGAAGATAGTCGCTTCCTCCTCTTCTTTCCATTACATGACTCAAAACAAAGGAAAATGACAGTCCTTGTGCACGTCGATAACATTCACATCACTGGGTGTACTACAAGAGATGACACGCTTACAATCAGTGTGCTATAGAATGGAAGTCATTTTGTGTCTGGCAATAAATGAGGGCAAAACGAAGTATAAGTATGTTTTCGATGTAGCATGGGCGTGTAGGGTATTTTATCCGACGTTACGGAACATTTATTTAGTTTTCGTCTATCAGACTCAAGGTCGAGCGCAGGATTACTCTCCTAACAGGCACTATTACGGTTGTGACCTCTCTCTCTCTCTCTATCCACTTCATCGCTTATCCTTCCTTTGCTTTTCCGACACAGTTGCCTGCATTGAAAGGACCATGTCGACAGAAGCTCTGTTAACGACTATTCTTGTAACTAATAAGAGAACGCAAGCGCGCTAAAGATGCGTCCTGGAAAGAAATGCTGACGAACCTGTTGTTAAGGGCAACAAAGTAAGTTAGGACAAGGATAATACTAAGAACTCTATATGAGGTTGATTGTTTATCTTCACTTAGGTCGTCATCGTTCTGTTCTATTTCTATTTTTTACAACAAAATTTTAAATTTTAACAGTATACAATGCGTTAGTGCTTATACTTCGCACTTTTTATTACAACTCAGTGGCTATGTAACGTTTTGCTTGGCGATTTATACGACATTCATTTTTGGTATGGCAACTTCTGGAAGTTGCAATTGATTTGTTATTGTTATGTATGTATTTCTACCGTTCATTTTTCTTTCTATATAGTTTTCTTATTGCTTGTTTCTCCTGTCCCCTCTTCACGTTTCCAGATTGAATAGTTAATGATTATTCTGTTTTTGCTGCAATTCCACTGTCATTTTATCCAAACGACATCCCAAACATCGACAAACAAATAGTAGACGGAAACAAAATATGAATTTGGACAGATTGGGACATATTTATGCAATATTTTGCATGTCATCATACTAAACCCAACATTAAGCCACACATTCTCAAGAATCAAAACAATGGAAAATACTGATTAAAACTGCAAACTATTTGATTGGAGTTCAGCGGATCATCAGTATCATTTACTAACAGAGTTGCAATAGATCTCCATTTTCTTTCTCAACGGCCTATTATATGTGAGAGATTGTTTAACTTTCATTTCCACTTCCTATTAATAATACCTTTAATGTTCATAATTCTATGGATTTCCTAGGCCCCTTCTAAGTTTCCTATTACTATGACGATGGGTTAACAAGTGGCTTGTGTTTGTTAACGTACCGCCGACGGGGTCTCTGGTGATTGTGTAACAGGAAAAATTCAATTTCAATTTTTCATTAAGTGTTCTTTGCATTCATGTTTCATGCAATATGGCAAATGGAAGAAAAACTTGTCCCTTTTTTAATACAATTCCCATCGTCATCGTCAACATCAGTGTGAGCCTATAAAAAACTGTTTCCATAGATTTGCAATGTCTACAAAGGAAACGGAAACGTACACAAACGATTACAATGACGACGACGATGATGATGAAGAGGCTGGTATTACATTATATTGTAACAATTTCATTTGTATTGCTATTGTGTTGTCGTTTGTTGCATGCCATAGGAAATTGTTTGTAACAAATATCCTGATGGTGCCTGTTAATGCCTCCCTGCTGTACTTTTAGTTTTCTTCGCATACAATATTGCAATCAACAGACGGACAGGCAAAAATTTTTAATAGTTTGTCGTTGCAATTTTTATTTATTGTTTAACAAAATAGGAAAAAAAAGGAAAAAGGAATCATAATAATAAAATAAAATATTAAAACTTCGAAAACAAAC
Organism: Sarcophaga caerulescens; assembly: GCA_927399465.1. Taxonomy (NCBI): domain Eukaryota; kingdom Metazoa; phylum Arthropoda; class Insecta; order Diptera; family Sarcophagidae; genus Sarcophaga; species Sarcophaga caerulescens. The sequence continues at coordinate 40,632,754 of OV656873.1, read as the reverse complement.
AAAAGAACAACGACAACAATCATTTTCATCTTTTCTTTCGTTTGTTTAACATCTGTTGTTGCAATAAAATATTGACTTCCGTTGGCCATTTAATAGTCCAGGTTATTATTGGTATTTGAGTGAACGACAGTGGAACCTTTTTAAGTGCTACAAACAAGTTTGAAAAAGTATTCTTTGCAGCAGATGACTGTTCAGTCAACACTGTAGCTGGCTTAATTACTTGTTTGGCCTTTTAAGCTTAAGCTTTACATACATAATTGGTCATTACAACCCTTCAGTCAGGATTGTGTCCTAGCTTCTCACACCACTTATGTTGTGGGCGTTAATTTTATACATGAGTGGCGTGATCTACAGTTTAAAGTCGACTCCGAACGACAGATTTTTGAGAAGCTCTTCATGGCAATTTTATTTACTCTCAGAGTTTTTGCCAGAAATCTTTCATCTCGCCGAAGAAATATTTTTTTTTTTCATATTTCTTTTTAATGCCTGATCTGGGATACGAACCCGGGCTTTACGTCTAATAAGCCAACACTAGCTACTAGACTACGACGACTAAAAGCTTTAAGCTCTACTTAAAAATGAATACAAAATAGCATCATTACCGTTACATATTTTCGGATCACAGGAAAGGTAGAAATGTGTCCGTAGGCTGTTGAAGCTAGAAAACTAAAAGCGAAATGCTTTTCTCGTTCTCGATCTAATAATTTTGATGTTATAAGTGCACTCAACACTTGTGGATCAAACACCAAAAAATCTATGATATCATGGAAAGAATTGATAAAAACTATCATTTAAACTACAAGGACAATGCTAGGGAAACATTTTTCAAACAAAGCTGGATGCACATAGAAGGTCAATGTTTAGTTGCCACAGAAAACAATAATAATGTGCAATAGAGATCATGGATGAAGTAAGGTAATGCTTTACTGAGGGACACCACGAAAGTTAATATTGTATGTCTGGTGGGATTAGAAGGATATTTTGCATTGTGATCTTCTTTAACCATCGCCGTTGTCTAGTAGATGGTTCAACCCCTGGTTTCATCTTCATCTCGAACGAAACGAAATCTGAAAAACTATTTCTTTCAGCAATTTCCTCTCATCTGCCTTCTGGCAAAAAATTTTCAAAGTAAAAAAAATGCCATGAGGAGCTTCTCAAACATCTGTCGTCCGCAGTTGAGTATCAAATGTGGGTCCTGCCATTCATAGATAAACCTAACCCACACATTATGAGTGGTGTATGAAACTAGGTTGTAATCTTGACTACAGGGTTGTAATCTTGACTACAGGGTTGTAATGATCAATTAAGTAAGTAAGTAATGGCCGGAATTGATTAACAGAAAAGCTGTTGTGTTCTATAATGAGAGACAATGCTTGACTACTTACATATATCTTTTATGACCCGGCAGAAAATGAGAGAGCATGTCTGGAAGGTTTTGCGATTTCAAATGATCGTTTATTGCGATCTCTGTAAAACTTCCTTAATGGAGTAAATATAAATTCTGAAGGGGTCTGAAAAACGATGTCAGAAAACTTTCAAGTGATACATTTTAAATACAACAAAAATTTGATCCATTTCTAACCAAACTTTTCGATCATTCTTGTAAAACTTTTACTGTATTAAAAGTGTTTATTTTTTGTTATCGTTCTTCATTTTTAATTGGTTTTACTGCTGCTGCTCCTCACCATATGAAATCCAATAAATAATGTACCCGTCATTCATTCTACCTCGTTTACCTTCTCTTCTTTTTTAATTATTTATTTATTTTCATTTTATATGATTTTATTTTTAAATTAGTTTTTATTTTATTTTTCTTTATCATAAAATGTCATCTTTTGTTTAAAGTTTTAATAAGAAATTGTTATAAAGTTGCACGATAATATTTCTGTGAGTTTGTAAAATAAAATGAACTCCAACACCAGCAAGAAATCGAAACTTTTGTAGCATTTTGTAGCACTTCCAGAAGTTCTGTATTTATTTGTTAATTATTTTATTTACATATTGTTAATTAGAATACAACTGAGCAACTTAGACCTTGTGCTCGGTGTTGTCTAACAAACCGAAGGTTCTTGTGGGAATCGATGCCACGACTTTTCACTACGCACTAGACTACCAGGGCACTTTTTTATTTATTAAATAATTAAGATGAACTGTACAAAATTGTTTCAAATGAAGAATGGCAGTTGTAAAGGCCCAAATATTAAAAAGAAACATGTTAGATAGCTCATAAGGCACAGTAGAAGGAACATATCTAGATTGGCGTCCACTGGCCGATTCTTGGCACGGATGGTCCTTTGTAAGACCACAGTTTTCCGTTAGCTTCTTCTAGTCCCAAAACCACTCGAAGCTTCTGATGAAGCGATGCAGACTACCAATGTTGAAATGTGACAGCTTCTACAGATTATCTACATACTATACAGTATTCCCTCGATTTACGTCGTAGAATGTTCCGGAAAAGGCGACGTAAATCGAAACGACGTAAATCGAATTTCAAATAACTCATACTATCAGATGCATTTATTTATGTACATTAAAAAAAAAAAAAAAACTAAAATAATTAAATTTTTATTCTGTATAACTAAGTACATATATACATAAATATAGATGGATTTTTGATTTGTTATAAAAATTTATTTCATATGTTGTTCACAAAAAGTTTAATAAAAAACAAAAAATTATCCATTAGCACTTAAATATTTATTTTTTTCAAAACTCTATTTATATTTTATTCAACTAGTTACACACAAATATTGATTTTTTTTTTTTTTTAAAGAGGGAATTCCCGTGATTTTGTTTATAAACAACAGAGGCGACGTAAATCGAATGACGACGCAAATCGAAGTTGAAGGGAACACAATTTTTGACGACGTTAATCGAAACAACGTAAATCGAGGGAATACTGTATAGTAGGCACTATAATCAGAAGTTGTATGCATTACAACTTGGCCTCTAGTTAAAGGCGATTTGATATACTTAAGAGATCAGTTGTTATCTTGTACTGAAGATATCAACGTAAATCCACATCTCTTAACAAAAACTGTAGCGATTGTTTTTTTTTTCAACCAAATCAATTGTTAACTGTATAGCCATGAATATATATGATTCCATAATAATCTCACCAAACCAAACCAAACAGCAAAACCTTCCTTATCCTTCCAGTTTGCTTTACTTAATTCACCGCGATCAAGGACTTTTATTTACCAGCCATTATTGATCAAAATAGTTTGAAGCATGGATTCATATTTACAACATATTTTTCTATCCTATTTATATGTTTGTTAGACTCGTCAATTTTCGTTATTTTTTTGATATTTTAAACAACTTTCAAATCGTGGGAAAAGAACCCAGAACTCAATGTTTTCCGATCCTAAATTGTGATGTAAAGACGATCCCATTTGTCGATTGCCTGTAGGCCGGCTGTTAGTATATAAGTCATTCATACTAAGCCTTTACTTTACGCCATCTCCAAAGGCGTTGATCTTCGGTCAAAGGAATATTAATGAGAAATATTACTGTTATCTGTACAGGTGTAGATAGGATTAAAAATAGAATTGGTTGCCCTGTATTTAACTTGTTTGATTGGATGCCATCTGTCACATTCCATATAGTACGATTCCTAAGGAAACTGAACATACATCAAGAGAAGTGACTAAAGGGCACTAAAAGCTATAAGTTCCGATATCATGCTTCACTTTATCAAATGCTTTTTTGGTAAATAACGCGCATATCAATCTGATCAAACAATACTGAGTCAAGCACTCACAAAACTGAAGAAATTTCTTCACAGTACAGAATGTTATCTCAAATTCATTTGTACAATTCAATGGCGTACAGTATTGCCATTTTACATACAGTATACCATTTTTCTTTCATTACTTTCTTGTGATTTATTTTTATTATTCTTAGAAAACTTAATTTTTAATACCTTTACTTTCCTTCCTGCACTAGTAGCAGTATCAGTTTCATTTGAAATTGAAATAAAATTTTTCGCTACGTTTTCTCTTTATTGACACATTAAATGATGTCGTCGTCGAAGTTGCAGCAGCAGATTTTGTTGAAATCTTTTGTAAGAAATTTTCACAGTAAATCACATTTTTAGTAAATTGTGTTTCTGGTTAAAAGAGAACACAATAAATAATTTTATTTTTTTTTTTTTGAAATGGTTTTTGCTTTTTTTTTATTGCTAAAGTCACATCCGTTAGTAAAATTCCCTTTAATTTATTTTTTCTTTCTTAATATTTATTCATGCTCAAATGCAATTTTTTTTTGTATTGTTTATAACACGTTACACTGTATTTGTTTACAAACAACATGCAGTCGTAAATAAAAATATCGTTAAAACGCAATTTAAATGAGCGGAATTTCATCATTTTCCTTAGAATTATTGCAAAATTAATTCACTTTCCCCTTAAAAATTATTGTGTGTATGTGTATGTTATTTCATTGACTTTGTTTTCTTGTAGGAATGTTGTGTAGCCTTTTAGAGGAAAAAAAATTCTTAAAATTCTTGTGAAAAAACTAATTGTTTTGAACACGTTGTTGTGGTTTTTAAAACAAAAATAATTAAAATAATGATTCAATTTTTGCATTTAACTGCTGATCTTCAAATGTTACGTTTTGAAGACACGTGCAAAATGTCAAACCACTTCACCACACCTCCAATAGAAATTAAAAAAAAAAAAAAAAAAAAACTTTTTTTTCTCTATCGTACTTTAGTGGAATTTTTGTTTTTTAATTTTAATTTGTTTTGTTTTGTTATTGGCAAACAAATTTGTATTAATTAGACACGCTACCAACTAGACATTGTTAGCATTCTTTTAATTTTTATTTTTCCGTTTCTTGTATCGGTTCAGTTAACGAAAAAAAAGGAGGCCATTTGTAGTCTTCATATCCTAGCGGATATTGTTTACCGTTGTACCAACAACTTACCACATCGATTTGGTCTACTTTCCAACGCTTGAAATGGTTTTGACAAGCAGTTTTTGTCATATGTCCATCACTGAGGTACTATGTCGCCCTATACACATCCACTTCTAAGTCTTCTAAGAACTCCGCATATATAATGTGCGTCCGCTGTTTCCCGTGCCTGCAAACGTCCACATCCATGATTGTTATTCTCTCTAGTTGAGCTGACACACTACAATAATTCGTAAGAAAAGTCTTTAGGAGTTCCAGGTTCGATCTGCATCACTTAACACGTTCACGCCGGCGCTTTAATTCATGCTTGTCGCCTACGGGCGGTTAGTGCGGGCCACCGGTGGTACGCGCCGGCGTGAACGTGTTAAGAACATATGAGGAAACGCCAAACATCGACTTTGTATATCTAAGCCTTCTTATGTGTGTGAAGATAAATTAGAATATAAAAAGCAAAGACGTAAACCCACACTTTTAGTTTTTAGTAGCGTCATTTTTCGCCTTTAACAGGACACAATGCTCTATTAACAGAGCACTGTTAACCGTTTAACAGCGACAATAAGTAGATTAGTCTTCTAATTTGCAATTATTGCAGACTGACATAAAATATAATTCTTTTTCATTATGATCATTATTATTTGTGAACAAAAATTTTGAAATGTAAAGGATGGTTGGTGGTGGTGGAGGGGGCCAATTTTCTCAACTCTCAAAATTATTCCAGCTATCCCACTACCACGGTTCGAAAGGGGATCCTCTGGACTACCATTTGCATATAGTCGGGTAGGTGTACTATTTCTTATATGTTTCCAAATGGTCACTGATTCAGAGAATTTTCATATGTTTTTGATCAAAAATAGATTTTTTCAAAATTCATTTTCCTAAATCTCAAAGTTATTCCACCTATCCCACTACCACAGTTCTGGACTACCATTTGCATATAGTCGGATAGGTGTACTATTTATTATATGTTCCCAAATGGTCCAAAGAATTTTCAATCAATTTTCAAAGCCAATTTTCGCAATACCATATCACTTTGTATGTGACTATATTACTGATTATATTAAGAGGCCTTGGAGTATGATATGGTACTCCATGATATGTCCTAAAATTAGCTTCTAAACAAGTGGGCTTTTTCAGATGGATACTGTTAAACAGCTAACAGTGCTCTGTTAAGGGCAAATTTTGTTCTGTTAAGAGAAAATTTCGCTCTGTTAATACCAAATGTGGCGCTGCTAAAATTTATGGATTGCGTCTTGGATTTTCAAATTCGAATAGCATTTTACGTATGAATGAAACCAGTTATGAAATTTCATTTGCTAAAGCAGCGGCTATATTGCCACATATTTCGCAGCGTTTGCATGATTTAACTCTTCAGATATTTTATTCATTTTCAAATCAATATAACTTTTTATACCAATTAAAATATTGTCTTAATCAATAATGTAACTTGAAAATTTGGCTCTCAAACATGTGTACGTTGTACACAATTGAATTGGCGTTTTTCGTCATCCTACGAGCAAATCATCTTTTTACACCAAGTTAGCTTTACTATATGAAATCTAATAGGCACAACACTTATATTTTTCAAAGATTATTTTTCTGCTAGACGGATACAAAACAGACAGTAATATAGTCTTCCTACGTTATCCACTCGAATTTCTAAAAATCTTTATAAAATGTATTTCGATTCGTTTGGTTCTCAATTCCTTTTAATCAATATGACTAATGGTCTGTTATTAATATACTCGTACAAGACCGCCATGGTTGCATTCCTTAAAACCTGACAATTTCCGTTTTTCCTTTGATTATTTAAAACCCATTAAATAATAAAAAAAAGAGAATTCTGTTTTCTAAAGAACATTTAAGTGCCAGAAATTTGTACGATTATCAATCAACACTTATCATCATCATTATGCAGAAAAATAAAATTTAATTGTTTTTTCTCATTTTTTTTTTTTTTTTCAATCTAAAAAAAATTTTTATTTCCGAAAAACAAACAGTGTGTGGTATCAGCAACGATTCCACGTAAAACTCAACATGTTTTTGAAATTCTCTGTGTTTGTTTTTCAAGGCAGTATAATACAGCGTTATAATGAACCAACCAACTTGAATTTCTTGTACAAATCATTGATTTTGTTAAGCTTTCTCTGTGTTAAGAAATTTTAATTGTTCAGGTTTTAAAATCTCTGAAATATTTTCAGTCTGTCTGTCAAGTCTGTCTATGCGGGCATATTATTGTGTGGCGAGAGTGTTTATTTATGTATCTTCTGTAGAATTTATTTTCAAGCCAATAAAATGGGAATTTTGTGACGCACCAAGTGCAAGTGTGTTTGTTATAAAATTACGAAATATGACAGCCAAGATGACAATCTTAAGCACGGAGCTGTATAAGCACTCTATCAGACATACATATGGTTGGTCTCATGTAGAAAAGCCCTAACTTAGACTTTTTTCGAAATTGATTTTTTTGTGATTCCAATACATTTAACACAAATACATGCACCTCCTCACAAATATTTAATTAAAAAAAATATGCAAGTTAGGGCCTTTCTACATGAGACCAACGATATGTATGTTTGAGCCATGATGATGTACATATGAATACACATTTAATTGTCAATAATTATTGTGAATATCGGAAAACTTCAAAGAAAATTATTTTTTAAAATGGTATTGGTGTAGCTTAGACTTATTCGATGGTGCTTTGCTATATTTTTGCCTTTGTGGCTTTGTTAATAAAGTGTTATACATTATTCGTTTTCAAATGTAAAATTAAATAAAACGTACATAAACCTATGCAGCCGATGACACTTTTATGTCAATAAAATACTTGGAACTATACCATGAAATACAACGCGACTGCCTGCCTGTGGAATGGTTGCAACAGTCTGTACTTTGTAGTTCGATTTTGACCACTTTTCCCTAGATTTCGATCAGTATCTCGTTGATCAATTGATGGATGTAGATTTTGAAATGCTTCAACTTCAGAGAATTATCCGTCCAGACATTGTTTTTCCCGTAGTCTTAGAAAAACTGTCCAACGGCGTCAAAACCCATGATGTTCGTGGCCAATAGGCTACTCCAAATTACGAAACTTCTCCCTCAGGAAACTTCGCATGCAATCAAGTCAAAATTAATTAAACTCTTGATGCGACCAAATACCTTCCGGTTCATACACTTCAATAGCAGGCCAAATAAAAGGCGTTTATCATGTGTACATAACGCTTTTAGTTGATGGAAACAGGTTTTTTCGGAAACATTTTCGAAAAAAATCATGCTTAATACCATCTCCAGGCCATAATACGCACCAAACAGTCACTTTTTCCCAATACGATGGCGTTTCCACATTCACTTTTGGGCTCTTCTAGCCCCAGATAGTTAAATTTTGTTAACGTAACCATAGCTGGGGAAAATTTTAAACGAAAATCGGCTTCGCAAGACTATTGTCTTAACTAGCACCGAATCTAGTTTAAATACGGCGATATAACGTATCGTAAATATCGATCTACAGAAACGATATTTTGTACATTGAGTACATTGCCGTGATGAATAGCTCTGACCCCACCCGTAACACTATCAGTATCTTTATAATCGTGCTATTTCCTTACATAGAAGGTCGATTATGGGGATCGTAATGCGCCAAAAGCGGTTACATTTGAATCATAGATTTACGCGGAAACCTTCCATTAAATAAATTACTATTCAGATGAAATATATTTAACAGCCTTGCCACATCACTGATAGTTTTAAAACCACTAAATGGCTAACCCGATATGAAAGAGTTCTCACACACTTTTCATAAAAAGTTAATGACAAATTTTCTCTACAAATTACTCAATTTTAACTGTCATTATTTATAGTTTTTATGCCTGTGTGCATACATGCGTGTGTGTGTGTTTGAGTGTGTGCCATATCACAATGAAGGCGCCGAACGTTAAAAACGCTTTTTTTTAATGATTATTTTATGTACAGTAATTAGTGGGGATTTGTTTAACTTTTGGAAATTTCTCAATTTATTTGGAAGTGAAATTTTATTTTATTAGTGCACAGTGGGGCCAGTAAAATAATTTTTTTTAGTGGCAATAAAAAATATTTATATAAAAAGCTATGATATTTAATAGTTTACAGCGCATCGTAGTCGACAGCGTTCATGACAGCAGGATTTCAAAGTCTTTTGATTCATAAGACCATCGCCGCTTTATGTCTTGTTTTTCACCGTTTTATCTTCAAAAGACCGCATATTGCTCATATGTCGACTAGTGCAAGTTCGTTTGTTGATTCGACAGCGGTTTCCACATACTTTACTTCAGTAAAAACTGTCAACCATCAGTTTGGACTATAACATTGTAAATATCCTTGATTTTTTATAATTGTCCTGGTAAAAGTTGCCTGAGTTTTTATAACATTCTTATGCAAATATTATTTAGTTCTTTAAATTAAATTTTTTTAATTTTTAAATAATTTATTTCATTTCAATTGTTGTTTTCAGTATTTTTATAAACACGTTTATTGTTATCACATAAAAAAAATATTTATTCTCACAAACTTCACACAATTTTTATTTGAAATTATGCCGACGACAGTCTATCGCCCACACTCTGTTTTACTCCGTTTGATTGATGATGCATCACCCACCCATAAACACCTTAACACACTGGCCCACTATGAATGAGACTCTATTTAATAAGAGTGTATCTGTAAGTGTAAGTGTGTGTATGAATAAAATTTGTGTTTAGAAACAAGAAAACTAAACTTACCTACACCAACTCAAATCAAATTGTGTTGATTTCGCGTTCAGTTTTTATCATCAACGGGCGTCAGTGGTGTCATTAAACAAGTCAAAAAGTTAAACACCATTAAGGTCGACCATATGATGACACCCTACACTCTAATATGTATTTGAAATTATTGATTTAAATTAAATTCGCTATTGAGGTTAAGAGTAAAGTACAGGTTATAGCGATGAATTTCAACTAAATTAATTTCTTATTGAGGTTAGTTACAATGTATCTTCGCCAATAATCCTGAAAGTATCCAGATCTCAAGAAAAACCAATGAGTTTCTTAATGTCTGTTGCCAACATATCAGTGAGTTCATCTGCATGGGTGCTTTCTTCACCTGCAATATATGTAATGTGCCCATTATGTGTACAATAATTTCCTCCTCTTTCTCGCCTTTGCAACTTCTACAGAAATCATGGGCATATGGCCGGATAACATAGTAAAGTTTAATCAACTAGACTTACTACGTTAGATTATACTGCACAGATTATTCACAAGCTTACCATGCGAGTTCACTCAGAGTCCCTATGATTCCTTGTGATACGTTAAAAATTCTATTGGATTCGACACTTCGAGTGGACATTTTCGAAAGACTGAAATTTGGAGTTTTAACAGACTTTTCGCTTAATTTAGATTCACTACACTTATGTGGCTATATCTGAAGATGTCCATGCAGGTTATTGAAACCTAATATCGTACAGTCGATCCTAATCTAATATCGCACCGTTGTTTCCAAATATGGAAAATTCGTGATTGCAACACGTACAGCCAATTTCTAGTTTCTCGGAATATTATCTCAGTACCCATATGACGTAAACATTGTACAATTCAGACATACAGTTTAGAGAGAGAGACAGACTAAACCCATCTTGGAAGACATCATGTGAAAGCCTATTGCTCTTACAGCAGCTTGACTATCTGTAAGTATGCAAATACTCCATCCAGAATTTCTAAGCTTTCCATAAACCATCACATCACGGTGTATAAATGATATTTTGGTCTGGAAGATTCCCCAACGATACAGTAGCCTTTTCGGGTAAGCTATATTCGCTTACTTCTGTAAAAATTAGTTGAGAGTCCCATTTAAATATTTCCCCCATGTAAAATGATCGTTCTGAACTTCGCCTTGGCATTAGCTGTGTGAAAGCAAACGTTTAGACGGCTAGTGAAAATCGTGGTGAAAAATCAGAATGATTAAGTTTTATTTTTAAAAATGTTTTCGATTTTTTAATTTCGGGTAAAAATTTATCTTGAAACGACATGGGATTATTAAAGTGTAGTAATATCCGTTATGTTACAAACTTGAGCTGAAAACATAATACCGAAACTAATGAAGGGTGTAACAGTCAGAGAGTAGTATTTGTATGTAAAAGAGGAGAGAGTCTCATCTTTTTTTTTATTTTTTTTTTTTTTTTTTTTTTGTAAATAATGACGTCTGAATTATTTCGTACGTTTTTTGATTTTTTTTGTAATTTTTTGTAATAATAATGACGCCACTTTATAAAATGCTTCCATGAGCTATTTAATGACAACAACAAGAAGAATGATGCGTTTATTATTACAGCCATTAATTAATGACACACATTTACTACCACTTTTACCTTTTCTTTTTTTTATGAAAAAGTTTTTTTTTTTTATTTTATTTTATCAAATAATTTGGCCAATACTCATAAATGAAAATGTAAATTATGTTGAGCATGTGTGTGCGCATGTATGTATATTTGAGCGTTTAAAACGTCAATGACTCAAATTTAAGTTATGCAGCCCAGTCGTTAATGTGGTTAATTTATAAAACAAATAATAAACCGGGTTAAAATGACACACACCACTTTCGTGGTATTTTTACAGTGAGGCGGCAGAAAGTAAATGTTGTTAAAAAAAAACAAAATATTGAAATACCTTCCCTTATGACTTTATAAGGCAATTAATTTGATGGCAATGCATTTGAAAGCTCCGTATTTCCATGACAAGACCAGAGCTCTGACTACTTCTACAGAAGTTTCAAAAGGATAGTGGGCCGTTAGAGTCACTTATTGTGTGATGGATGGCAATGGTCGGTCCTTTTCTTACCCATATATGTAAAGCAGAGTCTAGATATGTACATAAGTAAACACGGTTACTACTAAGACCTTTTAACCTAGCAGGAATCAGAAAAGTTTTGAACGGGTTAGGTTCGAAGGATATAAACTGAAAGATAATTTCTCTTTAATCCTTCTTTAATCATGCATGAACTACTCATATATAATCACCTCCACAAAATTATCAGTGTAATCCACACAACCGAATATGCACAATTGCTCAGAGTTCTCCTCCAGAGTTCTGCAAAGAGGCGATCGCCGATTTATATCTTTTTTTTATTTCTATTCTTCACGTCTGAGGATTAAACACTTGAGCTAATGCGCCAATATACTACCCACTAGACTACAATGATCCTGTTATATGTCGTATATTGAAATCGCTTTTCAATATATGAACAGCTTTTAATTAAAGTTCCTATCAATATACATAAACACATTTATGTGCTGCTTCTTCTAGTTTAACAGAATCCTACTTTTAATAACATAATGTAAGAATTCGCCACAATTTAAAGCATGTTATAGACAGAATTCGAAGTCGCCGTAGTCTAGTAGGTAGTGTGTTGGCTTATTAGACGTAAAGCCAGGGTTCGAGCCCCAGGCCAGACACAAAACAAAATACAAAAAGTATTTCTTCGGCGATTTCCTCTCAGCAGATTTCTGGCAAAAACTCTGAGAGTAAATAAAATTGCCACGAAAAGTTTTTCAAAAAATCTGTCATTCGGAGTCGACTTTAAACTGTAGGTCCCGCCACTTATGTATAAAATTAACACACACAACATAAGTGGTGTGAGAAACTAGTTCAATAATCCTGACTGAAGGGTTGTAATGATCAATTATGTATGTGTATTATGTATGTAGACAGAATTCGCAGACAACTTATTTCCTGTCAAAGAGCAATTATCGCTGCCTAAATGTGAATATCCATCCAAATTTTGAATTTTTGTTTCCCAAAACTTTACCAGTGTATCAGAACACACATATGTATGTATGTATGTACATACTTGGAACATTAAATTTATATCATTCACTAACTGCTCTATGACTAAAGTTTCATTGCAATGACATATTCCGCTTAAGTATTGATTTTTTGTTTGTTCTTTAAACCGAAATCTAAGACCACATTGTTTAGTAATTCTTAAAAATTACTCTATGATTAGATTCTAATGAAAAACTTTTTTCAATAACAGCCGTGACTGTGCTCTGATCATTAGCATCTCAATCAGTAAACATGCATCCAAGCAAGAGCAGCAACAACAGACCAAACGAATCGTCATACAGTCTAACAATTAAATAATGAAATACTCTGTGATCAATGCAACATCTGATGTTCAATTGACAAACGTTTTTTTTTTTTCTTTCTTTCTTTCTCTTTTATTTCTGTTTGTCTGTCTTGTTTGTGGTTAATGGCTATAAAAGCCTTATTTTCTTAGAATTTTAATTCGGCTTCAAAACGACAAAGAAAAAAAAAAGACAAAAACACACCCTCTAAACATACACAGTCACTCACCACCGTGATAATACCACAGAAATTTTTTTCTTCTGAAATTTTCAACTATGGCGTCTTGCGCCCCTCACCCCTTTGAACATTGCGTGATTTTTTTTTTTAACTTTATACCCATCCAGTGGTATATTGGCTGGCGAGTTTTGTTTATAAGTTTTTAATAACCAATAACAACAAAACGTTTATTTAAACGGCAATTTTGTTTAAAAAGAAATTCTTTTGAATTTTTTTTTTGTTTATTTTAAACTCTTTTGGGTTATTGTGTTTAAAAGATACGGACGGACGTTTCACGGTTTGGTGGAGGGAGGGGAGCTTAAAAGGAAATACAATAAATACTTTTTATAATTGATGATCGTCAACGGAGACGACAAAAGCAGCAAAAAAAAAAAACAAAATAACAAAATAACAAACCGAACGTCTGTCATCCATTGTCGTTGTTCTCTTAATAAGAGTAGTCGTCAGAGTGTCAAGTTCCGATTTCAATTTCAGTTATGAATCAAACGCGAACGGGTTCAGTTAAAACGACGCAACACATTATTTTAAACCATTTTCCAGCTGCTACCATTATCTCTCGTGATAGTAGCAGTACTAATACTAGTAGTTGTAGTTGTTGTAGTAGCATACAATCACAACAACCATATAAAAACGAAATTTACGAATATTTTTATAAAAAACAAATATTTTACAATAAAAGTAACGAAGTTTCTTGAGATATTTTTTGAAAAAAAAAAAAAAAAGTGAATTTAACTAAAATTGATTTAAAAAATAATTTCCTAAAATGGTGCAACAAATTTTAATATGCAACTCCAGCATCGAGCAATATAATCAGGTTGGTTGGTAGTTCCTCAATAAAACCTTCCGCTAATAAATAAAATAAAAAAAATAAACGGGAATTTTCATATCAATTTTTTTCTTTTTTTAATTCTTTTGAAAAAAAAAAAAAAAAACAAGAATAAATAGAAATAAAAGATAAAAACTGGAAGTTATAAAAATTAACAAAAAAATAAATTTGCCGATAACGAAAGCTTGTGCTGTTGTGTCTAAGCGTTTAGAATGTTAACAACCGGCGTTAAAGCCATTGACAATACAAATGCCGACAATTTTCTGAGTAAAAACACAAATTATTGGAATTTTTTATGCATTTTTTTTTTTTTTTTTATGAAATTAAATAAAATATTTGGAAATAAATACGTCAAGACACTTTGTTTAGCATTTAAAATGTGGCAAAAATGTTGAATGATTCGATTGGAAATTTTGTTAATGAAATATTATCGAATGAAAAAAAATAGTTATCTTGCAATAAAAGATGAGTTGTTCAAAAAAAAAAGGGAAGAAAAAACTGAAAGAAACTGTTTTTTGATGTTTATAAATGGTTTCAATCTCACCTAAATAATCCAATCGGACCTCTGACCTCTACCTCAATAGAGAGGCAAGGCTAACATCAACAACGAATATCATAGGAAGGTCAGAACAAAAAAAGGTCGCACCCGATGGGTTAAAAGTTTCTCCCTACACCTCCATATGTGCGTTACTTCTAGACGTGGGAAACTAACAAACCTGTCACTCAATATACGTTACAGCAACTAAGTGTATATAGAGGATCAAAGAATTCCCACTCGTAAAATGTTCTTCGATAACCGAAGAAGTTCATTATCAATGTGGTTTCACTGGATCTAACCAGGTCATCTGCAATTGTATTCTATTTGATTCTATTGAGTATTCCATTATACTTATAGTAACCGAATGAGGAATTGCATGCAATGAAAGCAAAGATCTATAACATCAGTCCTAGTGGAAAGCCTTTTATATAGCCTCGATATTTATGGACTTAGACAGGGATTATAACTGGCTACTTTTTACATTAATCGTTCGATTACCTTTGTTTAAATCCATAATTAATAAAAAATACAAAAAGTATTTTTTCGGCGATTTCTTCTCAGTTTCTCAAAAAATCTGTCGTTCGGAGTCGACTTTAAACTGTAGGTCCCGCCACTTATGTATAAAAT
Source organism: Sarcophaga caerulescens (assembly GCA_927399465.1). Lineage (NCBI taxonomy): Eukaryota > Metazoa > Arthropoda > Insecta > Diptera > Sarcophagidae > Sarcophaga > Sarcophaga caerulescens. The sequence goes on along the minus strand of OV656873.1, from coordinate 40,617,474 downwards.
TAACACACACAACATAAGTGGTGTGAGAAACTGCGGGCTTCTTGGGGACGATTGCCTGTAGACTGTCTAATGGTGAAGGTATAGCACTGGCCATTTTATAATCACCTAGCAGCAACTCGTTTCCTTGCAGTTCGCACTTTCCACTTTTCCTAAAAAAACCTGCACAATGCACTGCATGAGTAGGGGCCATCCCATGAGTGCTGGTTTCATAATAAAAAAAAAAAAGAAAAAAAAAAGAAACTAATGAATTTAACCCTATGTGTGGATGTGAAATAAGCTCCAAAAAAATAAACTGTTTAGCCTTTCCTGGCAATCTACAATTGCATAGCGTTATCACTATTTTAGAAGCCGTCTGGAGTACATAGTTAGTGTATTTAGGTCCACCATGTTACGAAAAAAACAAACAAAAAAAATCAGACCCTTGAAGTCAGTCTTATGTGTAACAGTCGTTTGGAATGCGTAATAAAACGCTGTTACAGCAGCGAATCTCGAGTAAAACAAAATATAAAAAAAAAATTTTCTTTCAACTAAAGGGTCCGCCAAAAAACTTTTTTTTTTTGAAAATTCTTTAAAAAAAAAAACTACTGAATATTTTCTCAAATTTATTTTTTTATTTGAAAGTACAATCCTTCCGGTTAATAATGGAAAATAATTTCATTCAAATGGCTGCCTCGACTGGCCATGCAGTAGCCTACACGATCGGTCCAATTTTTAAGCACATTATCGATTGTGTTCAGCTGTATTTCACCAATGGCTTCACGAATATTGTTCTTTAAAGCGTCAATTGTCTCTGGCTTGTCGGCGGAACACTTATCTTTGACGGCACCCCACAATTAACAGTCCAACGGTGTCAAATCGCAGCTCCGAGGTGGCCAAACGACATCAGCTCTGCGGCTCGATGATGCGATCTTCAAAAACAGGGCGCAAAACATCGAGTGTAGCTTCGGCTGTGTGGCACGTAGCGCCGTCCTGTTGAAACCAAATGTTGTCAATATCCTCCTCTTCAATTTTTGTAAACAAAAATTCGTTCAACATGGCCCGATAACGATAGCCATTGACTGTAACGGCCACTCCTTGCTCATTTTCGAAGAAAAATGGCCCAATTATGCCTCTGGACCAAAATCCGCACCAAACAGTGACTCGTTTTGGGTGCGTCGGCTTTTCAATGTATGCGTGCGGGTTTTTTGTGCCCCAAATGCAACAATTTTGCTTGTTTACATACCCGCCAAGATCAAAATGAACTTCATCTGAAAAGATGATTTTTTTTTGCCAAAATCGGCATCTTCTGTAAATCTATCGCAGGCCCACTTAGCGAAGCGAAAATGCAACATACACAACCATATGCGTTTAGCGGAAGGATAAAACAAATTATCTGTCAAATCAGACATGAGCTAAGTATTGCCATTCAAGAAATAAGCACTAGTTGAAAAAAAAACGTTAGATGGCGGACCCGATACTTCTTCCTCCCATCAGTCTTTTGGCAAAAACTCTGAAAGTAAAACAAAATTGACACGAAAAGCTTCTTAAATCTATCGTTCGGGGTCAGCATTAAGCTGTAGGTCCCACCACTCGGGAACAATACTAACACACACAACATGAGTGGTGTGAAAAGCTATTTAGTAATCCTGACTATAAATTTGAAGTGAGTAAAGTAAGTTGTACTAACTAATGTATGCACGGACGAAAGAAGAACATATCTGTGATAATGGCAAATAAGAATTATTTTTTAAATTTATTGACGAAATAATCGCCAACATAAACAAAAAAAAAACATTATTGTCAAGTATTTACTAAATATCATATTATTTTCACATAATTTATATTTTCACTGGACGGACTTGTAACAGGTTTTAAAACTTCTTCAATACTCTGTGAATACCCTCTTTAACAAAATAAACAAAAAAAAAGTGTCAAAGACAACTGAAAAAAAGTACAAAAACAAACATTAAATAAATGGCTTTTAGGAAATTTTTTAAAGACCTTTACACCTTTTATTTTTAGTTTTGCAAAATTGAGTCATAGTGTGATGAGAAAGTGTTTTTGTTTTTTTTATCAAAAAAAAAAACCAGTTGGATTTAGGAAACTTTTTCTTTATCTTTATAATACGATGCATAAATAATAATTCTCTGCAAAAAACAAAAACAAACAAAACAATAATTTACTTAATATTTTTTACTTTAATATTTTTATAGTTTTTTATGTGAAGTATATGCAATTGCTTGTCATTATTAACATTAACGCCAAGTACGTTAGTATTTATTAAAATAAATCTAAAAATATTCCATTGGATCGCATCATAAATTCAATTCAATTAAAAACAATTCAATTTACTTTTGATTTATTTTATTTTATAGTAGTGTATAATGTTAATTAATAACACTGTTATTTCCTTTTCTTAAATGCTTTAATTATTTATAATTTATTAATAATTTATTATGAATTATTATTATCAAGTATAAATCTTATTAATGATAGATGGATTTCATTGAAATTGAAATATAATTAACGACATTCTCTTTGCGTAAATTCCTCTTAGTGCTCTCATCATACTCACTCATACGGATATGAATATAACTGGAATTATATATGTATAACGGGTGATTTTTTAATCATTTAGATTTTGAAAACGTCGTAACTTGGGGTAATAAATGAATACTATAGGCATAGCTGCCAGATTTGACGATTTTGAGCTCCAAAAATATCATTTTGACGACATGACGATTTATGCCCTTATTTTGACGATTTTTAGCAATTAAAAATTTACATCATATTCTTTACTTTAGTACATTAAAAGCCACCTTAAGCTTTGTATTTCCTTTGCAGTTGTTACTATTAGAATGCTTACGCTAGTAATAACAAGGAGTAACGTATTATATTTTTAAGTTATTTTCGAATACCTGTGATGATTTTTCTGTATTTTATGCCTTTTTAATCTCTTAAAAGCCAAATAATTACAACTCCTAAATAACATCGTAGTTGAGCATAAATTATCATTTGCCGTTGCAGACAATTTTAAAAATTTGATTATAGCTTCTAATATTACCATCGGAAGAACAAAGGCAAGTGCCATTACTTTTTTTCCTACGACCAACAGTCAGGGAATGGCATTGTGTTTGGAACTATGAAAATATATTATAAGAAAGAGGAAAGAGGGAGCAGTGTTTTTGGACACTAGGTTTGAATATTTTTATAACATTTTAATACCATAAGTAACAGGAAAGATCTCTGTAGGAAGGGAGTTCCACATACGAATATTCCGTCTAACAAACGAACTTTGTCTGTAATGCTGTGTGCGGTACACTGGCCAATCCACCACATATGGATGTACTGGCCGAGAAAGACGAGTGTTACGTAGGAATACATGATTTTCATAAATAGGTTGTCTTATTTCGCTCGAGCTATATTCGTTGTGGTAGCGATAGAACAGTGAAACGCAAGCCACATTGCAACGATGCTAAAATGAATCAATAGAGTTGGACACACTATCGTGATTAACGAGCTACTACGGCCTCTCCTGTAAACGGTCGAGATGCCTCAAAATAGACGTTAAGGTCCAATCCATACATGAGAGTTGTATTCCATTCTCGGTCGGTTATAAATGGTGTAAATGGTAAGTAGATCAGATGAAGTGAAGTATTTATTGCACCGTCTTAAGAAACCAAGGCACTGAAAAATGTATCAGTTCTAGCGAACATCACACTGAATTTGCATGCCCATAACGTCAAGATTTTCTGCCTCCCTAATATTTACACCACACATGGGTATAGATGATGGAATATTATTGCTGCTTAACTTTGACTTTATATGTTTTTGGTTTTAAAACCTTTCAATTTATTTATTTATTTTTTCTGGCGATTTTTTTACGATTTCAATGAACGTCTTTGACGATTTTTTCTCAAATATTTGACGATTTGATGCTTCATTTATCTGGCAGCTATGACCATAGGTGATATATCCGTTAGCTCCAAATGTGGCATACTTTTTCCATCATTTGGAATGCCGCCTCACACATGGCAGCCGTAATGTCCCTGTGCATGATTTTACGTATTGTCACAAAAAATAATGTATGTATTATGATCAAATCGTATGATCTTGGCAACCAATATAATGCTACAAAACGCAAGATTAATTGCTCATCAGGCTCGTGTGTCAACCAAGTCTAATACTGTCATTTTGGGTTGCAAAAAAAATGTGTGTAATCTTGTCACAATACCGCTTGTAACGTTGCAATTTTCATTGTTTTTAAATAAATACAATCCAACAATGCCGTTGTACCACAAAGCGCATCAAATAGTGTACATTTCAGTGTACATTTGCAACTCTCGCTACACTGCCTCTGCTTATTCTTCGTTGAAGCAGTGTTCAATAGTTTTGGCACCAGCTTGGTTTCAAAATCGCATTGAATAGAAAGAGAAAAATCGCATTACAGTCAAGCCTAATGAACTACTTTCTATAATAAATTAATTCATCTGTATTGTCATAGTTTCATTTGGGACAACTTAACACCTTTGTGACCAAATATTTAACCTCAGCTTTCTGGACGGTTATTGGGTGCGAATAGTAGAAAATTATTAGGGAAACGTATGCACACTTGCTTCTTAAGGGGTTGGCTTATTTCCTCATTTTTAAAAAATTGATTTTCTTTTTTTTTCACGATTTTAATTAATTTTAAAACCCTAGAATTATGATAGAAATCTTCTTTTTCCCTACACGATACGAAAAGAACTGAAAAAACGCAAAATAGCACAATCCGTCCAGGTGAGCAACTTAAACGCGTTTTTCTCAAAACCACTTTTTTCGACCTGTCTACCACGATTTAGCAAATTACTCGACCGATTTCGTAGTCACCGTAGCCTAATAGGGGTGTGTGGGCTTATTAGACGTGAGACCACGGTTCAAACCCCATGTCAGACATCAAAAATAAAATATGAAAAAATATTTTCTGGTGACTTCCTCTCAGCAGATTTCTGTTAAAAACTCTGAGAGTAAATAAAATTACCATGAAAAGTGTCTTAAAAATCTGTCGTTCATAGACGACACTCATGGCGGCATTAATACACACGATATGAGAGGTGTGATAAGCTAGCTCGTAATTCTAACAAAAATGTTGTAATGAGTAATTAATTAAGTAAGTTGTATAGCTTACTAGTAGTAGTTGTAGTCGCCGTAGTGTAGTAGGTAGTGTGTTGGCTTTTTAGGCGTAAAGCCCGGGTACGTATCCCAGGACAGTCATCAAAACGAATTATGAAAAAAAATATTTCTTCGGCGACTGCCTATCAGCAGATTTCTGGCAAAAACTCTAAGAGTAAATAAAATTGCCAAGAAAAGTTCCTCAAAAATCTGTCGTTCGGAGTCGACTTTAAACCGTAGGTCCCGCCACTCAAGTATAAAATTAACGCACACAACATAAGTGGTGTGAGAAGCTAGGTCGAAATCCTGACTAAAGGGTTGTAATGACCAATTATGTATGTATATGTATAGCTTATGTATGTATAGCTTACTAAATAGCTTACTAAACTAAATACAAGGTGTTTAGCATTTTCTAAGACTTGCTGAAAAAGACAAATTTCTAAATTAAACAGTGTATTGCATGCAAATATGATGCTAACACAGTACATACATACATATTTTAATTTAGCAAAATGATAAAAATAAAAATTACTAAATTTTGTAATTTGTTTCTAAGAATTAAATTATTATTATTGTATATTTGCATAATGAAACGCTTAAAATTCATACGTTTTAAGCAGAAATTCTCTGACTCTGAAACACTCTGTTTAAAAATAAAAAACCAACCACAGAAAAATTTCATTTTAATTACAATAATAGCCAATAGAATTGAATTTTTATCTCTCCAACTAAGTCATAATAATTGTTGTTAACACACATGTCTTTCAAAACCATTATAAACAATTCTATAAACAAAAGTAATTTTATTTTTATTGAAAATAAAATAACTCTTCTGTGTTATTGTTTATTTTTACTTTTAATTCACTTTCTCACTGAAATGAATGAATTTCTAGAATCAAACATGCTGAAGTGTAAATATACAATTCAGTAGTATTTTTATTTTATATTTTTTCATTTTTTTATTTTTTATTTTTAACTTTGCATTTATTAAAGCCATAAACAATAATCGCTGATTAGAATTCTATTTTTTTTATTATTAAAAATTTCATGCGAATTATTCTGATTATAGCAGATAGTAAACGTGTTGCGGTGGAAGTAGCCAATAATTATTTTATTGCCGCGTTATTAGTTTCCCATTATAAATGTTTTTTTATAACAACGTATTCCAAGAAATATTTGTTTTTTACAGAGGAATCTTATTGCTAAGTGTGTAAATAATTTGTTGTTAATAAAAAATATCGATATATGAGCCACTCAGTGCACAAATTGATTAACTCCATAAAACAAAAAGTTGAGAAATGCGATGAAATAATGTAAATTAGTTTTTAAAATTCCCTTTACAATATAATAAATGAAAATATATATTGTAGAATACATAAATACATACATATATAGATTTCATCTAATGGTATATAAAATTAATTAGAAAGAATAGCCAAAAAAATAATGTCCGTAATGTTTATAATAAATTTCATGTGACTGGTGGAGTTAATCGATTTGGCAACTGAAAAAAGTAATAAAGTACAGATTTCCTTATGTTAATTTCGTTAAATTCTAAATCTCCTTTCTAACTTGATGCAGCGTATTTTATTTAAGTCAATTTACGGGAAACTATGGAACGGTTGCTTTTCTGTTAATGATTGAGTTTTCTAAAGGTTTTGTTGAAAAAAAATCTTAGTGGGTCATTTGAATTAGATTAAATGCTGTTTTCTTTTTGCACGTTTTGATTATATTGTACCAATCATCTGGTGAATAAACGTTTTGAATTTTTTTTGCATGTGACTCAATAATGGCAAAATCTGAGTCATTAGGTAAATAGCTGCGACCACTTACCAAAAATTTAATTTCAATTGACTCAGCTCTTATTTCCGTACTTTGAACAAGCTTTAATAAACTTAAGACAGTTTTAAATTTTACTCTTTTACCCGGTACATGAATCAGAATATGTTATTATATTTTCAAAGTTTACAGCATAAATTTTTATGTAGTTTGTTAGACACGATGAAATTTCTTGAGACCCACGAGATCCTTCAGTTTCTGGCCAAACAAACATGTGGCTTATATTTTTACTGAATTCATGAATGACATCCGAAATTATAAACATATAAATTTCGCTTATAATAAGCTACAGATGTGGTCAGTTTAGGAAAGGTTAAAGGTTCTTCTAAATCGAAAAAAAAAAAATACGAAAATTTTTTCTAATGCTGCCATTCGATCGGCAGCCATTTGACTGCGAGCCCGTTCTGCCTTTTTTTACAGTAACTGGAAATTGATAACTGTTATCATTCAACGGTTGCTAGTGGTGCATTTGAATTGCCTTATTGAAACGACTTACATAAGAGTAAGGAGTTAATCAAAATGTCTTGTTTATTGTCCTTTGTTGCAAATCTCCATCCTTTCTTGAGCTTCAAAATGCTACACTGAGCGCCATAAATGAGTCAACACCCACTATAATTTTAAATTTTCTATTATAAAAATTATACTTGTAGCACAACAATAATTGAATTGTTGTTTTTGTTTTAAAATTTTATATGTAAGTAATAAATAAACGTTTTTATTCTTGGAAATTTATTCGCTTATTCTCATTTACTTTTCTCGCTATCCTAAGAAAATGAATTCTTTCAGTGGTGTTTACTCACTTTTTGCGCTCAGTGTATGTTAGAAGAAATTTATTACAGTATTCAGTATTATAAATTCATTGAATAGATGGCAGGTAAATCGTAAGCATAGATGTATGCTCATGAATCATGAATTATTTTCCCATAATTTCTTAAAATAGCTGCGAACTCCTGCAATTCACAATTGATACAAATTTACGATTTTTCTTTCGTTTCATCATTGTGGTCCTCGCAAGGCATTTTCAGACCCTCTCTTTGTCTTTGTATCTCATTATCGACTGTTTGTGCCCTTAGATTATGGTTTGTGTGTGGTCAGAAGATTTTAGGATTCAACGAATGCATCGGTTAATGAAAATATTTTAAATTGCTCTGACATTCATTCTTGTCAAAACTGCAGTCTCTAATTCACGTACGTATAGGGTAACAACTGACTACAGAGCTCTTAAATAGATTGAAATTGGTTCACCTTGAGATACATTTATTACTAAATTCCAAAATTGATTTTGGTCACCAGTTAGCAAAACGGATGACCATTTTTGTTTCCTTGTTTTTACAGTGTTAAATTGTTTGGTTATGGCGTATTAATCCTCATTTCCTTAATCTGTGATATGTTAATTTTAAGGCCGCATATTGCTGAATTAGTTGTAGGATAGCATATGTATTTCGTCCGCGTAGTCAAGGCCTGCGTAGCGGCGATTCAGTCGCCATACGATGCCTCTTGCTTTTGATGCTATTTTTGCCACGAATTCTTTAATCACCAACATTAAAAAAATGTAGGCAAAAGTGAATTTCTATGTTTAAATTTATGAAGGCACTTATAGCATTCTCGTATTGTATATAGGGCATCTAACAATCGTCTATAAGGACTCAGTGAAAGATATGATCTTCAAGAGCAGTCCATGTAGTGCAATGATGTCGGATGCCAAACAAGAGTGACCATCCATCTATCATTTGTTACGCAATTATCCTCAGACTATTAATATGATCAACACCTGACCGAGGGGGATGGAATAGGTACGGGCGACAGTCAATCCTTTGTTCAGTATTTTTACAATAACGTAATTTCCCACCTTCAGCTTTTACATTCCAGTCTCAGATAGAGATCAAATCTTCATAATTTTCAAAATAAAAAAAAATGTTTAAAAAAAATTTATATGCAAAAAATTTAATTAAAATATCACTTCATTTTATCGTATTTAAATTGTTCAATTTAATTAATGTCTAGTTTAATGACAAATAAACTAACAACACAAAGAATAAATCGCGTTACTCACTTGATTTAGTATTTACAAGGCAGAGTGACAGTGTTTACACTTGGAGTCAATTAATTTAATTGTTTTTAATGAAACTACAGCAACAACAACAATAACAACAACGGCAATAAATAAATAAACAAACAAACATTTCAAGTCTTTTAAAATAATGTGTGTATTTTGTAAAATAAAACCGTTCAATAAAAACAAAAACCAATGAAAACAATGAGGAGATATGCTAACATTTATGTAAACAGAGCTGCACTTGATAGTATTACTTACAGTTGTTATTATTGAAATTGTTGTTATCGTTGCTGCTGCAGATGTTGCATTCAATTAAGGTCACATCTCTGGAAACTGTATGGCAAAGTTGAGACAAGTTGAGACATTAATAAAAAGAAAATTAACACTGACATTAAAAGTTTAAAATGTCAGCAGTGCAAGACAACACAACATTGATTTTAAAATCCTTTTATACAAATTAAAAAAAAAAGTGAATGCAACAATAAAACATAAATTTTAATTATTTTCTTTGTTTTTCTTATTTATTTAGGCAATTAAACAATTTATTGATCTCTGCAATAACATCGGTTCATCATGTACTCCCAGACGTAATATATCAGAGACAACAGCTGTTAAGTTCCTTTATGCACGCAAATTTGATGTACCACGTGCTGTATCGCTTTACGAACAACATGAACAAATACGTCTTAAAGAAGGTCTCTACAATATTGATCCCGATATAGAACCTTTACGTTCAGAATTACAAACTGGCAAATTTACTATACTGGTATGTGTTTATTTTTTTTTTTTTTTTTTTTTTGTTTTGTTGTCCTATATGTACACAAAACGAATTATTGTTATAGTTTTATTAACAATTAATCAATTTCTTCTTCTTCATTTACAGTCTGCTCGTGATTCCAGTGGTGCTGCTATTGCACTATTCACCGCCAACAAGCACAGTCCTTTAAGTGTAACACATACAACGACCCTGCAAGGCATTGTCTATCAATTGGATTGTGCTCTTCAAGATTCAGAAACACAAAAGGCTGGTTTAGTTTTTATATACGATATGAGCGGTTCAAAGTATTCAAATTTCGATTATGATTTATCACAGAAAATATTGACTTTATTGAAGGTGAGTACTTATTATAGCTCCAAATATTAATTTTATTATACGATATTATTTCAATAATTTCTATTTTATTTATAAATATAAAACTAGTACCTACCCACAATCACTGAAAAGACTACATTATGCTTTTAATTTTTATTAACTACTACTGCTATTTATTAAAAAATACCAATTCCAAATAGAAACTATTTCCTATTGTTCCTATATCCTAATTTTTTTTAACTATTTAGTTATACTTTAGAAATCGCTACTGCTATAAAAATTAAATTCATTCAGCTCATCTAAAAGCTTTTAAAAGAATATTAAGACCTAATAAGATTTTGAGTATCAAATGGTATATTTAAATTCCTAAGAATGTTCATCATATACATATGTTTGTAAGTACCTAAGTTTAACGTAGCTTCTTCATTCCTGCTAGGACTATTGATCAATTTATTCCTATATTGTTGATCCCACTTTTGCTTTCTTTGTCAATGTGTTTTCTTCGTAAGTTAGACCTAGAACATCTAACTGGTATATTCGAATCTATAGCAGTTTGGGCTATGTCGACATAATGCTTACATAGCTTTTGTCAAATCTAGTTTTATTTACATCTTAGCATGCTATTTCTCTGGGCAGCCCTCGCGCTGACCAACTTCTTCCTCTCTCCCTGTTTTGGTAGAACTTGGTCAATACAAGGACTGCCTTCACTTGTGGCGTCACAACGGGCCGCTATGCGTGCTCAAGTGAGCTTTCGGTATCAGAGCTACCACTCCGACCTAGCATGCTATCTGAAATTGTGATGGACCAGAATGTTTTCACGAGTATTTGTAAATATCTGAAAATCATGTTCCGCTGCCATGCAACAACAATATTAACTTGAATTTTGATGTAAAAGTAGACACATGCGCCTCGTCAATTTGAATATTGGCCACAACATGAATTAAATTTATCTTAAGAGAAGTTTCAAACCATGGCTAAAACTTTTCACCATTTTGTAGTCCAATGGGTACAAATTAGAACTGCCAGATCGTAATTCTTCAGAGGAGATGAATGCTGCTAGTAAATCGTCTGGAAGCCACGTTTTGATTAATTTATTTTTACGAGCTGGTCCAGAATCTTGCTGGAAAGTGCATGCCATAGAACAGTTAAGTTTTTTTTAACAGTTTCTAAAAACCTTCTTGAAGACACCCCAGCTATGACTGAAGCTGAGGGGTGATCTAGTTCAACTCTAGGAGTCAGTAATAATGCAGGCTTACATACATACATAATTGGTCACTACAACCCTTCAGTCAGGATTATTGACCTAGTTTCTCACACCACTTATGTTGTGTGTGTTAATTTTATACATAAGTGGCGGGACCTACAGTTTAAAATCGACTCCGAACGACAAATTTTTTTGAGAAACTTTTCATGGCAATTTTATTTACTCTCAGAGTTTTTGCCAGAAATCTGCTGAGAGGAAATCGCCGAAGAAATACGTTTTTGTATTTTGTTTTGATGTCTGGCCTGGGGCTCGAACCCTGGCTTTACGTCAAATAAGCCAACACACTACCTACTAGACTACGGCGACTTCGCAGGCTTAGATAACTGTATATACCCCTACTATTTACTTGTTAACTATTTTCTGCATGCTAAAGCGTTATCAGCGTGCTTCATCAAAAGTTGTTTGGATTTTTCTGTCCTAGTCTGCAGTCAGTAAATGTCCGTTACGGCCCTTGAAAGCACCAAAACCAATGTCTTCTTTAACAATTCGACTAATGGACTTTTATAAGACATTCGTCTTTGTTTACGAACTGGATTTTGCTGATTCTAGGTTTGACAGCCTTTGATGACTTGCAGCATTTGAACTAAGAGTGGAGTGCCCGATTGAGGGTGGCCTATAACAACTCCAGTCTGCTCAAACAATTCTCTACACCGGTAGACAAACATGCGACTAATTCCGAGCTAGTAGAGCGCATGGAATATATACCTTCATTTGCTTTTCACGCCTAAATAGCGCTATAACAGCGACACACTTCTCTTTTCTAAGCACCGCATAGTGAAAACTGATATAATGTAGCATTTCCGGTATATACGATGGTAATACATGCAGTAATACATGTGTTCAATTTTGTAACAATATTTTTAATCATACTCTGAATGCGACTTTAACCAAACTGTCTAGTTTTTGAGTCTCGATTTAATTTTGTTACAAGATTTTTTTTTAATTTCTTAGTTTAATTCAGACGTTCTACGCCAGGTAGTTTTTAGACACCATACCGTTCTTTCTACCGACTCTCGTAATTCCGTAATTTATGAAGATTGTGTTCTTTCCATTACAATTCTAATGTCACTATCAACCGATTCATATGCTGCCTAGGTCTATGTTCAGTTTAGTGTTTAGTCAGAATATTATTTATTATTATTATTTATAAAAATGTGCACAGATAGTTTAAATAATAAAATTTATTTTTAAATGTTAATACTCATTTCAATGTTTGCTGGGTAGATTATACAAAAAAGTGTTCAAATTGAAGCCTACTTTATGGGATTTTAAAATACTATTTAAAATATTTACATATAATCTTAAAAAAAATCCACTCTACCTACTTACTTACTTATTAAGCAATCAATACAATATTTAAAAAATTTCAAGAAATCGTTTAAATGTTAACCATTAAATGATAAAAGATGGCAATAATTAATAAATAGTACAATAAAAAACGCCTTTTAGAAAAAAACTAAAATCCACAGATCAATAATCATTATTTGTCTGGGTAGACAACCGGTGTTCATTTAGCACCATGATTTAATTAAAATGAGGCAAAAAAAATACGAATGCAAACAAATTATAAGAAAAACAGAAATGTAGACATAAAAATGAAATAGAAGGTTAATTGTTGGATTGGATTGGCCGTTTGCCTAGTTGGGTAAATGAATGACGGTGTATTGACAGGCGGAATATATTTTTCGCTTTTTTTCTCTCCACTATCGCTTAAAATGAACTGCAGGGGTGAAGTGATCTTGTTTTGGCACGTGTTTCAGGCATACAGTTGTGTATATTTATTTTTTTTTTTTTCTTCGAATTTGCATAATTAAACTTGTTACAGCGAAAAAAAAAATAAAATGCAAATAAAATTATAAAATGTTATTTTGTAAAATAATATTAAATCCTCTAACAAGTAGTATTTGTTGCGATAGCGGAAATATATTTAATTTTAAGAGGAAATAATTACAAGTATTAACGTCTTTAATTTAATAATGACAAATTTGTCAATACTTATTGTAAATTTATTTAATAAAACATCAATACAGATTAAAAGTATTACTTTTTAAAATCTTAGTAAATTTCTTAAAAGCTTTCTTACATTTCGCTGTATTGCTTTGTTTAAAAGCCAGAGACAAGTTATTAAAGTACAGGTAGTCCCCGACTTACGACTATTCGGACTTACGACCATTTTTTTTCCAATTTTTTTCATAGAAAATACTTAAAGAAGACAAATATGTAGTTGCGGGCAATCCCTAAAATATAAATTTTATATATATAAGTAAATATAAATAATAATTTCATTTCTCCTGACCTTCAAAGTTAGTAGTACAGTATGTAATTCTTTTCTTAAATTTTTTTTATATGAAATTCGACTTACAACTTAATCGACTTACGACCGATGACCAGGAACCTATCTCGGTCGTAAGTCGGGGAATACCTGTAACTGTAAATATTTTTATAGTTAAGATGACTTGCTCTCTATCCCATTATTTTGTACGTTGTTTTATTACAGGAAATTTAGAGTAATGTTTGCTTTTGTACATGAGAAAATGACAACAATTTTTAACACTGTCCCTGTCATTTTCGTCCGTTTTCGTCTCACTCTAAACTGTATTTGTACGCCTAGCTACATTGTACGCTGCCCTAAGGGCCATTGCGTCGGTCTGATGCAAATCACGGCTCGTTCGCGAGCGCAAGGAGTCGCTGAGGACCTTTGGACCGGACCGTATCTGTATATGCTGGGTTCCGGGTTATAGCGGAATACTGGGCAATGAGCCCACTGATACTCTCGCTAGGCTAGGTTCGCTTTCTGGGAGCGATGTAGTAGTTGGTCCTGACCCCCCAATCTGCCACCTCTACGGCCTCATCAATGGATGGATCAGAAGGGAAGAGCAGAAGCGTTGGGGGAACGGATCGGGCTGTTGTGTTTCTAGATGTCTATGGCCTGCTATACACAGTATGAGAACAGGTTGGCTGCTGGGCTTGGATAAGGCCAGTTTAAGGTTGGTTAGCGGTTTTATCACGGGGCACTGCGAGATTAGGTCGCTGACGGGGATCTGGAACAGATCACAGCCGGACTATTGCATGGTATCTTGCGATGAGTAGGAGTTAGAGACTGTCTAGCACCTCCTCTGTAACTGCCCAGCCCTTAGCAAGTGGAGGTTGAGGACCCTTGGCAGGGGCTTCTTTCAGGGCTTGGATTTTGTGTCGAGAGCCAACATCAAGGCAGATTCATTAGTGGTTTGAATTCATTAGTGGCTTGAAATGGCTGAGAAGTGCTGGGGCTTCATCAGTGTAGTCGCGTTCTCCCATTTTTTGTTTTGTTTTTGGTCTGTGTAATTCCTACGCTTCCCATTCTCCCTTTCCTACCTCCTCTCCTTTTTCCTATCCCCTCTGTTATACTTTCTTTCAAGGACGCTGTACAATGGGTCAATTCGACCTCCGAGTACTGTACTTGTCTCCTTTGACAAGTACACGTCCTCTAACCTAACCTATCCTACATTATTATATATGGCCTCGAAATGACACCTTATTCTGAATTGCTTGTCAGAGTATGTGTTAACGAATTTTTAAGTCATTTATAAAATCTTTCATTATTTATAAGGGAGTTAATTATATTTGTGCCTCCAGCTTATAGATCTGTTCTCAGCCATAATAGGCCGAGTTGTTTTTATCCGCAAAATATTCTTGATTGATGGAACTTTAATTGCCTTCAAAATGTTTCCTAATTTGAGATTTTTGTCCTCTGCGAGCTGTGATCAAATTTATTATTCTTTTATTTAAATTGTGGAATTAATGATGTGTTTACACCACATACATACATACATACATGTGATTAAGTTAGTTATAAGACATGATCAAAACGATAAAACGCTTAACAATTTAACAAATCAGCGATTGTCATTGCCATACGATGCCCCAATTACACTAAGAATGTCCAATATTTAGTAAATTATACGTGAAGCACTGCTACTTTACCATGCTATGTACGTGCTCAAAATGCATTTCTAACAAAAAGTTTGAAAGTTTTTTTTATTATTTTCAATAAAAATTATTTTTTTTTTCTTTTTGTATAATGCCGGCGCCTGTCAAAAGAAACGGAACAGAATGATTTGCTTCCACTATAATACGCCCTAGACTTAAATGTCGTCCGTTATTTCCGCATTGAACCATGAACATTGAAACGTGCACAATTCGAAAAAAAACCGCACACAGTCAAATATTACATTAATTTAGTGGTTTAGTTGTAGAAACAAATTTAAAATGTTTACAACAATTCATTTATTTAATTTCAACAATAATAATTTAAAATTTTACAATTTTTTTTAGTTTTAAAAACGACGATTATAAACTGTTTGTGTATGTGTAGTTAGTTTACTTTATAATTTGTTACATTTCGTTGGATTTTGTTTACAATAAGAAAGAGAGAAAGAGAGAGAGAGTTCACGTTTTGGTTTCTTACTCTGTGTTTACATTTTAGTTGAAGTTGTTGTTGGAGGAGGGGCCGGTTAAAAAATAAAATATGTATCGGTTCTTTTATTAAGCGTTTTCTACTTTTAAATTTAAATACAGCAAAATTTTATTCACATGAAAAACTTGTTAATATCTTAATTATGTCCCCCACGGTTTCTCTGGATGGAGCGCATACGAAATATCCAATTTTCTATGACTCTGGCATATAAATCAGTCTGAATTTGATCGATTAAAAGGGTTATGTTTGAGGACCGCTATCGTTTACGGCTTATTCGAATACACCGGCGATTCAAAAGAATCCCCACAAGAAAAAGTGTAACGAGATCAAATCGAGCGACCTCGTCGGCTAGTTCATCTCCGCGTGAGATGACCATCGCCTTAAATCGCTAGTGCAGAATATTCAATGCGGCATGAGCTGTTGAAACCATATACTTTTGGTGTTCAGATCATATATGTATGTAGTTCAGGCCAAAAGAAGTTGGTAATCATCGACCTACATACACTCCCCGAAATATTTATAAGACCAAACGTATTTCTCGAAAAACTTAAAATCTTTTAGACCAATTCGTACCATTTTTGGGTTAAATATAAATAACAATAAAATAAATCTTTTTATGTAAACAAATATTTTTTACTTTATTTAATAAAAGGATAACACAAAATAAATTTCATTTTCAAACAAAAAAATTATAAGACCAAAATTAAATAATATTCACCTAAAACTAAAATAACAATGATAAAAAACAACTACTGAGTAATTTTTGTATTTATTAGTAATGAGTGTGTCCACCGTGATTAATAATGACTTCCTGAAGTCGACGGGGCAAAGAATTTATTAAATTTTCAATGCAATTTTAATCAATCCTACTCCATTCTCTTATGATGGCACATTTTAAAGATTTTACATCCTTATACTGGGTGTTATTTTTGAAAACTTGGTCCGATAGTATTGCCCATAAATTTTCTATCGGATTTAGATCTGGACTACATGCCGGCCAATCCAAAACTGGTATGTTTCTGGACGACAGAAACGATTTTGTTGCTTGTGATTTATGGATTGCGGCGTTATCCTGCTGAAATATTCAATTATTGCCTAACGAATCATTCCCAAAATTGATTAAAACGTCATCTAATAATTCAATATACTTCTCGCTATTCATTTTAATTGATATAAAACAAATAGGAGTCCTGCCCGTAGTCGAAATCCCAGCCCAAACTATTACGGTGCCTCCACCGAAATTTCGCGGAATTCGTTGATTTTTTTTTTACGTTAATTCATCCATAATTTTTGGGAACCGTCTGGACCATCTAAATTAATTTTTTTTTTCATCAGAAAAAATAACTGAAGCGGTTTCTTCTTCCCAATATTGGTATTTTTCTGCAAAGTCGAATGTCGCGTAATTTCGGTGGAGTTTGGGCTGGGATTTCGACTATGGGCAGGAGTCCTAAAAGTAAAAATTATTTTTTTTTTTACATAAAAAGATTTATTTTATTTTTAGTTATATTTAACCCAAAAATGGTACGAATTGGTCTAAAAGATTTTAAGTTTTTCGAGAAATACTTTTGGTCTTATAAATATTTCGGGGAGTGTATAGTGTTCGCCGTTGACAGTGATGTCCTGACTAACGTCGTTCTCAAAGAAATATGGACCGATAGAGGTTGGTATCGTTGAATATTCGATAATTTGTTTGTTCACGTACCCATTCCCCTGATATGGGCCTTATCGGTGAAGATAATTTTTCGATGAAAATTAGCGATATTTGTCAACCGCTGCAGAGTTCGTTTGGCGAACACCGTTCGTTCTATATGGTCGTTTAACTACAGTTCCTGGGTCAGGTTAATTTGGTAAGGAAGCATGCCTAAGACACTTCAACAAGTTGGCCGTTAAAATTTTCGAAAGTTCCTGTTAGAAGACCCGATAGTATGAAATAAACACAGTAACTGTAAATATTTTTTATAATTTAAATGTTTTTCGCTCTCTTTTGTCTTGCCATTCCAAAAGTAAAATTAGAACAATGTTCTTGTTTGAGCCTATAAAAATGACAACAACAGTAATTAACAACGAATTTTTGAGTCGCTTATAAAACATTTCATTATTTACTGTCATGTGCGCTCATAATATGACACGTGATGTACAAAATTTTTAAACGTTATATTGTTGTTGTTGTTTTAGTAAAAGAAAAATAATATAAATAATTAAACAAGCAAAATTGTCTACCCAACTCATCCTTTTTTATTTTGATTATCGTATGACGAACGTTAACAGTACGTGTAGGAAGAGCTATTAACCGGGCGCGTATAATTGATATAAAAAAGTATGAAAAATTAAATTGTCGTTAATGATTGTTGGTTAAAAGAACATTAAATATGTACAGTTATGAAGTGTCATTTCATATGCTGAAATAGTCAAGTGGAAATCGAATTGGGTAGGTTATGTTTTCGATGACGTGGCGAAAATCGGTAGTAGACGAAGTAGAAGCAGAGAGTGGCCCAAATGCTGGGAAAAATTTGAATTCAAGTGAAACTGTTGATGCATAACTAATCGCGATAATTTTATTTTTCGTTGCGGTAGGATGGTGCTAGTGAAGTCGCCGTAGTCTAGTAGGCAGTGTGTTGGCCACGGTTCAAACCCCAGGTCAGACATCAAAACGAAATTTAATTTGGCAAAAACTCTGAGAGTAAATAAAGTTGCCATGAAGATTTTCTTAAAAATCTGTCGCTCGGAATCGACTTTAAACTATAGGTCCCGCCACTGAAATAACATACATACATACATAATTGGTCATTACAACCCTTTAGTCAGGATTACGACCTAGTTTCTCACAACACTTATGTTGTGTGCGTTAGTATTATACATGAGTGACAGTTTAAAGTCAATTCCTAACGACAGATTTTTGAGAAACTTTTCATGGCAATTTTATTTACTCTCAGAGTTTTTGCCAGAAATCTGGTGAGAGGAAGTCGACGAAGAAATGTTTTTTTATATTTCGTTTTGATGTCTCACCTGGGGTTTGAACCGTGGCTTTTCGTCTAATAGGCCGACACACTACCTACTAGACTACGGCAACTTGAAATTAACACACACAAAATAAGTGGTGTGAGAAGCTAGGTTGTAATCCTGACTGAAGTGTTGTAATGACCAATTATATACATATACACAGAGCGCCATAAGTGAGTCAACACCCACTATAATTTTAAATTTTCTATTATAAAAAATATACTTGTAGCACAACAATAATTTTTGCGATTTTTTTGTTTTAACATTTTATAAGTAATAAATAAACGTTTTTAATTAATGAAATTTATTCGACTATTCTCATTTACTTTTCTCGGTATCCTAAGAAAATGAATTATTTCAACGGTGTTTGCTCACTTTTGACGCTCACTATATACATACATTGTGTATGACAGTGCTAGAGCGATAGAAGTCAGAGTGTTGGTGAGATTAATGGGATTCATTTATTGATTGTGCTATTCTAAGGACGAAATCACTTATTGGATTTTTTACAAAAATCGCCGTAGTATAGTAGATAGCGTGCTGACTTATTAGAATCGATTCACATGGTTCAAAACCCAGCTCGCGCACAAAACGAAATATGCAAAAATATTTCATCAGCGACATCAGCAGTCGCCTGGCAAAAACTCTAAGAGCTATTATTACAACTTGCCGTTAACTAAAGGGAGGATTTTAACGGGCAGATAAATTGTTTTTCATTATTATGAGTACCCAATAAGATAGAAGTGATCGTTAAGCTAAAGGGAAGATCATCCTACCTTTAACATTTAAAGGTCACTTTATGTTTGAACTTGCCATATCATATACTATTTTCGATATGGCAACTTCAAATTTAAACAAAATGAGCATATAAAACAAAAAAACGAAGTCCGCTGTTGCCACTGCGTTAAAAAAAAACTTGTTTAATTGAGCAGTTTTATCGACTTTGCTCCGGCACTGCCATATTTTAATTTTATTTTATCTGTAAGTTGTAATAACGAAAATCAGTTAAAGGTAACTTTACAGTTCCCTTTAGCTAAAGGTACCTTTAACTAAACCCAAGTTTAACGGCAAGTTGTAATAATGGCCCTAAGAGTAAATAATTTTGCCATGAAAAGTTTCTCAAAATTCTGATGCTCAGAGTCGGCTTCGAGCACGCAACTCAGGATTGTAAAATGTCTTCGAATTATTACGTTTACTAAACGAAAAACATTATAACAGGTGAGAAATCATAGTTATTTAGTTAAGACGTCGGTACCAAAGTGCATTTGTCACAACGTAGGATCCTATATTGTAACCCAAAATCAAAAAAGTTAAACAAGTTCAGTTCAGCTGCTAATGTTAATAATGTACCGGGCAAAATATGATCAAGAAACTAAAAGCTTTCTGCGACTCAATCTTTTTATGCTGCCTCGTCTCCTATGTTCTAATCTCATGTGTATTATTAATTTTAATTATTTTGTTTGATTTCCTCTCATTTTAACGCCCTCTATTTGACTAATTTTGTGAATTAATTATTTAAATTGTTTATTGTTTTTATATTAATGGTTTTAAAAATTCTTAAACTCACGCAAATTCTGCGTTTTTTTTTTTTCAATCTTATTGCTCAAAACAAATTTTGACGACGTCAAGATTTGCTCATTTCAATAATTTCTATTTCCTATCGCTTGTTTTACTATAACAAGTAGTACGTGTGTGTGTGTGTGCGTTTGTGGGTTCGCATTCATGCTTTCTTTTAAAATTCATTCATAAAAATAAGAAAACATTTTTTTTTTTTATTTTTTTTTTCTGTTTTAGTATTATTTTTCCACTATTTTTAGCAAAAAATGTGTGTATTTCGCAGAGTCTTGTGAATGAAAAAATTCCAAAATTAGACAAAAATGCAAAAACAAATATAGAACCAGTTCATTTTTTAAGAACGGCCCACGCAAACAATTCGTTAATAATATGAGGGAACTAAACAAACAAAAGAAAAGAAATGAATTTAATCCACCGGAAAACTTAACTTTCTACCACCGCTGCTGCTGCTGCTTCGATGACGAATACCCAGCAACCACGCTTTACTACACATATCGTATTTAATATTTTCTTTAAAGACAAGTGTTGACAATGTTTGCGCTGTTTTTATAACAAATTAACGTTTTTCTTTTTAACTACTCGTATATCAATACCACACTAGTGAGCAGTCAAAATGTTAACATCCTTAAAACGATGAAATAACACCATAACTCCTTAATTTGATAACACTGCTCTGTGTTGTTGTTTCTCTACTTTGAAATGAATGTAAAAACACACGTAAATACAACTAAAACAGTAGGCGCCATTAAAATAAACTAAAAACAACATTTAATGCGTGTTGTTGGAAGGGCGAGAATAAAATAAATGAAAACAAAAAAGTCACTCAATTATACACACACAATGAAAATAAAAAGAATCCTCTGCTACAGGCAACACATATAACTTAACTAACTACCCGCCTTCTTGTTTGAGTAGCTTGCCCACTTTTATGTTTTAATTACTCTTCTGTCATGATTTTCATGAAGATAATCCAAGAACTTTTCTAGGAATTTAAAGAATTTTTATTTCAATCGTTTGCTGGTTTTTTTTTTTCTAAACAAATTCCAAGTAAATCAAATTTTTTCTTTTGCAATGTTTTGTTTTTTTTTTATTTGTTTTCGTTTTTAGACTTTATTAAGTGAAAATAATTTAATTATTTAGAAAAGATTAAAAAATGTTTATTTTGTTTAAGCAGCTAAAAATTCACACACAATTGTAGTTTTATCAGTGAGGAAATGTGGAGCATCTATATATGTACGTGGCTAAATTGTAGAAAATTAATATTAACAGCAATTTTTAGAATAAACCAATTGGACCTTTTTTATTTTAGACGAGCTTTAATAATTTAGAACTCCAGTTTTTTCTGAATCTGAAAATCCTATTGGATTTTGCAAACCTTTAAGGAATTTAAATTTATACCATTGCGAGAGCAAGTCTAAAGATGAAAACTACTGCATACCATCCGAGCTCGCTTAGTTTGTGGCAGTTATTCAAAGATTTGCATGGTCTGACATTGTATGAGGAATTAATTCTGTCGATTTTCATTGAGCTCCTTGCTTCAATTTCATTAATTGCTGTCAAAAGAGATCAGATTCATTAGTTTGACCAGGTTGTAGAAGCTCATAATGAACAATTCCCTTCAAATCTCAGCATAAATACACATATGACCATTGAAATAGGGACGACCTTTTACTGACGCGAATTTCATGTCTTTTTTGCCAATCGCAAAATTTCAAAAACTGGCATAATATTTTCTGGAGCAATGAAACCAAGATAAATTTGGTCTTCTGACATTACGCCCTGCATTATTTACAAATAAATTTATCTTGGTTTTATTGCTCCAGAAAATATTATGCCAGTTTTTGATACCTTCTGATCCACACCATATCTTGAGATTTTGTGCAAACTGTTGCCTCTTCTGCAAATATTTTTTTCTAAGCAATGGAACTTTGCGAGCTATTCTTCCTGGAAGTTTAATGTCACATAGAAGACGCCGAACAGTTCTTGTCGATATTTGATTATCTATTTCAGCGGCGATCGCTTTCGAAGACTTAAAAGAATCTCGCTTAGCTAGCATTGATGTAACCGTCCGTAATAGTGGTACTTTTTCTCACTGCAACACGTTTTTCTACAACTTTTTGAGTCTAGAGAGCATTAAAAACGAAATTTTTAGATCGCCCAAGACCATCAGCTATAAATTTATACGATTTTTTCTGTTCTCGTAGCTTTTGACTGAGCCTTCTCTCCTCCAGTGTACAATGTTCCGCTCAACCCATCTATTGATAATATTAGTATAAAACGAAAGTCTAATTACCTCAATATTAAATTTATTTGTGATAAAAAACCTTAAAATGTTAATTTTATGACAAAATTTGCAAAAATCTCCACGCGTCCCTATTTCAATGGCCAGAAATTTTTCTTAGTATTTTAAAAAACCTTTCATAAAAAATAGCAAACACATTGAAAGTTAACAGAATTTGTTATGTCAAAATTTTGCGATTAACAAAAAAAAGCCATGAAATTCGCGTCAGTTAAAGGTCGTCCCTATTTTTATGGCCATATGAGTACATCATTATCATCGCCTTGTGTTTTTTACACATAATTTTCGTACGTGATCCACAGAAATGGTTCCACTGGCTAGCTGGCACGAGCTTCTCTGTGTAAATAGTTTTCTTCAAATGGTTAACGACTGCATGATGAGCGACTAGTTTAATAAAAACATCCACAGTGCTTATGTGCCAATATTTCTAAATTTTTCCATGATTTCATGGATATTTTATTGATTGAAAAAAGAAAACCGAAGATCGTCCAATAATTTTCCTTGAAAATATACGGATGTTTGGAAAGAGATGCTCAAGGAAAAGGGAGAGAGAGAGAGGCAAAGGCTATTCTCAAAACAAAGGAGTTTGAGGCAATCACAAATTTAGGTGGGAAATTACAATTGGGAATGAAAAGATTTAAATTGAATCATTGGAACACATATTTGGAACGTGAAAGGCATTAATACATCCCAGGAAGTAACACCTGGACACTGTCCTTTTGGTTACTGCATGTGCAAAATTTGATCGTTAGTGTGTGCTGTGTAACTATCGGCTGCCTTTACTAATTCCAACGGACATAATTCTGCTCTTAATGAACAAAGTTATTGGCATTCAATGGATTTAAGTCCTTGTGGGATTTTCATTGCCATAAAGATAAACAAAATGGCGTTATGTGAAAATTTGTTCACATTTTTAGCACCCAAATATCACTGTTTCTGCTACTGTATTACAAAAAATTTAAGTTCTATAGCAAAAATCCTCTAATTATTCCTTTTTTAATTGATTCCTTTAAGTTTCTTAATTGTAATAATGTGGCAACCTCCCTGTGTATAGACAAAATAATGACATGCTTGCTCTTTTACATACACACACCACACAATAGTGCAGTACAAAAAAGGAGAACTCCTACACATTTGCTATAGAGTTGTATTGTATTTTGTTTGTTGCTTGCAGATACACACACATACACAAAAAACAATTTTTTATTTCTTTTAACGTGTGTGTTATATCGGGTCTTCCAACAGAGGCTTCCAAAACTTTGGAAGTTGATAATGGGCATCTTGTTGAAGTTACGTCTGTAAAATGAATTGTCAATATTCATTTATTTTATCAGCAACAGCAACAAGTGCAAATAATAAAATTTCATTATTCGTCCTTCCGGGAGGTCTATTTGCAATGTGGTGGATAAATTCGGGTCCACGGCTAACACGAACAGTCGATTTCAGCTTTGAGAATTTTGGGTCATGTCTTGAGCTTGCACCCGTATAATATTCAACTGCCTGAACGTTAACAACCGTAGAGGACAATGTGTGTTCGCTTAATAGGTCTTATTTGACCAGGCCGTCACTGTTAGTAGCCGGGATGACATGGATACAAACGACATATGTTTTCAAAAGGGCGATGCTAAGTGCTGCACTTCCTATGCCGCACTGGATATTCTCACGAGCAATTTGAGGGCAAAGCTATTTCACGTGGGGATGATGTGAACTGGTTACCGAGATCATGAAATTTGATCCTGCTAGACTTTTTCTTTTTCAAAGCTAACATAACCCATGTCATTAGTCAAATTCAGCCTGCTTTAGGCGGCATCAATAGGTCTTTCAAACGAATATAAAATTTCGATAATATCGTACACACTTTGTCTTATTTATTTAAATTTAAAGTTAAAAAATGCTTAATTAAAGACCCGATACTTGTATTTTGTTGTTGTTTATACTCTCACTTTAAATATTACAAGTGCTACTGTTTATACTTATTGTTGTAGTCAATGTTAGTTGTTGTTATTAAAATTGTTGTTGGTTTAATTATAATGTTGTCATTCTACTATGTATATGCTCACACATACACTTACAGAAGACAGGAAAGCACGCACATGTTTGTGTTTTAACTCGCAAACAATATTCGCTGAAGAATTAACCTCCCTCTCTGTCGGATTATTCTTTGTATTTCTTTTTTTGTTTTTCTTTTGTGTACGTTTTTTTTTTATTTATTTATGAATGAAAGAGAGAGGGGTTTTTTCGTAGTTTCTTTACGTTGTCGTTAATGTCAATTACGTCTTATACACTTATCACGGAGACATTGACTTGCAATTATATGTAAGTTGTGTGCCGGTGGAAGTGTTATTATGTATGTGTGCGTATGTGTAAATAACCAACAGGTTGGTTAGAGAGAGGTGGGTGTTTAAATGCGTCACCACTGCTTTATATTAATTTTTTTTTTCTTTTTGCGATATTGTTTAACATTTTGTTTTTATTTTTCTCCTTAGCTTTATTGAAATAAAGATAAATTGCGCTCTTAAATTAAAATAAATAAACTTTATTCCCAGAAATATGTAGATTTTAATAAACAAAAAAATTTTCTTTTTTGATCATATAAATTAAAACAAATTAAATCACGTTTTCATATGCATGCTAATATTTTTAATTATAAAACAATTTTATTTTTATTTGTTTTCCTTAAAAAAAACAAATCGTTAAAAATTATCACAAAAAAACATAGAAAATATTTACCTCCTGAGCAAAATAAAATAATCCAGAGAGAAAACACCGTTATCTATGCTCATTTCATAACTATTATTCTCTTTGTGTGTGTATGTACTACATGTATGTATGTATGTACATGTTAGTGTAAGTACTTTAGCTATATACAAAACGAACAAAAGCGCAAACTCCTCTTCTTTTCAGAATATTTCAAATTCCAAAATGTTTCCTATAGACACTCTATAGCCAGAGGTGAATAAGAAACAAAAAACACTTATTTTTTAAAAAAAAAAAATTTTTATGATTTTTAAAAGTATGAAACAGCTTTTTAATATTTTTTTTTTTAATTGAATGTAATGATTCATTTATGAAAAAACAATATCTTTTTTTTTTTTATTGAGTGGTCAATGTACAGCAAACACGTTTTTGCTGTAGTCTTCACATTTTAATACAGTGTTGTTATAATTGATAGGGATTGATTGGTAGGGAGTGAATTTTTAAAATATTCAAATGGAAATTATTGCAAAATAATAAACAGTTACAAATTGTTCAGACAGAAAGAAAACCAGAATTAGATATTGTTTAATCAATAAGGGATTCTCTTATTATAACTTAAAATAAGATTCATGCAAAAGTGTTTGGAAAGAAGACATGTTAAATCTGGCCAACCAATCTTTGAACTGAAGGCCTAAGCTGCTCTTGCTCTTATTCTTTTATATTTTACCTTATAATTTTAATTATAATTTAAAAAGAAATAAAAAACAAATACTTCAGAAACGTTGTTTAAAGAAAAATGAGACTGTTAGAATGCATCTCTATTATTATTTCTTTTTTTCTTATTATTTATTTTATATAAGTTCATAAGTCAAGTTTTTAAAGCTAAGTAGGTTCTAAGATAATAGGCTTGCAGTTTATGACAGCCTTAAACAATGCTTTCTGTGTTGTATTCAGTGTAGTGGTGAGATATTTTTCTTAAGAGATAGCGCTGTCTGGCATTTCTATGAAATTTGTTGTTAGAATTATTCTTACTGGGGGGAAGGTAGGGTTTTGGGCTCCCAAAAGGGGCAATGCATTTCCGAGTTCGAAACTAAATTATCGGGTTTGTACTTAAATATATCAAACACGCCTACACAGTACCGCTTGAATTGGAAGGTCCGGAAATTTTAATATCAGTTAAGAAACCTCATCCGTGTTATATAGGGTGATTTTTTAGCTATTATCTTTTTGGCAACACTGGTTTAAACAGCACACGCACGTTTCGCGTTTGGTTTCACTGTCAAACATCTTCAGTTTGGTCTATAATTTAACCACGAATCGTCTTACAAACGAACAACGCTTGCAAATCATTGAATTTTATTATCAAAATGCGTGCTCTGTTAAAAAAGTTCATCGCGCTCTTCTTCCATTTTATGGTCAGTTTAATCGACCCACTTTTCTTACCAAAAATGCAAGAGCTTGACTTGCATGACATGTAGTTTCAACAGGACGGTGCCACATGCCACACAGCACGCGTAACAATGGACTTATTGAGAGGCGAGTTTGGTGAACATTTTATTTCACGTTCGGGACCGGTCAATTGGCCGCCTAGATCGTGCGATTTAACGCCTTTATACTATATTTTGTGGGGCTATGTTAAAGCTCATGTCTATACAGACAAGCCCGCTTCAATTGACGCATTGGAAGACAACATTGAAGCATTTATTCGTGAGATACCGGCCGAAATGTTGGAAAGAGTATGCCAAAATTGGACTAAGCGGATGGAACATTTGAGGCGCAGTCGCGGTCAACATTTGCATGAAATAATCTTCAAACGTTAAATCATATGGACCGTACGTATCGATTCAAATAAAGATTTCATGCATTTTTCTGAATTTTATGTGTTTTTTTTTTAATTTTCCTATAGCTCTTAAAAAATCACCCTTTAGTTAAAAACTTCCCACATTCGTCTACTATTTGTTTCGCTCTATGCAAAACGCTCACATTGGAATACACTTAATTTTTAATCAAAATAGAATAAGTTTCCGAACTGCTAATTAAATTCGAATTTATCTTGAAACATATTTATAATTCCAATTTTCAATATGTATATCTTTTATTTGATGTTTTCGTTGTATAATAGTCTAAGTTACATAAAACAAACGTGAAAGTTATAACGAAAATAAAATAGTTTTTTGCATAAGATTTAACATTTTCAATTATTTTTTTTTATTTTTATTTCCATAGTAAAATAAATTCAAATTAAATTTAGACGTTACATTTTGTTTTACATGTTGCACACTGTTACAGTTATGTACGTAGGATAAGTAAAATGAAACGTAATGAAAATGAAACATTATGTTAAACTGACACTTATTATGTTAATATTCTGTAAAAAAATTTACAGTAAAATTTTAATGTCTTAAGTATTTATGCACATAAAACATGTATTCATTATATTTTTTTAATATAAAATATAACAAAAAAAAAATTTTGAGTTTTTTACTCTCACTTTCGCCTCTTCTCCTAATATGTACTGTCTTTACAAGCAGTTGTTCTGACTTTACTTACACCCACTTGGTTGACTTTTTACTGTGATTACTTTCAAGATCTCCCACTCTCTCAACCTTTCTCGCTCTCTCTTTCTCTTTTAATATAAACAATTATAATAATAAAGACAACAAATTAAATACAATATATTATACGTACGTTCGTACATATTATTTAATATGATTTACGTTTATACAATTTTTTTTTTGTTGTTGTTATCTTTTATTAATTTCTTATTTTCTTTTTTCTATTTCGATGTTTGTATTATTGTTAAAAACCCCATTAATTCATAAAGAGACAACAACTTAGTACGTAGACAATAAATACCATGTAAGAGTGTTTGTGCTTTTCAGTGGTGAATGTTTATTACGTTGTGTTCCTTTTTGAGAGAGTATGTATATGTTTGTCATATTTGTTTTTTTCCTCAACGCAACCACTGTTTATCGCTCTCTTTCTCTTATAATTTGTTTGTTTTTGTTTTAATATGTATTTTGCTAATTTCGTTTCAGTTTTCTAGTTCTAGTCGTACGTTAAACTACAGACGTGTTTACACGGTTCGTTTTGAATAATTTTTTTAGCGTTTATAAAAATACTCACAAAACAATAACAACAACAACAAAAAATATATTGAAAACAACAACAAAAAAATTCAGAAAATTATTCAAAGAAAAAGTACGTGCGTTTTTATAATTGAATTTTAATTTGAATTTCATTTTATTTTTATAAAAAGTTGTTATTTTATGAGAGACAGCCTGTAAAAATTCCAAAAGAAAAAAAAACCAAAAATTGTTTTTTATTATTTTTCTCTTGACATTGAAAATGTAAATTATTTTGAAATTTGCGTTTTTTCTGTTGTTTTTTTTCCTCTCCTTATTATTCTTATAATGACCTTAAACTAATTTGTTTTTGTTGTTGTTCTTGTTATATTCTATTTTACTATTTGAAAAAAAAATCTCTAGAAAAAGTGAAACAAATTCCCAAAGTGTTGTAACCAAATAAAATTGAAAATTATTTGAAAACGTTTTTGTTTATTTTCTTGGCAAAAATTTTCCTTTTGAAGAATTTTCCTTTTAGCGATTTTGTTATTGCCAAGAAAGAGAATTTAATTATTAATTCAACGTAAATCAGATTCCAATCTCCAATTGGGTGCAAAAAAAAAAAAATATTAAAATAAATTTAATAAATAAATGCATAAAAAGTGCTAAAAAAAAAAAAAGAATTATTTAAACAAAATATAAAAATTTTGGTTCATTTCCCTTCTATAAATCATCGTTAACAGCAGTTTCATTTGTGATTTATTTTCGCTGTCAGTGGATTTATTTTCTTCGTGTCAAAAGCGAATTTTTATGTAAGTGATGATAATCTGTTGTTGTTTTTTATTCTGCTTACATTATTAATATTATTGTCGTGTAAAGGTGTTAGAGTATTACGATTTACTATAACCAATTTATATGGGACATTCCTATAATGTCTCCCTTAGAGCTGTTGCGCTCTAGGAGCTCTTTATGATGTTCGGTAGTACGATTCTTTAGGTAGTATTAGCTAAGCATGAGGTTGATTTGTTCTTCTCCTCATCAAACCATCAATTTCTTGCAAGCTCATCTGTCTGCACATTTTCGTTTATTCTCACATTACCCGGGGATTTGGATATGGAGGACTCCGCTTCGCTTGTCTTTACAATCCCATAATCTGGAATCAACATTCAAACCACCTGTGGCCACACAAGTCCTATGAATAAATTCTGGATGACCAAAATCACAGATCCCAATCATTTCCTCATAATTATAGCTGCCGCAAAAGATGTTGTAAAGAATTTCCCATCTTTGAATGTGTATTGTATTGTATTGCCATTGTCTTGTTTTGACCGCTATGGGCTGTCTAATGTGATTTCGAGGATGCATTTAACGCAAATCGTATTCTCTGCCTATCTATGTATAACGAAACAGTTTTGCCAGGTTACTATAAAATTGGGTTAAATTTCTTATTTTTCCTCTTGCAAATGGGAAAAGTCTGTGTAAGAGCATTTGTTTACCCCTCAGAAAGGAAAGAAATGAATTTCTTGAAATTGAACCTACTTTTGGAATTGCGTCAGCTGTGTGGTTATATTATACGTTCCTTCCATCTACGTCTCGCATGAGCGAAAACATTGAATGTATCGCTGTCACCTCTAGAAACTCCCAGTATTCTTTGGATAATCTTTAGGAATCAAATCTTGTGAACGCTTTACCGTTAGTTATATGTTATGAATTTTGTATTTTGGCAACCATAAAAACAATTTTCAGAAATTGCGGTCTACAAGATCGATCCGGAGAAGTTTCCGAAGCTTTATATTATTTATTTACTTGGCATAACTCTTTTTAAGTATAGCAATAATTCCTGAGTGATGGCTCATGCGACATTTTTTCTAGTGCAAATAAGGCACGCACGTATCATACCCAAAACTCACCAAATTTTTATATCCTTCTTCGTTTCTATAAGGAACATAAGACTGTTACAAAACATTTTCATCATAGTTTTGTTATTTGTTTTATGTATTTCAATTCATTAAGTTTTAAGAACGTGATTTATTTACTATAGCAAGTCCTAGAACGATACCGAGTTCTTATCCACCATTGTTGTCAATATGGCAATTAGTATTAAATATTCTTCGATATTCTTTAGTGACCTTGTGTTCTAAACATTTCGCATAGTAATATTTAAATTTGTCTTATTATCTTGTAGTTTTAAATAAAAACGTAGAACTTTTAATGTTTTCACAACTCCGTAGTATAAAAACGAACGTATTAATTAAAAATAAATATTATTTTTAACAACATTACCTTAAAAGTTGTCCCCAACACTGTTAATTTCCTCTCACAATTCAATAAAACTGCACTGCCATATTTGTTATTATTTTATAATTTTTTATTTTTTTTTTTTTAATTCAAATTAAAACAACAAGAACATTAGCAGCTTACATACGAGTACATACAATGTCCGTATATAATTTAGTAACAATTTATTGAAACAACAAATTATTTAAACCGTTTATTTATTTACTTTACTTAACTTTACATTTTATTGCAACATGTTTTGCTACGTTTTTTTTCTTTTTTTTTTTTTCTTGCATTTACTCAATACCACCTGATCCCATAATAACAAAACCACTTGAATAAACGCTTAAATGCGGCTACACTGTTTTCAATTTCAAATCCATAAAAACAAACACGAACGAAACAACATGGAAAGAAAAAAAATTTTGTTGAGTAATGACTGACTGAGACAACAACCCCCATTTATGGAATTGAATCAGCAAAAATGGTTAAGACGCACAACTATTGCATAAAATTAAAGCAAAAACAACAAATTGGTATAAACACAACAAAAATAACAGCATCACTAAGCAACAATCAAAAGCTGAAAGTATACGCTAAAAAAGAGAGACACAGAGAAAATAAACAACCCCAAGCAACCCCATTTTTATACACATTGAACACTTACATATACATACTTATACAAATATTATCTTGTTTACATGTATTCCACCATTCTGTTCTTTTTTTACATTTTCTACAGTGGTGAATTTTATTTGTCATCTTTTCATTTTCCTGTGTGTTTATTCTTTACATTTGCATGCAATGTTTATCAGTGTATAGGAGTATAGGTGTGTATGTCATATTTGTGTTTTATTACACAAACACCTTTATACGGTTATACAGATTTGCGGGTTAAAAAAATAGAAAAAAATAAAACAACGTATGCGCAAAAAAAATGAGAGTTCATTCGGAAATACAGCAGATATTAAGAGAGAGGGTGTTTTTTACAGAGAGAAAGTGTGGCCTACTTTACTAAATTTATTTTTTTTCATGCGGAGAAAGGATTTTATTTTTAAAAAGCGATTTATAATTTTTTGACAATTTCAACAATTTTAATTCGTTTCGTTTATATGCATTTATAAACCAATAAATTTCTCATTTTTGAAATAAGCTTTATTAAACTAAATAGTTGTCCTATATTGATTGATAACAATTTAACATGTTTTGGGTAAAAACGATTATTCGATAAGTTTAGGACTTCTCGTCTTTCTAAGCGCAAAATTGACTCAATTACGTTTTTACAGGTCTATACTTAATTTAAATTTACATCATTAAGAGATTTCTGTAGAGATCGATACAAATTAAAGTGGATGGAAGGACCGGACCGGGTTTTGTAGGGAATTCATCAAACTTTGCAGCCAAGTTCCATCTGTTTCTGTCGGATCTTCAGAGATGTGTGTGTGTTGTCTGACGTAGTTATGATGGAACATCAAACTTCCCAGCCAGGTTCTATCTGTGTCTGTCGGGTCTTTATAGTTGCGTGGATGTTCTGACGTTGTTGTAATGGAACATAACGCCTTCTCTGTTTAATAATTCTGATTGTTTTAATTGAATTGTTCGGTCCAATATCGCTAATTGTTGGCCTCAGAAATCAGAATTTTTATCCAAGGCGTAGAAACTCATAATGAACAATTCCCACTGGAAATAAAGTATTAATTTTTTTTTTGGTATCAAATTCATCTGCCGCCTATCACAACCGACAAGAAATTTCCAATTTAATTTAAGACAATATAATTTGGCGCTTATTTTTTCATCCCAAACATTTAGCAACACTGTTAAATATATTATCTGTTATTCCTTTTGCTATTTTTTCTGTTGTTGTTTTATTCAGAAAGGTAAAACATAGAATAGGACTCGAGAAAAAAGAAAATCGGGTATAAAATAAAATCTGGAAAAAACATAAAAAAAAAATAAATTTCATCGAACACACATCGAACTGACGTGTAAATCAACTGATGTCGTCTCTCATTCGCTTGTGATTTTTTCATTCACATACAACGATTAAAAAGTGTTGATATTCAAAGGAAAGCCAAAATAAATTCTGAAAAAAAAATAAGTTAATTATAAAAATAAGAAAAAAAGTGTAATTTTATAAAATAATATAAAAAAAAATAAAATTCAATAAAATATACACGAAAACAAAGCACTCAAATAAAAATTGAAAGTGTAATACATACAGCACGAGAAAAAACAAAAGCAAACAAAAGAGAAACAAAATTCTCAAGGAATATTTTAAGAAAAAACAAAAAAGTGTTGATTTTAAACACAAAAAAATTAATATAAGTATTATTGCTAAAGTTTAACAAACATATTGTTTTTCTTCGAAATCTCTTAAAGTGTATAAGAAAGTAATTAAGAAAAATAAATAAGTTTTTAACATATTTATGCATTAAAAAAAACCAGTATTGAAATTAAAAGCGGCGGCAGCGTCCAGGTTCAATTAGTGAGTGAGTGTTATACAATTTTTAACCACTTAAACAACAATCGAGCTCCTCGTTAACCAGTGTAAAAAATCGAAAAAAAAAAAAATATTGAAAACGTCAACACATTTATTTTGTCATAAAATTGTAAAGCAAAGAAAAAAAAATCAATTTTCAAAGTAAATTTTTTTTTATCACCATATTCAACTCTCCATACTCTTAAGGTTACGCTTTTAACAGACAACCACGCAAAATACAGAAAGAAAAAGAATTATTAAATTTTAATATTAAACAAACACACAAAAAAAAACGCAAATAATTAACATACACATTTTTCTGTTCTGGCAACCGACCGTTTTCTTTATAATTTAAATACTCGTACACTCACAAAAAAAAAAATTCCATATAATTGATAAAAGTTTTGAAACAAAACAAAATATAAAAAAAATCAACAAAAATTTCCCTTCAAAAGCAAAAGGAACAAGAGATCAGCTGCAATATATTGACACAATTAACCCAATTTCTTTTATGGTTTCCAAATAATTTCTTATTGGAATTTTTGCCATTGTCACTGTTTATTCACAGGTAATGACGTGATTTTCCGTACTAATTTATATGTACGAATATATTTATAAGTATACGTACATATGTATGTTTGAACAATACTTAACAATAAATCATTTAAAACGAAAATTCATATTAAACAAAATGTTCTTGTTGAAAATGAATTTATTGTTCTATTAAAGAATTAATGAATATTTAATACAATTTAAGATAGAATAAATGAATTTAACATGTACCAGGAGACAATGAAGGAATGCCCAAATGATACTTCCATTGGTACGTAAAGAAGGCATCATATGTGTTGCTATTTAATCATGTGATCGACGTAAAATACGATAGCATCGCCTCATGTAAACGAAATGTAAAAATGCGAACAATACTATTATTTAGTCAGTGCAAGAACTTACCTTTTCACGCCATCCATGTTATGTGACTTAATTTTCTCCATGAATAATGGAAGTTTTACAGTTTAATTTCGGTTCTAAACGACAGATTTTGAAAAACTTTTCCTAGCAAAACTAAGCTGTCGTTTGAACCACAAAACAACATACTACCTACCGCGGTATACACGAGGTGTGATCAAAAAATAACCGTTATTTTCAAATTTCGTGAGTTACGTATATCCGATTTTCGCATTTTTTTTTTCTGTTATGTTGATACACATGTCTGTTATATATGTTGACAATATCAGCCATTTTGGATTGTCAGTTTGTTTTTGACAGATAAAAAGGTTAGTCGTGTTTTGGTGTGCTCTTCGATATTTTACTATTCGAAAAAAATGGATCAAAGAAACTATTAAGTTTTATGTAACAAATTAACAAATGAAATTAAATGTGGAAGGACATTTGAAATTTTGACTGTGGCGTTTGGCGAGTCTACTATGAGCAGAACACAAGTTCAATTGTGGTATAACCGGTTTAGGGAAGGCCCAGAAGATGTCAATGAGGATGCTCGTTCTGGTCGCCCGAGCACGTCAACAACCGATGAAAACATTGAAGCAGTGAAGAAAATGATTTTGGATAATCGTCGAATCACTATTAGAGAGGTTGCTGATGATGTTGGCATATCGTTCGGCTCATGCAAGCAATTTTTACGGATGTTTTAAGCATGAAACGTGTGGCAGCGAACATTGTTCCAAAATTGCTAAAATTTGAGCAAAAACCACGTCACATGGACATCGCTCAGGAGATGTTGACGACGTTCAAACGCCACAGTCAACATTTCAAATATCCTTGCACATTTAATTTCATTTTTTACACAAAACTTAAAGTCGAAGAGCGCACCAAAATGCAATGAAGGCGTCTTTTCCTAGTTGTATTTAAAAAAAATATATAATTTATCTAATATTATTTAGCATATTATTTAGCAATTCTAGGTCAATGGAGGAGTATTGTTTTGTTCACTTGAGAATATTTTTTTCTATCATCTCTTAAAGCAATAAAAATTCGTCCATTTCTACGATTGATGATCTATTTACTTTGATAAGAGCTTTTAAACAAAATCGTTAATTAAATTATAAACTGCAAGTTGAAAATAAAAAAAACCTCAAACTAAAAACTTTGGTTTTGTATTTTAATTTTTTTAATGTTGAATATCAATTTCTAATACCAAAAACCACATTAATTATTTTTTTTTTTTTTTTTAATATTTCCCATTAAAATAGTTATTCAGTGTTGTTGTTCCTTCTTTGATAAGTTTATAAGTGGGACAAATTATCGCTCTTAATTTTCCTGTAAATTTCTCGTCCATTTTTCTTTTGTTTCCTTCCAAATGTTGAAAAGTTCAAAACTTGTTAAAATTATTTAAAAACATCCTTCAACATCCACAAACGCTAAGCGCATATTAATTAATTTGTTAAGTTTTTTTTTTATCCCTTTTCGGATTAAAACTTATAAAAGTTTCTTTTTAACAAATTAAATTGTGTTTTGTTTGTCTGAAAATTAGTTGAAAAAATATTTCTTTTTTTGTTGGTGGCTTCATTTTAGCGTTGACCCAAAATAACGGCGAGATGAATACTTCAATCGATTTTTAATTACAATATGTTTCAGGTCAATTACCGGCTCTTAATCACCCAGCCAACTATTTTTTGTTCAACATTGTAGTGTATTATTGAAGAGCCTTTTTCAACACTCATATCTTTGGCGATAACACTGTTTCCAATATTAAAAAATTTAATTTTTTGGAAAAATATTTCGCTTGACATAAATTCGATTATGATATTAAATATTTTTTGTTTTTTATTTCCAATATTAAGAGTATTGTAACAAGATGTAAATTCAATTTATATAAATTTTCACAGGGCCTGAATTATTGGGTTTGCAAGCTAGTAAGTTGTGATCGTAGTTTAAAACCCAGCTCGGCAACCGCGAAAAAAAAATATGAAAAAAAAAATTCTTTCGACGACTTCCTCTCAGCAGTTTTCTGGCAAAAACTCTGAGAATTTATATCTCAAATCTGTCGTTCGGAGTCGACTTTAAACTATATATCCCCACACTCAAGAACAAAATTAACACACACAACATTTATGCTTTGTAATGGCTAATTGAGAAATTGGTTTAAGTAACTTTAGGTGCGGTTTTCTTACCTAGTGGGCTGGATAGCTATTTAATTAAGGATTCAAAAAAGGTTTTCGTTACGGTCCGGTAACCCTTGGGACCGGACATATAGCTGACGAAGCTAACTTTTTTATACGATCAAACAATGTGCTCTATATCGTGAAAAATTCGATAACATTTAAAAAAAATGCGGTTTTCTGACCTAGTGGGATGAGTGACTATTGTATCAAGGATTCCAAAACAATTTTCGTTACGGTTGGGCGTTACTTAGGACCGGAGATATTGGCGACGAAACTAATTGTTTTCTTCGAAAGAGCAATAAAAAGTGCGCTAAATCGGATAAAAAATGGACTTGCGGGGGAAATAGACCTAGTCTCGAATCTAGTGCGGTGGATAGCCATGGTATCAAGGATTCCGAAACAGGTTTCCCTATGGTCGGGCGTCAATTGGGACCGGAGATATAGGCAAGAAAGCTTACTTTTTATCAAATTACCAAAACAAAAATATATAAAAAAATTAAATTGTTCACAATTATTGTTGTGAACTTAAAAATTTTAATAATTCTCATTGAGTTAATACGCATTTAGATATTATAGATTAAAACAATGTCGAATTTTTCGCAAGTTGCATTTTTTTGGTCGATGACTTGCATTTTTTAAGTCGATGACTTGCACTTTTTTGGTTGAAGACTAGAATTTTTTTGGTCCATAACTTGCATACTTTTGGTCAATGACTTGCATTTTTTTTTTGTAGATGACTGGCATTTCTTGCAGATGACTTGCATCTTGGTTGATGACTTGCATGTTTTTGGTCGACGACATGGATTTTTTGGTCCATAACTTGCATTTTTTTAGCAATGACTTGTATTTTTGGGGCAATAACTTGCATTTTTTTTTTTTGGTTGGATGACATGCATTTTTTGTTCGATGAATTGCATTTCTTGCATCTTTTTGACCAAAAAATTGCATCTTTTTGACCAAAAACTTGCATCTTTTAGTCGATTTTTCAATTATATTAACTTAACAGTGTCTGTTAACATAACATTCACTGTAAAAAAGAATGTTTTTGGTTGATGACTAGAATTTTTTGGTCCATGACTTTTTTTTTTTTTTGATTGGATGACATGCATTTTTTTGTTCGATGACTTGCATTTCTTGCATCTTTTTGACCAAAAAATTGCATCTTTTTGACCAAAAACTTGCATCTTTTAGTCGATTTTTCAATTATATTAACTTAACAGTGTCTGTTAACATAACATTCACTGTAAAAAAGAATATATCTAACTTCACACACATTATCTACTCAGATTCATATACACTTCCTACTTTGAATTTACCATATAAATTTTATAATAGAGATGACATTATCTGTCTATAATTATCTCATAAATCTCTAAAATTAATGCAAAAAAAAAAAATCCCATAAATAAACAAACTTCAAATGAATGAATGACTATATAAGGGAATAGATAAATAGATAGTCTTTGACATTGTTAAACGCTATCTATTTAATCACCATATAGAGCAAAAAGTTTTAACACAAATATTATGACGTTTAAAAAAATGTTTCAATAAATTTTTAATAATAAATATTTCTTTACTCAACTTTTAAGAGAGCGATAAAAGGAAGAGCATAAAATGAGTGAATCGGTTGATGATGTAAAGTTAACGAGCCATTAATGCTGCTGAAAGAAAAATTAATAAAGAAAGCAACGGTTTTATTTGCCATTTTTGTTGACTTTTTTTTTTTTCAATTAAAAGTTTATTAGGTTATGGCAAGTAATTGTTAATTGAAAAATGTTCTCAAAAATCAAAACCCTTGAGAAAGCAGGAAAGTTTGAAAAATATTGGACTCCTGAGTGGAGTGCAGTGATTACTCTAGCATTCATTCAATAAAATCGTTAGAAATTGAATAGATAAGATTTCCGTTTGTCATAAAAGCGTCATAATAAGTATACAAGAATATCTATCGTATTCGATAAACAATTGTACAATACAACGAGGTTGGTTATTTGGTTTCATTAATAAATTCGAAAAAAAAAATATAGAAAAAATCAAAACACATTTCTTTACTTGTTAAAAGTAGCAAATATTAGAAAAATTACAACATATGTGTGTACATACTTCAAAACAATTTTTATTAGATTGGTTTTTTTTTTTTCTAATAAAAGTGACAATATTTCAATGATAAGGAGAAATAAAACTTTGTTTATTTATTTATTATTAAGTCACATGTACTCGTATTCTCTTCATATTTATTATTATTATTTTTTATGTAAACAAATAGTGGGTGTAGTTTTTAGTTTTTTGTTTTCTTTTAAATATGAATTCGTCACTGTCTAATTGGTCTTAGACTCAAGTGTTTGTATTTAAAATTAATTAAATTTTTATTTGAAACCCATGAGTCAGAAAAGGTGAAACAAATCATGATAAATAGCAAACATATTACCTGTTCTGAAGTCATCTATAAAATTCCAAAAAAAAAAAAATCGGTTAATATCATCATCAACATTTTTAGGGGAAATGTTAAAAAATATGTGGAATTTAAAGGTTAGCAACTTTTTTTTTAATGTTAATGAACTTTTGCATTTAGTCTAAACAAAAAGACATTTTCTACCTGAGAGAAAATACTCGACTTATACCAGAGTTTAGGTCTAAAGGAAACCATTCCAACTCCAAAATAAATCGCGCTATTACGCTAATCTTCATTCTAAAGAATTCAATCAAAGACGACAGGAAATGAGAGGCCAAGCACCTCATTTCGTTTCATGACAAATGATGGGCACTGACATATGGGGTAAAGTATAGTCTCATCTGATTGTCAGAGACACAACACTTCCAGAAGCCATGTGAGAGAATGACTGTGTTAACAGCAATTGCACGATAGATGGCCGTGAACGGTTCTCTTTTTATACGTCCAGCAGAATTTATCGATACTAGATACCTATGAGCTTATGCTGTCAATAAAATGGCGTTTAATTATGTAACATCTGAAAGATATCAAATTAAACTGCACAATAAAGCACTAGAACAGGTCACTGATACTTTGGGGATGCTTCTGCTCATCTCGGTAAAACGCTTTTCTGCTCTTGTATGCCGAACGCTAAATTACTTTCAGATGACAATTTGTGCAGGAAAGCAATTCAAAACATTCCGCTAAAACTGTGAAATTGTAAATTCTATGCAACTGAAAACCTATTGAACGCCTTTTTTGGGGGAGTCGCCTAGAACAACTTCTCTTCTTGTCATAACCAAACAAAAAAAAATTTGGGGAATAAAGTTTTAAAAGTTTGCTTTTTCTATTCCACCGGAACTTTGAACCAATTTTGTAAATTCACTGAATCGGCAATGCCAATAGACTATAGAAATGTGAGCAGATTCTTTGACCAAGTAAATATTTACATACATGCATAATTGGTCATTACAACCCTTCAGTCAGGATTACGACCTAGCTTCTCACACCACTTATGTTGTGTGCGTTAATTCTATACATACATTAGTGGCGGGACCTACAGTTTAAAGTCGACTCCGAATGACAGATTTTTTTGAAAAGCTCTTCATGGCAATTTTATTTGCTCTCAAGTTTTTGCCAGAAATCTGCTGAGAGGAAGTCGCCGAAGAAATATTTTTTTCCATATTTCGTTTTGATGTCTGACCTGGGGATACGAACATGGGCTTTACGTCTAATAAGCCAACACACTACCTACTAGACTACGGCGACTACGATAAATTGTTTCATTTTAATACTTATTGAGTATGTTTCTTCCACTATTGTGTGGTAATGCGTGAAGCTTTATCGTTTAGGCTTAAAATTTTCATTTGCATTAAATATAAAAAAGACAAATTAAAATTTTGTGAAAATATTTTTGTAGCGCTATAATTTTTTACACAACTGTGTTGTCTGCAGTTTGAAGATTCGAACCTCCCATTCACTTAAAGAACAATCAAATTTTTTCAAATTATAATATTTTTATAGTATTTTAAATAAAAACAAAAAAAATGTTATCATTAAATGGTAACATTTGCAGCACTGGCCGCCTCTGTATAATGTATAAACCTTACATGCAATGTTTCATTTAAAGTTGTAACAACAAATCGGAAATCCTAATGTAATTAGCAAACTTTGGTTTTACTTTTTTCTAAAGCAGGGATTACCATTTCATAGCACAATTGTGCAGAGAGAACTTACACGCATTCTTGTGTTCTTTGATTTAGTTGTCGATCAGACTGCGACAAGAACACATGTGTGGCGGATGCTTTATCATTTTATTTCACAATAACACTCAAAAAATATTTTATGTTAAAAATGTTCTATGTCATTAGCTGGCCGTATTTAATTAATTTTTTATTTTGTCGCATAGTACATTTTTTTTAAATGATTTGGAATGCTCGCTTTTTTTCTATTAATAAAAAATGGATTTTTTATTTTTGTTTATCTAAAAAACTAGGTATAATTTTTAAGCCAAAGATGGATAGCCTTACGTTTTTTTAATAAAAAAAAATGATTTTTTATTTTATTTTTATTTATCTAAAATTATTAAGCCAAAGATAGATAGCTTTACATATGTATGTTGATCATTTTCATTTGATTATTTCGTATATTACTAACACTTTTCTATGGCTGTAAATAAATAAATTCTCTAAACTTATTTTCTCTCTCTTACTTACTAATACACAACCAAAAAATTTTTGGTAAACCCTGTTCTAAAGCAACCACTGTTCGCTAATCATCTATTATAGGTTGCCAGATTAGAAATGAATCGAAACAACACTACTTTCTCTAGAATGCCAGGTCGTATACATTATATTTTTTAAGATTCTACTTAATACGCCTCGCCGTCTTACAAGCACACGAAAATATAGTGACAATTGAATACGTATACATACGAGTATGTATGTACGTACTCTCTCTCTTGTTATTTCCTTTGATTACATCGTAAATATTTATTTAAAATTATTTTCTTTAGAAACTGTTTAAACATTTCATATTGTGTTATAGAAACGAAGAAGAAAAAGAAAAAATAAACCTGAAATAAATAAAAAGTATTCATGTGAAATTGAAAATTAATTTAATTTCTCATTTTCATTTTTTTCGTTCTTATTCTTTTTATTTTCTTCTTTTAACGTTTTTGCCATTTTTATTTTGGCAAAAGTACAAGAAAAATTTATTTAAACAAATTAATAATGAATGTCGGTCATACCAGCCACATACAATAAACGAAAATTAGACAAATCTAGGAGGGGGAAAGACGGGGGCCGCACTACAAGACAAAAAAAGTAAAATATACAAAATCAAATCAAATCGTATATTATTTACGTATGTATGTTGTATGTATGTATTTTAATTATTTAGAACGTTATACTTTTGTTGTCACTTTTAATATGCTACATGGGTGGTTTTTTTCCACCCATTTTTAATATAAAAATAAATAAAAAAAAAATTATTCAAATTCAGTTCAATAACGTAAATAAGCACTTAATTTGATTAGTAAATTGTATTAAGTAATAAAAAAAAACCAAAACTTGTGTAACTAAATATTCTATTTAAAGTTGAGTGTCATTAGCAATACATTTTATTTTATAATTACACACAGAACTAGAATTAATTATCATTTGAAAATAAAACAAATTTAATAAATCGTAATTTAAATATTACGTTTCAATGTTTACGATTTTCCTTCAAATAATAAATTCCGAATGAAATTCAAATTTCGTTTTCGTTTGCTTTAAAAGAGCCAAACCTGGTAACCAATTTAAAATATTCTTAAAAAATTGTTTATTTATCAGCTACAAAAGCTATACAATATTAATTTTATTTACATATTTATTGTTTTCATATCATTAAGATGTAACTTTGGAGTTAGGGCTAAGCTTTAGCTTCTGTGGCTTTAAATTTCTGTTGTGAGTTCGGATACCTAAAATTCTATGCATTTTTTTCCATCTCGTTCAAACTTTAAAACTCTTTAAATAACCTCTGTTTAATAATGTCTCGAAGATCTTTCAGTAATATACTCGTGTGCCTTAAATTTTGGACAAAAAAAAACCCCTGCTTTAAAAGACAGAAAAAGGTTAAAATGATGATTTTTGGCTACAAAATTTATGCCATCATTTTGCATCAACTTAGAACAGAAGCAAAATTTTTGCTATTTTTATCTTTTTCATCATTGCTGATGCAGTTTCTTTCTTTTCATCTTTGTTTTTCGTGAATTTTCTCCAATCATCTGCACATATGTTTAGGTTTTTAAGCGCCGACAGCACTCATACTGGTCGACTGACTTCTCTTATATCTCCTGAAATCATATTTTCCTGATGACGCAATTAACTTTTAATGGTTCCCGTATTGTTTATACTTATACTTTGCAGCTTTAACTATGATGATACTGATCAGCCAGTCTTTAACTTATGGTTGCTATGTTCGCCGTAGTCTAGATGATGGTGTGTTGGGTTATTATATGCGAGCCCGTGTTGCAAAACCCAGCTCAAAGATCTCGAACAAATCGAAAATTTAAAAAAAAAAAATATTTATTCGGTGACTTCCTCTCAGCAGTCTTCTGGCAAAAACTCTGAGGCTGAATAAAATAGTCATGAAAAGTTTCTCAAAAAAATTTTTAAACTGTAGGTTCCTCTACATACAACCCTTTAGTCAGGATTACGACCTAGTTTCTGACACCACTTATGTTGTGTGCGTTAATTTTATACGTGGCGGGACCTACAGTTTAAAGTCGACTCCGAACGACAGATTTTTGAGAAGCTCTTCATGGCAATTTTATTTACTCTCAGAGTTTTTGCCAGAAATCTGTTGTGAGGCAGTCGCCGAAGAAATATTTTTTTTTTTCATATTTCGTTTTGATGCCTGACCTGGGATCAGCGTTGCCAGATTTTTTTTTTTTTTTAAAAACTTTTTATTTCTGGGAAAAAAATTTTTTTTTTTTTACCAAAAAAAACTTGTTTTTTGCAAAAGTACATACAATTTTAAAGCAAACGCCATAGCCCGGTGCCGTCTGTTGGTGTTTCCTTGCTTCTTTTGCCCAGGACTAATAAAATACACAATATTTTATTTAAAAATGCAAATATTACGTGTTATTATTATTGAATTTATTGAAAAAAAATTTAAATTTAATTTTGTCGAAAAAACTTGTATTGTTAGAAAACAAATTTAATGAAAACCTTTTCGCATCTCAAAAAACTTGGAATAAAAGGGAAAACTTGGCAAATGGCAACGCTGCCTGGGATACGAACCTCTAATAAGCCAACACACTACATACTAGACTAGGGCGGCTAACGGTTCCTCTACCCATACATAAAATTAACTCACACACAATATGGGTGATGTAGAAAAATATCTTGTAATCCAGACCAATTAATTAAATAAATTATCGTTCCTTCAAATCCTATTGTATGTTAATTCACTCATACTTTGACGGTCCTGATGATTTATGTGTGTGTATGTAATTTCAAAGGGGTCGATGGCTGACTTTTTAGTGTTCTTAATTGCTACGTAGTCATTTGTAAAATTAGATCTGAACACTATTCATTTTCATAGCTACATATGTCTCTCATTTTGACAAAATATATCAGGGTCAAATCGACTTTGTTTGCACATACTTTCTCTGGCTTAGACCTGCAGTGTAATGTACTGTGGTTTTCTATGTCAATCTCAGTTCAGCAAGTTAGAAGCATTTGATCGAAACATTCTATAAAACCTCAAGAAAATGCATATAAATTAAGAGATTAAATTTTGAAAAATTAATTGCTTTGTTGTAAATTGTAAGTTGATATGAAAATAATAATTTTATATTGTGCATTAAAATCAAAATTTTTATTTGACAAACCATTGACCTCTTTCTCTCGGGTTCTTTCATATTTTTTTTTCTGTTTTTGACCATATTAGGTCAAACTAGAGCAAATATTGTACATACTTTGTTGTTGTTATGCAAGCATATAAAAGACAAATTTTTGTTTGAATTTATTTTTACTGATGGTATGCCATAATGGCTGGCTGTCATTAAGGCCGGCCACTATTCAATTTATTCGACACGCTCTTTTTTTTGCTTCTTTTTGTATACAAGTTTATATGTAATTGAGCAGATATGTAAATACATACATACAAACAGACATGCATAGATACTTTCATATCTCGTAATGCTTTCAGATTCATGGGCATGCAAAAACGTTTTTATATAAACGTATTTATAGAATTTTTC
Organism: Sarcophaga caerulescens; assembly: GCA_927399465.1. Classification (NCBI taxonomy): domain Eukaryota; kingdom Metazoa; phylum Arthropoda; class Insecta; order Diptera; family Sarcophagidae; genus Sarcophaga; species Sarcophaga caerulescens. The sequence continues at coordinate 40,572,939 of OV656873.1, read as the reverse complement.
ACATGCTTTCTTTTTTCTTTTTTTATTAAACATTATGTTTATTTTCCATGGGGGATTTTCTATTTTTATACAATATTAGCAGCATTTATACTTTATCATTTACAATGTATAGTGAAAATTTACAAAAAAAAAAGAAAAAAAAACAATAATAATAATAAATAATGGAAATAATTTAAATAGGTTTACGGTATGGCAACCAAGATTAAATGTCAATTTCATTTTATTGCTTTAAAGTGATTATTTTTTTTTTTCATATTTCTTGAAATTTTATTTCAGAAATAAATTAATTTTTTGTGTTTTTATTTACTTTTTAAATCATTCAAATACGTCATTCACCAATTACAACAATGGATTACAGATTATACAGGGTATAAATCTTTCCTACCTTAAGAAATTCTTATTTTCTTTATTTTTTCTTCTTTACTCTAACTTACTAAGAGTACATACGTACAAGTTTCACAATAAGTAGGTTGTTTACTTACATATGTATTAACAACAGCATTAGGGGAAACTAATATAAGGAAAAACTCTTATAATGAAGAAAATATAAAGCAAAGGAGTATAAAAAAAGTCCTTAGGAAACATTCAGTCAACCAGTCATTTTCAGAAAAGGGTTGTTTTTAATTTTGCTGAAACAGTATTGTACACTTTTGTTCTCTCGTAAATCATGTCTTAAATACAAAGGTTTTGTTTTTCTGCCATTAATTTGTTATGAATTAACTCTACTTTAAACTTTTACAATATTTTTCTTAGTTTTAACATTGTTGCAAAAATATTTAAGTAATTCTTGTTTAATATTTGAATTTTCACAATTATTTCAAATCTTGTTTAATTTTGTTTAACCAAATCTTGCAAAGGAAAATTGTTAAACAGAATATTAAAAAAAAACTTCATAGCTGAAAGAATTTAAAGAAAGAATTACTACCATGACGCTTTTACCCGAAAGAAGCTTTATCTATTACAGATCAATAGAAGAAAATTTATAAAGTTTAACAAAAAATAACTCCAATCTCTATAAGGAAAATTTGCTGCCAACGATTAAGTCCGAAAGAGGTGGGAATGCAGTATGGCAGCAAGTGGAGTAAGCTAATTTAAATTTATAAAATCAATAAGGGCCAATTTACCTATTTTGACTTCCTGAATAAATCCATAGCATACCTCAAATGTCGTTGTTATTTAACAAAACGTAGAAATATAGTCATAAAATCCTTTGATATGCACTTATCAGAACACCTTCCGACATTAGAAAAGAGAAAGATCCGTCAAGCATGGATGAGTGTGATACAACAAGCGCACGCGAACCCACTGTTCTTAATAAAACAAAAATTTAAACGTGTTGACAGCAGCAAGACTTTCTTAATTAAGATTCTCAAATAAAAGTTATCTCTTCAACGCCACTTATCTCTTTAGAAAAAATATCAGCCACCACACCACCCAACGAATCTACTCTTTGAGTTTTTATTACAATTTTCAGACAATAACGAATTCAAAAGAAACAAGAAAAAAAAATAAAAATTGTGTACAAAGTTGCTAATGTTAGCCATAAACGAGAGAATGCATAAATAGACAACATATCACAACAACAATAATGTCTGTTACATATTGTTTTGAATTATTATTGTGTTTAAATTTTTTTTTTTGTTGGAGAAGGACAAAAAAAATTAATAAAATACGAGTAATAGACATAGAAAAATGTCTAACTACATGGGCAGCTAAGGCGAAAGCATGTTGTTACATTAATTATGTATGAAATTAAAGGAAATGCTATTAAATAAATTAAATGAAAATTCTTTAATATTTTAACTTAAAATAATTAAAAGTAACATATCGCACTCGTTCAACAATACAGTATTAACTCAAAATTTTTTTTATTTTATCTCTTTGGCAAAAATCAATACACTTAGTAAATACACTTGGTAAAAAATTCCCATAGTTCTGACTACTCTTTCTTAATCAAATTACATGTTATGACCTTTTTCTTGAGGAAATCGGTTATTTCTGTAAATCAAGAAAACAAAATTATTTTGAGTTGTTTTAAGAATTGGCCTTAGCAAATAATTATTTTTTCGTATAAAGAGTAGTATTTTGAGTAAAGATGTTATTCTAATATTAAAAATTTCTTTTGGTCAGGTAGTATTTTGAAATGCAACTGTTTAATTGATTCAGGTTTAGTAAATTTTTTGTTTTAATTGGAAATATAATTGTTTTCATGAAATAATGCTTAATTTTTTTTTTTTTTTGAGTTGTTACTGTTTTCATGAAACAACTTTTTTTTTATTGAGTTATTACTGTTTTGATGAAATAGTTTTAACGACACTTTGTAATATCATCACTTTATAATTTTGTATTTGATCGGCAAGAAATTTTATTATTAAATTACATAATAGTGAATACAAACATAATAGTGAATATTTGAAATCAAAAGGTCTAATTAGTTCAATTAACAAAATGAGTTGTCCAAACATAGAGCACTATTCAATATGTTTTCGATATGTATATAAAAATGTTTATAAAGTTTATGAAGATGATACTACTCTACTCCCCTTATTCCAGTGTGTAACATTATTTACTTAATTGATCATTATTTCCCTTTAGTTAGGTTTACAACCTAGCTTCTTACACCACTCATGTTGTGTGTTTTTTTTTTGTCTTGAGCCGGAGGTGGTAATCTTCGAAAGATACTTTTGTTCCAACAAAAGCATGCACGATTCACCATCACTGGTGCCTACGTACTAAACCCACCCCCTACACACTTCAACCACACTCCTTCCGCGAGACTGCCGTAAGGTATTACTTCGCGGAGGGCTGGTTACCTCGAAAGCTTCAAATTTCGCCTACATTCCTCCAGTCTTCGGAGTTCTAGCATTACTTCAGCCATTTTCTGGCTGTATTGGCTCCATAGCGTCCTAGAATTCAACAGCTCCTCCATGAGCCCGTTTGGTCTTAATCTAATTTCTCCGAGCCATCTAAATCTGGGGCAGCAGGTAAGAATATGCTCCGCATCTTCCTCTTCATCTACACAGTTTGGACATATAGGGGAAGTATCATATCCAAATCTGTGCAGGTACTTCCTAAAACATCCATGACCAGTTAATAACTGGGTCACGTAGTAATTCAGCTCGCAATGTTTGTTCTCCATCCAAGGGGTTATAGAAGGGACAAGGTGAAATGTCCATCTTCCCTTTAAACTGCTCTCCCATCGTGACTGCCATTTGTGCATGGAAGTCCTTCTTTCCTCCGCTTTTATAGCCGCTGTGTGTGTGTAAATTTCTACATGAGTGGCGGGGCATACAGTTAAAATATCGACCTTGAAACTGTGAGAGCTTGACTGGCATATTTTGATGCATCTACCATACACCTCGAACCTTACAGATCCACAAGTTCCGAATTGATAAATAATAAAGCTCGTTTCAAATATAAGAAAATATTTCTGTTCAAATTTGTAACTGAACTTTTACAAACACCTAATATTTATTCTTTGAAATTTTGATTTATAAATTATTAACAAATTTCTTCACAATACAAGCACGAACAAAATTAATTAAAATTAAAAAATATTATCGAATTAATTGAGCAATTTTAATTGTTTAAAAGAAATTATTTATATCTAAAGACAATTATTCAATAATCATACTTCTAACCAACTAATGCCAATAAATCTATTGCATGAATCTGTTTACGACAATCTTTACACACATTAATTAGTAATTCTTGTAAAATTCTTCGTTCTGTATGCAAAAACAAATGTCTATAGAGACCGGCAATTTCTATACACAAGAATATGCATATATATGTATATTCTTGTATATACATATGTATGTATGTATGGAAATCCTCTTCAAAATAACAACACAATTGTCAGAATCATGTTCTAACACTTTCGCTAAGAGCGAATTATAACACAGTAATACGTATGGATATATATATACATACATATTTGTATGTATATATGAGTACAAATAGCATGCTATATATACATACATATATAGACATATATTATACAATGGAAACTGAATAGTCTTCAAACCAGGCCAAATATAATTGAATTTTTCATGGCTTGTAAGTGAGAGGTGCCATAATGAAATTTTGATTTTAAATAATATATCACCTGGGATAACTTAACCAGAGTTTTGCTTCAACTTTTTAATGTTTCCCACAAGGCTTTCTTAAGAACTAAAAGTTAGGAACCTATGCTGACCACTTCGTAACTTAAATTATATGGGCAAGCAATGATTTCTTAGTCTTTTCGCTTGTTTTGTTTATACTTATTATTCTGTTAAAAGACTCTTTTCGGTGGCATTTCTTTTTAAAAAATGTCAACATAGAAATGCTGATCCATAATGTAATGTTTTTTTTTTAGCACTACACCATTGGAAACTCATTCCCTTCATTACTGGGAAGTGGTGTACTGCAACCTCTCTAACTAGCAGATCGAAATTGTGACCGCATTCACGTAAATCACTGTCTTCCTTTTCTCTTGTGGGTAAATGTAATTTCTAATGTAGCTTAATTTAAGATAGGAAAACAGCGTTGAATTTCAGACCATAGGAACAACTTAATTTGATTCTGTCTAAAAGGTAACTGTAGTGTCCTTCAAGCTGAAGTATCTGTCATTTATAAGACAGTAATCATATACCTATAGTACTCACCCTTGACACTGATGGCTTGGTCAACGTCGTTCTTACAATGACAACGCCAATCTAACATCCAAACCAAGTAGTGACTTTGCGGCATTCATTGGACGCTCTTGGATATCATGTGGATTGGCATCCTCCCAAATTCAACAATTTTGTTTGATCGCGTACCCAATCATACAGAAAGGACCTTAAGGAGTTTTCAAAGAAAATAAAAAACAGTTGGTAAAAAAAATATCCGTATGATGATGATTTAACAAAACAGTTTGACAGATGTAGCATCAACAAGATGGAGACTATCTACTGTCAAAGTTCGGAGGTCTCCGTTTGAGGATGCGATATATATAAGTACGATAGTAAGTATATTTTTTCTAAATCTCTTGTTTCTATGCAACTTCTTTGTCTGTTGTTGTAATATATTTTTTTTCTTTTCTTTAATATTTCTCCTCTGCCGTATATTGTAGTTGGTAGTTGATCAATGGCTGTTGTAGCCACCCATCCCAACGCCAATCAGTGGAAGGAAAAACAACAAAATAGGGTAAAAACAAAACTGATTCATGGGGGGGTTGATAGAAAATATTTTTATATTTGCACAACAAATTTGCCAAAAAGGGGTCCTCAATGCATATAGTACATACATACATATGCACGTGTATAGTAATTAAACCGTGATGATATACTTATGTACATATAATACATGTAACACGCTATAAAAACCAGATATTTTGTGAAAAAAATCTATTTAAATTTTTATACAAATATTTTTACATTTTATTTTGGTGGGAAAACTATAAATAACAAAAAACAAAACAAATAAACAAAAAAAAATTTATTGACTATTTAAAAGGAAATGAATGTAACAGGTATACATATATATGTATGTACATATGTACATACGTATTAAGCGGCAACCATAGCGTTGACATATTTGTAGTGGTTTTTACTTTTAATTTTTAAATATTTAAAAATCATATTGTTTTATAATATTACTAGCTGACCCGGCGAACTTCGTCCCGCCCAAAATTGATTTTTTTTATTGCCCAAAACAGGTCACATTATATATTTATTGTAATACGCTGCATAAAACAGTTATATAAAAATAACTAACTTACTATAAACGTGTGGATCTATCTATCTAGTTCAAAATATAATCGAAATCGCTACGTTATTTAGGTGAGGCATACAAAGAATAACAATAAGAGGTCCGAATCATGGGTAGCGCTGACAAATTTGTTGTTGTTGTACTCGCTCCAAAACAAAAACTAACAGACATACATGTAATATACATATGTACATATGTAGTTATAAACCATCGAATTAGCCGACTTATAGGTATATTTTAAAGGGGTTGCCACTCCCATTTTTGGTGAGTTTGTCGATATCGACTCTACGAACTTACCCACCAAATTGCATTCATCTACGATCACTATGTCCCTAAATATTTAATTTTAAAAGTTTGCCACGCCTACTCTTTGATATATCGAATTTTTTTTAAACCATCTAAACCTGATAAGCTTTCGAACAAAAAAAGAATGGTTAAAATCGGTTCAGTAGTTTAAGAGTTATAGGTATCACTTGAAGGGGGAGGGTTGTCACGCCCATTTTTGGTGGGATTGTCGATATCGACTCTACGAACTTACCCACCAAATGTTATTCGTCTGCGATCAATATGTACTTAAATATTCAATTTTAACGATTTGCCACGCCCTCTTAACATTCAGGGATATGAAAAATAGATGTTGTCCGATTCTCAGACCTACCCGATATGCACACAAAATTTCATGAAAATCGGTCGATCCATTTCGGAGGAGTTTAACCACTAACACCGTGACACGAGAATTTTATATATTAGATTTTATGTTTTTCTAAAGGAATTTTTTTTTTTTTTAATTTTTTTTTTATTAAAGAAATGAAACTTTACATTGAATAAAATATTGTATATAAAAAATAATTTACTTGTTATTTGCAAAGCTTCGTGAAATATTTTAATAGGATATTTTTGTGTTCTGATATGTTCTTTTGTATGCCATTATTAAAAAAAATCAACCAAATATGACACATTTTTTAAACATATCTATGTACAGATGCTACATCTGTATAAAGTATTTTATTTCTTATATACTATACATATAGATATGTACATAAATACAATATTAATTTCTTTTTTTTATTTTTGTGCTTTTGCTGTAAAAACTAGGTTGGTATGTTGTGTTAAATGAAAAAAAAAATATATTTCACAGACATTTTTTTTATATTTTAGTGCATTCGAATACGCTTTTGCAAACAAAAAAAAAAACAGAAATGCTGTTGCATAAAAATATCACAGTTTTATAATTATGTCCAATATGGTATGTTCAGTTTAAATACGTTAATTTCGAAATTTCCCACAGGAATTCCAGAAATTATTATAGCTATTGCCAACCTAAAATGTCATAAAACAATTAATTCGTTCAATTTGTTGTGTCATATTATTTAGTCCACTTCTTATTTGATCTCTTTCGATATACATACAGTAAGACCCGCTTAACGTGGGGGATACGTTCCAATAAATTCTAGCGCTAAACGAAACAGCGTTAAACGAGGCAACTTAACACGTACATATGTAAATACATTGCTACTTCGGAAAATACAGTTGGAATCTTTATTCTGAACAGACTAACAAAGGAGTGTTGAAAAAGATACATAATATACACCGTCTCTATATAGTGCACAGTTTTTGGTTGGTGCATGGCTGTTTCATTTGCACACATACATACATAGAAGTCGCCGTAGTCTAGTAGGTAGTGTGTTGGCTTATTAGACGAAAGGCCCGAGTTCAAATTCCAGGTCAGACATCAAAACGAAAATATGAAAATATTTCTTCGGCGACTTCCTCTCAGCAGATTTCTAGCAAAAACTCTGAGAGTAAAAATTGCCATGAAAAGCTTCTCAAAAATCTGTCGTTCGGAGTCGACTTTAAACTGTAGGTCCCGCCACTCATGTATAAAATTAACGCACACAACACGAGTGGTGTGAGAAGCTAGGACGTTGTACAATGGGTCAATTCGACATCCGGGTACTTTACTTGTCACAGTTGACAAGTACACGTCCTCTAACCTAACCTAACCTACATACATATACAACAAGTATCAATACAGTGTGCGATTTAGTTGAACCCCAATACTACCGCGTAATACTGAAACAGCGTTAAGCGGAGTCTAACTGTACATAATTGGTCATTACAACCCTTCAGTCAGGATTACGACCTAATTTCTCACATTATGGTCCAATCGCATATCTAATAGCAATTTGCTACCAAGTAACAAGCAAAAGCCATTATCGAAAACGAAATGAACAAGAATCGGCCATTAAATTATTCGGAACACAGCAAGGGCCAGCCTGCAGCGCAAACCTCAAGACAAGCCTAATGTGGCTCACCAAAGAATTGAACCGGGACACCAGAAAAAAATATTTACCTCTGATATCGAAGTCGGCGGGAAAATAGGCTTTATTTATAAAAGCTTTGTAGCTGAACAAAAGGCATTAAACGTTTGTATTATATTTTATTATTTGTGTGTATTAGAAGCACTGTCTCTTGAATAGGCCATAGGAATGTGTAACTAAATAAAAAATTAATATTTTACCCAACATTGTCAGCCGAAAGAAAGACTTGGTTGAACAATTAATGAAGACGAAAATAAAGACATAATTTTATCCTTTTAAGTGTATCAGTTAGCAACTTTATTTCGATATTGAAATTGATATCACGCCCGATAACCTGCACAAAAAACCAACATTGCTCTGGCATTAATCTATGCGATAAGCAATTGTCAAATAAAACAGCATTAACCGAACATCTTAATAAATAAAACTAAGCAGTGATCGTTACTCTATAGTTAAAGTTCAAAAAGCAAATTTTCTGATTTCCTTTGATTCTTTCTTGTAAAAAATGTATGTGCCTTGCCTACTATAGCGTATGAGTGTGTCTAAATTATAAAATATTAATCATACGTATGGGGGGAACCAAATCCTATACATATGTACCTAATTTAACAAAACTATACGCATCTTATTTATTGAATCTTGCGTGTTTTCTCAAATTAATGAGAAAATTTCATCAAATAAAAATTTGATCAAATAAAACCGAATTGAATTTAAAAAAAAAATATTTTTAATGCGATAAATATTTGTGTATACTACAGTATTACATATGACCACAGTATTCCATGAAATTATTATTATTGGAACTTGAAGAAAATTAAACCACTAATTTGATTCACGTTATAAGCCTACATTGTAAAATGAAACCTTTAGGGCATAAAGAGAGAGAGAGAGAGAGAGAGTGAAAAAAAAAACCAAAGTAAAATTGAATTTATTTGTGGCAAATTGCCACTGGGGCGAGCTGTTTGTTTGTTTTTTTGTATGTGGTTGCATCTAGTGCATATTATATTGAACAATGTTGTTGCAAAAATGACATATAGACAGATAATAAAGGAGAGACAGAGAGAAGAAAAAAGAAAAACATGTCAATCTGACCCAGCGCACAACAAAACACTCGAATGCCTGTCCGTCTGTCTGACTGCCAAACTGCACAAGTAGAACGAATGGCTCGTATATTCAAGTGTTTTTAATTTTTCACTTCACAACCTCTTTCTGTATGCTATTCAGTTCAGTTCTGTTCTGTTTTGTCTTTTGTTCAGAGTTTAATTTTTGTTTTTTTTTTTTGTTTTTTGTTTTTTAATATTATTTAATGCATTAAAAACCTCTCAGTTAAAGTGATTATGTTCGCAACAACATTTTGGGTCAATGCGTATTTTAATTGTACACAATTATTTTGAAAAGCGGTGGCATTTATTTCTGTCTGCCTCTCTCTCTCTCTCTTGTGCTCTCTCTTAATTCTTTGGAAATCTAATTATATTGTATCTATGTGTACAGAGAATATTTTGGTTTTTTTTTTCAAATATAGACAGTATAGTATAAGTATATAAGATATATGTAATTAAATGGCATTTCCTAGAACATCAGTGGCAGGAAAACCCATTAATAATCATAATCATTCTATAAAAAGATCCTAATTTAATTTCTCTACAAATAGAGAGGAATTTCAAAGGCGATATACACATAGAGATTTGTATTTATAAAACTCATATGCATTATAAATTACAAGTAAACGGGATTCAGGCTCATGGTTGCGAATACAGAGATGAAAAATTCTGGAAAAATAGAATTAAACAGCATGCATTCAGTAATGTATTCAAATATGGTAACGCTTAAATTATTTAAGAATTTTAATTATAGAATTTTTTCCAAAAACTTGGAGGACTTCTCGATATACAATTAAAACAGCTGTTTAAAAATTTAAATTTAAAAATCAGTAGAAACTTACAGTAAATATTATTGTTGCTTAACATAAAAACCATACTTTTGGAACAATTTACCATTCTTATTGTATGTGAGGGGTTGTTCTAAGATAACTTTGGCAGAGTCTAGCAAATTGTTTGTAGTAAAACTTTATATGACACGAAAGCATTACATACATACATAATTGGTCTTTACAACCCTTCAGTCAGGATTACGACCTAGCTTCTCACACCACTTATGTTGTGTGTGTTAATTTTATACATGATTGGCGGTACCTACAGTTTTTAAAGTCGACTTCGAACGATAGATTTTTGAGAAGCTCTTCACGGCAATTTTATTTACTCTCAGAGTTTTTGCCAGAAATCTGCTGAGAGGAAGTCACCGAAGAAATATTATTTTTTATTTCGTTTTGTAGGAGCTGTCTAACCTGAGGTTTGAACCGTGGCCTCACGTCTAATAAGCCAACACACTATCTACTAGACTACGACGACTTCAACACGGAAGTATTATAAACCTTAAAAACTATAAGCCAAAATATATGTATACTTATTACAATGAAATTTATGGCTTTAAGTTGGGGCTAATGTTATACACTTATTAACTTAAGCCTTCACTCAGTTTTACAAACCTAGCTTCTGTGTGTGTTAATTTTAACCTACCTGCTGTTTAATTTCAACTTCCAACGACAACCAACTTTTATTTCATTTTATTCTCAAAGTTTTTGCCAGAAGACTACAGAAAGGAAGTAGCCGAAAGAAATATATGTTCATATTTCGTTTTGTTCGAAATGTCTGGCCCAGGGTTGGAATAACGGGTTCTCGTCTAATAAGCCAACACCCTACCTACTAGTCTTACTTCAAAACTTAAACATACAAAAGTTAAATCCAACGAACATCAGTAATAGTAGTAAAATGGGAATAAAATAAAAAATTATGGATAAATGATCAAGGGTTTCACCGTAGAAACTTATTTTCTACTTCTACTAGCCAATCTTGTCGAAAATAAATTGAAATTGCCGTTACCAAATCAGATTCGAACAGTCAAGAACCGATTTGTCTAAAATTTAAATAACTAGTCGAAAATATAAAAAGTTCTTAACTTGTTAACTTGAATTTAAACTCTAACCTATAAATTGAGTGCTCTTTCTGCCCTTATAATTACATCTACAATTCAGCTCTTGAGAAGTTCTTTTAATTAGAAAACTTTATAAATTCTGTAAAATAAAAATATATAACGATTGAAATTTAATTAACATTTATTGTCTTGAAATGTTATTTAAAACTTCTTTAATTTTGAATTTTCAATACGTTTTAATTCTAAGCATCCTTTGGTCGTAGCGTTGTTCGTTTATCAATACCAAACGAATTTCTATATCAGTGAAGTAATTTATGAAATTAATTCTTACTGGGATTTTCTATTTCATTTCTTAAACAATAATAATAATAACACATAATAAGAGTAGAAAAGTATTTTTTTTTTTTTGTAATGCCATTTTGGGGTAGCTTTTTACTTATTTTTTTTTATCTCCCTTCTTAAGAAACCCCGAAAAATACGAAAAAGGAAAGAAAAAGAACTAAAAATAATCCTTTTGAGGTACAAACTTTTGTAAGATAACAAAATAACTAAAAGAAAAATATGATAATCTTGAATTCAAAAATTAAAGTGTTGGATTCATGAAATATTTACGAAATATAGAAATGAGTTGCATTAAAAAAAGGGGACGAAAATAGCACACTGAGCTGCGGTGAAAAAAATGAACCAATTCTCACAGCCCCTAAATAAATATGTAATAATCTTTAATTTTCTGACAATGATGAAATACTTTTGAAACCTTAAAATAAAAAAATAATTGCACCACATTTTTTAAAACAAAATGAAACAGATTTGAATTGACTTTATTACCCTGCATTTCTATACTCCATATAAAGGCCTTGAAAATAGTTTTGCTTTACAACAACTCCATACAATGTTTAAAAGAAAGGAAATCCGCTATTGTGATGCATTTTTAATTAAATTGTGAAATTATTTGTTATTAAAAATAATCATATGAAAATAGCTGCTGTAAAATAAAAACCATGATGACATGATTTCCAATTACAAAATATGACATCTTAAAAATAGTGTATCGTATCGTATTGTATTGTATTGTACAAAAGCAGGAAATAAATGGAAATTTTTAAAGAAATTAAATGCAAATGTTGTCACGTTTCTTTCTTCTTTCTTAATATTACACAATTAAAATAATCTTTTTTCCAGCAACTAAATTAGCAATCATAGTGTAAATCTAAATTAATGATCATCGTTATAATTAAAATACTATCATTCTACACCCACACACAATAGAAAATTAATAATTTTTAACAATACTTAAGAAACTTTTAATTATCTTAACAAAAGCATTAATACATACATATCGCACACTCAGTACAAAAGTGACACAACTCAAAATTTTCATTTTTCAGAAATCGATTAAAAACTATTTTTGTTTTAATTAAAAATACTTAAAAACAAAATCTTTGGACCATTTTTAGTAACAGTTAACGACAACAAAATACGCCGATATTTTTTTTATAGATAAACAAGTGTATTCTACATAGTTTAAGCATATAAACTCGAAAAATGAAAATTTTGAGTTGAGTCACTTATGTATCACATATGTATATTGCATTTAAACTTCATTATAATATTTCTTTTATTAATAATCCTGTTTTAATTATCTAAATATTTTCAGGGTGGCTATCCAGCACGTTTAAAAAAGGTTTTAATTGTTACGGCGCCATTGTGGTTTAAAGCTCCATTCAAAATTCTTCGTTTATTTGTTAGGGAAAAATTGCGCGAACGCGTTTTTACAGTATCAGTGCCTACGTTAAGTTTACACGTGCCTCGCAAAGCATTGCCCATACATCTCGGTGGTACACTGGAAATTGAACACAACACATGGTTGCTGCATTGTCGCAAATCGATGACGAATCGTGAAGACGAATTGCTCGCCAATATTGGTGGTTTGTCGGCAGTAACAACAACAACACCAATAACAAATCAAAATAATTTAATTGCCAATCAACAACAGCAACAACACATCACATCAACAGCCGCCGGAATAGCAGTAGTGACAAACGGTGATTGTCAACGATTTCTGGCGGAACCAAACGAAAACATTCAAACAACATCAACCCTAACCAACGGTCATCATCATCATCATCATACATTAGTGCCAATTGCCAACAATACGTTAAATAACGTTGTCAGTAACACCATCGCCACCAGCAACAGCACATCACCCATACACAATAATAAATTGATAAATCTATCAAACGGCGGTTCTACACCAAACGGTGATATATTAGTAGCACCTCTGGTGATTAACGGTATTAACGGTGATACGACAACGACGACAACAACAGCAGTAACAACTGGTAGTGTTGGTGGCAATCAAACGGGTCTCAGTGATTTCTGGACAGAGAACCCACCAAGTAGTGCCTCGTCCGGTTTTAGTGATGACGACAGTCTGGCTGGCCAAGAGGGTGATCCGAAAACAATTGAACAGATTGTTCAAATGGTAAAAACACTAGGACGTCAGGGACTCGTTAAAGAATATGCTGAAATACGTAGTCGAGCTCCGGATGGCACATTTTTACATGCCAGGTACGTATGTATATAAAATCATAAACCTACATGCATACATGCATGCATTGGACTTTCATTTTGACTTTATTTAAACCTTTAATCATATGATATTGTTTGCATTTCCGTTTTTTTTTTTCTTTTTAGAATGCGCAATAATTTGACGAAAAATCGTTACACAGATGTCCTCTGCTACGATCACAGTCGAGTAGTGCTTTCACGGGTTGATGGCGATGAATTATCGGACTATATAAATGCCAATTTTGTAGATGGATACAAACAGAAAAATGCATACATTTCAACACAAGGTAAGTGGATTAGAAAATTAAATTTATCGAAAGTATTATCGCATTTATATTGGAAACCCCTATTTTATATTTTTTTTTTTTTTTTTCAATTCAGTTTTTAAAGTTCTTAAATTATGTATTAAAATTATGCTCCCATAACTACTTATAACAACATAAATAATCGATCCTTTCACGGCAGTTTGGTCAATTTGGCCCGTTTTTACAATCTTAGTCACTGTTTTCCTTTACTCTGGAAAGGGTTTTCATTCAATCAAAATTATACACTTTCAAAATCAACTTCGCTCGCTAAGCCAATTGCGAAATTTTGCAAAAAATTGCAAGACATAAGCCAACTAAGATGTCGGCACCATCAGGAACTATTGTTTGGGTGAATCGAAGATTTCCTACACCAATTTTATTTATTTCTTCAACGTTTTAATCTGTTGTTAATATACCGAAACAAATTCATCATATCGAGCCATAACCGCAAAAATATCTCAAGCGACAAAAACGAAATTTTTCGGAAGAAGGTTTTTATTATTTATTTCTTGTTCAAATTAAGTTAGAAAGATAAAATTTTTTTTGTTATAAATTCATAACGGTACAGATTGTGACCCTGAAATTTTTATAGATGATGCTAATGAATTTATTTATTACAAAAAACGATATATGGCTATTATGGCTCGATATGCCTGCGTCAACATTACAACAATTTTAAAGAATAAAGAAGAAAGTTTATCGTGGTCTAACCATATAGGTGTCGTTGTTGGTAGAATTTATAGTATGTTTAGGAACTTATGTACTGTTATTGATTCGACTCCTTTTATCATTCGTATGCAACTTGCTAGAACGTACTTAATTCCGGTACTTTTGTATGGGTGTGAAATCTTCGCAAACTGTGATTGTGATGACAACCGTAAACTTAACTTGGCATTTAATAACATAGCTCGATATGTCTTTCATAAAGGGCGTCGTGATCACATTTCTCATTTGGCTTGCTGGATTCTCAATGTAAAATTTGATAATCTCTTGAAAATGAAATGCCTTATTTTACTTCATAAAATAATTTACACGGAACGGCCGGAATATTTATTTTGTCGAATTAAATTTCCTAGATCCTACCGGGGTAGGAACATTATTCAGCAACGATTCAAGACTCTTTTGTCTCAGAGACAGTTTTTTATACACACCACTAGTCTTTGGAATTCCCTACCAAATTACATCCAGAATCTAGGCAATGCAAATGCGTTCAAAAGGGAGTTATTTAAATTATTTTCATAAGTAAAACTTTTTACGATTTGTGATTTGTTTTATAGGTTTATATCGGTTATACATATTTTTTTATTCCTAGTTTTTTAGACTGATTCTTCTTAATAGTAACATTTTTTATTATTTTTCGACTCTCTTATTTACTTCTACAGTATTGTTAGTTTTTTAAATTTCTTTATTTATATTTTTCTTTATATTTTAACTTAATATTAATTATATTAATTTTGTATTTTTTATTTAATTTGTTTTGTTTCCAAACATAGCACTGTCACTTATAAGATTCATATCTTGTTGTGCTATGTAAATTATAATAAATAAATAAATAAATTTTTATCTAATTTGTACAGAACTTTTGTGAAAGTTTTCTTGGCCCCAGAAAATCGTTTAGCATATGCAATAGAGAATATGTTAAGCTGTAATCACTGGTTAGGAATATTACTTCTTCAATTCACTTCGAATATATGTACTTTATAAAATTAGCTTTTCTTAAAACGAAACAAAAGTAAACAAAAAAAATCAATTTCAAAACATTTAGTTGCAGTTTTCTTTTATATTGTAATGTCGTTGAAATTATTTGTTTTATTTTGTTTTTAAATAATAATTATTTTAATACCAAAAAATTAATATCTTTTTAATTAATACCTTTTTGAAGGAAAGAAACTAACGAACTTTCAAAGAAGCTATTGGAATATTCACTCTCGCTAATTGTTTGCAATAATAGGTGAATATGGTGGTGATAGTGTTCTATAATTATTTTCCAGTTGTGACCTTAATGTTTTATTTAAACACAAATAATGACAGTGTACAAAATCAACATGTTTGTAAACGCAAGGACGACTCTTAGTTCACTTGCTCTTTAATTGTTCTTTTTTTTTATTTCTATCTTTACCATGCTGTCATCCATCGTTACTAACAGCTTTTTTTTTTATTTCTTATAAAATGAGAATAAAATGGTCAAAGTATGAGAACAGAAAATGAGGAGACAGCAGGGGGAAGCACAATAATAAAAGTGCACACTGAAATGAAAATATTTTGTTTACATTACCTAGTTTTCGAGCTTTAAAAAAGAAAGAGAGAAACTTTTAATATGTATATTGTAATCAGAATCAGAATCATGTTTTTAAGGCAAATCCATATTTCAATAAAAAAAATTTAATGTTTTTAAAATGTTTCTATATTTTTCTATAATACTTACGAGTATATACACTCATAATATGAATAAATATGCTGCTACGGGCATGTAATATTCAAGAAAAACTGATTATTGCCTAACATATTAGATTGTTCTTTTGTTATAGAGTAGGTAGGTAGTACACCTATTTTATTTAAAATACATTAAGTGTTTGCACACTTTTTTAATGCGTAACAGTATGAGTATACATATTATATACATACATATGTACATATTGAGTATATTTTTAAGTTAATGAACGTCCTTGTTTCTTTTTTTTTATGGTATGGTGTTGTACGAGTATGATGTATTTAATGCGGTTTTATATTGATTTTATTTTCCAATTGCTTTACTACTACATACTATTCATTCTTTCTCCATTCCTACTCTTCTCTTTAAACTACATCATGTGAATTATAGTGGCATCCATAGTCATCATATTGGTGCCTAAGTGCCTGTTTTTTCTGTCTTTCTCTCTCTCTCTCTCTTTTGCATATGTTATTAAATGAAGTCTTATAAATGATTTAAAATAACAGCTGCGTTTTATATTCATTCAGGCATTACACAGAAGCATGACTGTTCTTCAGTACATACATATATGAAATAAATTTTATATACTTTATGGTGTTTACTTTAATAGAATATTAAGTCTCCTTATAGAATTTTTCAATCCTTAGTAAATAAAATTGCAAATGTTTGTACATGAGGAAAATATTTTCTTGCAGTTGAAAGTATGATGACCTAACCTTGACCTACTTTTTTGTTGTATCCATTCTCTTAAAACAGAAGAAAAACTTTCTAAATAAAGTTATTATATGTTTATATGACTATTTATCTGTTTGTTTTTCAATTAAAATAGAATAAAAACTCCTATTCTATTTAATTTATGTTTGCTAATCAACAACCAACAACTTAAACTATATTGCACGGTAGTAATCTATAGGTTTTCCTAAGGATAATAACAACAATGTGATATTGCGATCGTTTGCCAATTTCTGTATGTACAAATGTACGGCTACTATTTATACCTCAACGATATTATTAGTATAGATTCGAAAATCCTTTCTTATAAAATAATTTGAGAAGTAAAAGAATGTATTTTGTATATTACCTTCGGTTGCTTTAGAATTATTAAATTTAAATCAATGAATTTTAATATCTAAAATCGATTTTGTTTTATCCATTTTAGGCCCATTACCAAAGACATCCCAAGACTTTTGGCGTATGATCTGGGAACAACATTGTTTAGTTATAGTTATGACAACACGCGTTATGGAACGTGGACGTGTTAAATGCGGTCAATATTGGGAACCACAAGAGAATAGTTCCTTAGAATTTGGTAACTTCCATGTGCGAACACTTAGTATAGAAACTAATGAAGATTATACAATAGCCTCATTAGAATTGAGAAATACAAAGGTAAACTTAAATATTTTGCTTAAGATTAATCAAAAAAAAATTATATTGAGATTCAAATTATTTTCTGTATTTTTCTTTTTTTTTTTTTCTTTTTCTTTTTCCCTTTCGTTTCATTAGACTGACGAAGTAAGAAATGTATCACATTGGCAATTTACCAGTTGGCCAGATTATGGTGTACCCAGTTCAGCCATGGCCATGATAAACTTTTTACAAAAGGTGCGTGAGAAGCAAGCACACATGGTACAAGCATTAGGTGATACATGGGCTGGACATCCAAGAGGACCACCAATTGTCGTACATTGTAGTGCGGGCATAGGAAGAACAGGTAAATATGTATCTATTAATCATTACTAGTCATAATTTAATATCGATTCTAGAAATTTTTTAATATTAAAATGTTTTTATTGTAGGCACCTTTATTACTTTGGACATTTGCATATCTCGTCTTGAAGATGTTGGCACAGCTGATATACGTGGCACTGTAGAAAAAATACGTGCCCAGCGTGCGTATTCAATACAAATGCCTGACCAATATGTATTCTGTCATTTGGCCTTGATTGAATATGCGATATCTCGAGGTATGATAAAGGCGGTCGACCTAACGGATTTCGATGATCGCGAAGAAGAATCAGATTAATTATACAAACACAACAACAATATGTTATTGCCGGACAGTAGAGAAACAGTCAGACGGATATACACGCAAAGCAACAAAGATAAAATTCTTTAGGAAATGTAAGTAATTTCTTAATATTAATACTGAAAGCCAACACTACCAACACCACCAATTCTTTATAAATATTGACAATTTCTTTAAATGAACTAAAAAAAATTGTATAATTTTTTTTTTTTTTAAATAGAAACTACATAGTTAATGATGAGTAAAAGAGAAAATGTATTATTTTTGTTGTTTATTTATTAAAAATTTTCTAAATGTAATTAAAACTAAACAAAAAAAGCAAAAAACAAAGAAAATTTATTACTAAAGCCGTTGGATGTTTCAATGCAGTTTCAAACAATCATTCAAATATCCTCTTTTTTTATTTATTTAAAACCCAGAACAAACAAACAAATTAGAACCAGATAAATAAACCATTATAATCAAGTAATATATAAATATATTCATAAATAATTGTGAACTTAAGGTTTAAAAAAAAAATAAAGAAAAACATTAAATATTTATATTAATTTTTATATATATACAGACATATATAATACCTATTTATACATAGAAGCCCATTTAAAAGTTCGTCGTGTAGAGTTTTAGTTCTTTGTTTTTTTTTTAGTTGAAAAAATTTTAATACGTATCTGAAAGAAAGAGTAAACAAGTAAAAATTTATGTTAGTTTTCCTTGTTTTATTTAATATTAATAATTATTATTTTATTTTAATTTCAATAACCTACCTATATATACATAATATACTATATAGTACATATATGAAGAAGAAAAAAAGAAAATATTTTTTAATTAAATGCAAAATTAAAAGTATAAATGTTAATATAATGCTAAATTTAAATTTAAACAAAATACAACTTAAAAGTAATATTAAATGAAAAAAAAGAAACAAAACATCATTTATAAATTTAAAATAATTCATAGTAAAATGAAATAAAAGAAAATTTAATAATAAAAAAAATATATATATATAAACAAAAATTGTAAGTGATTACAAACTCATAAACAAAATGTTGAATTTATTTTTCTTAATTTCGGAATTATTAATTGGGAAATTAGAGCTTTTGTATTTTATACTTTCATTAAAAAAAAATACTTTTTCATCTATTTATCGTCGTTTTTCTAAGCAATTTTTTTTAAGTCATAAAGACATGTCCATAGAAACTCTACCATAACAGTTTTACTATTTCAGTTTGTTTTAGCGGAAATTCAATTTCTATCGCATACAGGTCAATATAACTAAAAGAAAATTCTTTAAATCTATATCTATAATTGAAATATTTATTTTCTCAACATCTTTGCGCTTTAAGGAAAATTTTTGAAATTCAAAAATTACTAACATGTAGTATATTCAAATATGTGGACAAATCATTCGACTTGCAATTGACTAACTCTAAACAATAGATCAATATCGATAATTCATCCATTTTAAATTTCTCACATATACAATGCCATAAAATCTGCTGAAAAGGAAACCTAAGGCATACAAAGCATTTAGTAGTTTGGTGAGTAAATGTTTAACAAATATATTTGCCTTAAAATCCTAATTAATAATTATTTTATAACTTCAAAAACGTGTATGTAGTGTAGTGTATCGTACGACAGACGATATGGAATCAAACTTTTTATACATTACCTTTCTTTGTCATAGAAATACACCATTTTAGACACAAGAATTATTTTCTAAATACAGTTTTTCAAATATATTTATACGGTTGAAATAGTGTTTTATGCAATTCCTCATCATAATAAAGGCACTATTACTTGAATACTATTTCTACGGGCATAACTTAAAAGGGTCCATCAATTGAAATTACTTATTAAATTCGCTGTCATAAAAGTTCATGCTTGAAATATTTGTAATAAAATATTTGTTCTTATTATTTTAAAATAATTGTTTAATATATAGTTGACATACATACATACGTCTGATGTCTGAGTCTACAGTCACATTCCTTAACGTCGTTTTTATGCAAAGGATTTCACTGCAACACAGTTTTGTTGGAGAATAGGCATTGCCTGCCTATGTAATTTTCTAATTATGATTTGCAACATGCGTTTAGGAGGACGGCCTATCTTTATCACTTTTGTTACTTATATATAGTAAGTCTGTAAGTAGACTCATCCTATTCCAAATTGTTTTTATAACTAAATTTATTTAAAATTTTTTAGAAATTTTTCATCAGCTGACTTTTGCTGTACTCAAATTGTAATAATTAAGATAAATGAATGTAGAAAGAATGTTATTTATTAGTGCATACGAAGAAAAACTTTTTAAAATTTTATAGGAAAATAATAATACATACATGCATACAAATTAGTACACATACTGTGTACGTACGTATATATTTGCGTCCTTTTAATAGGTAGTACAATAAAAAACAGACAAAGTCAAATTGTTTCCAAAATATTTCTATTATATTTTGTACTTTGGAATTAGAAATTTAATAAAACATAGTTCTAGCAATTATTTGTATTAGTCGTAGTTTATTATTTAAACAGTAGTATTGCTAGAGTGTATTATTAAATGTGACTTTAAACCAAAATTTTGCTTTCATTTGAATTACATATGATTTCAATAATGTTAAAATAAAGATCATGCTTTTAGCAATGGTTTACAATTAATCTAGGATAAAGGATTATTAAAATAGTTAAACTGGAAATAAAAATATATAAACACATGCAATAAACGATTTAAATAGAAATGTCTAGAAAAAATATTTCGGTATAAAAACGACTAAAAATAAATTACTATTTTTGTAACGCTTGTAACATGGAAAAAAATAGAAATAAAAATAAATAGAAAATTTGCATTTATAAAACCAACATAAACATACAAATTAATTACAAAATATAAAGTATTCGAAGCAAAAGTTATAAAAATTTTAAATTTATTATAAATTATAAATAAAAAATTTTGAAATAAATTTCCATAAAATAACAGAAACAAGAATACTTCACAACAAATAAATGTTGGTTTAATTTTTCAAATAAATTGAAAGTATCTTACCGTAAACAAAGACAACACTTTTATACTATTTTATTTTTGTTCTTTTTCCCATTAAAACTATTCAATTCTTGAACAGAAAAGGCCCAGAAATTTAAAAAAAAAAATTTGTATATTTATAAAAAACAAGAAAAAAATTGTATCCAGATATAATTACATAAAATTCATATTTATATGTATATTACAATTATTATTGAAAACAACAAATAAATCCCTATCCAAATTGCAATCAAAACAAGATAATTTCATTTCATTTTAATTCTTAATCAACCTGTCCAAATAATCCAGCCCAACGTTAAGTAATTTTACAAAAGAACAAATAGTCAATGACATTTTAATGAATGTTTAATATAATATAATTGTACATTTAAACAAAATGCTATAATCATTTCTTTTCCTATTAAATAACAAAAACAACATTATTCCAAAGAAAAACCAAAAGTACAGAAAGAAAACAGAAAATAAATAATATGCGAAACGAAAAATAGAAAGATTTAAATGTGTTTTATTTAAATAATATTTAATAAAGTTAAAGGATGTATGAAACAGTGAAAATAATGAAGTTTTTCTATTGAAGTTGTAACTAACTGAGCCTTATAAAAAAGTTCTCAAGAACAATACTAAATGGAATCGTAGTTATCAAGTTCATTAGCAATTGAAAGGCCAATAAGTGAAAATGTAAAAATGTATTGTTTAAAAAATAGTTTTCAATAGTACATGTAACGAAATGCAACAATAATATCCAAAATTGAGTTCTACATACAATTTGTTAAGTTGATCAGACGTCGGCCACCAATAAATAAATAGCCCCCGGGGGCCGAATATTGGATGAAGGCTAAAAAATCTAATAGGGAAGTTAAAGCGTACTTTTGGCATGCAGCAAAATTTTGTGCAGTAAGTAAATGCCGCATGCATTTTTCATGCAGCATCATTCCATTGATTGTCAAATTTTTTAAAAAAAAAATTTTTTCAATTTTTCAATGCGTAAAAAAATAAAAATACAATTAAATTTTTTTCCTCCTTCCCTTTTTTGCAAGTTTTTTTGCAGTTTTAATGAATAAATTTCGATTTATTAAGCATACCTTAGGGGTTTCAAATATTAAATTATTTTGTTATACCATATCTGATTAGATCTTAATACATACTTTTAGGATGTTGAAAAATTTTATTGAAAATATTTCGTTGTTCTGCTAATTCTGTTTGCCTGGTATTTATTTAATGTGTAACAAACGAAAAATTTTCTTTTCTGTCTTTCAACAGTGGTGGCGAACAAAATTAAGACAGATGATTAATTAGACAGCTTTATGGCGTAAAACGGCTGGACAATCATTTAAATGTTTATTTATCTTACTTTATTAAATCTTTCACACACTTTGGTTCAAAATTAAATGGAACAACAACAATTTGTTAATTTACTTGGACATTTGAAATTAACTTTTATTGAAATTTGTAGAATCGTGACGTCAGTCCGAATTGAATAAAGCCATAACTTCGTTTATACAGCAATCTTTTCATCGTATTGGAATTTTGTTTAATTTTTATTATAGATTATAAAAATTAGCTTAAAAATAAACAAATAAAATGTTGATAATCAACATAACAAAATATGCAGATTTTGTTAGCTTCACACTCCACTACTCCATTATGAGTCATAAAAATTCTAAATTATTAAAAATTGAATGCATTAAAACTTTCGTTTTTTTTTTCTTTCTTTTTCAAAAATTAATTTAAATACAGATTTTAATATAAAAACCATGTTTAGATAGATGTTAACTGAAAATATTAAAGGTCGTAAAGCTACTAGATAAACTTAGGAAATGATAGCATGAACTAATTTTATTTTAGCGTCCTAAAAAACTTCTTGACCAATTCTTAACAATTGGTTTAGCTTTAGCTTGTTCCTCGCGTTCGCGTTCTTGCATTTGCTCCAATAATTTTGCTTGATTTTCACGGAATTTTTTAATCGGATCTTCAAATTGGCGATAATAATGTAGAACTTCGCGAACATCATCTACGTCTGTTGTAGCAATGGCTATAAAGTAAAAAAATTGTACATTTAAAGTTTTTACCAAATGATTTTTTGTTTTCAGTTATTTTTAAATTGTCTAACCTTTTAAGAAATTGATCAAATCGAAAAGTTGTGTGTCATCATCATTGCCCTTCCAACGTGCAATATTAAATGTATTATCCGGATGCATTTGTGTAGCATTTGGATCCCAATCAACGACAATCACCTAATGGATATTTATTAAAAAAAAGAGGGATTAAAATTAAAATAAAAATACGTAAAATATTGCATTATATACATATATACAGAATCGGAATTAACTAATGCACCCTACATTAAAATTTTTGCATATCACCGTTTTATATTGCGTATGATTTTGTCTTGTTGTGGAGTTGTATTTCCATTTTTGTTTTTCATTTATTTTTTACTGACAGACATTAATTTTTTGGAGTTCTCGGTATACAAAAAACATATTTTGATCAAAAAATATTAAAGAATATAAAACGCAAGCACGCAGTTATGAAAGATAACTTTAGATAATATATCTTCTCAGGCTAGTTTCACAGCTACGAATAAGTTTTCTTAATTTTGGCAAATTTTCCTGATTTATTTTCATATCAACAAGTTCTCAATGGGATTGACATAGGGAGATTCAATCCTATTTTTCATTAGCAGCTCTCAACAAACTTTGAATGTAGATTTAGGATCATAAATGGATCTCAACTTGTAGTAGCATTTTTCTTGGAAATCGAAGGAGATTTTAATAATATTGAGATAGAGGCAATAAAGGAAGCATTAGAATCGTTAGGAGTTCAACCCCTTTTAGCCAAGTGAAAAAATCTGATGCTTAGCAGCTGAGTTATCTCATCGACATGGGGGGGGAGGAAAAAGTTAGGAAACTGGTTATACGGCGAACACCACAAGGATGATTCCCCAGTCTTGTGGTTACTAACACCAGTGGTTGTGTTGATATAGGTTGAAAGTAGGGCAAGGAAGATTGTAGCCTATGCTGACGACATAGTACTCCTAGTCAGGAGAAAATTTTAGTCCACTATAACCTCACAAACAGCAAGCCCTCATGAAATCGTAGTAAGGGTTTGGGGACTAACTCGGACAAGACGGGGATGGTCTTATTCACTAAGGTATATAGTGGTTCTTTATGGAGTGGCGTAAAGGCTTAGGGTAAAATACTTAATGGTTATACCCGACTCCAAGTTGTTCTGGAGCCTCAATATTCAGGAGAGGATTAGGAAAGTCTTCAATGCATACTACATATGCAGAAATTCCATTGGTAGGTAAACTGTTTTTACTCCTCGATTGTTAGATATATATGTTCGCACCAATACTATGCTGAAATACTTTAAAAACACAGAACATTTAAAAGTATGTTGGTATGACATGTGTCAGTAAATGGACTAGATGTAGTGAGTTCCTGTGGGGTAGGTCACTCGGTACTGCTAAAGGAACTAACGTGACGGTGTCACATTATTTAGACTAACAGAATGACGGATTACATCGCTGCAAAAGTTCACTCCTGCGATACACCGAATGTGACAATGTCTGATAGGGAAGTCTGGATATGTTCGGATAAACTCTTCGACGGCTGGGCTATTTTCACTGACGGGTCCAAGATTAACACGAGCACGGGTGCGGATATTTTCATTTTTGGGACAAATCTCAGTAACTCAGGATCTGGCAAAAGCTGTGACTTTGACGGTTCTTATATCATTTTCTGATTTTAGTTAAATTCGTCCTCTATAATATGACAGTCAGCATCCACTTCATACAGGCGTCCGGCGGAATGTAGCGTTATTCAGGCGGAGGTTCAGAGGATCGATGAGGTCATCGAAGATCAGGTAAAGGTCAACGAAACTTATCCTTAGCATGAGAAGGCGTGAGATGAGAGCTATTATGGGAGTACTAACGGGACATGGATGCCACTATCCTTTCTTGCAGGTGTGTAGATAGAGATGGCTAGGCTATAGATTTGTTGACTAACTGGTACTGTTGACTAGAACGGTTCATAAACGGGTTTGACTGACTGTGGGTATATCTTCAGAGGGAAACAGTTATTTACGGGTGCCGTGATAAATAATTGTTATTTTTTGCCTTTCTTTCTTTCTTTTTCTTTTCTTAATTATTGTCCACCATTTTCTCCTTTCTCTTCTCTCCTTCATTTTCCTCATTCCTTTTTTCTTATTCGAAGGGTTAAAATGAACTAATAGGCGTCCGAGTAAATACGCGGAACTGAGGCGCCACTTCTACAACATAAAATTTTACAATAATCGTAGAAATATTTTTGGCTTATATGTATGTATGTACATAGAATTCTTTATATCGAAAAATTTCAGGTATTTGTAGTAGCTTAAAAACCAGTTTAAAGTGGGAATATTTAATTAAATTGGATTTTATATTCAAATTATTTAGACCTATCTTTGAAAATATTAAATATTTTTCTATTAAAATATATATACATAGTAGCTAATAAATAACCAATGTTTAATATTTTATGAAAGATTTATGTTTTAAAAAATGTTAATTAAAAAAAATAAAAGGATACCAAAAGGCTAATAGAATTGTTAAAAAAAATGTGTGCATTACCTTCTTCAAATCACGATTCAAATTATCCAAGTTTTTCACATGATGACCATCAATGAAATGTGTAGCGTCACGAACCAAGCGATACATAATGTAACCATTAGGATCTAAAGCATCCAAGATGGGGAATACCGTCATACCTTGTTCGGCAGTGAAAACGACTATTTCAAAATGTTTTGCACATTCTTGCAAAAATACATCAACGCCAGGACGTTTTTTAAAACGCCAACCAGTTTGATAAGTCCAATCGGGGTGCACTAGCACATCCTTCATTTCCAAAACTAAAGTATATGGTGGTTGTATATAGGGTGGTTTTAAAGGATCTGGCAAAAGCTGTGACCTTGACGGCTCCTGTATCATTTTCTGATAGTAATTAATAGACTTCCACATACGTTGTAAGTATTGTTGAACAATTGGACTTTTGCTAAATTCGTCCTCTATAATATGACCATCAGCATCCACTTCAGGTTTGCCGAATTCATAAATACCCCATAAAAGTAAAGCTACCCCGGAACCGCCAAATACAGCAAAACTTTAAAAATTGCACCATAAAAGAATTGTAAACATAAATTACAATTACGCAATTTGATGCATTCGTTGTAACGACGTCTGTCACTTTTTACTCACCCTAATTTCATGCGTTTCCAGGCCTTTTCATTTTCTTTGGCTTCCTCTTCCTCCTTACGTTTACGTTCACGTTCAGTTTCCTCATCAACATTAACGGCTGTTTGGGGAAACAATTTTGACAAAATTTCTGGACTTGAAGCATTCTCTGTAACAATAGTCCGTTAATAACTATAGATGATGAATATTTTAAATATGTCGTTTATACTTGTGCTTTCAGTGCTATACATATATTTCTTATGACCTCCGTTCCACAATAATGCTTTAGCCGCATGGTTGTGACTTATTGAAGAAGTTGTCACCAATGGTACTGCTGCATAGCCACTTGTATAGCATCGTTTGCCAATATGTTGCAGTGTATAACGCAACACTTTCGTGAGTCCACTTTGGGCCATTTCACTTTTTTTACAGTCTAAATGATTTTTTAATTAAAAATTATACGAAATTATTTGTGAAAAATTAAAACCGGTGCAAGTCTATATGTTGGATAATTTCTGGTTAGAATTTTGTCCATATGTTTTGACAGATGTTGATTTACTGTTGCCATTCAATTTTTTTACTCAAGATGGCGTTAGAAAACAAATAACATGATTGCCAATATTCCTTTATAGTGTGGGGTGAAGTGCAATAAATGGTGACTATTTTACCGTTTACCTTTTAATTTAGAAAATTAAAAACTATTAATGGACGTAATAATACCTATTTTAACTAAATTTGTATTTTTATCGGAATTCAAAAATGTTTCAAAACAAACCTAAAAACAGCTGTTCGATAACATTCAGTTTAATGTAACAACTCTGTTCTAAGAATACAACTCTGCTTTTAGTAAAATTTATTCTCAATTAGAAGATTTGTTTGCACAAATTGTGAATTATTACTAAAATTAAAAAAATTTAAATAAAATAAATAATATTTAAATATGTCAACAGAAATTACAGAAGTTGTCATATGCCGAACTTGCGTTGGTGAATGTAAGGAATATAAATCTCTGTATAAACAAGGGCTAATAATGGGAGAAGTGACCACTTTGGCATCTTTGTTGTCTTTTTGTACAAATTTGGAATTTTTGGAAGACGATAACAGTACCTTGCCCGGCTTTATTTGTAATAATTGTGTACATGAGCTGGCTAAATCGTACGCTTTTAAGAAAAAAGTTTTAGAATCAAATAAAATATTAAGTAGCCAAATAGAAGTGGATAGAGGATCCGGTACGGAGGAGGAGGAGGTAGAAAAACAGACTAAAGAAAACGTTATTGTGATCAACGAATCGGAAGCGGATTTACAAGAATTAGCGGAAGCTGCTCAAATGAAACGGGAACAACTAGAACAAGAGTTGTACGACAATGATGAAGAATATCTACAGCTCACTGTATTGGATAATGACGGTGAAGTAGAGAATCAAGAGCAACAAGAAGAGGAGCACAATATTGAAGAGCAAGAAGAAATTGAAATGGAATACGTTGTTCAAGATGTAGCTGAAACGACTGAAATATATGATACTACCATAATAACAGATTCAGGAATACAACACATGGATGAAGATGAAGAAATGGAACAGGAGCAAGAGCAAGAACAGAGGGAAAGTGAAGATATTGGAGGACAGGAAGAAAAGGTGGAATATGAAATTCAAGTACATGATGTCGAGGAAGATTATGTAGAGCTTATAAGCGATAGTCAGGATGGTATGTCACAACAAAGTTTTAAGCGTCCTGCGGATGACGCAACAAACTCTGGTTCAGAAAATAATGTGGGAAATCCAACGAGAAGGCGAAGAACGTCTTCCGGAAAGCCAGCTAATCCAGAACACCAATGCAAGGTAATAAGTGCAATAATAAAAGGTATATCTGTTAAAAAATAAACAATTTTATGTCTTTCAGGAATGTGGCAAGCAATTAAGCAATGCTAGTTCTTTTAAGTATCATATGAAATTACATTCTAATGAAACACCGTATAAATGTGATGTATGTGGTGAAGCATTTAAAACACGTAACGCCTATGATGGTCACATATCTATACATGATCCTAATAATCCAAATACGTGTGAATTATGTGGGAAATCTTATCGTCAACCATCTTCTCTTCGCATGCATATGTTGACACATTCAGGTGTAAAACCGTTTACCTGTAATATTTGTGGCAAAAGTTTAACACAAAAATCTGGTTACAAAAAGCACATGCTCACACACACGGGGGAAAAACCATATTCTTGTGATATATGTGGCAAGGCTTTTCGAATTTCTAGTAATATGTTAGTACATCGTCGCTGTCATACGGACCAAAAGCAACATCAATGTTCAGAATGCGATAAATCATTTCTTACAGTAGATCAGCTGAAACGTCATGCCATAATTCATTCAGATGAACGTCCTTTTAGTTGTAATATTTGTGGCAAACAATTTAAACGTCAAACAGCGTGGCGGTCGCATTTACAAACTCACCAAGAAGGCAAAAATGATAAATCGTACGAACTGGTATATTCTGAAGATTTTGATGAAAATAATTGTGAAAAGCCTACAGTTGTAGAGATTTTTTAACGTTAGCATATCAAACCCATTGAATTAAATTTTAATTTCGAATAAATACATTTCTAAGTAAATTTATTTTGTATATTAAGTCTAATTTTTATAATGCCTCTTGCCTTTTGAAGAAATCTCATTTGAAATTGAATATCTAAAAATATTGAAACTATAAAATTTCTACTTTTTTTGTTTTTAAAAAGTAAAATTTTTGAAATTTAATATAATTTCGTTGAAAAGTATTCGTTACCTTAATCAGTACGTTTGTTCACCATTTGAAAAAATAAACTTTCATTTAATGTAATACTTTACTTTTTATATTGGAACCACAATAAATTAAAAAGACTATTAGGTATGGGATTCAATTTTTAATGTTTATATAAGCGTAACTCGAGCAATAAATTAATAAAATATACTTGTTACATACAAAACAATTAGAAACATTAGACAGCAGAAACAAAACAATTACAGGTAAGTTAATAGAAATTGAAGAAATTAATTATAGAGATTGGCAGTTATAACAATATTTCGATCTTTAACACACAGAACATGAACTAGATACACCATGATACTTGGCAACGGGATAAGTACGTGAACTGCGACAAGAAACTAGAGCATCACCAGAAGTACCATGTGGACATTTGCATACAGCTAAGTGAGCTTTAGGCTCACATTCTGCTCCAGAACCGCATTTTCCGATACAAGGGTTAACACATTGATAGTTGATGCAAGCCTTGTTATCAGGACATTCACTGTTGCTTAAACATTCACCCTAATAAGTACAAAAAGGTAATTAATAAAAATATTTAATAGCTAATTTCTGGATAATTTCGAACTTACTCTTGAGCAATGAGTCAATGGATTACCGGTGTGACCAGGTGAACAATTACAAACAGGACGTTCACGTCCAGTGTTATCATGGCCAGGAACACAATAGGCATTTGTACCACAAGGGTTGGGTTCACACAAGTCAGCTAATAGTAAGTAAAAGAAATGAAAAATTTTTAGTTGAAACTTTTAGTTATATTGAAAAATAAATAATAACCTTTTGTAAATGGACGGCACCGAACGAAGGGATCACCAGTCATATCACGTGGACAACTGCAAACAGGTGTCAAACCGCGTAGATTACAATCGGCGTTTACACCACAAGCTCCATCGCATGTGTTTTTGCAAATACCATAGAAACATGCTGGTCTTCCAGCTGGACAATCGGAATCGCCGTAACATTCAGGGCGACATTCTGTATACGGACTGCCAATATAGCCCTTTGGACATTCACAAACAGCACGATGATTGTTTACTGTAGCACAAGTGGCTCCTGTACCGCATTGTTGACAAGCAGGTACACATTTGAAATTGCTACACATATCGCGGGAACTACAATCACCATCATGATCGCATTCATGGCGACAGCCAGATAATGGATTTCCAACATATCCATTTAAACAAGAGCATGTAGCTACACCATTTACAATTTCGCATTTTGTATTGGTACCGCATGGACTTGGATGACATTGTTCCTCTAAAAAGTAAACATAGTTTTATTAAAAACTGTATATTTAAGGTAATTTCATTACATTCCTAAACCTAACACATTCGATTCGACATGGAGATTTAGTATTTTTTGTTTTTTTTTTTATACGGTGTTGAAAATGAAGTCGCCGTAGTCTAGTAGGTAGTGTGTTGGTTTATTAGACATAAGGCCACAGTTCAAACGACATGTCAGACATAAAAACGAAAATATGAAAAAAATATTTCTTCGGTGACTTCCTCTATCAGCAGATTTCTAACAAAAACCCTGCGAGCATATAAACTTGCCATGAAAAGTTTCTCAAAAAATCTGGTATTCGAGGTCGACTTTAAACTGTAGGTCCCGCCACTCACGTATAAAATTAACACACACAACATAAGTGGTGTGAGAAACTCGGTCCATAATCATGACTGAAGGATTGTAATGACCAATTATGTATGTATGTTGAAAACTATATATTATTATTTTTTTTTATATGAACAATAGTTTATGAGGTATTCAAAATTAAAATATATTTTTGAAGTTACGGGAAAAAGTATTTGAGAAAACATTGCACATTATTAAAACCACAATTTTTGCAAAATTCAAAAAAAAAAATTTAATAGATGTCAAAAATAATGAACATACGTACGTATATATACTAATTTGGAGATGATTTTTGCAAGACACGTATCTTGATGTACCAAAAAATAAAATTTTAACTGTTTTGCAAGTAGTATATTTGTGTATATATAGCATATACATATGTATGTATGTATAGCACATGCAGTTCTATTGAAATCCAAATCACTTTAAAATAAAAAAGTGAACCCTAAAATTCAATTTTAGTATAATGAACTGTAAATATATATATTATGCCATAAAAAATTCTTGGAAACGGATTTTGGCGCCAGAGTAAGCAAAACCAAAAATAAATTATTTGTTTTTAATAAAAACCACTAGCTTTAAACCATTCACGTATTAAACGCCTACACGTATTACTCATCTACTGCTAACAACTACTTCCTTTTATTTAAAAAGTTTATAATATTGTAAGATAATTTCTTGCAATGTTAAATATTTATTGTGTATTAATTTCTGGTATATATTCACATACTACATATTTCACATACATACATAAGTATTATATGTGCTTATCAAAATTCTACTTGCATATATAAATGAAGGTAAACTAGTTTTCAAGTAAATAACAAACTTAGTATACTGGCGCGTTTAAAAATTACATAAAATTATACATCTACATTCAAATGGATGCATGTAGAGATGTATAGTTATTGTAACAACTGCATTTCCCAAAAAGTCCATTACATTCATTATTAATATCATTACATAAATTTATTTAAAAATATTGTGGGTTTCTGTTATGGAGAGTTGAATAAATTACTAATGGATTCACTTATTACAAGTTATAAATAAAATCTGTCATTATTCAAGATCAAGGTTATTGCAATATTTATTACAAAAGAAGAAGCAAATTTTAATTGAATTGTTTAAAATGTGTAGTGGGGGGTCATTTTAAAATTGTTGTAAAATACAACAACTGCAGAAGCTATATTATAAATACAATTAAGTATTTAGTATTGTTTACATTTCGTTTAAGTAGTGACGTAGGAAGTAAATATGCTTTCTTAATTTTATACAATTTAATTACGTTTTTTACATTGTTTCTACGTATGTACATATATTTACATATTTATGTCTGTTTCAAGAATGTTAGTTTTCTTTCTATAAACAGTAATGTTTTCTTCTATTAAAAATCAAATTGTATATTTTTTATATGAACATAGCATATAGAAAATTCTTGAGTGTCTAAAGAGGTATGTTCGCATTCAGCAAATACATATTTGGAGCAAAACGTAATGCCCAGTTTCTGTAAATATTAGAAAAGTACAAGGTAAACTCTTGGAATATGTTTCAAATATAGATGTGTATTATTGGTCGTTGAAAACTTTTGATCAAAATGACACCTCTCACCCCTCTTAACTTCATCAATGAGTTATGGGTCCTGCAGTTAAATGTCTACAGTGAACAACAGATTTGAGAAACTTTTTAATGCAATTTTATTTAATATATTAAATATTTTCTTAAATTTTCGTTTTGCTTAACATGTCAGTGATAAGGTTTGAACTTACGAGTTCTCGTCTAGTAAGCCAATTCACTGCCTACTAGACTACGGCGATTTCAATAATAATAAGTTAAATAAAGAAAAGCACTTACCAGGATCAGCAACACGACAAGAAGTAAATGGATCACCATTGAAACCAGGGGGACAACTGCATACAGCCACATGATTTCTAGGCTATAAAGTAAAGGGGAAAAAATGAAAATATTATCGTAATTATTTGATAGATAAATTTTTTAAAACTATACCTCACAATTAGCGTTAGATCCACACGCACCCACACATGGATTAACACATCTGCCATTTTGACATTGCAAATCACTACGACAATCAACATTGTCCAAACATTCACCACGATTACAGTGTGTCAAAGGATTGCCACTATAACCGGGTGGACAAGAACATACCGGACGGCCGCCTGCACTTTCTTGGCAAATAGCATTTACTCCACATGGATTTCCATGGCAACCATAATTTGAGTCGTCCTCTAAAGTGTTTAATTCAAAAAAAAAATGCAAAAACGGGAAGGAAGCCAAAAGAAAAGTATTTATTTAAATGATTTGGGTAGAATTTTGACTACGTGTTTTCTTTTTAACACTCAGTTAGGGATCACAGATGAAAATGAATACAAATATGTATTATTTTATTGTGTTTAAACATAACTGAAAGTGCTAAAGATTATTAGAAATATTGTAAGTGTACGGACATGTGCATAAAAAGTGCAAAAGAATTGAGAAAATGTGAACAAAACAACTAAATTTTAATAGATTTTTGGATACCGCGTAGATTAAAACAGTTCCGGTATAGAAATCTCTGCACTATAGTACCACAGCCGTAAGAATAATACGTACGTCTACTATATGAACATGTTGAACATGTGTTGCGTTTATCTACTTTCTTCTCTTTTTCCGATTCTGATTTTACCTCGGTTGGCAGTTCAACATCTTTGGCATGAGCATAAGAGAATATAGTGAGCACAAGGAATGCTCCAAATAAAAATTGTTTGGATATCTAAAAAGAAATTAAAAATTGAAATTTAGTTAGTTGATTGTAATAAATGAATGAATGTATGGATGACTAAAAGTCAATAATTTATTTGACTTGTGTTTTTAAATGTTAAATACATATATTTCTATATTAATTTCAAATGCATATAATTTAATCCGCCCACACTTTTAAATAAATTATAATAACATTTATTCATTCATTATTTTGTTTTTATATTGCCATTTAACACCTTGTTATACCGGAATCACTTCTAATGACGCATAAAATTTGTTATTGAGATACGCTTAAATTTAATGGTTTCAACTTAAATTCGCATATAATTAAGTGTGGGAATTAGAACGAAAGTAAATTAATATGGATTTAAACAGGTTATACGGCACCATATTATTTGCTAATAACAATTCATTCATCTTTTCATCGCTTTCAATACCTAAGAAAGAATATTGTTAAAGAATTTGTTTTTTCTACTTTTACTTTTAAATAAAATACGACCACTCATTTCTGGAGCCTGGAATACTATGCATGTGTATGCGTATACTTTTGTAATCGAAAACCACTAATTATAATTATAAGAAGAAATAATATAGGACTACAGTAAATTTAAGTGGGACGTACACTTTCATGGTAATAGTTATAGTATTTCTTCTATACATTCGGAATAAAATAAGTTTAACACAATTAATTTAGCATTAGTGAATAAGAAGATAGAGATGCTTAGTGACAGCCCCTATACACTATTAAAAATCTAAAAACATAATAATAATTCGAAAAAAAAATGTTAAAGTTTATATATCTTGTTATAAATCTAGTTTTTAAATTGAGATCCATTAAATTTAAGTTGCACCATTTAACGCCATTTCATAATCCTCATAAACTAGTGAAAAACTTAGTGAATTGTGGGTGTAATTGATGCCACTAAAAACTATTTTAAATTTTAGAAACTTTAGTGTCTCCCATGTCTTCTTTCTCTAAGACAATATATCTATTTTTTAAATATTAACCATTGATTCACTTTATCAATAGTTAGGATCCGATACATTCTTAACAGTGGTCAAAATTATATAAAATTGTGGTTAGAAAATTCATCTAAGGCGAGTTTTGTGCACTAAATGTAGTTCCTATACTAGGAAAAAGTATTTACTCCAGCAACCATTTTAGTGGAGAATATAACTCACATTCCATGGTGCTATATTATATAATTATGACTTCAGAATACTTGGTGTAGTCACTAGAATAGAAGACACTACTAGATTAGCTATTTTAAATAAAATGCTACACATTACACAATATAAATTCAGTATTCGAAGTGGATTAAATTTATAGTGTTTAAGATTTATTTTCTTTAACTTCACATAATTTTTCATTAACATATCAGTATAATATATGTACATACATATGTGCATATATACGTTTTGCAAAACAAATTTGAAATTGAACTTTTTAACTTTGTTTAAAATATTTCGATTTCGTAACGCAGAACATGTGAGTTTATATTATTTTTATATTCTTTGAGTGAGTCAGTTTTCTATGTTTAAACTTTAAACAGTTGTAAAATAAAAAAACAAACTTCTATTGGTTTTCCTAGAATGACATCAACGACAAAAGTTGTTTAATTTTAAAGAAAATGCAATAACTATTATGTTTAGTTTGTAAGCTTATTAATAAGTTATAAAATTATTTATTCTAGTTATTGTAGCAAACTGTCAATATAATTTTTATTTTTTATTATATTTTTTTTTTTATTAAAAATTCTTTAAATTGGGTTTCTTTTTGTATCTCCTGCTTAATAAGTTTATTTATCTTTCCCATCACGAACTTATAAAACACAACACTCGGGCGTACTTTGCACAAATATCTATATATGTACGTATGTATGTACATTATTGTTTATAAACTACAGTGGTACATATAATTAAATCAAAGAGGCCAGACACTATTGGATAATTTTGCACTTAAAAACTTCAAAAAGAGAACTTACCATTTTGATATCTTAATTTAATGTTTAAATTTGAAACAAACAAAATGTATACGGCGTTTTATACAAAAAACACGCCGTTAAGTAGACAAGCGCGTTTAGATAACTAAACTGTTCTCTGTTTCAATACTGGCTTTTATAATCACTTTTAAAGCCTTAGAAGTTGTTGCAAATAAAAAACGTTTAGTCACAGCGACAACCGCTCTTCGAGCGAGCATCACTGAGGGCGGCTTAAAAACATTTTTAATTTAAAAAAAAATATATAATGTTTGTTTCATTCAGGTTTCACTTGTGAGGAGTAAGAAAACCTGTAGAAGAGTATTGTTTAATTTTATTTTATATATTTTTTATTTAATTAGTAGCTTTACCAGTACGTCATCATCAATATCGAAAAAAAAACATCAAGAGAAGAATAATGAATAAAAAATTTAAATATTATTGGTGAATTTAATTTAATGCGTGGGTTTTGCATATCAAAGAAAAATTTGATAATAATAATAATAAAACATCATTCTATTCGTATTCATTTCTGTTTGCTTTTACTTGGAAATAATAATTTTATTTATTATAATGCAACATACACACACAAGTGTGATAGAAAGTTTAACGATTATTAAAAGACGCTGAAGCTAAAAATATTTGATATTTTATTTTTTTATTTCTCAAATAAAAATACTGTACAACAGCTTAATTTTAAATTCTAGTTCGAATTCGTTGTTTTCTTAATAAGAATTATCCCTGTTGATCTCGGTATAATATTCCAGTTTACTTGGAAATTTGTCTTTTCATAGTTCTTACTTTTAAACAAAATATGCGTGAATCATTTATAGGATAAGATAGTTGAACATAGAATACCACTAAACTGAACATAATTTATTTGTACTTTAGTACGCAACACGCAATGTATAATACTAAAAAAAACAAAAAAATAAAATTTGAAATCTTTCAAAAATTATATTAACTTTTCGATATTTGCTATAATATATATATTTCTTATTGTATATCATAATGTATTTAATGATGAACACTCGGTTAAGGCTGAAGCCTCTGATTCAGATGTATTAAAGGTAGTTGTCCAAACCCAATATAATCCTGAAGAATAGCAATCCAACTTATATTTTTCGCATTTAACAATACTTCTCAATCAGTTTCAATTACATTTAATTTTGATTAATAAAGTGCTTTTCATAATTATAGCACCACCAGCATTTCAATAATAACAAACAATGAGTATAAAATTGTCTTCAGGTCATATTCTCTGATGAAAAAAAGTGGAACTTAAATGGACCAGATGGCTATCGATACTACTGGCGTGAACTTAGAAAGGAACCAAATTATTTTACTAAAAGAAATTTTGGGGGAGGTAGTCTCATGGTTTGGGGAGCTATTTCTTCAAGTGGTTGCCTCGAACTTCAGTTTCTATCTACGTGAATGAATAGTACAGAGTACATTACTGTTCTTAGCTGTAGTTTGCTCCCCTTCTTGAGAGAAAATAATAAAAAAATATATATTTTCCAACAGGACAATACCAGAATTCATGTCAGCAGACAGAGGATGGAATGGTTTCGTAACCAATCTATTGAGGTTTTGTCGTGGCCAGCTTGCTCTCCTGATATGAATATTATTAAAAACGTTTCCCCAAACTATTTCCCCATTCTTATCCGAAGAGTATATTCAAATAACAGACAATTTACCAGTGTTGAAGATTTGAAATTAAAAATAATCTTTATAAGAGTATGAAAGATCGAATATTTAATTTAATTTAATAACCTTAGAGGGGGTTTACTAAGTTTTAAGTATCAATATTTTTGGTAAATAAAGCTTCTTATTTAATAAAAATGAGACTGGCTCTATAATTATGCAAAGACTGAAAACCTTAATTTTTATACTGAATAAAAACTACGCTAACAATTTGAAAAATTTACTGTTATTTATTTTTTTTTTTTTTACATTAACACTACACATAATGAAATGTTGTGATGTTGTTATTATAAAAGTACTTTTTTTAGAAATTCAAAAAATTAGGGTGGTGCTATAATTATGAAGAGCACTATATTAAACAAAAAGTTAGAGGCACTTCATTTCGTCTTAACGAGATCAGAATGGGATTTACTGACGTCAATATTCCAAAATTTGTTACATTAACGTAATATCCCGTTTTTCGTTCACCTTTATGCACTTTTAGTATTCTTCTGTTATGGAAAATTTTTAAGTTTTGGTTTACTTCCAGCGGAAGATAATGTAATTTATAGGTTTATAACCGTATACATATATTGGCTGCTAGAAATAACATTTTGCTCAATGACTCTACTTCCATTTGTTGTTCTAACATCATGAGCTCACGGTAAATCATCAACACCAAAACGCTTTGCAAATTGCATTACACCTTATAGGCATGTTTTGATTACTAGCTACTGTAAACCAATTGCGGTTAGCTTAATATTGGGATCACTAATTGATAATTATAATTATTGGATAAAATTGTTAATTAATTATTTTTAAAATCATTGAGCCCGTACTAGTCTGGATACCATATATATGTATCAGCTGCCTCATTTTTCTTTAACACACCTTAAATCACAAACCAAAATAATCAAAAAAGCAAAATACTTTGAATTATCGAAAATGTCTGTATTTTATTTGAGTTATGGAAATTAGAGTCACGGAAGGAGAATTGTATGTTTTTTATTCAATTTGCGTTATGGAATTTGACTGTCTACAAAATTACGACCTATATACAACTTACAGCAAGCCTTTCGGGCCTAATAACACACTTACTTATAAACAAAATGATTTTGGAATTGAAGGAATGACAAAACAATTTCAATTATATTATTATATTAGAAGAGTACATGTACATTCATATGTATGTTATATTTTCATATTTCTTCATATTTTTGCATTAAGAGAATGATCTAAAATCAGTTTCAATTCAATTACATAACATTCAAAATTTGTGAAGCTAAAAACCTAGCTTATAATTAATAACATTTACTATACATAAAAATAAGTGTGTATACTTATGAATGAGAATTAATATAAACTAATATACAGATGGATGTACATACTTAAATAGACATATAATCATCATAAATACAAAATTAGCGTAGGTGTAATAAAACGATTTTTTGATAAATAAAAATGGACGGAACAAGAATTACCATATTTTAAATTAATAATTCCAAAATTTCTTTTATGGTCCAGTAGCAAATTTGTCTTTATTAGAAACAAAGTGATTACTAATACTTATCTATGAAATAGAAGAACATTTATTTAATATTGTAAAAAATATTATTTTTTGCTAATAATATATGTAAAGGGCTATCCATTTCGTGGTTTCAAAAGTATGGGACTGGAATTCGACATCTGTCAAACTAAGTTGTGAAACCAATTTTTTTCTTTTCAGTTGAAAGTCTGACATTGACGAAAATGGATCGCTTAACTATCACACAACGCATAAAAATTATCAAAACCTACTACAAAAATGGTGATTCTGCCACAGCCACGTATCGAACAAAATTTTCTTCAGCGATGAATACGCACATTTCACACTCGGTGGGTATGTTAATAAACAAAATTGTCGTATTTGGGGTTCTGAGAATCCTCAAGTAATTGAAGAGAGGCCATTACATCCAGAAAAAGTCACTGTTTGGTGCGCTCTTTGGTCCGAAGGTGTGATTGGACCTTACTTCTTCGAAAACGACGATGGAACGACTGTCACCGTCAATTCGGAGCGTTATGGTCATATGATAACCGACTTTTTTTTGCCTGCTATTGAAGAATACGACTTGGAGAATATGTGGTTTCAACAAGACGGTGCCACATGCCACACAACTCGAGCGAATATGGCTTTATTGCAAGAGACATTTCCTGGCCGCGTAATTTCTCGTCGTGGCGATATCAACTGGCCACCAAGATCATGCGATTTGACACCATTAGACTTTTTTTTGTGGGGCTACGCGAAAGACCGTGTTTATGCAGATAAACCTTCAACTCTTGAGCACTTAAAAACCAACATTCGTCAAGTTATGGCTGAGATACCGCCCAATATGTGTCAAAAAGTGGTCGAAAATTACCTCAAAAGAATCAATGCTTGCAACACTTCGCGTGGAGGTCATTTAAATGATGTAGTGTTTCACACATAACGTCAACGTTCAAACTTTACAATAAAAAAGAAATATCATGAAAAAAATATTTTACATGTGTTTTATTTATGTTTACTTCTGAAACCACGAAATGTATAACCCGGTATAATTAAAGTCGGCAAAACTAACTTGACCAAAAGAGCCATTTATTTAAACCTATAAAAGTTTTCTACAGACAAACTGCGTTGTCAAATATTGCCTTATTATTTCATATATTTAAAAGTATTTTTAAAATGTTTACAATTTATAACAATATAATAAAAACAACAATATAAAAAAATATATAATATAAAACATATAAATTTATATGTATACAAATAATTATTTAATTCCTATTTTGAACTTTCGATTTTAAAACACATTGACGATAAACAATTAATTTTTTTTTTTATGTATACAAAAGTGTTAAGGAGTTACGCACTTAATATAAAAATTTACGCTTAAATTTTTCTTTGTAAAAAAAACAATTTGATAGTAAAATTATTTTTATCTTTATTTAAATTAAAATAAATGTTGTTTAAGCTCTAGTGCATTAGCCTTTATTTACTGTGTCATCCTACATTATTTTGCTGAAAGTTCTCCAGTTCGTACTGAACTTTTTTCCATTTCTAGCTGAGCTTTTATTATCTTCCAAATGTTTTGTTACCAATATCCAATTATTCGTGTTCTGGACAATTTGATACATCTGCTCGTTTTTGGACGTTGTTGTTGTGTGGATGGTTTTGCTCGCTGCTGGTTTGGAGAAGGCAAAAAAATTAATTTTATTTTTTTTGTAGTTGTGGTGAGTTTCTAGTGTGTTGAGTTTTTACAAAATGTGGTGAATTTATCCGGTGTGGTGAATAAAATCGAAACTCACCAAAGTGCGTTACTGTATTATCATAGATCAATGTACTGTATATCGTGATTTGGACGGTTCGTGTCTAGAATAAGTAATTTTCACATCCGTTAGTGGAGGCATTCACCGATATGTCTGGTTA
The DNA here is from genome assembly GCA_927399465.1 of Sarcophaga caerulescens. NCBI lineage: Eukaryota > Metazoa > Arthropoda > Insecta > Diptera > Sarcophagidae > Sarcophaga > Sarcophaga caerulescens. Next base: position 40,532,005 of record OV656873.1, on the reverse strand, counting down.
CCATTATACATACACTTAACAATGTTGCCATTATGTCATTTTTTATTTAAAATTCTAAAAAATTAAAAAAATACAAAATATAATTAAATTTAAATTATTTTGTAAATGAATTTTTGAATAATTTCTTTCTTTTATGTTTTATTCCCTAAATGCTTGAAATTGGAAATTCTTTGTCGAAATATTTATAATTTTTTGTGCTTTGTTCGAATCGGATCTAAATTATTAAAGAATTCATTCATTTTTCCTCTTTTTCAGAAGTTGGTTACAGATTTTTAGTTTCCTGGCAGAATTTCAATTTCAAAACATTTCAGTACTTTTTTATTATTACAGATTTTATGGTTTGCGCTTTTCAACTAACTAAAAATGGGGTTAGTTAGGTAGGCTATAATGCTAATAAAGAAAGGTCTTTAGCCCCGATTAGCCAGGGGCTAACGTTCGATTACGAAAGGTTGCCGAATGCTAAATGAATGAAAAGTTTTTCTATTCCATTCCGTACAGTATTAAGTATAAATAAATATATTTTTTGTAAAAGTACCATTTGATGCAAAAAGGTAGTTTATAGTTCAGTACTATTTCAAAATTTCAATTTTGCAACACTGAAAGAGCATAAGCAATGTGTGTGAATTCTCTCTGCACAATTGTGCTATGAGATGGTAATCATTAAATAATTTGATGTTGGCAATGCTGTAATTATGCCGCCATCTGTTGCAAACTTTATGTTTTATATGTTAACGTTACAAATCTTCCAAATGTCCATTTCTAGAGAACTTTTTACTATTTGATTTGATGATTTGATATTGGAAACGAAACTTATAGTAGTATTAAAATTTATTAATTGATAAATTAGAGAATTCGTTAAATGGAAAAATGTTAATGTATAATGTTTTAAATAACAATGTACATCCGTTTATTATCAATACATTTCCATAATTATTTTTTTAGAAGGGTTAGGTTACTTATTTTTTTCTTCTGGAAGCATTGGAATATAGTATATTTATAGATATTAAATTTCTATATTTCTGGTTCGATTGTAATTCGTAATGAGCTCATAATATTTAATTGTTTACTAAATTTATTCAGTAACCACTACTTACAAAGGAACGTCAGTAGTTTTCTTTTCAAAATTAAAGGCAATAATTATTTTATTATTAAATGTTTTAAAATAAACGAAAAATTTTACATATGTAGACATGTAACGTTATTATTAAAGTATTTTTTATTTAGAGTAGAAACATTACAGCTATTTAATTATTATATATACATACTAGCTATACATTCACATAGAAAAAACTCAAACAAAAATAAAGTTTAATTATCAGTATTCACTGAAGCCTTCACACTGTTTTATAACTATATGCATTTGCTTTTTTCACATTTCTAATTAATTCTAATTATATTTTGGTGTATGAAAATAATATTTTTAATAATAATGATTATTCAAAACTTAACTTTTAATGTTTAATACATTTATTTAAGAAAGAACTTTTGAAGTGTTTTTCTTATTTTACTTTTTTTTTGCGGTAAATGACTATGAAAACCAATTAATATAAAATTTTTAAAAATATATCGCTTTTATATTTTCAATAAAACAAAATAAAAATAAAACAATAATAAAATTTGTAACAAAAATGATTTTACTTAAACATATAACATATTTAATTTAATATTTAACTACAAACAAATACAAATCAATCAATAACTTTAGGAATGTTACTAATAACAATTCCTTTCAAAATTGGCACGAATTCTTTTAAAAATATACACACAATATAAATATCGCTTATGTTACTAATTTAATTCCAGTTCACCTCCTGAACGGCATGGAAATAATAAGAAGTTCGAACATCAATTAAGTGAAACTAAAAAAGTTGCTCAAATACATATGTGGGGATCAAACTTGTTAATGGTCCTGAAAGTAGAAACATACAGTTTACAGAGCAGGTTTTATGCGATGTACTTCTGCAGGAGCATTACAGCTTAAAGTTTTTAGTAAATGACTTTCTTTAACAATTTTATACCTTTGCAACTATATACTAGGTTATTTCTTAAATGTTCTTTTAACATGCAGCAAGAAGCTTAAGATAAATGGACTAGAATAGAAAATTTTCAAAATGTCAAAGAATTATAAAATTAATTAAAGTAATTAATTTTGTTTTTTAAAGTTTGTTTAAAAAGAATAACTCATCAACAGCGTCCCTGCAAATGAAAACGTTCGGGCATTAATAGGAATAACATAATTTTGGTATTTTTCTAACAATATTCTATTCTAACAAAAAATTAAATGACAAGTGTTATTTTTATTACATCTTAGCGCTAGAAAAATATAAATATTATTAGCAGATACATTTTTAGAATAAAACATCCAGGTCTAAAATCAAATGCCCTTAATAAGGCATACAGATTTAAAATATTAAAACTTTAAAGAGCACACTGAAATTTTGACAAATAAAAATAACTTTTAGTTTTCGATAATGAAAGAAGGAAAGTAAAATTATACCGTTATGTATGCAATACATAGTTTCTTTAAAATACATGACGACATCATATATTGTATAATTATCAAATGCTCATTACAGAGCAAGAAATAGTAATTCAATTATTAGATTAGAAATAATTCAAAGAAGTCAAATTATTAACTTTTGAGATGATTCTATAAATAACAGATACAAATGTACAGACGGAAACATATTCTATGAAAGGAAATTATTACAATTATTTGTTCTTGCGTTCTTTGACTTTGAAAATAATTCTATTATAAAGAATATGTTTACATATTATTTGAGGATATAAATTGTAGCTTACATAGTAATTGATAAATGTGTATACATACATACATACATACGTATACTTATTATATATTATTATAACAGTAAGTAATTACTTAGTTTACTCACATGAAAAACAAAACTGAATAAACAAATAAGAAACGTGTCCCATTATAGAATACAACAGTCCTTACTAAAGTACATCCGGCGGTGAAAGTTGTAATTGTTGATTTTGTTTTGGTCGATCTTTAGCGTATGTCAGTGAATTAGGATATTGTTCTTTATAAACTTCATACTCATTTTTAATATTTGTTAAAAATTCATTTTGTTTTTTGTGTTCTATAATAATGGCATCTAATTTATTATCCAGACATGTGGGTAAACTTGAACAATGTTGACGTAAATTAGACGTATGTGCATCAATGCTATCTAATGATTCTCCAACATGACGCAGAGATGACGAAATAAAATCACGAATGTCAGCGTCATTATCCGTGCTTTCAGTGGGGGATAACAAACATGAATTTGAAAACGAACTGGTTTCACGAGATGGGGTAGATGAACACGAGGAATAACTTAATGAACGTTTAGCTGGTTGTGGTGAATGATATTCCTCATCTTTTAAAACTATTTTTTCAGATGTATCTACATGTAAACGTTTAAGAACGGAAACATGTTGTGAACTGTTAATATTACTTGGTAAATGGGAATCGGTCGATGAATATGAACAAAGATCATCCTGGTCATGTTTAGAACTTATTTGCAATACAGTTGGACGTTGCAAATGATTCGATTCATTATTACTTGCAGCTTGCAGTGAATTATTAAATATTTGTTCATTTATTACTAAATTATCGGTTGCATCGTTGTTAGTATTTTCGCTATGGTTAATGTTATTTTTATTCTTTAGGTTGTTTTGCACCGCTAAACTTTTTGCTGCTGTTGAAATTACTACACTTACAGATTTCGATATTGAATTTTTAACTGATGCTGGTTCGGGCGGCACTAATGCTAATGGCGGTGTATTTGTATGCCGTTTTGCATCTTCTTCCGAATGAATTTCATCCACTACACATGTATTTGGTTGTCTCTTTTGTAAATTTTCTATTAAATATAATACAATTCTTTCCAACTGCTGTGGATTTTGCGATGCCGGTACATCTTGCATTGTATTGGTAGGTACTTTAGCGTTGATTATGATCGAAAATTTATTTTTCATTTCTTGAACTTTACGCTTTCCTTCTTCTTCATCCAACAGCGTATTTACACAGACAAAAGAATGTACTTTATTCGTTCCTTTGTCTATTTCGAGGTAACCTTTGGTATTCAGGTAAATAAATCTTCCATTTCTTGAGAGCAATCGATAGCAACTTTCGCCATAGTCACTGTTACAGTCATACATTTGTCGTAAAGCCACAATTACCCAACGAACATCATCTTGATGCATAAATGAAAATGGACTTAAATTACGAACCTTCAAATATAAAACAATATAAAATGTCAGTAATAAAAATTCATCAGATTACATATAATAAATTATTTGATAGCACATCAGTAGCATTAAAGAATATCATTGTATATCTTTATTATTGTTATTACAATAGAATTTGCTTATAAACAAAATTATCTGTTAATGATAAGTTATATTATTAAATTCAGTTTGATTGCTTAAACAAAATTGAATACGAATTTCTAAGAATTAATGGATCTCTTAAATGATTAATTTCACTACGCATTTAGAAACTTGCCTCTCCTTTAAATATAAAATGAGTACATTTCATATGTTACGTCTGCCTCTAGTAACTAAATAGTCTGACATTGTAAAGCTATTTAGCTCTGACTTTCTATTTATAGTCGGATACTTTAATAGAATTATTTTAATTTTATCCACTAAATAAGAGTTTTGAACCCAAAATTACACCTATGTATTCTACGTTATTTCACTATGGTATATTGGTTAATAAAACTAAGTTAAAAAAACTATTTGTCAAAATGTTTAGTCAGTTTATAGGATTGCATTTAAACTACTTGATCGGTTATTCAGAATTATTTTATATTATTTATAAATCAATTGAACAAAGTATTATTGAAACAGTAAGAAAACTATGCATTAATAAATGAAGATATCAAAAAACGTCTTAATTATAGAGAACGTATCTTAATGAATCTTAATAAATTAAACATGATCTAAAAATATCATTTAATAAAAACTTACCTCTTCTTTTAAATAACCAGCAACTAAACCAATTCGATTATCACAATCAATAATACGACCATCAATTAAATGGCGAGTTTTATATTCAAGGCGATTTGCTTCCAGTGAATAGTTCATAATTTTTGGTGAGCGTATTATTCGAGCCATTGCTACAAGAACAATGTCATTGCCACTAACGCCATGCAAAGCCGCCTGAGCAATGGCATCATGCTGCAAGAGGTGAGGCATAAAAACTCCAGTTCCTGTGCCACTATTACTACCATACATGGAAGACGACGATGACGAGCTGCTACGTGATCGTCTTATAAGTTGTGAGACAATTGGGTAATTGCAAGAACCAGGCGCTAAAGCTGAAAAATCGCTTCGTCGGAAACAACCATCGATTTTAACAATTTCATATATTTTCTTTGATTCTGAACGATTTGAAGCACGTGCCAAACGTACGGTAAAACAACGTTTATCCGCCCGTAGTTTTTCATCGATTTCTGCTAAATAATTTTCATCGTTTTCTAATTGTTGTTTGTAGTTGCAGTCATATTCTTCTGTGTGTGGATGTGGTTGGGATGCTACGTAGGAACGTTGTTGATGTGAGCAATTAGAAGCGGACGTATCTTGATTTGATGTACCTTTTGTGGAAGAATTATGATAATCATAAAATAATGATTCGATGTCGCTAGGTATTAACTCTTGTCGCAACATTTCCTGATCCTCAGGGTGCGTTATTTGTAGCAAGTTTTGACCATACAAGTCAGATTGACAGTGGCCTAGCAAATGTTCCACACTTGATGAAATTAAAACTATTTGACCGTGGCAGGTAAGGGTTATGAAAAAACTATCGAGAAGTTGGAGCAATGTGTTTGTCATTGAATCATTATCCCCTTTGTATAGTGTCTTTCGTCGCGCTGCCGATTTACCAAACACATAATGTAAACGCAGTCCATGAGTTGTAAGCCGTAAAACAGAAGTTTTATCAAGGCGTCTTGGTGAATCAGCAACATGTGGCACCATTTTTGCTAATTCACCGATGCTAGCATTTAATTTATCTCGACGATGCTTCTCTGCCAAATTTCGCGCTTCACGTCCATTTATCACAACTGAGGCAGAATCGCCAGAATCTGAAGGCGAGGCAACCGGTGTGGGTACTAGTGTTGGTGCCGCGGACGTACTGTTGCACGAGTTTGAAGAAGAGACAGATAAGGTAGTACTATGCGTGTTTGCCATGTTTTTAGAACCAATTTTAATGGATTGAACTAAAGTTTGTGTTGTCAAAGTCGTCATTACTTATTTCGTATAGCTCACTCAGAATACAGTACCACTTTTTGCTTTTTTTATTGCAACTTATTTAACTTTTTACATAAATTATATTTGTTTGCGTTTTATTTGTTTACTTTTGATTTCTCTTATTATTGAAATTTTCCGTTTTACACTCTTTTTTATCACTTATATTTTGATGTTTTTCTAAACTTCTTTTTGACAAAATTTTATTCTGTTCTATATTATTTATTCCTTTTGTTTTTTATTATTATTTTTCAAGGTCTTCCTTGTATGTTTTCTCACCATTACTCTTCCCCTGCAGCGACTGCTTTAGACACTTCTTATATCAACTGTTTATCTGCTTCGCCACCACCACCTCCTTCCATTAAACAGCATACATCATATACCTTATACCCTAACCAAATACCCATTCGTCTAATCGCTCTACGTCTTTTGGTTGCGTGTCCGTTTTTCTCTTAATTATTTTTATGACTCTGATTTGATTCACTTTGTAATTTATCTCCCTTTACTTTTATTAATATTATTGTAAAATTTTATTTAATTCTTAATTTCTTAAACACTTGTTTCATTACTCTTTGTCGCTTTTTCTATTTCAACTGTCTTTAAAATTTGTTTTAAGGTTTTTTTTTATCAGCTACGAAATGGAAAAGTTCCACCGAAAATAATTGTCGTCTCAATTTTGTAAAGTAATGTGTTCAGTGCATGTCAAATTTTTGTGTGAAGAAACAAACATAAAAGGAAGACAAAAATTTTCGAGTGTAAAAACGCCAGACATGCATTAAACAAGGGATACTAATCATAACTAAATAGTTCCCAGTCAGCTGATAATATCCTGAAATTTAGATGACAAATTTTATCCTCTTCTAAATTTGCTTCAAAAATTGTGCTAACAAAAAAAAATGGAGAAAGAATTGATAAATAATAAATGATTTCAAAGATGGATTGATGTGAGACTTCAAATTCAAACAATGTATTCTCTTATGAACTGTAGTGCAGTATTTGTAGCACCGATATTTTGTATTATTTTAAAAATAACACAATTTATTATTTATGGCTTCATTCATGTAACATGCCATTCATTAGCATTACTTTAGATGTCCCTATAGGCAACTAGCGGATTAAATATTAACATTAACTAAACATACCCCATTCTAAAACAAAAACAATTTTGCAAAAGACAATCACAGAAAACTATTCCAACAGAATAATCACAAAATAAAGATAAAAGAATAATTTAAAATGTATTACTAACTAAATTTATACTAAAACTTGGATTATAAATAAAAATATTGGCAAATATGTCCAAAGTAAACAACGAACCTAGTTCACCGGTGCAAAAGGTATGGAAACCAGAATTGTATAGAATACAATTGGAAGCACCAACACCCAAACCATTGCATTGTAACAAGTTTTTGTCTAATGCATACGATGAGGACAAAAAAATACCTAATTTCTATGGTTTAGAGTACCACGGGCGTATGGGTCACTTGCAGGCAGAAGAAATTTTAAATAATACTCCAGACGGTACATTTATATTACGACGGAGTCCGACTGCAAAGGATTATTACACTTTAAGTTTACGTTTTAATCAGAAAACAAAACATTTCAAAATATATTACAAAGCTGGCAAAGGTCACTATTTGCAAGAGCAATCTAAACATTTTGAAACCATATACGATCTAGTAGCCGATGGTTTAGTAAATTTTTATATGCAACTCCATGCAGCGCCTATTATACAACAGATAAATCAGCAAACTGGTAATTGCTATAATCAAAGCCCATATATGACCTTAAATCGTAGAAAATTACGGGCTCTCTCCAATGATTTACGAAAGTCTTTAATTAAACAGACAAATTGTTCAAATGATGAAACAAATACAAAATTAACTGCCGCTACAAACCCTGAATCATCTGAATTGGATGATTGTGATAAACCCAATGACCACATAGAAGATACAATATTACCTTTGGTATACGAAAAGGATCATGCTTTTAAAGTTCATACGTTTAAAGGTCTCAACTGGTGCGAGGTTTGTGCAAACTTTCTATGGGGTTTCACAGCACAAGGTGTTAAATGCGAAGATTGTGGCATAATCGCACACAATAAATGTTCTGAATTGGTGCCAGCCAAATGTGTACCAGATTTAAAACGCATACGTGGTGTCTTTGGAACAGATCTAACCATAGTTGTGCAACTGTATCAATGTAGCATTCCATTTGTTGTTCGACGTTGTGTGGAGGAGGTGGAAGCTCGAGGTATGCTGCAAGAAGGTATATATCGAGTATCTGGTTTTGCAGATGAAATTGATGCACTTAAGCTGGCGCTTGACAGTGATGGTGAAAAGACGAATATGTCAGAATCAGCTTATGGTAACATTAATGTTATTGCAGGCACTTTGAAGTTGTATTTACGTTTACTGCCTGTACCACTGATAACATTTCAGTCATATCCCAGTTTTATGGAAGCGACTCGTAAGTTGTTTACATGTTTTTTTCTTTTTTTGAATTTTGAACTGGTTTGTAGATAAATATATGTATGTTCAGTTAGTCGAAAACATTTTGTTAAACAAAAAATACAGTATAGTTTTATATTCCTTACACAATTAATTAAAATTTTGAGCTTTATAATGATATGATAATTATAAAATTTTGAGCTTTATAATTATCATATCATTCGTTGCAATATCTATCGATAAATCTCGCAAAAATTTTAATATGTAAAAAGTAAATGTAAATAAAGATGAAATGGGAAATGAATGAAAATACACAATAAATATTTTATTTAAAGTGACAAAAAATCTACTTAATTCTCCTTCGTTAAAAACAGAAAAAGATATTACATTCGATTATGTTTGGAATGTAAACAAGGCGCCAAGTTCTTAGGTTACAAAATTATTTTTCACCTAATTGTAAATTATTGTTAGCAATAACTGCCTTCAGGCTTTCAATGTAATGTTATGTTCACGGACTTTTATCCGAATAAGACCAAATATTTTCAATATTTCAATGTAGTGTAAGGTTATTGGTGTTATTTAAAAAATTTAATATGTAATATTTATTTTTAACAATTATGATTTGGGTAATAATTTTGTAATTCTAGGTAACAATGGTCAAGATGAGCAGATTCAACAAATGCGGGAAGCTGTAAAAAAACTGCCTTTGGCCCATTATAATTGCTTAAAATTCATGATGGAACATTTAAAGAGGTAATATAACAAAAATATTACTTTCAATTCTTATTCTTAAGAAACTATTTTTAAATGAAATACTATATCTTTAATCATTGCAGAGTTGCATCTCATTATGCCGTTAATAAAATGAATGAACATAATTTAGCAACTGTATTTGCACCAACTTTAATAGCTACGCCACAACACCTTACCAATTTAACAGAAGAAATTTTTATGCTGTCTTCGTTAATAACAAATTGTTCCCTTATTTTTAGTTAAAATGATTAATTATAAAAATGGAAATTTTTTATCGAATTTAAATTCACATTACATGTATTTTACTAGTTGTAGTACTCGTGCACCAAAGTATTTATAAGAATCTTTATTCCCATCATATGACAAACATAATTCGTTATCGTCTACCCCACCCACATATTTACTCTAAAAGAAATTTTATACATACACGTGAGATTAATGGATGACAAAAATAGTTAATTTGGGTATTACAGGTGGTCACTGCCAACCAAAATTTTTTATGGTTTAATCAAGGCTACTGAATATCGATTGCCATCCATAATCTGCACGTTAGTACTTTTTACAGACAACAAAAAGAAATTATATTTTTGTATAAAAATAAATTTTAACGTCATTTTAATTTTATTTGTAGTTTTATTTAATATTTTTTATAAATAAAATTGAACAAAATTTCAATATATTTCCTATAAAAACAATAATGCAATCTCGTTACAATACAAAAAATTCAGATTTATTTTTCTAGTTTCTTTGTTATCCCTCTCTTCTCTGTTATTAGCAAAAGAATATTTAAAATTCTGTTATTTTGCATCTTAACATTATTTGCAAGATATGAAGATATATTTTTAGTTATACTATAAAAATACTTAAGTATTTTATGTTAAATTTATAAATGTCTTCTTTTCTGTTCACGTACTACCTGGTACATTATCTTTATTTTATAGAAAGTATGGAGTAATATTATGAGGTGGTATAACACGGTCTGTTTCGGGTACTGCAGAAAATATTTTTGTTGTTCTATCTTTGGCGGTTTGAAAACTTAATATGGCAGCCACATTGCCGCAACGATAGCAATAGTTTGGAGCTGACCAAACGGTTACCAATTTGCTGTCGAACATGTATTTTATACCTTCATTAACTAGTTGATGAGCGCGACATATTAATTCCAAATTATTAATTTGCATGAAATCTTTAGTGACTAATTGGCCAAAAAGCCAACCAGCGCCTCTAGGACTTTGGCCCCTAAAATTATAAAATAACATTTTTAAGATTAGTAGTTTTCTTTGTCAACAAAGCTTATTAATATTAAAAATATTATCAAATTCAACTGCTAATAACTCTTACCAATAGTCCATATCTTCGGGATCGGACCAAACTAAATCACAGAACGCGCCTTTATATGGAATTTCTCCATTTCTTTCAATAGTACGTATTTGATCAAGAGTAATGATTTCAGGACTAAGGCCGCCATGAACACATAAAATTTCTTCATCAATAATCTAAAAAATATGCAATTTAAATTAATCCGAATTCTACACGATTTGTCAAGAATTACTTACAGCTGCTATAGTTAATAAATCGAACACTTTACAACAATACTTCCAGGCATTGGCGTTACCATACTTGCTAAAACATTCTTCATAAAAACCATACACTTTTGTGATCTGGCGTGATTCATGGTTTCCTCTTAACAAAGTAATACGGTCAGGATAACGAGCCTAAGTTAAGATATAGTCACATTAAAAACATTTTTTAAACATGACAGATGCGTCACTCTTTTTTCAAAATTATTAACACATTGACCTGGAATACTCCAATGGGGCTATTGTGGGAACAATCATATCTTTACATAATTTATTAAATATAACTTAAAAACAAAGAAATTTTTTTTTAAATTTTATAAATAAACTTGTTAGCGGAGAATGTGTTAACAGAAATTAACACAGTTTTATCGAAATATTGTGGGTGCAAATAATTAGATATATTTTATTTCACTAAGTAGGCTACATATGTATATGGTTGCTAAAGTCAACTATAAATGAAATTTCCTGCTGATCTGGCAATTAATTTTAATTCAAATTCAAAGATAAAAAAAGAAATTCTGTTCCAATAAATTTATGGTAATCTGTTCATATAGTTGGTCAGATATCAATCGCCATATTAATGTGTCAAAAAGAGAAAAGTTAAATAAATGGTTAACTACTAATTCGGAAAAACTCATCTCTAAACTTTATCTTATTGATTACCAAACGAAAATTTTCAGAATTAAGTGTAGAGCACGTGAGAGTACTGCTATAACTATTAATATAATACTCACCTTTAGTGTTAATAAACGCGTCAATGTTTCCAAACTGTAATAACCACGATCTACAAAGTCTCCCATAAATATATAATTGGTATCTGGTACAGGTCCTCCCGTGCGAAAAAGTTCTTCCAGATCATAGAACTAAAAATTAAAGGAATTTAATTAGTTTACGCCCCTGACAACACACTAAACCGAATTACATACCTGACCATGTATATCACCACATACTGTGACTGGTGTACTGACGGGTTGTATATTAGATTCTTCCAAAAGTATTTCACACACAAGATCACATAGCTTCTTTAAATCGTTTTCTGGCAAGTATCTGCATTCCTTAACTATTTCAATCCATTGATCCAAATCGGCCATTATATGTATTTATTTATTACAATTCCAGGTAAATAAATTTATCAAAATAAAATCACAGAAATGCGTTCGCTAAACCGTAGTAATTTTTTTCTGATGCTTCTTCTTCAAAAATTTGCAACATACTATTCCCATTAAACTGATATCAAGAAGCTTGTCAGGTTTCCTAAACCTTAAAAACAAACATTATTTATTTTGTCTATACCATATATAGATATGACTGGTATAAGTATAAATATTATTCAAAATATATATTTTTTAATTAAATCTCATTATACGCTTCGCAGGATTCTTATCATTTTATTTTAAATACCAAGAGTAATACTTTTTAATATTTAATCCTTACTCTGACTAAAGTTGTCATCACTCCGTAGTGCATTGTTACAGAAGAGCTACATACAGTGTTTGCAATTGTAATGACAATTATATGTACTGTGTGCGTTTTTAATTGAATTTTAATAAAAACACTAATCTAAAAAAATAAGTATAATTTAATTCATACATAAGTAATATAATGAATTGTGAGTTGTGCTTTAGAACTTTGAGACGGACCAAAGCCTTTAGCATTTACGAAGAACATTTTGATAATAACTATCGTTTATTGGATATAATAGAAAGGTATTTACAGATTAAGGTATGTGTCTGTGCTTGTAAACAAGAAAAGAGAAGAACGAAAGGGAGGAGTGAAATTATTAACAAATTAATAAAATTTGATTTCTTCATAACGTTCAGGTAAAAACTGCTGATACACAATCATCTTCAATATGTCAAACATGCTATACACACTTGGACGATTTCCATAAATTTGCTTTATTGATTAAGGAAAGGCAAGAATCACTCGTAAATGAGATTCCAACTATTAAATTGGATGATTCTGACGAGGATGAAGACCAAGAATCTGGTTATATAAAGGAAACAGATGTATTAGTAGAATTTAAGAATGAAGATGGCGACATAATGGTAGAGAATGATGAAATGAACTTTAACCAAGAAGATGACCTTTTGATGGTCAGTGAAACAATGAAAGATTTCCATAATAATAGCAGTTTCAATAATGACAATAGTTTGTCAATGTCCAGCTTCGAACATATGTCCTGGCTCGGATGTCATGATCCATTATCAAAGTAAATATTTCACGTTACTGATAAACCTTTACAGAAATATTTACATTTTTATATATCTTATTAGATCTAAATCTAAAGTTCATAGAAAAACACCTTATAAAACCCATGCCCCAGAAGATCGAGCAAGAATTGTAGATGCCGCTAACCGTGGCGATGACTGGTCAGCTTTAGCCACAGAAATAGGTGTTAAATACAAAACAGCATACACATGGGTTTCAATCAGCCGCAAGGAAATGTTTCTAAAAAATGGCAAAAATAATACAACATTTACAGAAAAAGAAATTGACACTGTAATACAATGGATAGAGGATAATCGACAAATTACTTTGAAAGAAATTGTAGCCAGAGTAAAGGTGATAATGCGTAAAGAAGTATGTGTTTATTTCGTCGAAGGTAGTCTTGAAGGTCGCCTTTATCGTCATAAACGCTCCCTTGACTACCATTCGCAACTGATTAATACATTAGAAAATAAAACGAAACGTTCCGAATACGTAAATACTCTCAACTATTATATGAACATGAAAAAAACAATCGTTTGGTTCGGTGAAACAAATTTTAAGATGTTTTGCCGTCGCGCTAAAGGCCGTTTTAATACAAATTCGACATTTGCTACATTCGATCCTACAATTTTTATTATGGGGGCTATATCTACAGATGGTGTAGTTGGTATTCAACACAGTCGAGAACGTGTAAATCCGGGAGACATTTTCAAAGGCTGGTGCCAAGCAGAAAGTGATAATTTATCTAATTTGGTAATTGTGTGTGATAGTGATTATTGCTTCTCAGAACTCGATGAATACTTTAATAATTCTGAAGTAACGTTATTGCTAATTAGCCCGTACTCCTATATGCTTAATCCAATGGAAACTATTTGGAATAGTTTAATATACAAAGTAAAAAGTAATCCTAATATGTCCACATTTATTTCCAATGAAATAAAAGAACAACGTTTGGTAACAGCTGAAAATAATATTGATCAAGTCATAGCCGCAATATCCACAGATGATTGTAATAAGGCTATTAAGAAATCAAACAAATATCATAACGGCATACTTGAGATGGAAGATATGCCGGTTAAGTAAGCATTACCATTTAAAAAAGCATCTGTAGTTCTTATTTATACATTCACATTAGTTTTAAGATATAGTATTTATAGATTTTTAGACCATTAAAACTAAATTATATTTAATAAAGATTAGTACAAATTGTTTAAATTATTTTTTTTTTTGCGACTAATAGTCTTTCCAGTAGAGCATATAGAATACAATAAATAATTGATTTATTAAATGGATGTTATGAAAAATGTTTGCCAGTTAAATACAATTGCATATATATTCGAGTGATTTGCAGAAACTAATAATATGTAAAACTTATATTAATTGCCTAGAGCTCGATTAAATTCATTAACCATTCGTAGCACGTACTTTTCTTTTTCTTCAATTTCTTTCTTAAGCAATGCCCGCAAGTCTTGCAAATTAGGCATTGAATTACAATCACGAATATTAAGCAACGTTTTAAAAATCTCATCCCACAAGGTTTTATTCACATAACGAGGAACACGTGTTTTATGCATCCAAAATCCTCTAGCGTTTTTCTCAATGTCCATATACTTACCAAACAACAACACATGGAAGACACCTGCTAATCCATATAAATCTAATTGATATGTCCATGGTCTTTCTTCACGCATTTCTGGACATTTAAAAGAATTGTCGTTGTGTATAAAGTTAAAGACTTGCCCTTGTTTAAAAAGTTTCATATCTATGGAAACGCCAAAATCAATAAGCTGAAGACAACGCTCTGTTGGTGGATATTTCAGTCTGAAATATGAATTTAGTAAATTATTTCAACATAATAATTAACTTAAATATACAATAAAATTAATTTAATTATAATTACTTGTTCATAAGCAAAAAGTTATCGGCTTTTATATCGGCGTGAATGATGTTAGCAGCGTGTAAATGGTCCATTATCTCTAATAATTCGCTCGCCAATAGCATTACAACATATTCGTCTACATTTTTCATAGTATACTTTTTAATTTTGTTACAAACACTTATAAGAGAACCATATTGGGAAAAACGTGATATGAGTATACTGGAATTATTGCCAATAAGTGCATGATCGACGCTCATATATGCAGGTAGCTGTCAAAAATGATTTAAATTTCATATTTTAGCTTTGAAACAATTTTTAAATTACAATTTTATAAATTACCATTTCATCGACTCGTATACGTTCTTGTATTTCCAAACATATATAATATTCCCAATAATTTGGTGGCTTTTCTTGTTTCATTGCCACCTGTTTTCCAGATTTAACTTCTTTTCCGCTAAAATATTATGTAGGTAAATATATTGTGTATTATTATGTAAATGTTAAATATGTTAAATTGTTTTTCGGATATTGTTTATACCATGGTATATACATAGCACATTTAATATATATATATGTAGAAATTATTTTGAATTTAAATTTTTGCGAAGCAAACTTTAAATTTTGAAACAAGCAGTAAAATATACGTATATTTTTATTAAAAACTTACCAAAATACAGCACCATATGCCCCTTCACCTACTAGTTTTAAAACTTCAAAATTTACCCCCTTGACATCAATTGTGGCATGAGGTTTTAGTCGTTGCACGCCACCAACAAGTTTACACGTTGGCAAACTTTCCAAATAGCTAATAACATAGTGTTGCTCCAGAAATGCGTTTATCAAATCTACATTGAATGGATTCACATTTGGATCAATAACCATATTCTCAATAATTTGATGTGTTTGATTTAAGTCCGTTTCGGCATGTACATAACGATTATTCGTAGACAATTTTAATGCATCAGAATCATCCCAAATATGAACTTCAGATTTAGGTGTTTTGGGAGTCTTTTTATAGTAAATACTCATTTCACAAGAATCATCATTTGGTTCTGGTGAATCTGGAATAAAAATTGATTGAATAGTGTTTGTTGATAATTTGTTTGCATTGATGGCTGCCAATTCAGACGCACTTATCTCAATGCTAAAATCATTATTACAAAGAGGTTTTTCTGTAGAACTTAATTTCGATGTTGTACCACCTCCGCTTTTGCCATTTTGTGGATCTTTTAATGTAGAGCAAGAGAAAGATGTTGATGAAATTTCCTCATGTTTGATGTGCAAGGAATTTTCTTGAATTTGTGACACTTGTTTATTACTATTCACTAGTCCCGGACCATGATTTGGTAACCAAGTTGAATTCTTAATCATACTAATATTTGTACCGAACAATTCAGTTTCACAATTAAGTTCAAAATATTTATCATTTTCCTTATATGTTGTACAACGAGTTTTTTCCTTCTTTGGGGATGTTACAAGTCGATGTTCTGGATGTAAAAAATTTAATTTTGTTTCCCTGCTTAATGACGGAGAAAGTTTAACAACAATTGAATTTTTAGATTTTTCTGCACATGAATCTCTATTTTCGGTTTTTTTATTTACTGATTCATTCAGAAATCTTAATGAAGTGTTTTTGGATGGTTGTACCATTGCTATCTCCTTGAAGTTTTTAGGTATAGGATGGGGTTCTGCAAAATCTTTCATGAACGTGTCCATAAGAATGTTTTTCAGGCTAGTACCTTCTTGGGTAGAATTTGAAACGGCCTTGTCTTTCCAACATATATCGTCCGCAACTTTATTTTCGTCCACGTTAATTTTGCTAAAATCGCCATGAAACGGTAATTGTAAATTAGAAGTAGTAGAGGACTGTTTCAATATTTTTGACTCTATAGGCTGAGATAATTTAATTACGGAGATATCTGGCTGAGTTTCAGGAATATATGAAATTTCTACTGATTTTGTTTGTTTTCGCTGTTGACCTTCAGTATAGGAAAATTCTGGTAAAAATGATTTATTTATTGGCTTTGTTTTACATTCAGGTGATTTTTTAGTAACGGGTTGTGAATCATCAATAATCGAAAAATCAGGTATAAATGAATCTCTAAAAACTGATTTACTTTTCTTGAAAATCTCTTTGTTGTAGCTGGTCTGCTTAGTGGATTCACTGTTTTCAATTAAAGAAAAATCAGGCAGATTTCTACTACTGAAATCTACTTTACTGTTACATTCTTTATTTATAGTGTGCTTGAGTGGATCGGCTTTACCTTCAAATAAAGCAATTGGTTTTAACTTTTGTAAGTCAGGCGTATCATTATCACAAAACCTTTTACAGTCTCGTGATAATGGAGTTTGCGTATTCATGGCACTTCGCATTTGTGGTAAAAGTCCACTTTCTAACTGTTTACAAACTAAATGTTTCGAAGCTTTTGGTGGCGTTTGACCGAAAAAAGCAAAAGAATCATCTGAAATACCACTCTTTGTTTTAAAAGTATCAGCCATATCGTCTTCAAATTTCGAAAGTTTTGGAGGTGCTAACATATAGTTCGACATGTTTTCAGTTGTATCCTCTGGAAACTGAATGGGTTGTGGTGGATTTAGTAATATTTTTGGTGTAGTATCGGTCTTCTCTTCCGGTAATTGAGCAGACAACATTGGTTGGAAAAATATTTTTGGTATAGTTTCAGTTTTATCATCCTGGAATTTTACTTGCTGTGATGTAATGTGAACTTTTGTTATAGTTTCAGTCTTATCATCCTGAAAATGTATTGGAGGCACTGTTTTGAATGCTTCTGTATCTTCCTTTTCTTCTAAGCGGGAAAAGTTACCAACTTTTTTTACATCTGCATTGTTTACATCATCTTCGAATATTGAAAAATTTAATCCGTTACTTTTTGTCTTATTTTCAAATCTCATAGCTGCTGGAGTAGCAAAGATTTCTGGTTGTGATTTCAAAACATTGTCTGTTACATCCAAAATTTTCATGCTGTTCATTAATTTTTCAACATTTTGTTCATAATATCTAGGTGAACCTACGAACGATGATTCACAACTTGATTCTTTAACTGGTTCCAAAGCTGGTTGTTGCTGATTGACCGTTGCTGTTTGAGTATGGTATTCTAAATCGAATTCTGGGGAACTTAATGTTGATTTTGTGGTTGCGCCGGTTGTATGTGTTCCTTGTGTGGTCCCATGTTCTGAAGTTTCTAAAATTGTTGACAGTTGCTGTCGTGGTGGCGAATATGTAACTGTAACAGAAGTAGCAGCTGAGGGTATTGGAGTACCTGTACAAGTACTAAATTGTTGATCTTCCTTTTGTTCCGGTATAGTTGGTGTTACTTCTTTTAAGATATTACCAATTTGTATTTGAGGTTGACATTTTGTTATTGATTTAGGAGTGCTTACACTTTGTGCTCTTAAAAATATGTTAAATGTATGTGTTGAACAAGTTTCTTCTGGGTCGAAGAAATTAGTTTCAGTTTTTGAGATAGAATTTGTATTGCTATTCGGCAAGTTTACGTCTTCAAATATTTCAAATTGTATTTTATTTGATGCACCAGAGACAGAAGTTATTACTGAATTTGAAAGTGGCAATGCTGGTGTTTTAAACTGAAAATCATTTTCTGGTGCTACATTTGTCTTATTTACAGATGGAGCGTTTTTTCCAACTTCTGTCGCTCTTTCATCTTTAAATATTTCAAAAGTTTTAGGGGGAGTTGCTTTTATATTAACATCATCAACGCATTGCTGCGACTGAGTATGGATAGTAGTATTATCAGTTGTCTCTTTGTTTCTTTCAAATGTTTCATCGCGTACATAATTTGTTAGAGGCGGAACAATTGACTTTTCCTTAGGTTTAGAGTGAGATGGTAAAGTACTATTTTCCTTGCTGGCGCTTAATGAAGCTTGAATTGGTATGGATGGTTCTGTTAAATCCTTAGATGACGATTGTTCACCTGCTTCACATGAATCGTATTTTACGGACATTTTACTTGAAGTTTTGAAAGCTGAAGGTGCAAGAGATTTACGCATTGGGAAGAAACTTTTACGTCGCTGTATTTTTTCACTAGTAATACACATTGTTTCTTCCATGTCAGTTGCCGCTATTATGGTTTCATTACGCTTAATTCGTGAGGCTAATATCTCCTCAAATTGCAGCTCAACTTTTTGATCATTATTATAAATTTCGTTAAAAGCAACCACCATACCAGGCATTTTACTTGGAACGTAAATTTCATCATTTTCGACGATGTTTTGAGTTTTAGAGAAATTCGCAAAGTGCGGATACATCCGAATATTATAATCTGGTCCACATCCCCAATATATGTCACGTTCTTTTGTAAAGGCATTATTAATACTCCTTTTTTTAAATATCATGTATCCCTTTAATTCTTCAGGGGAAAACTCCATATTAGGCCTGGGATACAATTTACACTTGTTATATTGTGGTATTGCATTTTTGTCGGGCTTTTCTTCTGTGGTTACTGGAGTTATCCAACCTTTTATTGGCTTTGACTGTGAGCAAAATTTTGGTGGATAAATAAAGGGCTTGTTGAATCTTATATCACTGTCTGCAATAGGTATAGGTGGAATACACGGTGTTTTAACATTCTCACAAGTGATGACCTCATCATCTTCATCCTTATGAATTTCAAATCCCAACTCATTTGTAGTTGTCGATTTTCCAAACAATTTGCCTTTTTTGTGACCATGAGCTTTATTCCAGGGCCCTGGTTCTTTTTGATTTTCCTGATTACGTGCAGCATCAATGATGGAATGCACAGCAGACTTTACCTCCTCAGTTAAATCATTAGGAGCTAATGGAATTGCATTGGGTCTATCGTTTTCGTCGGCGAATACCTCCACTCTCTCATTACCACGTTGAGACGTTGTAGGTTGATCAATCTTTAAAAAAAAAAAAAAAAAAAAACGGATAAACGGTGATAAGTCATTAACGAATCTTTGCTAGTGTTTAACATCTACATAAAGCATTTTAACAATATTTTGTGTTGAGCTAATCTCTAAGTATGTGTTATTGTCTGTATCAAAATTTAATGAAAATAATTTTAAAATTCAATATACGGGTGCACTGGTAGTCTAGTCTGGTAGGCATTGTGATAGTTCAATTCCAATCAGTGAGTCTAAATTAATCAGATCGTAGTAATTATAATATAATTTGTAATTGCATTCTAATTTATTCTAAATTAATAAATAAATAAATAGGTAAGTCTCAAATATATCCTGCAAACAATAAAACGGCAATTTTTTATAATTGTTAACATAATGTATATTAACCAACCTTTATTGTACCCGGCATAACACTTTTCACTGCTAACCCCGTTCTAATACTGCCCACTATTTGCTTACGTCGATGACCTCTTAACGAAGTTAAGGCCAAACGTCTCTCATGCAACTGACGGTTTGTCTCTTCCTTGACACTGTCGTTATCTTTGTACAATAGACGCTGAGCCACAGAGAAACCAAAGTGCTGATGGGCTTCTTGCAGATCTTCCAATGGTTGTGCACGGCAGGATATGCCTCGCCGAAACACCTCATCCGCCTTTCGTATATTATCAGCTAAATCATAACAATACGCCCAAGCAATATAAAAATCAGCTATCATCGTACCAATGCCAGCATTAAATAGTTGTTGATAACATTCCGCTGGATCCTGGAGACTATCAATCTTTCCAAAGAACATTTTTCTTAATTATTACATGTTAATAAGCAATTAGGAAGAACTACATTGGCACTTACAAACTTTATGTATAATTTAATCATTCGGCGATCTTGCTTATACCTTTCATCGCTTTCAAATCTTGATAAACACTTAGATAACACCTCCTTCAAACCGGATTCTTTGCCACCAGAAGGAAAGCTTTGTTCTATCCATTCTACGTAATTATACCACACAGATAATGGATCATCGCCGCTATAGTCGTGAATTTCCTTTTCTAATTCCTTTCGTTGCGCCTGCAGTTCTTGGGGAGACTCTATTTTAAGAGATGCTTGTAAAATACTTGCATTTCGCCCTTGAGCTAAAGGCTGAATATTTTCCTTAGCACTATCAAAATCCATTTAATTATCTACTGTTTACAACTGCTGTGAAAACTACAAAACAAATCGTCGCTCCTATTCACAAACAAAGAATATAAATATAAAACGCGCTATATTCAAATATTTTGTTTAGGGAGTAAAGTTAGCTGCAGTTCTAAATACACAATGAATGTTGCCAATGTCAGTCAAAAAAAAAGACAATTAGAATGGGTCAAAATTATTGCTCGTAACAAACATAAACAATTTGTGTGATATTATTTATAGGTTATTTTAAAATACCCTTCAATAATTTGAAATAGAAATGAATGCTTGCCGAAAACATAAATCATACATATATAATTTATTAAATATATCCTCAGCTCTATATTTCACCATTGTAATTTTTGTTATAAACATTATTTTTTCTGAAAAGTACCCATTTAAAGTTTTTACAGTTTTAATAAAAGATATTTAAGTTCTTTTTTCAACTTTTTATTATTTAACTAAATGATAGACAGTGAGAAATTGCAAAAAATAAATAAATTTAATATACAAATTAATCTCATGCTAAAAAAAATTTTTATTTATAATATAATATTTGATATATACTGAAAGCTTTACAAAAGGGCTGAATACGTATTTACAAATCCAACAAAAAATATACAAATAAGTTCCAGTGACATCTGCTGACACATACATAATTGGTCTTTACAACCCTTCAGTCAGGATTACGACCTAGCTTCTCACACCACTCATGTTGTGTGTGTTAATTTTTATACATGTGTGGCGGGACCTACAGTTTAAAGTCGACTCCGAACGACAGATTTTTTGAGAAGCTTTTCTTGGCAATTTTATTTACTCTCAGGGTTTTTGCCAGAAATCTGCTGAGAGGAAGTCGCCGAAGAAATATTTTTCATATTTTCGTTTTCATGTCCTACCTACTAGACTACGGCGACTTCTTCTGGTGACACGCTTTAGTCAAAAAAAGAAAATACATATATAAATATACTTTTGTAGATTTTTCATATTTGCGATCCATATCTTACTTACTTACTTGGCCACTACAATGTAGCAATGATTTTTACCTTCCATTAATCTAAAGAATTTTGTATTAGGAACAAAACAATATGAAAAGCAATGTTGCTTCAATATATATTTGATTCATAAGACTGTCCTAAACATACTAACGTAAAGTTGCAACAATTTTATAGCGTGTGATTTTTTTTTGTTCTTTGTCATTGTTCTCTTAAAATTAGATTTATCTTCCGGGTCACTCATCATTCAATATCATTGGTTCTTCAATTATTTGTACACATAACGGTAATCCTTGTTTTAGAAGTTTGAGCAAATAATAAATTTAAATTTTTTGATACACTTTATTTATTGAGTTCTAGATTAACACAGTTGTGCATGGCTTTTTAATTTAGATAGAAATACAATCCTTATTAAATATTATTAATTAATATACCTACAAGATTAATAGCATTCATTCTGTATTGATCTTTCAAGGGCAAAACTGTATTCTTCGCTTTCGTCTAGAGAAAATTGTCTTGTAAGGAACGCTAAAATGCCGTCAACTTGAGTTTGTGTAAGGTCAAATGTATTTTTGACGCACAGTTGCGGTGCCAGAACAAATGGTACATCTTGAACATAAGGAACCGCAGTTTGATGAGTGTTTACATTGTTGGACTGTGCTCCGTGAGGAGGATAAGGAATTGGAGGATACTGTGGGCCTACCCCATATCTAGGTGGTATTGGTGGATAAATATTATTAGCCGGTGGTTGCCTTGAAGGACCGTTGTCACCTTTTTTTTCCACGAATATGAAGTCATCTCCTGCATTGGTATTTTCTGTAGATTCTGATTGGGGCCCCTGTATAATTTCTTCAGGTGGCGTATCCGGGCTTTGTTTCTTCTTCAAAAAGAACGATAGCATTTTGATATTTCAAATTTATTCACAATTTCTATTTTAACTAATTAATGCAAAAAATTCCTTCTTGTATAAAAATTGTTTATTAACAATGAGATGCGTAATACAACATTAAAAATCAAAACAATATGAATAAAGTTTTTCAGTATGTTCAGTTGATGCTAGTTTGCAATGGGTATGTTTAGTAGTTTAATATAATGAATTGAAAATGCAGCCCTGACTTAATTTAGTACTCTTAAGTTCGTTGTACAATGTTAAGTAGTGAATAAATGTCAAACATTTAATTTACTAAAGAAAACGGAGAAGTCCTTCAACTCATTTATTTTTATTAAAATAAGCCACTATTGCAAAAGGGATTTATAATTTAATTATTTAAATATGTCTAAAGTGGATACAACGTCTATTGAAGATCTGCCCATAATGGAGGTAAGCCTTTGAACACTGATACAATTCAAGTGAAAGCCTGGTCAATTTGGAAATGTATTAACAAGGAAAATTGAGAAATGAGTGTAACATCTTGCTTTAATTTGTAATTGATTGATATAAAAATACGTTTTATAAACATAATTTTATATGTTAAATAGCAAATACAGCAACTAATTAAACCACCCCCGAACGAGGAAGAGAAATTGGGCATAAGGCCTGCGGTGGTGAAACATCCGTATTATAAACGGCCAGGACGTGGTCATAATCATGATTTATGTGATGCTTGTGAGGAAGGCGGGGATTTGCTTTGTTGTGACCGTTGTCCATCAAGTTTTCATTTACAATGCCAGTGGGTGCCATTAATTAATTTTCACAATTATTTTAACACATAACCTTATATGCAACTCACTTTTTTTTTTTAATTTCAAGTGATCCTCCTTTAACCGAAGATGATATACCGAGTGGCCAATGGCTATGTCACAATTGTCGTATGACTTTAAAGACGGCACCATCCTCTTCGAAATCCAGTTCAGTGGAGCGCTCCTCATCGGCGTCAGCGATCGTAACTTCACGCCCTAATACGCCATCTGCTGGAGGAGATTTGGAGTCAATACCTTTAAAAATACGACATTTACGAAAACGTAGCAGTAGTCGAGCTTCGTTTTGCAGTGATTTAAGCAGTACCGAAAAATATCTCTCCAAGCTACCAGTTGGCATACAACGTGCTTTGGATCCTAATAAGAAGCCCACACCTTTAGATGAATTAATAAAAGCAGCAAGTATTTTAAATCCTAAACAATTTGAGTTACCTCGAGAACTAGAGATACATACGCAATTTCCTGGCAATGATAAAAGTAAGTTTGTTTCTGCTACTAATTGATTCACAATTTTTAGTAACTTCGGTATAGAAAATACAAATGTTGTTATTTAGGTCTTTTTTGTAATTATTAAATGTGTACAAAGTTATTAATTTTTAAAAATATATATTAGTTGAACCAATACGAACGAATGGCAATGGTCATAAAAAACCGAATTTTCGTCGCAATTCAAAACCGTATGAGTTGGATACGCAAGGTTTAGTTCCATTACCAGCTAAAACTTGTTTTTATTGTCATCGTTCATGTAAGAAGGCACCGCTGGTGGCTTGTGACTATTGTCCATTATATTTTCATCAAGACTGTTTGGATCCACCAATGACAGCATTGCCGACAGGCTTATGGATGTGTCCAAATCATGTTGAAAATTTCATTGTAAGCTACTTATCGAAACAGTATATATTAAAAAATTATATATTCATTATATTATAAATTTTAAGGATGAAAATCTTCTAACAAGCATATCAGCAACTGAAAGAGTACGCTTGTGGGATAAATTTGCTCAACCGTTTGATCATGAAGCAGTGAAAATGGACTTTTTCCGCCGTGTACACATGAAAAATCCACCATTTCGTATTAAAGTGCCAAACAAATCTAGAGAAACTATTGAAATTCCACCTATGGTGAAATACCACTATGAAAATCCGCCCCCTTTACTACCCTCTTTAAGAGAAACATTACGTTACGATATAGTAAAACGGCGTAAATGTTTACCGAGTGCTCCAGAAATGATATCAAAGGAGAGTGTAGCTGAATCGCTAGTAAAAGATCTTGAAGCTCTAAAGACAGCAAAGGCTAAATTTAGAGAAATACAAAAGGAATTGGGGAATGTCGAAGAGCTTAGTAGCAGTTGTAGTGAAAATGAAGATGAACAGGAGAAAAGTAGTGATAACGAAAAAAAAGTTTCAAAAGAAACCGCAACAAAGGAAGATGAAGATTTAAAAGAAAAAGTTGTAACACAAAGATCTCATCAAAAACAAAAACGTACAAAACAAAATTCAGCAAGTCAAAGCGTTCAAGAAATACAAATAAAAACTGAAGAAGAAAATTTAGCTCATGAGAAAGATGAAAAGCTATTACATATAACGAGTGATCAAATTAAATCGGAGAATGATCATAGCACAGAAGAAACGGATGAGGAGACTAAATATGATCCTCAAATTGATGCCGAACTTAAATATCTTGATGTAGATCTCATAAAGAAATTAGCATATCAACGATTAAAACAGTTGGTACAAGAGCATCCTGAAATTGTTTTTCAATATCAAAATCGTACAGCTGCTAAACGTGTACGAGAATTAACACAGTCTCCACAAATTGATACGCAAACAAGTGCATCAGTCACACCCTCTCAAATTTTATCGCCAACTGATGTTCGTCGTTTATGTTTAATGTTTACAGGTGAAACATCTTCAATTTTAGCACAACCGAATTCTGCTACCGATAATGACTTGCCTCAGTTACATCCCGCTTTAGCAACTGCGGCAGCAATTGTAGCTGCCGATGAAGAAGAGCAAAAGTATACACCACGTGAAAGGACTGACCAGGAAAAAGCGTTTGAAATTGCTTCCCGACTAGAGCTTAAGTTGTTAAGAAGAAAAATACGTGCCCGTGCTGTGCTTACGCCACTCGGTGATATTCTTGAAGACAATCGTTGGTTTAGTAACATTGAACTACACAACTCTTTCTTTATGCGGTATCGTAGTTTAAACGTCGGCTATGGTGATTCAAGTTGTGGGGTTGATGTCAATTTGTCCCTAATAGGTTACTGTCGACGCATATCTCCAAAACATGCTACAATATTTTATGATGATTTTACTAAAACGTATGAGTTAATTAATTATTCGGAACATGGGACCGAGGTGAATGGTCAATTGTACACGTGCGACTTTACGGAACGTGAACCGACGCCGGCCAAAAAATTAAAAAATGAAGATGTCGCATTACAAAGGAAAGTTCAAGCTATACTTGATAAAAGACGAGGTATACAACGGCATTATTTCGTTCTTGATAATAGTGCAAGGTATGTAAATTATTGTGTAATACTAACTTTTCAGATTTTCGACATCTAACTTATATATGTACTTATGTAATATATTAATTTAGAATGGCACCGCCTCCAAAGCATGATTGTAAATGTTGTCCGTATAATGATTTCCCCATGATTACTGGTGCTTGGGAAGGTACAGCCATTTTACAACACGGTTCACTCTTACGTTTCGGTTGCTTAGCGTTTGTTTTTTCAATACCTAAATTCGATACGTATAACGGCCAAGGCTAATTCTAATAAGGAAAATATATCAACAAAGAGTACAACAAATGATATATAAGAGAATTTAAAAAAAACAGTGTATTTTTCACGATTTTATAATTTTTTATAATTGTTTTAATTTTTTTCTTTAATTGTAACCGTTTTTAAAGCAAGTAATTGTAAAACGTTTTTTTTTTTTTTTTTAATTAACTGAAAATATAATTAATTAACAGTAAAAACCACAATGTACAATAACCTAAATTGTATATTGGCTTTTTAAAGTTATTATAAAAATGGTCAATGTAGCATGTATACTCTGATTAAAGGTTTAGATTAGTTTTTGTTAGTGTCCATAATATAATATTGTATTTAAAACATGTAAAAAACGTGCATAATATAAATTTAATAAAAGTAAAATAAATCTTAATTTCATAAAATAAATTGGTGTTTACAATAAAAAATTCACTTTGTATGTAAAAATGATTTAAACCGACTCTATTGAGTATTATAAGTTGATTCTTTAGGTATCAATCTGCTGCTAAATATCGAAACTTACGTAAATATTTTACAAATAAAAGTTTCAATTTATTTCTTTTCCATAATTTAGCAAAGTGTTCAATTTTTTTTTTGTTTACAAATAATTTGAAGGTTAAACAGATATTTGGAAATACTGTTGTGAAAATATGAAGTCGCCGTAGTCTAGTAGGTAGTGTGTTGGCTTATTAGACTGAAGTCCCGAGTTCGAATCCCAGGTCAGACATCAAAACCAAAAAATATGAAAATATTTCTTCGGCGAGTTCCTCTCAGCAGATTTCTGGCAAAAAACTCTGAGAGTAGATAAAATTGCCATGAAAAGCTTCTCAAAAAACTGTCGTTCGGAGTCGACTTTAAACTGTAGGTCCCGCCACTCATGTATAAAATTAACGCACACTAAATAAGTGGTTTTAGTTTTTTTTTAGTTTTTAGAAGTCGCCGTGGTCTAGTAGGTAGTGTGCTGGCTTATTAGACGAAAGGCCCGAGTTCGAATCCCAGGTCAGACATCAAAACGAAAATATGAAAATATTTCTTCGGCGACTTCCTCTCAGCAGATTTCTGGCAAAAACTCTGAGAGTAAAAATTGCCATGAAAAGCTTCTCAAAAAAATCTGTCGTTCGGATTCGACTTTAAACTGTAGGTCCCGCCACTCATGTATAAAATAAACGCACACAACACGAGTGGTGTGAGAAGCTAGGACGTTGTACAATGGGTCAGTTCGACCTCCGGGTACTGTACTTGTCACAGTTGACAAGTACACGTCCTCTAACCTAACCTAACCTAAATAAGTGGTGTGAGAAGCTAGGTCGTAATCCTGACTGAAGTGTTGTAATGACCAATTATGAATTATGTATGTATGTTATGAAAATATTTTTAAGTGAAACAAACAAAATTATTAACCATTTTTATTTAAACCCACTTGTTTTGGGTTTTGCATTTTCATATACATACAAACTAACATTTACTCATTGCATTCTTTATTTGGGTTTCTGTGTTGCTTTTTTTTTTTAATACAGTACAATATAATACTATGTTAGTTAAAACAGACGGATAAAAATAGGTATTCTATGTATTTAGTTACATTAATAACCAAAAAATATTAATACGATAATAAATTTGTTATCAAATTCTTAGATATTTTTATATTTTGAAAATTTTTTTTTGGAATTTTTTAACAAAATTTGAAACTTAGTTATTATTCCGCAATTAAAGACTGTTGTGACGACTTTGAGGGAGTATTATTTACAAGAGTCTTCCCCTTTAGATCACTTTCATCGACTCCATCTTCAGGTTTAATTTTATAGCGTTCCTGTTTTGATTTCCACCATTCGTCGGGATGCTGCCTTTTGATATGTACGTACATATTTGATTTTGATCTTGATTCTTTACCACAGTGTGGGCACGTATATAAATTTGTATCTGTATGCATGGCCATGTGTTCCTCGAGGTTACGTTTTTCACGAAATACTTTATCACAATAACTACATGAAAGATTTCGCTCTCTTCGATGCCAATAGCCTTTGTGCCGACTTAAATTCTTTTTAGTTTTGAAAAATTTACCGCAAATATCACACGCAAATTGTGTGTCCTCATGCGTTTGATGATGTACCCGTAGACTGTGTTGATTCTTTAGCCATGCGCCGCATATTGTACACTGAGCTGGTGGTTCAACGATGCCCAGGTGTTCGTCATAGTGCTTTTGAAATGAAGTCTTTGATTTGAATTTCTTCCCACAAATATCACAAATATGGTGGTATATATTATTGTGCACGGACGCAATGTGATTACGCAAACGATATATTGTTGCACATCTAGATAAAATTTAAGGATTTTTTTATTTGAAATTAATTGGGTTTACTGATAATATGAAATAATTAAGATAAATATACATATTTCCTATTCTATAAGAACTCTACTAAAACTTAACAAAAAAGTCAAATGTCATGTACATTTGTTAACATCGTCGAAGTTTAAAATATATTCAATCTATGTACAATCTGTGACATTGTTTTATAAGTATGCAAAGGTTTTAAATGAGGATAAAATTATAATCGGTTTTATTCATATTTAAACAAATTTGTTTTAGTCTATTTCTATTCATTCATATTTATTTATATCGTTTAAATAAAACATTTCTTCAATAAAATAATTTGGAAAAAAAAAATTAACTAAAATTGTTTTAACTCCTTTCCGCCTTCTTGCAAAAGCTGTGGGTTTTCTGCACTTAAATCAATGTTTACACGTTCCATTTTTGATTTCCACCACTCAGCTGGGTGTTGTCTTTTAATATGAACATACATATTTGATTTTGACCGAGACTCCTTTTGACAATGCGGACATGTATAAAGCTGTGCACCGGTATGTGTTGCCATGTGTTCTTGGAGGTTACGCTGTTCTCGAAATACTTTTTCGCAAAAGTTACAATAGAAATTTAAATCTGATTTGTGCCAGTATGTCTTGTGTCTGCGCAAACTATTTTTGGTATCGAATATCTTTCCACAGACATCACAGGGTGTTGGATGTTTTTCATGAACAAAACGATGTAATCTTAGACTGTTTTTGTTTTTAAGCCATTTATGGCATATCGAACATTGAACGGCTGGTTCAATAATATCTTGGTGCTGGGCGTAGTGATTTTTGAACGAATCTTTATTTTTGAACATTTGACCACATATATCGCAAACATGATATTTTCGATTCCTATGCAAGTTTTGTATATGACGATTTAGGTTTGTTTCGGAGCAAAATCTATACAAAATTTAATTTAAAACAAAGAAAGGTCATTATACATATAAAGAAAACTATTGTACATGTTAAATCAATGTTACATATATTTCCAATTGTGTCTTTTAAATACAATAATATTGATAATATTGCAGAAAGAAAAAAAAAAAAAAAAACTAAAGGCTATTTTCAAAGAAAATATTAAATTAACGCCCCAGGTCATGTACATTTTTATAGAATATAGGCTTTAGAATTTACATAATCAGGTATGAGGTTTTGCTCAAATTAAAAACTATTTTGTTTTATGTTTTAAATAATTTAATATACATATATACAGTACAACTTAGACAGTCCGGACATGCGCCAGTCCGGTCGCTCCAATAATTCGGATGCTTCTACATTTCGGACATCTTAAAATTTTTACCTCTACAATCCGGACAAATTTTTTTTATGCAAGAAAAAAAATTAAGTTCCGGGAGTTTCCCGTTTTTAACTCGCATGTTTTATTATTCATACTTTTATTTACATTTTGCACTATCATTACTTCAGTTTCGGTACATTCTTTCGCAAGCGAGTTGATCTAATTTCATACCAAGTGTCATGTCTTTAAATAATAAACGCAAACATAAAACTTTAAAGGAAAAGTTTGATATTTTACAGTCTTGATGAAGGAAAAACTATTAGGCAGGTTGACAAAACTGAAGAAGATATCAATGATTGGGCAACTGGTGCAAATGAATTTTCATTGGATTTTTCCGATGAAGAAATAATACAACAGCTAAACGAAAAGAATCGCCAGTGCTGCTCACAGACTCTGAAGACGACTTTGTAGAAATGGATGCAAAAACAAAGATATCTAATGCAGATGCAAAGAAATCATTTTCAGTTTGTATTCAGTGGGCTGAGGAGAATAATATAGATATGCAGGATATTCTATTGCTGAAGAGGCTAGAGCAAAAAGCACAAATCAACCACCTTAACAAAGTTAGTAAGCACAAAATAACTTTGTTTTTTAATAAATCATAGTATGTACATACATACATATGTATACATATACATATGTATGTACATACATATGTATGTATGTATGTATTTAAGTCACTTAGATTATTTTAATAATTTTCACTACTATAGTCCGGAAAACTCGATAATCCGAACGTGCCTAAAACTATATGTCTCCGGATTGTCGAAGTTCCACTGTAGTTTCATTTAATGTATTTACGAGTTAAGGAAAAGAAACGCAGTTATTGTTCACGAAAAAGATTAAGAATATTTATTCAGTTAAAAATCCAAAATCCATTTTGAATTGGTTTTCTCTTTTTTTACTTTAACGTCATAAGTCATATTATTTTAATTTAACATCTCAAAATATTATTTATCGCTGTTGTTAGTATTTAAATTTAAGCGTTTCATTTTGGATTGCCACCATTCGTTAGGATGCATTCTTTTTACGTGTACATACATATTTGATCTTGAACGTGACTCTTTGCCACAATGTGGGCAATTATATAGTTGAGTACCAGTATGTATAGCCATATGCTCGTCTAGATTGCGTTTTTCACGAAATACTTTTTCGCAAAAATTACAATGTAAATTCATATCGAGTTTATGCCAGTATTTTGTGTGTTTATTTAAGCTACGTTTTGTTTTGAAGCTTTTTCCACATATACCACAGTGGTTCGGATGTTCCTCATGTACGAAACGGTGCATACGTAAGCTGTTAAGATTCTTTAGCCATTTGTTACATATTGAACATTGAACAGCCGGATCAACAATGCCCTTATGTTCATCACAATGTTTCTTAAATGAATCTTTACATTTATATTTACGACCACAAATGTCACAGACATGAAATGTTTTTCCCTTATGAAACGTATCGATATGACGTTGTAAATGGTACTCTGATGCATATCTATATGAAATTTAATTTAAAAATATATGTATATTTAAAGAAATTGATCATTGTATAAATTTAAAAGATGATTAGCACCAACCAAGAACGAAAAGCAATCGTGATTTTCAAAATTGTTTGTTAAAAATTATATCTACTGCTAATTTCCCTATGTGATATTGATATTTTAAGAATTTGATTGACATTTCTCCAACATTAAATTTGATATACATATGTATGTATGTATGTATGTACATATGTTTATAATATTATTATATTAATATTATTATTATTATATAAGTATTTTCTTACCTTTTATTGCAAATATTACATTCAACTTCCTTCTCCTTGTTGTGGGAACGTAAATGCTTTTTAAATAAGTTATAATTTCGCACACGTTTTGAACAATGTTCACATTCATAAAACTCAATTATATCCGCCTTATCTGGATGTTCCGTTGTTATATGTGTGGTTAAATTTCGTGCACTGGACATATTTTGATTACAAATTTGACATCTGAAATTTTTTATTAAAAATTAATATTATGCATATATATATACATATATGTACATATATTTTTTTAGTATTTATATACATACTTAAACATTTCTGGATTTTTATGCCATTGAAGATGATCGGCAAGTGCTCGTGGTTTACGGTAAATAATATCACAGCATTTAATGTAGGGTGTTTTGGTATGGGCAAATAAGAAATGTTCCCTTAAGGCTTTCCATGTGTCAACTTTGGCTTGACAAATATCGCATATTAAGTCCATTAGCATAGCAACTTCTTTCTGTGCTGATAACTTTTTCTGAATTGGTTTTTTTTCTTTACGATCCAAATCAGGCTTAATAGTTAATTTTTTGCGTTTCTTTTTTTGAGAAGTCTTTCTAACTGATTTCAATTTTATTAGTGGCACATCGTCTATAGATACAAAAAATTGTAGTGTTAGCAATTATTATATAAGTATGTATATCTATGCATGCAGGAAAGATTTTAATCAATTCCTATACCCAACAAACCAAATGTATTGAGAATAATATTATATTAAGCTTACCAACGCAAGCATTAAGCTTGAAAAAGTCTTAAGAAAATCTTGAAAAAGCTTATATATAGTAACAATTGTAGAAAAATCAAAACGGAACCCTCGTGATAATATTATATGTGTAAGATTATTAAAAGCTTACTCTTGCAATTGTAGAATAAGCTTACAAATGTAGTATTATATTAAGTGTTGTATATAAAAGCTTACTCGTCTCAATATTTTCATAAGCTTTTCGACATGAATAAGCTTGACAATAATAAAATAAATTATTTTCTTAATTTAATATTATTTATGTATTTTATTGTGTGTTTTTTTAGTTTTATAATTATTTCTGAGTTTAATTCGATTTTTTGCGAATTGGAAAAAGGTACGAGTGTCCTTTATAAATTGATCCTCTGATATTCCAATGGACAATGCTGCACCTATAAATTGTAGATATTTAATAATTATAATATTGTATTTAAAATTTTGTTATTTTTTTAATTTTTACTTACTTCGTATTGCCTTTGTTGTGCTAAGGTTTCGTACACTTTTCTTTGCTTCAGTGCCTTTCCAGCATAACTGTTGCCCTAATGCATCAGTTATTATTTTCCTCCAGCAATTTTTTGTAAAATTTGGAGCTTTGGCAACTAGTGTTAACTCTTTTTCCTGAAAAAGGTGATAAGGTAAAAAACTATATTTTTATATGTACAATGAATAGGATACCAATAAAACTTACAAAAAATGCAAAGTTTTCGTGGTTTCCTTGAAGCTGTTTTTCAAATTCAAAGAAGAGTTTAATTTCTTTAAATGGTTCTGCAGGCATTACGGTGCGTTTTATTTCTACTTTTTCATTTTTTAAAACCTGAAATTCCTTACGCAAGTTTTGAATTTCATTTGTTAACCTGGTCAACATTGGCTGAATTGCGACAACCACTTGATTCGCTATTTCTGAAATAAAATAATATGTATAAAATTTTTTTACAGAAATTTTTTAAAAATTCTTTATCACCTTCAGAATTTGGGAAATGTGTATTTTTTAATGTTCTTGCGTCGTTTGGTAGATTTGGTTCTATTTTTTTTTATAATTACCAACAGTTCATTCAATGCATTGTTAGAAATTAAATGTTTTACACTCCATTTAGCCAGTTCATTGCGATTATTAAAGTTTTCAAAAATATTATTAATTGACGTTTCTTCACTTTCACTAGAACTTAAATATTCGAAATTATTTTCTTTAATTGAGCCACAGTTGGAAACACCAGCACTGAAACCTTCGTCAGATTCACTTCTTTTTTGTTTTTTATTATTTAGTAAAGGTCTGCACAAATGTATTTGACTTCAAAAAGTACATAAGATCTAGCATACACGCACACTTATCCGAAGTATCCGAAGAAGAAAAGTACTTTTTTTTTGAGAACAACAAAATTATCGAATAACTTCTTGTTGTTATTTGACTGCGTTCGCTTCATACAAATACATGTTCAACTTTCTTTCTTACTCGAAAATACCGGCACAAAACATGTCGAGTACAATGAGTACCACCAAACTTCACGTAGTACTACAAATACCAATGAGTACTGCAAATACCACAAAGAAGTTTGGCAAAGAAAAAATCTACAACCCACAATTCCATATAGTGTTTTGTGCAGATTTTGAACCAAATAGACCTATGTCGCTTTGCTTTTTTAAATGTGTTCTTTTGTTTACAAATAAGAAATAGAAAAACGTAGAATATGGAGGTAAGTTTACTTACTTGAAAATTAATTAAAATTGGTTTTCTTATAAAATTATATAATTTTTTCCTTAATTATTAAGACATCAAGTGCAAATCTTAAGGCCAAAATTTTAAGTGGCGAATTTAAAACTTTTAATAAAAGTGGAAAAAGTAAGGTGTGGGAGATATTCGCTGGAATTTATGATGACAACGGTGTAGAAATACAAGACATTGTAACTTGTAAAAAATGCAAAAACATATTTAAACTTAATAGAAAAAGTACTTCAAATTTACTTAAGCATAAATGCTATACTCACTTTGCTTCAAAAAAAAACTTGTTACCCACCGGCAGAATTAGACCAAGAAACGAAAAAGAGAAGTACTTGTATCATCACGGAATGGGCTGTTGAAAACTGCCGCTCCTTTAAAATAGTGGAGGACTCAGGTTTAAAAAAATTTATATCTTTTTTGATCTCTGTTGGCGCACAAAATGGCGAAAATATCAGTTATGTGGTGTTTTATGCTGCGAGTATTTGAAGTACCACATAAAGTGAACATAATTTTAGAAGTACTTGTTTTTGCGGATATATTTTTCAATGAGTACTCTTTTTACGGAACATAAGCAGCTTCGGATAAATTCTTACTCGTATTTCTCTTGCACACATTATCTTCTCTTCACTGCTTGCGCTGTTAGAGAGAGAGTAAGTACTCTATTTATCCGACGAGTTGCACATATGAAGCAAAAAAGTTATTCGTTGCAGACCTTTAATAAGTAATAACTTCCTTGATTTCAAAAGAGCGTTTGAAACAATTAACAGGATAATAATGATTGAAAAACTATATATGTATGGAGTAAGAGGCAAAGAATGGTTTCAGTCATACCTACAAAATAGAAAGCAGACAACTAAAGTAAATGGCACCCTGTCAGAAGAAACACAAAATGATTTTGGTGTACCACAACGTTCAATACGGAGAGGATTAGCATTTAGCATTCTAAAATTTATTAGTGAAATAAAGCAAAACAAAACAAATGTCATTATTCTACAAGGGTTTTCAATTATTTACATTGTATATAAAAAAATTAATTTGTAGAGAAGCGAAAGTATTTTTAGTACAATAAATAAATAATAAAAAAACATATAATATCAAGCTTCGGGGTATAAGTTATCGATATTGATTACAAAGTAGTAGTTAGTCCAAATATTTTGTTAATGTAGTTAACTATTTTGTAAAACTTTTTAAAGAAAGACAGATCAGTAATCGCTATCTATTCTCCACTAATCTCTTGATCAGTGTATTATTATTATTATATTTTCTTACAAAGATCATTCCCTAAAGTTGAACGTACATTAATTTTTTCTGAGTAACTACTCTAGCCTAAGCCGATGGGTAAGACTAGTGGTGTTGTCGAGCCGGAACGCTCCGTTCCGGTACTTCCTTTTTGGACAGGAACGCGTTCCGGAACTAAAGATGATTTCTGATAACGAGAATTGGCTGACGCTTTGAAAAAAAATTAAAAAGAATTGCTGATTTTTTTTCTAATATTTGACGAATTTTTATATGTATTTTTATAAACAAGGGTTTGAACCGAACCGGAACAAAAACCGGAACGAACCGGCTTGTTTTTCCGAACCGTGAACGGGCGAAAATTGGGGGAAATCTCCCTCCCCCCCGTCGTCTAATTTGGGACATGAGACCTAAAAAAAAACGCCGCCGCCAGGATTATCATGGAAAATCACCCCCGTCGTTAAATTTGGGACATGAGACCGCACAGAGCGGCCGCCTACCCAGGATCTGCCCTGTCTATATAATTTTATATACGCGTTCCGGTAAAAAAAAAATTGGCAGGTAAGACAGTCTAGTCTATTCCTTAAGTGTTAATTAAAATAAATATATCACAGGACGTCAATGCAAACTTATTTCAATCTTACCATCAGATGAATGCTGACTGTTGAGGTCATTCATAGCTACACTATCTGGTGCAATTATATCCTTCTCATCATTGTCTATACTCGTATCGAGTAAATCCTCAGTAGGCATTTCCTGTTCATCATCTTCATCATTGTTGCTTTCATCTTTGAAAACATCTACTGGACATGTGACAGTTATTTCTTGGGAATTATCTTGTATATGTATATGTATTTTATCCTCGGGATCATCACTATCCCAGACATCATTATCGTCATCAAAATTAAACTCTTTTTTAAGATTTACATCCAGAAATTCATTACGCAGCGTTAGTTGTTTTTTGGCCACTTGTTGTGAAAATTTATGGAACTCCTCCAAATGATCAGAACAATCCTGGCAGATAATTGTCGACACAACATCGTTATGTTTTATCTAGTAAAACATACATAAAATACTTATATCAATTAAAATCAAACATAATATAATAATCATGACTGTCTTTTACTTCGATTTCCAGATACTTTTCAATCAGTTTAACCATTTCAATTGCTTCGGTTGTTGGATCCACATTTTCATATAACTTTATACTGGATTCCTTTGGAATATCCTTTAAACATAGCCGACAAATCATTTTACATTTAAATCCTAATTTAATGAAGAAATTTTTATAAAAATATAAACTATTTCTCCCCTCCAGATGCGTATAGCTTCTTCTTAAAGATATCTTTCACTCACTATGAGATGATAACACTGTTGGTTTATATTGGGGGATTATAAAAATTTTTTGTTTTCTAGTATGTTTGCGTATTACACCACAGGGTACATTACACACCACAGAGTACACTGTGTTACACACACATTGATACATTACATTATTTTCATTTTAATATAATTTTTAATAAAAAAAAAAAATAATATTTGTTTTAAATATGTACATATAAATTTTTATTGAATTGTGCAAAATATTTTAACAATAATATTAAAAATTAAACATACACTTTTCTAACTTTTTGTCTACATCTTTTGGTGCCGCCTTTGATTTACTTTTATGCTGTATTTTCTTTTCGGCTGCCCACATTAAGCGTTCCTTTACATAGTTGTCCATATTAAAGTCAACTTCGATAGGTTGATTGTCTTCTGGATTACGTGTTGACGCTAAATCTAATGCCTTAATAATTATACTTAGTAGTGCATGCGATAACTTGTGGCACACTTCATATTCGTTTCCTTCTTTGGTATTGTAATAAATCGCTGCATGATGTGTGGGTTGGACTCCAATTGATAAAAGAATATTGCAAAATATTCCGCGTTGCATTCGCGCGTAAGGATCAATGAGTGTGGGTGGGATATGCATTGTTGTTGCTAATTTAGCTATAAAATTGGAAAACTTGTTTAGCACGACGTTCAAATACTGTGCTCGGCACTGGTGCTCCAACCTGGTCAGGAGATCGTAATAAATTTCTTGCTTACGTTTCAAAAAATCTTCTTTTTTACGTTCTTTCGTCTTTTGTGTTCGAAGAACTTCTTCTAGTTGTCTATGAAGATTTAAAAGAAATATGAAATAACTATTAACTTTTTTTTTTATAGGTATATACGTACTCAATGGTGATAGTTTCATGTTTGGCAGCTAAACGCGTTAGTCGCTCTCCTCGTTGTGGCGGATCCATAAAATCGTAAAATTGTTTTGAATTGTCAATTAAAGTTCTTCTTCTAGGTTGGGCTAGAGATTCAGTATGTGGACTAGCTTTTACTGGCGCTACTGGTTTGTAAGCCATTAACTCTACATAATTTTTGAGTCTAGCAAGATTTTTATTGTGACGCAATTCTTCGGCAGTTAATCCTTCTTCAGTATCGTCACTTTTTTCACTTGTTGTTGGTAATGGTTGATCCCAATCTTCAACATTTTCACTTGCCATTTTGCAATTAATAAAATTTTAATTATACAATTTAATATAATACACAGTAAATTTTTTCACCGAATTTGTTAAAAAAAATCTAATAATTTTTTGATTAAAAATTCAATATACGCTCAATTATATTTTTCTTTTCCTTTAATAAAACTATAATAAGTATGAAACATAAAAACACTGTTTATTTTTTAGCAGGTGTGTTCCGCTTTCCAAACGAAGATAAAAAAATTTAAAGACAAAGTTCTCTTTTTATTTTAAAAACTTTAAACATAGCCATTGGTCAGGTACATCGAAATCTTCTGTAACATGTTGTGCAAATTCTTTTTTATATGGTATATGCCAAGTGTTTTCCACTTTATGAGCACATATTAAAAAACGAATTGGTTCTTTTACAATAATTTTACCGCTGTCTGTCTGTGTTACAAGTGAGTATTGATGCTCTTGTTGCCACCTTCGAAATATAGTTTTTATTTCGGGACCCAGAAGATGCGCATGTTGTCGCATTAGGTCTCGAGAAAAAAAGTCGGTAGTCTGCCCACTTTTCAAGGTTGCATACAGTAGAAATGGATCATCTTGAGAGCTAAAAAATATTAGGTTATATAATTTTTATCAATGAGTACTAAGAATAATTTAAAATTTTAGTATAATATGTTTTGGTTTTTTTTTTTTTAATTTAAAAAGCAATATAATAGTATAATATTTTATAAAGGCACTTACATATCATTTGCAAGAAATACAGCGGCATTGTCTTTAACGTATTGCATTGCTTTCCTTGGCCAATTATTCATATGTTTTCGTCCTAATACCAGAACGTGTTTATTTTTATTTTGAAAGTATTTCACTACAGAGGCTAACTGTTTAAATTAAAATGATTTTATGTGCTACAAAAAAAGACATTTTTTTGTACTTACCAAATTTGCTAATGCTTGTACAGGCTTTTTACTGCCCATGGAATATGCAACATTAAGCCCGTCTACAACGCAGTCGTAAGGTCCTGTACGGTCAACATAATTACAAAACTGTTTAACTTCCTCTGGTGTAGATTTTTGAAAGACGTCATTACGTATTAATACTTTTTGTAAGAAAGAATCTTGTAACTTTTTAAAATCTTCATATTTTAGTGAAACATTTTTCATATGCAAACCACAGGACGAACATTGACCAAAACGCTTTAGGTTAGTGCGAGTTATGTTCATTAAATTCGGAAGATTTTCTGAAATATCTACTAAAGCATTTACGACCTTTTCGGTTATAACAATTTCATTTGTTTCCAACAATGTTAAAAGCTTTTCAAACTCTGTGAGAAAGTTTTTGGAATGCTTCTTTTGGATCGTGTTTAATAGTGTTAAAAAGATTTCACACTTTGGTTGCTTGCGATGTTCAAGCATTTGTTGCAATAACAGCCATCCTAACGATAAATCATTTTCGGCAAATGCTTTAATTGCTAACTCAGTATAAGCTGGTAAAGTAGGAGTATTGTTAGTTATTTTCATCATTTCTAATAAATCTAGACCATCTCTCCACTTATCAGTAGTTGTTAAACCATGAATAAGATTTTCACAAGAGAAAGAGTCCAAAATATCATGTTTATTTCTTATTTTTGTACATATTTCTAAAACTTCTTCTTGTTCTTCCCTCGTCAAGGCATCTTGAGTACCGCCACGAGCATGATATGCGGCATTATATACTCTCAGTAACTTTCCTAGGGTTGCATCATTTGGTTGCCTTCCATTTTCCAGTAAATGTTTTATATAACTTTTTGCCAACAACAATTGTTCTGAATCATTACATACACCCACTATAACTGCATCTACATTATTTTTATTAATATGTTTATATTTGTTTATTAAAATATCTGTTACAGTTTTCCAATCCGTATTAGTTAGCTCTGTTCGATTTCGGAAATAGGTTTCTTTAATTTCAACCAATTGATCACTTTTCGTTCCTAATTGAGGTCTTTTATAATTACTGGACTTCCTTACAGCATTTACATGTTTTCGGAAATTTATTTGGGCACTGTTAATGGTTACAAACCGGGTTAATTTGTTAAAGTACATTATGAATTATTAAAGTTAACTTTTGATAACGCTGTATTAAATTCAGTTTTTGTGGTTATGGTGCTTTGTTTATAATCAACATATGTTGTTTGTTTACAAAATATTAGATAGCAGTGTTGCCTATTCTTAAAATAAATAGCAGTGGGGTCGGGAATAATCTGTTTAAAGAACTATAAATTAATTTTAATCTAATATATCTATAAAATTATATAGGAATATATTTTTAATTTAAAAGAGATAAACACCATGTTAATCTGTTAAACCTTTTAAATTAAAATATTAAATGTGCTATTAATCCTAACGGATAATATGATATGAATATTGACATTTTTATATAGCAAAAGCTTGGTAAGCCTATCAGCTGATTATGTTTTTTTCTTTTCTTTTTTACTCTATTTTCATATTGTTATAGCGAAGTATTTGATTGGAGAAAGAAGAGAGTGGTTGGAACAAAGTTACATTAATATTAAATATACTTAAATACGGTTTATTGTATATATTATATATAAAAAAAGAACATCTAAATTAAAATCGTAATGAGTTTTGTAAATATTAACAACCATGAATACGTTACGTAACATCTTCAATTCTCGAACTCTCAACTACCTTCGGCAAAATGGACAAAACGCGCTCATTAACATCACTCAACCAGTGGACAATGCCGCCAATTCAGGAGCCGTAAATACAAACTGTACAAACAGCAATTCAGAAAAGAGACCAAAGGAGCCCCTAATTATACCCCGAACAATATTAGATGCTACTGTTTTTACAGGCAATAAATTTCCCACCAACTCATCTACGGGCTCAATATCACCAACTACTCTTAAGAACTATCGACGCATGGCACGCAAAGTAGACATCATATATCGCTGTAATCTTTGCAATACACGTAATGTAAAACAAGTCTCTGAGGCAGCCTATACAAGTGGTGTTGTTATATTACAATGTGATGGCTGTTCGGTCAATCATTTGATCATTGATAATCTTGGATGGTTTGCAAACACCAAGGGAAAGACTTTTGATGAAGTTTTGGCCGAAAATAGTGACAGTGTTAAAGTTATTAAAGTCAATGAAAAAGGTGACTTAATCTAGTCAGGTTTCTTCTTTATTTAGATCAGTTACTATTGATGATTGTATTTTTATTGTTTATAAGTATTTTTTGAACTCAAATATTTTTTTATATTAAAACAAATTTGGTTTTAGATAAACAATTTTTTCATAAAATGAAAAACAAGAACAAAAAATTGCCAATACATTATTATTTGAATTGTATGAGAACAAAAACAGTGATAAAAAAATTTTTTTTTTAAATAAAATATCTGTACCTATATTATAACACAAATACTGCTATAGATTGTTTATTTCTAAGAATTATTAAATTTATTTTCAAGTAGTACATGCGTGTGCCGATGAGAATGAAACATGACAAACAAAAAATTATTTATCAAAATGGTATTCATTGAACTTATCGGGAAGATACGCTAATGAAATTCAAAGACCAACAATGGGTTTTTAATTAGTTTGTTGTTTGTGTACACGTTCTTCAGACAGAAACCAGATATTGCAAACGCGTATAAAAAATTAACTTATAAAAACTACACAATTTTGTCAAAACATATACATACATATTTGCTTAATATGTATATTAAATATATTTCGATAGTGTTGTTAAACACATACTCCCGTATCACGTATGTTGTATGCATGCATTCCCAGCCAGCATTTTTAAAAATTTTTAATCAAATTCGAGTCTTTTTTGATTCTTCTGCGCGATTAAAAAGCTAGAATATGCGCTCATTTTCTGATCATAAAAGACTCTTTTGTCGGGAGAAAAAAGTGACTACGAGCGACTCTTCTTAAAAAGTCATTTATGAGTCATTTTCTATATTAGTTTAGATTCTTTTTCGAGTCGTCTTTCAGTCATCGTTTAATCGCATATGAGTCTTTTATGAGTAATTTATCAGTATGTTTAGGAATCCTTTTATTGTCATTTATCAGTCATGTTTGTACTAATTTGGACTCCTTTTTGCGTCATTTATGATTTGAGTAATTTATTAGTCGTATTTAAAAATGTATTTTACTCTCTTCAAATGTTTTTAGTCGATTTTCTGAGTCTTACGTTTACACTGCCGCGATTTCAAAATATGATCATAACATACGTAATTACAATCACTTTTCAAACACCTGCATAATCTTTTTTTGATTAAGCGTTTTTCAATCTTCAGTATAAGTAGAATATAATAATAAATAACGGAAACAATAGTCACATTTTAAACGTCTAGATGACTAATTTCCGATACAATTTTTTATTGTATTTTAAATCGAACTCATTTTACTGATTGACTCGAATCATTTTTGATCCTTTTTTAATCGTGTAACTGACTAATCACCAAAAGTACTCTAAAAAGACTGAGCAAGGTGATTTTTTTAAAAAAATCTTCCAAATTTAACTAAAATTAAATAATTGTATTATATGACACAATTAAATTGGTCTATGCGCAATAAACTAGACAAGCAATTTTATGGAAATTAATTTTTTTATCTCGACAGTTACCTGTATAAAACTTTACGTTTTTGTTCTAATTCTTATTTATTCTTTAGCCTTTATTTAATGTACATACATATGTTAAGAATGAAATGAATTACCAATTCATTAAAAATCGGAATATTTGCGCGTGTATATAGAAAATCAACAAATTTTTCTGATGATTCGCAGGCACAATCAAGCATTTTTGATAGAACGTTCTTGTACTTTTTGAAAATCTATAATACATGTTTTGTCCACATTAATGTAGCGATCTGAAATGTTTAGGTTTATTTTTGAAGAAAATTTTAAGCGGTTTGCTTGTTTTTATTTTGTTATTTTAGAGGATTCAATGTACGCAAATTATTAAAATATTCTTTTGCTGCAAACACACTTTTATTCTGAAAATTATTACGACTTTGTCGAACTGATTAAATTTTCCGATACTTTTTCGCGCTTATTGTTATTGCCGTTGCGTACAATAAATAATATTGATGATTGTCAATTTCAACTATTTATTCCATTTATTTAGTTTATTAAAAAATTGTTTCTATATTTGTTTAAATAATATATTTCTATTATGTATAGATTTATATAGACATATTCGCCATAAAAAAGTGAATTCATTTCAACAAATTATGTTATTTAATAAATTGAATTTAAAATAAATCAGTAAAATAAATAATAAAAAAATGTAAATTTAACAAATTAAAAAAATATAATTAAATACCTTTCCATAAGGTAATTCTGTAATTAAAAGAAAGAACAAACGTAATTCGTTTTCTTTAAAATATAATATTACAAATATAATTTACATACCGTCGATTTTGTCGTCTTAACAGAATTAAAATCTTTCATTATCTGCTATTTTACTATTTTTATGTTTGTGTTAAAAGGCCAATACATTGTATAAGTAATGGGGAATTGAGCAAGAGTCCAGTGTCTTCACAATGTAGAATTTGAACACATTTACCAAAGATTTGCCTTAAATGAGGTCCCGTGCTATTTAAAACTGCTGGTGCCATTTGTTCTAGAACACCAAGACGGAAGTTGTATTTGTATGCTTCTTCCGTATATTTTTCAATATAGTCCGTAAACATGGTCCAATCTGATTGCAATATTATTGCGACCAGCGCATCTAATATTGAGGCTGATGTATTTCTACTCCGTTTTAAGATTAGACGGCAGGCATTAGCGCGACTTAGTCCACATTTGACTAATCCTTCATATATATCAATAATAAACTGAGCATGTTCTGGATATCGTTCGCAATCATTTATCATATTTAATAGTTTTATGCGATCATTTTTCGTAGTATAATAGCCACAAAAAGTCGTAAAGTAATTATGAAATAATTTTATATTATTGTAATGAATTTGATAGCTCATATTTATATTCTGTTTGCTTAATTTACTTAGACGCTGAAAAACTATGCGTGGATCATTGAGTTTGTGAGATAATTTACAACTTGTAGAGTCGGTACATTCGTCCGCCAAATAGGGTAAGCAAGAAATGCCAAATACATTTTTTAACGCGTATAAATTTGTAAATGTGTCTTCTGGACAAGATGTTAGACATTCACGTTGATTAATTTCATTTTCTGACTTTACGACCATTTCGTTTGAACAAATTTGAATATTTGCTGGTGGTGGATGTTGCGCAGCATTATTTGTTACAGTTCTTGTAATTTTTCCCATATTTGTAAAAATTGTTTTTGTTACAATTGTATTGACTAAGGCTGGTTCGTTAGTTTTTGCATCAACTGGGTTTGTGTTTTGAATTTTTGGTATTTTAAAAGGTTTAACTGAATCTTCTAATAATACATCTGTTACAGATTTTTGTGAAGTCGTTTCTTCTGGTGTTTGTTTTAACATGTCATTCTCAGCGACAGAATCCAAAAAGCGGTCATCGTTTGGGGAACTGAAAGACATATAAAATTAATGTAAAATAATACGCCACGCGACCTTTAATGTTTTGTGCTCCATGTTGTGAATTACTTACTTAAAACATGAAGTTGTTAATGATAATGCATCAT
Source organism: Sarcophaga caerulescens (assembly GCA_927399465.1). Classification (NCBI taxonomy): domain Eukaryota; kingdom Metazoa; phylum Arthropoda; class Insecta; order Diptera; family Sarcophagidae; genus Sarcophaga; species Sarcophaga caerulescens. The sequence goes on along the minus strand of OV656873.1, from coordinate 40,487,036 downwards.
CCAAATCTTCTTCATAATCTAATGGATCTTCTAATTTTGATTCCAAATCCAAAAGTGTAATGTATTTTGATGAATCTAATTTACAAGGCGATGTTTTCTTTACATCTAAAATCAAGAAAGTTTACCTAGAATATCTTGTATATTTTTTTAATTTACAAACCTAAAACTCCATTTTCGCTTGATTTCTTTTCTTCTTCATTATTTAAATGTACTGCAGCATTAGTTATAACTTTTACAGCTTCCATGTTATTAGAATCCATGTTTTTAGGAGAAGAATTTAAACTTTTTGATTCATTTTTAATATCATTAATTTGACAGTACAACTGTTGGGAAATATTTGTATTTATAGTTTCATTTTCACATTTATTCATTGTTAAATCAACTAAAGAGTTTTCAAAATTAGTATATTTAATGTTTAAATTTGTAACCTGATTATGAATAGCATTATTTTGATTATTCAAATTAGTGCCACAATTATCTATTTTTGTATTATAATCATTTTTTAGCATTTTGAAATTTGAATCGAAATTATTTGTACAGGTTTCTATGGAAGCGTTTTTATTTATACCAATGCTATCGCAAGATATCCCGCTAGCGGTATCACTATCGGTATAAATGTTATCATCTTCACTTAATGTTATTTTTGCTACAGAAAATACAATATTGCTATTGGTCGTCCCTCCTACATTTAACTTAGACACAGATTCTGAGCAACTATTTTCAAAAATAGCCTTTTCGTTTTGCATTTCGCTTTTGTTGAAATGTATGGTTTTATTTTCATTTTTAGTTGACTTCTCCGTACATTCCACTTCCGTCTCATTAGAATGCGAGAATTTATTTTTATTTATAGTTAACTTATCTGAATTTGTAGATTTTGCATTTGAATCATTTTTAGATTTTATATTTCTCTCAAATTCCGGACTATTTGATCCAATTGATTCTTCTGTATCAGTAAACTTTAAATTTAAAGATATTTCTGATGACTTTGAAACATTAAGATCTTCCGTCTTTTCGCGTATGGTGGATTCTTTTGAAAAGGGTGAAGAGGTAGCTGTTATATCATCTTTACATTCGTCTGCAGTGTTTTGTTCTAAATGGGTCTTCAATATAAACAAGTAAGAGACAACAACTAAAATATTGATTCGTTTAATAAATGGACATTCACTTACTATTGTTGTTTCATCAATATCTACTTCATTATTTCTAATTTCATTGGAAGTTTGTTCTGGTATTTGAGGCTATGCAATTGAAGGAAAAAAGAGAGAGTAAATAGTTTTGTAATTTTGTTGATATGCAAGAAATGATACTATACCAAGTTTATTTCAGTGTTCTCAATGTCAGTCATCATCAAATTTTGTATTCCATTGTGATGAAATTCGGTTTCGTTTAAATCTTTATAATTTGAATCTCTTTTGTTATGAATTAATGCATTAACGGGTCCGATATCTAATAGTTGATCGAAAATTTCCTTAGTTGAGTGATCAGAAAAATGCAAAGTGTTTTCAATAGATAAACCTTCTGCTGCCATTGAACCGTAATTAGAATTATCAATATTTGTAACATCATCACAAGTACAATTTTCTGCTAATAATTTTCATAAAAAATTTTCAAAACATAATATTTATTATAAATTAAAATTTCATTGAATTTACCCGTTAAATTGCTCGGCTCATTACTATTGTGATTATTTGAGGTTGTGGAAAGTTTTACCAATTGATCCAAGCCTGTCTCATCTATGTCTAGAAGTGGCATATCTAAGGCAGCTTTAAAAGATTTTCCGGTATCGTACGACGAAATTGTTGAGTTACATCCCTTTTTTAAATCTTCAGAACCATAATCGAAATCGCTTGTCTCGATGAGACGACGTATAAAGTCATCATCCTGATTTTCCTCAACACCAGGTAAACAATTATTTTCGGTGCTTTTTATTGATAAATCTAAAGGTAAATAATTTTCTTCCACATTTGGAATGTAATTACCCGCATTTTCATTAGATGTTTTCGTGGTATTAAGAACTTCGTTGGAAACAATACCCACATTGTTTTTTGATTTAGATGTGAGATCTAAGACTTCAGCATTTGAATGGGCTGGTGGAGGTAAAGAAGGTCCAATATTGTTTGGTATATTTGGAATTTGAATATTTATAATGGGTACCGACGAATACTGCATAGACTGTTCAGAATTTTTATTTGTTTGATTTTGTATTAAATTTTGAATGCCTACATTAGCTATTGGTAATGGAATAGATATAGGCAAGGTGTTACCATTATCCAAAACTCTGGCTATAGCGTTGTTTCCTGCATCAGAATTATTATCAATATAGTTTACCTTAAAGGAAAGATAATACATTAAGATAAAGCAAAAGAATGATAATAATTAGCATTTTCTTTTTAAGGAATTTATTTATCAATATGGGAATAAAGGCGTTTTTAAAAGTGATACGCTAGCCAATCGACCGCAATCCACTTTGTGCAACAGCCTCATTCCCATTTCTTCAAAAATTACGCACTGGATATGCAAAGCCATACCCCACTGGAGCATTGAACTATTTACATTAACAAAACATTGAGACATCAAATGTTAGATTAATGTTTTCAAATAAATAGCAATGCTGCAATGCGTCTGCACTCAGAGTTTTAAGTAAAACCCTGCGAACAATTGTGTCTAGTGCATAGACGAGCACCCTTTTTAAATACCCAGAGACTAAATTAATATACAAATACAAAAATATTCATTAACTAAATGAGAATTAAACAATAAGATATGTTATGAGTAATTTCTATAATCACATGCTGAAAACCTGTTACCATACTTAACGATTCTTAAGGATAAATAGTTTTAAGCAAGCGTATTTCCTTTTAAGTTAATAAATTGTAATTATTAAGTCATATAAAAACAATATAATATTTCTTTTTAAACTATGAATTGTGTATTAGTGTCTGCTTTGTATTAAAATATTATAATTTTTTATTGTAAATTAAGCCAATGATATTCATTTTTAATTTGGCGATTTTTTATTTAGTAATCTGGCTGCTTCCAGATAAAAGTTTCTATAGGCGAAGAAAATGAAAATAAAATGAATCGTAGAAAAATGAATAAAGTAAAGTAATATATGTATTAGTAGCAAATATGTACGTAAATACAAATATAAATTGTAATAAGTTGATCATTATGAATTTATTGGGTCGAGAAAGACTAAGAAGCTAAATCCATATATAGCAGCAAGTAGAAAAATTAACTCTGAATCATAAAGATCTAACAATAATATGCTTTTACTGTCTTACGTTTCAAAGTTAACGATCGATCAAGTACAGAAATAGGAGAGGTTGCAGTATCCTTAGGTTATTACAACCCAGACTACATCGTACAGAACGGAATGGATACTGAATCAAGGGTATGAAATCCATTAGCATAGGTAATGTTTCTTTTGCTCTAGGGCCAAATGATGAGGTGCCTGGAACTATCGAGCACATTATATGCTTGTGCTCTAGTATTTAAATGCGAAGAATCAATTTTTTCTTTTTTTTTTTTAATTTTAATGGAAAAATTTTTTTCTACTCGAAAGAAATAGTACTGTATTATGTAATAATATCATTAAAGCATTAATTGAGTAATAATACTAAAGTCTAGTTACACAGCTAATTCTAATATAAATTTTAAATTAAAAATTAAGAATACATATGGTTGCACTTATATAAAATTACTTACAAAATCTTGAAATGGTACATTAATATCCTCAGCATTCAATTGTCTGACATCCACAGACATGCTATTCGAGGGCACTAATTGGCAGAGACCACCATTAATCCAATCACCATCGATGTAATATGTAATTGGTTGCTGTTGCTGCTGCTGCTCAGTAACTTCAAAGTTATGTGTCGTTGAAGAAACTAACGGTTGCGACATTGTTGAAGACGCTGCTGGTGTAGACGAACCAGGCATTAATTGATCGCAATCATTTGCAAAATATTCCACATATTTGGCTAAATTACTTTTTGTAGGTAGTTGGGCTTGTAGTGGACACGAATCCTCGCAAGAAACCTTATCTTTCTTCGGTTTACGTCCTCTTTTCTTAGGTGGTTCATTTGATTTTTGCTCATTTGAACGTTTCATATATTTACGCGGTTTCTTGACGACGCCGTTATTTATATCAGAACTTATTTGAGAATTCGATTGGGAATTTTGGGACAACAAAAGTTCTTCTGAAGATTGTGAAAACGATAAAATGGAACCATTTGTATTGGAATCATAATTAGCCATTAGATTATTGTTAATATTTTCTAAAGCCTTTGTGGCCTGTAATGTTTCATCCTTACAAGCTTCCGCCATTACATCTTGTATAAGCTGAGAGAGTTCCGAATCTTCACCCTGCTGCGAGAGTTGTTGAAATATTGATGTTTTAACCTGCGTCTGACTAGATTTTTTAGTTTTGGTCTCCGACATTAAACTTTGTTGCTTAACCTCTTTCGCCCGATAATCAAAAACTTTACGTGCGAATTTTAGACTGTCTAGGACAATATAATGAACATTGCCTCTATGTAAAGAAGGTATTTTTATGTGAAGTGTAGGCGTTGAGTTAATGTCTTCCAAAGGCACGTCATCGTTGTGGTGTAATACTACACCAGACGTAGACACCATGTGTTCCTGTCTACGGTTACACTTTGTATTATAGTTTCGTAAGTTGGAAGTTGACGAACTAGAATAACTTTTAAAACTGAGTTTGCGCTCCCTTGGTTTCATACGCACAGCTAATGGCAACAATTCATTTTCAACCTTATCCGAACTGTCAATATGTTTTGGTCGTGTACTTTTTACTTTGCTTTTCCCCATACGCTTTTCTGAATTATTTCTCTTCGACATTATGTTACTTAAAGTCTCATCGCCGCTAGAATCTGATGATAAATTCAATTCAGCAATATTTTTTCCTATTCTAGTAGCATTTTGTAGCTGATGTTTCGGTACCAGAATATCTTGTAGCAGCATCAATCTTTGTTTCAGACTTTTCATAAGGTTTTCACATTCTGCATCCATGGGTTGTATACTCACTACTGGTTTTGACTCAATTAATTGGCTGCGCAATTTCTCACTTACATATTCCTTATGTTTGGATGATTTTAAACACGGTTTATAAACAAACAACTGCTCTTCTAATCTTTCTAAATTTATCGAAGTGTTAAATTCCATTATTTTTGATAATTATGTGTTTTTACAAGAGCAATAAAATTTCGATTGACGTTTGCAAATTATTTCAGCACAGAAATGGCGAATAAAAAAAATTATTCATATCCTCAAAATGTTTCACGTTTTATTTTAAAATCGTAAAATTTGATTTCGGTTTATAAACTCTTCTAATATATTCAAAACTATTTACTTTATTTAATTAAATTTCTTCACATTTATTCGATATTAACTCGTGTCTAGGCAAGAATTTGTAAAAACCGTTATAATGGCCTGAATGACGCGCAACATTATTGCCGAGTTTATAAAATTTTGCTTTTCTGCACATTGTTAAGAGTTGCCAGTATTCAATGCAGTTTAAAAGGAAATCAGGGGGTATTTTAAAAAGTGTGTAATATCGTGTACATATATCCCATATATATATTTAAATTTTTCTTTTTTGCACAATTGTTAAGAGTTGCCAGTATTCATATATATATATGAATATATATTATATATATACGACCAACTTATTTATTCAACATGTACAACTAATCGCAACGTGTAGGGGCCGTATTACACACTATTTGAAACACCTCCAGATTTGCTTTTAAACTGCTCTGAATACTGGCAACTCTTAACAATTGTGCAAAAAAGGAAAATTTAATTAGCTTGGCAATAATACGTTAATAAAAATACTAACCACAATGTCACAGGGTATAACAATGTGCCCTGTGATACTAACTAATGTATACCCTGTGCTAATGGAGGACAGTTTTGGATTAGGAAAAGGAAGAGAAAAGAGGGGTGTTAGTAAAAAAAAAAATTGGAAAAGAAGAGCAAAAGAAATAAAGGTGAAAACGACAATTAGTCATTACGCAACCATAGATAAATTACTACCTCTAAAGATAACCCCCTAGCCAGTCAATTCCGTTTACGAACCCTATTAGATCTTCAAGACTGCCTAATCTCACCAGTTTATCCCAAAAAAGTGCATTGGGGGTTCCTTTGCAACTTCTTTGCTAAAAATGCTGTTATAGGTATAATTCAATCTGATAATCCTACCTAAGCCTTAGCAGCCTTTTAGACTCCCAGACTAGATGTGACCAAAAAACATGCCCCCTCAAAGCCTTTAGTGTTGCTGATTATCTATATAAATTGTAACTCTTGACCTCTTCGATATGTGTTTCCTGACCAGTTGGGTGGCCTTAATGACCGCCAGAATCTCCGTCTGAAAAACATATGCTATGCCGGACTAAGAGTATTATTATTTCTTAAAAAATAAATATGTATGTAGTTTCATCATTGGTCAACCAATTTTCTTCAATGTTTTTAACGTCTCAACTTAAAAATATGAAAGTAAACCAATTCTCTAAGCAGTGTATTAATTTAATAAAATTTTATTAATTATTAATTTCCACACTAGAAACACAAAGTTTATGATCATAAAATGAACAAGTGGCCATATATAAAGGATTTTCATTTTTATCAACATTTAAACACCAATCTGCACCGTAACAAATACTTTTATGCTCAAAATATTCCCCAACTAAATTTGGAGAAATCAAATCAGCCAAATCAACAATACTAAAGTTGTGATACATACAGGCTGTCAGTATTAAATTATGATGCAATGGATGCGATTTCAGACGCCAAATACCACCACCTAAATTTATTTCACCCATTGGTTGTTTCATGGACCGAGTATCAAATATGCGCAAATTTTCATCGTAGCTTCCGGTTAAAAGTATATATTCTTGTTGGGGATGACTTAGCAGAGATGTTACACCAGCCATATGACTTTTGTTCAATAAAATTTTAGTGTCCATACGTACATCATAGGAATGTAAAAAGGTGTCATCGCCACCCGTATAGAAACGATTTTCGTCCCATTTATCAAATGAACATATCCACGCCTCAAAGTTATGTGCTGACCAATTACGTTCACATGTAAGAGTACTTTCATTGGTCCAGTCCAAAAGGTTTATTTCTCCTTTTGAATCGGACACTAAAACCCGATTTGAACCGTGAGCTTGGTCCCAATCTAATGACAAGGCCAAAATATTTTCAGATTCTTTATCTATGTCGTAAGCATACAGAAACTTGAGTTTCTCTTCATTTAATTGATAAACTTCTACTTTTCCCAAAGCGTTTGCAGTTGCTAATAGAGGCAAAATAATGTCATTACTGTTTAACCACTTCATATCGAGTATTGCAGCCGTTTCCAAACGTTCCAATTCGTTTAAAGTTTCTGTTATAGGATCAAATTTATATAAATAAATACGACCTTTACGTTTGCATGGTGGAGTTACTGCAAGATTCTCATTTTTGTTCTCCTCCAATTGATAAGTGCCACATACAAAAAAGTTTTTGAAATTAGGATGAGGACACCATTCAATCGAATCTGCAGAATATTCCGTATCTATGGTTTGAAGTGTTTGAATTTTAAACATTTTGTATCTGCAAATATAAAAAAACAATTATTTGTATTCAAATTTAAATGTGTATGTGTGAAGTGTGATGTGTATTGGGAGAGTTCAGTTAAAACGCCTACAAAATTTAGAAAATTTTTAAATTTTTCAATGATAATACAAAACATTTTTATATTTTATTTCAAATTATTTTAATATTGAATACTAAAGACTGTATTCAATCTCACATCACTCTATACATCGTATGTAATCGACTAAGTCATATCCACTAACCTATTTTTACGACAGGTGTTTCTTGAAATATAATACAATATTAATAATAAAAGTAGTAACACTTTTCCTTACGATATAATTCGGAAAAATATGCGAAAACAGACTACCTAATTTTAATGCATCTCTGCAGAAATAATACTCAAATATGAATAAATTTATAAAATTATTTTATCGAATCTATAGAAAAACATATTTTTTAAAATAATAAATTGAATTTTTAATATTTAATGTATTTCTCCCAAAATTACTTACTTGACGATAAACGACAATTCATTTATACATATAATAAACTATTTCAACAATAGTTGTTGTTCTTGGTTTTGTGAAAAGATGGGCTAGGGAATTCATTGATCCTTATATAACAAGACTGCTATACACTTAACTTGTTAGACCTATTTTGGAGTATGCGTCTATTATTTGGAATCCATACTATCGTTGTCATAGTGATTCAATAGTCTGTGCAGAAGCAGTTTTTATTATTCTGTTTACGTGGCTTAGGATGGGATTGTGCCAATGGGTTTCCGTCATTTGAGGCTAGATTAGGTTTGATAAAACTTCCAACTTTAGAACGTAGAAGGGCTGTTTTAGGGGTTTGTTTTGTTTTTAATCTGGTTAAAGGTGATATCGATTCTGAGTTTTTGCTTTGTAACCTGAATTTCCTCTTTCTTTAGATTTTTATAGAACGAACTATGGATGTAATTTTCCTTTTCGTAGATTATGTAATGATTTTAACTTATATTATGATTTTATTGATTTTAATTGCAGTGTTTGTAATATAAAACGTAGCTTATATGCTGGCATTAATTTGTAAATTATTATATAAAAATGTATTTTCGTTCTTGTCTTATGTAGTTCCGGTTTATTGTTACTTTATTCAGCTTGTGATTAAGTTCTGTAGCTGTTTTATTTCTCGTTGCCATTACTTTTCCCTTACCCGCTACAGTCCGGACTGTGTGTGTACGTGTCCCTACGTAATGGGGACGAGCCCTCCGCGGTCGGATGAGGGTGGGTTAGTGTAAGGCCGGGGACGTTCGAAGACGAACAAATTTGAGAATTAATTAAAATTTTACTCTCCCATTTTTGTGACATGAAAGGAGTTGAAACGATTATTTTTATTTACTACTTTAAAAAATTATTGATTTTATTATTACGTTTTATTTTAGTGTTAAATCATACATATGCGTTTTTATGTATACAGTATATTAAATTATATGTATATATATAATATTGTATATATATTGTAATCTTCATTATTTTATTATTACTATTATTATTATTTTTGTTTTTAAATATTATTCATATTGTATATCGTTTTATGAACATACATACATATGTTATATATTTATTATTATATATTTTCTTAATCATAGATATTTTGTTATTACACAGTAATATTACCTTAATAGTTATTATATAATAGTTTTACAATCTTAGTATAATATTAAAATTTTTCATGTTATATGTATATGTATTAACTTTTGTTTCTTACTACCATATGTATACTTTTCTACATACATCAATTCTATAAAAACAAAACTGTAATTAAAAATATATAAATCGAAAAACAGTATCAAAATTAAAATATCGTCTGTGTTCGTTAAAAGTAAATTAAAAAAAAACGTGTTCAATATATAGCTACAGAGTGAAAATTTTAAATATATAGTTCATGTATACTTTTTAAATATTGTATATTAATTTTATTCTACAAAATTAGTTGTAATCCATAATTATTTGTTTTTCCTTTTTTATTTTAATGTTATTAAAATACTTTCGTATTTAGGTGTATGAAGGATTTATGTTATCTGTTTAACTACAGTGTCTAATTGTTATAGGTTTTATTTCTATTATTTTCTTTTTTAATTGGATTATGATGATTTGAGTGTATTTTATTTTATAACTTGTAGGTTAATTTTTCCCCTAACTTATTGTTTTTATTTAAAAGATTATATTTTAATGTGTTAATAATTCTTTTCAATATAATTATTAATAATTCGGACAACTACATGTTACTGTTGCTTATGTGAGTGTAATTATATTATGCATACTAATAATGTATGTAAGTATTATTCAAATTATTGTAATCAAATATGTACCGACTGATTATAAAGGTATGTATGTATGTTTTCAAAAATTTCTTATTGTAAAATAAAAAAAGATTTTGAAGATTTTAACAATTTCAATTTAGCATTTGTATTGGAATTATACTCTATACTTGACATAATTTCTGTTCATTTTAATTTGTCATCTACTAAAAGGCTAATTTAGACTTTTCTTATATATCATATAATATTAAAGAAATTCTAAAATTTACCACAAAGAATATTGCTGCAATACGAATGCTAAATTTTTTAACATTTTTTATGTTTAAAGGTACAGTCAGACTGCAGAAATTCGACGAAATATCGTTGTCAATACGGCAAAATAAATATGGAAGAACATTAGTTTAAACTTACAAGCAGTTTGTAAGGACAAACTACGTCAACAATTTTAATTTTTGATTTTGCTGTTTGAAACATAGAATTTCACGGAATTAATATTAATATGAAAAAGTATGGGTAACATTATTTGGCAAAAGTTAGTCGTCGATCGTACCTTAACATACCATTCATACACTTACAATATTTGAGGTTTGCGTTTTTCCTATTCATTTTGTTTTCATAACAATTATGGGTTCGAGAATTTTTAACATGTCATTATTTTCAGGTTGACCATTATTGTATTCTTTGTTGCCTTTTATAAAGTTATTATTATTGTGATTATTCATTTGATGTAAATTTGGTGTTTGACCTGGAAGTAACATACGTTGTGTTTGCTGTTGCTGTTGCATTTGTAACAGTTGCTGTTCCTCACTGTTAGAGGCACTTTCATGTGATAGACTACCACTACTTACACTACCACCACCATTTGTTGCTACATTAAGGGACGATTGTTCATAGATGCCGGATGCAGTGGGGGTGGAGCCACCATCTTCAGTTTTGGTGCGATAATGAGGAGCATGAGTTCTTAGACGGCGCATGCGCGCATACTCTGCTTGTCGGGAAAGCCGTATTTTTTTCTCTTCCGGTGTTTCAGTAGCACGAATTTCAGCACGCTTTTGTCGTGCTCTTTCGCTTAGTTTTTGCAAGCGTATAATACGTTGTTCTGGTGTTTCGTTAGCACGTAACGCTCTTTGATGAGCAGCCATTTTATCTAGTCGTTTTCGCTTCTCTTCATCACTTTCATATTTTAATTTACCATTGCTGCGTATAATGTTAGCGGAGGAGGAGGAGGAATGTTCTTGTAAATTTTGTTGTAACTGTTGTTGTTGTTGCTCTTGTTGTTGCTGTTGTTGAAGTTGTTGCTGAAGCTGTGAATTTAAATGTGAATATTGTTGACCACGTCCGCGGCGTTGAGCATATTGTGGGGATGCTAACATTTGATTAATCTCTTGTTCTAACAGAGCACTCATTTTTTGCTGTTGCTCCTGCTGCTGAAGAACATCGTCCTGCGACGTTACACCTGCATCTTTGATTGAGCTATTAAACAGCTTTCTAGGACGACCGCGGACCGCCTTTGGAAAATCCTGTATTACGGCTGGTTGTTGACCCGCTATGGTGTTACACAGTCAGTTATTAGTTTTTTATAGAAATTTATTTGTTAATATCGGTTGAGGTGGGGTTATAGTGAGTGTATGGGTAAGAAACAATATTTTAAAAGAAAAACAAACATAGAACAAATTAATTACAAATTTAATGAGATCCATTCGATTTTTATTTAAATTTTCCTACCCGTAGTGTTCGGTGGTGTTGTCCCAACAGCATTTGTGGGTGTTGAAAAGTGTACTGGAGTAAATGGTGGCGGCACTGTATTCGGCGCTATACCGAGTTGAAAGCCATTATGATACATAGGATAATAAGCAGCTGTTTGGGTGGGAGTATTTGGCGGAGTTGTTACAGCCACCGTTGTGTTGGCTGCAGCAGCCGGAAATGTGGCCAAATATGGGAATTGATTATAGAGCGGTGTTGGCGGATTTTGTATTTGTGGATGAGTAGATTTTATTTTAGCATCATTTTTTTCATTTGGTTCCCCTCCGGAATTAACTCCAACAGACCCGCTGTTGATGTTATTGTTATTATTGCTGTTGCCATTGTTTGCTGTATTATTTGTCTGAAAAACATGTCGTATTTTAGACAGTGATCGCTCACGTTGTCTAAAATCTTACACTATGCAACATTAAAAATTGACGTTCGATAACTAGTATTCTCTTTTGAATAAATAAACATTTAAAAATAATATTTCACAATTTCCAGTGGCTGACTAATGGTAAAAATTACCAAAAAAAAAAACCTTACTTTTTCTTAATTATTCAAACTGAATATAACAAACATTTTTTGAACTTAAGCTTGACTATAGCTTTGCGAAAGAACCTTAAATTTGTCTTTCAATCTTCATAAGAGACTTATGTATGTTCAATTAATAAAACATTATTTTTTTTTTTAAATTTTTGATCTTTTTATTACGAAATATTTTTAACGAGCAAATGCTTTTGGTCACAATGTTATTTCAACTTATTTAAAACTACTACTGAACAACCGTAAGGAGATACAGATAAATGGAAGATCATTTAAATTAAAAATTTCATTATTATTGTTTATATAATTTAGAATGACAAATAAGAAAGAAAGCAAAAGAAAAAAAAAACACAAATTGCACAAATAGTAATTATAGGACGTAAACTTTTTTACTTGTTGCACAGCGTTTAATTTCAAATTAAACAATAAATAGCAAATGATTTCAAATGAAGATGTTAAGAACCAACAGTTGTCATTTTGTTATCATTTGTTATCGAATACATTTTTGTGAAGAAATATACAATTTGACAGCAACTTGTAATAATAATGTAAACGCATTCGTATTGATTTGATTTGTTTTGATTTGATTTATAAAAGTAAAATCACTAAACAAACAAATTCGTAGTTTATAAATTTTCTACTGTTTTCGAGTTTGGAATACGTAAATAAATGTATTGTATTGTATATAGTTTAATCGTTTTTAAGCAGCATCATTGGCAAAGTAAAAATGATATTATAAAAGAATTAATTTAAATTAGTAAATAAACAACATTAAGTAAAAATTATGTATTATGACTCACATATTAACAGTTAAACGTCGAAATACCAGCAAGAGTCCATCAATGAATTGTCAGCAGATCGAGGGGTGCGAATTTTTTTTAAAGGTTTACAGATAAATCACAATATTTATACGAAAAAGGTCGACGAGATATAAAAAATAATTTAACATGGCGCAAACTCCGAGTACGTTGAAAAATATGATTTTGTTCAAAAAAAGAATCATAAGCCCCAATTACCATTGAGAACAATGGTAATTATGCGTAAGTTCAAGTTGTTTTATTCATTATTTTTATGAAATCATTTGCTATTTTCTTCTTTCCATTTATTTTATATTAAATTTTTAGCTTTGTTGGAGGAAATTTTAGTTAGTTCGACACTATACCAACCTGTTGATTTTCCGGCTTTTTGCCATACTTATTCTGGTATAATTCTAGGGATCCTGCGATTGTGCTGAAATGAGGAACATTAGCTGCTGTTTGTGGCAGTTTAGAAGATACCTTTTGTGAGGCCTCATCATAAAGCTGTTGCTGAAAGAGATTAGAAGCTTCAGATTCTAGAAGATTTGACTGTTGTTGCTGCGAGTTACTAAAACGATTCTGCTGATGGTTGGAGGATTGTTGCTGTGGTTGAGATGGCTGTGATTGCGGTTCCTGTTTTAGTATGGCAGCACTGCCTGTGCGTAAAGTGGCTGGATTTATAAATATATTTTGATAGTATTCAATGGGATTGGCTGCAAGAGCAGCCGCCTGCTGATATGATGCTGAAAGCTGTTGCTGTTCGTCTGGGTTGCCACCACTGCCACCGCCGGCAGTTTGTTGGGATAGTTCTTCATTACCAGTCGGTGTAGCTGAGGCTGTACCTGATGCTGCTGTTCCGCTGCCTGTAGAAGGTGGTGCCTGATGATTTAGATTTAAAGAGTCGTTATTATTACAATTTATTGAAGCGCTTTGCGTCGTATTCGAATTCTGATTCGAATTCGGAGTCTGCGCCGCGCCGTGTTTTATAATTTTTTTCTTTTCTCTGACCTTTCTCGCATATTCATTGAGTTTTCTTAGTCGCTCCTTACGCTGCTCGGGCGATTCACTGGCAATACGTTGTCGGGCTCTGGCTGCCATTTCGGCTAGTCTGATTTTCCTTTGTTCCGGTGATTCATTAGCTCGGTACATACGCATCCGTTCAGCAAGTTTTTGCAGTCGTTTTGAGCGTTGATCTGGCGATTCCATGGCGCGACGCAGACGCTGTCTTGCGGCGTTACGTACTAAACGCATGGCTCTTTCCATTTCATTTTCGTTCTGCCTACGCATCCGATTAGCTTCGGCATTTCGTGACAAACGCTTTCGATATTCATCTTCGGTTTCACGACTGCGCCTTTCTCGCATTCTTTCAGCATTACGTGCTAAACGGCGCGCTCGCGCCTCTGGGCTTTCGTTCCAACGATGACGAACGGCCGATGAGGTTGACGATGTTACTGATGCCGGCCCCAATGTTGTTGTGTTTGCATTAACTTGTGTTCCTGATCCACCACCACCACCAACACTTCCTGCCGTGTTGTTCACAGTGTTATTAATGGTTGTTGGTAGTGGCGGCTGCTTGAGTGATAATGGCTGCGGATAATTGGCCGCCGCTGCCAATTGCAATTGCTGGTGTTGCTGTAGTTGCAGTTGATCCTGTTGCTGTTGTTGTTGCTGTTGTTGTGCGGATAAATGCTGCTGCAATTGTTGCTGTTGCAAATGATGTTGTTGCAACTGCTGTTGTTGTTGCTGATGCTGCTGCTGTAACTGCAGCTGTTGCAATTGTTGTTGATGGTGCGACAACGGCACAAGCAGCGTAGATGGATGATCGATGAGAAGGCGGGCATTCGAGCCATTGAGAGCAAGCAAATTCGTAGCATATTGTTGATGATGATGCTGCTGATGCTGCTGCTGTAAATGTTGCTGTTCTAAAGATGGCTCTATTTTTATCCCATTGGGACCAGATTCCATTATTTTTTACACCTCAAGCGCAAGCTTTGCTCAAATGCAATCAGGAATAATTTTTGCAACACGTTTCAGTTGCCGCTGCAGATGCTAATGATTTTGTGGAGTGTTGAAATTCTTTTGCTTGCAAGTCAAGCGAAAAACTCGCACAAAGTGGAATAAGCGATGAAGACGGTGACGTTATGGATGAAAGTGGTGCAAAGTTAGTTTTCCTTTTATTCCACATTGAAAATGAAAAAGTGCCCCACACTTTATTAACCTTCTACTCAAGTCGACCTATTTCATTATTTCACACAATTATATTTTATTTTTTCTCTTTATAAAAGTATGGAAAAAAAATACGTAAAACTTTTGCGTTTATTTTGTTTTTTTCTTTTTTAATTTTTTAAGCGTTTTCCTTCTTTTTGGTTTTGTTTCTCCTTTTCGTTTTACTTCTTCGACTACATTAACACACTGATGTCACTTTATACAATAATTAGAAAAACAACAAGCACATAAAGCAACAGTAACAGAAAATTGCGCTTTCACGTATATTTTGACATTTCGCTTTGAATTGTCCAGTTCTTCTTCTTTTTCCTTTGTATTCGATCTCTGTTGTTGTTTGTGATATTTTGTTTTTTTGGCTTGTCTGTACGTAATAAACGTTCGGATGTGTGCGTACAAATTCCAATGTCATCTACATGGCATTGGAAATGACCACAAACAGATTTTTTCTTCTACGCTTATATATGCTGAACTTCCAATCGATTTTTCACATGATTTTTTCGGCCTTTTTTTATTTAAGAGAACTAATATTTTTTCTCAAGTATATTAAATACATTTACACTTTGTATAACAAATTTCTTTCCAACAGTTTCGATTATTAAGAATTTTACAAAACAAAAGCATTAAAATATAAAAATCGTTTTCCCTTTATTTTTTACTTTTTGCCATATATAGAGTTTTGGCTTATTTTCTTATGGTTGTATATTTTAAGGTAACTATTTTAGTGGTTTCTTTATTGGTGTTAATTAATTATCACGTGTTTAATACAAAAATTTTATAAACAATAATTTTTATGTTTTTTTTTTAATTAAAAGAAATTAATATTTTGCACAAATGCACGAACACCAACACTCTGTCTCCACACAAAAAATGTAAATAAATTCTTATTGGAAAGCGGTGTATTTACGTGAATTGGAAAGAGTAAATACACTCAATTGTAAATAGTTAGTAAAATTTGCAAGTAATAAGTAAAATTTTTGCTTAACTTATTCTATGTGAATTTTTTAATTGTTTACATTTCCAACGAATAATTTAGTTCTGAACTGAGTTAACCGGTGATTCTATTACTCAGTTTATCATTTCTGTTGAATTTTTCGTCTTTCGAGAAGATAGAATTTGGATACTGCTGTTACATTACACATTCGAATTTTATGTAAAATTTTTGAACTTAAATCTTATTTGACAATACTATATATTTTTTATATGTTAAAATAATATTGAAAATTTCAACAAGTTGTAAATGCCAAATTCTATTTATTAAGATGTACACAAATATTTCTTTCAATGTATTTACTTTTTAAACTTTTTTTCAATGTACTATGTACATACATACGTACGTATTTGCTTTTAAAATCTTGTTTACCATTATCATCATCATCAACTTTATCATTATCGCCAATAATGGCAGTTACGATACATATAAAAAAGGGGTTTGATTGTATGTATGTATATGCATTTGTAAAAAAGGATTAACTTCCAATGCACAGCCAGACACACTCATTCCAATAATATGTAGAAATAACTCTTTTTTTCCCCTCTCTTTTTCTTTTGAAATTTCAAACCCAATAGAAATATTTTAGCAACTCACAGTAATAAACTCTATACGAGTTTAAAATATGTCAAGGTGGGTGGGGATGAAAAATCAATAAAATTACTTTACGTCTGTCTTTTTTGAACACTTTGTTTGAAAAAAAGAAGCAATACTTTAAAGCAATATTTTAAAAAACATTTATTGCTTTTAATTACTGACTAAAAAAATGGATTTGATAATTTGGCGGTCAAATCTTTTGAGGTAGTGTTAGACAACTTGTTTGCACATTTCGGGCGAATGCCGGTTTTTAAATACACGAATGTAGGGGATTATCTGCGTAGTGAGGAAATTTAATATAGCCCCACAAACAAACGGCAATTGACATCCCTTTCTGGAAACTTTTCATGCAACAAAGTAAAAATATGACCATAACGACATCATCAAAACACTAATTGACGTCGCTTTCCGGAAACTTTTCACATACTAAAGCACAAACTGTCGAGTTGTGTGGCTCGTGGCACTTCGTTGAAGTCGTCGTAGTCTAGTAGGTAGTGTGTTGGCTTATTAGACTGAAGGCCCGAGTTCAAATCCCAGATCTGACATCAAAACGAAAATATGAAAATATTTCTTCGGCAACTTCCTCTCAACAGATTTCTGGCAAAAACTCAGAGTAAATAAAATTGCCATGAAAAGCTTTTCAAATATCTGTCGATCGGAGTTGACTTTAAACTGTAGGTCCCGCCACTCATGTATAAAGTTAATGCACACAACATAAGTGGTGTGAGAAGCTAGGTCGTAATCCTGGTTGAAGGGTTGTAATGACCAATTATGTATGTATGTATGTATGTGGCACTTCGTTGTTGGAACCACAAACCGTCCAGTTCATAATCTTCAATTGCAGGCTAAAAATGTTTGTTATCGTAAAGCCATAGAGCTGAGTTGGCGTCAATGGTCCTTTCAGGGTCAAAGAAAGGAACAGGGTCCAATGGCACATTCCACTAAGTTGAAAGATATTTAACAGCTAACAGCTTTGCTAGACAGGCGATTTTTTGAACCCGGTCAGATTTTATAAGATCAAAATCAGCACTGAACACAGAGATCTAATATATAGACATAGTTTATTAGATAACAACAAATTCATTCCTTTTTATTTCCAATAGCTGGTGATGATTTTAAAATCAATTTGCAGTTTCCCAACTATTACAATTTTATTAATATTATCTGAATATATAAACTGAAATGAAATAAAATCATATTAAGTTTTTTTTTTAAAAATGTGAATGCAACTTTATTCATAATTTCTGTTGGTTTTTAGAAAGTGTACAATTACAATATTATTTTCATGTTGTTGTTGTTGTTTTTTAATCAATACAATTATAATATTTGATTCTTTTGTTTTTGAAATTATTGGTTACATTAGAATTAATTAAAACAATTTTCTGACTTTTTTCCTTCTTCATTAAAAAGTTTATATTAATTACTTAATAATGTTTCACTTCATTTTCTCGTTATATATGTATAATTTTTCCTTTTAATAATTTTGACTAGAACTAAATTAAAACAAAAAACAAATTCGTTTAATACAAGTTAAATAAACAGATAATGAAAAATTTTCAAGTTTAATGTCATTTATATTTTGTGGTGGAGGATTTTAGCAGGCATTTTTTACGAATAAAATTGTGTGTTTGTTTCGCCTTTCAATTTTGATTTTATTAGTTTTTTTTTTTTTTTTTGTTTACGAAATTAAAATAAAAGAATATTAGTACTTGCGAACGTGTTAAAAATTTATCGTTTTAAATTAAACGTATATAAATAAGATTTAAAAAATACATACACACACTCTTCTCTAAGCAAATATACAAATACAAAATTTTTCTAAGGGATACAAATGGTTATGACTATGATGTACGACAAAAAAGACAAAAAAAAAAAACGCAGCCAGTTTAATTCATTTAATATTGAAATAATTGTGTAAAATAAAAGAAAAAAAACATCTACAGTGGAGGTATTAAGGAAATCTGTTTAAAAAAACTAATGTTAGAAGCAAACTATTAAGCAATACAACTAAACAATAGACCTTGTGAAAAATATTTGGAAGGACTACTCCGTTTATAGCTGAAAATACATAATTTTTTTTTAATTAATGTCTATTTTTGTTTTTAAACTTTGGGCCTTAGTTTATACATTACAACTGTTTTGCGATAATAATTAAGCCTGTAAATAAAGTTCTACCAAGACATGCGGCCGCAAAACTTTTATCAAATTGTAAAATGTCGATAACACCATAATAATCGGTAACATCATTATATATTTTCAATTTTTATTTAATACTGCATTATTTTGCCTTATTTATTAATTTGCAGATTGACTATGGCATTAAAAAAATACCCTGAAATTTAAAAAACGATAATTTTTGATATAATTTAGGCGGAATTTGTAAAGCAATTGTGAACAATTGCCCGAAAGCCTTCACTACGGAACATATAATCCTTATCGACCCATACCAATATTAAATTATTAAAAAATTTAATTTTAAAATCAGCCATGAAATAACATAACAATTTGTATCTTATCCAGCAAGGATTTACATTTTAAACTAGAATTTAAATCATAAAAAATTAGACTCGAAAAGTTCAGCTTGGAAATAAGGTTTCCTTATTCTGTAGATGCTGATTTCTTAAAAAAATAAAAAAATAGAAAAACCAACTATTATGTCTTTTGTGAATTTCTATAATAATGTATATGATTTTCTTTTGCTTTTGCTGTTATCCAACTGTAATATAATTATTTTTTCTAGTTGCAAAGGGATTGCTTTGGTTATTTCTCATTATGTTGTATATAATTTTTAATTTTATTTGGTGTATTATTTTTGATGTTGCAAAATGTTATTTTACTTTCTGAGTGTATGTTGTATTTATTTTCATTTTGTTGTTGTAAAAATTTACATATGTAAATATTATAATTGTTTTCTTTTTAATATTTTTATTATATATATATTTTTTTTTGTTACAATTTGTTTATTGTGATATTTTGTGTTTATTTTTTTTTATATATAATTGTAAGCATACATGTATAATGCATGTGTTATAAAAATACTTTATTATATATATTTTTTTTTTGTTTTTTATTTTTATTTTATCTTAAAACATAATGTTTTTAATAATATTAGTTTAATTATTATTTTGATGAGGCAAAGTGTATTACTTTAAGTTACTAACTTTGCAATTATATTATATAATCTTCATTTATTATTATATCTTATATATGTATATTAATGTTATATTTGTTTTACTACAGCTACAAATACATTTTTTTCTCTTATTCCTCCTCCCTCTACTAATTATATGAATATGTCCATTTTTACGATTTGTTAATCCTCAAGTTAATTCTATTTTTTTTTTCAATTTTATTTATATGTTTTTTTTTACCTACAGCTACAACTACATTTTTATATATATATATATATATATATGTATATTAATTTGTTTATTAGTATTATTTTTTGTTTTCAATATATAACATAATTTAAAATAAATGTATTTTATTTTGCAAAGAGATAAAGCTTAAAATTTTTTAAAAAAATAATGAATTGTCGTAATGAGATACTCTGTGCGTTATTAAATTTGTCTTATTTACGAAAAAGGACCCCAAAATTATTAAATTTAATAGTATTCATAAAATGTTTATATAGATTCTATGCTTTCTGCCATCACAATATCTAAATAAATGTACGTTCAAGAGATTTTTTCGAAACATGCTATATATGTATGTACATATTTTCTTAACTTTACTGCAATAGCATATTCAACTCTAAGAATATTTTGAAATTTTCCATATTTCTTCTTCATTCCAACTGACCGTTTTATGAAGTATGCTTGCAAAGATGGTGTTTTTTACAGCACAAAGAATAGTTAAAGGAAATTCACGATTCTGAATAAGCATGAACATTCAGAAAAGTCTTTCATCTCTACCTGCATTTTATTTATTTTTGCGTTTTGGAATTTTATATACAATCTTTTTCCTATATGTTTTATTTATTTTAAATAAAACACCGAAGCCAATCAATCCCAAATTAATTAATAATTCGCTTTGAAACTTTTTTTTCCTCATATTTAGATTTTAAATCCACAATTATTATGATTCTAATTTTCTTAAATAAAGGTATTGACAAAAAGTTGATATTTAATATTTTAAAAATATCATGCAGTTAAACAACGACACAGTATTTGATTTTCGTAATTCCCAAATTACTGCAAAATCTTGTATAGTCCTTTGAAATTATTGAAACAATTTAGAAAAAATTTGTCTAAAGGCAAATTTTTGTTAAAAACTTTTTTTTTATTTAAATATAATGTTTTTAAACTTAAATAAGACTATATTTATTATAAATTTAGAAAAAAAAAAGAAATATAATTGAATTTTTTGTATTAAGTTTGATTAAGCTTCACCTCTTTGTTAAAATATACTTAAACTTTAATGGTTTATATCAAAAAAAAATTATATACGTTACAATAAAATCAAATAAACTATATATCATTACATTACAATGATATCTTACGAAAGAGATGTATGTGTTATTGTTATTTTTGTATATATATTATATATATATATAAATATTAAAAGTGTTTTTAGTTTATTTGTGGTGTATTATGAGGCGGTTAAAAAAGGTAAAGGATCAAAAACTTGCATAATTTAATATTTCATCTCTCTTTTTTAATTTTTTTTTTGTTTAACAAAATCAAAATACATACATATAAAAGTTTTTTAAAAAATCACAAAATTAAATAGTACAATAGGTAATATACAAATACTATATATTATAAAAATTAAATAATTATTTTTTTTTAGTAATTAAAACAAGTATAAATAGAAGTTTAACTGTTGCAGGATATTTTTAAAGCTTCAAAGAGCAAAAACAAATACACTACAAACATTAATTAAAAAAAAAAAAATTAGAAAATTAAGGGATTAAATCCTTTATATAGTTAAACAAGAAATAGTTTACAAAACCTTTTCTTTACAATGTTAAATATTCACATAAAATAAAGCTCTCTTGCTCTCTCTCTACGCAATTATTTAACTTTGTTTTAAAGGTTTTAATCATCGTACTCATCAAGAATAGACAATTAAAGAAGTATGTACGTAATAAAGTTTTTTAAAAGAAAAATAGATCCTCTCCTGCTTTAGTCCAAAAAAGGGGGTGCTGTGTCATAATCGTTTTGTTTTGTTTTTATTGTTTTATAAATTTATTACTAAATGTGCTGTTGGTGTTTTTATTTTTCTTAAAATATTTTACTTTTTGTTTTTGTTGTCATTTGCTGTTTTGAGAGGGTGTACGAGTGTTTGTTTATCGTATAGAGTTTTGTATAGTATCATATGAATAATATGCTGTCTTCGACTTGTATTCAATATCATTCTTCTTGTGTTTTATTTTTTCTCTTTTTTTATGCATAAAATTAAAATGAAAGCTTACGCACCTTTAGCCACCGATATTGGAACTTAGTTACCGCTGTAGCTGGTCGTGGACAGTGGTCGTCTTGAAATACAAAAACTTACATTACAGACAAACATACATACAGACTGTTACAGTGACAGATGTTAGAGACTGACTTGACTTTATTTCGATAAGGAACGCCATTTATGTGACTTTAGTAGCCCTTGAGACGGTCCGCTAACGGTGGCTTGGGTATTTTCGGTTGTTTGGCACGCGCAACACGCATACGCTCAGCTGCCTTGGCCAAACGCTTTTTACGTTCCTCTGGAGTCTCACTAGCACGTCGCAATCGCTGACGTGCTGCATTTTTCATCAGTCTTAAGGTTCTTTGTACTTCGTTTTCATTCTGGCGTCGTACACGATTTGCTTCGGCGTTTTTCGCCAAACGCAAACGATATTCGGCCTCCGATTCTTTAGCGCGTTTTTCGCGCATTCTTGCAGCGTTACGTTCCAGTCTTCGTTGGCGGGCCTCAGGGGATTCGTTACTACGGCGTCGGGCGGCTTTTTGGGCTCGTGTAGACGGTGTACTACCGGTACTGAGTGTTTGATGTAGTGGGTGTGAATTGGCGGTGTTAAGGGTACTGGTGTTCTGCTGTTGATGCTGAGCCTGATGGTGAAAAGTGTTCTCCAAATTAAGTGCAACGGCAGCTACTACCGATGAATTGGCGGTGACAACGTTGGCAACGTTATTATTATTGGTCGTTGTGTTCGCTGTGGACGAGGAGGCGGCTGAAGAGGCAGATGTATTATTGGCGGCGGCGGCTGCTGAGGCTGAGGACGCGGCTGCTGCTGTTACTGCTGCGGCCGCTGCTGTTACCGTATAATTATTATAGTCTATGAGTCCCCGATTACTTGGGTAGAGGTGATGCATGGGATTATCATAATTGAGGTATTCCGGTTTAATTAAGAAAGGGTCGCGTGCGGACAGTGGGGCCGTGGGTGAGTTGAGGAAATACAAGCGGCTATGATGATCTGTCGTTATGCTCCCTCCACCTCCCACTCCTGTGGACATCTGTAGTGGTGGATTTGCGATGTTGTATCAATCGCAGCTTTTTTAAACTTTTTTTTTTTATTTCGCCAGCAACTTTTTTTCTACCCTCCACTTGGTTTTTTTCACTTTATTTTCCGCGCTTTTTCTTTGTTTTATAAAAACCTTTTCATAAACACTTAACAAAATTGAGAAGAACACTTTGTTTTTGTTGTTTTTTAAATAGTAAAGGGTATTTACCCAAAAAAATTTTACACAAAATTTAACAAAAAAAACTTTGAGTAAACAATAAAAGCGACATAACTAATCAATATGGAAAAAATATTTCCAAAATCTTGTTGGAAATCGGGAAAAAGTGCGCAAACGTCATTTCCAATAAAAAAAAATATGATGATCTTCCAGGCATTGAAAGCAGAGTTGTTATCATCGAAACAAACGTTCATTCACAACAGAGAGAAAGAAAACAATTTTGCATAATAGTTTATAATTTATATAGAAATTTTATAAAGAAAATAATATCTGCAAATTAATTATTAAATTTTTCGTGCGAAACGCTTCATTGATAATAACTTATTTTTATTCTAATGTAGTGATTGGTATATGTAATACTATTTAATACAACTGTGTGTGTATGTGTTCTCGTTTTTTTCACATGTTTACTTTTTTCTACACATTCCAATTGTCAAATTAAATATATATTGTTTTGATTATTTACGAATTCACAACACACAACATTTGTAATTAATTTACTAAAAATTATTAAAATATGAATTAAATTTACCTTAGTATAAACAAGGTTAATTTATATTTGTTTGTTTATGACTTCAATAATGGGAAAAGTAGTAAAAATTGACAGCTTACTGGTGTACAACAGTGTTGTCAGATTAGGGGATAATCCCCCAAAATGGAGATTTATATTTTGAAATGGGAATAAAAAATTATTTTTAATTGGTTAAGGGGGTAGTTTATATGAGCGTTTGCGTTTTCGGTTATTTCTAAACAAAAGTGTTTACTTTTTTGCTCAATGTGTAGAATAGATTGATTGTGTTGTAGATTTTTCTGGTTTTGGTTTTTTATTGTAAAACAATTTAATTTAATTATTTATTTATTGTAAATAAACGTAATCCAAATTTGGTGATTTTTTTTTTCAGAAGTTGGTTACAAATTTTTTTCTTCCTGGTAACTCTGGTTCGTTTGTTCGTTTAAAATAACTACAGTCAAACTCGGTTATAACGAACTCCGTGGGACCAGAAAAAATAGTTCGTTATAGGCAAAGTTCGTAATAAACGGGGTCATAGAAGAAAATATAAAATACAAATAATTTTTTTCATTTAATAAAAACAAAAAATATTTTTAATAATTCTGATGCCATCTAAGCGTTTTTGTTTGCTTCATATTGCAAAGGAAGCTCATAAACATTTTTAAAACATCGCGGCTTTTTAAATTTTCCGATCACAAACAATGGAAGTTTGTCGGAGCCATCTGCGTTACATCCAACTAAAACGGTTAGCCTCTCTTTTGAGGTTTTTGAACCAAAGCATTTATCTCCTTTAAATGCTAGTGTTTTATCGAGCAAACACCTATAAAATAAGCCAAATTCATCACAATTATAAATGTGACTTATTGCGTATTTTCTCAAAAGGGGAAGTAGTATTTTGTTTGTCCAATTTGCTGTGACTTCTGATTCGACACTATTAGACTCTCCACATATTTTTTTGAAAACAATTTCATTTCTAGTTTTAAAGCGGTCTAACCAGCCATCTGTTGGCGTAAACTTGATGATAAGGTCTCTTGCTAATTTGTTGGCTTTCTCCATCATTAAACTCCCACAAACGGGTGTATTTTCGGCACGTACCTGTTGAAACCATATTAACAAAGTCCGTTCCACCGCTTCATATTTCTGAGGGTTCGTTATAAAAAGGTAAAATGTATGAAATTTAATTACTGGGACCATTTAAAGTAGTTCCTTTTAACCGAGAATTCGTTATAAACGAGTTCGTAATAAACGATGTTTTTTGTATGAAAATTGTTATTAAAACGTTGGGTCTTGAAAATATGTACGTAATAACCAAGAATTCGTTATAACCGAGTTCGTTATAAACGAGTTTGACTGTATGACATTTGTTAATAATTTACTAAAATATGAATTAAATTTATGCATTGCTCCTCATATGCTAAAAATTAACATATATTACATTACGTTCCATCGACGTGACTAAACGGGGCTTTTACGTTTTTTTTACGTTCCGAATCAGCTGTTTTTGTCCTCCTGTGTGTGTATTAAATATAAACAAATAAATAGTCTAGTAGGTAGTGTGCTGGCCCACGATTAAAATACAATGGCAGTCATCTTCATCAAAACAAATTATGAAAAAATATTTCCCCGGCGACTTCCTTCTGACAAAAATCTGAGAAATCCCGCCCACTCATGTATAAAATTAACACGCACAAAATAAGTGGTGTGAGAAGGGTTTTATAAGGGTCGTAATCCTTATTTAAGGGTTTTATAATGACCAATTATGTATGTATGTATTATGTATCTTATGCAAAAGTACTATTTGATGCAAAAAAGTACTTTTTCAGTTATAATTCAGTACCATTTCAAAATTTCAGTTTTGCATCACTGGTCATCAGTGAGTTTTTAGAATATATTTCCTTCCTGGCAACACTGACTGATGCAGTTGAATACCAAAATTTTTTCTTCCTGTCAACACTACTGGTGGTTGGAAAAATTCGTTTTATTCGTTTAAAAAAATAAACATTATGATTCGCACATTCTTTTTCCGTTTCCGGTTTATATAAGTAAAAATTCCTCTGTTTGTTTGGTGTGTGGGGGGGGGGTCCTTGCGTGGGTGGTGGTAGGATGTGAGTAAAAGAGGGGGAAGGAGAAATGAGCAAAAGGGAAAAGGAGGTGTGTGTGTCTAGTTGTTGTTGTTGATGTGTGTTTGTTGGCTGCACCCACCCTTCGTTGTTGGTGGAGTTGGTGGTGGACGGCATTAATTAAAAAATATAAAAGTATATAAAGTTTTTTAATTTTGTTTTTTGGAAATGTGGTGAGTTTTCAGTGCGGTGAATTTATCCGGTGTGGTGAATAAAATCAAAATTCACCAAAGTACTGTATTACCGTAGATCAATGTACCGTATATTGTGAATTGGATGGTGTATGTCTAGAATAAGTAATTTTCACCTATGTTAGTGGAGTCATTCGTTGTCACGCCTGGTTACCATGATGTACTGCATTACCAACGGTGTGGTTTGTGTTCGGATTAAGGATAATTAATCTCGATTAGTAAAACACTGATATCTAGAAAATGATTTCGTTGCTAATTTCTAAATTGGGGATAAAACTTGAAAAGAGTCTGGCAATACTGCTGGTGTAATACTCTTTAATACAACTGTGTGTATGTATGTGTTTCTTTGTCCTAGTTTACACGAGCGGGCATTTAAAAGGAAAATAAATGGAATACTCTTTGCGTTTTTCTTTCATGTTTACACTGTACAACATATCCAAACGTTCTAAATTATGCATTATCGGTGGTCAAATCAGAGGATTTAGAGGCTGGTGTAAATAAGGACAATACTTTGTTTTCCTTTGTTTTCTAAACTTAAACAAAACTTATGTTCATTTATTTGTACAAAGTTAGTTTATAATTATAAATTATCTGGAAGAGGCAGAAGAAGAGAAAGGGCTTTCAGCCAGTGCCCATTTCAGAGTTCACTTCTTTCATTTCTTTCTGGCAACCTTCTTGTTGGTGCACACTGAACACATCCTACACTAAAAACGAAAGAACGTAAATAAATAAACACTTGTTTGTGTTGCTGTGCTGTTATCACTTGCTTCATAGACGGTAGTAGTAGAATAATAACAGAGTAAATAAAGAGATCACATACGCACACCACACACATACACACACACACACCAAATGTAAGTAATAGAGTAATGTGGCATGACTTTCTTATTTAGTATTACAATTAAAGTCAAAGAAGTAATAGTTATTACGCCGTGAGTGTAGTTGGAAGCAAATTAAGTTATGAAATTAGATTAATTAAAAACCGTTTAGCACATTTAATGGATTTTCATATTTAGAATTGTAAAAAGTGACAATCGTGTTTAATAAAATCAACATGAATAACCATTTTAAATAAACAAAACCAAAATGCAATAATTTTGCGCCTTTAATTTGATAGATAAACAGTGTGTGTTGTTGTTGTACCTATTAATTTTTATTTCTTGCAATTAATGGGTTTGAAAAAATGTATGTTCTTTTTAAATCTGAAAATATGTACAAGCAATAAGAAAAAACAACAATTTTAAATTAATTATGAATTATGAAGTAAAAGAACAAGTGTTAAAAATTTGAAATTGCTTAAATAACTAAAAAGCCAAGAAATGTGAGGCTGTAAAACTGTCAAGGCAGAGAAAGAGCCAGAGTAAGTAATTATTAAACTGTGTGTGTGTGTGTGGTGTGTTTTTTAATTGAGAAGTGCTAAAACAACAACAATAATAAGGAGTAGAAAGAACCGCTTGATTTTAATATTATAACGTAGTGTTGCTAATTTTTTGAAATCAAAAAGCGCAAGAAGCTAAATAGCGTAAAATGGTCAAAATACGAGTTATAATTGCCCTGATTGATTCATATATTACGTCGTCAATATCTATAATAGAACCATGAAAAAAAGGTCACCATGTTATGATGAAGTGACGGAAAGCAGGTTTCCAAATGCCAAAAAAATAGCAAAATAATATTATAACACGGGTCAAAAGTAATGTTAAACAAAACATATGAAGTTATGGTTTTGGTGAAACTTTAATTTCATTATAATGCTTAAATTTAGTCATTACATATGAAAAACAATGTCACTACTGATTGTATGCAATAATAAATTCTTTTAAAGTAGTTTTCCACCACTTCCAATGGTTTTCAAATGCTTCTTCGCGTAGGCACATCATTTGACGTAACCAGACAAAAAAGTGTAATGGAGACAAATTTCACGATTTTGGTGGCCAATTGAATTTGAATAAGAATCTTTTCGAAGAACTACAGCCTAAGGATACCTTCAGACCACAATGCGCACTAACAAGCACTTTTTCAGGACATTTTAATGACATTTCCTCAATCTCTTCTGGGTTCTCTAAGCAACATATGCTTTATCTTTGCTTGTTGCCGTAATCTCTATGTGAGGCTGCGAATTTGCTGACGAAAATTTTGTTTGAAAATTCAGAATTGCTGCTACTTTAGCACCTTATCAGTATATCTAGAGTGGTGTGAATAGTAATAATTGATTTAGAATTTCAAAATCTTTTCATACTGCTCAATTATCACGGGCTTTCTTCTCTTGCAGAACTAAAAAAAATCCAGATGTTTTTCAAAGTCCTCTATTAATTTTGTAAGAACATTTGTTTAATTATCAATTGTAGAAATACGTTTTTCTCCTCTCTTTAATTAGTTTCTGGTTTAGATATATTGTGATTCGTCGTTGGCAGAAAAATCACTTAATAAGCATCATTGATTTGTCTATAAAAGAAGGTATAATAACCAGTGATGCCAACTCTTAGGACACCAAACGCGTGAAAAAAAATTAAAAACGGGCTAAAACGGGCTAAATTGAAAAAATTACGTTTTTAGTACAATACAATTTCATTTTTTTCAAAAAAGCGCAAAAGGGGGCTAAAATTAAAATAGTCTTTTCAGATAAAAACATCACCAGGCCACAGTGTTTAGCGGCGATTTGCGTGTTGCAGTAAATAGATTCTGCTTTGAATTCATCTTTACAAGTCTTTATCCATTTCTTAAAAAAGGGATCTGTCTCCCAAATTTTACGATATCTTTGCGTGTAGCGCTCCATCTAAACATAGCATAACATTTACATTAAAGACACATCCAAGAATATTAAATTATCACTTACATAAAGTTATACAATGCCTAATTATTAGGTAAATACAATTTTAAACTTTCAGAAAAGCTTGTGTTTCTCGGTACTTTTGTTAATTCTATGTAAATGACAAAGAAGAAAACAAGAAAAAGGTGAAAAAGGAGATGCCACATTGGCTTACAATTCGACATTGCCTGAGAAACATAAGATAATATTGTCATACAGAGTTAAAGGAAAAACGGGCTAAAAGGGCTAAACAAAAATACTGAAAAGCGCTAAAATTGCGCGTTTTTTAGTTTAGGGCTAAAAATTTTTTTTGGCGTTATAAGTACTTCAAAAAGGGCTAAGTTGGCATCACTGATAATAACAGAGAATGAGAGAACAAGAGAGAAAAATAATTCTCTTTACTTTGCCGATTGTATTGTATTTGTAACTACATATTATTACCATCACTATTTACCCATATTTCTATTGCTTGTTTTACTATTATTATAAATTTTTATTTTTCTTAAATAATAACAATGAATTGAAACTATTTTTAAATAATTTTTAATTAAAAACGTTTCGGGAGAGGGTGTGGTTTAATTGAAAATGATAATTATGAAATTTTTATTTAATTTATTTTCTTTTTTACTGATCCCACTAATCCTCTCTCTTTCTCTCTCTTTCTATTTTCTTTTAAATTCATTTGATTTTTCTTTATCCCACACCAATACACACACACTATCATACCACATGTGAATGTGGAAACGTATGTACATTCCATACAATTTATTAATGTTTGTTTGCTTATGGATAAAAACAAAAACAATCACACACATTTTATTCATATTCATAGACATTAAATACAAATAAATACATATTAATATAATAATAATAATACCTATAAAGCTAAAGAAAAAAAATAAATCAGAAATTGTTGTGAATTTTTGTATGGTTTCATTTCATTTGTTGTACTCGTATTTAGTATTCTATTGTAGTTTTATTTTCGTACCACCATTTACATTTATATTTACGTTTACATTTTAATATTATAATTTTTCATTGTTACTGTATTTTTACGAGTATATTTGAAATATTATTTATTTATTTTTTTTATTATTGTTTTCTTTTATTTCCTTATTATTTCATAAAAACACGTGCATACATATCTATGTATGTTTGTATGAGAGAATGAATTGAAATTCATAAATGACAAATAAATAAATACTCGTACATGCATATACATATGTATGTATATATGTATGTACATATATATTTTTGTATGGTATGGTACGTATATTTTTGTGGTTTATACATATACTTAGGGCCATTATTACAACTTCCCGTTAAAGTTGGGGTTAGTTAAAGGTACCTTTAGCTAAAGTGAACGGCAAAGTTACCTTTAACTTATTTTCGTTATTACAACTTACAGATAAAATAAAATTAAAATATGGCAGTGCCGGAGCAAAGTCGATAAAACTGCTCAATTAAACAAGTTTTTTTTTAACGCAGTGGCAACAGCGGACTTCGTTTTTTTGTTGTATATGCTCATTTTGTTTAAATTTGAAGCTGCCATATCGAAAATAGTATATGATATGGCAGGTTCAAACATAAAGTGACCTTTAAATGTTAAAGGTAGGATGATCTTCCCTTTAGCTTAACGATCACTTCTATCTTATTGGGTACTCATAATAATGAAAAACAATTTATCTGCCCGTTAAAATCCTTCCTTTAGTTAACGGCAAGTTGTAATAATGGCCCTTAGTGTTTAATTTTGTTTAAAGATTGTAGAGTGTCATTATGTTGATCGATAGCTGGATTAACTTGGTAAGCCACTAAAATACTTTAAGGGCCATTATTACAACTTGCCGTTAACTAAAGGGAGGATTTTAACGGGCAAATAAATTGTTTTTCATTATTATAAGTGGACAATATGGTAGAAGTGAGCGGTAAGCTAAAGGCAGCGTTGCCATTTGCCAAGATTTCCCTTTTTTTTCCAAGTTTTTTGAGATGCGAAAAAGTTTTCATTAAATTCGTTTTCTAACAAAACAAGTTTTTTCGACAAAATTAAATTTAAAATTTTTTTCAATAAATTCAGTATTAAAACAGGAAATATTTACATTTTTAAATAAAATATTGTGTATTTTATTAGTCCCGGACAAAAAACGCAAAAAAACACCAACAGAAGGTACCGAGCTCCGGAATTTCCTTTTTAAAAATTTTGGTACTTTTGTAGAAAACAAGTTTTTTTTCCCCAGAAATAAAGTTTAAAAAAAATCTGGCTACGCTGGCTAAAGGGAGGATCATCCTACCGGTAACTTTTAAAGTTAAGTTTACGTTTGAATAGCTATATTATATATATTATTTTCAATATGGCAACTTCAAATACAAACAAAATGAGCATATACAACAAAAAAGCGAAGCCCGTCGTTGCCACAGCGTTTAAAAAAACGTGTTTAATTGAGCAGGGTTATCGGCATTGCTCCGGCACTGCCATATTTTTGAAAAAGTTAACTTTATTTTATCTGTAAGTTGTAATAAATGTAACTTTACAGTTCCCTTTAGCTAAAGGTATCTTTAACTAAACCCAAGTTTAACGGCAAGTTGTAATAATGGCCCTAAAAGTATGAGAATATTCATTACTTTTCCGAACTGTGTCTCGGATTGTAAGGTTTTATGCATTTAGTTATTTTAAACGGTCGGTCTGGCAAGGTGAAAGTGTTGACAACATTAATTCATTTGCGGTAAAGGGCAACGACATATATACATACATAAGTACCAAAGTATTCGACCACTTTATTGAATTTTCTGAAGAAACAACAAAACTCTGCAATGGTGATTGCTACTGGTTGCGACAAGATGACTTATATCATCTTCATGAGGTGGCGAAAATGCTTCTGGTCTGACAACTTAACGTGCTTTTTTTTGTCTTGAGCCGAAGGTGGTAATCTTCGAAAGATACTTTTGTTCCAACAAAAGCATGCACGATTTACCATCACTGGTGCCTACGTACTAAACCCACCCCCTACACACTTCAACCACTCTCCCCCCGCGGGACTGCTGTAAGGTATTACTTCGCGGAGGGCTGGTTAGCTCGAAAGCTTTATCACACTAAGTCAAATTCAAATATCGCCTCCGTTCCTCCAGTCTTCGGAGTTCTATCATTACTTCAGCCATTTTCTGGCTGTATTGGCTCCATAGCGTCCTGGAATTCAACAGCTCCTCCATGAGCCGGTTTGGTCCTAATCTAGTTTCTCCGGGCCATCTAAATCTGCGGCAGCATGTCAGAATATGCTCCGCATCTTCCTCTTCATCTACACAGTAGACAACTTAACGTGCTAGTTTGACAGAGGTCAAAGTTTTAAAACGTTAAGTTGTCACGTGCTAGTTAGGTACATACATATGTATGTACGTAGGTACAGATTGCATAACCTTAACTCTCTATCAGAAGTTTTAAAAGTTTGACCTCTGTTGTCTCATCATTTATGCTTAAGTTGATTAAAGTTAGAATTCGTTTAATATCTATCTACATATGTATTTTCCAATCGTTTTCACTATGTATTCTTCAGATTAAATATCGCTATAAACGTGCATTTATTGCTTTACATCGGCATCCCTATTAACTACAGGTCATTGTAGTATGTCTGAAATCGTTCATTTAATTACATTTAAACGAATTACATCGTTATTTAATTTCGTAATTTTTCTCTTCCTCTTAAAGAGCTCATTTCACAAGTTTTTCTCCTCTTCTTACTTTTCCTTAGCAACATACATACTTTGTTTTTGAGGTTTTATGGCATTTATATTAAATAAGAATTACAAATTAATGTTTTTAATTTTTAAATTGATTGCCTTTACCCTACACAAAAACAGACCCACACACACACACACACACACACATCCATAGATATTTGCACATACTATTACAAAAAAACGAAAAAATAAAAAAAAAACAAAATGAGTGTGGCATCAAAACTTTATTTAATTTTCCAGTTTTATTCCATTTACATACTCAGGCACAATACACACACACACACACACCCATATTGGTCATATTTAATAGGAGTACATAATAAAATTAAAGAAAAAAAACAAGAAAAAAAAAATAATATCGTTATATTTATTAAAGAAAAATATTATTTTATCATAATAATCATTACATATTATCATATGCTTCCTACTTTTCTATTAGTGACTCTCGGTCTCTCTATTCATTCACAATTTTCAAAACCTCTCTTTTATCCAAAAACACTGCCATATACTCGCACAATATTTTTCCTTTGTTGTTGTTAATTTATACCATTGGAGCACTGAGAGTGTGAGACGCAAAAATCATTGTATTTCATTATTATAATTTTTCTTTAAAAATATGCAAGAAAAATTACTCTCTCACACACGTACACATACTTACACTCAAGTATGTATGCATGTATATGCCGTGTTTGAAAAATAAACAACAAATTATTAAATTAAGAGAAAATAAATTAGTATTGACATTTAGCGATTTTTTAAGGCTTAAGTTACGTTCCGCATGAGGCGTTTCTAATTTGATTGATTTATTTAGGGAAAGAAAGGTGTGGCATTTACGTTTTTGGATCATTTAACAATTGGAGAATGTGTAGAACTAATTACATACATACATAATTGGTCATTACAACCCTTCAGTCAGGATTATTGACCTAGCTTCTCACACCACTTATGTTGTGTGCGTTAATTTTATACATGAGTGCCGGGACCTACAGTTTAAAGTCGACTCCGAACGACAGATATTTGAGAAGCTTTTCATGGCAATTTTATTTACTCTCAAAGTTTTTGCCAGAAATCTGCTGAGAGGCAGTCGCCGAAGAAAAAATTTTTTTTTTTTTTGTATTTCGTTTTGATGCCTCACCTGGGATACGAACCCGGGCTTTATGTCTAATAAGCCAACACACTACCTACTAGACTACGTCGACTACAACAAGAGAACTAGAACTAATTAAAACTTACAAAAAACGATGCAAACGTGCATCGCTTATGTTAGAGAAAATGTTTCGAATATACCGATTTCACAGCATTCTTAGCAATTTGTGCCATTTTACAGCTCATTACGGTTCATATTAAATTTAGATTTTCACCTTCATCCATCTAAATTCCAATTCTCGTAACAATCAATAAGACGATGCCGATGGTCAGATAAGTTGGCCGAATGTGGCTTTATTCCATTAGAAGTTTTCAGTAAGAAAGAGAGAGAGAGAGCGAGAGGGTAATTTCATGCAACTTGAATCTGTTAGTAGTTAGTCTGCCTCAATAGGACCGACTGTTGCAAACAGTTTAAAGGCTGTCATTGAAATCATAGTTTTATATGAAATAAGCTTGTAGTAACACTAGGTTCTCGTGTTAAATAAGTAAAGAGGATCAGTTTAAGTATGCCATATAAACACTGAGAAACAACTGAGAACAACATATGACAAACTAGATCGTAATCCCGACTTAAGGGTTGTAATGACCAATTACGAGTATGTACATACATATGTATGTATATAATCACCTAAATTTCATTTTAAAGTAATGTATTAATTTTTTTCATAATAAATTTAAAGTTTGAAAAAATTTTCTAAAAAAACGCTTTTTTACTATTTTAAAACAAGTTGACAAGCTGTTTAAAAAATACAATCACAACAAACTGTGTTTTTCTCCCTTCTTTCATAAATCTCTTGCTCGCTGTCTCTCTCTCTCTCACACACACTGATTCTCTTTACTATTTCCCACACTTTAATATTTTCGTTTCTTATTTAAAGAAAATTAAACGAATTTCAGCAAAGGAACTAGCTATACGACGAATACGTACATACATATGTATGTATGTACGACGATATTACACGTACAATAACAATTATAATGAAAAATATGAACTCTACGTTGGAGTTCAAATAAAAAATTATTTTTTCATTAATGGAAAAGGAAAGAAAATTAAAAACAAAACAAAATTTTTCTCAGCAAAATATTTTCTTAAAGAATTATTTTTCTTTTTTCTTTTTTTTTGTAAACAAATAAAAAATTGTCAATTCGTATGTAAAGAAGGTCTCTGCTTCATGTTTCGTTAACTGAAAGTAACAGGCGAACAGAATTTATAAAACGATGCAGAGAAGTTATTTCTTATTTGGCTTGCTTTGTGTGAGAGTGTATGTGCATTGCTTTGCAAAATACAAATATAAACACAGCAGCAGCAACGAAACTTCATTATCATCTTTAGATTTACAAAATAAAAAAAAAGTAGAAACAACGATGTTCGTTAAAACGAGGAAAAAAAAAACCGAAAACTAAAATTCTTGCATATCCGTTTATATTAGAAATTAAACTCACTAACACTAGTAAACTACTAAATGAATGGGTCTTTTATACAATTTTTGATTTGCATTGTGTACGGCTGTATGTGCGTGTGCTTATTTTGTTTCCTTTGTGTTTTATGTTTTGTTGTTGTTTTTATTTCTTTCATTACAACAACAAGAAAATGTAAAATGAGAGCGTAACGTTAGCGAAACTTAAAACGTTGTTTTGTCGTCGTTCAATTGATTTTTATTAAATTTTATTTACATATTTTTATTATTCGTTATTTTTTCTTTCTTAAGGTGTCCATTATTGTTGTTGTCATACCGTTAAAATCAGAGAAAATACGGAATATCAATAATATTGTATGACCGTATAGTGTTGTTGTTGTTTTTAAGTGTTTGATATTTCTTTTAGTATGGAAAATTTTAATTTCGATTTTATTTATTTACGAGAGTATTATTCGTTTTATTTTATTTTCTTTTGTTATTTGAAATTTCTATTATTATTGTATTATTAATTTAAATATTTGTATTGCGTTTTGGGTAAATGTGAACAAATTTTTGATTTAATCATGTTTTTAAAAATTTAAAAAAGAAAATTAACTTTTTTTGTTTTTGTTTTGAAAGTAAACTTTCATTCTTTTATTTTCTTATAATTCTTGAAGATACCTGCAGCAAGTCTCACAAATAGATCATCCTGCCCAGACATTTTTGAAATAAATAAATTCTTTTTGTTCTAAATTTTTCAATTTTCAAAAAAATATGCGAATTACCAGAGAATCTTTCCAACTCAGGAACGTGTGGGTTATAATTTTTAAGAAATGAAAGAGATATTCCATTCTGCGATGTCGTATATTTGGGTGATTTCTTCCATAATAATTTTTTTATTCTTCTGTTAAACATTTAACATTGTTCTGTTAACGTTAACATTGGCTCTGTTAAAATTTGTGGTTTTTAAATTTGCCTGTTGAAGTCGAATTTATCTTTACACACACAAGTAGGGGTGCCTATGTATATCTCACAAACTGGTTGTTGCCCAAAGCATACTGCCACATATCATGATCCTAATAGATTCCCTATCCATATGCAATATGTACTTTAGAACGGTCAAGACTGGGCCATAGCAACCTGAAGATTCTACTACTATTCTGTAACACCAACATGTGTCTACGCCTTGCTTGATCACCTGATCGATTAGCCAAGAAAAGTAACTCAAGGGAGGCTTAAGAAAACACTTTTTCCATCCCTTGCTAGCTCATCTGTAATGCCAGGAGCATTCCATATGTTTCCAATAGCATCTATTTGCGAGCAATTTGTAAAGATTTAACCCTATTTGCAAATACATACCAATTTCTATATTCTATTTCGGTGTTTGTAAACTTTACCTACATATGCCCCTCGTAACTTAATTAAAACGGCAATCGCATTAAGCGCAATACCCGCACATAAATTCTGTTTTTCTTTTTATCGTATAAGACTGACTGACTGAATGACTAGCTAACTGAATGACTGACTCTTCAATGAGTCTATCTCTTTCTGCATTAATCGCGTTATTCATTCCATATCGTTTTCAATTTTCTTCATCCATCTATCTACTCCACACTATATTGCGAAGTTTAAGAAATTTATTGCATTTAAAAAATAAAGTTTTTCTTTCTTTTATTTTTCTTTTTTTTGTCGAATATTTATTTGCAAACTTGTTTGTTAATTTGAAATTTCGAATGCTTGTTTGTACGTTTGTATGTTTGTATGTTTGTATGTTTGTACGTTTAATTTTAATTCAGTTTTTATTTTATACAATTTTGCAGTGTAATAAAATAGTTTTTTTTTTTCTGTTTTATTATTGTAAATTATTATTATATTACAAACATATTTGCATAAAAACGTCGTTGTTGAAATTCGTGGAAAGCCAAGCCCAAAATAAAATTTAACGAATTGGAATTTAAAAATAAAAAATAAAAACACAAGAATTATTATGTTTTTCCATAAATAGTATTAACAAATAAAAGCAATTGAGGAGGAGCAGGAGGAGAAGGAGGAGGAGGAGGAGCTATTCAATGGTTATAAAAAGATAATTTAATTTAAAATTTAACTCTTCATTATTGAATATTTGAATAGTTAACATGTAAAGAAAGAAGGTTACAAAGACAGAAAATATTAAAATGATTATTTGACGTCACTGTAGACTCAGAGAACACCTGTCCAAAATAGGGAGCGCTTTAAGCCCAATATGTAGATTCTGTGTTACTTATTTACATACTTACTTAATTGGACTTAACAACCTTACTAACATCATTCCTGAGCGATACACAATGGCGTGCATTACAAACGACACAGAATAACGCCCTACGAATAGCCACCGGATGCGTGAAGATGGCTTAGTTAGTAACTCATTATGTTTTCTCACTGTCAGCATTTTGGACTCTTCATGGAGGTGGTCAATACATGCAACCTCCATGAAGAGTCCAAAATGCTGACAGTGAGAAAACATAATGAGTTACTAACTAGGCAATATCTCATAGCTTGCTACCTGCCTACCCATCCCAACCACCGTGCAGTCATGAACAATCCGTCACCTCGCCGCATAAGACGAGACTTCACAACTTACAACTCGGACATCATCCACCTCTTACCTTCAATAGTTGACCTACAGTTCGTGAGGGAGGCACAAAACTCCCTACACCAGACGACAGTCATGACAGCCAGAGACGAACTCAGTCACAACAGGGTCATAAATCGGCATCCTCCACCAATACCCGATACCGAAAGGCGGCTGCCAAGGATTACCAGAACCATTCTGGCCCAGCTAAGATCAGGATGGTCGAACATACTGAATAGCTATAGGGCAAGGATGATCCCGGGGACCTCGGATAGCTGCCCTTCATGCGATCAGGCACCACACGACACGGTGCACATCTTTAGCTGTCCAGCAAAGCCGACAGCCCTGCGACCCATAGACCTGTGGCTGAACCCAACGACAACAACGCACTTCCTAGGACTACCAACCACATAACGTTAGACAACATACACACGCAGGTAGTAACGAATAATATCCATTTCTAACCCATTCCATCTCCACCGAATGACACAGGCATACAACCTTATTCACAAAACCAAAACTAATATCTGATATCTTATACAGGGAGAAGCTTCCGGAGACAACAGCCAAACTGTTACAACAACCTGTTTTATCTGATTTCGTTTACTCGATTTGATCATTCCAATACAGACAAAGTCGTCCTCTTCGCCGACTTCCGCTAATTCCCACATTAAATAACCATCTTGCGGAAACATCCTCTTCCAACGTGGCTGAGTCGGTTCAACCGCTGCATACACGTTCTTGTTGGATTGGGTGCAGAAATCGTTGCCAACTTGCAACATACTTTTTAGGCTGCTGCATTGGTGCTTTACAGCGTCCATGCTTCTGCGTTATAGAGAATCACGGGAAATATGAGCGACTTGTAAAGCATTACATTAGTCGCGCGAGAGAGGTTCTGCTACTCAATTGCCTATTGAGACTATAATAATACCTGTTCGCAAAAGTGATTCTCCGTGTGATCTCCAGACTGTATAGTTATCGGATATTGATAGTATAGTTATCTGGGATACGCCGCATATTTCTACTTGTCGACAAAATATACCTAAAGGGTGATTTTTTAGCTATTATCTTTTTGGCAACACTGGTTTAAACAGCTCACGCACGTTTCGTGTTTTGTTTCACTGTCAAACATCTTCAGTTTGGTCTATAATTTAACCATGAATCGTCTTACAAACGAACAACGCTTGCAAATCATTGAATTTGGCATCATTAGACCATACTTCTTCAGAGATGCTGCGAATCGTAACGTAACTGTGAATGGTGAGCGCTACCGTGAGATGATATCCAACTTTTTTTTACCCAAAATGCAAGAGCTTGACTTGCATGACATGTGGTTTCAACAAGACGGTGCCACATGCCACACAGCACGCGTAACAATGGACTTATTGAGAGGCGAGTTCGGTGAACATTTTATTTCACGTTCGGGACCGGTCAATTGGCCGCATAGATCGTGCGATTTAACGCCTTTAGACTATTTTTTGTGGGGCTATGTTAAAGCTCATGTCTATACAAACCATCTAAACCTGATAAGCTTTCGAACAAAAAAGGAATGGTTAAAATCGGTTCAGTAGTTTAAAAGTTATAGGTATCACTTGAAGGGGGAGTGTTGCCACGCCCATTTTTGGTGAGTTTGCCGATATCGACTCTACGAACTTACCCACCAAATTTTTTTCGTCTACGATCAATATGTACCTAAATATTAAATTTTAACGATTAGCCACGCCCTCTTAACATTTAGGGATATGAAAAATTGACCCTCAGACCAACCCGATATGCACACAAAATTTCATGAAAATCGGTCGAGCCATTTCGGAGGAGTTTAACCACTAACACCGTGACACGAGAATTGTATATATTAGAAATTAACTATAAAAATTTGTGTTTTATACAACAGGTGGTTTTTGTTTACAATTATTTACAATTATTTACTAAATATTTCTGATTAATATCTCTTTGTCATGCAAATTATCGAATAAAATGAAAAAAACACAGAAAAAAAAAAGAAATAAATTCCAATTTTATCTTAAAAAGAATTTCTAAAAGAATCTAGAGAATAAAACAGGAAAAAAAAAGAAAATAAAATTAAACTAGAAGATTATCAAGTCAATTTATTTTATTATTTTTTATTACGAGCAGCAGCAATTTTGGTTTTTTTTTTTGGTTTGGTTTTTAAACACGATTTCTGCTTTATGGAATGGCTCTTCTACAAAAACAAATCACTTGAAAAATAAATTCATACTCTCGTTCTTTATTTCGTTGTTGTTGTTGATGTTGTTGACTTATACAATACATAGTCTTCTAGTCATAGTACAGCTTAAATAAACAAACGAGCAACAACAATAACAACGACTATAATAAAAATATTACAATTTTAAGTAATTTACTCGTACAAGAATTTTTAAAATTGAAATAAAAACTAAAACTGGCTACAAAAGAAATAAATCAAGAATAAAACAACAAAAAAAAAATTAAAAATAAAAAGATATAGAAGATAATGGTTTTATTTTGCACACAGTAACGTTGAAACCAAAAATTAAAATTAAAAAAAAAAAAATGGCAAATAACTGAAGACTTGTATAGCTGATGATACACAGGCAGAGGCAGCTGTAGACAGACAGACAAACATTGGATGCAAATACTATTTTAAATGTGATATTCAGACAAAAGATCCACAAAAAAAAGAAAGAAAAGAAAACGACAGATATTTCTGATTGCAATAACCTCTAAACAAATAATGGCACTCAAAGAAAAACACACAAAATACAACAAAACGAAGCAACCAACATAGATGAAATAAAACGCATTGCAGACGTAGTAGTTCAAACAAAACGTAACAAAAAAAAAAGTAACAGCCACCAGGCTCATAAAAACCAAATCATCCATAAATGCAAGAGTTGCAGCACACGCACAGTCACACATACATACAATTGTAACACAATAATGATGAAAATAAATATCTCATCTCTTCTTCTTGCCAACCAAAAATAAAAAAGTTCACAGACTCAATTGGCCGCTCTCACACTTACTTATTTATAAACTCTCTCTCGTTCTCGTTCTCTTTCGCTCTACCACTCTCTTATACATTTACTATTTTAATTTAAAGTAGAAGAAACAGAAAACTACAATAAGAACAAACAAAACATTACATTTTTCTTACGTTTTCGTTTCTAACGAAAACGCATGCATATTTGTTAAATGCATCAACAACAACAACAACATCAATAAAAATATCAACAACACCACCAAAAAACCCGCATTCAATTTTATTTAAAATCCAAAACTCATAGGCATACCTCAAACATTCACTACTCACTTGTACTTGTACACTCTCTAATTCTCTCATTCACACACACACATACAGCTATAGGCATACATAAAATAAAAATGATTTTATGAGGAAAAATTAATAATAAGAAAAATACAAAAATATTTGTTTTATTTTCATCATCGTGTTTTTATGTTTTTTTTTTTAATAATGAGAATTCATTTTGAATACTTATACATACAACTTGTTCTCTTTAACTATTTTAAATGTTCGACAACAATAACAAAATATACGACAATGACTGACTTTACGATTCGTAATAATGTATACTACTCTCGTATAATAGTAATCGCACAGGAGTACGATGTCAAAAATTGTGCATACAATACCTACATACTTGCAAATCATTTTTTAATAACCGACCGACTGTAGAGAAAATGTACAGGAAATATATATGTATGTATGTATATGTGCATATGTATTTGTGTATGTGTGCTTCTATTTTAATTTAATATTCGTTCAAAAAACTAAGATTAAACAGTAATTACAATTGTATGCGTTAAGAAAAAAGAGTTGCTAAACTTCTTGTTTTATTTTTTTTTTTTTGGAACTTATAGTTTTTGATTATTTGAGAACAAAACGGAAATAAAAAATCCACTCGAAATTTGACAAATTTTTTTTTTGGTGAAACCAGCACTCAGGGGATGGCCCCTAATCATGCAGTGCATTGTGCAGGTTTTAGGAAAATGGGTTATAGGAAGGTGGAAGAGAGGGAGTAGTGTTTGTGGACATCTCAAGATTCGAACGGCAAGGAAACGAGTTGCTGCTGGGTGACTATAAAATGGCCAGTGCTATACCTTCACCATTAGACAGTCTACAGCAATCGTCCCAAGAAGCCCGCACCCTTTAGTCCTAGCTTCTCACACTACTCATGTTGTGTGTGTTAATTTTATACATGAGTGGCGGGACCTACAGTTTAAAGTCGACTCCGAACGACAAATTTATTGAGAAGCTTTTCATAGCAATTTTATTTACTCTCAGAGTTTTTGCCAGAAATCTGCTGAGAGGAAGTCGCCGAAGAAATATTTTCGTTTTGATGTCTGACCTGGGATTCGAACTCGGGCCTTCAGTCTAATAAGCCAACACACTACCTACTAGACCACGGCGAATAATAATATAATAATTTTTGATAAAATTTTGTGCATTAAACTCAAAACCTCATTTTAGTAGATCATCTAGATATAATCATATAAGGGACAAGTACAACTAGCTCTGAGGAAATTTACCGAATGGTCATATTTCTTATTAATTGGTTATTACAACCCTATATATAGAACCTATGTAGCTTCTCACATCACTCATGTGGTCTGTCTAAATTTTATCCAGGAGAGGTGGAACTTACTGTGTAATGCCAGTGAACTCTTGTAATGAAGTGTTGAAAAAAAAATATGATAAAAAATGTGAGATGATTGTATTACACTGTTGAATAGCAGTGTTCACCTTTCTTAATCTACGTATGTATGTATGCAGTGGTGTTGTCGAGCCGGAACGCTCCGGTACTTCCTTTTTGAACAGGAACGCGTTCCGGAAATAAAGATGATTTCTGATAACGAGAATTTTGAAAAAAAAAAGAATTAAAAAGAATTGCTGATTTTTTTTTTTCTAAATTTTGACGAATTTTTATATGCATTTTTATAAACAAGGGTTTGAACCGAAACCGAACCCGAACCGGCTTGTTTTTCTGAACTGTGAACCGGAGTCCGGAACGTTTTTTTCTGCTGAACCGGAACTCGACCCGAACCGAAACAAATACGTGAACCCGAACCCGAACTAATTACTATTTAAGAATTTGAGTATTTAAAACCATTTTTTTAACCCTATCGGCCGAATTTAAATTTAACTGTTGCTACCAAGAGAATCACTTATTTTTTCCACACAAAAATAAAGAGCGGGTATTTCCGCCTTTTTATCGTTAAATCATGGTTTTTCCTTTCCTTTTTATGCTATATACAGGGCCGACCCTGGCGACGGGCGAAAATTGGAGGATATCTCCCTCCCCCCGTCGTCAAATTTGGGACATGAGACCCACAGAGCGGCCGCTTGCCCAGAATCGGCACTGTCTATATAATTATATATACGCGTTCCGGTAAAAAAAAAATTAGTACAACACTACTGTATGATGTCTGGTATGATGAAAATGTCTCGGCAGAACAACTGAACAGGTTCTATAGCGACATGTACTAATGTCTGTCTACATCATTATTAGTAGTGCATTGCATATTACACCTACCTACAGCGCTGGAGATAATTTTAGATTTTTTCCGGTGGACTTTTATTATAAGAGCAGTTAAAATGAGGTATTCGTGATAACTGGTATTCTTGATAACTGTAGACCCAATTATACCCAAAAAAATACATCTTTGGGGATTATAACCTCTTAATTTTATACATTTTAAAATTGCATTGTAAATTTTTCGCCTACTCTGGTGTTTGAAGCTGTATTACTCGGGTTTTATTTGTTTACCAGATTTTATATTTAAACTAAATTTGAACTAAATTAAGTTAAATATTAAAATGTATATATATATATATATGTACTAGCTGACCCGGCGAACTTCGTCCCGTCCAAAATTGATTTTTTTATTGCCCAAAAGAGGTCACATTATATATTTATTGTAATACGCTGCATAAAAGAGTTATATAAAAATAACTAACTTACTATAAGTGTGGGGATGTACTTATAATCGAAAGCGTTGTAGTTATAAATCATCGAATTAGCCGACTTATAGGTATCTCTTAAAGGGGGAGGGCTGCCACGCCCATTTTTGATGAGTTTGTCGATATCGACTTTGCCACGCCTACTTTTTGCTATATCGAATTTTTTTAAACCATTTAAACCTGATAAGCTTTCGAACAAAAAAAGAATGGTTAAAATCGGTTCAAAAGTTTAAGAGTTATAGGTATCACTTGAAGGGGGAGGGTTGTCACGCCCATTTGTGGTGGGATTGTCGATATTGACTCTACGAAATTACCCACCAAATTTTATTCGTCTACGATCAATATTACTTAAATATTAAATTTTAACGATTTGCCACGCCCTCTTAACATTCAGGGATATGAAAAATAGATGTTGTCCGATTCTCAGACCTACCCGACAAAATTTCATGAAAATCGGTCGATCCATTTCGGAGGAGTTTAACCACTAACACCGTGACACGAGAATTTTATATATTAGATGTATATACCATACAAACTTTCCAAATCTTTGAGCGGGATTTTAAATCTTATACACTTTTGGTGTACAGTAAATACCTCATTATTGTGATTATATTAGAAT
This sequence comes from Sarcophaga caerulescens, assembly GCA_927399465.1. NCBI lineage: Eukaryota > Metazoa > Arthropoda > Insecta > Diptera > Sarcophagidae > Sarcophaga > Sarcophaga caerulescens. The sequence goes on along the minus strand of OV656873.1, from coordinate 40,442,445 downwards.
TATACTATTTTTTTCCCAATCTAATTTGAAATTAATTTTTTAACATTTGGCAACATTGTTCATTCGTTACTTGCGTATGTTTTTGTTTGTCTTATTAGTCTATCGCGATTATTAGCTTTACTAGCATATCAAATCTGTAACTCTTATTTTTTTTTTCTTTTCATTATTTTATTTGTTTTATAATATAATTATTTTAAAGTCACTAGATTAATAAAACACAAGAAATACTTCGACTTAATAAACGATCCGCAAAGAGAGAAAATACAATATAAAAACAAAAATGCAATATAATCCCGAAATTAAAATATAAAAAAACGAATAACGAACAACGAACAACTGCAACTATAATAATCATACATACATATACGTACACACATGTACATATACTCACACGCATTTTAAGTCGTTCATTTAAACGATAGATAAGTACGACATAGTAAAACACACAAGATCTACTCTCCTTGAGAGTTTGAAACAAATATTTTTGTCCGACAATATTAAACGAACCACAAAAATAGACCGACGACGAGTGTGTTGGCAAGAGCATGGAAGCGCCGAAGGACAAGTTAAATTGAAAACAATAACAACAACAGTAACCTTAAACAATAATCAAAGAAACAATACATAAAACAAGTAATTTTCTCTCATCCATAGACACTTAAATTTACAAAAACAAAATAAAATTTTATATTTTAAACTTGACTAGGCACTCACCTACCATGTCCACCTCACTCGCTATTCTCATCACCCCCCTTCGCAGTCTTGGCCCACATGCAAGTTTTTTGTTTGTGTACAATTTATGTACTTAAAAATAAATTCCTTACACTGACAACAACAACAACAACAGTGACAGTGAGTGTGTGCGAGAGTAGTTTAAATTTAGAAACAACAAAAACTCTTACATAAACACATACACTGAACAGCATCACCATCGTCGGCAGCTAGTGTAGTAAAAGAGCAAAACACAGTTCATTTATTTTAACTAGTGAAACAGCATCAGAAGAGCGTGGCAATCTTCTCCTTCTTTAACTATGCATGCATGTATGTATGTGTACCTGATTTGTACTGCTAAGAAGAAACTTTCTTGGAGCCTGACAACAACAATTGCAATCAACAATTGTATGAGTAGGATAAACTAAGAAACAAAAAAAGCCGAAAAACTTACGAAATTTACAAGAACTCGTAAAGTGGTTTGTTCGGTTTGTTATTGTTGTTGTTTGTGTTTGGATTAGTTTTTTCGTTTCGTTTCGTTTTAGTTGGTTAAAATTTATTATTGTTTCATTATGATTTCTTATTTAAAGTATTGTTGTTGTATTTTATTTGTCCAGATCAGAGTTGCCAATATTTATTATTTTATTACAGGTCTTTAGAGTAACAATCACCTCTATCGTAAATAATGTGGAAATTATCTGTTGACATTAAATTTTTATTTTCTTTTTAAATAAAAGAAAGTTCTTCTCGCTCATCCTTACACTTTCGGCAGAAGTCTAGCGAATACTTGTACTATATATATAAATATCTGGTCTCTATTCAACAGGGTTCATTATACCATTATTTGCAAATGACTTTTCCTGTCTAGTCTTTAAGGCATTTATTACGAAACCAGCTTTGTCGAAATCTTAGGTAAAAAATTGTATAATGAGGTGTTTTTTTTCCTGAGTCGCTTGTTCCGACAATATCTAGCCAAGTTAGAAATTTCTTTCAGCGTCACATTTTAACTTTTTTACATGGAAAGTTTGGTGAGATTTATTAAATCACAGATATGTACATGTGTATTATTAAGCCCATTTATTGGTAATAATTATTTTGTACTTACTACTCCTTACACTTGATTTTTTCATTATAAAAATATGCATATGTATTTACATACACAGAGCGCCATAAGTGAGTCAACACCCACTATAATTTTAAATTTTCTATTATAAAAAATATACTTGTAGCACAACAATAATTTTTGCGATTTTTTTGTTTTAACATTTTATAAGTAATAAATAAACGTTTTTAATTTATGGAAATTTATTCGACTATTCTCATTTACTTTTCTCGCTATCCTAAGAAAATGAATTATTTCAGCGGTGTTTACTCACTTTTGACGCTCACTGTATATCCATTGATTTACACATATTGTGAATATTGGTAACCCTTAACGATATATGTACATATCTTACAAGAAGTATAAAAACAAGAGCAACAAAATTGCAAAATAAAATTCAATATTTATTTTCTACAGCCTATTGGAAAAAACTTGCATATGTTTTAAGTTCTCTTGTTTTTTTTTCCCGCAGTCTCTATTTCTTTACATTTTTCTCTAGTAAACCAAGAAGAAGCAAAAAACACACACAATTTCAATACAAGAATCTAGAAATTAATGCAGCAGCCTTGCAGCAGCGACCTCTGTATGCTGCCAAATATCGTTGTTGCAAAAGAAAAAGAAAGAAAAAATGTACCAACAAACAAAACGCCAAGAAATATCTCTCAGTCTCACTAAAAATAACAGCGCCTTTATGTGTGAAGAACGGGAGTAGTTATAAGTGAGAGAGGGAGATGTGTGTGAAGTGAGAAAAATATTGAAGAAAAATCAAAATAAAAACAAAAAGAAAACGAAATAAACAAAAATGGAAATATTTTTCATACGATATAAGGTCGGTTGTTTGGACGGAAGCGGATGATTGTATGGCAATTAAAGTGCTGGTTGGGTGTTGTGTGAGTGTTTATATTTTTTGCTGTTCATGTAAAGTCAGTCAGTTCAGTTAGTGTTGGTGGCGGGTTAAGCTTTAACGGCTAACGTTTCCTTGCCTTGTCTTGCGTTTGATTGCAATTACCTTGACTGTTTCGATGTGTTTTGTTTTGTTTCGATTCAATTCGTTTCTGATTTGTTTTGATTTCGAATCTATTCGGCGGTTACTTGCTATTATTCCTGTGGCTTTGCTCTTTCGTGGCCGTTGTTTTTGTATGTTGCTGATGGTGCCCATTAAAATATTTGTTTTTGTTGCTATTTATTGTTTGTTACATTTTATTTACAATTCATTTCTTTATTATTTTAGGTTTTTTTTTATTAAATTTTTCATTTTGCTATTTGCTTTTCATTGTTATTTATTGTTGGGTTTATTGCTTGTTGTTGTTTTTATTTTAAATATTGGTTAGTGGTTTCTCTATTACCATTACTGTTGTTGTTGTTGTTTTTGTGCTAAATATTGTTGTCATTGTCGTTTGAAATTGTTTTTGTTTTCCTTGATTTTCAATTTTAATTTCCTTTTTGTCATTGTCTTTCGTTTTTTCCTGAAAATATTGCATCAAATTGTTGTTATATTTTCGTGAGAGTCGTTTTTGGTATCAAATCGTTGTTATTATACAGCAAGTAAATGTGTCTGTTGTTGCTGTTATTGTTGTTGGATTTTTATAGAAAATCAAGTTAAAGTCATAAAATATTCAAAACGTCTTACACTCAAAGAATATTTTAATAGTTATTAAATGTTGTGAGTGTTTCAATTACACAGTAAAAATAGAATTATATACTTACAGTGGTGTTTAGAACTGAAACAACTAATAGAGTATAGCGTTATAAACAAGTGTATAGTTGGATAAACGGTTATCTATTTTTCGGTTACATACATAAGTAAAGATAAATAAATCACAGAAACAGCTATGTTTTTAGTGAAACTTTTAATTCATAATTATATTTGAACTTTGCCATTATATACGAAAATATAATGTCATTGAATATATGAAATATAATGTCACATTTCGGGCGGCTTTTCGGCGTTGTTGTTTTGCAAATGAACCAACATTAGGAATTATCAACGTAAACGTGGTGTTTGATAAAACCTCACAAAAAGTCAAACTGCGTCAAATTCCTTGACCAATTGAAAATATCATGCAATAAATCATAACCATCGGGTGGAAGATATTCAACAGCTGACAGCCTTATCAGATCGACAGTTTTGAAACCTATTTGTTATTATGTATATTTTTAGCAACGCTTTATTAAATTCGGTTTCGTATTAATATCGAACATTTTCAAAGAAATTTTTTGAGTGTACAGGAAATCAAATTAAATAAATATTGTAATAATGTAACAACGACAACAACAACAACAAGATGAAGAAAATAACGAGAATCTTGAAATGAAATCTTAGTACATACATGTAGCCTAAAGACATTCCTGACACTTATTACCAGTGCATGTATGTATGTATGTGTGAGTGAAGAATGTGAGCGTAAGGAGACAAACTCTCTTTTTGAACTCACTTGTTTGTTTTATAAATAATGACTTGAGCAGTTGAAAATTTCATTCCTTTTTTTGTTTGTGTTGTTAGTTTAAAAATTAAACAAAAAAAAAAAACAAAAAAACGAAAATATTTTGTGCTCATTACATTATTAAAACCGTACTCGTACTTGTATTCGTACTCATAATACGGACTGGCAACTCTTTATTGTTCGTTGTAGCAATGGCTGGTCGTTTAGTTGGTGCTGTTGTTGTTGTTTTGTGTTTTATTCCCTGCTGATAGATAAACTGGTAAAATTCATAGTTTTCAATTATTTTTCTTGTTTGCTGAGAGAGAAAGAGAGAAAAAGAGAGGGCAAATACATACAATAAAAATAATTTGACTGTTTGATTTTATTATTTTTCATTTGTTTGTGTTGTTATTTTTGTTTTTGTGGAACAACGAAACGACGACGCGCTTCTAAGTTTTCAACAACAACAACAACAACAGCGATATTGTAAAATATATCACAAATAATAAAAATTTAAGAAAATACAAAAATGTATGAAGTGTATAAAGAGGCAGGGGGGGGCTTGGATTTTTTACTTGTGTTTCTTCTTCGTAGTTTAAGGTTTTGTTTTGTATGATTAGCAAATAATACATATTTGTATGCTACATATATATATATATATGTGTGTGTGTGTGTAAAATATGTACGAATTTGAAAATAATAAATTGTACTATTTTTGGTTGAGTCTTTGTTGTTGATCTTTTATTGTATGTACTATATTACAACAACAACAACAATGGCAATAATATACATATTTTTTTTTGTATGTTGTCCGTATAGTTGGATCATTGTTCGTTTGGCTTGTTGGTTCGGTTTGGTATGAGAGATGGAAGTGGTGTGGCTTTGAGAGGTAGTGGTATGGTTAGTTGGTTGGTTTTTCAGTTGTTTGTTGGGTTGGAATGGATGTTGCTGGATAAATTTGAACTCTTTTTTAAGGAACTTATGAAATGCTTGTTTGTGTACATGTTCTCTGTTTTTTTTTGCTCATTTTTAGTGTATTTGTGTGTGTGTGGGTACATTTACGAATACTTGATATTTTCTTTTCATAAATTGAGCCCCCGATTCTTTTTGATTATAATTTTTCACAAGTTGTTTGCACAGTGCTTTGTAAGGATAATTAATGCCCACAAATATTATAATCTTTAAATAATCATTATAATAAATAAATAATATAAAATAATAATAAGTATGTAGTAACAAATTAACAAAGGTTTTTATTGGTTTTCACATGGCACAGAAAATAAAATTCATAACTCGTTTTAAATTTAAATTAAAGATACGATTTATTTGCAAAAAAAAAAATGATTAGAGAAATCTTTTTTTTTTTTTTTTTTTTTTGTAAAACCAGCACTCACTCAATAAATGAATTTTCCCTGTAATGCATTGTGCGGTTCACTGGACAATCAACCACAAAAGGATGTGCTCTCGATAGGTTCATATTGGACATAGTCTGGCTAGGATTCTAGGTAAAATCGTATACAAATTACTTTTTCCAACCGTTTTTTGTGCTCTCTTATCTTAAGAGAAGTGAAAATGCTTTCATGCTCGGATTGGAACTGAGACAATTACTTTAGATTCTTTAATATTAGAATCTACACTAGATGGTAAGATGTCGTCTGGTCAATATTGCGCAGTCCTTAGCGACATCTTCACCCACAGCCGCTACATACTCAGCTGAAGGGCTGCTCAGATTCCGCTTAGATTTGATAGTATCACGTGTTATCTCATACTTTTCTAGGCGAACTGCTAAAGATCGTGTAAAAATAGTTCAAACTGTTGTGATTCCAAAACGGTCCGGATCCACGCATCATTGCAATGTACTCACTGTCGAAAATATTGCGATAATTCTATTTATGCATACAGACGTTGACAGTAGGTTACATGCACTTGAGAGCCAATACATAGCAATTAGTTGAGGCACTATGTGGACTTTGCAATGGGACATCTTCAAGCCTTTCGCTAAAATTCTTTGCAAAGATCTTAACACGTTGACTGCCGCGGCAATTTTCAGAAAACTGGCCAAAAAACGACAATTTAATTTTTTTCAGATTAGTGAGTACGAGATAACTCGTAGTTTGGCACCCTAGAAGGGAACGCAATCTACGAGTTATCTCGTAGTTGGCAGTCAACGTGTTAATTGAGTGGTGAGTCATCTTCAGCCACGATCTCTGATCAGAACGGCTGCTCTGGGGATGACTAGAACCAATAGCAACTAAATGGACGGGAAGAATAATGATGCGTGTCATATTGACATGTACTCCTACATATTTTATTTATGGTTACCCTAGGTCGTTTACTTTTTAAAACATATTTTTCCACAACTGTTCACTGTCTTACTACTTACTGTGCAACATGATAGTCTTCCCTGCGAATATATTTTTTGTTTCGTTTTTTTTTCATACGAAAATAAGAAGAGAAGTTCACATGTTTCAGTTTCAGTTTTAGTTTTATGACTCTTTTTTCTTTTCTTCTTCCTATTTTTATTTGTAATGGATTTTTTATTTATTTTTTTTCCATTTTTTTTTTTAATTTTTATTTGAATAGCAGCAATAAATAAATACAATAAAAAATAATACAAAAAAATAGGAAAGACAAAAAAAAAAATGCCATGCCATGCCATGCCTTCTTTAGTAAAGTTATTTTTTTAATATTTTTGTTTTTATTTTTTCTCTTATAACACAGGTACATATCTATGTAGGCCTACATGTGTGTGTGTGTGTGTGTCATATAATATTAAGATCTTCGTTATAAGCATAGAGTGTACATATGTATGGATTTGTGAATTTATTTACAGAGTCTATTATACAGTTTAAAAAATAGTAGCACAATAATAATAATAATAACAACAACAATAGCTAATGAAACGTGTGTTAACTTAGACGTATGTCCGTTGCTGTCTGTTATTTCTGTTGCTTATTTCTTTGTATGTATGTGTTTTCAAATAAAACTACCGGTATGTATGGTGAGGTGGTGGTGTACTGTGCTGTGGTGTAGTGTGGTATCATTTCATTTCATAAAATTCAATTCGTTTATTTATGATTTTTAATATTATTCTTGTAGCTGTTATTGTTGTTGTTGCTGTTGTTTTTTTTGTATTATTTGTGTTTTCACAAATATGGAATTTTTTGAATTTATGTTTGAATAATTGAAAAATGTTTTTTCCATTATTGTTATTGTTGTTTTTGTATGGCTGGAGTATATGAAAGCAATTGTATTGAAATTATTTCTACACATACACGGGCTCTTATACACAGTGTAACATACATATTGAATATTTTCTTTCGTTTATACGTACGAATTGTATACGAATTCGACAATTTTTGTTGCTTTTGTTGCTGTTGTTGTTGTTGTGTTGTTCGAAATCACAAATATTAATAAAAATAAAAAAAAGAAATAAGAAGCCGAAGAAGAAAATAATTTTTATACTCATAATGAAATAAGAAAATAATGATACGTAAACTTGGATTTTAACAAGGTACACTTACACTTACACAAACACACACACACACTCGCATTCATGCTTACACGCATTCGCACTGGCATTTGTGGTTTTTTTTTTGGGTTTTAATTTATTTAACAGCGCACTGTGCTATATTTTTTATTTCTTTTTTTTTTATAATTTTTATTTTTTTTTAAATTTAATAAATTCAATTAAATTATGTATGTGCTTGTACTTGTAGTTGTAGATTTAATTTTTTTTAGTGGCTTTTGTAAACGAAGTGAATGTTTAATAATGAACCTTTGAATTTGAATTGTAAATTCATTGTAAGAAAATCTTGTAATTTCTCAAAGCTTTTATGAGCCTTAATACTGTACAAAATTTATTGCCATTTCTAAGTACGAGTATTTATAGTCGTGGTTGAAGGCCTATTTATTGTGTAATACATAAGTATTCTGAAAAATTCTATGTACAGCGTTTGCTGAAATAATAGGGACAATTCCCTTCTTTTCCCATGTGAGCCATTTTCTCTCATGAGGGAACCTTTTCCGAAGTCCTTGAAACTAAAGAAGCTAATCGTATGTACATATGTGCTGTTCTTGACAAAGAGGAAGCATTTGATTACACTTCCCTCGATGGCGTTAGGCAGAAGCTGTATAGAACCTAGGAAAACAAACACAGACTGGGTATGCCTACACGGGGTGGTGTCCTTTCATCACTAATGTGGAGCCGGGTTGTGGATGATCTCCTAATAAAACTATTTGTGGCGGGCATTGACTGTCAAGGACATGCGGATAATAGTCGTAATGGCTAGAGGCAAATTTGAAGAGACTCTTGTGCCTTCAATCAAAGAGGTCTTGAGATTGTAAGATCTTGAGATTGTAAGTCGTTGATGCATGACAGTGGGTCAAGACGATAATAGTATCATTTATAAGAAAAAGAAAATTATCTAAATGGGAGAATATTCGATTCCTGGGTGCGACAATATTACATAAAATTGAGGTTAAATCTAGGAATAGTACTGACTGGTAATTTAACATCGAAGGCGTATATAGAGATCATCGTGGGATAGGTTAGACACGCCGTAATGGTAATGCAAAAGGCTTGCAACCCAGGAATTATGAACTGGATGTATACCATGATTAGCGTTGCCAGATTTTATTTTTAAAAAACTTTTTATTTCTGGGAAAAAAACTTTATTTTCCCAAAAAAAACTTGTTTTCTACAAAAGTACCAACATTTTTAAAGGAAACTCCGGAGTCCGGTGCCCTCTGTTGGTGTTTCCTTGCTTCTTTTGCACGGGTCTAATAAAATACACAATATTTTATTAAAAAATGTAAATATTTCGTGTTATCAATATTGAATTTAATGAAAAAAATTTTTAATTTAATTTTGTTAAAAAAACTTGTTTTGTTAGAAAACAAATTAAAAGAAAACTTTTTCGCATCCCAAAAAACTTGGAAAAAAAGGGAAAACTTGGCAAATGGCAACGCTGACCATGATGGTCAAACCAATAGTGTCCTATGATGGAATTGCCTATGTAGACGGAACGAATCTGAAAACAGCGTAGTTATCCATTTCACCGTATATACATAAACTTGCTATAAAAAATGTTTAAAAAATTTGTCGTTCAGAGTCCCCTTTAAACTATAGGTGCTGCCAATCATGAATAAAATTAACACACAGAACACATGGGTGATGTGAGAAGCTGGGTTGTAATCCTTACTAAAAGGTTGTAATGGCAAATTAAGTAAGAAAATGAAAATTTTATTTCTGAAAGAAACGAGGGAAGGATATAAAAGAAACCTAAGCTCAATGAAATGCTTTTGAAATGGCTAAAAATTGCGGAAGAGTGTACGTATTTCTTAAATAAACCCCTTAATTGCATGCAAAAATAAGAGATTTCCCTTTACTACAACCTTTATTAACTTATTTAGAATCTATTTAATTTAATTTTATTTTATTTCTTTTTTTGCAATAAAATACTCATTTAAGTTTTACGAAATTAATTTGTATTTAAAAATATATTTTTTTTTTCTCTTTAGTTGGACCTCTTTTACCATATGCATGTAATATACATAAGTTGTAATTAAATAAGCGTTCATTAGAAGGCATCTTAAGTGCCTCTGTGTGTGCGTGTGTGCGTGTGTCCGTGCGTGTGTGTGTGTCAATAAATCGTATTATCCTAACGATTACCATACGAAAATCGTACTCTACTTCGTTATCGCTCTCTCTCTCTCTTTTGTAGTGTTTTTAATTTTATTATTTTTATTACACTCATTTATTTCCAACAATACATTGGAAAAGCAAAAATAAATACCAGAACATTTCTAGAGTGTACAATATTTTAATTTCTAGTTGTTGCTGTGTGTGCTGTGCTGTTCTAAGTGTAAGTGTAACAGTGTGTGTAAGAGAATGTATAAAAAAGAGAGTGTATAAGAAAACCTTTGCATTTCTTAAAATATTTTTTGTTGTTTTTGTTTTTTTTATTGTACAAAATACTCGTTTCTTATTAAAATTTGTAAATAAATTGTAATTTCTTAAAAGAAAAAAAAAACGTATATTTGTGTGTGTGTGTGTTTGCATACAAGTCAATGTATGCGTGTATGTGTGTGTGTGTTTTTTTAATTTTATTTCATTATTAATATACAAAAACAAAATTTTCTTATTCTCTTCTTATGTTTATTGTTATTATTATAGTCGTCATTGTTGTTGTTGTTTTTGTTGTTGCTGTTTCCATTACAGTCTGTTTTTTCTATATAAATTTTGTTTTTATTATTTTTATATTTTTTCTTTATTTGTTTTTCTAGATTCACTTGGAGTCAGAGTCAAACACAAGACACAACCAGTCGTAGTCACAGTCTGTTTTCGTTATTGGATCAGAGTTGTAACGTCGTTAACGTTTTGCCGCCGCAATACAATTTTCAAATACAAAAAGTGCTTTTCATTTATTTTATTATTGTGATAAAAAAAATTAGAAAAAAAAATTTTAAAGTTATATTTCCTTTTTCCTGACTCTGCTGTTTCATAAAAATTTTAATTAAAAATCCAAAGAAACAAAAAATTAAAAAAATAAAGATTTGAAATTATTTAAAAAACTTACGCGCCTACCAGTTGAGCAGAAATATGTGAAAGACACTTAAAAATTATTGCTTCGTTTGCGCGCTCTTTTACCATTTTATTCATTTACTCTTGCTCGCTCTCTCTCTCTCTCTCGGTGTGTTGTTCGAGTGCTCACAATCTCCAATCTCGTTGTAATAGACGGTTTAGTGTGTTAACAAAAAAAAAAAAAAAAAAAATATGTGTGATAATTCCCTTATTGTTGATTTAATTTGATTATTTTTTATTTGAGCTCTCTCTCTCTCATTCTATCTACCTCTCTCAACTTATGTATGTGTTACAATAAAAACGATATAATTTGTTTATCTATGCAAAATTCTCTATTTTTCTTGTGCTCTCTGTGTCTTTTGTAAAGTAATGCTCACACACTTGTTGTTTGCAATGTACTAAAGAGTATATGCGTGCGTAAGTGTGTGTGTTAAATGTGTGAATTTGTAAATTGTTTACACTTGCAAGTTGTAAGTGGTTTGCTCCACATGTTACAAAGCAAAGCAAAAGCGAGAAGCAACAACAAATAACACATACCTTCCAAAAATTCTAATCGGAAACAAAACAAGCAAAGAAATAAAAATAAAATATTGAATGTGTTGTGTTTGAATGAAATTTTTTAACCACTTGTTGTGCATAGTTTGTTTACATCAATTTGATTTGAGATTTTCTCTTAAAACAAGTGTTGAGTGTTGTGTTGTATTTGATAAAAAAAAAAACAAAACAAAAAAAAAAGTAAAACAAGCAACAGTCACCCACCAAATCTCTTACAATCGTTTTAAATGTTGTTGTCATTGTTGTTATCAAAATGGAATCCAAGTTACTGTTATCAACACTATCAAATAATTTGCAATTGTGTCGTATTTGCATTACATCAGCAACATCGACAGCTGCAGCAGCAGCAGCAGCAGCGGCAGCGGGAACAACTAATTTTAACAGCAATAACTGTTCAACGCAAATGATTTCAATTTTTGGCGAAGATTCACTGTGGAAAAAGATTACAACATTGGCTGATGTAAAGGTAAAAATTAAATTGTGAATTTGTTTTTGTTTCTGTTCACTCTCTTATGTACGTATGTATGTATGTATGTGTATTATAATTGAATGCAACATTTGTATGCGCTATATAAAATGCAAACAATGCATATCTAAAATTTTTAATATTTATTTTACAATTTTTTTATTGTTATTTTTTTTTGTTTCTTTTTATATGCAAGTAATTTAATACTCATATAACCAGTGAGTGTGAATGTGTTTTTTTTAATAAAATAATGAATATTTATTAAATTCATTTGAAATTAATTTTATTATTATTCATGATGGTGTTTCATTTCTTTTTCATATGCATTCAATAATAACAACAATAAGAAAAATGAAAAATAAAAAATTAATTTTATTTTCTATTGAATTTCATTTTGTCAGTGATTGTTTGTAGGTGAATAAAATATCATATAAAATCATATTCATTAGGTGTTGTAATCGAATATTAAATTTACAATTTAATTCTTCTTTTCTGTGTGTGTGTATGTGTGTGTTTCTTAACAAAATATTTTCATATGCATAAAGACAACAAATTGTTTGATATATAACGAGTTCGTTCTCTATTTCAATACAATATTTAAACCTTTCCACGTCTTTCCATACGAAACACAATATCATTGAAATAACCTTGTCTGGATTGGTAGCAGCACACCATTATTTTAAAATAGTTTTCGATCACTTTTCACACATTTCGGCCGATAACTCGACGATAAATGCTTGTTTTAAAACATTGTGTTACTCGTAGCACCACAATAAATGTCTAAAGGCGACAAATTGGAAGATCTTAGTAATCAATTGAGAAGACTAAAACATGGAAACACTCTTTCTGAAAAGTTCTCATGCAATAAAGTCAAAATTGGTTGCTTTGTGTGGCTCATATCGACGTCTTGTTAAAACTACAGGGTCCGCCAAATAACTTTTTTTTTTTTGAAAATGCTTTAAAAAAACTACTGAATATTTTCTCAAATTTCTTTTTTTATTTGAAAGTACAATCCTTCCGGTTAATAATGGAAATAAATTTCATTCAAACGGTCCAATTCTTAAGCACATTTCGATTGTGTGCAGCTGTATTTCACCAATGGCTTCACGAATATTGTCCTTTAAAGCGCCAATTGTCTCTGACTTGTCGGCGTAACACTTATCTTTGACGGCAACCCACAAATAATAGTCCAACGGTGTCAAATCGCAGCTCCGATGTGGACAAACGACATCAGCTCTGCGGCTGATAATGCGATCTTCAAAAACAGGGCGCAAAACATCGAGTGTAGCTTCGGCTGTGTGGCACGTAGCGCTGTTCTGTTGAAACCAAATGTTGCCAATATCCTCCTCTTCAATTTTTGTGAACAAAAATTCGTTCAACATGGCCCGATAACGATCGCCATTGATTATAACGGCCACTCCTTGCTCATTTTCGAAGAAAAATGCCCCGATTATGCCTCTGGACCAAAATCCGCACCAAACAGTGACTCGTTTTGGGTGCGTCGGCTTTTCAATGCATGCGTGCGGGTTTTCTGTGCCCCAAATGCGACAATTTTGCTTGTTTACATACCCGCCAAAATCTGTACGCAATTTTCGCACACATTCTGCAACATTACCATGATTTTCAAAGTAATGTCGCAATATTTCCCAGCGTTGTTCAAGCGTATACACAACCATATTCGTTCAGCGGAAGGATAAAACTAATTATCTGTCAAATCAGACATGAGCTAAGTGTTACCATTCACGAAATAAGCACTAGTTGAAAAAAAAACGTTAGATGGCGGACCCGATATATGCCCCCCTGGTCATAATCTTTTGTTACAGACCCAAATACACAAACCAATGACACTTAAAGACATATGCCCGATATGCCACAACTTGATGTACGTATGCCAAAACGTGAAATTACTCTTTCTGGAAAACTTTCATGCCACATGATTCTAAAGACGGTTCAGAAGCTTCAATTCTTCAAGATGTCGGTTATCTCTTCAGCTATAGTGCTGTGAATTAGCAGTAACAGCCAAAGTATTCTGAATGATCTGCAAATGGTAATGGCAGTCCAGCTGAATTTAATTTTTCTAAATGCTAATTTGCATCTATTAAGTTCTATAGCGCAACTACCAGGGGATGACCCCTTAGTAGAGCACATCTTAGCAATATCAGTCCTTTGAACGACAGAATGACTTGGAACCCTTATCAGTTATGCATGTTTTGTTCGAAAACTTGGCTTTGAAAACCTGTTGCTCTGACACTCAATTAGAGTATCGATGATCAACCAGTTTAATTTGTTGCGTGAGTTGGTCTTTATGGAAATGGAAGTGTAAATTCAAATACAAAGCATGATAAATTGATCACTAACAGTATTCTCCTTTTGAATTTGAATGAGTTTTTCTTGTGTCAGCTATATTGTTGTGTTGCTTGTTCCGCCCCTTTGACCGATACTTCTTCTAGGAAGACACTGCAATGGTTCGATAAGCTTATCAAGTTAGCTGCACCTTCAGACTTCAAAGAGATACCTCCATCCACAGTTTCGTTCAGTTTTGAGCAAATTTTAACGATCTGTTCGTATTCGCGTTTTATTCCATTTAACCATTCGTCCATATTTGAAATTGTTGTCTTGAAATTCCTTAAGAATTCAGAGTGCGGCGTTATTTAGTTAAGGTTCTCGAAAGAATTCATATTTTTCGTAATTTTCGTAGTAGAATGTTCCGGAAAAAGGCGACGTAAATCGAAACGACGTAAATCGAATTTCATATTGCTCATACTACAAAGTAGTATGTTTTTAACAAAGGAACTTAAAAAAGTTACAGTAATCTCTCGATTTACGTCACAGTTGGTTCCAAAAAAAGGCGACGTAAATCGAATGACAACGCAAATCGAAGTTGAAGGGAACAAAATTTTTGACGACGTTAATCGAAACAACGTAAATCGAGGGAATGCTGTAATGAAACCGTGTCCCTGTCCAGTTGCTAAGAGGTTCTGACTTACATTCAACACTGACGTACTATGTAAGTGTCAAATTGATTGTTTTAAATTCAATTTGTTTTCAATTCCAAAATCATTCTAGACATCCCACTATCACGGCTAGACAAACCACCTATCAGTCCACCATTTGCATATAAAATGGGACATGTGGACCAAGTACCATTTCTTCTGAATTTATTCATCAAAAAATGATTTTTCTTTTAATGCAGGCAGGTTAAGATAGATTCGAGCACTGCTGTGTAGATCTAGCGAATCAGCTTCGTTTTGATACAACATTTCTTTCAAAATGTCAACATTTCAAATTCTTTATTTGCAGGACAAGCTTTAGTCCAAAAGAAATGACAGGGCAAAAGATGCGTACTGTATAGCTTCAGGGGCTGTTCTGTGTTACTGGTATTTACACCTAAATCAGTAGAAAACTCCTCTCAAGCCAATCTTATAATTTTACTTAAAAATTGCGTCCTAAAGTAACTATGTACCCTACAGATTACTCTTTTAAAACACATGGAAAACATAGGCTGATGTTTTGTTTTGTAATCAACAGAATACAGTATTCCCTCGATTTACGTCGTCTCGATTTACGTTGTTTCGATTAACGTCGTCAAAAATTTTGTTCCCTTCAACTTCGATTTGCGTTGTCATTCGATTTACGTCGCCTTTTTTTGGAACCAACTGTGACGTAAATCGAAAGATTACTGTAACTTTTTTAAGTTCCTTGTTAAAAACATACGAAGTCGCCGTGGTCTAGTAGGTAGTGTGTTGGCTTATTAGACTGAAGGCCTGAGTTCAAATCCCAGGTCAGACATCAAAACGAAAATATGAAAATATTTCTTCGGCGACTTCCTCTCAGCAGATTTCTGGCAAAAACTCTGAGATTATATAAAATTGCCATGAAAAGCTTCTCAAATATCTGTCGTTCGTAGTCGACTTTAAACTGTAGGTCCCGCCACTCATGTTTAAAATTAACACACACAACATAAGTGGTGTGAGAAGATGGGTCGTAATCCTGACTGAAGGGTTGTAATGACCAATTATGTATGTATGTTAAAAACATACTACTTTGTAGTATGAGCAATATGAAATTCGATTTACGTCGTTTCGAGGGAATACAGTATTCCCTCGATTTACGTCGTAGAATATTCCGGAAAAAGGCGACGTAAATCGAAACGACGTAAATCGAATTTCAAATAACTCATACTATCAGATGCATTTATTTATGTACATTTTACAAAAAAGAAACTAAAATAATTAAATTTTTATTCTATGCATTGAATTTTTTTAAAGAGGGAATTCCCCTGATTTTATTTATAAACAACAGAGGCGACGTAAATCGAATGACGATGCAAATCGAAGTTGAAGGGATTAACGACGTTAATTGAAACAACGTAAATCGAGACGACGTAAATCGAGGGAATACTGTATTGTATAAGTCACGTGATAATTAACACTCTATTACTAACTTAAATTTGAATAGTAGAGAATATTTCATAAATTTGCAAATAAATAAATGATAAAACGAAAACAAATAAATTTCTTAAATATACGCAGAACTTAACTTAAAAGCAAATATACGAATTTGAAAATATTCCAAGAAAATCAAAAATTCTTTAAAAAACATATCGAAAGCGAACCAACCTCCCCTTTGGTTGTGGTATTCGGAATTAAAAAAATTTTAATTTTAATTTTGAATTGAAATAAATTTGAATGAATCACTCACTACTCATTCATTAAAGTAGAGAATGAAAAAAAATACAAGAACAACAACGATAACAATCAATTTGATTTTACCAGACAAATGAATTTGTTTTGTTGTTGTTGGAAAAGTTAATAAAATTTAACAAATTGCCGCTTAATTTACTCAGATTTTTGAATTTGTTTTCTTATTTTTTTCAATAAAGAAACGGCAAATAAAAAAACAACAAAAGAATAAAATTTAATTCATAACAAAATTTTAAAGAAAAAAACAGCAAAAAAAAAAACAAAATTAAAATCAAAAATAATTTCATTAAATTAATTAATTTTTAACTTGTTTATGGATTTATTTTAAACGAGTACATATGTATGTATGTGTGGATATTATTTAAAAACACACACACAAATACACATCGATGCCACAATTGAAAACTGTCTTCCAATCAAAACGCCAAAGTCGTATTAGAAATGCGAAGAAAAAAATCTAAAAATTTTATGAATTTTATTATGGTTTCCATTCACGATTCAATTAAAAGCATTTATGTAGTTCTCCATTCACATGCTATGTACATAGTACATACATATACACATACAGTGGTTACTAAAAGAGTGTCTGTAAACATTATTATTTTGCATAATTTTTTCTTAAGTTGTTATAAATGTTAGGTTATGTTGAATCTGTTGTCTGCGACTACAGAGTGTATACACTCAGAGGTCCTGTTTTCCAATGTGAGTCATGAATAATCTCATGACACATACATACATATGTAAATGAAAAAAGTTTTCTCTGAGCGGAATTGTGCAATCCATGGCATCCTTGCTCGATCAGTCAGTGACAAATTCCTGAGTTCAATACCGATAATGAAAGAGAAATTTTTGGGGTTCAGCTCGGGTGCGCTCAAGGTACGCAAAAATCGAAAAAAGGTATTCGAAAAAAACTGAATCGTAAAAATAAGAAGAAGAGAATAGTACTTTTAAAATCAGCTGTGTAACTGTGTAACAATTATGAAGTCGCCGTAGTCTAGAAGGTAGTGTGTTGGCTTATTGACGTAAAGCCAGGGTTCGAGCCCCAGGCCAGACATCAAAACGAAAATATGAAAAAGAAATATTTATTTTAAGAAGTCGCCGTAGTCTAGTAGGTAGTGTGTTGGCGTATTAGACGAAAATCACGAGTTCAAATCCCAGGTCAGACATCAAAACGAAAATATGAAAATATATCTTCGGCGACTTCCTCTCAGCAGATTTCTGGCAAAAACTCTGAGAGTAAAAATTGCCATGAAAAGCTTCTCAAAAATCTGTCGTTTGGAGTCGACGTTAAATTGTAGGTTCCGCCACTCACGTATAAAATTAACGCACACAACATGAGTGGTGTGAGAAGCTAGGACGTTGTACAATGGGTCAATTCGACCTCCGAGTACTGTACTTGTCACAGTTGGCAAGTACACGTCCTCTAACCTAACCTAACTGTGGAACGTATAAAAACTAAACTACTTTACTAAATTTACAACTTAGAAAAACGTAGCTACGATCGTAATGTAGAATACACACAAACTTAAAACAAATTGAAACGAAACTGAACGGAACGCAGAATAGGAAAGTTTCCAAACGGAGAAAATTTCAGTTCGAATTGAAATGTAGAATAGGGGTGACTAAGATATGCTGTCACCGGATGAAACCCACCTTTAGGATCATAACTTTGTGTGGGGAAAACATTATGTACTTAAATGATCCTGTACGGATATCACAGTGTAATTATTACAGAGTATTTATTTGAATCTCTTTTCCCCTTGGTCTAGAGGGCAATATATTGGGCTTAACAGTCGAGGGCATCAATTCCAAATATGAAAAAAAGGATAATAACCTTTTTAATTTTCTTATTACTGTATGTATACATCCTAATATAAGTATATTATAAATCTTTCTGTAAGTCTGTTTGTTTGTTTGTTGGTTTGTTTGTTAGCCAATCACGCCTGAACGCCTGGACCGATTTTCTTTAAATTTGGGATATAGATCGAGGGATATAGGAGAAAAAATGGGACAAAGGGAGAAAAAATGGGCAAAAATTAGTACTTTTATGCATAAATGCTGTATTTTATCTGTTTTAAAGGTAATTTTTTACGATTTAGATTGGTTAAGTTTCCCAAATAGCTATTGGAGGTGTTCCGTTTATAAAGTTTGACCAAAAGGGGTCCAAAAAGAGAGAAAAACGGGCAAATTGAGTGCATTTATATTCAGGACATAGAGTATTCAAAAAACTGGGTTGTTTGTTAAACCGGT
Organism: Sarcophaga caerulescens; assembly: GCA_927399465.1. Classification (NCBI taxonomy): domain Eukaryota; kingdom Metazoa; phylum Arthropoda; class Insecta; order Diptera; family Sarcophagidae; genus Sarcophaga; species Sarcophaga caerulescens. The sequence continues at coordinate 40,423,649 of OV656873.1, read as the reverse complement.
TTCCGAATAATTTGAAAAATTACATTTTTTAAGAAACCGGTTTCAAAACCGGTTTCGAAACTGATAAACCGGTTTTTTATTTATTGTTATTTTTAATGCAAAAATTACCCAATAATACTTTTTTTAATTTTTTAAACTAATCCAAACTACATAACCCGCGCAACGCCGGGTACAATCTGCTAGTACTCGTATAAGATTAATAGTGAATTCAAACTTTTTGTTTAAATTAAAATAGAAGCAGCGAAGCATGCTGGGTTTTGTCTAATTTGAAAATAAATTAAAAATTTATTGTTATTGTGCTTTGGAATAATAATAAAAAAAAAGAAAAACATTTTTCTTTTGATTTCTTCATTCCATTGGTTTATTCAATAATTCATTCATTAATTTTTGTTTTTAATTCTGTTGTTTTTTTTTAACTTTTTTCGGCTTAATTTGTTCGTTTGTCCATTTGTTTTTTTTTTTTTGTTGCATGAATTATTTTAATTTACTCTTAAAATTATTCAATTTTTCCTCTCTCTCTCTCTCTCTTGTTTTCTTATTTTGTTGTTGTACTACAATTTATTATTATTTGTTTTTTTATAAATTTTTAAATCTTAATTCTTTTTATGATTTAAATTGTAAATTTTGTTGTTATTGTTGTTGTTTTTTTTTCTCTTTAGTTTGGCTTATAATTTTATTGTATAAAAAATTATAATTTACCGTTTTAAATGACGATTTTTATTTGTGTATGTGTGTATGTGTATGTGTTTTTCTTTAATATTTCTTGTATTTCTTAATTTTTTTTATTTTATTTGAATTGAATTGATTATTTATTTTTCTTTTTTTTTACATTTAAACTTATTTTAAACAGAATATTTGTGCATATGTTTGTGTGTGTGTGTGTGTATGTATAAATTATAATTTATTTGTTTTGTTATTATTCTTACCGTTTTATCTTAAGTACAGTTTTACACCATTTCCAAAAGAAATTAAGAGATTTGCGATTAAGCGAATCATTAGAAAAATAGATTCGTACGTACACAATCAAACACTATCCCTAACCCGAAATTAGTCTTACTGTTGCAATAATCCTTATAATGGGTGGTTTTTTAAGAGCTATAGGAAAATTTTTCAAAAAAAAAAAAAAAACACATAAAATTCAGAAAAATGCATGAAATCTTTATTTGAATCGATAGTACGGTCCATATAATTTAATGTTTGAAGATTATTTCATGCAAATATTGACCGCGACTGCGCCTCAAATGGTCCATCCGCTTAGTCCAATTTTGGCATACTCTTTCCAACATTTCGGCCGGTATCTCACGAATAAATGCTTCAATGTTGTCTTCCAATGCGTCAATTGAAGCGGGCTTGTCTGTATAGACATGAGCTTTAACATAGCCCCACAAAAAATAGTCTAAAGGTACGTATCCATTGAGCCAAAAATGAGCTTCGTCGCTGAACACAATTTTTCGATAAAGAAGTGGATCTTCGGCCAACTTTCCAAGAGCCCATTCACCAAAAATTCTGCGTTGCGGTAGGTCGTTCGGCTTCAATTCTTGCACCAGCTGTATTTCGAAAGGCTTCACACCTGTATCCTTCCGCAAAATTTTCCACGTTGTTAAGTAACAGAGGCCTAATTGCTGCGAACGGCGACGAATCGATAATTGATGGTCATCATTAACACTGGCCGATACAGCAGCGATATTTTCTTCAGTTCGCACTGTACGTAAGCGTGTTGGTGGTTTAATGTCCAACAATGTAAATTTGGTGCGAAATTTAGTCACAATAGCCCGAAGAGCCGCTTCAGTGGGTCGATTAAACTGACCACAAAATGGAAGAAGCGCGCGATGAACTTTGCAAGCGTTGTTCGTTTGTAAGACGATTCACGGTTAAATTATAGACCAAACTGAAGATGTTTGACAGTGAAACAAAACACGAAACGTGCGTGAGCTGTTTAAACCAGTATTGCCAAAAGGATAATAGCTAAAAAATCACCCGTTATTAAAGTGCTCGGTCATGAAAGTCAGATAGGGAAAGGTCGAAAGCCTTCGTCTCTTTATGACATGTGCATGACACTGACACATGAAGTGAAAGACAGCCTCTTACTCCTCCGCTCATCCGCAATGCAATTTCCAAGCGTGTTCCTATGTAACGCAACCCATACATATAAGAGTAACCTTTGAATGATTCGAAATTTCCCTAAGAAATCTTCGACATTCAGGGACAAGTGTAATAATATACATAAGTCACTGTTTTTTTTCCAACACTTTTAATTCCAATAGCATTAAACCAAAACCTTTACAATTTATTTATACGATATTATTATTATTTTTTAAATTAATTTGATTATCATTTACAATAATAACTCTAAACAAAATTCTCGTTAAATATTTTTCATCTGCCGATATGGTGTAATAAATTGTTTTTCTACCATTACCACCACCACTACTAATAAAAAAAATATTTTCCATGTTTTTTTATCATTGTCTTTTCCAACAAAAATTGTTTTTCTCTTTCTCTTTCCCTCTCCGCTGTACATACATACATACATATTTTTGTGTGTGATTTTTGTTTATTTTTATTTAATGTCGTTCCTATAAAATTTAACATGCAGGTACATTCATACATACAAGTATTGTATATGTATGTATGTGCATCTCTCTCTCTCTATGTGTGTGTGTATTTATTTTTATGATGATTTTCATAAATAAATTCAACTTCTGCGAACAAACAAACCAATCAACAAACATTTCATACTTCGCTCTCTTGCCTCTTTTATACTCCACTCTTTTACACTCCCTACTCTGCTCCACTCTACTCTGCTCTCTAGTCGTAATCGTAGTTTAATGTACGACAATACAATTTACTTTACTTCAATGTTTCTTGTTGTTGTTATATTTTTTCATATATTTTTTTGTTGTTGTTGTAGTTGTTTTTATTATTATTTGCTTAAGAAGTTGAATGTTCGAATTCCTAGTTTATGGCTTATTTCTGTATGTTGTTGTTGTTGCTATAATTCTGTTTTAAACGCGCACATATTCACAAAAAGAAAAACAAAATAAAATACGTTTTCTAAAGCGAACGTTTGTATGTGGGGAGGGGAAGGAGATAGGTAGGTGAACGTTTACAATTTGTTTTACATTTTATTTTTCGTTTTTCTTTAACGACATTTTCTTCTTGTTCTTAAATTCTTACTTCCCAATCTGCTTACAAACTTGGAATATTTTGTTATTGTTTTTGTTGTTTTTATTTCGTCTAAAATACCTGATTTTATGATACAACATGTATGCGTGTGTGCATGTTTGATTTGAAAATGTTCGATGTAGTTCGATGATGACGGTTTGGGGTTGTATGGTTTGATGGTTTGTTTACCAGTTGGTTGTGAAGTAAAATTGTGATGGAAATTGTGTGTGTGACTTTAGGAGAGAGTGGTTACTTTAATAATTATTTTGTTGATGCTGTTAGGCATGGGGAGCTATGTACATCACGGATTTGAAGGTAATTGAATAAACCAAGTACGGCTCATGAAGTCACCGTAGTCTAAAAGGTATTGGTGTGTTGGCTTATTACACGTGAGGTTCAGCAGATTTCTGGAAAAAACACTCTGAGAGTAAAAAAAATTGCTATGAAATGTTTCTCAAACTCTCGATTTTAAACTGTTTATAGCGCCACTCGTGTATAAAATTAACACATACAACTGGGGTGATGTGAGAAGCTAAGTCGTAATCCTGACTGAAGGTGAAATGATACTGACAGTACTATGACCGTTCTGTTGTTCTGCTATAGAAAAATAATAACTGAACAGTATGAGGTTCCAACAAGACAGTTTCACAGGCCAAACACTACAGTACTAAAAAGTTGCCAATAGGATAGGGGAAGTTTCCAGAAGTAATAATTTTACGATTTGGCCACCAAGATTATGAAATTAAACGTTGTTACGGTTTTTTGTCATTGTCTATGCGGAACTTTTGAAAACCAACATTCGTTCAGATTTTGTTGAGATACCGCTCCGAAACATGCGAAAAAGTGATGTAAAACTGCCTCAAAAGGATTATTTCAATGACATATGTACATATGTATTTCGCACACGATGGCATTGCTGTAAAGCGAGTTTTGGAAAACCCAAAATCGAATAATCCACTGGATAACCTTATTGGTATTGCACACTCATGTGTGAGACACTCACACAATATGATGAATAATATTTTATAGCCTGTATCCCAGCCAGCATTTTTGAAAAATTTTAATCAAATTCGAGTCTTTTTTGATTCTTCTGCGCGATTAAAAAGCTAGAATATACGCTCATTTTCTGATCATAAAAGACTCTGTTGTCGGGAGAAAAAAGTGACTACTAGCGACTCTTCTTAAAAAGTCATTTATGAGTCATTTTCTATATTAGTTTAGAGTAATTTTCGATCCTTTTTCTAGTAGTTTTATGATCATTTTCGAATCGCTTTCTGATCATTTATTAGTCTTATTTACCTTCGTTTATGATTATTTTTCGAGTCGTCTTTCAGTCATCGTTTAATCGCATATGAGTCTTTTATGAGTAATTTATCAGTATGTTTAGGAGTCCTTTTATTGTCATTTATGAGTCATGTTTGTATTAATTTGGACACGTTTTTGCGTCATTTATGATTATAATTTGAGTCATTTATTAGTCGTATTTCAAAATGTATTTTACTCTCTTCAAGTGTTTTAGTCGGTTTTCTGAGTGCTACGTTTACACTGCCGCGATTTCAAAAATCACGTTCGCAGGAACATTACGTAACAAATAAAGAATATATGTTTATATTCGTGATGTATGTACATCAGACATCAAAGTTTATTTAAAACAAATATTTTTTTTTTTTCGTTAAAAAAACAAAGAAAAATTTTCTATTCAAAACAAAATTGTACTTTATATCATAGCCATCTTTTACATAAATGAAAATTTATACAGAGAGGATATAAAAAAGCAGTGTTTAATCATCTATCTGCGCAAAATATGATCATAAAATGCGTAATTACAATTACTTTTCAAACACCTGCATGATCTGTTTTTGATTAAGCGTTTTTCAATCTTCAGTATAAGTAGAATATAATAATAAATAACGGAAATAATAGTCACATTTTAAACGTCTGGATGACTAATTTCCGATTGCTATACAATTTTTTATTGTATTTTAAATCGAACTCATTTTACTCATTGGCGCGAATCATTTTTTAGTCCTTTTTTAATCGTGTAACTGACTAATAAGTTTTTGATCACCAAATGCACTCTAAAAAGACTCAGCAAGGTGATTTTTTTAAAAACAATCTTCCAAATGCTAGCTGGGATGTTAATTTTTAGATTTAAACCATTTCCGTTTAATTTAAATTAAAAAAAATTCATACTTCCAAAAATCAAAATGCTTTTGTCTGTGTGTGTTTTAAAGTCAATAAGAAAATAAGAATAAAAACAATTCTTTTCTTTAAAAAAAAGCAACAAAATATCTGCAAAAAAAAACAAAATAAATTAACGACTACGAGAAATGAATTGAAAAGTAAATGAAATACAATTTTTTTTAATTAAATTTTTGTTGTCAAATCCAACTTTAAATATTTTATGTAACATTGTAATAATACACACACAGCTACGCATACAAACATAGATACACCACATTACTCTCTTATTGATGTGCTGTTTGTATGTATTTGTTTATTATTTTTTTAAGTTTTTTTTATTTATTTTCTTAAAAAAAAAAAACTTATTTACACACACTATGTGGGCCTTTGTCTCTTTAGTTGTATGCAAGTGAGTTTGTGTATGCATAAGTGTGTGTGTGTGTATTTCTTTTTTTGGGTTGATTAAATTATATTTCCTTACAGTTTTCGCTGTTGTTGTCGTTGTTGTTTTATTCATTTATTTATTTTTCTTATTAATAAATTGTTATTTCTGTTTCTGTTGTTTTTATTTTATTTGTTCTGTTTTTCTCTTGTGTTCAATTCACTTTGAATATATTTCACCATTATTTTGTCTTCTTATTGTATGTATGCGTGTGTGTATGTGTGTTTATTTGTCTTCTTCGTATTATTATTTACTGTCTTGTTATTGTTGTTGTAAATATTTTATTCAATAGTTTCATATTTTTATTTCAAATTTTTTTAATTTTTTTTTCTTAATTTTTTTTATTTTTTTAGTTTAACAATTGTAGTCATTGTTGTTGTTGTTGTTGTTATTATTATTATTATTGTATTATAAATTTTTTTGAACCACTCCCTACTTGAAGAAGCCAAAGAAGGAACAAACGACAGCTACAACATCAATACATACACACACACACACACACACACACACACCCAAATAATTTACATTTTTAGTTTGAAATTTTTCTACAATTTTATTGTATAAAAACATTTATTATTTAAAGGTAATTTTTGTTGCTTTTCCTTTAACAAAAAAAAAAAAAAAGAAAAATAAAAAAAAGAAAGAAATAAAAACTAAATAAATTGTACGTATAAATATTTTATGATCGTTAGAATATATGAGAATAATTGCTTGTTGTACTTACCGTAGTATGTAGTTGAGTAGTCGAATGTGGATGGCTGGCTGGCTGGCTGGCTGGCTGGTTCACGTCGATTGGATTACTTAGGAATGTAATGTAATGCAATGAATTGAATTGGATTGGAAAGTATGAATTGGTTTGGCTGGCTTACTGAATTATTTCAAGTCAAATTTTGTTTTCCTTTCTAATATCCTACTTTTTTTATGTAAATAGTATCTGTTTTAAGCTCTTTCTGTCTATAAATTTAAATAAAAGAAAATATGTGCGAGATATTATCGATATTTATTCGTTTGACGTCATAATGTATGGAATATACTTACTTAATTGCCCATTACAACCCCCTTAGTCAACCTAGTTACAACCTAGCTTTTCACACCATCCACAAAGTGTGTGTTAATTTTGTCAATGAGCGGCGGCACCCACAGTTTAAATTCGATATTCTGAACGATAGGTTAGGTAAGGTTAGAGGACGTGTACTTGTCAACTGTGACAGGGGAAAAACCCAAAATTGACATCGAGCTACCGACCGATTAGTATGCTGAATTGTTTGGATAAAGTTTTTTTAAAAGATTATTTTTAACAGAATATATGAATTCACAGAATCCAACTCAATTTTAAAAGCAGAACAATTTGGTTTCCGTAAGGAACACTCTACGATTCATCAAATCAAAAGAATCGTAAAATTTGTGAAGCTAAACAAATCTCAACGTAAAAGCACGGGCATTATTTTTCTGGATATAGAAAAAGCATTTGACACTTTATGGCACAATGGTCTTGTTTATAAACTGAATAACTTTGGATATCCTATGTTTATTCAAAAAATTGTAAAAAGTTTTTTGGCAAATAGAACATTCGTGGTGGAAATAGATGGTAAAAGATCTGCCTGTCCTAGAATTTTAGCTGGCGTTCCGCAAGGCTCAGTTTTATCACCGATTTTATATTCCATATATACTTCGGATTACAAGATACCAAAAAGTTCAACATTGGCCCTTTACGCTGATGATACAGCTATTGTTTCAAGTGGCAAAGTCTCAAATGCTATCGTCAAAAAAATGAACAAGAGCTTCTTGCATATTGAAAAATACTTCACAAAGTGGAAAATACAAATTAATGAATGAAAAACACAGGCAATAATTTTTCCCTTTAATAAGTCGCCAAAGAGAATTCCCAGCATTTCGCTTCGCATTCAGGGACACCAAATTCCCATTCAAACCTCCATCAAATATCTAGGCTTCGTTCTGGATAATCGCTTGTCGTTTAAAGAACATGTGCTATATTCTTGCGAAAATGCTATAAAATGCGGGTGAGCACTTTTCCCTCTATTAAATCGTAAATCAAAACTGAACACTAAGAATAAACTTCTACTTTACAAAATGTGCATTCGTCCGATTATGGGCAGATAGCTGCGCCAAAACATATTTGAAAAAGCTCCAAATAATTCAAAACAAAAACCTTAAAATAATATATAATTTACCCAGATTATATTCTACTGCTCGTCTCCACATGCGATTTAAAGAAGATATGTTTGAAACCACAACCACTAATCTTTGCCGAAGATTCGAAGATCGAAACAGATCTTCACGTTACACTATCTTAAGAAATTTGAATTAATAATGCCTTCTATTATTTCAATAATGAAATCCTATAGAAGTAATTAAATTATCAAATTTTTCTAATTAATTAAAATTAATTGGGGTTTTTGTTCTATCTTTTCCCCTAAACTGCCTTATAATTAATAAGCCACCTATTTTGTAAAAATAAGTTCCTAATTGCTGCAATACTTTATTTTAGTTATATCTCAAGCTCTGTATGTATTAAAATTATTTTTATTTTTAAAATTGTAATAATGATAGATTTTAATAAAAAAAAAAAAAAAAAAAAAAGATCAAAATAGGCTTCATCTGAAAAGATGATTTTTTTTTGCCAAAATCGGCATATTCTGTAAGTCTATCGCAGGCCCACTTAGCGTTGTTGTTCAAGCGTATACACAACCATATTCGTTCAGCGGAAGGATAAAACTAATTATCTGTCAAATCAGACATGAGCTAAGTGTTACCATTCACGAAATAAGTACTAGCTGAAAAATAAAACGTTATTTGGCGGACCTGACATGTTGTTTGGACATATAGGCGATCCATCACATGCATATTTGTGCATGAGCATCATTGCGGTATATTCTCTTTCATCCAAGGGGTTATAGCAGGGGACGGTTTTAAATGTCCTACCGTGACTGCCATTAGCATATCAAAATTCATCGTTCTTGCTTTTCTATAACAGAAGCCTCCAAAATGTCTATCGGAATTGCTCTTGCCAATACCACAGTGCCGATATTCATCAGATATGGTCCTGAAACTACTTGTCAACATAATCCCTCATAATCCCTTCACTCATTCGTATATGCTCTTGTGATTGATTAACTTAAAATTTTAACAGCTTATCTTGTTTATAATTTTATTCAAGCGATTAATTTTGTGCATTTTATTTCTATTCATCAATTTCAGATCGAACGTGATGATACATTGCCCCAACAGGTTTGCATAACCTGTGCGAAAAACATTATATCGGCATGTCTATTCAAAAAGAAATGCGAAGATGCCGATAATTTCTTTCGACAACAGTTGCTGATACGAAAAATCGAAAGTAAAACGGATCAGAATAAGATTGTCGAAACGGAAAGCGATGAGGGTGGTGGTGGTGGTGGTGGTGGTGGTGTTTGTATGGTGAATGGTCAAAACTATAGAAATAATAATACACACAAAAGCGATGATGAGCCATTAGGGGAGGACGAGGAGGAGGATGAGGATGAAGAACAAAATTACAAACACCAGTTACACCAACAGATAAATAGTGTACATCGCCTTCAGTTGGAGAACTGTGAAAATCATGAACAACAATTGGACAACGAGCAGCATGAAATAGTCGAAGATGATGGTGAAATTAAAAGTGCCAATGGACAAAAGCCAGCCTTTGATTTGAACTCAATACGTCTGATGCAAGAGTATATGCAGCATCATTTAAGTAAATTAAATGGCATTCAGTCTAATGGTGGCGGTGGCGGTGGTGGTGGCGGTGTCAATGGTGTTAGTGATGAGGAGGCTGGAGATGGTACGGCAACAGATTCGGATCAAGATGATGACGATGAAGATGGTCCTCTACCTCTAATACCAGAAATTGAATTAATAACACCCTCTGAAGATGGCGGCTCTATTACCAACAATAATAGTAATGGTGGTGGCAATGGTGCTGTAACACAGGATGCCAGCCCTGTTGTCTTAGGACAAATGCGTGACTATCAGTGTCCGCATTGCTTTCAAATATTCGAAATGAAACAAATATTAAAGGTCCATATGCAAACTGTACATAATACTTCCGTGGTTTATGAATGCACCAATTGCAAGAAGACCTATTTCTATAAACGTTTCCTGGAGAAACACATACGTCGTGGCCGTTGTGTTAAGAAGAGACGAAATCAAACGTAAGTTAAAAGGCAATATTTCAATTTCAGTTTGAATTTAAATTCTTTCGTTGTTTGAAATATTTAGACGGCCCATGCAATGTTCGGACTGTAATGTTTTATTTCCTACCGGCCATCATTTGGGTTGGCATAAACGCACTGGTTGCCCTTCAAAGACAGCTAAAATGTAAGTGTCCTTAATAAGATTTATTTTGCAATAGATTTCCATTGTTTTTTCATTTGTTTTATTTCAGGCCCCTGCAACAACTGTTCAAACAAAATATCGTGCAATACAATAATTTTCCCAAACGTATTGGCATACGCAAGCCGGAAAATGCCATTTATCTGCACAATCGCAAGTGAGTTACATATTTTCATTAAGTGATGATTTTTCTCATTTTTTTTATTGTGGTTTACAGAATTATAATGGCCAATAACAAACGCAAGGGCCGAACTCGCATTAAATTGGATGCCCGTAAAATAGCCTTGGCCAAGCAATTAATATTACGTGAAGCCACCACCACCGTTATCGCCAATGAATTAAATATTTCGCGTACATTTGCTTGGCGTCTAAGAAAAAGTCTCGTCAATGGCATAAGTCTACACGAACGTGTTATTGATCCACCCGAAGATGAGGAAGAAGCAATCGAAGGCAACGATCCTCAAGGCGACAGTCAAATGCCAGACAATGGTGAATCATTGAATTTAGAAAATCATAATGAACAACGTTTAAAACATCAACCAATTATTGAGCACATTAAACGTGAGCGAGCCACAACAGAAGAAGAAGAAGAAGAGGAGGAAGAAGAACGAGCGCAGGTTTCTCATAATCGCGTAAATAATCATGAATCTGAAAATGAAAGTGAAGATCACCAGCAACACCACCAACATCAACGCCAACACAATCACAATCAACAGCATTTAGAAGACGAGCACACATCACATCACATTCCACAACAGCAACACTTAATCCACAAAGAAGGTCTTAGTGTGGCCACATCGGTTATACAACGAACAAATGAATTGAAACTTCATAATGCTCAGCAGCAGCAACAGCAGTTTTTAACAACACCAACAGCAACATCAACATCAACAACAAATGCCATATTAGAACAACAACATAAAATGCACAATAAAATATCTGTAGTACAACAACAAAGACTTATGGAAATTAATAATAAAAATGCTCATTTAGAAAATAATCATGATACTGCTAGCGACACCGATACAGACACCGATGATAATGAAGATAATCATACAAATCATTCGTATCTGCGTCAGCAACAACAAATTCTCGAACAGCAACAGCAACAACGGCAAATGAAACATCAAGAGACTGAAATTGTTAATAGTCATGCACAACAGCAACTCCACCAACAACAACAACACCACCAACAATCTTTATATTTACAACAAAAATCGTCAACAACAACTACTTTCAAAGATCCTCAAGAAGATGACACGCCGGCAATAGCCATGAGTGGTAATAACAAAATACCCCTTATGAACCAGTTGTCACCAGCTGTAGCGGCAGCAATGTAAGAGGCTTTGAGTTTGAGTTTCTTTTAGGGATGCAGTAATAATTTTTGAATTTTTTTTTTTTTAATATTCCAGCCATCAATTACCGGTAAATCTTTCTATACGTCCAATAGCATCAATGCAGAATAACACAGAAAAGTAAGTGGACACTTTCATAACAGAAGGCCTATTTAACTCAATGATTTTAAAATTTCCATTAAGGATCCTATTTATTTGCAAAAAAAACTATTCATATTTTCATAATAATTCAAATTTAATTCCAGGCCAACAAACACTGTCAGTAGCAGCGGTTCGAAAAAGAAGCCACGCAAACCCAACGTATTTATCGATGATGAAAAGTATGCCATGGCCAAGTTGTTAGTTGCGCAAAACGCCTCTACTATGGAAATAGCCAAGGCGTTGAATGTTTCACAAATGACTGCTTGGAAACTTAGAGATGCCATAATTAAGGGTGTGCCCCTATCATATCGTAATAAACGTGACATACGAATGACTGTCATGCGACATGATGAAGATAATGGCAGCAGCAGTGTTGTGAATAGTGAAAACAGTGATACCCAGCGTGATAGTGAAACCGAAAGACAACAACAGGCCTTAATGGTGCAACAGCAATTGGATCATCAACAAAAATTACAACAACAACATATACAGCAACAACAACAAATACAACAGCTATTGCAAAGGCAACAACAGTTGCAGCAGCAACAACAGCAATTGGAACAACAAAAAATGCAAAGACAACAGGAACGCGAACAACAAATTGTATTGCAGCAACAACAACAACAGCTAAAACAACAACAACAACAAAGGCAAAAGCAACAACAACAAAAAGAAACTCATAAGCAACAGCAACCACAACGAAATCAAGAACAAAAAGTCACGAATCCGCGACGTCGTTTAAAGGCTGCTGAACGTGAGGTGCGCGATAAAGAAATCACCCGAGAAATTTTAGAACTCATTAAAGAAGACAACAATATACAGTATTGGAAGGTATCGGCACGTTTGGCCGAAAAAGGTTATGCCATATCACCGTCTTCGGTATGCCAGAAATTAAAATCAATGGGTATACACAGGCGCTGGAAGCCTGGTGATAAACCACCACTAATTGATATGGAACACCTGAAGGCAGTAGCCGCTGGCAATAATGTAAATATTGTAAACAATAGCAACAGTATGGCAGCTTTAGCAACTGCGGCAGCTAATGCACAAAATGCTTCATCATCGGCCGATGAAAGTTACGAGCCACAATTTGATATGGGCGGCGCTCATTTCTTAAGTGCCTTTACACGCTAAAAGAAAAAATTGAAATAGAAAACAGATATGAAAGGTAAAAATAGTGAAAAATAGTTTAAGCTAGTCTAAGAAGTACATATTTTACGCTAATATGTAGAGGAGGAAGGAGAAAATTAAAGACCGAGATATTGTAAATAGTAAAGAAGTATTAAATGAACAAAACATATGGCCAAGAATATAAGATAGTATATTATTGTATGTACAATACAAGAGTATATGAACAAGTGCCACAGATATCAATTATTATTTGAATTTTTGTGTAAATTGCGGTCAAAAAATTGTTTGAAAACTTTGATTTCTTTATTTTTTTTTTCGTAACGTTTTTTTTTTGTAACGTTTTGTTTTTTTATTCAAATATTAGTTATTTAAAGACAACATTGATAATATTTTAAAACAAGAATGTAAGATAACATTAGAATTGCATTGAAACATAGACTGATTCTTCTCACCAACTGCTGCATTAGGACATCACATATGCTACATACATGTATTTTATAAAGAGCTTCTCTTTCTTTAGTTTAGAATCTATCAACTAACGTATTCATTTATGATTCATTGAAATCTACCACTTTCGTTATAGAAAATTGAAATGTTAGTGAAATTTTGTTTCTGTTTTTATGCAGATAATCATAGCAAAATTTTTTTTTTAACACCGTGTTAAAGACAATATTTTATTTCAATATGTAATTGTTTTTCAAGTCAATTACTCGTAATGAAATTTATTTTTTTTTTTATTAATTAAACAAATATTTGTTATTGTCTAGTATTTTTTTTTCTTTTTTCAAATTTTTTAAATCAGTACGAGTATTGAACAATATATTGGAAAGACATTTTGATGAATCCAAATAAATCTTGTAAACCATAAGTCTGCCTTCTATTATCAATTCCATTTGTCTTTTGACTGAATGACCCTCTTTATCTTTATCTTCTAGATCTCTTTTTTAGAGATCATAGCTGTATTTATTATTAATTTACTTTCATTTATAGGTTAATTTTTTTTTGATTTGCGTAAAACAGGTAGTTCATCAAAGAAATCGTGTGAAAATGGTTGTTGTCTGAAGAACCCTAAACAATGTGTACCCACGCACAGCTGTGGCTAGTCTAAAAATTGATGTTATGGGCTTAGGAATACAATGCGTTGTTGGCTGATGCTAGTACTTTTTTTAAGGAATACTTGAAATGCTGCAAGAAATACTTTGTCTCTATACTGACATTCTGAATTTTGCAATACAACTCTTATATACATACATATCGCTCCTTTATTGCAATATAGCCATATCTCAAAAAAACTTGAACTTGGCAAAATGCGATTTAAGTTTTCAAGACATAAGTCCTATGATCTAATTGGCCGCAAACACTATAACTTCGGTTCAGCTTGGGATATAAAACTGATTTTTTTTTCAACATGTACAGAAGGTCTAAAAGAGCAGTTTTGCTTAAGTAACTACAAATTTTTAATTTTTTGAGATATGACTATGTTGCAATAAAGGAGCGATATGTGCTAGTATCTTGACAATCTTCTTGATTTCTTATTATCAAGTACTCGTAGTCGGTTAACCAATACAGCCCAAGCCATTATTGAGAATATTTGTTCTTTAGCTGCACTATTCGCAAGTGGCACAACACTTTTCCTGTAGACGAGGTTACTATTCATATCAAGTTGTCCATAAACTTAAACTTTTTCGCTTTTTTCGTCCGTTTATTAATCCAATATATTGTTTAAGTCCGTCATACATATGTATATGGCAAATGAATTTTAGTTATGTGTTCCAAATTAAAATCTTATGTTTTCAAAAAAAAAAAAAAAAAAAAAAAACAGTCATTTACAATCTATCAGTTGGTCTTAATATTATTTTTGGGAATAAATTATGAATGGCCTTCGAACTTTAGTTGCATTGTCAGTATACAAAAGTAGTAGTACGAGTGGTACTCGGATTTTTTTTTTTTTTTTTTTTTGGAAATTCAATATTTTCGTGTTATTCATATTCATTGATTTCACTTTCCGCTATTGTTTCAATTAATTAGTCATCATGAAGTTGAAATTATTTATTTTATAACTCAATTCTAATATTTGTTTCTGTAAAAAATTATATTTTAAATTCCAAATTATTTAACTGTTGTTTTCACTTGTTATTTACCAGCCATTATTTACGTTATAAGTTAGTAAGGTTTTCTGTCTGTTTAAAAAATAATAAGACTTTTCTAAAAAAATAAAACAAAAAACGCAAACAAATTTAGTTGAAATTACATTCCTTTGTAAGATGATTTTTATACAAATTTTATCTTTATTTTTATTATTTTTCAAGTCCCTATTGAGTCTAACTAAATAAAATATTTTAAAAAAGTATTTAAGAAAAATGTAATGAATGTTTAGTATTTTATGAAATTTTTAATTTTTAAATATAATTTCTTTTTAAAAGACATGATTAGTATGTAATATCAAAACGAATAACCATTTATATTATTTATACTAACAAATAAAAAAAAAAAAAAAATAATTTTTTAATTATTAATTAAGGCTTTTCGTTATAGAAAATATGTATTTAAAACGTAAATATCTATCAAACTCATAAAAAAGAAGACAAATACAAAAAAAAGTGCAATTATGTATAAGAAAGAAAGAAAGAAATACATTTCTTCAGTTTAATCAGGAGAATATGTTACACAAAAAAAAAACAAAAAAAAAAAACGAACAGTATAATTTAAAAATAAATAAAGTATGTATTTTTATAAACAAAAAAAAAAGGCTAAAAACAAATAAATGCAAAATAAAAATATTATTAAAACGAAAGCAAAACTTTGAGCAGCTTTAAAAAAGATTGAACAAAAATTGAACAAGAAAAAGGCAACAAATATTATTCATTTAAGGATTTATGATTTTTATTAAATAAATTACAATAATTCCTTTCCATATATGTACCGTAAATGTATACATTTTAATTTATATTTTTTAATTAATATTTATATATTTATATTTTATTAAATTAAAATATTTAAAACAAAGTAGTTGTGCCTCTTAAACACTTGCACTATTAAAATATAATTTTAATTAAAATAAAATATAATAAAACGATATGAATCGTTAGTTATTGACTGGCAGCCTTGGTAGCAAAATATATATATAAACAAGAACAAAAAGCAAAAACAAACAAAATAATAGTTTTTTAGTCAAGCACTCACTCATGTATTAAAAACAATAAAATTATTATACAATAATTTAGTATATAAACTATTCAAATTTGCATCCATACATACATACATACATACACCCACTTACACACCGTGAAGTAATAGTTTATTTCAAATAATTTAATTTATTTATTTAATAAGCATCATACATACATACATACATACATATATAATATAGAATATAATTATTAAAGAAAATATTTAAACATTTAAAAATGTTACATTATAATTGTGTAAATTGAAATCATTCCATAAATTTATTTAAAAAATAAATAGAATATTTTACATACACATACATACATACACATTAAAACATCTACATACACAAATTTAGTATACAAACATACATACATACATATATAAAAAATATATTAAAATGAAAGTTAAAATATATAAAAATAAATAAAAAAAAGTATTTTAAAAATAATTCTTAAAACAATTTTAGTTTTAATTGCTAAAAGATTACTTTAGTAAAACTTTTTTCTTTTACAAACATTTAAAATAATTATAAAATGGCAGATATAATGGGAGCCTTGATAAGATTATACTTTAAACAGTTCCTAATCGAATTGGATTTCAAAAAAGCTTTCGACATCATAACTGTAAGTGTAATATGGACAGCAGCAAAATGTAATGGCGTTCTCACTAAATTGTTAAACATTATGAAAGCAAAGTATAACTAGGGATGCAACATCGTTAAGAAAATCATCGATGTTGGCGACATCGATGTATTAAAAAAAAACATCGGTGATAAAACAACGATACATCGATGTTTTTCGATGTTTTATCTAATATATAAAATTCTCGTGTCACGGTGTTAGTGGTTAAACTCCTCCGAAATGGATCGTCCGATTTTCATGAAATTTTGTGTGCATATCGGGTAGGTCTGAGAATCGGACAACATCTGTTTTTCATATCCCTAAATGTTAAGAGGGCGTGGCAAATCGTTAAAATTGAATATTTAGGTACATATTGATTAGTAGACGAATGAAATTGGGTGTGTAAGTTCGTAGAGTCGATATCGACAAACTCACCAAAAATGGGCGTGGCCACCCTCCCCCTTCAAGTGATACCTATAACTCTTAAACTACTGAACTGATTTTAACCATTCTTTTTTGTTCGAAAGCTTATCAGGTTTAGATGGTTTAAAAAAAAATTCGATATAGCAAAAAGTAGGCGTGGCAAACCTTTAAAATTTAATATTTAGGGACGTAGTGATCGTAGACGAATGCAATTTGGTGGGTAAGTTCGTAGAGTCGATATCGACAAACTCACCAAAAATGGTCGTGGCCACCCTCCCCCTATAAAAGATACCTATAAGTCGGTTAATTCGATAGTTTATAACTACATATGTTCATATATAACATGTATGTCTGTTAGTTTTTGTTTTTGAGCGAATAAAACAACTACAACTTCGTTAGCGCTACCCATGATTCGGGCCTCTTGTTGTTATTCTTTGTATGCCTCACCTAAATAACGTACCGACTTCGATTAAATTTTGAACTAGATAGACAGATCCACACACTTATAGTAAGTTAGTTATTTTTATATAACTATTTTATGCAGCGTATTACAATAAATATATAATATATGTGTAATCAATTTTGGGCGGGACGAAGTTCGACGGGTCCTCTAGTTTTCATATAAATAAATACTAAAAAAAATATTATTTAAAGGAATAACTAAGTTTTTTGACAAAAATTATTTAATAATTCATTTTATTTATCATAAAAAGTAAAACAAAACAGCCCCATAGGCTACGAGTAAAAAACATATTGTGTACGTACATAGATTTCCACAGTTATTAATTAGTTGAACAAATAATTAATTAATTTATAAATTTTATAAAAGATGAAATAATTTTGGTTTTAATTGAGATTGAGTAATTTTGAGATTGAGTTAAGGAAAAGTATCTTTGAAAGCCTAGATCCCAAAAGTCTATTTCTTTCTTGTGTTATTGTTGCACCAGCTTCCGAAAACAAGCGCTCGCTTGGCACAGAAGTAGCAACAATTGGGAGATATTGAAGTGCAATTCGCGAAAGTTTTGGAAACAAAGATTTCATGTCTTCCCAAATAGCGATTGCGTCGCTTTTTATTGGTGTTGCCGGGTACATTTGTAGTTCCGTTTCGCTAATGGTGTCTATAGTAGAGGATGATTTTTGTTTCATATTTTTATGGGTTTACAGCACATCAGCAAAGTCGATGTATCGTTATTGAACGCCGATGTATCGTCCATAAAAACATCGATGTTAAACATCGAAATTTATGTGTCAAACATCGATGTATCGTTTGCATCCCTAAGTATAACGAATCTATTTTGCACGTTCCATATGACAAAAGTTACAGCCAAACATTTGAAACGACACTCTTGCCCTGTTACTATTTGCTGTTACTCTTCACAAGATCATGAACAAACGAATTACTCCCAGCACTATATCCTCATCCCCAGCCCCACATATATGTATTTTCAACCACAGCAACTGAGAAAAATCCGAGCTACCAAATTGTAAATAATTAACAAGAAACGGACAAATGATATTCGTTTTCAAATATGTATATTTGTTGTCTAATATCCTTTGTTTATAGTAAAACGAGTAAAAAGTTTTGTTTATTTGTCTTTTATTTTTAAGTAACAATAGAAGAGTATATATTTTAAACTTCGTTTATACATTCAGTGATATAGTATATAGAATTGATGATGGTGATGGAAATGATTTTCTGTTTATGTTTATATAAAGTAAGCATGCATATGAGCGATAGAATGTTAAAAGTTATACTATTTGTACAAGTATTACATACTATGGAATTGTACATAAAACAATTCAAGTAGCTAAGGGAATCAATGATTTAAAAATCTTTAAAATTCCATTACAAAACAAGCTAAAAATAAAAATCGTTTTCAGGCGACTCAATTCAATTGATGATTTACATTGAAGACAAATCAATGTTACTGCCATCACCTTTGTGAATCTTTTCTTGACTTTCGGTCCATGCTTTAGCAATCATTTGCTTTGTCTTGCTATCGCCGCTCTGATACATTTTCTTCATGATATTGACTAAAGCATCTGAAGGATTATCCGAATCTGATGATTTCATTTCGCTATCCGCCTGCTCCTTTAGACGCTTGTGTATTGATGTTAAACACGACCAGTGATGACCCTCTTTGGCTTTTTTCAGATAAACGGCAATCATGCCGCTCTTTATTTTGCGATAACTCTTTACAACATCAATTGGTTCAAGTAAATTGTTTATGATCAGGCCATAGTCTTTGTCACGCAAATTGTTAACGTTTACGTTCAATGAATTTTCAGTAAATTTAGTAACAATCGCTGATTCATCCAGATTCTCGACACCAGCCAATGTAATGAAAATCTTGACAAATTTGTCACTTTGATCCCAACCATATTCTGTCAATTCGCTGAAATACCTGTGTGAGTGAGTAAGAACAATTAAAATAATAAAGAAGAAAATTAAAAACAAAAGAATGCCAATATCTTAGCAATATCGTTTGTCGGTCAACTGCGCTCGAGAGAAAATCAAACAGAATTTTCTAGAATGGTGGTGTAGCATCATGTGCCTGTTAAAAAATTTTCTTACCTTCTAGGTGTTTGCTCTTTACGTTCCTCTGCCTGTTTTGCCTTAATTTCCAATGTGACTATTTCACGATCAACTTCTGCCTTGGCATGTATTAAAGCATCCTTAACACGCCTCCGCGAGGTCTGCTCCAACAATTTGGTAAATTCCTCGGAATCTTTTCTCAACTGTAAACATGAGTTTTATTGTGTTTGTGTCAATGTAATTAAATTGTAGCGCTTTTATTTGTTTGTTTATTACCTCTTCAATACTCATTTTATTTATTGATTTATATATTATAAAAGAGACTTAAATCGATAAATCACTTCTGCACGCTTCTTGTGTTTCTTTGATTAATAGAGATAATTAGGTCCGTGATTGACAATATTTATATGAGTTCGGGATGTTTCTCTTGCAATTAGCTGCCCGCAAAAAGTGTCGTCGTTATACAGAGTTGCAATATTTCTTATCAATTGACGCGGCCAATATAAGTTTAACAATGTTGCCATTCAATGTAATTCAATTACGTGGCCGTTAAACATTGCAATTGGCTGCGAAAAAATTTTAATTTTAATTTTTAAATTTAAATTTAAAGTACTTAGTCTTCATGGCCAGTTTTGCTAGGGCACTGTTGCAGATATAAGTTTTACTACCACATACATACGAAAGTGCTATTTTTTTATTGGCTAAGAATATTCAAATTTCGTAACACATTAGACCACCATCGCATAGCGGCTGGTGTATTACTACGACGGTAGATAGGTACGTGGTCTTAAAAATTATGATAATCTCACAGACCTTCTTTTATTATTACGTGTGTCACGCAGAAAAAAACGTATGGTATCAGTTCCGTAGTGGATACCACCCCCGCCTCCCCCAGCTTTCTTTCTCCATTCACAAGGTTTTTTTATGTATCTCACAATGTGAAATAATTCAAATTTCTCATCCATAAAATCCAAATTTTTCCATCTTTGCAATAACCAATAAATAATATGTCTTGTTTAAAAACAATACCATGTAATAATAGGGAACATCCCCCTATCTCTCTTTAGTATGTGCTGATTGATACAACAAGTATATGCGATAGATAATTAAGATCAAATATATAATACATACATACATGAATGATAAGATCTATTGTATTAATTTTTATTGCATTAATTATATTCATATTGTTGTGTGTGTATAAGTACCATATATGGAAGTATTTTGTGCAGATTAAATCATTTTTTTTTTCATGTCGAACTTTTTATGTAGTTCATTGACGTGTTTTCATTTATTGTGTGTGTGCTTTAATTGCAGATCAAATATGGCGACATCAGCTCATAGTACAATTTTCAATAAAAGTTTAATTGTCACACTGTCACACCTGCAAATTATAGTGCAATCTTAAAGCGTTCGATTTTTTTTTATAAGAACAACAAAAAAGTTGTTAAAACAACAATAATTGTAACTACCAATTTGGTTTAACATCCATCACTGGGTGACGTAATAGAAATACCATATTGTGTGTTAATTTTTGTAAATTAATGTTGTGATCGAATTATGCGGTTGTTATACGCTGGATCCCTACTATTTTTTTTTTTTTTTTTTTTTTTTGATAACCTTTCTCTCACCTTACTGTTTATCATCCAATATACACTTTTACGTCATTCATCTCACTTACAATCAATCTTCCATTGGGGCCATGCCAGTGTTGAAAAATTCAGTCATTTTGTACTTTTTTCAATACTTTTTCATTTCAAAAATACCGCAGTAGTACCCCTACGCTTTCAGTACTCTTTTATTAATAAATATTTTATGTCTTTGCATTAGCATACGTTCCGGGACTTATACGGTTTGTTATGTTCCGAATCAGCTGTCTTTGTCCTATATGTGAAATATGAAAAAGTATTTCTCCGGCGACTTCAGATTTCTGGCAAAAACTCTGAGAGGAAATAAAATTGGCCATGATAAAGTTTCTCAAAAATCTGTCGTTCGGAGTCGACTTTAAATAGTAGATCCCGCCACTCATGTATAAGAAATACAAACAAAATGGTGTGAGAAGTTAGGTCGTAATCCTGATTGAAGGGTTATTATAGTGACCAATTTATGTATATATCTTTTGCAAAAGTACTATTTGATGCAAAAAAGTACTTTTGCAGTTATAATTCAGTACTATTCCAAATTTCAGTTTTGCAACCAACACTGGTCCGTCCATCAGTGAGTTGTTTAGAATATTTTTCCCTACTGGCAACACTGATGTAGTTGAGTACCAAATTTTTTTCTTCCTGGCAACACTGGTCGTAGGAAAAATTCGTTTTTGTTCGTTCATAAAAATAAGCGTTCTGTCTGATTCGCACATTCTTTTTCCGTTTCCGGTTTATATAAGTAAAAATTAAGTCCCTGTTTGTTTTAATACGAAATTTATTATGCGTGTTGTGTGTGTGGTGGACGGAGGAAGGAGGACGGCTGGCTGTGTGTTTGGTTGGTTGGGCTTGTGCTTGGTTTGCTGTGTGGGGGAAAGAAGGAGGAGAAAATTAGGAAAAAAAGGTTTGTTGGTTGGTGGTGGGTGTTGTTGTTGTAAGCCCCACCCGCTATTCATGTACGATGGGCAGAGGAGGGGTGTATGTAGCTTTTTTTAATTTTTCATCTTATTGGAAGTGTGGTGAATTTTGTTGTCGTGGTGAGTTTCAAGTGTGGTGAGTTTTTACAAAGTGTGGTGAATTTAGACGGTGTGGTGAATAAAATCGAAACTCACCAAAGTGCCGTTATTCGAAATGGTACTGTATTACCATAGACCAATGTACTGTATATTGTGAATTGGACGGTGTGTGTCTAGAATAAGTAATTTTCACCTTTGTTAGCGGAGGCATACATCCTTATATATATAGTGCCTGAAATATGGCAACGTTCTAAAAACTTTGCAGGATGTTGTCAACAGGGTGACGCGTTACTTAAGAAATCAGAAACACAATAATTTATTATACCGTATTTCATGTCGTTTTTGTATTTCTACGCCCAACACACTCAGGAGATGGCCCCGACGTATGCAGTGTATTGGTTTGGAACTAAGAAAATAAGTAGTGGGAAGAAGAGAGTAGTTTTTGTGGACATTAGAAGATTTGAATGTATTTATACTATAAGTTACGCAAAAGAGCTCTGTAGGAAGAGATTGCACACACGGATAGTTCTGATAAAAAACGAAGGCACCTACCCATACATAAGAGTTGTTTTCCAGTTTTGGTCGGGTATATATGGTGTAAATATTAAGGATATCCGATAATATGATGTATTTCTTGTACCGCCACACTTAAATGCCTGTGTGTGTGCTGGCTCTTTCCATTGAAAAATAGCAATAATTAAATTTTTATGTTTAAACAAAAAATATATCTTGGCAACCCTGTCGATACAACGGTTATAAATTAAACATTGGCAATGATTTGATTTACAACACGCACATTCAACGTAAGCAAACAAACACATGCATGCATGCATTAACTGTAATTTGATTTTAATCAATTGATTTTTAATAATAACATTGACTTCTTTTTTCAATTTCAATTTAACATTTGATTGTTTATACATACTCACGCACATTATTAAGACAGTTCTGTCTCTATCGATTTATTTATATTTCTTTACATTCTTTCGTTTCTTTGCTTATACGGGAAAAGTATATGCAAGTGTACATTTGATTGTGTATGTGCGTAAGTGAAGAATCAAAAGTAATGGAATTTAATTGGAAACACCCTGTTGAAGAAAAAAAAAAGCGAAACGTGAAGAAAAAGTCGCAGCAACGTTGCTATTCTTTCTACGACGGAGGTAATAGAAATAGAAAAATTAATAAAAAAGAAAAAATAAAAATTATTTAATGTTTAAAAAAACCGAAAATTGTTGCATGTCGTTTTGTTTTTATTTGTTTGTTTAATAACTAAAGCAATTTTCATTTCTGCTCTTTTCTGTAATAATGGCAAAGAAAATCATAACAAATGTTTCGTTTTCTTTTTTTGCAAACGAAAAGTAAGTACCACTACTGCTCTTTACACATGCCTGCCTGCCTGCCTGCCTGCCTGCTGCTGCTGCTGCCTCGCCACCCATATTATAAAGAAAATAAAACACCACCACCACACCACAGTCAGTCAATTATTACGTAATTTGATTTGGTGTCTTTTTCTTCTTCTTTTTTTATTATTATTATTGCTGTTGTTGGTGTTTCTTGTTTTGTGCTACATTTTATTTATAAATTTTTTCGTTTCAAAAATTTCTAGTAAATTGCTTGCATGCGACCGACTCGACTCTCTCTGCTCTGCAGCACTCGATTATACAAAAAAAACGTACAAGCTTATAAAAAACTATAAAAAAATTAAAAAATAATGTGAATTAAATTAAAGTACAAGAAAAAAAACAAAAAAAAAAAAACGAAATGAAAGCGAAAATTTAGTGCTAGTGAGAGTGTAGCGGAAAAGAAGTTAATCACATACAGTACATGTGCACTTTTATTATTGTTGTTAGAAATCGAAGAAAAAAAAAAAGCAAAAATAATAGAAAAAAACAATAAAAAGAATAATCAACAAGAATTTAATAAAAAAAAAAAGTAAAAGCAAAATAAAGCAAAAGTAGTTAGAACATAACAGCGGATAGGATAAAAGTAATGCAAGATAAACGAAGTAAATAACAATAAGATTAAAGTGAAGTGAAGAAAAAAGAAGTCGTCGTGTAATACGCACAAGTCGCCACATACACAAGCAAACTTTTGGTCTTTAGCGCTTACAATAGTGAGTGAAGTTTAGTCTACAAAAAAGGAGTTTTTAAATCTCCGATCATTTCATACCGTTATATTTGCAATTATTTTTGTTTCGCTATACAGCGGTGGAAAAAAGAAATACAAAATAATCGAGCGAGTGTGGAATAAATGTGGAACGTATAATGGTTTATATATGTACTGTGTGAGAAGAAGAACATTCATTTACTATTTAGAAGGTATACAAAATATTCTATTTATAATACAATACAACAGCGTATTAAAAACGTTGAAAGAAACAAAAAATATACACTATTGTCATAAATAAAACGAAATGAAATAAGAAAATAATAATAAAACAACAAAAAACAATAACAAAAACAACAAAGAAATACAAGAGATGTGAGGAATGCTTAAATTAAAATAAATATTCACAATTTAGACAATACATACTCATTTTCCACATATACAATATGTATGATATGTATGTACGAATGTATGTATGTTGGTATGTAAATGAATGTATGTTGTATATATATATGTAGATGGTACATATCTTATTGCAAAAACAAAAGTTAAATTTAAAGAAAATATATTTTGATAATAAAATTGAATAATTTTACTCAAGTATGTGTCTATCTGTCGTCGGTCGGTCGTTATGTTTGTGGAAATAAATTAATTTATCTTCGATGATAAGACAACGATTTAAACCCTATTTGAATTATTTCAATATAAAATAAACAATAACAACAACAACCACAACGAAAAGTTTGTAACACTTTCCAACATACATTCAAAAATAAATAAACACCACAGTTATGCGCTTACATATACACATTCGTTCATAAATATACTTACATACATACTCGCACACCATAAAAAGGCTTGTACATTATTGACGTTTTGCTACTCTAACCGGACAATTTCCCCCAGTGACCTACAATTGGCACTTCAATGTCAGTGCTGTAAAAGAAATAATTCTTATATCTAGGAACTGTCATATTGCTATTGGATTTTTTTAAATTGCTCTGCTTGTGTTATTAAGCTGTTGTTATTGTATTGTTTAAATATTAATACTTCTTTTTTTTATAAAATTCTAATACCATTAATTTGTAACAAACAGCGATTATGTTTTCTTCTATGAACTATGCATAAACAAATTGCTAAAGCAAAGTCCGCATATGAATCTTTAACAAAATTTGTGGAATACCTATATCTCGCCTATCAAACTATTTAAAATCCAGGCTCCATAGGGAGATCAGAGCTGAGCAGCAATACTATTTTAATAATAAATGTTCTATCTATAGTAACATTTGCTTAAAACTTTAGTTGTTGTTTGTTACCTGAACTTGATTGTCATAAGCCCTGTAGAAACTATTGGCATTCTCACAATGTTACATCAAACCGCCTTCAATTCTCTGTAATATTATTTTTGAGAATTGAAAAAATACTCATTTCACCAATATAATAAATTCCCATCTGAATTGAGAACGCATAGCGATCTGTTGTAATACAACATAAAGTTTTCTGATCTTCTATACGCTGACCTTCTCATTAAGCGATGACTACCTTAGAATCAACGCGCTGCGAAAAATGAGAATAGATTAAAGTCTACACGGTTTAATTTAATAAACTATATTCTCTGTATCCAAGTGAATATGGCAGGAAGATGGATAAGGTGAATGATGTCTTGTGATAGGTAATGGCAGTAATTGTGCCAACTCAGTTGGTTTCAGTTATTAGTACGCTGGCCACAAGGAAGTGGGCTTACATATCGTATAAAACGGTTCAAGCCTCTCTCAATAGCAAACGAGAATCCAACCGCTCAACGAAGGTAGAAGCCTGTTAGTGTTCGGCAGGAGAATACCTACTCTAGCAAGTTCAACGACTATATAATTAGCCGGGTTGTGCCTGTGACCGAGAATTCATATGAGGTTGA
This sequence comes from Sarcophaga caerulescens, assembly GCA_927399465.1. Lineage (NCBI taxonomy): Eukaryota > Metazoa > Arthropoda > Insecta > Diptera > Sarcophagidae > Sarcophaga > Sarcophaga caerulescens. The sequence goes on along the minus strand of OV656873.1, from coordinate 40,397,430 downwards.
CATAAAGGTCGTTGTTAAAAGTTGAGCGCTAAAGAGAGATATGATCGTCGTTTGGCTGCCAGAAAAGATAGAAGTAGTAACAGAAGACCCCTTATTAGAGAATTATTTTGACAACATGATTAAAGAACAATACTTCGTCCAAAAATGCAATACGTAGTAAGAACTACGAAGAACAATCCACAACCTATGGAAACCTTCCATGTAGACTTTTGTCGAACCACGCCAAAGGATCAGGCTCCTCTGCTTATGTAATGTAGTCCATTGTACTTAGGAGTCTGTATCATATAGATACAGGTGTGTCTAGAAGAGATAATTAGCTAGCCTGACAACGTCTTAAGTTGTTGTATTGCGAAACAACATGTTGTGTAGCAAGTTAATAAGATAGAAGTTAAGCATGTCAAAATTTGTTTTTCCGTTTTGTAAGGAATTTTTATACATAGTGCAATAACGAGATTCGATCTTATTCTTACTAGCTTTTCTATGTGTCTTTCCATTTTTAATTGTATAAAATTAATTAATTAAAATTAATTGCATAACATTTTTAGAAATACCATGTTTTAAGAACCAAACAAAAAGGAAATATTCGCCAAGTATTAATTCATCTTCTTGTGATAAAACAATTTAGTAAGAATTTCTGGTAAAATACGATTGGTCTGAAACTTCCATCGACTAATTTTGTATTATTGTTCTTTAAATCTTTTTTTTTTTAATTTTAACCTTGTATATTAAATTAAACAAATTGAAACTTATGTTTATGCGGTTTTTTTTATTTAATAAAGACGCATGTAGGGAAGAATTTTTTATGAGATTTCTGTGCGATATACATTGAAACATTAACCACAAAAATAATGGATAAACAATGGCTCGGAGTTTATTTGGTATAGCTTCGAAACATAATTTTTAATGCTTAGAACAGGAAACCCAATGATGCTATAAAAAAAAAAAAAATTGTTTTAATTTTTTTTATTTTAACAAAAATTTCGTGGTTTTAAGTAGTGGTTTAACTAAATTTTAACAAAATTTGAAATATAAGAACAATTTAAGCTTATCACAGCTTATTTTGAGCTAATATCAGTTGATCGAATTATTTTAACAAATAACAAAGGGGAATTTAGGAGCTAATCTGTGCTTTGAAGTAGATGTTCAGTTGGATTCGTTAGGAGTATTATTTTAAATACATTTCTTCTGTCATCGTTTGTAAAAGCTAGTCTTTAAAGGAAAATAAATGGAAAATAATTTGTTATTTATATGCTTAGCTTAGAAATCGTTCAATCTTAATATATGTATTTCAAATCTTTATACACAGTTGTAATGTTAAATTGTTTGCGTAAAAATATTCAAACAATTTTAGAGCCATTACAATTATAACTTTTTTGCCTTTTTATTAAAGTTTTAATGGCAATTACACGGTGCGACAGTGAAAATACACCCGAGTAACTACATAGTCTACGTTGTTCAGTTAGTTGAGTAGAACTCAAAAATACCTTTTTTATATTTCTCGAATCCTCCAAACTACAGTAATTTTTATCCAAGTTTATCAAATGATGACTCAATCTCTTCACAAGAGAACAGACTTTAAGAATATTATCACTTATCCTATATGTTTTTATTAAAGAAATTTGTACGTAAAGTAAAAAAAAACAGTTTTTGTCAAATAAAAAAAGTTCGGAGGGTTCGAGAAATATAAAAAAAATATTTTTGAGATCTACTCAACAAAACTCACAACCTACACTATGCCATTAGCGCGGGTGTATTTAATTTTTTTTATTTTGTAGCATAGTGTTATTAATAATTTTTATTTAGACTTTTTTATTCATAAATAAATTAACCAAACCCTATTGTACCATATCTTTATAGAAGTAATAGAGAATATTTTATTCTTCAATATTGTATATTCAAATTTATACGATATTATCGCATTATTTACTAAATAAATATTTGTAATAATAACATATTGCTTGACAAATGTTTTAATTAAAATCGTTCACATTTAAAATGTTACTTAGTTGTACAATCTGATGAAACGTATAATACTATTACAATGCATTTACATTGTAAATATATTTAGAAATAATATAAATTTTTGTTAAATTTTTTATTTTAATCTAGTTTTTCTTTTTTTATGGCAAAGTGAAATATGTATTTGAGAAGAAGAAACCAGTAGAATTTTATTCGTTTTCATATTATTCAGCAATTATTTTATTTTAACTTATTTTTTTAGAAATTTCATTTCATTTCATCATTTTCAATTTTTTTAAATCGCACAAGTATCTATGCAATTCGAAAATTGTTCAATGAATAAAATTATTAGCATCTAAATAATGTTACGTGTCTTTATGTAAATTTTAACGAATTATTTTTTTAATCTGCTTTCTGTGAAACACTTTCAAAACGTTAGTAAGGAGTGCGCAAGGAAAAAAATTGGGCGTACTCCTATACTTATATCTTTTGAGACCAATTCACAATAAGAGTTTATGTGCATATTTACAAAAAATATTAGAGAATTCCATTCGCATTTTAAAAACGAGAGTAAAAATCTTACAATAGATTTTTTTTTTAATTTTAGCGATTCGGCAAATACAAAGACAAATTAAAATGAATCCATCTCTGATGGTTTTTGAAAATTTAAAAAAATGTTGAAAAGACTGCCAGATTTCCATCCATTTCACATTACATTATGAATTTACACGATACTATCCGCTCTATTCTACTTGACATTTATTTGATCGTCTAAATCCCCCTTTACTGTGATTGAAAAGATAATTATCTCGTATGTACGTGTAAAGTTATATTCTGATTACAAAATCAGGTTTTTTTTGAAAATATAATCCAAAAAAATCGTGTTCAGGAATAATTGAATATTTCAATAAAATAAAAATTAGATTCGTATATACACAAAAAAACCGCGTTATTCGAAAAATTATTTAACTGTTTATAAAAAAATTCTGAAAGATTTTACTTATTTTTTTTAATTTTAATTCCTTCGTTACTGCTTTCATTTTTTATTTAAAAGCGAACAAAATCCTTTACAAATACAAATATGTAGAAAGAGAAATATGGCTTTATTTAATTATTTTGCAATAAATAGATTACAAAAAGAACTGCGAATTTTGTTGCTTTATTTATAAATTAATTTTTTCTTTTTATAAATTTACTTGTAAAAGCATGATATTAAAACATAAATTCCTTAATTAAAGGCTTTTAAGTTAATTTTTAATCTCTTTTAAATTTCAAGAACTTTCTGAAAGATTTTTAAAATTTTAATAATTTAAATTAAAGGCAAATTATGTTTTCTTTGCTGTGTTATGAATATTATACAAATTAAAAATTAATTAATCGATTTATGATTGATTATAGTTTATATTTAAATCGATTTCGGAGTTGATTTTAAATTTCGTTTGAATAGGAATTTCAGGTTTTAATAATGATAAGAAATATAAAGAATTTTTGCTTTGTTGTTACCAATGTCTTAAATAATTTATAAGTCAAGAACGATTTCTTATTAAAATATTTACAGTTTTAGTCAAAATTATAGTTTCAGTTGTATTTATTTCCTTCCCTCTTTTTTTCCAAGAAAGCCGTAAAGGTTAATTATTTTGTTTTTATACAGTATGGGAAGCATAATGACTGACTATATCATATACTACACTTGGCGCAAAATAGCCTATACTACAATTGGCGCCTTTAATTGGGGGAAACTACGCAGTAAACTATGGTTTCTTAAACGGCGCAAATTGAAATTTTCATGTGTAATAAAATTGTAAAGTAGTCGGCTGTTATTTTTTTTTAAAGATTTCAATATGGTTGTAAACAATTTTATTACTTCATGACTAAATAGCGAACAGATTCAATTTATAATAATTTATAAAAATAAAATAAATTCGCCATACAATTTTAATTATAACACAGGTTTTCAGTTTTTGTTTTTGCAAATACATTTCGAGTATTGAACAATAATATTTTATTTCATTTTTAATTTGAAACATACATTGAATAACAACGTCTTAAAATTAATAATTTTAAATTTAAAAATGATTTCTATTGTATTCCCTTACACGAATGTAAGTTTTTAATTGCATTATCCGTGTACATAATCCGTTTCCTTAAACTTTTTCTCAGAATTAAACAGAATTTCATGTAAAATCTGTTAAAACTATGAAAAGTTTGAAGCAGTGAAATTTGAACAAACAAGAAAAATTAAGTAAAAGTGGCACAAAACAATTAATAATAATTTCCTATATTATTTAATTTAATTGTTAGTTAAGGAAACACCAAAGTATATGAATTTTATGAGTTGCGGGTAAGTGTTTTGCAATTCATTTGCCATTGTCTTACATAAAATATTAAAAAAAAAAAAATAAAAAGAAAATTATAAGAAATAATGCGATAAAAAACAAAATGAAATATGGGTCGCTAAGCAGCAAATAAATTACATGTTGATATTAAAACATAATTCATTAATGGGCCCAGCAAGCAACCATACCATTTCCTATTGAATAAAACTTAAGTTTTTGATTACATTTCGTCACCAAAGCAAATGTCGAATTTCTCTGATCAACGCAATGATGTGGTGTTTGTGTTATCCTCGCGGGCAGAGCAGGTTTTATATTTTTATTTTCATCATCATATTATAATTATAATTGTAATTTACTCGTATCGTATCATCCTTTTTTATGTTTCACCTTGGTATGTTACTCGAGTTGAAAGAGTGTGTTGATTTTTGTTTTTGTTTTAATAAGTTTTCATACACTTACAGCGCATATAAGAAAAACATCTTAAAGGATAAAATGTTGTTGCATGCACCGTTTAAAGCGTACATCAAAGCTGATAAAGAAAACAGCTAAAGTGTTGCAAGAAAAATGCTTGGCAAAAAAGCTTTAATAACTACAATTGGTTAAACTAAACAACAGCAACCTAATTGGCTACAAATAACAAAGCAGTTTATAGTTCTAGGCAAGTATTTGAAGTTTACTTCCTCCTACTACTCTCTTCATAAAGCAATAATAAGCACTATACCCTAGAAATTATTTTTCTTGTAAACTCAATACCAAAAGTCAACGATTTAAAAGAGTTCTCAGATTTTCTTTAAGGAAAATAACAAATAAAATGCATTGTTCTTAATATCATAACTATATATGTATGTACATACATACATATATTGGTTTAAATATTAATCGTATTAATATTATATTAAGAAGAGAGAGATAGTATATTTTATATAAACTTGTGTATGAATTTTATGTTGTTATACTTTGTATGTATGAATGTTTTTAAAGAGCCACTTGTATTATTTAGATTTTTAAAAAGCATTTAAGCTTTTCATTTCTCTTAGAATATAAATTAAGTACACTTTCATTTAGTATGTTGGTTGTTTGCCTACAGAACATTTGTCTCTTTTTTTTATTTATTAGTGTCGTTATTTGTGCATTAATTAAAGTCAAGTAATTTTTTGTTTTACGTGTAAAATAATCCACATTAAGAAGTGACAATTGTGTTAATAATCCTTGTACTAGAACCATTAAAATTTAATGCTTTTTTGTTAACAACCAACCTTAAACAACAACCAAACAAGCAACCATAAAGTGTGAATAAAAATATAAAAAAGAGAGAAGCAAATCTGAAGGATAAAAGTTTGAGCACAAGTATTATCAAAGCTAATAGCTAAATCCAACATATCACTTTACAAGTAAGTTATATCAAATACTAATTAAACGCTCCCTTATTAATCTTACACTTTACTTTTTTCTTATTTATAAAGGTTTATAACGAACGCTATATACTTCGCAAGAACCTTCACGAAGTTGTAATTGCTGGAAATTCAAAGAAAATGTTGCCAAACAAAATTAAACCAAAGGCTTATTTAAACACCTTTGCAGCAAAGAAAACAAATATTATATAGACAATATGTTGGTTCAGTAACTCAATTTAAAGACTGTGTGTTTTGTCTACATTTTAATAAGTTACAAAAATATTTGTCACAAATGCTGAGCTTAATAAAATAAACTAAGGTAAGGTTTTGAAACAATTTCATTAACTTTTCTTCTTTAATTAAAAACGAAACTTTTTTTTATTAAATTATACATAATTGGTTTGTTTATCTAATACCTTCGTTTATATTGAATTATGTTTTGCATAATTTAATTAAAACCGTTTGAGTTTTTCAAGCTTTAAGTTTGTTTGTTGTTAGTTTTTCATCAAATATTTGCTAAATGTGAACTTAAATTATTTTATTAATACTCATAATAGTGATTTAACTTTCAATCAAATTCAGATTCAGATTCCTCTAGAAATTTTCAACTTTTTTGAATTTATTTAAAGATATACTCCTGTTTTAATCCACTTGCATAAGATCTTTCCCGATTTTTAAAAGCTGTTCACATTTCTAATGATCGATTTCCATCATTAATTTAAATATAGTAGAATTATCTGACACCCGATGTTATTAATTAATTACAATTTTTATTTAAAATTTTCCTGTTGTAATATTCCCCAATATTTATATACATATGTATGTATATTTATTTTTAATTAAATTTCTTTAAACTTTGCTTTACGTTACTGACTTTAATTATTCTCTGTTTATCTTACAGAGCAGAGATTTTTGCTTTTCATTTATTGAATTTCGATCTGTAGTTATAGTTTTCACGTTGATAAACACGTTAATTGTTGAACCTTTATTAAAAATATCTCTCTGTATTAAAAAAGTTTCGGGAAAAATCGTACATACCGTCCTCTTATTAATATGTGGTCAATTCAACGCCTTTTCTATCGTAATATGTCGGTGTGATTTCTATCGATTGCCTAATACTGGTGACGACTTTAAGGCTCTTTTTGTTCATATTCCACATTTCATAGTACAAACTTCGCTTAGTCGTATATTTCGCTTTTGGTGCAAATAGATACATATATGGCTTGATTTCCACACTGGTCTTCATTGGCCGAATGTCTGACCCGCCCCCATTCTCAATATAACTTCACATCGCCGATGGATTAGATTCCTTAGCATGCCTTTGCATTTCATCTCATGGACTGGTTTACAGTTCCAAATGTCTTTTTAAAGTTTACAGTATACCAGTGAAATATTGCTTTATTATATGTTCTTTCTTTCATTGTTTGCTTTAGTTTTAAATAAGTATGTTTTCCATCGTATTTTTTTTTATTTCTTAATATACTAATTACTAATAATTACAGTTATTATTTAATATTTTTTGAACAATTCAAATTAATAACTGATCAAATATTATTAAGAATACTTATTAGAGCAAATGCCGATAAAACTTTTAGGTATTACAAAATTTTACATTTAATATAAGTTAAAACACCAAAAGAGGACGTTATTTATGACACTAAGCAAAAAACTTTAAATCTTAGTTAGAAATATAAGAATGCCAGGTTAAGTGTTGTTCAAAGTAATTAAAAATAAAAGTATGGTATTTGCATGCGTGTGATTAAAATTGATATCTAATGAAATAATACTTAAAATTACACAAATTTTTAAATTTAAAATATCTGTCTGTGTTCACCACACTCATTTCAATTACTGAATATTAGTCTTTTATATCCAAATAACATATTTATATTTATTTAGAAGTCGCAGTAGTCTAGTAGGTAGTGTGTGGGCTTATTAGACGTAAAGCCCGGGTTCGTATCCCAGGTCAGGCATCAAAACGAAATATGAAAGAAAAATATTTCTTCGGCGATTTCCTCTCAGCAGATTTCTGGCAAAAACTCTGAGAGTAAATAAAATTTGCCATGAAAAAGTTTCCTAAAAAATTTGTCGTTCGGAATCGACGTTAAACTGTAGGTCCCGCTACTCACGTATAAAATTAACGCACACGACATGAGTGGTGTGAGAAGCTAGGACGTTGTACAATAGGTCAATTCGACTTCCGGGTACTGTACTTGTCACAGTTGACAAGTACACGTCCTCTAACCTAACCTAACATATTTATAAGTGTGTAATATACAACGAATAAAAACCTTTTCACCTAAAAACCTATCTAAGAATTAAAGTTTTTTGCTTAGTGTCATGAATAACGTCCTCTTTTTGTGTTTTAACTTATGTTAAATGTAAAATTTTGTAATATTTAGAGAAAGATTTTCAAAACCAGAAATTGTAGTAGAAAACGAATACGTTAAGGTACTTTATTTGTAATGCTATTCGGCGAAAGTTTTAAAGGGTGGTCCGGACCATTAGCGTGATTGCGTATGAACTTTACATTCAATTTTTGATAATATATATCCAAATGTAGAATTAGGTTGTAGGGGGCAAATTGATCCTCCGTAAAACACATCAAATAGTCGTCATAATTTTCATGTCCTTTAGTTTTAGCTTAGCTATCTTTTATTCCAGCTCTGAGTCATTCGTCCACTAGCTTTTGCGCTCGATGTTGATGTGTTAATTTAATTGGGCGTAGTTCTTTTCAAATGGATATATTCTGTATGAAGTTTCTTATTTTGTTGTTAAATCCTGTGCATTTCATTCAAAAAATATTTTTTTGTACTAAGCAATAGAAATAGTTTTACATTGTGCTTGGACTCCATTATCTCATCGACGTCGTTGGCAATTTACCTTTCAGAGGATGACGACTATTTGAAATTAAACATACTAAAACGGAATCGACGAAACAAAAAATTATCCATTATTACCTGCTAAAATCTCTTTCTGGTGTTTTCCGTTTTTGTACAAGAAACATTTAAATCTGATGTGTATTCTGAATACAATAACAATTTGTAATGCGAATGATATATGTACACCCAACTCTTTTTTTACACGGTAGATACGTTCCTCAGAAATCCGTGCAAAAAAATCGTGTAAAAAAAGAGGTGTTTCCTATAGTAAAATGGGGGATACGTTCCATGTTATCTGAAAACCTTGTAAGATGAAATGAAGAACTATATTTACTTCGATAAACCGTGTAAAAAATGTTGAAAACTATAAAATTTTAAAAATGCATACAAATTGTATGTTCATAAGGCATTTCATTGAGCATTAAAACTTAAAATACACAATTCATACAGGTGAAAAATTGGTAGAGCAAGCAAAGAAGAAAAGAAATCTGTTAATCCAGAATTAAGAACAGAAAAATTAGAATAGAAATAAAGAAAAAATATTTACATAGCTACATAATTATTCGTCGCTACTTGATAACAAGCGCAATTGTTTGCGACGAACTGGACTAAAGTCGGTATCATCACTGGAGATATCCATCAAATTATTCAATAGTGACTTTCGTCCGGTAATAGAGTTTTGAATTGTCGGACTACTTTCCGAAAGGCCTTGCGCCGTCGACTTTTTTATTAAAAAATCTTTTATAGAAAGTTGAACTTTTGGTTTTTTAAGTTCTTTATATACAAGACAGTGATTTTGAAACCGTACTAGATTGAAAATTTTTTACAAACATTTTTTTTTTCAATCGTGTAACTTCAAAGCCGTGTAAAAAGAAACCGTGTAAAAAAAGAGTTGGGTGTACATATATTTCTTACACAGAGACATTTTTTACAACTGATATTTCAATATTTTAATTGCCATCCATTAATTTAATTTCTTATTGATTTAATATCTATTTTTTAGTTTCTTAAATCAGAAATTAATGCCTTAATTCCAATAAAATTAATTTATTTTTTTTTCTTATTTTCAGGAATGATAAAAAGATTTACCAAAGACGACAGGACTATTTTCTGCGAAATCTAAAACTATTGTTTGTGTATCATCAAGTTGAATGAATGAATGGGGAAAACTGCCTTAAAGAAGAAATGAAGAAGAAAGAAACTCTATTTATTATTTGTGGATTTGTTATATAAATTTGAAAAAGATAAATAGCGTGAGTTTTCCACTTAATCAATAATTTCTAACAGTTTTGAACATGAAATACAGACACAATGTGTTTTGTACAGTATAAATATTTCTCTGTGTGTGTGTATGTTGAGTGTAAATGAAATGAATTCTTGACAAGATTCATTCATGTGTGCCATATAAACAACATTGCACAACAGCTATACACTTAAAATAACAATTCGACAACTCACATTTTGCTATGACTACAACAACAACAACAACATCCACAACAAAATCATTTTTAATGGATTGTACATGTAATCATTTAGATTAGATTGTGGATTAAATTAAGAAATCATACGCCATTACAAAGTCTATCAAATCATCAGTTAACATTTACACAACTGACACATTCAGTCCGTCAATGCGCGAGAGAGACATTCTTTATGTTTATGTTGCTGTTTATGTTTTTGATTTTGTATCTACAATATGACTTTCATCATTATTTTTTTTTTTGTGTTTTTAAGAAATAATTTGTTAAAATATTGTAATTATTTAAATACTGTAGTGTAAAATTATTTTTTATCTCATTGTGTTAAATAAACTAAAATCAAATTGTTTTTTTTTTTTTTTTTTACAACAAACAAAACCGAAACTCAATGTTGCCTATTTATTTAATGCCCAGCTAATACTAATTACTACTAATTAGTGTGTATGTATGTATGTATGTATATGTACATAAATTTGTATTAAAGTTATTACCTACTAAAAAATGAAACTAATTATTAAATCAATAAATTTAATACCCATTGTAAGTTATCATTATAAGTTATTAGAATAGCAAAACAATATAAAATATATGTACGTTTAACTAACCATAAGCTAGGAAATAATTAAGCTTAATAGTGTAAATACATTTAACAGACAGTAAATTTATTGTGTCTATCTAATAGGCTTGACTGACGTAGTTTATACTTTTATTATTGATTATCTTATACATAAGACTTGCAAATAAGTATTGTGTTATTTTTCTAAAAAGAATTCTGAAAACTCATAAGGCTTGGCATCAATTAAATGTTTATGTTTAGCATTATTTTTAAGCAGTCTATTGTTTTCAAGTGAACGTACAATAGCAAGTACATGCTACTATAATTTAACATACAAACGTCTATTGATTTATTTTCTATTATCGAATTGATTTTCGAAAATAATTTGTAAAAAAATTTGTAAAATTTGGATGTGAATATTTTATTAAATTTTAAATGAAATAATGTCATTAGGAGAAGGTGGGATCTCTAAACTATATTATATGGTGTATAACAAGAAGGCTTTATTATTTGGATAGTTGTATTTCCAATGGAGCTTCTTATATTAATAGTACACAAAAAGTTATTTCTATATTTATTCCATAAGCGGAACACGAATTTTCTACAAAATTTTTCTAATTAGTACTGTTAGTACATTCACACATTTTTGATCTAACCAGACATCGGTCGTCATTCTCTGTGGATTTCATTCTAGTGCCATTCTAGTGATTAGACATTTTATACTTTCTTCTCTTGTTCTTGTTCCATAACTCGGTATTTGACTCTATGTTTGGCTAGAACCCAGCATATTGTAAGCATTTATTTAGTTTTCGGGCTATTACCATTTGCAAGTTGTGACTCCCATATAGTAAAGCTGTTTTAACACAGGCACTAATTACACGTACCTTGGTTTTCTTGCTTTATTTGTGAAAATGTTTTTTTTTTAAACGTCCAATTGCCGACCTCGCTTTGGTCAACGTATCCCTTCTCTGTCTGCTAGCACTGCAACAAGGGCAACAAAATGAGTCGACATATTGTATACGCTGGTCGTCATGTGTAAAGCCTCTTACGATCGTGCTATTGACTGACATCACATGCGTTTTTCTCACATGTAGCGTAAATCTAACTTCTATTGTCAGCTGCATTAGTTCCTCTAGTCTGAGATTCTGCATGTCCGAATATTTATGATACAGACAGCAGATATCGTTTGCGTATTTGAGGTCTTTAAGTTGGCAATGAAAGTTCCACACTATTTCTCTCATTAGAAGTACTTTTTATTTATTATAGTGGTTGCCTCCTCTCTGTGTCTGTCCGTATTTTCAATACTAAATAATTTGTAAACAAATATTTATTCTGTTGTTCTTTCTTTCTTTCTTTATCGTAAAGATAGGCAATTGGCCTTCGTCGGAGTATATAGTATGAAGATGCTATCCCATCCAAATCAGCATGAAATCTCCGAAGAGGGTCGTTTGATTGATTCTCATTTAATCCAAAGAAAATACTACTTTCAGATTTATTAGTTTAAGTTTAATTATTTTGGAGTTATAAGTTCTTGGTCTGTTGGTACTAGAATTTAATGCAATATTTGCTGGAACTAACATATTTTTTAAACTAAGCATTCCACTGTCTTGGATTTTCTATGCAAGAAGTACTTTATTCCCGTGTTTTGAAATACTTTTCTGAGATTACCATATCGTCGTTCCGAAGTTATCTTGACGTAACTCCAAAAAATATTTTTTTGGGAAATTGAATTTAAAGTTTTCACAGCTTATAGAAAAAATGGATGTGCGGCAAAATAGCTTTTAAATATCTTAGAAAATACAGAAGATAAAGACTTGGGGATTAAACACATCGATAGATCTAATAATTTAATGTTCAATAATAGTCGTAACTCATTTTTTGTGATTTTGTGATATACGTCAAGATAACTTCGAAACGACGATATAGGAATGAAAGTGGGATACAATTTTCTAAAACAAACACACCTTGAGGTGGTGCGGCCATACCCTTAGTTGCGTTGATAAAAGAAAAAACATCATAATTATATCTTCAAACTTCATAGTATAGTTGTTGTGAAGAGAAGAGAACATATGATTTATGTCGGTAGTGAAAATCAAAATGATTTTGATATTCTTCAAGCTCAACTCGGCTTATAACCAATAAGGTGTGTTTAATTCGAAATTTGTTATGTGGCCATGCAAATTTTAGTCTTTAATTTTGAATTGCTAAATCTGAACAGCAATTGCGTTGTCAGTGAGAAGCAAACATGTAAAATTGTTACAAAAAAAAGTGTTTACAAGTAAAATTTTAAAAATGTAGTTGTCATCTGTAATATGTTGTCTAACAACTGGCAACTCAAACGAAATTCGATTGCCATCCACAGACGAACTATTAGATCTAAAGCACCAGCAATAAGATTGAGTGCAACTAAAACCAAGAATTTTCAATGAGTTGACTGAGGAAGAATTTTTTTTCTAAGTTTTCCTACATATTAAACAAACAGAATTTTTGAATTCGATTTATTTCTCTTTTTTATATTTAAATTTTCTATTCCATAAATCCATATGTATATGCATTAGCTGTTCAGAATTTAAAAGAAAGTTCAATTATCTCTTTGTTTAGTTGTTAGATTATGAGAAAAACAGTTTCATAACAAATTTCAGAACACTCAGAGAGCTGGTATCTAGAAACGTTTATATTTCGATAGGATTTTGTCCTAAACATAACGTACTCAATCTTATATACATACATAAACATTTTGGAGAAAGATAGGTTTAATTTTTTTGAAATCCTTTAACTTTTCTTTTTTGAGAATGTGTGATAAATCAATCAATATATTTTAATTTGTATTAAAAATACATACATACACTCGGGTCTCGTTTTATGCGGATTTTTTTATGCGAATTCAAATTTATGCGATTTTAAATGAAATTTTTTTTTTTAGATTTTTTTTATAGATTTTAAAATGTTATGGTACTTTTTAAACTTTTACAACATTGTAAAATTAAACCAAGTTTGCACCACTGATATAACCATTATTGTTAATCCTAACTGAAGGGTTGTAATGACCAAAGCTGTTGATACAGAAAGCGGCAGTGATTTCCCTGCGGTTTGAAAAGCTTTTTTATTTGGGAATCTCTTGTGATTGTACGCTGTAGTTTGAGCCTGCCAGATCTCTGTGCCGAATAGCTTGTAAAAATAAATCGTTCTAGTTTGTTTCCAATTGGAAAGGCAATTGATTAGCATCAGATTGCTCTAACTATGCCAGTTAAAGCCTACAAAAGTCAATCCTTACTTATGATTTAAAGAATCTCTTATTTAAAGGAGCTGCTCCTTTTTAATAACTGGCACTTTAATACTCTTATTCAGAAGAAGCAATTGAACTTTCTAAAAATTCGTTGATCTAGTCCCCTTCATATGTATGCACTACCTGATAGGTGTGTAATGATAAAAGTGACGTCGAATCAATTCGAAAACGATGCGGAATGATTGATCGTACATTCAGAATTATAAACTTTAGTTTATTATTTATTTACTAGCTGACCCGGCGAACTTCGTCCCGCCCAAAATTGATTTTTTTTATTGCCCAAAACAGGTCACATTATATACATATTTATTGTAATACGCTGCATAAAACAGTTATATAAAAATAACTAACTTACTATAAGTGTGTGGATCTATCTATCTAGTTCAAAATTTAATCGAAGTCGGTACGTTATTTAGGTGAGGCATACAAAGAATAACAATAAGAGGTCCGAATCATGGGTAGCGCTGACAAAGTTGTAGTTGTTATACTCGCTCCAAAACAAAAACTAACAGACATACACGTTATATATGTATGTACATACATATGTAGTTATAAACGATCGAATTAGCCGACTTATGGTATATTTTAAAGGGGGAGGGTAGGCACGCCCATTTTTGGTGAGATTGTCGATATCGACTCTACGAACTTACCCACCAAATTTTTTTCGTCTACGATCATTATGTACCTAAATATTAAATTTTAACGATTTGCCACGCCCTCTTAACATTTAGGGATATGAAAAATAGATGTTGTACGATACTCAGACCTACCCGATATGCACACAAAATTTCATGAAAATCGGTCGATCCATTTCCGAGGAGTTTAACCACTAACACCGTGACACGAGAATTTTATATAAGATTATTTTTTGGATCATTTTGTTTTTTTTTTTTTTTTCTGTAAATAATAAATTAATATTTTATTTTTGTTGATTTCTTTATGCGATTTTGCTTTGATTTTTCAATTAAAATTTGAATTTATGCGGTTTTTCAGGATTTTCGAACGAATCATTAATTTTTATATGAAGCTAGAGTATCGTTTTATGCGAATTCAATTTATGCGATGTTTTTTGGAACGCATCTATCGCATAAAACGAGACCTGAGTGTATATAGTAATAGTATACATATTATATTATTATTTTTATTT
This sequence comes from Sarcophaga caerulescens, assembly GCA_927399465.1. Taxonomy (NCBI): domain Eukaryota; kingdom Metazoa; phylum Arthropoda; class Insecta; order Diptera; family Sarcophagidae; genus Sarcophaga; species Sarcophaga caerulescens. The sequence goes on along the minus strand of OV656873.1, from coordinate 40,382,392 downwards.
ATTAGTTTCCATATTAGTTGGTTTATATACATACATACATATGTATATCTACTGTTGACAAAAAATTTCTATGAACAATTTTTTTTGTAATTCTTTTTCTATAACTTTAGTGTAGGTATTGTTTACACAACTGTTGTTGTTTTTGTTGTTGATGTTGTGGGAACCATTGATAGAGTTTCCAATAAAGGAAGGCGTAGTTGATGAACAGATACACTTTTCATGTAATGTTTGTATATTTCATTTTTGTTTTTACCTATAACTTGTTCGATTTGTTGTCGATATTTATTGTTTTCTTCTTTTTTTTTTTTTGATCGATATTGTTCTTGTTGTTGTTGCTGTTGTTGTTGCTGCTGCTATTGTTTATATTATCTTTAATAATTGGGTAACCTACAAATAAGTGTGTACATACATGATGAGTATATAAATCTATATACGGGAACATTTTTGAATTTTCACCACCACACACCACCACCAACGTTAAACACCCCAATTTGATTTGAACATATCAATATTTCAAGTCAATAAGTTTTTTGTATGTGTAGGTAGGAATGCTTGTGCTTGTCTATTAATTGGAAAATGCTATACAAATACAAAAATTGTTTGAAATATTTCGTTTAGATGGTGCTACTCTTGTATTCAAAATCCAAGTGGTGTCTCTCACCTTCGGTACCACTTATTTCACCCCGTCTTCCTCACACTGCATCCCTCTTAGTGGGGGTATGAACAACAATATCTTTCATTAAAATTTTCCTTTATTTGTTGTTAATTTTTATGGTTTAGGTGAGTGGTTCATAGACGAAAATATTTCTGTATTAAAAAAAAAAAAAACAAACAACAAAAACAAAAACAAAAAACATTGTATATGGAAGAAATTAACTTCAAAGCCATAAATTTTTGTAGGAGCTGTGTCGGTGTGCCAGTAGTGTGTTGTTTATGTCTGCCAAAGTAAACAAATATAAAAACAAAAGCAAGAAAAATAATAATTATTTTGGCAACACAAAAAGTAAGAGAAAAAGCTTGTTTTTAGCCAAACTAAATTCATTTATTGCCAATATTAGTATACAATTGAATGAATGAATGAATGAATGAATATCTGGATTGTACTAAGTGTAAGTGAGTTGGTATTGTGGTAATTTGTAGCACCCGCCTTGTAAATGTGTTTGTGATTAACCCCAAAAGAAAAAAAAAGAACACAAAAAAAAAAATTATTGAAATTATTAATATCGATACTACTTGACTTTAATGGAGTCGTTTATTTATTTAAATTGCTTTCTTGTCTTGTTAAATTAAGATTTTGTCTTGCCAAACAAAAATTATTCACTTATAAGGCCTGATTCAATCAAGGTGGTGTGGTTTAAAAAGTTTTTGGAGTTAAGAAAACATAGGTGCAGGAATTTTGAAATATGTAATGAGATTTGTGGACCCATTGTGATTGTCCTAGAAAGGAAAAAAAAGTGATGTAAAGGAATCGAGATAGAGAGAGAGAGACAGAGAGTAAAAGAAAAGTGCTAAAAAACAAAGGGCTTAGTCTCATTATAAATCTCTGAAGGGCATGCATGCCAGCTGCCGAGAGACAGTTCAAACTCTCTAGAGGTCTCCACTCTAGGAGATCCCCTCCCAAAGTAAACAATCTTCTCTTACAAAAAAACTGGCTAGCCACAGAGGAATGCTTTATTGCCTGCAACTTCTAATCTCCACATTACAACATTTTAGTCAGGATTACGACCTAGCTTCTCACACCATACATGTTGCTTGTGTTAATTTTATCCACATCAGTGGCAAGGCCTACGATACCGATTCAGTCTTTTTGGCCTTTTCCCTTGCTATGTGTTGTTGTTGCTATGTGTTGTCTGGAAATATCGTGGAGAATATGTGAAGTTTTGTTTTTATATGCAGTGTGCGACCGTTTTCATTTGTTTTGCGGTTCTTAAAATCTTGAAATTCTCCCCAAGTCGCCGATAGAAGACTTATCAATTCTTGCAGATTATTTGTACTGAATTTCTTAAACGATTTCTGTTCGGCAATTTGTGTTTTATTAAAGGCTAACTGCCGCTATTTAATCAATATTTTCACTCATAAAATGAATCATTATTACAATGTTGGGGTTTTTGTTGTTGTTGCTGGTAACTGACTGGTTACTGCTTAGCTTCTTATTAAAGAATATAAAATTTTATTAAAAAAAAAAAAAATTAAAAAAACTGTGTTTTATAATTTAACAACGCCGTCTTGCTGCTGCCGTTTTTTTTTTGTTTAAGTGCCTTCAAATAATCTGGTATCAGAATTTTAAATGCGTTTATCTAACCAAATAAAGTTTGTGTGCATATGTATGGTTATACATATGTATGTATGCAAGTATTAAATATAATAAAACATGAAGTGGCATAATGATTTATTAAGTGTAAAGTTAATAACATTGTATTACTAGCACACCAGCTAAATTATCAAATGGCCACATAACCGCTTAACCGCTATTAACTGGCCACTCCGTTGGTTGCTGTTGGTGCAGTTATAGCTACCACTCCATATGCAGAGAGCCTTTAATTTGGTTTTTAATAAAACATTTTCAATCTTGAATGTTTCTATAAAAAGCAGAACAAGGTTTACATGGTCCATACAGTTAGTTTTATAGAGGGTTTAGGTGCTTTTTTTTAAATACAAGCAATTCTCAATAGTACAAGCAGTTTGAAGTCGCCGTAGTCTAGTAGGCAGTGTGTTGGCTTATTAGACGTAAAGCCCGGGTTCGTATCCCAGGTCAGGCATCAAAACGGAATACATTTGAAAAAAAAATATTTCTACGGCGATTTCCTCTCAGCAGATTTCTGGCAAAAACTCTGAGAGTAAATAAAATTTCCATGAAGAGCTTCTCAATAATCTGTCGTTCGGAGTCGACGTTAAACTGTAGGTCCCGCCACTCACGTATAAAATTAACGCACACAACATGAGTGGTGTGAGAAGCTAGACCGTAAATCTGGCTGAAGGGTTGTAATGGCCAATTATGTATGTATGTATGTAATTTTCAATAGATTGCCTCCCTACACTTCAAGTGGGAAAATAAGGAGTGCGCACGAAAAAAACTGGACTTACACTTTTCCTTATAGAAATAAAACTAAGTGGCCGATTTTTTTCGTTTTATATTTCAATTAAAGTAAATAATATTTGAATTCTTTTGTGTATAAAATTTTTTTTTGACAAAGGTCTCAGAGCATCCAACTTTTTGAGCCACTTTTCTTCCAGACATGTATTATTTTACTTGCTTTGTTTTGGTCAGCAAATCCTTTTTTCTTCCACTTCCACGCTTTCTCTCAATACTTAAAGACTCCTTATATTGTTTTATTCTTACCTTAGAAACTGTTTTTTGGTTAACACCTGCGATTTTTTGGTTAACACCTGAAAATTTCAATTATTTTTTTACGACATTCTTGTTGGGTGCCCATTTTCAAAAAACTAATTTTGCTATTGCAATGAGATTTAGCACGTGGATTTTGAAACAGATGACTAACAAAAACAATGTACCGGTATTCATTTTTTTCAATTATGATAAAAGTTATAAGCTTAAAAGTAGGCCAATTTTTTTTTTGTGCGCACTCCTTAGTTTGCGGAAAAGGGAAATAAGCATTATATTTGCATCTGTTTACATTGTAAGAGAGACAGGAAAGACATCTAAATTATGAATTCACTTTGTAATACTTTAAACTATTCAAATAAAGTTTTGCTAGGCATGTTCTGTCAATAAAGTCTGGGTGTCTAAGAATACTTGTCTCAGGTTTCCACGTGCCCCACAATGACAGAGAAGATATTGTTAGAAATTTTAATTTTCCAACCAAAGGATGGTGTTTAAAATTCGTTACATATTTACTTATTTTCATTAAAAGGGACAGACATTTGATAAATATGCAGGCATATAGCATGTAATTATGCATTTTTTTTTTTTTTTTGGTTTATAATGTGTTTTATCCATGCAATCGGTGCTGCAAATTATTATTTTAGATCATTTTAGATTATTTAGGAGTTATTGTTGATTCAGAAAAAATTATTTTAAATCTATGACAGTCATTTGTATGTTTTGGGGGAGATAGATAGCTTGCAGGAATAATCATTTGAATAATAAATGTCCTACAGGACTGTTAAAATAAAATATTGAATTTGGTTTTTTTTTCTTTACATTTTCGGCCATAAAATTATTAATAGATTAGAGTTGAATTGAAATTCATAAAAAAAACATACAAAAAAACTTGTAACTTTTGGATATGTCGGGCTGCAGCGTTCTATGCTTTGTCGTGGTAGAGTAGGATTGATTTCAGGTTCATATCTCAAATTTTAAGTTTCACTGTGCCGAAAAGGTTTAGCAGCTTAGAGTCGTCCTTATTACTTGGTTTTAATGTCATCTTTAGAACCAAACATCTTTGCTATAATGCTGCCTAAATAGGAAAAGTTTACATCTTCAAATATTTCAAATTCGAAATACAGTAGCAAGAAGTGATCCTATGATTTTTTTTTTTTACTACACTAGGCTAGTTTACTTACACTGTTTCATTTATTTAAACGACTTAGTAAAAAATCAGTTGAAAAAAGTAAAAGTTACTGCCAAGATCTCACACTTTATAAGTGGTTTCGGCCATAATCTTTTAACAAAAGACACCAGCACGTACGATGAAAAACAAACAATCGTTTAAGACGAGATGAAATTAAGAAAACTGTTGCCTAAACTTTTTAAATAGGAAAAAGAAAAAACCTGTAACAGAAACGTTATTAGAAATTATGAATTTTAAATGAAGATAACAAAAAATCAGATGGGAAAACAAAAAAAAAAAAAAAACAATTAAATAAACTGACGCCCACAAATGGCTATTGAAAAAAGAAAAACAACAACATCAGTAACTATTAACTGGAACTGATTAAATACAAGAAGTGGACGATGGCATGAATGGGTGGACAGATCAATAAACAGACAGACAGACAGATAGGCATAACAATTTGTATGTTGACCATTATTTTTCCGTAACTCATCATTGAACGCTTTCGTTTTTTTTTTTTTTTTTTTGGCTTGAATTATCGATCGATCAATTGACCATCTGCATACCAAATGATGTTTTTGTTAAGGCATGGAATATTAAAATAAATCTTGGATATATAATGGAGTCACAAACACTTTTTTCTACAATTTGAATATCTCCCCCCGCATCTCAACTTTTTTTTATTATTAGATATTTTTCAATAGATTTGTTAACCATTTTTATTTTTTTTCTTTATAAATAGTTTGAATTGAATTGCACACCCAAAGACGTTTATATTGTATTTAAGAAAGTCGTTTAGGAAAACGAAAGTGTTATTTATGTTATTCGTTATCACTCACAGCGAATGTAGGCAAAAGCGACAGGTTTCCGTTTGAATTTTTTTCCAAAATTTCAAATCAAATATTCCATGCCAACGATTTATTGCATTTGTTTTATTAACGAAATTAGTGTTTTAATTTATTTAAAAATATGTTTATTATCTGTCACTTTTATGGCATTAATAACAGCCATAAAAGTTAATGATTTAATCATGTTTTCATTGAAACAAATGCTATCAAATGTCTAAGTGCCAAATTTTCATATTTTATTAGGCCTTAAAACAACAGGTGACGTTTGTTTTAGAGTCACTTTTCTGGTTGGGTTTTGTAGAGCGTATTAATTAAATTTTACTTTTTTTTCCCAATTTTAGTTTCAAATTTATTGTTTCTTATTTTATTATATTGTTGGATTAGGTTTTACTATTCAAAAGAAATCAATCTTACATTTTTCAAAGTGATTATCTAATTGTTAATATTAATGGTGATTTCTTTTCTGGCATAAATGTTGCCTTTATTCTGCCTTTTTGCCCTTTTGCTGTTCTTTTCTGAAAAAAATGCAATTTTGTAAATTAGTAACGTGTTCTTTTCTAAAAATTCTGCCATAAAACCCAGAAAATATGCTGCATGTTTGACCCTCAATTTAATCAAAGGGTTGTAAGGGCAGCACTTTTAAAACAGTTATTCTTGTTATTGTTTTGAAAAAAAAAATAACAAAAACAGTTCGGCTGTTGTCTCCGGAAGCTTCTCCCTTGGGAAAAAACTTCCGGTTGATACAGCTTTCGCTGGGTTGACAATCCTTGGCCGATGTTGAGTCGAGTCGTTCCGGAGCGAAGATCCGATTGTCGTGAATGGTTGGCATTTCCCTTTCATCCTGATAGTTTTATGAATGTGTTGATTTTATTGAAATCTTTGCTGGCTAAACACGTACTGTGAATAAATCTGGGTGTTCAATTCAATTAATCGTCTCAGGTTTTCTAGAGCTGTCTAATAATGGCAGAGAAGATATGTTGCAGTAGTCGTTGAATTTAGGCTTAAGTACCCAGGGGCCAATGTTCTTATGTGCTAGAGGTTCTTAAGGTGGACTCTGGATATGTTAAACGAAAATTTTGTTCTGCATATATCGCCGTAGTCTAGGGTAGTGTACTACACTATTAGCGTGAGGGTCGTGGGTTCAATTCCCACCAGAGAATCTGGTCTGTTACACTACTCTGAGCATAGGATCGAAGTTACTCAGCCCGTATATGTATAATTATATATAATGTGTAATTGTATTGTAATTAATAAATAAATAAATCACCGTAGTCTAGTAGATAGTGTGTTGGTTTATTAGACGGGAGCCCGTAGTTTAATGAAGTTAGAATAGCCAGTGATTCACAATCATTTACCCTGTTAATAGAATATACGAGTGCATAAATTTCATTATTTTACCCCTAACTATGCTGTATTTTCTGTGTTGATTTCTGTGTATGTGTGCGAATTGATGTTAAATTTTTTCAAATAATTCAGCTTAAAAAGTAATTTTCTTAAATATTGAATGATTGTTAAATTTGTTTAATTGTTTGGAATTTAAAATATTTACATAAAAATCAACAACAATTGCAAAAAGATAAAAAAATATTTAAAAAATCAATTTTTCAAGCTGTCAATTGCAATTAAGACGAACACACATACACACACACACACACACACTTGGCATTTCTTTAAAGTTTTTATATTTTTTACTCGTATTTAGAAGAGACACATTATCTTATACAAACATTAACTTACATTCTCCCTCTCCTCCTCTCTGCACAAGTGTGAGTTTTTGCTTTGCAATCACACACACACACTCGCATCCATGCATGGCAAGGCATTGCTTTGTTATTGTTATTGTTGTTGATTTTTGTTTTGTTTATTTGTCACACAATTTTGTTTTCTTGCAATTTAAATTATTAATCGTTTATTTACACTACTTTAAAACGGTACAATTGCTAAATTAACAAAACGAAAACAAAACCCCTGTACTTCTTACACTCCTTGTCTTACGCTCTCCTACTGCTTTTGTAGTCAGCAACAACAACAAAGCTAATCAAGTGCAAGACAATGCTGTTATATTTGTGCTTAAATTAATGGCTGACGACAATTTGATTGTTGTTGCTATAGCGCTGGTGTTATTATTGTATTGACTTTTAATATTTATTTCTTTATTATTATCTGTTGTTGTTGTTGCTGCTGCTGTTTCTGTTGCTTCTATTGACAATGTCAAATTTGTTATTATTTTTAAAACCATTAAAGATTCATGTGTACATAAATATCTCTGTAGATGTAGATGAGAGAGCAAGAATGTATGAGTATTCTGAACTCAGAGTACATGCATACATACATATGTATTTGCAAAGGAGAATTGATTTGTTTTTCATTAATTTTGTATTAAATCCTCTTCTTTTCTTCTGCTTCATTATTTGCATTTTTCTTCAAAAATGCTAGTGTTAAATAAATATGAACGTATGTATGTGCATATATTGTTTCTTTGTGTGTATGTGTGTGTTGCACACAATATATTGCTCTTATTTAAAAAACCATTAATTTGTTTTGTAACTTTTTAATTAACGATTATTAATTATTATGGCGAATTTATCATTTCGTAAGACTATGGAAACACCCACAGTCACCAGCAGTAGGTTGACCAGCCAAAGTGTTTCCAATTTAATGAAAATTAATGAATTCTTCTCGTAATTTCTTCAATTGATTTTTACAATTTTTGTAATTTTTTTTGTGTCTTTTTTTTTTACAAATAATCGATTCAATTAATACTTCTATGAGCACTCTCTATAGTTATCGATTGCTTAATGTATTTTTTTTATTTTTATTTCATTTTAATTTTTAATGCTTTTTTCCTCCAATTAATTGATAAGTTTTCAAGGTAAATTATGTTTCTTTTTTATTATCCATAATCGTTGACAAACATTAATTGAACAATTTTAAATTGATTAATTTACCATAAAATTTGCTCATGTCATACAAAATGTTGAAGGAATTTTAAGAATTTGAAAAGAATTAAAAAAAAATTATGTGTTGATGGATTGATTTTAAATTAAAACTCTTATAAATTTCTTACACCAGTATTAGACTAGTTTAAGTAAGGAGGACTCGTGTCCACCCAGAGACAATAGAAAGGTCGAGTGTACATAGATACCTTCATAGACAGAGGTAAACAAAAAAAAAATCACAAGAACAAGAAATGACTGAGAGAAAAAATACGCAACAAAAAAGGAAAGATTAACGAAAAGTGATTGTCAGAAGTAAAGCAAAAGATAAATTCGAGGAAAAGAATTTTACACTACAACTAAGGCCAGGGATGAATCTTTCAATGTCAGAAATCTTAATGAAGGCCATTGAAGAATTAGGGGCACAGAATGTAAAGGGTGATTTTTTAGCTATTATCTTTTTGGCAACACTGGTTTAAACAGCTCACGCACGTTTCGTGTTTTGTTTCACTGTCAAATGTCTTCAGTTTGGTCTATAATTTAACCATGAATCGTCTTACAAACGAACAACGCTTGCAAATCATTGAATTTGCTTGAAGATGCTGCGAATCGTAACGTAACTGTGAATGGTGAGCGCTACCGTGAGATGATATCCAACTTTTTTTTGCCCAAAATGCAAGAGCTTGACTTGCATGACATGTGGTTTCAACAAGACGGTGCCACATGCCACCAGCACGCGTAACAATGAACTTATTGAGAGGCGAGTTCGGTGAACATTTTATTTCACGTTCGGGACCGGTCAATTGGCCGCCTAGATCGTGCGATTTAACGCCTTTAGACTATTTTTTGTGGGGCTATGTTAAAGCTCATGTCTATACAGACAAGCCCGCTTCAATTGACGCATTGGAAGCCAACATTGAAGCATTTATTCGTGAGATACCGGCCGAAATGTTGGAAAGAGTATGCCAAAATTGGACTAAGCGGATGGACCATTTGAGGCGCAGTCGCGGTCAACATTTGCATGAAATAATCTTCAAACATTAAATTATATGGACCGTACTATCGATTCAAATAAAGATTTCATGCATTTTTCTGAATTTTATGTGTTTTTTTATTAACATTTTCCTATAGCTCTTAAAAAATCACCCCTTATATGAAAGTTTTAGGCGAAAATAATGATGGTTCTTTAAAAACGATCACATTGTATTGTAACAGGATAACTTCTCAATTTTTTGTGTATGATTTATTCTTATCGTTGCGAGTTAGGCTCATACAACCGCCATTCTAAATAAGCGTACTCTGAGTCTACAGTGCCCTGTCAGGTTATTCTTGTATATTCTGATGCATGACTCAGATTTTCTTTTATTGTATTGTATTTTATTTTCCAACAAAGTTCTGATTGCCTCTAACCTACTTTTATTTTCGTTGAGTATACTTATCCAAACAGTCGCTCTGGAGAAAGGGTTCTGACCTCATCAACGGTGTGGCAGCTCCCCTCCTCCTTAGTTCCATTGCTTTACAGCGCCGAGAACTTCCACATGATCTGAGTCCCAGCTGATTCAGCTTCTTCAGACAGTCTCCCATACTATATTCGAATTACCCTCATAACAGCCGAATGCTCCTATGGCGGCCTGACTGTTAGATAGTATAGTTACATACATATGGTTCTAAAAATGATACCTACTGTCGCGATGGACATGTTTCATCGTCACTTTGACGCTAACAGAGATGGTACGATGCAGTTACACTTTCTTTTGCATAATCTGGACACCTTAAACCAATAACGCAGAACTAGTGAATGTTCTACTATGTTTGCAAACGACTTTATCATTAATTTGTTTTCGGCTTGCACTATGGCTTGCTTATACAAAAAACTTAAATTTTGAATAGAATTTTTAATTTGAATTCTATACATTTTATTTGAATATTTTAAAATTTTTGCATGAATTTTGAAAGAATTTCTGTAGTAAATTTTCACATAAATTAACTGCAATTAAAAATATTGTTGCTCGTACGGGATTTAAATTTCTGTCATAGCATTGGAGGCAAGTGTTTAGATTTAATCGCAGCTGCATACATACGTACATATGTACACTATGACAGACAAGCCAGACAGACAGTCGAAATCGGCATTACGATACGTTTTTCAAAGATTTTCTCAAGTCAACAATTTTAATTTTTTTAGTTTTTCTTTTTTAAATTTTGTTAAATTTTAATTTTTTTTCTGTTATTGAATAGTTTGCGTATACAGTTTCTTTCAGTTGTTAGAGTTGTCAAAGTTGTACTGTGGCTGTGTTGCATGAGGTGCAAATATGCAACCAAACAGCAACCAGTGCAACAATTTCGCATACCAAAATGTCAACATAAAATCATAAATTATTTTATTTTAAACATTAAACAGCAAATATGATAAAAAAAAAATATTTTTAGAATATAGCCAGTTTGGTTAGAAAATCAACAATTTGCAATAAAAAAAAAGACTTAAAAAAACATTTAAAATTTTGAAACGATGGCAAAGAAACATAAATAAAATCAGCGTAAAACTAAGCCACACTCGTATGCCGGTGTTCGAACGGGATGCCATAAATCAATTTTACAAAAAAAAAAAAGAAAAAAAATATTTTTTCTTTAATTGTTTAACAACATGTGTGAGAAATTTAAAGAATTTTTTTTCTTCAAAGACATATTACGATACATATTTAGTTAGCAATACAAACAAACATTATTGTTGTTGACAAGTTTTTCGTTAGTTTTTGGATTGCTAGGATTGCTTGGATTGTGTTTAATTCGATACTCAATTTATTTAAATTCTTTGCTAGTTGAATGACATTGATAAGGGGTTTGTTTTGTGTTTTGCTTAGAAGTTTATCTTCATCAAATTATGGAAATATTTTTACAATGATTAATTGAAAACAATCCTTAGACATTTTATTTATTTTTATTATTAAATGTTGATTTTTGAAATCTTATTCTCTTTGTTTTTATTTGTTTTAAAGTGCAATGACTTAAACTGTTGTTTGACACTATGTGAATGGAGGCACAAATTCAATTGTACAATTGGCAAGGGTAATCCGAATTTGGGTTTTCGAAGTACTATATGGTCTATCCACTACCACTTCATTTTATGAATTTTTATTGCCAACAGAATTTGTTCGATTTGCGTTATCAGATCTTCGTTCCATATTGTTCGAGGGTATTCTTCTAGGGCATTGACATAAGCTTTCACGTTGTACACCCATAGGAGAATACAGATTTTACATTTACTTCAAAAAGGGCTAATTTTGTTGCCTTATCATATTGGATACAGCATATCTATATCTGATCCCATACTTTCGGGTCCGCCATCTAACGTGTTTTTTTTTCAACTAGTGCTTATTTCGTGAATGGTAACACTTAGCTCATGTCTGATTTGACAGATAATTAGATTTATCCTTCCGCTGAACGAATATGGTTGTGTATACGCGTTTTCGCTTCGCTAAGTGGGCCTGCGATTGACTTACATAAGATGCCGATTTTGGCAAAAAAATCATCTTTTCAGATGAAGCTCATTTTGAACTTGGCGGGTATGTAAACAAGCAAAATTGTCGCATTTGGGGCACAGAAAACCCGCACGCATACATTGAAAAGCCTACGCACCCAAAACGAGTCACTGTTTGGTGCGGATTTTGGTCCAGAGGCATAATTGGGCCATTTTTCTTCGAAAATGAGCAAGCAGTGGCCGTTACAGTCAATGGCGATCGTTATCGGGCCATGTTGAACGAATTTTTGTTCACAAAAATTGAAGAGGAGGATATTGGCAACATTTGGTTTCAACAGGACGGCGCTACGTGCCACACAGCCGAAGCTACACTCGATGTTTTGCGCCCTGTTTTTGAAGATCGTTTGGCCACCTCGGAGCTGCGATTTGACATCGTTGGACTATTATTTGTGAGATGCCGTCAAAGATAAGTGTTACGCCGACAAACCAGAGACAATGGACGCTTTAAAGGACAATATTCGTGAAGCCATTGATGAAAAACAGCTGCACACAATCGATAATGTGCTTAAAGATTGGACCGATCGCGTAGGCTACAGCATGATGGCCAGCCGAGGCAGCCATTTGAATGAAATTATTTTCCATTATTAACAGGAAGGATTGTACTTTCAAATAAAAAAAGAAATTTGAGAAAATATTCAGTAGTTTTTTTTAAAGCATTTAAAAAAAAAGTTGTTTGGCGGACCCTTTAGCATCGATCTCACATTCCATTTTTGTTCAACTTTTCCTGGAGTCCTGGAGATGCGAGCATATATCATCTGCATACGCCAATCAACTTGTCACTGGATTTCTTGTCTCTGATTTTCTATTTCAATAAGAACACTCCAAAAATAAAGATGATGATACTCTATGAGATTTATTTTGTATTTCGATTTGAAAGAAGTTTTTTGTGTGGTCTGGAACATAGTGCCAGTGTTACCAGTGTGTTGTCGCGATTTCTGCTTTTTTTGCAAGGCATCGTGTCATTTTATAGACTCTTCATATTCAAGTTCAAAAATATTCACCTCTTGAATAAGCCTTTTTTAAGCTGTTAATTTTTTTTATTAATGTTTACTTTTTACTCTTAAAAGAAATACAATCACTTATTTTTATAGATTTTTTTCTTAAAATTTTTATTGTTAAAATCTTTTATTTAAACTCTTTTAAAAATCTTATCTTTCTACTGCTTTTGAAATATTTTTATTTTCTTTTTAACAATATACAATTTTTAACTGCTTTTATTTAAATATTCTGTGGTGTAAACGAGCATGTTTTTTTTGCTGTAACTCAATTGAAATATTTTCTTTCTAACTTTTCCTTTTTATTAATCTGGTAACTTTGTTTTTCTTAACACAAGTACTTTATAACGGTAATGTGGTCTGTTTTAATATCCTGTTTTACAAAAATTTCCCTTTTTTAGGAGACAGTGTTGTATTCTGTTATAACGTAAGTTTACTAAAAGACAGAAGACCGTTAAGAGAGCCAAGTACATACTACATACATAAAATAAGAGAAGTAAGATAAAGAGAGTATTCATTTAAGGGTAGTTACCGTTATAAAATATATAGTGTTACCAACTTGTGTATGATGGTTGGCAGTGTTATGGAATTTTAGTACCGAAATTCAGCTTCTGCGTAGAAATTCTCGCTTAAAAATATGTTCCCATTTGTTATGGGGAGATGTATAACGGTATGCAGACAAAAAGAATAACGAAAAAAAAAAATAGAAAAACAAGACAATTTTTTCCTATTCTACGTTGTATTTCCCTGTGTATGTTAAGTGTTGTATGCTAGCGAGGAAAAAAGTGAAGAAAATGTATAGGAAAACGCATCAACCAACAACCAACCAATGTTGAAAATGTAGATACAAACTTTTTTCTTTGCTCTCTGGTTAAGTGCTTCGTTAACAACCAAACGAAATAGAAATAAAAAATTGCTTAAAAAACCAAAAATTTAATAAAAAACTTAAAATTTCAAATCAAAAAAATTAGAAAAAAACAAAATTACAAACTGTTGAACGGTAAGAAGGAAAAATTTGTGTGTGTGCCATGAATTTTCACAAATTAAAGTTTAGAAAATGAACTGAACTTATTAAGCTTTGTGGTGTATTTTTTTTTTTTATTAAAAAAGAATAAAACCCAATGGAAAAATAATCAAAAAGAAAAACCGAACTGGAATAAAGACAAAAAAAAAAAAAATCAAGAGAAAAAAGTATCAAAAATCATTACAGGACAAGGACTGATTAGAATTTACATATACATACACTTCCGTTGTTCACAAGTTCTATATATTTTTTCCTTCTTTCGTTTTTCGTTTTTTTTTTTTCTTTTTGTTTCTGCTATGCTGTTGTATTCTCTTCTGCCCCGAATCTGGGTCAGTTGGAGTTTAAGACACAAGCGAACAAGATTAGAAACCGTAACAGAAACAGCCTTTTTTAAACGCATTAAAACTTACAAAAGAAAAATTAAAGGAAAACTGTAAAGAAATATTAAAACAAAATAAAATAATAATAAACAATAAAAAAAAAAATTAAATTAAATATTTAAAAGTAATAAAAAATAAATTAAAAAAATTTAAAAATTAAAACAAACTATAGATACTGTTTAAACGAATATACTCTTTTTTTATATACAACATATAGTACATACATTTTTATGTACATATATATACATATATACTACATATACATATGTTTAACAATATATACATATTCATACCTACATATTGTATATAAAAAGAAACAAAATACACAAGAAAAGAACAAAGAAATGAACGAATTTTTTATTTTTATTTTTTTTTTTTTTTTTGTTTTTAAACTAACCCAGTGCTTTAATAACATATTATGGCTCCCTTGTTGTTTTATATCATGATTATTATTTTTATTTTTATAATTTGTAATTATAACTGTAGATGTGTGTTTTTAGTGCCCTAGTGTTGTTGTAGTTGTCGTTTGTAATTAAAAAACCCCAAAAATAAAAGAAGAAATGGAGGAAATATAAAGAAAAAACTACTGCTTGCTCTACATTTACACTTGACATACACAAACTCACTCTCTTTTCTATAAACTGAGCCTAAGGAATAATAAAATAATAATAATAAAAAAAAAAGAAAACAATAAAAAGAAATAACAACATTAACAATAAAATAAATAAAAAAAAAATTTAATAGTTTGAAAAACCATAACACACATACAAAGTTAAAAATCAATTTAATCGACTTGTTTTTTTTTTCTCTCTTCTACGTTCTCTTTTTTCTCTTCCCAAATATAGAGTTGCATCTACAACCGCAAGAACAACAGTACCAGCAACAACAACAGTACCAGCAACAACAACAACAACAAAAGTAGCAGATAAAAAAGCAACAACACGAGGATTTTAAACAATATTTAAAAAAAAAAACACAGAAAAAAAGGAAGAAAAAACAACACCAAAAAGAAACACAGTAAAATCCACACAAACAATCAACAGCAACATTATATTTTGCCGACGACGACGACGACGATAACAACGACGACGACGGATACGACGTCCATAACGGCGTTAAAGACGGCAACAACAACGATATACTGAATTAAACCACGATTAAACACTAAAACAGGAGCCGTCGCAACAAGCATACACTCTCACACTTACCACAGAGCACAGTCACTCATCCTCAGCACTCACACTTACTCACACAGCAAAAAGAAAAAAGAAAAAAAAAAAAATAAGAAAAGCCAAAGAGGAAACCCCCGAAACCGAGCAAGTGTTCAAGGCAGGAGGAATCCAAAACGTACAAGACTTTTTCGTATAAAAAAAAAGAAGAGAGTTAGAGAGACTAAGAGAGAAATATAGAGAGTGATACAGTGATACAGAGCAAGTAAAAGAGGGAGCCTTATAACAAAGACTACTTCCACTACCACTACTACTACTACGACGACGACGATACCGACGACGACAGCAACAACAGCAACAACAACTCCATCATACTCTTCTTAATTGACGTCGTGGTGGGGTCCTTAATTTTGTTGCCGCAATAGATTTTCTCAAGTGTGCCATCGCGATGGCTGCACCAGCAGCCTGTACGCGTTTCTCGGACAACTATGAAATCAAAGAAGAGCTGGGCCGAGGCGCTTTCTCAATTGTAAAACGTTGCGTTCAAAAATCCACAGGCAATGAATTTGCTGCGAAAATTATCAATACGAAAAAGTTAACAGCACGCGACTTTCAGAAATTGGAGCGTGAAGCGAGAATTTGTCGTAAATTGCATCATCCAAATATCGTGCGACTGCACGACAGCATACAGGAGGAGAATTATCATTATTTGGTATTCGATCTTGTTACCGGTGGCGAGCTGTTTGAGGACATTGTCGCCAGGGAATTTTATTCGGAGGCAGATGCATCGCACTGTATTCAGCAGATATTGGAATCGGTAAATCACTGCCATTCGAATGGTGTTGTACATCGGGATCTGAAACCGGAAAATCTACTGTTAGCTAGCAAGGCCAAGGGTGCCGCTGTAAAACTGGCCGACTTTGGTCTGGCCATTGAGGTGCAGGGTGATCATCAGGCCTGGTTCGGTTTTGCCGGCACTCCTGGCTACCTCTCACCGGAGGTGCTCAAGAAGGAACCCTATGGAAAGCCAGTGGACATTTGGGCTTGTGGTGTTATCTTATACATTTTGCTCGTTGGTTATCCACCGTTTTGGGATGAGGACCAGCACCGTCTGTATTCCCAGATCAAGGCTGGAGCTTACGATTACCCATCGCCCGAATGGGATACGGTAACACCAGAAGCCAAAAATCTCATCAATCAAATGCTTACCGTCAATCCCCACAAGCGCATAACGGCTGCAGAGGCCCTCAAACATCCCTGGATATGCCAGCGCGAGCGTGTTGCCTCCGTGGTGCACCGTCAAGAAACTGTTGATTGCCTCAAGAAGTTCAATGCTCGTCGCAAGCTGAAGGGCGCCATTCTAACCACAATGCTGGCCACGCGCAACTTCTCCAGCAAGAGTATGGTGACCAAAAAGGGCGAAGGTTCGCCCGTCAAGGATTCGACTGACTCATCCAATACCACATTGGAGGACGATGACGTTAAGGCCAGACGCCAGGAGATCATCAAAATCACGGAACAACTGATTGAGGCCATCAACAGTGGTGACTTTGATGCCTATACCAAAATCGGTGATCCGCATTTGACCGCTTTCGAGCCGGAAGCCCTCGGCAATCTAGTCGAAGGAATTGATTTTCACAAATTCTATTTCGAAAATGTTTTGGGCAAAAACTGCAAGGCCATCAATACGACAATTCTCAATCCGCACGTCCATTTGTTGGGCGAGGATGCCGCTTGTATTGCTTATGTACGCTTAACACAATATATCGATAAACAGGGTCATGCCCACACCCATCAGTCGGAGGAGACACGTGTCTGGCATAAACGCGATAACAAATGGCAGAATGTCCATTTCCATCGTAGTGCTTCGGGTAAAGCTAGTGGAGCAACGACTTTTGATTTTGTATCAAAAAATTAGATGTGAATGTGGATGGGGATGGGGACGGCGACTTCGACAGCAGAGACGATGATGACGTTTAGGACGACGACTACGAAGACGACGACGACGACGATTATTTCGATGATGATGATGATGATAATGACGACGAAAGCCACGACGACAGTATGTCTACCACTATATAAACTAATATAATAAAACCAACAGCAACAACAACAACAACAAAACTACTTACAACAAGATTATATGTGTGAAAACCAACAACAACTAGAGTAGAAGAAATGGAGAAAGGAAGAAGAAACAAATCATACGCCAGAAATCAGCAGCAGCCGTTAAAAAAGCGAGAGAAGAGTCATTTGAGAAGATTAAGAAGAAGAAAAAACTTTTTTTATTGAACAAAAAATATTTAAGAAAAAAAAAATAACAAAACCGTGCAAAAAATAAAAACTTTTTTTTTTTTTGTTTTTGGGTAGAATATAAACGAAAGAAGTTGGTTGGAAAAGTTAAGAATTTTAACACAGCGAGATGAGATGAAAATGGAGATGAATGAATGAAGATAATCTTTTTCTTTATTTTGTTTTTTTTGGAGCAGAACCAGAGGATGAGGCAGGAAGAAGCCGCAGCAGCAGCAGCACTTGTCAGTGTTATAATTACACAGATATTTTTTGCGTCTACGTCACCATTTTTTTTCTTACTTTAGACTCTTATAAAACAAAATATACTTATAATTATAAATTAAAAACAAAACAAAAAATAATATTAAAAAAATACAAAAAAAAAAACAAAAAAACAAAATTCGATCGAATTCTTAAATAAATTATATCACAATTTAATAAAAATAAATAAATGAATACAAAAAAACAAAAAACAAAAAATCCCAAAAAAACATACATGTAAACATTTAAAATTTAACTAACTAATTAAATTTAATTCTAAAATAAATTCTAATTAAATTCTCAAAATAAAAAAACAAAATAAATAAAAAAATAAAAACAAAAAAAAAAAACATTTGTTTTGTATCCAATCGATGATACGTATACGCCACGTATGTGTATATGGTGGACTTCCGTTAAGTATTTCATTTCATTTCATGGCAACTCATTCTCATTTTCATTTCCGATTCTCTAACAATTCCATAAAAAAATATTTTCCTATTCATTTCACACATTCATCAATAACATCTCTTCACACACACACTCGTACACACACATACACTGCGAAGCTCTTTTGCCTTTCTTCTCATTAATTGAATAATGGCTACTATGCACATATGAATGTGTGTGTATGTGATTGTGAATATCAAGGACTGTGGGTATCATTGAAAATAAATAATCAACAGCAATGACAACAAGAGCATCATCATAGGCTTCATTATCAACTTTTCCCAACCAATGCCAACAACAATAAGACACTCTGTTGTCTATACAAATCATTTATAGAGAGAAATCCATACATATGTACATACATACATATTTGAACATGTTAAAACTAAATGACAATTTATTTCCTTAACATTTCATTATACTTTCAATCAAACAGCCTCGCACTCTATCTCTCTCAATACCTCCTTGACTCAGCTCTTATTTTAATAGAGAAATTATACTTGGCACAGGGCAAAAAGGCAACATAACAACAACAACAGCAACATTAAGAATGATTTCAATATGGTTTACAATGCTTGTGTAAGTTACTATAGAAGACCGGAGAGGACGAGAGTAACACGTAGGGAATCTGTATGTTGGCTCGTGCAACTGTATTTATTTTTAACACTCAGCCATATTGTCTACATTATTGAATAGTATACTGACGTCTGACATACATACATGCGAATGTATGTACATGTGAGTGTGTTAGTAATAGACAGACAGGAAAAAACCCTGTTGCTTCTGTTTCAATTTTCCATGCTACTTTTGTATACATTTCTCACTGAGAGAGAGAGAGAGTGAGTGAGTGCTTTGTATGGGACAATAAGGACTCTATAGGGGATGTAAATAGAGAGCCGTTGTCGTAAGTATGCTGTTAAAAGTAATAAGCAAAAGGGAAAGAAGCAGATTTCAACACAAGTAAATAAAAAAGCAAAAATTAAAAGAGAAACAAGAACAAAAAAGCACCAACAATGAAATGGATGCTGCTGCTACTACATGGCAACACTTAATATTTTGGCTACCCATTCTGGAAAGAAGAAAAAATAATGAAACCCAACAATTGTGCGTATGACAGTCATCACTGTGGGTGACTGATATAATGACTTGACTACCCATACTCTACAGAAACAAAAGAAAAAAAAAATACAAACCCAACTCATTTAGTTGAGTTTCTCAGTAAGAGGAGTATCGATATATTGCTCGTGCATACAATTAAGCCAGTAATCGTTTTTCGTAAACACGAAATTCAATACACATTTAATTGCTAAACATTTAATCTTCCTTCCCCCCTTCATTAAATTATTTGTTTTCTATACCCAACGAAGTAGTCTTCTTCTTTTGTTGGTAGAAGAAGCCTTGTGGTTTCACCACATACCAGAAAAAAAAAAGAAAGAAGAAAATAGAAATTAAAGTGTTTATTGATAAATGCTTGAAATTTAGGCGTAAGTATGAGATTTTATTTGGTCACTCTAACTAATTAATCTCTTTATTTCGTTTTACTCACTATCACTCTCTCCCTCTCTCTCTCTCTCTCTTTTGATCTTTGTATTTAGATTAAGAGGCAGACAAGCAAACAAACGGTAGTAATCAACAGTAATATGCTATGATAGTACCAATTGGGAGATTATTTTTGAAAACGCTTTTGTTACTATAAGTGTTTTAGGACATACGAGGGTCATAGGTGGTTTTTTTGAAAGCAAATTAAATAAAAATAAATGGGTTTTCTTATTGTTTTCAATAATTACCGTTATTGTGTTAAAACACAATATGGGCTTGTGATAGCTAATAAAACTCAGCGAGTACAAGATTAAAACTTATTGCAGAAGGGAAACGACAACATACCATACCGATAGGTGGATTCATGTATTGCTGTAGACTACTAGCAGGACTACAGGTAAATTCGATAAATATTAGAGAACCACCTTTACTGAATTTTGCTGTGACTGAACAATTATGGAAGTTGTCAAACGTTGTGGACGACGCGTGAAGTCTTCACACTTTCGTAATCATGATATGGTGTTAACCGATGGGAAAGTTAAAGTGCGAGAGACTGTGAGAAATAGGCACTGCACAGAAGTGTTCGCCAGTGTCCAGACCACAGTTTTGGACAAGTTTTTGTGACGCTGGTTGAAAGTGAGCGAAAAGCGAATCAACCTCAGTATTTCATTAACCAAACCGCAGTCAAAATAGTGTATTTCTTGAGACGATTCTATGCCAGAGAAGGCAATAGTTCTTTTCTGGTCTTTTTTTTTCAAGTAGCAGAGATGAAAAGATTTGAGATCCAACATATTACGCCAGTAAAACATAAAACCAGAAATGCTTCGTGATCATATTTTCTAGGGGTATTACAATAGTCTCACCGATCTGACTGTAAACGATTTAATAAACGTCATTCTATTCTTACTTAATTGTCCATGACAATCCTCTAGTCTGGACCAATCATGTTGAGTTTGTTAATTTTAACCATGAGTGCCGCGACCTGCAGTTTAATGTGAAGTTTTTGTAACACAGGCTATTTCACTTGCCTGCCTGTTTGCATGGAAAACACAAACAAAAACACTCAATTTTGTTTGTGTTTCCCTTATAAACAGGCAGGCAAGTGAAATAGGCTGTGTTACAAAAACATCACATAAGTCTGCCGAGTCTGGCTCACAACAGATTTTTTTTGAGAAACTTTTCATGGCAATTTTATTTTACTCTTAGAGTTTTTGCCAGAAGATTGATGAGAGGAAGTAGCTGAAAGTAATATGTGTTGTTTGAGATGTCAAAGCTGAGCTTTGAACCACAAGCTCTCGTCTAAATGGCCAATATACTACCTACTAGACTACTAAGGCGTGCTGCCTAAAATAATCGTTTGACAAAAATTTACTTCTTCTCCTTCGAATGGCGTCAATCTGAAATTCTTTGCGTTTGATTAGCCTTGATTTCGTATGGCTCATGTAAAAATTCTATTTCAGGCGATTAAAAAATCAGAAAAAAATTAAAAAAACAAACAAATTAATTGTTGTTACCATTTAAAGACAGCAACATATTCTATTAATAATTTTTTTTAAATACAACAACTACAACAACAATCACAATAAAATAAAATAAAAACAACTACAAATAATTTAAGTACCCACGAGGCATTATATTTCATGTCTCCATGTTTTAATTTTTTTAAATTTTATTTTTTATTAAAAAAAAGCAACAACAACTACAGCAATTACAGCAACAACAACAACAAATTGTTTCATGTCAAACATCTATTGTAAGACTACAAGAAATAAATTCTCGAAAACTAAAACACCAACGAAAGGAGAAAAAAAAACTTTAATTTGAAACTTTATACCGTTGATTACAGAAAAAAAAATTTAATTTTTTTTTTAAATTTTATTTTCAGATTTAAAAAAAAAACACACATACGTAAACATGGTTTTTGTATGTGATTTATGCGCTGGAATAGAACGGGTGATGTTTTTTAGCATCTCGTTTGGTCATTGTAATTGAATTGAAGCAAAAGAAAAGAGATTCGTGACATGTGGCAATGCTAAAAATGGACCGTACGTGATGTTATCTTACCAGGAATAGATTAACCCTTTCGGCAGTTATGCGGGAATTCCCGTCATTCACTATTCTCTAATTAAACTAATGACGGGAATTCCCGCTGATATTGAAATTTCATTGGATGATGATTTTTCAGGATATTCAAGCTCTAAGGACACTGACGATGCAAGAGATGGTAACGTTGCGAGAACTCCCGTCATCGCGGAAATTCCCGTCATTTGACCCACAGTTAAAAACCATGATTTAACGATAAAAAGGCCGAAATAACCGCTCTTCATTTTTGTATGGAAAAAATAAGTGATTCTCTTGGTAGCAACAGTTAAATTTAAATGCGGCCGAAAGGGTTAAGAAACGAAAAATGCTTGTAGAAAAAAAGTGACAAATGAGCTTGCCGTAGGGTTGCCAGATTCCGATTCGCAAAAAGCTGGATTTTAAAAAGCTGGACAAAACAAAAAAAAGCTGGACACAAAAAAATTCTGAGAAAATGTTAATTTTGGTTTTGTGTAAATAATTTTTATTAAAATATAATTTTTTTTAAAGTATAACAAATGTACAATCAGTGTTGGCTAATATGATTTGACAAAGTTAACATGCAAATTATTGCCTAAGTTATTGCAGTGTACCAAAAAAATTTCTATTTAGCTGGATAAATTAAATTTTAGCTGGACAAGCATCAAAAAAGCTGTACAATCCAGCCAAGTCCAGCCAGGCTGGCAACCCTAGCTTGCCGACTTTGCTGCGAAGAGAAACCTGAGATATTTCAAAAGCTGCCAATGCACTCTCTGAACGGCATCATTATTAAACCATACGATGAGATTTTTGTAAGATTTTTTAAATTTTCAAAACTTATGCGTTGAAAAAAATCACCCGTTACAAGAAATAATTTTAATATGCAGTGTAAATTTGCTAAAAAAAATAGTTTTTTTTGTAAGAAACAATTTCAAACGAAAGCGAATAAAATATTCAAAAAAAAAAAAAAAATCCCAAAATTAAATCAAAAAAAAAATAATTTTTTAAAAATGTAATCGACTTCTAATCCATCTTGTTTTTTGTTCTTTTCTTAGTTCTTAGTGTTTTAGATGTTTGGGGGTGTTCTGGCTGGCGTTCGTGAATTGTAACAGAATATTCATCAGAGTAATAGTCGACGTCTCCATCTCCGTCGTCGTCGTCATCGCAGATCATACAACACCATCAAGACCACCTATTAACCACACCTTTTATGGTTGGCTTATAGACTTAAATGAACATGATCGAAATTGTAAATTGATTCTTATGAACATAGATATACAATCTAAAGGTTAGTTTTTTTAATTTTTCTTTCTTTTTTTTTTTTTTTTGACAAGTTCTTGTTGTAAACCATAAACAATAACTAACGCTCGTAAATAAATTATTTTAAATGTTTTTTTGAGAGCATAAATTCACAATTAAATTAAATTAAATCAAGCGTTGTATTGAATTACTTATTATTTTTCAATGTTTATCAAAAGGGCAGTTTATGATTTAAAATTTTACGATTTTATTTTCAAAATGTGGCTTAGAATCTTAAAGTTTGTCTATTTTTTTCAAGGACATTATTAAAAAAACAGAGTGTTAATAAGTTCAAAAAATATTTCAGAAAACACGTGGCTGTTATTATTCATTCCGTTCTCGATTGCTTTCTGCTTATCTTAACTAGAATTCATTGTGATGGAATGCCTTAGAACTGCGACCATACCAGTTCTTATCCAGCTTTATAATGTTTTCCTATAATGTCTTTTTCAGTGGTGTTGTGCTAATTTTTTTTACCGGAACGCGTATATATAATTATATAGACAGGGCCGATCCTGGGTAGGCGTTCTAGTTCACGTATTTGTTTCGGTTCGGGTCGAGTTCCGGTTCAGCAGAAAAAACGTTCCGGACTCCGGTTCACGGTTCGGAAAAACAAGCCGGTTCGTTCCGGTTCGGTTCAAACCCATGTTTATAAAAATAAATATAAAAATTCGTCAAAAAAAAAAATCAGCAATTCTTTTTAATTTTTTTTTTTTCAAAACGTCAGCCAATTCTCGTTATCAGAAATCATCTTTAGTTCCGGAACGCGTTCCTGTCCAAAAAGGAAGTACCGGAACGACGTTGCGGAGCGTTCCGGCTCGACAACACCACTGGTCTTCTTCAAGTTTTTTGAACTGGCGAACTTCAGGATGCTGCTTGGAGTTAACAGTGATAATTCTCTGCCTTGCACTTAATATGTTCGTAGGTGTTTCGTTCTGGGATCCATTTATGAGCCACAGATTCTAAGAATATGTTCCCCTGTTTCACTTACATAATCACAGAAACTACATTTAATGATACTACAAAAGTGTGCCCACAGTTTACAGTGTCCTTTCAAAGGACAGCTTATCAATTTCAGGTTATTCTTGGATAGTTCGAGGCATGATTTAAACCTTTTTTTTGTAGTTTCGCAAAGAAAATTTCGTTTGAGGAGTCTTTGCTCTCATACCTTTCCAAACACCCACTCCACAGAGGGGTTCTAGTTCCATCAGCGGCGTAGAAGCTTCCCTCCTCGCAAGCATGTCTGCTTGCGTATTATCGAGAACTCTCACGTGACCGAGGACCCACCTAGTCGATTCAGTTTCTCTAGACATATTCCCATACTACCTTTGGTATAGCCTCATAAGATCCGAGTACACGAATGGCAGTCTGACTATCACTTAGAATCACGAATCGGTCAATTAAATACTTCACTATTAAGTCACGTGTTTATATTAGTGTTGGGATCCCGGGGTCCCGAAATCCCGGGATTCCGCAGTTTTTAACAATTCCAAATTCCCGGGATTGAGCACTTAATCCCGGGATTTGACTTTTTAAGCCGCAATGAAAAAAATCGTATATTAGAACTCTCACTAAAACGTCTTTATTTATTAAGAAATTGTATACCAAAGGCATTAATAGACATAGGTCCACCTGAAGGTGAATATTTTGCTTTATCCAAAAATGAGATTAATATGGTATCCGCAATCATTAGTGCTCTTGTCCCAGTTAAAGCAACAGTTGACGCCCTTTGCCGTCGGGATGCTAATCTGTTCACAGCCGATGTTGCCATAACTTTTATGTTAAAAAAAACTTAACTTATAAGTCAAAAACTACATTCAGCCCTCATCCTTCGCATGCAAACAAAGGAGAACAGATATCAGTGGGGTACTTCAGTATCTGCACAATGGTAGAACAAATGTTCAGTCCGAATCCGAAACAGAGTTCGTAACGGTTCCTTCTTCCATAAAATGTCGCAAATTAATAGTTGAGTTACTCGAAAGACTAAATGCTTCAAGTCCAGCTAAATCACTTCTAATAGCTTCTGAGTTAGAAGTTACGCCTTCTGATTCAGATAAGGCAACTTTCGAAATTATTTCAGATTCTTCTGAACTTCCATCTGAATCTCTTTCTTGTTCTCTTGAAGAACCTTTAAATATTTCGGACAAGCTCAGTGAAGCTATAAAAAAAGCACATTTACCGAGGATAGCTATTCGATGTGAGACGTTGTCTGTAAAAATTCAGACAGAAATGCTCTTGCACGTGGTGACTTTTTGCAAAGAGCATACGATTTTTTAATGACTATTAAGCCAGCCAGTGTAGAGTCTGAACGTGCTTTTTCTGCAGCTGGATTTTTCGCAACTAAAATAAGAAGTCGTTTGAGCGATGAAACTTTGGATGCTCTGTGCTTCCTCAAAACGTATTTTAAAAATAATAAAAAATAATAACATATCGCACTTGATCAACAAAAGAGTATATATCTATAAAAACAATTACATAACTCTTTATAATTAATTTAAAAATGTGTAAAATTAAAAATAAAATTAATTTTCTTATAATTTAATAAATTCTTTCTTATAAACCTATTTTTGGATGTCTCATGTTATTAATTTTATTGAAATAATATGTGATTATCTTTCAAGAACAAATTTTTTAAAATCCCGGGATCCCGGGACTAGGTAAATGAAATCCCGAAATCCCGGGATTGAAAATATAGAGCAGGAT
The DNA here is from genome assembly GCA_927399465.1 of Sarcophaga caerulescens. Lineage (NCBI taxonomy): Eukaryota > Metazoa > Arthropoda > Insecta > Diptera > Sarcophagidae > Sarcophaga > Sarcophaga caerulescens. The sequence goes on along the minus strand of OV656873.1, from coordinate 40,356,389 downwards.
TGCCAACCCTAGTTTATATATGTATGTTTGGTAGTGAATGGGTAGTTTCTAGCATCATCCGGTCTTCTTCAATTTTTTTCCTTGATTTTATAGCCTGATGTTGTTTTGTAATAACCTGCCACATTGCTCAGACCGGCCTACAGACAAACTGGTGGACGTATTCGGCAAATATCTCTTTTGGAACTTGGCGCTGACACTCAAGGAGTCGGGTGGTCTAAGGTACTGTTGCATTGGCCACTGTAGTATTCATGGTAGGGGTCCACAATATTAGTCAAACCCTTGATCTTGGAGTCTTCACTGTGACATCTCATACATTCTGAAGATTTACGACATTCTTCTTATCGTTGTAAACGTAAGCCAAGAATGTGAAACAGCGGTTAGACAGCAAAATAGAAAAATGAATATGAAAATGAATGTGAATATTTTCTGCAAATAAATCTGACCATATGGCAGTTAAATCATCCTCTTAACTTATAAATACTTCTAGGAACTTTGTTCCTCCCTATAAAAGTATTAAACTTCCAAGATATGTAAGTCCCATTTGTACCAGAGTCCTATTGTAATTTTTCATTTAAAAGTACACTTGCATTCGTTCATATTACGACTGTCTGATGCTTATATTACCACAGGAATGGAATGTGGACGCTAAAATTAGCACTACCATCGTAATGTCTGGTGCACAGTAGGTGGCGCATAGGCAAAATCCGGAATAGATTTACAATTTATTGGGTGTACAATATAAATAAAATTATTTAATACGGCCTCTTCTCAGTCTGTAACCAAAATAATGGCTCCCATTATACAGAATTTTTGGAGCATGCATAAAGAAGTTAACCTGATAATCTAAAAGAATTGGACTAAAATACAGTAAATAGCTAGCCAATCGATGGCAGGATTTACACGATTTAATCCATCCAGCGACTTCCGGTAATTTCCGCCTCAAATACCCGTCTCGCCGAAGCTTGGTCAAAAAGTTTTTTGAAAATAATGGTCGCTTGATTTTGCCTCACCCAACTTGTAGTCTTGAAATTGTCCCGCCTCGATATGTGTTCATAATTATTTTATAAATGTCGAGCAGTTCTATTGAATTGTTTCATTTCATTCATAAATTTCTATTCGTAGAGAAAAATATCTGTTTTTATACCAAATCCATCCACTGTTACTTTGGCAGCCAAGTGTGGAATAACAGGCGTACTATTTATTTTACATTTCGTTCTTGTGTTGTTTACATTTCACAACAATGGCCAGAATGTTTGACAATGTTTAACACCTTTTTCGCTAAAGTCTGTCGCATTCTAACATTTCTATTTGAATAACAGTACACACACAGCAGCGCAGTATGTAAAGCAATGAATTTTATTGCTACAGTAAACACCCTGTGTTTTAACATGAACGCTTTAAGCACTGTTAAATAGAAACTGTTAAAACAGTGCCAACACGTTGTATTATGTTGCTACAGAGGTTGTGTTTACGTTCGTTCATGTAAAACACGACAGACACGAAATGAATTTTTAAACGAATTTTTAGCATTTCATTTAAAAACACCAGATGCCAAACAGTAAAGTTTCAGTACAATTTCTGCAACGTTCGTGTACGTGTGTTCGCAGTTCGGCAAAATAGTGTTTCAAAAATCGATGGAATAGCAATACATAGAGAAATTTATCAAAAAAGTTTATTTTTAATTTCAAATAAATTTGAATAATTTATACAATAAATATTTCAAACCAAATAAACAGATAGCAACACAAATAAAAATTCATAATTCATAACGGTTTTAAAAGTTCAATGGTTGTTAAAACAGTTTGTGTCACAAATTTGCAAATAAAAATGAAGTGAATAAATTCTAAACAAAAAAAAAAAATTCTTTTTTAAATAATTTTGGAAGAAATCATTACAAAAAATTTGAATACAATAAGAAATTTGAAAAATAGAAACGAATCAAATTTACAAAGGTAAATAATAAATTAAAAATGAAGAAATTCAAGTTTACTTAGTTTTATTTTTTTTTTTTAAGAAAAACAAATTAATACAAAGTAATAATTTTTAAAAAATGGTGTGAAATTTAATTTTAAAAAATAATAAATGTTCCTAAAAAATACTTTTTTAACTAAAAAACAAAGTGTGAATGATAAACAGAAAAAAAAATTGAAAATTATGTTATTATATACTCTAAAAAATTATATATTATATAAAATGTAATAAAAAAATTATTAAAAATAAAAAAAAATAAAACACAAAATAAAGTTTAGTTCTGAAGAAATTTTTTCAAATAATTTTTTCACTTTTTTTTTATAAAAAGTGATTTTTATTAAGAAATTAAAATAAATTTTGTAAAATTATTATTTAGAAAAGAAATACGGATTTTTCAATTTTAGAAAACAAAACTTAAAAATATAAATTTTAATTAATATTTTAAAAATTTTTTGAAAATATGTATATTAAAATTTAAAATTTCATTTTTGTTTTTTGGAAAATTATAAAAAAATTGTTTTCCTTGGATGCGTTTTAGAAAAAAAAGTTTTGGAAAATTTAAGTTTTTAATTTTTGTTTTTAAAAATAAATTTTTGAAATATATTTTCATTTTAAAAAATTAATATTATCGAAATCAAGAAAGAAATTTTTTAATAATATAAAACTTGATATCAATAATATTCAAGTTACATAAAAATAAAATGTTTTTAAATAAATCTTTTGAAATAAATATAACAAAAAAAAAAAAAAAAAAAGAATTAAATAAATCCTATTAAATTATTTTTTTTTTCAATTAATTTAAATTTTTTTATAAAAAAAAAATTATAAATAAATTAATTAATTTTTTGAAATAATTTTTTAAAGAAATAATATTAAAAAATATTTAGTGAAAGAAATAAATATAACTTTTTGTTTGATATATTTTAAAATAATTTTTGTTTGTGTTTATTTTTTTAATATTTATTTATACATTATTTTTAATACAAAAAAAAAATAAACAAAAAGTATTACAATATAATAATTAATTGGTACATAGCCCGTAAATGGAGAACTCAAATACATTTAATAATAAAATTATATCTTCATTAAAATTATTTATATAAACATTTTCATTTACTGCATAAAAAAATTTTTTTATATGCTTAAAAAATAATTTTAATATTGTAATGAAAAAAGTTACGTAAAATAAATTTTATTATTTAAAATTGAGAAAAAAATATTTGAAAGAATTTTTTAATAATTATTTTAATGCTAATTTAAATATTTTGAAAAGTTAAAATTTATAAAATATACATAACGGCCGTAAAAATTGTATTAACAAATTTGTTTCATATATTTTGTAGCATTTTTTTATGTAAATAAATTAATAAATATTATTAAAATATTTTTTATAAATTTTTATAGAAAATACATACATATATTGAAATTTTAGAAAAAGAAGAATGAAGATGTTTTTTTTTTTAAATTTAAAATTTTTTTTTTAATGGTAAAGTAAAATATTTAAATTTATTACAATAATTTTTTTTAAATTATTTTGAAATATTTTTTTTTTGGAAATATTCTGTAGATATAATACTTAAACATTTTGTTTTTTAATTTATGGGAAAGAATTAAAAAATAAAAACGTTTGCAGCTAATTTTGTAAGGAAAATTTAAAGTATCTTAAATAAGAAATTTTTTTTAATATATTTATATTTTTTAATAATTTTTTTTTTTTTAATTAAAATTTTCCTTTAACTTGGTTAAGAATAATTTATAGTGTTCTAGAGAAAATTATATTTTGAATATATTTTTTGTTTTATAAAAAAAAATTAAAATTATAATTAAAAATTAATATAAAAAAAAATTAAGAAATTTTATGCTTAATTTTAAAGAAAAATTTATTAAATAAAAATTTATTTAATAGATTATGAAATAAATACGATTGAAATAAAAAACTAAGAAGTAAATACATATGTACAGTGAGCGTCAAAAGAAAGTGTACACTATGGATAAAATTCTAACAATCTCAACTCAAGTTTTCCACTTAAGGAGAATGCACGAAAAAATTTTACAATATTTCCAAAATTTTCTAATTCTTTTCTTCTTGTTTCAATTTTAAAAACTGGCAATAAAATAATTTGAAAAAAAATTAACGGTAATTCATTAATGTATATTTTTTTGAATTGTACACTTTCTTTTGACTCTCACAGTATTTCGAAATACATTTCATATAAAATATTCAAAAATTCAAGCGACTAAGCAACGAAAACATTTTTTATTAAAATTCGCTATAAAAAATGTGTTAAAAATTGTATAAAAAATTAAAGTATATTTTTATATTTTATTTTTTTTTTAAGGAAAGCAAAATTTGTGGAGAATGATAAAAAAACATAAATTAAAAAACATAAAAAATTTTAAACATTAAAACAAAAATATATAAAATAAAGAAATACAAAAATCTATATTATAAAAATAAAAACATTAAATTTATAAAAAAAAAAAAAATATTAAAAGTGTTCTTTTTAAATGAAATTCTTTTAATGAAAATTGTGTGTACAACAGCACTCATCACATTTTTCATTCACTTTCCGCCTTCTATGGATTAATTTGTTGGATTCTAAACGATTTAAATTAAATACAAAAACAAAACAAGCAACACACGCAACAGTTTCTAAAAAAGGTTGGTATAGTTGTTGTTATTTTTATTTATTTATTCTTCATTCATTTTTGTTTATAGTGATTCATTTAAATTGTTTTTATTATTATTTATCGTCAACAATTTTGCATAAGTATGTGAGTTTGTTTCTCGTTTTATTTGTTTTATTATTCTTATCAATTTATTTTAATAAAAAAAAAAAAATAAACAAAATATGAATGCAGTTTATTTATATACTCGTTTCATCTCTGGTTTTAAAACAAAGATTTATAAATTGGGGTCAAATTGAATGATTTTTTTTTTTTAAATTATTGTACCTCGTACTCTAGGTTTGCATTTCCTGAACACTTTAAAGGACTGATTGAAATTCTAATTGAAATGGAAGTTATTTTCTTTTTATCTTTTAGATAGTTTAGTATTGTTTTTATTACTTTAAAAGAATTGATAAAAAAATCTTGATTTTTTTGAGAACTATTTTAAACTTTCCCTTGCATTCGATTCGATTATAAAGATTTGTTTTGGCGATTAGTGAACCATTTAAAATTGATGCATAAATTAAAAAAAAAAAAAAAATTAATGTATCACATGTTGTAGCGATAGATTTAAAAGCACTTTAGAACTAAAGATATTAGCGATTATTAAAATATAAAAGCAAGAAAAAATCGATTAATTAAACGCGAAAATATGCGGAATTCTCAGGCACTTTTATTTGATATGTCTCCGGAAGTGTTCTTCTGCTGTTTCTGTCTAGATTCAAAATAAAGTCCGCTCAACAGCCCACTTACCTGAGACACTTTTTTGCCATGGTCAAGACTAATAGCATCATTTTAAAATTTTCTCGTTCTCAGTTTCAACAGAATCCGGTTAAAGTCTAAAGTTGGGGAGTGAAGGTCTCCGCAGTCTACTGCTTGTCGCATTTCATTTCAAATGAATTTCAATCTGAGAGACCAAGTTGTTGCATCTGGTGTTAAGCTCTAGTTAGGCTCTGGGCATAAATGGTAAATCATTTCTGATTGGATAAGTTCAATCGATAAATTTCTGCAAGACTGAAAATCAATTTTATCACGTATGAAATGGCGCAGGTTGAGAGAGACAAAATGTTCAGTGGTTTTCTCTTCCTTCTCCACAACTATCGTTGTGGGATAGTTTCAGCTTTAGGGGTATATGAGGATATATCATGGATAGTGATTTGATTTGAAGAAAATAGTGTCCTCTTCATATTCATAATTTTCTAGTTTTGTCTGGTTTTTATATAATGAAGGCCTTGTGAGATCATTTAAGGGAAATGCTGACCTCACGTATGAGTTTCGCCCTCGATCCAGCTATGGTGTTAACTTTTGCCTAGGAACACACATGTGTCGCTTGCATGATGTCCTCTGGAACAGTTGCTTATACATACAATCTTTGCTGGAATTATTCAGTAAATTTTTTTGAAGTCTTATATGGTGTTCAGATATGCATCTTTATTGCGTAAATCGCAATAAACGCCATTATTGAGCTCAATATTTCATATAAAGTTTCAATTAATTATTGAGCAATAAATACGCAAATTGTAAAACTTAAAATGCAGCACCGTCATAAGTGTGTTTAGTGAGCATATTACAATTTACCGAACACTTTCTGTTGATATTTGACAACTGAAATGTCAACAACGACAAACAAACACTAATAAACTAACCAACAACACTAAGTTTCGCGGCCAAAATATAAACAATGTTGTTGTTTACCAGCTGTTAAATGAATATTGAGTAAGCTGAATTGCGTATATTATTATGCCTGAACAAAATATTGTACCCAATTAACCGAATGTTGACTCAATAAAAGTGCATATCTGAACATAGTATTAGGTTCATTAGATCGGTGCTTAAATTTTTTTCTTTATTTCAGATGCCTTTTCTCCTTCAAATAAAAAAAAAGTACTTTAATGCTGTTGAGATAAAATCGTATGTTTTTATGTGCCGATGCCTCATTTTTTAATAGGTCCTCTCTTCATTTATTATCTGAAACAAAAAAAAAAAAATAATTTTTTTCATTGAAATGAAATAAATACTCTCTCCGTCTGTGTTGTTCTTATAAAAATTTTTTTATTGATTTAATTTTTTTTTCTTCTGATTATAATTAAAAATTTTCTACTTTGAACTCATTCAATACAATAATACTTCGTATTCGCATTTAATTTTTACTGCAATTGTATTTTCATTCTACTTTTAAAAACATTGGAAAAAAAAGTAAAGAAAGAAAAAAATATCTCAGCAGCTAATGATTAAGTTGTTAAAACAATAACTTGTTATAATTAAATTATTTAATCACTCTGTCTCTATTTAGTATACAGATTAATAATAATCTCACTCATATTATTAAGTGTTATTATTACTTGCGGGCATTTAAGAAAACACTGTTCAAGTTTGATTTTGATTTTCTTTTCTTTTGAAAAATATTTCAAATTGTTTTCAATAAAAGTTTTATTACAGAACTCGCTTATGGTTTACTAACATCTTTAACAACTTAATTATCACACCATCACTATGTTATGGTCACAGTAAAATAATAAAACATTTGAGTTCTCTTTATTAAAAATGTAATACAATTGAAATTCATACAGAATGTTTTTAAACATTGAATTCGATTTTGTGATCACAGTTTTGAAGTGAGCAGTTCCACTACCTACGAAATGATGATACTCGTTTCCCGAATTAGCGCCTCCCAGCATAAGTTATCAATTTTAAGGTCTCAAAACCCAAACCCACTATATGTAATACGTGTTCTCAGCTGTCGTTAATTCTAGGCAGATGGCAATCCTATCATCCTAGAAACTACTACAGTATAACCAATAATCACTTTGATTAAAGGCTATTGAAAACGAAGAAGAAAATATGGATGCTATGTGACAGAGCCACATGCTCCTTAAATGCATTAAAGCAATAAAAAATAGTCGGTTTAGTAAGTAAGAAGGTCAAATGAAGTAAAATCAGTGTTGCTGGTTTCGTTTGTCCCACGCATTCCATTGGACAGAAATTTTTGGTTGCTATAGATGACACATCACTAATGATTTGCTTATGAGTCAACAAATGACATCAAATTCAGTCTTGCGCATTGAATCTTTATTCGACGGTACACCTTTTCGTCCTTAAAAACAAAAAAACGATTTCATCTCCAATTAAAGGCAATTCAATGACAAACGTTGCTGTCATCTATAAGAGAGTATATAGGATTACAGAAAATTAAGTATTGAAGTAAATAGAGGCATTTTCAATGTTTAGAGCAACAGGTTTTGGGCAGAAGTGCACCGCGATCCTTTAAACGTTTTTATTTAAATAATTTTTAAAATTAAATTTCTTTGATATTTTCACTGTAATTTTTAGCTAGTAACGCCGCAATCCGGTTGATGGAAACGAACTGACTTACTTTGTCATTCCAAACTATTATTTAGGATTACAACCTAGCTTCTCACGCCACGTATGTTACGTGCATTAATTTTATCCATGAGAGGCGGGAGCTACAGCTTACGTCGATAAATTTGAGAAACTTTTCATGGCAATTCCATTTTACTTCCAGGGTTTTTGTCAGAAGTCTGCTGAGAGGGAATCACCAGAAGAAATATCTTTTCATATTTCGTTTTGTTGGATCTGACTGAGCTGGTCAAATTTTCTGGAATTGTATCAATGTGTCTAGGTACAGGTTCCTAGCGATCATCTAGCTTACTTATATTAGCTCATGATGAACCATTTTGTGTAAAGCATCATGATCATTTTGTAAAGCATTTCTAAGGTGTTATTAATATTCCGGTTTGGCGTAGATTAGCGTGGTTGCCTGGGGTTCTCTTGTGATTTCTTGGTCTTGCCGTTGTTGAAATGAAATCATATTCAAGTGGGTGATTAATATTTGAATTTTGAAGTCGCCGTAGTCTAGTAGGTAGTGTGTTGGCTTATTAGACTGAAGGCCCGAGTTCGAATCCCAGGTCAGACATCAAAACGAAAATATGAAAATATTTCTTCGGCGACTTCCTCTCAGCAGATTTCTGGCAAAAACTCTGAGAGTAAATAAAATTGCCATGAAAGCTTCTCAAAAAACTGTCGTTCGGAGTCGACTTTAAAAACTGTAGGTCCCGCCACTCATGTATAAAATTAACGCACACAACATAAGTGGTGTGAGAAGCTAGGCCGTAATCCTGACTGAAGGGTTGGAATGACCAATTATGTATGATTAATATTTGAAAATATTTTTATTGTTCATACCATCAACTTTTTTTTTGTTAGTCTTTCTGAAAAAGAATTTAATATAAACTATTAATAGACAAACAATTCCGTAAAAAAAAATTTTGTAACAAAATATCTTGTTAGTAAAAATAGCCAATGAGAGATGATTAAATAAACAATTTATTTTCAAATTGTTTATTTTTTATTATTATTAATTTTGATTATTTAATAATATTTAATTGTTTACTTAATAATCAAAAAGTCAATAAACTTTAAAAATTTATAAGAAAAAAAAAAAATTGATTGGGTTTGATAGCCATTTAAAAAAAAAATAAAAATAAAATTAAAATAAAAAAGTTAAACTAAACCCCCTTTATTTTAAATTCTTAATCACCTTAGAACAGGGCGCACAAGCAAATTAAGAACTTATTTTCATACAATGTTTAAAATTTTTTTTTTTTATAAGGCCTCACAGTGAATTTAATTACATATATTTTTTGTAGTATTAAAAAAAACATTATTTTTATTTTCATATCTATTAAAAATTAATAATTTTCATACTTTCAAAATAAAATAAATATTTTTCAGTCATTAAAAAAATTATTCTTAAAAAAAAAATTAAAAAGAAATAATAATTCTGGTATCATTTAGAAACAAACACGTTGGAAGTCATTTTTGACCAGTCAGTCACTCAATCAATTGAAACCGACGAACATGTGGGCTTTAACAGTAGCTGTAGCCAGAGTTAATGCTAGTCAAGGTTGGCTACTGTTAGAAAAAAAAACAAAAAACAAAAAACAAAATTAAAAGTACCGTTATAAAGAGATATTTTATCGGTAATTTGAAATTTAACCTTTGGAGATATAAGGATTTATTTCTTTTGTTTAAAAATATTTATGATTTAATAGGCAACAGTTTACGTGAAATAAAAAAGTAAATTCAGTTTAAATACAATATTTAAGCACTTGTAACGTCATTTAAAAGGAAAACACTTCCTTAATCATTTCGATTTAATGGCTAAATTATAAATGAATGACCCAATCATGTTACATGATGGCTATTCAAAATTATTACAACAAAAAAAAAAAGCAAAATAATCCTTTTAAAAGACAACCGCCAAAGTAACAAACAAAAAAAAAAAAACAGCATAAATGTTTAAACAATTTCAATGAAATTCTTTTGAAAAAAAAGCCACAGTTAATCTCTTTAAAACCCTCTTAATGACAGCAACCAAACAACCACCACATAAAACTACCGAATAATAAAGAAAACAACAACAAAAACCGAAGAAATAAACATTCAGAGATGGAAATAAACCACTTGTCTTTAGTTAAACACACTGATTTTTTTGTTGTTGTTATTGTTGTTGCTATTAAATGTTTGATGTCTAACAGTTGCAATCTAATCAAACCCAGAGCAGCAACAGCAAGAGCATTTGCAGCACCAACAACAAAAATCATAAAAGAAAAGTTACAATAGAACGCCTTCACACATTCTGCTGCTGGTGCTGTTTGTTGTTCCTCTTGTTGTTGTTGTTGTTATAAAGTTTGTTCGAGAGTTGTTGTAAAACACAGAAAAAAATGCCTTTAAAAAGCCGATTAAAAAAATGTGCTACAAAAACAATATTGTGCTCACCTACAACAAAAAGGAAAGAGCGTAAGAGGAGTACAATAATGTGAATGAGTATGATATAATAAGCAAATGAAAATGAAATTGTTTTTTTATACCCTACAATCAGTATAGTTGTTACAACACATTACAAGTATTAGTTCTACGTCTCAAACCATTTGGAAACCTTGAGAAATATCGATAAATAAAATCAAAGGATGAGTGTTATTATTTTGAACTTAAATAGGAACATTGCACAAGTTTTTCTACCTTTAAATTATATTTTCGTATAGACTTTCTACAAATCTATTGATTTTGTGTTGGACTATAATAGCAAGAACCGAACTTGACCGACTGTAGCTCAATAACATGATTATTTTTCTTGTTGTTGGTAAGCTCACAATGCGTGTGTTTTCTTTAAAAGAACATTTTAATACAAACACACATTCGCACATACGTTTACCCATAATCAGCTGTTCTGTTCAATATTGATCGAATAAGGTAACAACAAACAAATACATCAAGTGTTATTGTAGTTGTATTCAGTGTTCGTTGCAAAGAAATCAATAACACATTATAACAACAACAATAATAATACCGAAAAAAAAGCAATAATGAAAAAAATAACAACAACACCACACACATGCTAAACATAAAGAGAAGAGACACAAACAAAATCTGACGACAAATATGTTTCAAACAATATAAAAACAACAACCGATACTCTTGCAAAAAAAAAAATACCTGTGAGAATTTCTTGCTCTCTATTTTTTTTGTTGGTATGACGTGAACCTTTTTTAACGGCACTTAAAATTAATGTTCTTTCATGTGATACTGATTAGATATGAGTCGAGTTGAGTTAAGTAAATGGTCAGCAATTTCAAAATATTCGTCTTCTTTATCTTGAGAAAAATCTAAAGGCGCTTAAAGATAATGAAAGAACTCAGCTCACCTACGCTTGAAAAAAGCCTGTGTAAATTTCTCGCTCTCTCTCAATCTCTCGGTTTTTTTTTTTTGAATTTGTTTTGAGGCGAACCTTTCTTAATGGCACTTAAAATTGAAAATTGATTCTCTTTAATATGATGCTGATTAGATGTGAGTTGAGTTAAATGGTCAGCCATTTCAGTGTTCTTCTTCTTTATCGTTGGACAAAACCTAAAGACGGCGCTTGATCTTGATTAAATTAATAAAATTAAATAATAAAAAATATGTTTAAGAATGTGAAAAAATTGTTTAAAATTAAAGTTAAAAAAAAAAAAGAAAAAGTGGAAATCATTTGTCTTTGCGGAATTGTGTTGTGCCAAGTGAAAAATAGGTATTCAATTTTTTCGGTGCTTTAAACATAAAAGTGAAATATAACGTCAGGAACTTTAAAGAATCATTTGCTTGAACTTTAAACAGTGATAAAAATACGTGTGTGCGGTGTGGTGTGTGTGCGTTTTTTTTTTTAATTTTACTATCTCTAAGTGAAAGTGATAAGAAAATTTGAGGGGTTTTACTGTTTGTTAAGGTAAGTGACGTATTAAATTATTTAAATAAAAAAAAAAAACAATATATTTGTGTACGTATTTTGCCGTTCCTTTGTGCTCTAATTCCACAGGTCGACAAAATTTTTAACCTACTGAATTTGATTCCGATCTTAAAATTGTTTTATTATCCTATGTCTTCGAGGTATCCTAACTTAATAGTGCAAAAAACCCGAATTTTTTCCCTGAAATCAACGTCTGATAGTGGTCATTCTAAGATTCAAAACGATACCGTCACAATTTTTATTTTCTTACGATATCATTTTTTTTCTCGCGGTTTCGAAAAAGTTTAACAAAACTGTAAAAACGCTAAAGCATTAACTTTCATTCATTTAAAAAAGAAAAGGTTTTGCATCGTAAGATTGACACTTTAGGTGCTGCAACAAGATTGAAAAAAAAAAATTAATTCACTACGTGATATAAAACGGAATTTATTTAGCTTAAAGCCGTGTTTTTACACTTTGATGTTAGGGAATACCTAAAACAAAGCATGCATGGAGCAATGTTGAGATTCTCACTCAGGGTATCAAAAACGTTTAGAAAATTAAAGTCAGGTTTCTGGGTTATTGGTTTTTTTGAAGTTTGTTCAGCCTCTTTTTTTTTTTTTTTTTTTGAAGCGTATATTCTAATTTCTTTTGTTGCATTTTTTATTGTTATACTATAGATTCCATTTTACATTCGGTAAAATCTAACAAACTTTTAATCCAATCATCAGAATACTAGCTTTTTAGATCATCATTATTACAAGAACTGCAACTTACCCTTTACAACCCTTTAGTCTAGATTACGACCTCGTTTCTCACACTAACCATGTCGTGTGTGTTAATTTTATCCATGTATGGCAAGACTTGCAGTTTAGAGTCGACTTAAAACGAAAATTTTTTATAAAACTGTTAATGCCAATTTTATTTAACTCTAAGAGTTTTTGTAAGAAGACTGCTTAGAGGTAGCTGGCGAAAGAAATTCTTGTATCATATTTCGTTTTGTTCGAGATGTCTGAGATGGGGCTTGAACCCGCTTAAGTCTTTACTGCATATTTTCTTTTTTTTAGTTTTGTAAGAGTTTTTACTATTTTCATTACGTTTTAAAATTTGTTACAAGAATTTATTCTTTTAGTCACTGAAAACTATAAAGCAGCAGAAATCATATGTTTTTGTGTGTTTTTGTTGTTGTTTTTACTGTTACATGGGATAATAATTGTAATCAAAGAGAAAAACCATAACGGCAGTTAAATTTCAAAGAGCAATGAGAGCAAGCCATACAAACCATGAAACAAAAACATATGACTGCAGGGAGAAAGAGAGAGTATAACAAGAAACTCAACAAACAAATATCAACTGTTTTCGAAAAAGGCGGTGGGGTGGAGGGGTAAAATGAAAAAAAAATGTATACCTTTTGGAGAGCATGCGCTTTCTATGCAAAATGCGTGCAAATGCATGAAAATTTGACAGTTGCTGTCAAGAATCCATTTATTGGGGAGAAAATATTTTTTGTTTTTATTTGTTTTGTTTTGTGTTCTATTTCCGTGTAGAGTTTTGTATGTAAAGCGGTGTAATAAACATGGATTTTTAACGCAAATACACACATGTATGTACGTATGCATGCATCCTTTTTTCCTTTTGTTGTGCTTAATTCTCCACATCATCTGCTGCTTTTGTCTATAATAATTTACCGCAATTCCAGAGTTTACCGTAATCCTTTGTAACGTTAAGACGTTATTTAACGCTTCTCGTCTCCTCTTTGTATACATATTTTTAACGTAACGTTGTTATTATTGTTGTTGTGTTGTGTGTGTTATTAAAAAATTGTTTTTTTTTTTATAAACGTTCTCTCGTTCGTTTTCAATGAAAATTTTTCTTTTCAAATAATCATTATACATACGCTTGCGGAATTTCCGTTTTTCTTCTTGTTTTTTTATTGTTTTTCATTTAAATTTTCCGGTCTTGTAAGTAATTTTCCTGCATTTATTGTTGCTGTTGGCTGTTGTTCTTTCATATATCGGTCGGTGGTCGGTCTGTCGGTCGTTTGTACGTGCGTTTGGGTTTGTTTGAAGAATTTTACCGCTGCTGTCTGTTCCTGCCTGATACTGCCGCTGCTACCGCTACTGCCTTTGGGCGAGACGGGATTGTTTTTGTTTGTTTATTTGTTGTTGCCGTTGTTACTAAAGTTCGTTCGGTTTGTGAAATTTTTCTGCAAGGAAATCCAAAAAAATATTTGTTTTTTTTTTTTGGGGTGGAAACCATTGATTTTAAATAAAGTAAAAACAACAATAAAAGAAGAAGAATAAATAATAATAAAAATAAATATTCTTAATAAATATTAAAGCGATAAAACCTTAACAAAATAATAGCAAAAAAAAAAAAAACAAAAAGGTGGGTATCATATATGAAATTAATGCTTTTTTCTTTAATTTTTTTCGATAAATATTATCGAAGAGGGAAATACAGCTACAACAACAATCAAACAATAGTAAATTAACACATACACATACGTATTTACCACTTGTACACATGTCTCTCTCATCAGTTGGTCTGTCTATTTGTCTATCTCTGGTACATACATACATTTTGCCAGACAGTTTAAATAGCTTTATAGATACAAGTTATCCTCTTTTTCCTTCTCTTTTTATTGGTTTCTTTTGCTGTCCATGGCAATATTTTCTAAGGATTTGATTAAAATTTCTTAAATATGTTTGATTCTCGGACATAAGGTACGTAAAAGCCATTGAAAATGAATGAAAAACTATTAAATTTGTGCAGAGGATTTATATTAATAGTGTTTAGAACTTATAAGAAGGAATATGAATTCTTAGTTTTAGAGGAACAAACCGTCCAAGCGTACATGGAAATCATTTAACTATAAGATAACCGTATTTAAAGGTGCCAGGCATGGCTGTAGTACATACCTATATACAGGGTGGCTGATATATGTATAATGCAACAAAGTAAAGCGCTATATTTTTTAAATTTTTTTTTTAATTTTATTGTTCCAAAGCAAAAAATGTTGGAAATAACATCAAATTTTAGAATCAGTTTAGATTTGTTCGAATTGGCCACCTTTGGTACAAATTATGGCCTTCAAACGGCCGACAAAGCCATCACAGGCTGCACGAAAGTGGCTCTGTGGTATTTTGGCCCATTCCCGGCGAAGCGCCGTCTTGAGTTGATCGACACTTTGGTATTTTTTTAGTGAGAACCTTACTCTCCAAAATGCCCCAGGCGCAAAAGTCCAACGGATTGAGATCCGGAGATTTTGGTGGCCATTGTGCGGTAGAAATGAAGCGAGGAACCTCCTTTTTAAGCCATTCTTGGTTGACGCGTGCTGAGTGCGGTGGTGCTGAGTCCTGTTCGAATGTCCATGGTCTGCGGCCGAAATGTTTGTCTGCCCAGGGCTTTAATATTGTCTTTAAGACATTTTCCCGATAATATTCGGCATTTATTTTGACCCCACGGTCGATGAATACGAGCGGGGAGCGACCATCGGCCGTTACGGCGGCCCACACCATTACCATCGGCGGCGCTTGAGTTCTGGTGGCCAATCGCAGGTGTAAATTTTCAGCTGACCTCTTTGGCAAGTAAACCCGATCATTTTATTTGTTCACAAACTGCTCAATTTGGAATGGCTTCTCATCGGAGAAAACCAAATTCGGTAACTGGCAACTTTCGTGCAAGCGAAGTAACTCCTTGGCTCTTTCCAGTCTAACTTTTTTTGTCCATCGGTG
This sequence comes from Sarcophaga caerulescens, assembly GCA_927399465.1. Classification (NCBI taxonomy): domain Eukaryota; kingdom Metazoa; phylum Arthropoda; class Insecta; order Diptera; family Sarcophagidae; genus Sarcophaga; species Sarcophaga caerulescens. The sequence goes on along the minus strand of OV656873.1, from coordinate 40,340,729 downwards.
AGCTCTTGCAGTTTTTGGAACTTCAATGGCTTTAGTCCAAGCTCATTTTTCAATATGTGTTGCATCCGTTCTCGCGATATGTTCAGCTCACGAGCAATTTTTCTACCACTGCGGCGTGGATTTCGATCAAATCTGGCCTTCACTTTTCGGATCATTTCTGATGTTGTTACGGTTTTTTCTCGTCCACTTTTTGGACGCGATGCAACACTGCCAGTATCACGGTAACGAGCAATGGTACGAGAAACAAAAGATTTATTCACTTTTAAATGCTGGAGGGCTCTAACGATAGCCACCTGTGGTTTTCCAGCCAAATATAAAGCAATCACACTATCACGCTTGAATTCCATCACGAATAACATTTTTTCTGAATGCAATAGATCAAAATGCTTCTGTAAGCTTGTAAATAATAAAATGAACTGTCACTGGAATAAATCTGTCAGCTGTCAGACGAGCGGTTTACAAAGGATAACAACCTGAACTTGGTTGCAATACATATCAGCCATCCTGTATGTATGTCCGTTGTGTAGTTAGTTCCAGTGGTTGTACACTCATGAAGTGCAAAAGAACAGAGGCTAATCTGGCCCACTGTTATAGCACAATTATTCTCTTTCGCTAATCCTGTCATCATTCTGGGTTCATGATAAGGCCGCTTAGTTTATCAATATCCTTCCCCGGCAGTTTAATAAGATTCTTTGTATGGGAGAAGCTCGGATGGGCATGCATTCAGTAGCTCTATTATCTTTTCCTCTTCTAGCTCGCCACTATAATTTATGCAAGTCATTTGCAAGGTAAGCAACTTCAATGCATCTCGCATAAGTAACCAGAATGTAATAACGACGTTGAGCAAACGGCTTGGGCGCTTCAGTAGATTTTCTATGCGTTCCTTATTTAAATTGCTTTTTAAGCTTGCAGCTTCCTAATGTGGTTCCAATAGTTAAAAATTCGATTGAAAGTTCGGTGGTTGTGTCACATTTGTCCAATTCATCATGGTATTCATCTATGGAATACCGTTATATCACGGTACTGGCATAACTTTTGCAAATTTTTGTAATTCATGATTATTTTTTCAGTGCTCATGTAAAATTTAAATAAAAAAACAAAGTAAAAAATTATTCAATATTTGTTAGGCATGTGTCATAGCATAGCAACAGAAATTGATTTTAAAATCCGATTACAATAATTTTTTTTACTTCTAACCACCTCCCTTGAAATACAACAAAAATAAAAAAGCAAGCAACACTTAAAACGCAAACGGTACGAAAATCTAGACTAAAAAGGTTTTAAACAATAAAAATGGATTAAAATAATTAAAAAGAAAATATTATTTTCACTGCTTATGTTGTTTTTGTTATTGTCGTTGTAATTTTGTCGAACATAAGATTTTGTTTAATGAGCTTAAGAAAAAACCAAAAAAATGAAGAACAAAAAATGTTTGTTTGCTGCCAATAAAAAAAGCAAAAACAAAAATTTTAAATCAATGTCAAAATGAATTAAAACGTGTACACTTATTTGTATTTTGCATGTGAAATGGAATCAAAATTTAAAGTAATAGAAATTAAAATATGATCAAGGTAATACGATAAGATTGGACAGTCGAGGAATAAATTCATAAGATTCCTAGAGAGAGCATCACTACACTACAACCCAGATTATTTAAGACGGCTTGATATTTTTAGGGGAGATTTTGCATTTTTGAAAGTCGCCGTAGACTAGTAGGTAGTGTGTTGGCTTATTAGACTGAAGGCCCGAGTTCGAATCCCAGGTCAGACATCAAAACGAAAATATGAAAAAATATTTCTTCGGCGACTTCCTCTCAGCAGATTTCTGGCAAAAACTCTGAGAGTAAATAAAATTGCCATGAAAAGCTTCTCAAAAAAACTGTCGTTCGGAGTCGACTTTAAACTGTAGGTCCCGCCACTCATGTATAAAATTAACGCTCACAACATAAGTGATGTGAGAAGCTAGGTCGTAATCCTGACTGAAGGGTTGTAATGACCAATTATGTATGTATGTATGTATGATTTTGCAGCATTCAATGGCAATTATGTCCTTGACAAACAATAACAAGACACATTTTTTAATTTTAAAACAAACATTACCATTAAACATCTTCTTTTTTCCAAATACTTGATCGAAATTCCCTTTATTTTTAAAAATTCTTGGCCTTGGCCCAGATTGGAACAGGGAATACTAAGTTCCTTAACTTTTATTTCTCATTGTTTGCTTATTTTTCGAATGAAAGTCTAAGTAAGGTTCTACTGGCAGCCGTCTCTAGGCACAGCTTATGTGTATTACCCATTACGTTACAGTTTCTGGTTGGGGCATCTTTTTCAACCATGGCGAGAGTCTTACGAAGGTGTGAATTTTTTTCACATCGTCTTAGACTAGACAAGTTTAGTCACTAAAATTTGGGTGCCCAAGAATACTTCTTGTTGGATACCCAAGCGCCGGACAATGATAGAGAAGATGTTCTGTGGTCTCCACTTCTTCCTCGTCGTTGCAGAAGTCGTTGTGACATATTCCCTGTCTCCGGTCATGTAAACCTAGAGCCTTGTTTGCCGTTATAATAGCTATGAAGTTTCTCACATGGAATCTTGATAGGTTTAACGCAAATTCTGTACTACATACATATGTACATATACCTATGCCGGGCCAGATCTGTTAGGTACTCTACAAGTGGATTCACAATCTTATTTTACATACGCTTGCAAATGAATAAAGTTTTTGCAATTATTTTGTTCACCTCTCTGCAGAGGAATTCAATTGTATTTTCCGGTTCGTTAGAATTTGCAAATGCGTCATCGTTGCTGTAACTTTCGATGTCTCCGTGTCCAGAAATCCAAATGAGGGTACCCGTCGAATATTTCGCTACCTTCTCCAGACATATCCTGTATTGGACAATCATAGATGTGATGTAGACATACTCTAGGGATCAAATGGCCGCTTTAATGTTGATAAATATGTGTATATCATCATACGATGCACTCTGATAACGAATTTACACTGCGACAATTTTTATGGCCATTATTCCAGCCAGAAAAGTACTACAGTAATCTGGGAGGTGTAAACAATTCTCACAAAAGGGTCGATCCGGTATCTTCATTGTAAAACTTGGATCGATAGCAGTTTGAGGTATCGTGTAGTCTATATGTATGTTTAGACCAACCAAACCCAAGATTTTGGCGTGACCATATCATCTGTCATTCTAAGTTATTTGGGAGCTCAAACACCTTGCCGCGTTCGCATTCAATTGTTACGCCAAAATGTGTGGTGGTAGCCAGTTAAGCATAGCAAACAATGATGGATAATGTAGTTCCATCATGATCGCCATCATTCTCACAATCCGCTCAAACTGGGTATGATGATTCCTTATCTCTAAAGGCAACTACCAAAACGCGACTTCGTAGAATGAAGTTGGTTTGATTACTGAAAATAAACTGAAAAAATAGCGTTTGCAAAGGTGACCCTATTTCAGTCACTTGATTCTCCTTCGAAACATTTACGATTTTACAGTTCAGTTCATGTGTTTATTAATAATTTGGATTTTTGTGTCCTACATAAATTGCCAACTTAATTGCAGTTCACATTTGCTAAGGGAAGCGTATGACTGGAGCATATGACATCTTTAATCTGTAATTGGAAGAACGCCAAAAAAATTTTTTCTACTCTAAAATTTTAAGGATAATTGTTTAATTCTGTCATTAACAATTAGAACAACGAGCAAAATAAATATTTGAAAATCAAAAACAATAACTACAACACCAAGTAATTAGCGAGTAATTTGATGAGAAGTTTTTATTTTTTGCTCGTATTATTATGGTTGTGATTGGCAATAAAATGTTGGTGATGATCCATCCATCCATTCACTCAATCAGTCGTTCAATTTAAATAAAAAAACCACAAAAATTAAAAACAATTGTTACAATAATTAGAACAATAATAATAATAATAATTGCAATTATTATTAGTGTTGTTATTATTGTTATTTAAGGAATAATTTATTTTTTTTTTTCTTCTTTTAATTGCTATTTAAACAGATCGCTTTACATACCCTGGCCCTCTGTTCTCTCTTGCGTACACCCTTGGATAGATTGGATGCAATTTATTCGCATGCCCTGCCCGTATTATTGATACTTCTGGGAACAATTTATGTGACAGTATACAGGGGGTGGGGGTAGCTCTTGATAATCGTAACCAAATAGTCAGTCTGGCATAGCAGAATATTAAATTAATTATTGATTATTTTGCCATTTTGTTTTTATTTTCCATTTGTTTTTTAAGAAATGTTTTTGTTTCCCTTTTTTAATAATTGTGTCATCGTTTGTTTTATTTCTATTGTTTGTGTTTTTTTTTTATTTTTTTGTTTATTTATCTTTAATTTACTGTTTTTTATTTATAAAGTTTTTTTTTTTTGTTGGAAGTAGTTTACGAATTTACGCTCGTAATATTTCTTATCTCGTTTATTTCTAATAAAAAAAAAAAGAAAAAAAAAGATTAAATAAAGTGTGTGTAGTAAGTTTTGTAATGGAAACGCCCTTAGAAGAGAACAAATAAAAAAAAAAAGAAATCCCATTCTTCATGATTAATAACAATTTCTTTGTTATTTATTTATACAATAAAAACAATACAATAAAAAAGAAAATTATAATCTATGAAACCAAAGAATATTTTTAAAAATTATCTCAAGGTCACACAAAGCAAACCAAACCAAGTGATAATTATATCTCTGGGCTATTCGAGACGTGCAGAAAATATTGTTACTTCGTTAAAACCGAGTATTTCCTGTGAATGCATTGGATGTTATCAATTTTGCAATTTAAACGAAGGGTTACCCATTTTTCGTTTTAAAAGTAACATTTGTAAAGCTAGGATCTCGAGGAAACTTTTGGTTCGTTATAATGCTTCGCCCTTGCCATTATGTATGAAATGCAATGTTATTTAAATGACAACCTTTGGAGTGATAACTTTTGCTCACATTTCCGTACATTTCGGGGAGGGATCTTGGCGATGACTTAACGAATAATGCTTTTTAAAAGCTTTCATCTTGGGCGATTTTCGTAGGCACAGTCTCGTTGATATAGTCTTTGACATGGTTAGGTTAGGTAAGGTGGTGGAGCGCCCTTGAGGAAGAATTTCCCAATTAGGCCAGCATTTAGGCCTATTACGATAACCTCAATCAATATTCAACCCAGGTATCAAACATCTTATAGAGTAAACCAATCTGAGTTCAAAATAAATCTTGCTATTGCAGCAATTTTTATATTAGCATGCTTGGTAAAGGATGTCAAAGGTCAAAAACCACCTTCATTTCATGGCAACAGCAGGATACCGACATATGAGATGAAAGACAGTTTGACTTTCTGTTTCTGCGGAAGATCATTTGCCGGAATCCCAAGTATTTGGGTTCTAAGCACCGACAGATGACGCCTTAACATTCTATGATCGGTTACAGTAGGCCAATAGCCCGCTACGATGTAAAACTTGATCTGTTAAAGTTGAACAAGAAACACAAAACCACAAACGAATGAGAGCTTGGTGGAACTACCTACTAGTTGACTTATTAGACGCAAGTTCGTGGTTCAAATATCATGAAGAAAACGACATATGAAAAAAATTTTCAACGATAACTTCTTCTTGGCAGCCTTTTGGTGTAAAATATAATTTCCATGAAAAGTTTCGCAAATCTGTCGTTCGGTAATGACATTAAACAGTAGGTCCTGCCACTCATGGACAAAATTAACACACTCAACACATGAGTAGTGAGAGAAGCTTGATTGCGATCCTGACTAAAGGGTTGTAATGCGCAATGAAGTAAGCGGAAGTAATCCAGGGAAGAAGCTGATCCCTACTTAGAATTGATCAGTTTGATGATTTGCCTCAGAGTTCAAGTACATTGCGCTGTGTTCGCTTTACGTTTAAGTCCATAAATAAAGGAAACACAAGAAAATGCCAGAATTTAAATTTTGTTTGTAATAATTAAAGGCAACGAAATTGGCTTGAACATTTTATGTAAATTTGTTGAAATTTTTTATATTTTGTATGTGTTTTTGGGGTGTATTAAATATGTTATTAAATAAGTTTTGCATGAATTAAATTGGAAACCTCGTTCTCATTTCCAATTTATGGTTATTAAAACCTTTCTATTTTATTAAGAAACAAAAAAGTCAAAAACTTTTGCCAAATTTATGTGTGTTGCCGTCATTTTATGGTTGGTTTTTTCTTTTTTGATAATTTTCGGTTACATTTTCCTGTAACTAATCCATGTGGCAGTCGTCGTCGGTCGGTATCCTTGTAAACGCGAAATATTGCATGTCATATGCTGTGTTGTATTACAACAAAAATAGAAAAAAAAATCTGCCGCATTAAAAAGAATGGAATAATAATTTAATGTTAAAAAAATAAACGGAATATAACAATACCAACAATTACAAAAACAAATAAAAAGTGTTTCTATTTTATACGTTTCAATACGTATGTACGTACGTCAACATTTAGGGGAACGTCATAAAGAGTTTTCATTTTCGTCGTTTATTTATTTTTTGGTTTATTTCGGTTGCATGACTCACGACGTTTTCCATGGAATTCTTGCCACAACTTGTCTGCCTTACGTATGTACATATGTACGTACAACTATTCAAACGATATAGAACCTCTGACACCATTTACGAGTTTTTTTTTTCTTTTTTTAGGCTTTTGCAAATACAATATTTAATAAGATATGCTCCCTGTGCCTTCCTTCTCCACCCAGCCCTTTTCCAAAGGGGGGCTTTCATATCATTTTTAAGCAGAGATAAACTGCCATAAAAATAATTATTATTTTGATGAAAATGTTGAATTTAATTTTTTTATTTTATTTATAAACTACGGCACGAGTCACTACCAGCTAGGCGAGTCATATGTAAACGACACTCTACTCCATGATACACCACTACACTCCACTTCACTTCACTTACTCAGTCACTTTACACCGTTTGTCCATATGGTGTTTAATTTAATTTTTTTTTCATTTATTTTGTAAAAATATGAAAAAATTATTATTTGTTGTAACATTATTCTTTCGTTTTGTTGTTGTTTTTCGCTGTTTTTTTTTGCGCTATTGTCAGTTGTTATGACGAATGCTAAGTGGTGACCACTCAAAGAAAAAAGTTAGTCAATCTAACAAAATATATCTCGTCTGTCTATATAGAAATATCGAATGTTATCGATTATCTGGTCCTATCAAATACTCGTATATCATTGTAATACCTTTGTCTGTCGTACTATATATCTGACGATTCCTAGACACCCATGTAATTTTTTTTGCCTTTTGACTGCTGAAGTTAACAGACATTTGCCAGCTGACTGCTGTCAAAATACGAACAGGCTACCTGCCTTTGGCAGTAGAATAGCTAAAATAGATAAAAATCCATAAACTAGAATACGAATCACTACTTACATAACATACACAATTGGTCATTACAACCCTTCAGTCAGGATTACGACCTAGCTTCTCACACCATTTATGTTGTGTGCGTTAAATTTATACATGAGTGGCGGGACCTACAGTTTTTAAAGTCGATTCCGAACGACAGATATTTGAAAAGCTTTTCATGGCAATTTTATTTACTCTCAGAGTTTTTGCCAGAAATCTGCTAAGAGGAAGTCGCCGAAGAAATATTTTTTCATATTTTCGTTTTGATGTCTGACCTGGGAGTCGAACTCGGACCTTCAGTCTAATAAGCCAACACACTACCTATTAGACTACGGCGACTTTCGCTACATCATTCACCTTATTTTGCGGATTTAGCCGAGTATCGTTAAATTTTTGTTTTTAAACCTGAAGTAATGACTTGGCGTCAAGAGATCTTAACTCCAACGATGGTATTATTTTCCAAAAACTATTTGATGACCTCATATAAAGCTATAGAGCCCAAATAATAGATACAGTGTTAAAAGATAAAATAATTTTTATTAATCAATCGTTTGATTCTGTTTCTTTTTATGGATGACAAGCGTAGTTTTAATTCGTCTTAATCCTCTGGCGTTCTCAAAGGTTTATTGAATACTTTTGGAATTTATATGTTACACCTATGTACGTTAGTAGTTGGCAACCGATTGCCAATAAAGTTTTAAATATTCAAGAAAAATTGGGGATTAGGTTTTAAGAACGGCAGCCCTAGACCTGGGATACTTACTGTAAACTTTCAAAAGTGTTTTGATTGAAGGAAACTTTTTGTTATGAAGGATTTTGAAGTCAAATATTAGTAGAAGCTTTCTAAGGCATCTAAACCTGATTCGTTATTAGATTAGGTTATGTCACAGTGAAGTTTAAGATAGATTCGTGGTCATCAAGGCTATTTACCTCTATTAAGTTAGTGTAGTCTAATATGTAGTGTTTTCTCTTAATAGAGGAGAGCCTGTGGCTCAAACCCCAGCTCGGAGACGTTTCGAACAAAACGAAATATGAAAAAATATTTCTTTAGGGTGACTTGCGTCCATAGTCTTCGGGCAAGAACTCTGAGCGTAAAAAACTGTCCTCCGGAGTTGACATTAAACTGTATTAACTCATGGATAAAAGTAATACAACACAACATGGGTGGTGTGAGAAGCTAGTTCTTGGGACTCCAAGTTCTTTTTTACTATTCCACATAAAGTTTCTGTCAATAGGTTCGCTTTGCTTGTTTATAATTTATGAAAAGGGGACTATGTATGTCTAGTACATATGCCTGGTCTTGTTTAACGTTTGTAGGCTAACAAAACTCTGACCTGTGACTGATTTACCGAATTTAAAGTCGTTTCGCACAATACCTTTGAGAAAATATCTCAATTTATTGTATATTATCGTTGTAAATTGTTTACGTTAGCTCAGGTATATTGGAAATTCAGCAGAGTAGAGCAGCGTAGACGATCGTATGATAATAGAGGAGTGAAATAGAGTAGAGTGGTAAACAGCAAAGTAAAGTAGAGTATATATAGTAAAGTATAGGAAGATGGGGTAGAATATTACATAGTAGAGTGAAGCAGTGGAGTAGAGCAGAGCAGATTATAATATAGAAGAGCAGACTAGATTAGAGTAAAGTGTAGCATAGTAAAATAGAGGTAAATAGAGTAGTAGATTGAAATAAAGCAGCAGGGTAATGTAGAATCCATTAGATTGGAGTAGAGTAGAGTGAATCAAATAAGAGTAGAGTAGATTATAGTCTTGTGAGTAGGGTTAAGTAGAGTAGAGTACAGAAGAGTTCAGCAGAATATATTTTTTACAGTGGTTTTAGATCAATTTTTTTTAAATGGGAAAATAAATAATTTTTTATAATTTTTTAAAAATTGTATTAAAAATCGTTTTTCATATATATTTTTTTTATTTATTGTTTAAGAAACAATTACTTTATTTTTGATTTTTTAAAAAACTTTTAGATTTTGTTTTTTTATCTGTAGTGTTTATATTTATTTCGTAACATTTATTTATAAAGTCCTCCATAATCATTGACCAGTTAGATCATCATCATCATCACATTTCAATAGGCAGACAGAAAGACAAACTAAACTATTCATAACAATAACAATTTAAATATTTTTGTTTTCAAATACAGAAATAAATAAATAAAAAAAGTAATAAATATATTTATACATAATATTTATACAATATAATATAAAATACATATAATAATAAAAATCAAAAAAAAAAAAAACAAATTTAATAAGTATTCTCCACTACCACTTGATGTAATTAATCGAATCCATTAAAATAGTTTCTGTTGTCTGTGCATTAAAATAGACACACTTTAAATGTTGTAAAACAACAACAACAACAACAACGTGTGTGTGTGTGAGTGAGCAGGGGGTGTTATGGGTTCAAAAGCCATTAACAAAAAATTAATTGGCTTTTAACAGTTTATGCCACAACAAAAACACAAACAAAAAAAACGTATTTTTTTATATTTACAATATTTTTTCACACACTTGTTAATGCAATAATAAATAGACAAAGAAACTGTAACGAATCATTTTAACAAAATTTTTTTTATTTACTACAGTCACTGCCACTGTTCAGCCGGTTGGCTGGCTGTTTAGCGTACGTGTTTCATTCAATTCAATTCAATTCGTTTTCGTTTTTCTATTTCGCTTTACAAATTCAACCACAATAAGACCTTAAAAGACTTGAACCAAAAAAAGAAAGAAACCAACTTACAAAGAAAAAAATTTTTAATTGACATTTTAATGTGACTTCATTACATCAAATCGTTAAGAGTCGTAGATAATTAGCTGAACAGTGCTTTCAAAATATAAAAAACAAAAACAAATTTAACAAATAGTATCGTATGGTTTTTTTTTGAGGGTAAAAAAGGAAATACGTGGATTACTTCATATTAATACCACTCGATGTTGTAACTGAACTTTTTTCTGGTCTCTTATAATTCTGAAATGTTAATGGCGTTGGCAGTAATCATTAGAACAGCCTGCGTAACTTAACTTACCACTTTTCATAATTTTTGTTGTATTTGAGAGTATTTGTGATAATGTAAACAGAGGCTAAAGATTGTCAACACTGCAGAATATTAGTGTAACGGATCAAATCACCTCTCCAATCAAAAAACTCAAGCGTGACACGATGTGTGAAGCACATTTGAGGCATTATTAGAACGTACGGTCTACAGCTCGCAGTATAGCAAAGTATAGAACTGGGCATAATTGATGCAGAGTAGCTAAGTCGCAAAGGACAAAACTGAGTAGAGCCAAGTAGAATAGAGTAGAGCAGAGCAGATTTAAAAAAGCAAGTTAGAGTAGATTAGATCAGAGGACAGTAGAAATATAGACGAGTTAGGCAAAATTTCGTAGATTATAGTTCAGTTAAGCAAAGTAGAGAATATCAAAGGAGAATAGAGGAGAGTAGAGCAAAGTTAACCACAGGGGAGAAGAGCAGACAGGAACAGCAGATAGGACAGCAGAGTAGATTAGAGTGCAGTTTAGTCAGATTAGAAATAGGGCAGTGCAAAGCAAAGTAAATCAGTGTTAAGTAGATTAACATCGAGCAGATCATAACTGAATAGCATAAAGGAGAGTAGGATTAAGCAAAATAAATTAAAGTTGCATAAAAACATTGAGTGTCGTTTAGAATAAGAGCTCATTCTCATTGGCTTCGTACACTGTCCCTTTTTTACTCAGCTTAACATTTTCAGAGGCTGTTGAAGCTTATCTGAACAGCAAATAAGAAGAAATTGCTATTCTAGTGTGAAACAGAAGCATTGAACATAACACAATACCACTGCTTCACTATGTAACCTTTTGATCTTTTTAATTTTAAACTCTTAGTCGTTAGTGATCACGAAAGGGAAAACTAAAAAATGCTTTTCTGTTTTTAATCTGAGACATCTGCTAGATCCTCGTAAAAGCTTAGGTTAGGTTAGGTAATGTGGCAGACCACCTTTAAAGAAAGAGGTCCCACTTAGGTTCATTCATTGTAATATCTCAATCAATATTCAACCCAGGGATCAAACATTTTTTTGAGAAAACCAAACCGAGTCCAAAATAAATCTTGCTATCGCAGCAATCCTTCTGACTTAGAACTAATCTACTGCTTAATAAATGCCATAATACATGATGAACTAATCATTTTAAATGTCTGTGTAAGTACGCTGTTTTTTTCTTTGTTTTTCAAAAATTTTATTTGATTTTTGGGAGTTAATTTTGTCACTATTTTTTTTTTTAGCGTTGAATCAATATTTTATTATTGTTATTACCGTCGTTACTGTTTTTATTGTTGTTATTAAGTGTTGTTGTCGTAATGTTTCTTTTGAAATGACATTGACGCCAAAAACAAAATTGGAGTCATTTTTTTTGTTGTTGTCTTTCATTTAGAAGTAAACACCGATAAAACAAACAAAAGAATCATAAAAATAATGATAAAAAAGCAACAATATAACTGTCATTCTGTCGAGACAAAAGGACTGACTACTGACTACATATACGCACACACGCTTACAAACTATTTGGCAATCAATTGAATGAATTTAAGCTCCCAATAAATACGCGTAATTGACGAGACAGACAGTAAAAATAAAAACAAAAGAAAAATTATTTTTTTTTTGCTGTTTTATACTTGCAAGTTATGAGGAAGCAGTGGGGGCAAGGGGTGACCTATAGTAACATTGTCGTCTTTGTCAACGCTGCCTGCTGCCAGACGTCATGTCTTAAAGGGCGTCAATTATTACAACCGTGCCATTTGGGGAAAAAATGTCTGTCTGCCCGCGTACTACACAATTACAATTTTTGGTTGCAGCCTTAAGGGGAAAATTTAAAAATTTAATATTAAAAAAAAAATTATTTTTTTTTATTTGGAAACTAAATTGAATGTCAATATTGCATGAAGAAGAATATTTCTTAACCCTACAATACAATACAATATACATAATATAATTACGAGTACACTTTAAGAAAGAAATTCTATTTTCATAGAGAAAATTTTATGGGCAAAATGCCCAGTGTTTATTGTATAAGAAAATTTGAAACCGAAAACGAAAAAAAAAAATTAATTCAGTTTTTCTGGTGGTTGTGATGATGAAATAATACTGACCTACAACACTAAATTTTTTCGTTTTTAAATTTCAAAAATAAAATAAAAAAGATTAAAAAATTGTTGAGCATTCCTCTGATAATAGACAGTAGCAACACCAACGACAACAACAACAAGAGCAATAAAATAACAAATTCATGTCAACAACTTGAATATTTGCTCGGCGATGTGTAATTTTCTTTAAATGAAATATTTCAACGTCTTTAATTGTGATTCATTTCGACTTCTATTCTATTCTGTTCAGTTTTATTGGGTTCTTGTCATTTTTCTTCAGAATTTTTCTTTTATTTTTTAGGAACTTGTACTGAAATCATCACAACCATCATCATTTTAATTTTTATGTGTTCAAAACACTCATGGATTTCAATTTGATTTGCTTTGGTCATGGCAACCAAAAAACAATGGCCATAAAATTTTTGAAAGGAATTCAAAACAATCGTTTATGGGAATACAATTTTTGTTAAGAAATTTCGAGAAAAGTTTTTTAAAAAAATGTAAAAAAAAATCGAGATGTAAGCAGATATTTTTTAATTAATTTGTTAGTTCCAAAATTTTGTAAAAGGCCAATAAAGCGTCTTACCTGTAATTTAATTTCACTAACTCCCGTGGTAAGCTACATAAGTATGTATGTATATGCTACATGCCGTTAACACTTCTGTATGGCAACCTTTCGTCAATATTCAGAATTCTTTTTATAACATCTGACCATTTGTTGTTATTGAAGCTGCACTCTCTGATCCAATTATGTCATCCAGTTAGTTAATGCACATTAAGCCAAGATTGACAGAAAAATAACCACAGAACTTCTCTGTGGGGATAGAGTACTGGCATCAGATCATTAACGAACTTTCACTTAGCTCTTGAGAAAAAGCTTTAGAGTGGTAGGAAATGTTGATAATCTGGCCATAACTGTCTCTGACATATCCGTAACACTCTCAAAGCGGCTCAACTCTGCCTTCAATAGTCTCTCTAAGGCTTGCATAGAAAACGTCCTGGCAGTAAATTAGTCCAAGTTCAAAAAGTCAATGAAATGCAAGTTTATACACATCCACCCTCTCAGAGTGAGGTAATCATTGCTTTCAAACTCTTATAAGAATTCAACAGGTTTATGTGCCTACAAACAGGCCAATTGACAAAAAGATGGGAGCTAAAACTACGCGGTGCTTCCTAGTTGACCTGATAATATTTAATGGAACGCCTTTAGCTTAACGTCAGCTCCGAACAACAGATTTGAAAAGTTTTTTAAAACATCGTTGTTCCAAACAGAAAGTCGCCGCAGTATAGTAGATAGTGTGTTGGATTACACTATGCGACAAAATACAAAAAAATTAAATACACCCGGCTCATGACATAGTGTAGGTTGCGAGTTTTGTTGAGTAGATCTCAAAAATATTTTTTTTATATTTCTCGAACCCTTCAAACTTTTTTTATTTGATAAAAACTGTTTTTTTAGACTTTACGCACAAATTTCTGTATTACTCAAACATTTCTGACCCGACTTCCAAAATTTAAATCTTGTTGGAAAGGGGAGAGATGAACCCTTAAAACGCTATACATATATCTATTATTTGACTTAATATTCTATGAGTTTTGATGAGGTAAACTTGGAAAATGTGAATTTTTTTCATATCTGGAAGTCGTGCAAACGTGAAATTGACACAGTTTATGATAAACAATCAAGACCCATCAAAAATTCTGAAAGTTTTTGAACTAAAAGTTCATTTGATGAGATGACACATATAAAAAATATTACTCGACTGTTAGACACTTTAAATAATAACTACGGTAATTTTTGTCCGATTTGATCAAATGATGACTCAATCTCTTCACAAGAGAACAGACTTTAGGAATATTATCACTTATCCTATATTTTTTTTATTAAAGTTTGCTACTATGAATGGACAAACTTGAAAAAATATGAAAAAAAATTCAAATTTTCCAAGTTTACCTGATCAAATCTCATAGCATATTAAGCCGAATAATAGATATATGATACCGTTTTAAAGGTCCATCTCTTTCCTTTCCAACAAGATTTAAATTTTAAAAATTGGGTCAGAAATGTTTCAGTAATTCAGAAATTTGTGAGTAAAGTCAGAAAAAACAGTTTTTGTCAAATAAAACAAGTTTGGAGGGTTCGAGAAATATAAAAAAGGTATTTTGGAGTTCTACTTAACTAACTGAACAACGTGGACTATGTAGTTACTCGGGTGTATTTTCACTGTCGCACCGTGTTATTAGACGCGACTCCGAGGTTCAAACTCCAGCTCAGACATCTTGAACAAAACGAAATAGGAAAAAAATTTTTTTTCTGCAACTTCAATCAGCGGTCTTAAACCGAAAACTCTGATTGCGAAATAAGATTGCCATGGGAAGCTTTTCAAAAATCTGTCCAATCATGAAATTAAAACACATGGGCAGTGTGAGAAACTAAATTGTAATTCTGACTAAAGGGTTGTAAT
This sequence comes from Sarcophaga caerulescens, assembly GCA_927399465.1. Classification (NCBI taxonomy): domain Eukaryota; kingdom Metazoa; phylum Arthropoda; class Insecta; order Diptera; family Sarcophagidae; genus Sarcophaga; species Sarcophaga caerulescens. Next base: position 40,325,720 of record OV656873.1, on the reverse strand, counting down.
GACCACTTAAGTGACTTAAGTAAGTGTATCTAACTTAGCTCTGCCCTACGTAATCCACGAATGGGGATTTTCTCAGGCACAATAAGACTTTAAATTGATTAATTAATTATTTTTTATTTGTTGTGTAAGAAATCATGACCTGATTCTTAACAAAAACTAAAACAATCTTAATGTAGGCATTGTATCTTATAAAATGATTCATATTAAACAAAAACTAATTTATTTTAATTATTTCTTTTATAATTTCAGGTAAATACATTAAAAAATATGTTATGGACCTTAAAATCTATTCGTATCGTAAGTAAAAATCGAAATAAAATATTAAATTTTAAGCAGCCAATTATGAGGCCTTTAGAATAGTTTCTGATCAACAAACACTGCTAGTTGTTGTGGGCAGAAAAATTGCTTTTCGTCAGTAATTTTATAATATTTCGGTGTTCTAAATTTCTGCAAATGAGTATATAAATACGTGCATATCAGAAGGTTTGCCTTGGGACACTGCCTCCTGTATATCGTCTACTCTTGCAGCTATTCCGGTTTTTTGTAGGTACAAAGATTTCGTGTTTACTAGAGGTCTGAATGCAAACATTTTTAACGGCATTCTTTGTGTAATATTATCCAATATCGGTTGTTATGACATAACATAATGTAACAGCATAACCTTTTGTTTTGCCATGATGATGTGGTTGTTTTGTGTGTCCTTGATTGGCATATGGGTATACTTTATTTATATATACTTAGACTATATTTGTGTCGTCTTTCGATGCTTCCGTTTTCCATAAACTAACAATTCACTACAATTACATTTTCTTAAGAGAAGAAGAAAACTCAATGATTTGCAAAATTGTTCAATCATTCGCACAATCAATCACAAAATCCACCAAATCTTTAAGCTTGAGTGTGATAAATCGTATAAAAATCTACTTCACGGCAACAGAAAAAAACTACCATAAAAATTTTGCATGCAAAAAAAAAAAACCGACACTGTTTGCAAAAGCAAATGCAAAAAAAAGCAATAAAAGAATGTAAAGAAATGTTAAAAACCTTACTGCATAGCTAGACAAACTTTACAATAAAACAGGGAGTCCTAAAGAATTTTTCTTTTGAAATTCGTTACAATTGAAATAAAAGTTTATTTTTATTCTGTAAATTCGAATTTTGTTATCTCATTCAAAAAAAAAAAGCGTTGAGAATCTCTGTCAAATTTAAAGGTTGTCTGTCAGTGTCATATTATAGCTTTACAATCATAACATAAGAGCCATGAAAAGCATCAATCCCTATACATACATATGTATACACATATTGATATTTCAAAGAGAACTATAACAATAACAACTACAACAAAGATAATATAAGTCATACACCTTTACATACTTACAATAATAAAACTGGTTTTGTAATATTCATATACGATTATTAAGCATCACAAAAAATATGCCACAATCACTGTCACTATCACACACATTACATATGTACTATATGCAACTCATGATGCTCTAAAAAATTAACGTACGTCTGAGAGTCCTAATTTAACATTCTTTTATACAGGATTTTAAGCAGGCGCTTAATCTATCTCTCTCTCACCCTCTTTCTCCTTCTTTAAATCTCATAATGATAATGAGGTGTGACTACAATTTATTTTTATTGTGTTGCTTTCTTGCTCTTCAATGTTTACAATGTAAACAAAAAATTTTTGTTTTAAAATTTATTGTTACAGAAGAACGAAAACAAAGGTTTTCGGTTTTTTTCTTTACATGATAGGTGAGTGATTGTCGGTGATGTGTTATAATTTTACAATCTTAACATATGAGCCATGCACTCCATCCATCAATCACTTAATTGATATTACAAAGAGAATAGAAATACCCACAGCAATAACAACTAAAACGATGATAAAAAAAGACATGCTTTGTCATTCGTACATATAATAGTTTATACAGCTTTGTTTTTGTTTTGTTTTAATTTTACAACAATAAAGCATAGTTTATTATTATAATAAATAAGTAAAACCGTACATAAAGAGCGTAAAATTTAAGTGCTCGTACGAGTTATCATCATGTTTATTAGAGAAATAACGATTATCATCACTATACTACTCACCACTATAATACTAAGAAGAGAAGCAGTTCCACTCGAAATTTTTATGCATGAAATTCATGATAAATTCATGTTTTGTGAAAAAGAAATACATATGTGTACGTATGTATGTATGTATGTATGTATGTACATAAATACATACTATGTGCATTACAAATGTTACTTTTCATTACACATTACATTAAGTAGACGCTAGGGAAGCATTTTGCCTCTTCCTCTCTTTCACTCTCTCCTTTTATCACTCAGAATGATAATGAGGTGTAAATACTTTAGTAGTAGTAATTTTTATTGTGGTTCTTTTTCTCCGTTTTATTTACTTTAATCGTTTTAGTTAATGTGTGTGTCCGTGTTTAATTTTGGAAGTGTTGGTTTTTACACGCTCTCTTCACTTCTGTTTGCCATACAATGATTTACCATGTGTATGTGTGTGCGTGTGTGTGTATTGTATTGTAAAGGAGATTATTTTCAAATGCTTTCAAAGTTATGTGGAGATTAATTGGTGTGGAAAAGAGAATTATTTGATAATTTACTGTACGAGGGTATGAGAGAAAATGAGCGAATAAGTGTAGAGATAAGACAACAGAGATACTCAAATGTTTTAAAGCAGAATTTTAAATTTGACTGTAACTTTTAAGCTTTCAAGCAGATTTATTTAAAATTTGGTACATTATTTGGAAACATAGCTGCCAGATAAATGAAGCATCAAATCGTAAAATATTTGAGAAATAATCGTCAAAATCGTCAAAGACGTTCATTGAAATCGTAAAAAATCGTCAGAAAAAATAAATAAATAAATTGAAAGGTTTTTGAAAACAAAAACATATAAAGGCAATGTTAAGCAGCAATAATATTCCATCATCTATATCCATGTGTGGTGTAAATATTAGGGATTCAGAAGATCTTAACGTTATGGGCATGAAAACTCAGTGATATGTTCGCTAGAACTGACACATTTTTCAGTGCCTTGGTTTCTTAAGACGCTGCAATAAATACTTCACTTTATCTGTTCTACTTACCATTTACACCATTTATAACCGACCGAGAATGGAATACAACTCTCATGTATGGTTGGTCCTTAACGTATATTTTGAGACTTCTCAATCGTTTACAGGAGAGGCCGTAGTAGCTCGTTAATCACAATAGTGTGTCCAACTCCATTGATTCATTGGAGCATCGTTGCAATGTGGATGTGTTTCACTGTTCTATCGCTACTACAACGGATATTGCTCGACCGAAATAAAGGGACTTGTTTACGAAAATCTTGTATTCGTACGTAACACTCGCACACTGCATTACAGACCAAGTTCATTTGTTAGACGGACTCTTCGTATGTGGAACTCCCTTCCTGCAGAGTTCTTTCCTGTTACTTACATACATAATTGGTCATTACAACCCTTCAGTCAGGATTATTGACCTAGTTTCTCACACCACTTATGTTGTGTGTGTTAATTTTATACATGAGTGGCGGGACCTACAGTTTAAAGTCGACTCCGAACGACAGATTTTTTGAGAAACTTTTCATGGCAATTTTATTTACTCTCAGAGTTTTTGCCAGAAATCTGCTGAGAGGAAATCGACGAAGAAATACTTTTTGTATTTTGTTTTGATGTCTAGCCTGGGGCTCGAACCCTGGCTTTACGTCTAATAAGCCAACACACTACCTACTAGACTACGGCGACTTCAACGCCGTTACCTGTTACTTATGGTATAAAAATATTCAAACCTAGTGTCCATAAACACTGCTCCCTCTTTCCTCCTTCCAATAATATATTTTCCTAGTTCCAAACACAATGCCATCCCCCGAGTGTTAGTCGTATTAAAAAAAATAATGGCACTTGCCTTAGGTCTTCCTAGGTTAATATTAGAAGCTATAATTGAATTTTTAAAATTGTCTGCAACGGCAAATGATAAATGCCCATATGCTCAACTACGATAATATTTGGGAGTTGAAATTTTTGGGGTTTTAAGAGATTAAAAAGGTAAAAATAAAGATAAATCATCACAGGTATTCGAAAATAACTTAAAATTATAATACTTTACTCCTTATTATTACTAGCATAAATTTCCAACAGTAACAACTGTAAAGCAAATACAAAGCTTAAAGTGGCTTTTAATGTCTTGAAGTAAAGAAAATGATGTAAATTTTTTATTTCTAAAAATCGTCAAAATAAGGGTATAAATTGTCATATCGTCAATATGATGCTCATGGAGCTATGGAGCTCAAAATCGTCAAAATGACGATAAATCGTCAAATCTGTCAGCTATGTTTGGAAACCATTTTCCACCATTTTTGTGCTTTACTGTTACTTTTTATAAAACAAAATGTGTTTATTTAGCAACAAATTATTAATTAAATCGAATACGTGTCGTTTGACCACAATGCAGTTGCTCAATTTAAATTAAATTTTTCTTTTTAATCTCATGCATCAATCATTTAAATTTGTTCCCCCTTTTCTCAAGGCGTAGAGGGGGTGTGAGGCGATTAACCATTAAATCTGATAATATTTATTAAATAGAAAAATAAATGTTTCTAAACTACCACATTTCACATCACATAAATAAGAATTCAAATTAAAATTATTAACAAAACAATAGCAACAACAAATATTATCACAGCGCTATTCTATCAAAACCACAGACACCTTTTAAAAAAACAATCCGTCTGTCAATCATTTCATTTAATTTTTGAGAGGAGAATGAATGACAAAAAAGAAAAGAAAAATAAATTCCGCATTTTAGACGACATGTCATCATGCCTGCTGTTTGTTTTTTATGACATTTTTTAAACGAAATGACATGCAGAGATCAATAAAATCAATAAAAATTATTGAAAACAAGTCTTTATTGCCTTTTAGTTTTTTTGCTTTCTATTGAGCATAAAAAGGCGTTAAAATTAAAATTCTCAATTTGTTTTATTTGTTTAATAAACTTAGCGATTGAAATGAAAATATTTTTATAGGGGGTCATAGAACTGAAATCGTCTATAAACGTTGTGCTGACATGTCATCAATTTTTGCTTGAACTTATCGATTGATTTTTGATTTGATTGATCGAATAATTTTAACCTTTAATGACTACAGTCATCCTGTTTACAATGCTTTCCTCTAAACTGACAATACTTTACAGATTAGTTTGATGACGACATTTATGACAAAGTTTGTTCACGAAACTGTGTTGAGAAACATGAAATCGACAACCCACAGGTAAAAGGAAAAAGAAGACGGCTAAAGAAGATGTGGAGGCCATTTATAAGAGAAGTAGATTCCATATTGCATATGGGCTTGGGAAAACCCTTCAATAATAACGGAAAGCTGAAATATATCACAGATGAGGGGACTTTATACGGTAGCCTAAAATCGTTTCCAATGTAGATAACCAGGATGCCTTTAGTTTGAAAGAGACTGCAGCACAGATACCTGATATAAGAATGTCGCTCTGTTGTCGGTCTTGTAAAATTCATTCTTCATTCATTAAACTTATCGAATTTATGAAACCTATCGAACGAAATTCAAATTTAATTAAATTATTAAACTTTTAAACTTTGTTTTAGAATTCAATGACGTAATTTTCACACTTGATATGTCGCTAAAGAAATCAAGGTGATCTACTGAAATTGAAACCTGTGTTCGTGTTACGCTTTGAAAAGAATTTTCTAAGATTTGTGATGGTAATTTAGACAATAAAGCTCAACCAACTCAACTCTGGTCAATTAAATTTCTTGTTTAAGCCAATTAATCTATTTAAATCGGCTTAACTTCCACATTAACTGTTTGATTTTTTTCTCTTTACACGTGGAAGGTCATTCTGTCAACAGCTGAAATCCCTTTTTAACAACTTGCCATTCGCACACGTACATATGTATGTAAATGGCTCGTTCTATATGGTGTCATAGACCCTATACTTGGAAGGCACTGAGTGTTTTGTTTGCCATACTTGTGCGTATTTGTTGTAATGTAAAGTGTCATGCGAAATATGATTCACAAAAGCATGTTTGCTTACTGATGTCATCATCACCCATAATAAACCTTCTCTTTCTATTGAGAATAGTAGCCCCCCAGTTAATTTACTGTCAATTGTTAAAAAAAAACAAACTTTGGAAAAGACAAAAAAAAAGACAAAAAAAGAGCCACAAAAGTTAGAAAGAAAATCCAAACAAAATGACACATGAATGGCTATGGGAATGAGAATGTGACTAAAATTAGTCGTTCACTAAACTTTAGCTAAACAAACTGAATATGGTCTGGTCTTTTTGACTAATTTGTGTTTAAACAATAATTTTTTTATTTTGTTTTTAACGATTATTGTGTTCTTTTCTTTTCTCTCAAGTTTAAATTTTTAACACAAAAAGAAAGAAAAAAAAAACTTCTTTTGTGTTCTGCGGTTGCCAGTCTATTTTTATAATAAATATATGGGGGGGGGGGGGTTTTCAAGAGGCCAAATATTGACATTTAACAGCAAAATGTTTGTGCGTATGTAACAAAAGATTTTTGATGCCTTTGCCTCTTAAATGATCCGAGGTTAAGTTAATTTCAGTCTATTATTCTTAAAAATATTCATCATTATCACGGGTATTTAAATATTAATTTGTTGTTGCTATTGTTTTTTTTGTTTTTTTTGTTATTTTTTGTTAATGACTTCATTATAGTGCCTAAGAATAATGCGCTTTAACGAAACCTAAACCTAAACAATGAGTTGAGTTTTTATCAGCAATTTTCTGTAGAAATTTTTGTTGATCGTTCAACTATAATTTTATAACTCTCAATGGAGTTACTAATTTAATCGTGTATTAACATAATATTCTTATAACGTATGGTGATATAGACTGCCTGATTGGTGCCATTTCGAGAGGGATGTTTTCTTTTAAATTCTTCATCAACCAAAAAATACAGGTCATCAACGAAATAATTGCAAACCATTGACCAAAAAATGCAAGCCATCGACCACAAACTGCAAGTCATCGACAAAAAAATGCAAGTCATCAACCAAAAACATGCAAGTCATCGACCAAAAACGTGCAAGTCATCGACCAAAAAATGCAAGTCATCAACTAAAAACTTGCAAGTCGTCGACTAAAGAAATCCAACTTGTGAAAAATATAACATTTTGTGGGATCTAAATATGTACATATATCAATGCAAATTAACTCAAGTAACTTAGTCGTCGTAGTCCAGTAGGTAGTGTGTTGGCTTATTAGACGCAAAGCCCGGGTTCGTATCCCAGGTCAGGCATCAAAAGGAAATATGAAAAAAAATATTTCTTCGGCGACTGCCTCTCAGCAGATTTCTAGCAGAAACTCTGAGAGCTTCTCAAAAAACTGTCGTTCGGAGTCGACTGTAGGTCCCGCCACTCATGTAGAAAATTAACGCACACAACATAAGTGGTGTGAGAAGCTAGGTCGAAATCCTGACTGAAGGGTTGTAATGACCAATTATGTACATATGTATGTATGTTATGTATATTAACTCAATGAGAATTATTAAAATTTTTAAGTTCATTTCCCGAAAATTACATTTTTTATTCTATTTTGAGAGTACTTCGTCGCCTATAACTCCGACCCCAAGTAAAGCTTGATCCTAAGGAAAACTGTTTTAAAATCCCTGGTAACATATCTATCCAGCCCACTGGGTCCACTTCCACCGCAACTCCATTTTCTATCCAATTTTGACCGATTACATATATAGTGCACTTTTTTTTTTTTTTTACTAATTTAACAAAAAGGAGATATATGTATGTAGGTGACGAAGCTAACCTACATACATATATCTCCGGTCCCAATTAACGCCCGATCGTAAGGAAACCTGTTTTTGAGTGCTTGATACCATGGCTATCCAGCCCACTCTTTCCGAGACTATGTCAATTTCCCCTACAAGTCCATTTTTTAACCGATTTTGACAGATTTATATATTTAGAGCACATTTTTTGTTCATTTGAAGAAAACAATTAGCGTCGTCGGCTAGATTTCCTTTCCCAAGGGTTATCCGACCGTAACGAAATATGTTTTGGATACCTCGGTCCAATAGCTATTCAGCCCACTAGACTAGAAAATTTTAGAAATTTAGAAAATTGTTATTTTAATTTAAATTTTTTTTAATATAAAGGTTTAGCGTCGTCTTCTTGGCACTTTTTCTCCAATTTATCTTTATTTTCGTGATTATTTAAGGTTTAAGCCTCTGTTAACATAACATTCACTGTCAATAAAAGAATATAACTTTCGCAGCTAACTTCACACACATTCTTCGTTTATTAAGCAGTCCCTCCCTATTCATTAAATACATAATACATCAGATGAAAGGCCTTGCTAGACCAGCGATTTTGTAATCACTAAGTGGTATCCCTTACATATGATATGTTAAGCATGTGCAACCTAATGAAAGTGAAAACATTTTTTCAAGACGAGATGGATTTCAAAATTTGTTTTTAATTTGGAAAATTTTCGGATTAATAATAAACCACTTAAGTTAAGTTTGTACTACAAATGATCTGACTATTGAAGTTGATCAGGGTAAATGACGAATGATTTATTTTTGTGGTACCCTTATCACACTAAATAATTGGTGTGGTGGTGGCGGGTAATTCGTTTAACATACGAAAGAGATTAAAATTCTGCTCTTCTTGTTTGAATATACATCCAAATAAAGCGTAAAATAAGTAGCAAAGACGACTCCATTAAATCAAAATAACCCATAAAATACATGGGCAGGAGAATGTGCAGGCGGTCGGGCTAGGCAGTTGTTAGGCTGCAACAATAAGTATGAAAGAAATGAAATAAGGGAACCCGTATGCCACATAATTCAATTCAATTGAAGGGAATTGAATGAAATTGAATTGAATTGTAAGAATAAACAGACCCCAGTTCGGGCACTGGGTAACAGAATATTTTCTCATGATTTGAAACAGAAAAAGAAAAGAGAAATAAATGGATGGATGGATGGATGGTGTTATCAGCGTATTACACGTACTTAAAGATTTCCGTTTTTTTGATGTTTCGTTTCTATTTGTTTGGAAATTTATATAAATTACAATTACAACAACAACAACAACAACAACAATAATAATAAAATGCTTATAATTAAATTAACAGTGTCTGTCAATTATACAGACACCAATGATACCAAAAAAAAAGTAGAAAAAAATTTTTACTACACAGGGCTACTGTTGCATTATTTTGTAAGGAACAGACTTGATTGACATAAAAATAAGAAAAAATTAATAAAAATTTTTTGGAGATACTTGATTGAAGTAGAATGAAAAATTTTGAATTTGGTTTTTTTTTTTAGAAAAAATGCCTCTTCAAAAAAGAGGGGAGAAATCATCTTTTGAAAAGATGTTTATGAAGCATGTTTTAAGCAAATACTGCACTGAAGGGTACACGTGCATCTCCGTTTTTTCCACTTATTTTTCACTGAATCCATAAAAACACCATTAAAATCATTAAATTCATAAGCCTTTAAGCCATATTTTAATGATGTTTGTTTGTAATGATGCTGATAACGTTGACGCCGACCGTGATGTGAATTCAATCAAATGCTGTTGCAATTGAGGTTGATGGTTTAAGGGTTTTAAGGTTTATAGGTTTTGTAATGCTGCTGTTGACATCAATAGGCTTCTGAATACTTTTTTGTGTGTTTTCCTTCTAAAGTTTAAAAGAAATGATTTCTATTTTATTTGATTTTATTTTTTTTTCTTTTTTTTATCACTTTCATAATCACTTTCGTAATTTGTTAAATGGGTCTTAAACATGTTTTATAGCCAACACTACCTATGCATCAATCATTTTTAGATGTGTAGACAAAGTTCTATAGATTGAATCGCTATTTTTTTTGTGTCAGTGACGAAAGTGAGGAAATATTTTACTTAAAAAGCGATTAAGTTTTCATCTGTACTGTTCGGGCAAAACCAAGACTCTTATTATTGATCGTAATAAAATAATTGGATTTTGAAAATTCAAAAATAGAAACTCAAATGAATGAAATATTTCTTTAGGGCGATGAATGTATGGCTGCCATTTCCTTTTTTCAAGATTATTTTGTATAAATGTTGTCTACAACCACGCCATAAATGATCTGTGTTGGTGGATTCCAAATGTGTCAAACTTATTCCAATATTTGGGACGATATTTCACTAAAGACAGAACTGGTTTGCAATTGAGGATTCACGTATATCCTCCAAAAATTGTATATTCTTAACGGCCTGCTGGACTGCTTAAAATCGTAGGATTAATTGCCCATCAAACTCTATAATAGTTAGGTTCTTCACATGCCGTATTGTTGAAATCACATGTTACTCCAGTCCAATTCTTCCATTCTTCTAAAACCACAGTCAATAATCATTGTATGGTGTCTTGCTCCATTGAGCGTGATATTAAGATTTTGATTGCGGTTTAAGAAATATGGTCCTACCGCACTAAACAGTAAATTTTTCGGACAGAGTTGGCATAGTCTTTACAACCTTTTAGTGAGTGTTACAAACTGGCTTCTCACATCACCCATGTTGTATGTGTTAATTTTTTCCATGAGAGGCGGTACCTACAGATTAAATTAACTCCGAACGACAGATTTGAGAAACTTTCCATAGCAAAATAAAAGAAGAGAAGCCGCGTGCCCCAGCTCAGACATTTCGAATATTTCTTCGCTGACTTTCTTTCAGTAGTTTGTTGGCAATGGCTTGCCTTGCCATTGAGGAGTACAATGTCATTTGAATCACCGTTTCTAAATTGTTTGCAAAATTTGATCCTTGTGTGAGAGTTTTTGATTCTTTTTTGTTCGTTTCGGACGGTGTCTGGGCGATACTTTCACGAATGTTAATTTTCAAATGCTGCAACGTTAAGGTATTATTTGTGTGGACAGAAAAATTTAACCCCGTCAATCAAAAAGGTCTAACAGCACATCTGTCACAGTCACTTTTGCCGGTAACAATGGCTTTTTTACAATCGGTATTCTGAATCACTGTAGAAAATTTTGTTTGATAAATCAGCATAGAAAGCCTTCATTTGTTACGTGAGTTACGTTAGATTTGAAATGAATTGAAGGGCAGATTCAAATCCATAATATGTATTTTTGTTAGATATGAGAGGTGGCAACCCTATCATTCTAGAACCCGCGTATTGTATTTTGGCCTGCGCTTAATATGAAAATCCAATTCTATTTCCTTAAATTCTATTGCCTATCAGCTTCACAGCAGCGTTATAGTTTGGCTTTATTTATAGTCTTCAGTTCCTTTTACTTTTTATGGTCATGTTGAAAGAATTCACTGTCAATTTTTCTCTTGTGTTTTTACAAAACGAAAGATAATTTCAAAAAAAAGATGAAAAAATCTTTCACTTTTTAAGCACTGAAGACCAAAAAACCGCACGCAATTGTTCCTCTTAAAGTCTGAATAATGGCTGGCTGGCTGGCTGGCTGGTTGCTGCTGGTTGGTCTATAATAACCAATTCAGCCAAAAAAAAAAATATAAAAAAAAATATGAGGAAATGCTTAAATATTCACAAATTAATTCAGAAATCAAAAAATAAAAACAAAATAAAGAAAACGAAACGAACAAAAATGATGACCATAAAAATGGAAAACCGAATTGAATTGAATGGAATAGAGTGGATTGGAATGGAATTGAGTTGAGTGTTTCGTTAAGGCGTTTTTGATTATGGTCAATTTCACGCACACCATAAAACAAAACCACAATTATGGCGGCTGCGACGGCAAACGGCAACTGGTAATGAATCATTGAATTCTTAATGAAAAACAGAAAAAAAAAACAAAAAAAGAAAAACGATTGCAAAATACAATGTTTTTCTGTACGCATATCTTCCTCTCTTTCGAAAAAAAAAAACGCAACTTAACGCACCACACACTTTCCGCTTCAAATCCACAAACAGACAATGAATGGCCAACCAAAGTAAGACAATCGATGTTGAAGATGATGATCATCATGACGATGATGTTTAGACGGCATTGAACGCAAGAGGTTTTATTCAAAATTTTAAACAAAAGCAACAAAAAAAAATTAAAATAGAGTGATTTTTGGCTATACAGCACCCTACAAAGGCATTAAATAAAGTTTTTTTTGGGGCGGTTTATCAGGGAACGAGGGCCAAAGGTACACGACAGGGTGGGCTATTAAATTTTCTTATAGGTTGCATGTTCACTGTAGAGTTTTCCAATCAGAACTAATAAGCTGGGTGGTGGGCTTTTCCCAGAAAATCTTTAATTTACTTAGGCAGCCAGGCTGCTAATAAGTATTTAACGAACATAGTTTCAATGTCTGCCCTTGTCCATGAATACCGAGGCTTTTTAGGGATATTTCGGATCATTGTAATATGGGTTCTAGGACATAAGGATATCATTGGAAATTACGTTGCGCTGAGCTGGCCAAGTCTTCGACATTTTACAGGTCACAGGTATTTCGATTGCCTCAGCTAATTTGGATATTATACACTCGTTTTACAGGGATGCTTAATCTCGTTGGCAGCAGGAGGGATACGTGCAATATTGATAGACTTTGTTGGATAAGAAGATAACCGACTCTGTTCTATCCTTGAATCGCATGGCCATCTATCGCACAATACTGATTCTCACGATCCATTGTCTTTTTAGAAGGCATGCCGAAACACTTGGAATCCTAAGAAATGACTTCTGCTGGATCTGTGAATCTGAGGAGGAGAAGAGACTGTCTCTCACCGCATGTGTCAGTGCCATGCTTTTGTCATGAAAGACGGAGGTTTTTAACACCCTCTGACCGTGCTCTTAAATCAAAGATTTATTTTGGACTGGGTTTGGTTTTCTCTGGGGAATGTTTGATTCCCGAATTTAATATGGATTGTGGTAGCACAGTTAGCTTAATGCTGGCCTAAGTGGGAAATCTTACGCAAGGGTCCCACCCGAGTTCAAAGTTCTTTAAAGTTGCAAGCTTTGTATAAGGAATAGATGGGAATACCACGACGTATACGCATTATTTTCATGTTCTAGTAGCCGGATCTGCAACTATTACTTGTAGGGTATACTAATAGTAGGGGAAGTGAACGTGCCTCAAGTAGTAGTAATGTTAATAGCGATGATAATGATGATGATGATTTTATGGTCATATGAATGAATGCCAGATTACAAAATGATTCAACTTCATTTCATTACAAAAAAAAAAAACCAAATAATTTAAAGCGTGTCTAATCGAGTGATGGTCACCAATAAAACAGAAACAAATTTAAAGCCGTCAACAAACTATCAACAGCAACAACAACAACAGGCAACAATGAGCATCATCATTATGATCAACAGCATTATTACGATTATTTACCAATAAAACTTGCATTAGACAACCTACGCACGTGCGCATCACATTCAAACATTTCGAACAAACAAACGATTTCGATTCACATACGGGTGACCAAAAATAATAGGAGACGAAATAACAGCAAGAAGAAGAAGAAGAAGCAGCAGAAATATATTGAAGACATAGCCTTAACTCACCACAGTAATAACTGTCTATCACTTTTAGTTAGAAGATATCGAAAGAAGAATGTAACTGCCATACAAACGAAATGATGTTCATTTTTTGGAGTCGGGAAAAAATATTTCTTGAATTTGTTTTTTTGGTTTTCATTTATTATTGTTTTATTTGAATTTTGATAGTTTTTAAATTTTTAAAGTAACTTACAGTACAGTAAAGTGTATCAAAACTTTAAAGGCTTTAGCATGACAAAATGAGTGCGGCTTAGCGTTGTCATGTTGCAACACAGCACCTTTTCTAAGTGATTTTTTGGAACTAGTAGAGATAGTTGTGCTTATAATAGATTATTTCCTTTTAAACCCAAACAAGCAATTAACACAACATTTAAAATTTCATGGCACTTGACCTCAAAAAGATTGTATTCGGATAAGATCGTTTTCCCTTGTTTGTTGCTTGTTTATGAGAACATATTTTGTCGTTTGCTCTGCCAAACTCAAGTTCGTTATACGTAAGGAATGCGTGAAAATATGGCAGTGGAAGAAAGATAGGCTTTGCACGCACACCCCTGCAATACAAGAAATGTAATAAGAATTTCATTAAAACACCACAGAAAGAGAAGTGATCCAAAAAGTGAACTGCTACGGGTTTTTCTTTTGTCAATGCTGGAGATAATTTTATGTCTCTTCGCTTTTGAAAGGGCTTATACTACCAAGAATATAGGTATGTGTAATGGGACCGATTAAATATCGGACACTCAATACTGACGCACTTCGTGAATAACTCCATACAAACCTAAGTGTATGTTTCGAAATTAGTTGAAATTGTGTGAGGTGTAGCTCATTCGGTAAGGCTGCTGAATCATTGCAGCGTCTTTCAGACGTAAGTGTCAGCCATACGGATTGGGAAGAAGGATGACAACTTATTTACAACACTTTAGTCAAAGTAAAGTGGCAAACTAGGTTCTCACACCACTAAAAGTTGAGTGTGTTACTTTTATTCACGAGTGGTGAAACCTACAGTTTAAAGTGGACCCCGAACGACAGATTTTGGCAATTTTATATTACTTTCAGAGTTTTTTCCGATGGAAATATTATTTCATCTTTTTTATATCTGAGCTGAGGTTTGAACCACGGGGTCTCGTCTAATAAACCAGCACACTACCTAGTGGAATACAATGGCGGATGACAACATCTTTGGATAAGACACTTTCTGATAGCCAGATGTCTGTCAGGACACTGACCTCTAAGACTTTATATGGTTGCCAAACTACTGAATCGTAGTTGCATGCCGGCAAACTGCAGAGCGGATGAACGGGCCGAATATTATAAAATTATCGAACTTCGGGTGATTTCTTGAGGTCACCATTGAAAACCTTCGCCAGTTCGGAATATATTGGATTCCTTTAACGCTAAGCGAATGTATACGGGTAAGTGCAAGGTAGCACAACAAATCTGGCCAAGGCGAGATGATGAAGGAACGGAAAGTCCGCTGAATGTTCAAAAAGGCACTCTTAGTGCATATGCTGGAGTTCATTATTAATCACAGCATTCTAGGTACTCATACACGGCGAATGGGTCATGGCTATGTGGCTAATGATTCCTGCAAGAGCTGCGAAATGAGCAGGGGCAGAGGATCTGTTTCTTTACCTCTTGTGTACAACCCTAGAACTATGCCGTTATATACTTGGGTTTCTATTACGCATATGATCTCACTGATCTGTCATTGATCAAAATTGGGAGTCTAAATGGCTTCATGCTGTGGTATTGTAATGAACCGTACGCGGTCTAAGCGTGTTTATTCTCTTAGATGACAACCACTTTTATCTATAATTACCTACGAATTAGTGTATTCTCCTACACTACAAATATTCTGTTGGTTTTCACGAAAAACTACCGCGTATTGTATTGTGAGCGAATCCTATAGTAGAGGCTCTTCCTAAAATTTTCTAACCAAATTCACTGTAATACATAACGGGCCACCATTGTGGTCTTAATATAATATCTAGTGTAGTGTAGTGCCCCAGAGAGTAGTTAAATAATCCAATAGTCCGTCAAATAATATAAAAAATATTTCAAATTGATATTACAACGAAATCGTTTTAATAATTAAATCAATTACGTTTACAAAATCCATTTCTTATGAAACTTTTTTTTTAATTTTTGATTCCATTTCGAAAATCATAGAGGAGATGGGAGATGATTGTCTAAATGTTGGTAAAACTAAACGTTTAAAGTCGTCTCTGTCTGTCCAGTTTTTCGATTCATTTTAAATTGTTGCACAATTATAACGAACAATGCGACGATCAATCTTTTCCAAACTCACTATGCAATTGATTTCGAATTTTTAATGTGAAATTAATTTTTTTTTTTTTTTTGGAATATTTTTTTGTGATTGCTGCTGCTTTTTGATCTCTATCTTAAATTAACTTTTAATTTTGATTTTGTATAATTATTGGAAAAAAAAATAACAAAAATAAAGACAAATTAACAAATCATTTCGTTTTTTTTTTTAATTCATCTTAAATTTTGAAATCTCAACTAATTAAACTCATCATCTTCTGGGCTTTTGATAAAAATCATGCGTGTAAACATCAGTAAAAATCGATGAAAAATTTTCATAAAACAGCCGCCGACTAAAAATTCAAATTTACATTTAAAAATCAATTTTAAAGTTCGTGGTTTTCGAAATAGAAACATGCACGCTTTGTTAACATTTAATTAGAGTGGTGGGGAAAGAATGGTTGCTTGGGGAATATAATTAAGTTTATAAATATAAAATTAAAAATTAATAAATTTAATATTTATTATGGGAAGAATATTTTTAAAAGATAATTAATCTCTTCTTCTATTTCACCATCGTTATCGCAGTACGTTTCATACTGTTCAAAAGTAAATTTTTATAAAGAATTATTTGATTATAACCCTTGACCTTTTTCATTTTATTTCATACGTAGACTTAATTATTTTTAATTGTTTTCCTGTCTTGTGTGAAAAAGGTTGCGATAGTTTAATGCAATCAAAAAACACTCAAAATTAATAAATTTTTATACTTTTTGTATGCCGCATAACCTTTAGATTTCTAAACTTTTTAAATCTTTTTCTTCCTTATTTTTTGTCAAATTGATGGTCTTGAATTACATTAATTAAGCATAAGAACTTGTAATGGTAATCATTCTTTAACCATTTGCACTCCCTTGTCGCCCCATTTGCGACACGTTTCTTGAGAAGTTTGTCAAGCGCTTATTTGATCAACTTGTGGGAGAATTTCGAGAAGATCGTTCAAGATCATCCACCTCAAATCAAGAAGCTAGACTTGACAAAAGACTTCACATCTTGCGTAAGGGCAAAAAAGGGATTGCATAGTTTTTTCCAACAGGCAGGATCGAGGGCAGAGACGAGAAACCGTGGACTTTTGCGATACTTGTCCCGATAAACCTCGAATGCATATGGGCGAATGCTTTGAAAAATACCATACTTTGAGAGATTTTAAGCTTTAAGTTTTGTTATTTTAGCCTTAAATATAAGCCACAATATGCTTTATTACAATATATGCAACAATAAATTAATTTGTTTAATTTTTAACCTCATTTTCTTAAAGATTAATGCATGAACTTTTTATTTATATACCTCTGGAGTTACTGGTTCCCACTATTGCTTATTAGGCTGGAGTGCAAAGGGTTAAATAATAACGTAATTGATCTCAATTCTTCTCCGTCTGGATGTACAATATCTTGGCACTTTGACGATACTGATAGCGCGGCACGAGATAATCGAAATTGTATTTTTGGGTTGGCTTCTACATCACAGTAACGGTTATGACAATAAGGGCCTGTTCGTAAATGCATCATTGCGCTGCATGTTATGAGCATCGTGTTCATAAATGCAAACCTTGGCAGCACTGCAGCTGTCACATGTTTTTAAATGCAATATTAAATCATATTATGAGCAAATAAATACAAAACACTAATCATAAAAATGGCTGATGCATTGAATGAGTGAGAGAGAGAGAATGAGAGTTTTAACAGAAAGTTTCTTTTTTGCTTTCTTAAATGTCTTCTTTTTTGTGCATTTAACAACATTTTGTCATTTGTTTTATCGTCCAGTTCAAAAATCAAATTTATTAATAATTTTTCCATTTCTGCGGTGTTTGTTCGTTCGTAAATGCAAACAAATAAATCAGCAAAAAGAAGCATCTGCAACATGTGATTGCAGCGCAATGTTGCATTTACGAACAGGCCCTAAATTCTTGGCTGAGGGACTTACTTATTTGATCATTTTAACCCTTTAGGCAGGATTATGGGTTGTCTTCTCACACTACCCATATTATGTGTGTTAATTTAATTCATGAGTGGCGGCACCTACAGTTTTAAAGTCTATTCTGAACGACAGATTTTTGAGCAACTTTTTTCATGGGAATTTTCTTAACACACAAATATTTTGCCAGAAGACTAGGTTAGAGAAAGTCGCCGAAAGAAATATTTTTTCATTTTTCGTTTTGTTCCAGATATCTTAGCTGTGCCATAGGCTCTCGCCTAATAAGCTAACATACTATCTACTAGACTACGACCATTTGGTTGGGGAACAGACATGTGAAATATCAGTCGTTTATATTCTTTCAGCTTTTTTCACATAGCGAGTCAGCTTTAAAGACCTTGGAGTAGATTATATACTGAATTCCTCTTTTTGACTGCACTGTCCTTCCAATCAAGGTATCAGTCATTTATACTGCTTTGAATTAGCTGCGGTTTTATAAAATATGCAACAAATTTAATTACATCTTTGTATAAAGTTCATGACTGTCAAATGTGTTTTAAATCAAATAGCGGAGTGTATCGACACTCATATTATATGGGTACCGGGTCATAGCGATATTGCAGGTAACAGTAGAACGGATAAAATGGTGAGGCGCAATTGTGTATCAAACCTAGCCAACGTCAAAAGCCTTCTTAAACTGTGAAAAAATACGCTCAGTAAAGTTTTTGGACCTTGCAATTTGGACACTCATGCATAATGTATTGGTCTAGCAAACATGACAAACGAGTTTTACAGAAGCTGTAGAGACAGGAAAAAGAAGGAAATCGTTCTTCAGCTATTGAACTATATCGGAGAAGGTATAGGCATCTTGGTGTCTGCTAAACAGACGATTTGAATTATTTGTCAGTAGTAGAGGACATCAGGAGTATAAGTCGTTTCATCAGAAGTTTCAAATGATTCTGAAACTAGAGGAAATAGGTTACTTTGGTTTCACAATGGGCATTTTATAACTAAAGTGTGTCTATCCCAACTTTTTGGAGGGAAAGCCTACGAAATTTCTCATCCCCACCCTCCCTATTATGACCCTTGTTAAAGCGCTTGGTATTGAAAAGAGGTTAATCTAGTTGTTGCTCGGAATATCGGAATAAGACGATGACATATTCTGTTATGACCCTTGTCAGAGCGTTTGGGCATGAAAAGAAGATAATCCAGTTGTTGCTCGGAATATTGGAATAAGACGATGACATATTATATTATGACCCTTGTCAGAGCTTTTGGGCATGAAAAGAGGATAATCCAGTTGCTGTTCGGAATATCGTTCAAATGTTTGGTATCACTTTATTCTGGATTGAGATTTGATCGATTTCTATATAAACTCTTGCTTGCTAAATCGTTCGATCCGTTAACCGTAGAATGTTCTTTGTAAGTTCGTTAGAACTTCTTTACTTTCAAGTCAAGAACTTTATTAAAAAAACACATAACATTTCATTCCTTTAAAATAAAACTCTTTTAAGCTGTGATCTAATTACTGTCCAAAACATGGCATTGACATGTTTTTTAACTCGCGAGATTTTAATTGTGCTAAAGAGTTTTATTAAATGAGGAAAAAACAAAAGAAACGATCAATAACCACTGACGGCCGTATTACTTTGCAAATTTTTTGATTTTCGATGATGTTGTTTTATTAAAAGACAACTCTTAAGAGCTCTTTACTTTAAGATTTTTTTTATGAGTTTGCCCTACAATAAATAGCCATTGAAGGAGCGAGCCTTTTCAAGTTCTGGAGTTCTCTTTTTTAATCTTACGGCTGTGATTTTGTTAATTCCTACAGTGTTCTTCTCATTAAAATTGCCTTTTCTTTTCGCTCCCTTTGCTTAATAATATTTTAGAATAATTTCTTAAACGTATTACAAGCATTAACAAGTTGTTTATAAAGATGCCTGAGTTACTGTATCGATCCCAATCAATCAGTTACCGGAACATAAATAATTCCTGTTAACAATTCTTGTTCTTGTCGTAATACACACTATTATCACAAAGGCAGAGTGTGCATATAACTGAGTTGTTTTAGTAGCTTAAGAAGAGATCATCTTGGCTAGTCAAAGAGGCGAACGGTCGGCCGGCCAACCAGCCGGCCATTTGATCAACGAGTTAACTCAATTGCTATTTAGCATGTGTTCAAATTATTTTCTGTGTGTGTAAAAGTGTGTCTATCAGTCTGTCTGTCTGTCTGCCTATCTTTTTTAATGGCCAAGCTTAGCAAATCGTTTTGCGAGTTTTAATTTTTCACATGCTTTACAACACACATAAAAAAATCCGATAAAATTTGTCTAAGAAATGAGGGGAAAATCCCAACAAAGCCACGGCCAGAGCCATAACCAGAGAGCCAGAGAAAAGGAGAATTGATGATAATAAAGTGATAATTAAACATGAGTTAATGGCAGTCCGACGGTAGTGGCATTTCTCCCCATTTAAGTTGTACTGCTTCTGCTGCTGCTTATTGTTGCTTGTACTGCTCATATACCAAGAATTGATGAAGATCGTAGATCGTCAGTCAGATCTATGCGTGTGTGCTTATTAACTGAAGAGCAGCAGTAGTAACAGCAGTTATAAGGAGCGGTAAGAGTAGAACATTTAAGCCATTTAGCATGCAAGCTACATAAATTACCAAAATGAAAACGACAAAAAATGAAAAAGAAGAAGACATTAAATGGTAGCAGTTAAGAGCTGGCTTAAGCCACACAACATTTAGGCCGTCGTTGTCTAACTATCTGGCAGCTAGAGCACAGCAGAGCAGAGCAAGCCACATGAGGTAAAACGTACGTATTTAATTTCAATAAAGGAGTGTTGAAATTAAACCTGATTGCCATATTAAAATCCCATAATACAATACAATAACAATAAATAAATAAAATTAAAGATACAAACAAATACTCGGTAAATAATTTTTGTGTGTTTGTTTTCTGTTTTTTGTTTTATGCCGGATACTGATATTTAGCGGGACAGATATTGAAGCTCTTTAGAGCACTGGCTCTTTGGCAAGCAAGCAAACAAGTGTTTGGGAATCTTTTTTGTGTTTCTCGTTTTTGGTTTTTCTTCATTGACCAGATAGACTATTGGGGACCACAAAACTGTGTTAAACATTTAAAATTGCCTTCATCGTCGTTTTCGTCTTCATTTTCTGCAATTCAAGCGTAAATGATGTTTTGATATGCGAGATAATAAAACCTATAATTACTGCTCTGCTGCTATTCTGTGCATAAGCATATGCAGGGGGAGAATTAGTGGGGTGTAGTGGGGTGTCTAAATTCTAAAGATGGAAAGAGTTGTTTATTGTGTGTTGCATTAATTGTCGACATTTGTATTGAGTTATATATTGAATGCAGATAAAACAGCTGCATCAGACAGACTCATAAATTGTACACACGTTTTTTCAAACATGATTTGTTGTTAGCTGCCTAGATAATGGTTATAATGAACGATAATAATGATGCAGTTTTTAATTGACCAAAATCAACTTCCGAGTCGCGCTACTTTTCTTGCTCTTTGTCTTGCTTTAATTATACACATTCAAATCTATTCAAAGTAGTTCAAAGTCAAAAATCAAAGAAAGAATGCAAAAAAAAACTGCAATAAATCATAACAACATAGGTCACAGATGCATAAGAGATTGCACTAAGGCTTGAAAACAGATGCGCTGGTATAATAAACTGTCTTTCAATATTAGACACCCATAGTATGAAAACACACGACTTTTGAGGTCATAATAGATTGCTAAATGAAGCCATAACTGGGACTACTCTTTTAGATTAGAAAAGCCTCCAAAAAGGCGTGATATAAGATAACTTTCAGTTACATTGTGTAGAGATCTATTCCCAGTGACGAAGGGCTTTAGACTCAAGCTACATTCCGTATGATTAATAATATAGTCGCGGATTCTTTGTTAGATAAGCAGTCAGTCAGCTCATTGGTAGTATGGGAGTTTTTAGCATTACAATCCTGTCTTAATCTCTGCAGGACTATTCACAAAGATATCAACACCATTGTGTTCAAGGCATTATTGTACATTAGACTCGCTATTGTTTTTATTTCGAATGCAAGGCAAAGCTAAAGTAAACACTCCGCAGGACTGTCACCTCGTAGAGTGATCAGTTTCCTGGTTTATCTTTTAAAAATTATTCTGATGTAATGAAATGGATCACCAGCGGAAGCAAGGTTCAATGATCCGGAAGCAAGGCTCAGATGAGCAGCCCTATTATCCCAGAACCTGTTCTCCCGGAATAAACTTGATTAACTTGAAGTCGCCGTAGTCTAGTGGTGTAATACGTTCGCTTATCAGATGAGAGTCCATGGTTTATGGTCTTCTCAGGAGTCTTCTCGCAAAAATTCTGAGATCTAATATCTGTTGCCCGGACTCGACATTAAACTATAGGTGCCGCCACTCATGGTAGATGTCAGTAGATGGGTGGTGTGAACAGATAGGTTCTAATCCTGACTGAAGTGTTATAATGACCAATTAACTTAAGTAAGTAATATTGAGATTAGTACTTCGATTATCAAACTAAGAGAGTTTTTCAGATTGGTTCAGTATGTATCCTATTTTGATAGTTTTGAAACTCATTGTGGAACTTTTAGTATTACGACTGATTTTCAGGTTTTTTCTACATATCTTACTTCATAGTTAGCAGCTCTTAGATCATAACAGGCTGTAGCTAACATGAATCAGTTAATATTGTCAGAATCTAAAATACGTCGTCCTAGCTTAGGTGGCTATTTGTTTAACCTCTGAGCTCACGATGGCTTAGGGACAGAAGCAGACGACAGTCGGGTATAACTAAACAAAGCGATTAAGAACTCTGAACCAATGCTGTTTGAGTTTGAGTTTGTCTTTTATTTTCTACTTTTATCGTTCGTTGTCTTGGAATTCCCTCTTATAAACAAAACAATTTTGAATCATTTGCCTATATTTTATCTTTTATTGACTTCAAATAATAAATATTTTTTGTGTTTCTCTTTTCTTTTCAGGTAAGTTTTTGTGGCTTGAATGTAAAATAAATTTTTAAAGTGAGTAAATATTTTTTGTTAAATACTTGTTGGCAATTTTGTTTAGTTTTTGAGGCACGCAGAATTGGTAAAACAATCAGCACTTTTATAGAATAGCTATTAAACGTCTTGTAAGCTTGTTAACAAGTTTAAACGGAAGGGTTTTAAGGATTGATTATTTACACCTTCAAACAGGAAATGATATTTCAAATTTCACAGATGCTTTGAAGACGGATGTGGGAACAGACGTTAGTATATCCTTAATAGTTCTAATCATTTGTGTCCATCCAACCATTATACTATCCATCGAACAAACCACTTCTGAGTTTGATCTTCCCTCACAGCGTGTTTTTACGAAGTTTTTCTTTTGTGGTGAAAATACATCACTTTTTATACTCACTTGATTGAGCTTTCCTTGGTATGTAAGCTTTAAAGGAAGCATTGATTTGACGCAATCAAATCGTTGTTGCTAGGTAGTTATTCTGACTAAAGGATTGTAATGGCATATTAAGTAAGAAAGTAAGAAACAATTCTTGGGATCTTTCACTATTAAATTAAAGAGATCTCGCTGACGAACAAGCGAGGAAAGAGTCCGCAACAGATTTTTCGGCTAAAGGCCAGCAGAAGACAATCCCAAGCTGGACCGACGGATACATTCTCTTAGCGTTGCCTTTCCATTCCATGTATGACAACTGTATAAATTACGTTAGCTTAACAATGGTGGTTTTATATTGGGACACTAATACTATAGCTATTATCTCAATGCGTCACGTGTCCTGGTTTAGGCAGAGTATTGGCTCTGTCTGAAAAATGTTGAAGTTGTACATACATTTAGTATAACAGTATTAAGCAACATTTTGATTAGGAATTAATTGAATCCGGAAGAAATCAGATCTAATCCTATAACAGATGTACTCAACTTTATCCGCAGGGTGGAATGGTTTCTGTTCGAATCACTTTTTAAGTAAACAAAATGAACGTGACTTAAGTAGGTCACCAAAGGTCTTGTAGATTGCAATATTCAAGCCCGTTTCCTTAACTTTA
Organism: Sarcophaga caerulescens; assembly: GCA_927399465.1. NCBI lineage: Eukaryota > Metazoa > Arthropoda > Insecta > Diptera > Sarcophagidae > Sarcophaga > Sarcophaga caerulescens. Next base: position 40,301,844 of record OV656873.1, on the reverse strand, counting down.
CAATCGCTAGATAGCTCATACGGAACACACGTTAATCCATTCATGAAATCTTGTTTCTTAAATTTCAAAGTAAAAAAAATAGCCGTCCATTACGAAAAATAAAACGAAAAATTAATTGAATTCTTATGCCAAATTTAAAGCGGCTTTATTCCACAATTAAAACCCTTTATGGACAGTATTAAGTTACCAGGGACATGCAAGCCATAAATTTGCCATAAAATTCTTGAGACCGGTTTCAGAATTAGATAAATACATATGTCTGTCCGCGTGTGTGTGTTTATCTCAAATCGATATACAGAATTTTTTTTGTTCTTGTTGTTGTTGGATTACAAGCATTGATTTGTTGCTGATTTTATTTCATTTGAATTGATTTGCTGACACTCGTTGCATTAACTTTACAGTTAGAAACAGAAAGAGACCGAGAGGCAAAAAATACAACTTCCGTTTAAGGTTTTCTACTTAAAAATCAATGAGATTTTTAAAAGAAAAAAAAAAAGACCAAATCACAAAAATTAAATTAAAAAAATTCAAACAGAACTACAAACAGTGCGTGGTTGTATTTAAAACCACTTTACGAGAGTATGCATGGAAGACAACCGAATAGATTTTAAGTGAATATAGGCACACAGGCAGACAGTAAGTGACAGACGGACAGACACGATGTATAATACAAACAATTCAAAATAAACAAAAAAAAAATTAAATTCATTAAAAAAATACTAAAAAAAAAAACAAATTAAACACACATTCATCATTCAAACCAAGCAGCAGCAGTGTTTGAAAAAATATTAGAAAACTAAAAAAAAAATCTGACAATTTGAAATGAAAAACAAAACAAAAAAAAAACACAAATTACGTCGTCGGTAGGAAGTTGAAGTAGCGATGAATCACTTCTGAATTTAAACTTGTATTATAAGTTCGTTTTTTATTTGTGACCAAGAAAAAAAAACACAGAAAAAGTTCTGAAAAACTTGCCGTACAAATAATTTCAAATTAATAAAGGAACAGCTGTTTGACAGTTAATAATATAAACACAAATAACAATAACAATAACAATAATGAATAAAATGAAATGAAAAAAGCGAAGAAATAATTAAATTTATTTCAATTTGCATATTTTTTAAATAAATAAATAAACGTTTGCTGTCTCACTCTCTCTCGCTCTCTGAAATATTGTTTTGAAATATTTTTTTGTATAAAAATTAATTTTTTTTTATGAAAAATGTGTTAATTTGCATAGAATTTTATTATATAAGATAATATACGAGGGCTGTTTATAAATTTATTTCTTATTTTATACGACCTTGACAAGGCCTTTTTAATACGAAATATTATGAAAAAATTTAGCAAACAAGTCCTAACACATTCTAATCGATTTTGGTGACCAGTTGATGTTGCCAAAATGTGAAATTAATCTTTCTGAAAACTTCAGATGCGATAAAGGCAAAAGCGTGCCTCCCTCTTGTTGAAAACACATACCGTCCATTTCATAATTTTCAATTACAAGCCATAATTTGTCGGTTATTATACGGATAGTCTTACTTGCTTAACTTAATCGGTCATTACAATCTTTTCGTTAGGATTACAAACTAGGTTCTCATACCACTCATGTTGTATATGCCAATTTGATAAGAGAGCGACAGGCCCTAAAGTTTAATGCTGGCTCTGAACGACAGATTTTTGAGAAACTGTTTTCATAATAATTTTATTTACACTCTGAGTTTTTATCCGAAAATTACTGAGAGGAAGTCGGCTAAAGAAATATTTTTTTGATGTTTCATTTTCAGTTACGGGCTTTCGTTTAATAATCCTATACACTACCTGTTAGAGTAATGCGATTTTCATCTTCAATTCTAGTCCAAAAACTTTCGGTTATCGTACGGATATAGCATTTTTAATTAACAGTTCTGTCAGGATCATTTCTGAAAAAATACAGTCTATAGTCTACAATACGCACTAAATTGTCACAATAACTTCCCATAATTTTTTTTGTGATCTCCGCGACCCACCACGTGTCGTTACCATTTATTGACAACTGTGCTTCATCTTTGAAGGAAATTTTGTTTGAAAATCAGCATTGGAAGGCTGTAACTGCAGCACACAAGCAATACATCTGCGGCATTGTTAATGGGCAGCCGACTTTATTTGTTGCAATGTTTGAATTTATATGGATGGGGGAAGTTTATTAGCTTGGAACGCTTTGAAATCCGCACTTTCGTATTATCCACTAAACTTTCGGCAGTATGTAGAGACACACAGACATGATTACGTCTTTTTTGTAGAGTAAGGGCCGTTATTACAACTTGCCGTTAAATTTGGGTTTAGTTAAAGGTACCTTTAGCTAAAGGGAACTGTAAAGTTACCTTTAACTTATTTTCGTTATTACAACTTACAGATAAAATAAAATTAACTTTTTCAAAAATATGGCAGTGCCGGAGCAATGTCGATAACACTGCTCAATTAAACAAGTTTTTTTTTTTTAACGCAGTGGCAACGATGGGCTTCGTTTTTTTTTGTTTATGTTGTATGTGCTCATTTTGTTTATATTTGAAGTTGCCATATTGAAAATAATATATATAATATGGCAAGTTCAAACATAAACTTAACTTTAAAAGTTAACGGTAGGATGATCCTCCCTTTAGCTTAACGCTCACTTCTACCATATTGTCTACTTATAATAATGAAAAACAATTTATTTGCCTGTTAAAATCCTCCCTTTAGGCCCTTAGGGCCATTATTACAACTTGCCGTTAAACTTGGGTTTAGTTAAAGGTACCTTTAGCTAAAGGGAACTGTAAAGTTACCTTTAACTGATTTTCGTTATTACAACTTACAGATAAAATAAAATTAAAATATGGCAGTGCCGGAGCAAAGTCGATAAAACTGCTCAATTAAACAAGTTTTTTTAACGCAGTGACAACAGCGGACTTTGTTTTTTTGTTGTATATGCTCATTTTGTTTAAATTTGAAGTTGCCATATCGAAAATAATATATAATATGTCAAGTTCAAACATAAACTTAACTTTAAAAGTTAACGGTAGGATGATCCTCCCCTTTAGCTTAACGCTCACTTCTACCATATTGTCTACTTATAATAATGAAAAACAATTTATTTTCCTGTTAAAATCCTCCCTTTAGTTAACGGGAAGTTGTAATAATGGCCCTAAGTCGATTATGATGGCCATAATTAATCTAAAATGCTCTAACAGTGGCTACGTTTGAAATGCCACTTTTGTGGGAAATTTTAACAATTTTTACAAGTTTTTCAGTTGTTAAACGATATTTCTTCATAAATGGCAAACCTTTCACTAAAGAAATTTTAGTTCAGAACAATATTTAACAGCTGACTGTTTGACCTGCAAATGGATAACTTAATACTTAATTTATTTTCCATTTGGCAAGTTCTAGAATCTTGCTGTTGTATTGTTATTGTTATTATTTTCTTTTCTGAGTCCGTTTAGGTAATTTTACTATTGAATTACATTTTTGTTTATAGTTTGTTGTTTTTCCTTAGGTTTTTTTGATTTTTCTGTATGTTTTCAGAATAAATTTCTAGTGTTTAATACTCTGCCGTCTTCATGTTTTTAAGAAATTTTCTAAATATTATTGAAATTGATTTTTTATAAAATTTTTTTTTCTTATTTTTTTAAAATTTATTTTTGCAATTATTGCTCAAAATTCAATATTCAATAAAAAAGACAACAACAAAAAAGTACAAAATCTGTCACGATATTGACATGACAGTATAGTACCGTTGTAAATGAAATTGTTGCCTTTGTTGTTATTATTTTTAATACGAATAATATTATACAATTTAATTTATTTATTTTTTATTATTGTTATTATACTTGTGGTGTTGTTGTTGGTGTTCACGTTGTTGTGTATTTTTATATTTTATTTTATTTTATTAATAATAATTTTTATTTAGCCAACTAACAATCGTCGTCGTCGTCAGTCGTCAAACTTGATGACCATGAATTTATCAAAAAGACACATCAACCAACGGCTAAGCAAGAGTAAAAGGGAGAAAACATAGCTTAGCACACCGCTATTAGATGGTTGGTTGACTTAAGTGGTATGACAATATTGAAGTATTTTTCTTTTCTTTTTTTTTTAAATTAAACAGCGTTACACACAATCATTTATTTGCGCGAAAAAAAAGTGGAAAAATATTTGAAAAAAAAATTGAAAAAATCTCTGTCAATAGATTAGTGATTCAAAACTGTTTTAAATAGACGAAACGAGACCGAAAGACGGTCAACTAATTTCGAATTTCACATAAAAGTGTATCTATTAAGCCAGCAAAATAAATAATAAAAAAAAAAAATACACAAATAAAAACGTTGAACTAAATCGTTAAATAAATGACAAAAACAAACAATAACAACAGCAGCAGTTAAGTCACTTTAAAGGTAATCTCCTCGACAACAAAAAAAAAAAACAGTTTAACAGACAAGGCTGGAGACACAAGCCACACAAAACGATTTATAAGTTCAAGAGTTATGCTTGGAATTTTTTTGTATTGTTTATTAAATTTCGTTTAGTTTCTAGCACTTGGAAGACCATTTTATGAATGGAAATTTAAAAAAAAATTTAATCTTTTTAAAGAAAATAAAACAATTTCAAATAATATTTCGGTTTATAGCACCAATACGTGCAATTTTTTTGATAATATTTTGAACGTAAATTTGTTTTTATTGAAAATTAAGCTTAATGTACTTCATAGCTGACAAAATTCATTCCTTTTCCTATCTTTGGAGCTGACAGAAAGGATCTCTCCTCTGTTTTTTTTTTGCAGCTGAACAGGTCCTAAAATTAATAGACTTGTTATCTATGTTTCTCTCTGTAATCATATGAAACATTTTACTCACTGAGACCTACCTTTTGGTCTTCCTATGATTTCTCTAATGATATTATTTATTTATTTATTAAGCCCCAACACTAAAAGGTTATATAGGCTTTTATATAATCCAAAAACTTATATTCTATCTTAATTATAATTTGTTACAAAGATTTAAATCAAGTTATATAAGTTAATTTCATTTAAAAACCCTTGACTTTCTTAAAATCATGTTCACTTTCCAGGATTTCGATTCCGTTTATTTTGCTCTTAATTCGATGTTGACGAAATAATCTACATTCATTAAATATGTGAGAAACATTCAGATTTTGACCGCAATCACAAAGTGGTGGTGTATTCCTTTCAATCTAATGATATTATCTTCACTGAAGGGGCATGGGCAAATCAGATGGTTTCTTGGATACATACATACATATATAATTGGTCATTACAACCCTTTAGTCAGGATTATGGACCTAGTTTCTCACACCACTTATGTTGTGTGCGTTAATTTTTATACATGAGTGGCGAGACCTACAGTTTAAAGTCGACTCCGAACGACAGATTGGTTTGAGAAACTTTTCATGGCAATTTTATTTACTCTCAGAGTTTTTGCCAGAAATCTACTGAGAGACAGTCGCCGAAGAAATATTTTTTTTTCATATTTTGTTTAGTTGAAGATGCTTGACCTGGGGTTTGAGCCGAGGCCTCCCGCCTAATAAGCAACACACTACCTACTAGACTACGGCAACTTCTTGGATGGCTTATTTAAGTTTTAAATTTCGAGAAACATTAAAAAATTTATTTGCTTACGTTTGAAGCAGTATCGACGCCCAAGCGATGTTAGCTGTCTTCAGCTATTGCGGTTGGAGAATGCCAAACATTACAGAGTTGACATACGATTGTGGTAGTAATCAATTGTGAGCCATGTGTAGTCACTTACACTCTAAATATCCGATCGGCAATCATCATATTATCATACATTTTTTCAATTGTTTCGAATGTAGACTGCACTGGAGAGTTGTTCAGAGTATTTATCAGGCTCAGCCTGGCTTTATGAGCACACACAAATTCTCTTTTCTCCTCAAATCACATGGTAGTCTCCTATCAATATCAAATACGTTTTGGTGAGATCAATTGGCCGCCAAACTCCAGTTTCGTGGAGGCTTTGTCAAAGAGAGTGTCTACGCGGATAGCATTTGAAAACCAATATTTGACGAGTCATCGCCGACCGATCTCACAAACAAGTGTAAAACTATCTCAAAACGATGGATTGCTGCAACCAATCCAAAGACTGTCATTTAAATGACGTGATCTTTCGTACATAATGGAAATCTTCTCGCAAAATTCTAATATGAATGGAGAACCCTTTTACATTACTTCGTTTTTGAGAATAAAATGAATTTCCATAATCATTAGGTTACGTTTTGCGGCCATTTAAGGTCCGTTTAAAATCGTTTAAAATTTAAATTCAACACGAAATGGAAATGAAATAAACTTGGTTGTAAATTGTTAAAATCAAGCCAAATAAAGAATTATTTTAACTTGTTTGAAGCTTTCAAAAAAAAAGAGAACCAGCTTAGCAATAAACCGCAGTAGCTTGCAATTACAAACGAAAAAAAATTCAAATTTAACGCCCCCGCTTTAAAGTAAGCGGCGGTGGTTAGTCACACACACACATTAAAAAATGAAATGAAATTAAAAATTTATTTATTGTTTTTTATTTTTATTTGTTAATAAAAATTCTTTTTTATTTTATCGCTGTTGTTATTGTTGCTGGCAGAATAATTTTTAAATCTATTTTGCAGTTCGTTTGCACATACGTTTGTTTTTTTTAGTTTCTTTTCAAATGTCATGTTTAGTTTTAAAGCTGGTGTAAATATTTATGCAAAGTACATAAATTGACGACAACAACAACAACAACATTAACAACATGTTGCTGCCTTTAGTAATGTGTTGCTGATTTGGTATAAAGCTCTCATAGCGTAGTGTCACATCAAGTCACCGATATTTCTGTTTTTGTTTGTTTTTCTTTTGCATTTTTTTAGGTATTCAGATTAGTTGGTCTCCGTTTTACTTTTTTTCTTGGATTTTTTCTAATTTTTTGTAATTTTTTTGTAAATATTGTGTTGTTTTATTGCTGTTGTTGTTTTTACTTTTCTAGCGGGCGGCTTAAATCAAAAAGATTCGTTTTGTTGTTTTTTTTTGTCCAATTGTTGTCTTTATTTAAACCATAATAAGCCTTTACAAGAAAGAACAAGAAAAAAAAACGCAGAAAAAATCACTGCAATTGCGAGTGTATTGTATACATTGTTGTGGCAATAAAAACTGCAACTTAAGCACGCATACAAAAATCATTTATAGTTGCATTTATCCATACACATACACACATGTATATACATATGTATGTATGTATATAGTCTCTTGTATAATAAAAATCATGTCGTTAAAAATGTAAAAATTGCTCGCGCGCCTGCGCATTTAAACTTCAAATACTACTGCCATCATCATCAACCGGCAAGCAATACAATCAAAACCACCACCACCACCGCCACCGCCATCGTCTGCTAATATTAGCAACAACTTGGCTAATAACAATTGCAAATAATACAACATCATTATCATGATATTAACAACAACAGCAGCAGCAGCAACAACAACAATGCCACAAAAAAAAAATTATAAAATGCTGCTGCTCAAAAGACTTTTTGTGATATTTTTTTTCCTTCGTTTTGTCGTTAAAAATTTTAAATAAATTTTAGAAAATAAAAATATTTTGCAAAAAAAGAAAAAGAACAAAAAACTATAAAAACCTTTTAAGGTGACCATATCTAATTACATTTGACAAACGTATATGGCAGCTTAAAGGCATTTAGAATGAAATGATCACCTCCAAGACAACCTTGCATATTAAATTCCTCACTTTGTTGTTTCTTTTCCATTGAATTTTAATTTTCTGACAGACTCTCTACACACACACACACACACACACAGATTTAACACGGTTCCATGAATTCTGTATAGTTGTATGATATGGTTTACGGGGTACAGCGGACAAAGACGGCTAGGCCAAGCTTTTTGATGATTAACTTGTAAAGTAATTGACTGACTCACTCAATTCGAACCTACAGGCAATAGGCAAATAGTGTTTTTCATCTTTTTTTTATTATTAAGCCCTGCTTTCACCTAGGGATTACCAGCTGTGTCTATACTAAGCATAGGCTTTCTATATTTCGCTGGATTACATGGAGATTTCTAAGTTATTTCATATTTATTTCATTTAACATTAAATTTCCTTCTTCTAAATCTGATCTCCCCGTTTACAACTCCATTATGTGTAGCATCAAGCTATACTACTGCATAGTGATACTTTTTTCCTTCTGCAATTTAGGCAATCTACGACCAAACCATTTAATCAATCCAAGTTCTTCAGTTGTCACACACATTATTTCATTTGTGATGGTGGTTAGCTAAAAAATTTTAAGAATAGACAAGCACTCTAACCTTGTTTAACTTTTGTTTCGTATTTATATTGAAGTACGGCTAGGATATATTTTAAATCCCAATCTGTTTACATTCCAAATCTTGTTTAATTTTATAAATTCTTTCAACGAGTTTCTAATTTTATTTGCCATACTTTTCAGATCGATCTCCGTGATCGAAGTCACCGTAGTCTATTTAGAATTAGAAGCGATCCCGTGTTTCAAACCCCATCACAGACATTTCGAATAAAGCAAAATATGAAAAAATATTTCTTCGGCAACTTTCTCTCAGTAGATTTTTGTTAGAAATTCTGAGAATAAATAAAATTTTTATGAAAAGCTTTTTAAAAATCTGTCGTTTGGAGTCGATGTTCAAACAGTGGCTCTCACCATTAGGTGAAGAGTTGTATTGACCAATTATCGCGATCATATTTTCAAGAGTAGTGCAATGTTTTAAAACGCTGCACTTCTTTCTGAAATAGTATGCGAGGAACTTATTGTACGTTAAGTTAATTCTCATTTGGAGTATTTATTTTATGAGCAACTTTTCACCAGATCTTTCGCCAGATCACCCAATTCCGTTTGGCCTTTCGCATAATCTGTGTTAAAGTTTACACTTGGCATTTTCCAGTTTTGTGATATAAGATGTGTATTTGACCTCATTGGATGCCATTTTTTGTTTTCAAATTCTTTACTAGTAATTGAATCCATTGTGGTGAATAAAGACAACCCCATCGTATACCGCATATCGTGTTAGATGACTCATACATTGTCTCTTCCAGCTGTATCGAGCCCTGAAAATTCTAATAGCTTCTAAGGATAAATGACGTCATCTTCCCTGAAAGTCTTAGATTTTATCATTTTATTCAAAGACATTCCCGCTTTAATGAATAGTACGTTTTTTCATAATCCTCAAACAGAATATGAAGAGGGAAATGAATTTCAATTGCATGGTCAGTGATAGTATGCAGAGTATTTATTTCAATAGCTTGTCCTGAACAAGACTTTGTCTCTCATAGTGTAATAAGCCGCTGAAATTTTACTTCAAATCTCGCAGTTGGCTGCATTACTGTATATTTGAAGTCGTTTTTAATACTCATAAAAGCCAAGATGTCGAAGTCGCCGTAGTCTAGTAGGTAGTGTGTTGGCTTATTAGACGAAAGGCCCGAGTTCAAACCCCAGGTCAGACATCAAAACGAAAATATGAAAATATTTCTTCGGCGACTTCCTCTCAGCAGATTTCTGGCAAAACTCTGAGAGTAAATAAAATTGCCATGAAAAGCTTCTCAAAAATCTGTCGTTCGGAGTCGACTTTAAACTGTAGGTCGCGGCACTCATGTGTAAAATTAACGCACACGACATAAGTGGTGTGAGAAGCTAGGTCGTAATCCTGACTAAAGGGTTGTAATGACCAATTATGTATGTAAAAGCCAAGATGTTTATTGATATTATAAACTTACCATTATTGATTTGTATTTAAAACGTCAGGTGAAGACTTTTGATAGCACCGCTACTGCACCGATCATGCAAATAGTTTACGTAACATAGTAAGAGATTGAATGTTGACCTGTGGTTTATTTGCACTCCATTGCCAGGGCATTTGACATTGATCAAGCGATCTACAACGTCCTCCAATGTAAGAAGATTGCGAACGAACTACTCGACCATATTAGATCTGTACATAGAGTTTCAAGTCGAGCTCTGTATATCGCTTGCTGAGCGATGCTATTGGGAAAGGGCAGAGGAGTAGCCTCGGGTTTGCAGCCATCAGCATGGAACTTTCGTCACATATGGTATGAATAAGTCTAATCACCTGTGACTTTTCCGAATTATTACGTGAAAATTGAAGATATTCAGATGTTTTTGCTCTTCTGAGAGTATCATATGTACAACAGAAGGACTACAGTACAATATTATACGATTGGAAACTACAGCCATTTAGGCAGACTTTATGAAAGACCTCTTCTAATTAAAGAAACTAAAAGAATAATATTTAGAATTCCTATTGGGCTAAAGGCTCTTTTAAACTGTGAATATCCTTTTAATTTTAATGTTTGTTTTGTTTTCACACCCCCTAATAACTTTGGACATATGAAGCGTTGAAAACAAATTAATTTCAAAAATTGTCAACGGCTGGGTTATAAAAATTTTTCGGTGTTGTTGTTGTTGTTGTTAATTTTTATAAATATTTAGGTTTTTTTTTTTTGGCGAATGAACGAGTAAGTGTTTGTTTATTCATGATCGCATATTTTTTTTTTTTTTTTCATTTAAAAATTTATTTTTAATATTTTATTTTCTCTGTATTTGCTTTCAAGAATGGTGAGAGCTAAGCTGCCAGCCATTTAAAGACACTTTTTTGTTTTTGAAATAAAAAATTCTAAAGCCAATTAAATGAAGCGCTTTAACGTTGTGACGCGCTCTGCCTGTGGTTTTGCTCATGCTCATGCGCAAATTGTTTAAAAATGTTGTCTGCTTCGGTGATGGGTATGCTCTGTTTTGTCCCTCTCCCCCTCAGTATTAATTGAATTAAAAGCTGGCTGGGAATGTTTAATTTGGAGAAAAGGAATAAAAAAGTGAAAAATAAATAAATTTCAATAATTTTTTTTTGTCATATTTTTTATTGTTTAAATAGATAGATGGAATAAATAAATAAATTTGAAGTGACAATTTTTATTTATAAATAAAGTGTGAGTATTTGTTTAGAACCGAATAAATATAAAAAATATTCATTGTTTTTTAGAAACTACAAGCATTTACTGTAAATGTCTTAAGGGCAACATGAGATCAGTGCTAGCTAGTACGTACCTAACAATAAAAAAAAACTTGTTTCTGATGGAAACTTTAAATATTATCAGCGGCTATTGATCATTGATTGATGTTGGCTTATGTTTGGTCTCTAACACTCCTCTTCAACCTGGTGACAGGGTTGAGCTGTAGTATATTTATTAAGGGTTCTAATATTAAACTTACTTATAGGCTGCCTGATCACTGCAGTGTTTTCCAAGCAGAAGTCATGGCTATTCTCCCTGAAAATCTCTTGATTTACTCTAACAACCGGGATGCGTTTACGTCCCCTAGTACGTCCTTGTTCTGGAATTCTAAGGATTTCTCAGAGAAATTTTGAATCATATAAAAGCAATTCTTATATGGGTTTCGGGACATAAAGATATCGTTGAAAATGTCATTGCTAATGAGCTGGCCAGGGCCAGTATGGAGTCCGCAATCTCCGTTATAGTAAAGGGCATAGGTATTTCGATTGCCTCAGTTAGTTTCAATACTAACCACACGTGCCACAATTGTGTTGGCAGCCAGAGGGTACGGACAATATTGCTAGACTTTGCCGGATACGCATTGATTAGAAGAAGGGCGACTCACTTCTGTTCTTAAATCGCATGACCATTCTTCGTACATCCTTTCGGTAGGCGTGCCGAAGAGCTTTCTTTTCTATGAAATGATTTTTCCAGGGGCTGTGGATCTGAGGAGAAGGAAGAAAGTGTCTTTCATGTATCACCTCTCACTCTCTGATATCCTTGACTGAGTTATCAAATATAAAGGCTGTTGCAACAGCGTGATTTATGTTGGCTTCCTCTAGGGAATGTTTGATCACTGGGTTGAATACATACATACATAATTGGTCATTACAACCCTTCAGTCAGGATTATTGACCTAGTTTCTCACACCACTTATGTTGTGTGTGTTAATTTCATACATAAGTGGCGGGACCTACAGTTTAAAGTCGAATCCGAACGACAGATTTTTTGAGAAACTTTTCATGGCAATTTTATTTACTCTCAGAGTTTTTGCCAGAAATCTGCTGAGAGGAAATCGCCGAAAAAATACTTTTTGTATTTGTTTTGATGTCTGGCCTGGGGCTCGAACCCTGGCTTTACGCCTAATAAGCCAACACACTACCTACTAGACTACGGCGACTTCAATATTCACTGGGTTGAATATTCACCCTTATTCTGGTTGTCGTCGTCGACGTCGTCTTGCGTCGACAGTTTAAAATTGGTATTCTGTTTGTCGTTATTGACAGTTATAGATGACTGTCGACACACATTTGGTATTCTGTGAGTCAATACGCCGTCGATATTGCGTTGTGTCGACTCTGATTTTATCGACATCATTTTTGGTAACGACGACGACGGCGACGACGACGACGACGACAACCAGAATAAGGGTGATTGATTGTGGCATCACAATGGGCCTAAATAGGGTCTAAGTGGGATCTCTTCTTTCAAGGGGGTCTGCCATATTACCTGATTTAACCTAACCTTGGTCTCTGGTGTGTTATGATGACTCTAGGTATAGTCTATAGTTACGAGAGAGTGCAAAAATTCGTTAATATTGTGGTTGAGCAACTCTAAACACTTCTCCAAATTTGTCACAGATTGAATTTGTGATCGATTGTAAGCAAACATGGCATCAATATTGCTCACCTTGTGCATCTCATATCCAGTAGAAACCACCAAGCTATGTGCGATGATCTTACTTAATTGCTTCTTTTGTGTGACAACAATTCTATTGAGTGGTCCTTAATTTTGAAAATTAATTTTTTTTACAATTTTTTACTCAAATTTTCTCCTGATTTTGAACCGCCCTAATTTTTAAAACTTCCCACCCCCATTTGTCGTTTGAAATGTTTTTTTCTTTTTTCTTTTTGTATAACTTACATTCAAATTGTAAGATTTCCGGCTTGTATATAAAGTACTAGAACTCAAAAGCTTAAAGGCAGAAAGAACAACAATAACCAGCCAAAAGTGTAATTAAAATAAATTTTTTTTCTTTTCCTTCTAAATATTCTTGTACAATTTAAAATGCAACCGGTGTCCACAAACTGGATTAAATATGCGAACAGAATAAATGTTTTTTCCTTCTGTTTTGTTTTTTTTTTAATTTTAAATTTTAAAATTTATTACAGAATTTTGTTTCTTTTTTTTGTTAAATACTTGACTCGTTACTTGGGGTCATGTTTTGTTTTCCTTTTTTTTTCATTGTTTTTGTAATTTATTAGAATTTATTTTTTTCTCTTTCGTTTCTTTTAATTTATTGTAATTTATTTTGTGTTTGTGATTGTTGTTGTTGCTGTCACTGTTATTGTCGTTGTCATTGTTGTCATTTATTATGCAATCGAATCGATTCTGGTCGTGATGAGTAAAAATTTTGACATTTTCGAAATCGCTTTTGAAAATTTGTTGCTTTGCTTTGAGTTCGGTACGGTGCGGTGGTTGGTTGATTGGCTGGGTTGTTACAAATACTAAAAGGAAGTTGTCAGGCCAAGCCAGACACCAGATCAGACGAAATTTAAAAGAAAAAAAGAAGAAAAATAAATTTTTTTGTTGACAACTTTTGTGTTTTTTTTTCTTCATTCTCTGTTTATTTATTAAAGCTTGGGTTGTTGTTTTAAGTTGAGATTCTTTTTGTTTTAAGATTTTTATTCAAATTGATTAAATTTATGGGAAATTTGATTTAAAGGTAAACAAATTATTGTTTTTTAATAAAAACAAAATCAAAATCAATAACTCTGAATATTCATTTAATACGATAACAAATTTTGAATTTCCAAATTGTCCACATAACCATACAAAAATATTATTTCTCTGTTGTTCCCGGCATAAAACCTAAAAATACGCTTTTTATTGGAAATTTGTAAAATTGGGTTACGATTTTATTTCTCCAAATAGTTTGTACTACATTTAATAGATTTTAGATTCTTGTATTAAATCTACATTGTTTAGTCTCTCATAAAACTTAAACTCTTGGGAAATCAAATCTTACAATGTTGCTGTCGTTGTTGTTTTTTTTTTCTTTTTGTTGCTATCATTGCTTAATTTAAACGCTTGAATTTATTCAGTTCAACTTTACAAATTTTTATAGCCAACAGGCAATAAATGTTATTGTTATAGCCGTTTAATACAAAATTGTTAAAACATTTAAAAATGTACAACAACACTAATGTTGTAACCCAAATAAGAAAATTAGAAATAAAAGCAAAAACAAAAACAGGCGGTAAACACTACAAACACTTTAGAATTTAATTTTTATTGTGACAATTTTTGTAATTTTTTTTTTTTTTTTGATATTTTAAAACTAATTTTTGTTCATTCGGAAATTTGTTGGGTGTTAAAAATACTTACATATCAGGAGATTTTATGTGCAACAGCATAAAATCGAAAAACAATTTAATTAACAATAGAATATGCACGTCTAGTAAAGCTGAAGGTTTTTTAAAATCGTTTATGAGTAAGTTTTATTAAGGAATTTTAGAGTGAAAATAAAAAATAATTCACACACTTTAAAACAGTTAAACACGATTACTTCTGTTCAGTCATTTTTTTCTCCTTTTTTCTTATTTTTTATTGCATTTTAGTTTTTATATTTCAAGTTAGTCACACTAATTTAAGTATTTTAAGAAAGTCTACGTGTTTTATTTACGTTCTACTTTCATTAACCCTTTAAATGATTTCATGAGGAACTGCATTCATTCACACAATAATTGTAAAATCACTTGAAAATGTCAGTTGTTTTCATTCTACAAAATTACATTAAAAGACATAGTAATTGTCCACATGTCCGTACAACAAAACAACAATAGTTTGTCGTTTGAACTCCTAGTATTGCTTTCAACACTTCCCAACACTATTTTATAATTTCAATTGCATGATTTTATCTTCAAATATTTGTTTTTGTTTTTTGGTATATACTATAGTGCAGGGTTGTCAAAATTGGTACAACTCAAACATCAAAAGTACAATGGTACACCAATCACCCATTTTCTACAATTTCAAAGTTTTCCCAATTTTGATTCTTAATTTATTTATATATTATAATTATAATAAAATTTATAATATCCGTATTTTCAAATCCCATTTTCAAACTAACCTTTATGTTTTTGAAATATGCATTAAAAATAATAAATTCAATAAATTTAGAAATGTAAGCAGAAGACGCTCGAATTTATATAATTTTAGAACGGATAACATTTTTATTCTACCAAATGGGTCGCAATTTTTTTAAAAAAGATGTACTTGATAAGTATGAAATATCATATTTAGATCTAAATGATGAAGATAATCATCTTCCATTAGAAAATGTTTATTGCAGAACCCAGGTAGATATTTATATATCAAATAATGAAATAATGAATTGAAATGTTATCATTCAATTTACAAAAAAATGCCAAAAAATATTATTTAAAATTTTGCGAAGTTCTGAAAACAAAATTCAATTTTGATAATGAAACCTTAAACTGGTTTAATAAGTTTTCTCCAGAAAATGTTATCTCTGGAAAAACTAACAGCGACGTACCAATATTAGTAAAAATGTTTCCTAATGAACACCAAAATTTCGAAACAATCAACTCACAATTCAGAACGCTGGCTGATTTAGAAATTATAAAATCGTATAAAAATGAAAATATAAGCAATTTTTGGACCAAAATTTTTGAAATTAAAACCGAACTTAGTAAAGTACTGAGAGGGATATTATCTATTCCTCATTCATCCGCAAATGTGCAACGAATTTTTTCGTATCAAAATATAATAAAAACAAAAGAGAGAAACAGACTGCATGTAACTACACTTTCTGGTTTCATACAAACTAAAGATTTAATAAATTCATCAAACTATTATTGTTATAATTATAAAATAACGAAAAATTTGTTATCAAAACTATAGTAAAAACCATTTAAAAAATTATAGACTGCTTTATGTATTTATATATGTAATACATATTATGTATACATTGTTAATTTATAAAAAATATATATGTATTTATCATTTGGAAAAATTAAAATGAAAATGGTACATGTGCCAAATATTGAAAAATCTTATTCTTGAGTTAAAAAATAATTTTTTTGATAATATCCCACTCGCATCCCATTAAGCGATTATGAACGCCTTAAAGGAAATTTTATAAGCTTTCTTTTAAGAAAAAAAAAGAACCCAAATTGAAAAAAAAATTAAAAAAAAAAATTAATTTAAAAAAAAAATATAAAAAATTTTTTTAAATTAAAAAAATTATTTTTTGAAAGATTGAAGAAATAGCTATATAATATCCTTTGGAAAATTTTTGCTAGGACCAATAGGTGAAAAGTTACACACATTTTAAAAAAACCCTGTATGACCAAAATGTCCAACTTTGACCCCCTCTAACTCCGGCAGTTCTTGACTGATAGAGCTGAAAATTTGTGTCTGGCCAACTATCCAATAGCACTAACCTTGGTGCAAATTTCATCCAAATCGGAAGACATCGATTTTAAAAATTGGGTCACTTGACACGAAATTGCCAATATATATTTCCAATAAAAAATGTGTTTTGTACAATTAGGGTCAAAAAAGTACAATTTAAAACGCTGGTCTGTACAATTTTGAAATGCTATTTGCCAAACCCTGCTGTAGTGTATTTCTTGTGGAAGAAAAAAATTATAGGAAATTTCTCTCTAATCTCTTCTATTGAAGCTTAACATAAACTCTTTAAAAATTCTCGCTCTCTCTCTCAAACTCGCTTAAATGATTTTTTTTTTAGTTTCT
Organism: Sarcophaga caerulescens; assembly: GCA_927399465.1. Taxonomy (NCBI): domain Eukaryota; kingdom Metazoa; phylum Arthropoda; class Insecta; order Diptera; family Sarcophagidae; genus Sarcophaga; species Sarcophaga caerulescens. The sequence goes on along the minus strand of OV656873.1, from coordinate 40,284,991 downwards.
CATATTATATGTGACTTTGATTACGAACGCAAAATAATTTCATACAATTAATATTATGTTGGTAGTTGTGTTTATTGTCCACACGAAAGCACGTGACCTGTAGACCCAATAAAGCATACATACATAAAAACCCACAATGAAAAGCAAAACCACTGCAAAATCATAGACCATACAACTCAATAAAAAAAAAATATACGAACATAAGCATTGCCTTTGTGATTCTAAAGAAAATAATTAAGAAAATCGGTTACAACAAGTTTATGTTGTGCATAGACGGAACACACTCTTAAAATGCATTACAATTATAATACAACAATAATAACAATAAAACATACCCATACATGCAAAATATTTAACTTTGTACTTTTGCATGCATATTCACAATAGCAACAACAATAATAATCATAATAACTACAGCATAAACAACAATACAATTTTTTTTAAGTACATGCCGGCAGTTATAGTTTGTTGGGTTGCTTGGTTTGTTTATTGTCTGCAAGAATAATAAACACAAACAATGCATTCGTATTAATTTTTGCATTAACTTGAGGTGACCTTTACAATGATAAACATTTATGATATGATTAGCAAAATGTATTTATTTTATATGATAAGGCAACAAAAAAAAATAAATAAATAACAGAGTGAGTGTGATCGTAAACATAAACAGTAAATTAGTATTGCTCTTTCACGAAATCCTACAAAACCGAATGCATACATATGTATTTATAAGCATACTATAGCACTTCGTTAATTTGTTTTTTTTTTTTTTTTTCAGTAATTGCTTCATTCTTTAATCTAGCCATAGCTAAATTATTGTTGTTGTTATTTTCTTTATACCATTCAATGATGCGTAAAAAATCAAGAATAATCATGCTTTCAAAAGAATGAAAAGAAAAAAAAAACAACACAGAACAAAACAAAAAAGAAATTCAATTCATTCATGCATTTTATTGAATGATTACTTACATATGTACGTCCACTCAAAAACTTAGAAAAAAGAAAGAAAGAAAACGGAAAAACAACAAAACATTCATGAATGAATTATTTTCACTTGGAGAGTGCTAGTGCGAGTGTGAGTGAGTGTTTGTGTTGAGTGCTTGGGTGTAAATCTCGCTCTCATACCCTACATCACACAATAGATGACCTTAAAATTTTTATTTCATTTCGTTAAAGACCTAGTTTTGTTAATAGGAAATGCACTCATAAAATAACAATAAAACAATAATAAAAGATTATAAATTAACTTTGTGAGTAAAGTAAAATAAAACAGAAGCAATAAGAATAAAATTGAAACGGTTCAAACGATTAAAGAAAATTAAGTTATAATTTAGAACAAAAGAAATTAAATTGGAATAAAAAAATTTTATAAAAATCAAATTAAGTGATGAAAATACTAAGAATTCACAGAAAACCTAAGAGAAAGTTTATATTTAAAGTTTTTTTTTTTTTATTTTAAAATAATATACCTACAGTGGGCTCTTGCTTATTTCGTTCAGTTTCAAAATTAAACTTCAATGGTTACATATAGAAAAATTTTGATGATATTTTATAAGGTATGTATACTTAAAATTAGTGTAAATCATAGCAATAATAAATAATTGAATTAAATTATACAAAAAATTCAAAGTCACATATATTTTTTTTCGCGGTTTGATCTTAGACTTGAATTAACTTTATTTGGAATATAGTCTAACACTGGATATGGCATTCTTTCAGTTCAATCAACCATTGAGGCAATCGGTTTTTGAATAATTTTATGAAGAATTTTAAGCCATATACGGATCAGATTTTAATGACTTCCCTAAGTCGTTCAGATAAAAATTCTGTTGATAAATTATGTAGCGAGTTCATGAGGCGTACATTCTTCCGCATTAACCATGATTGCATAATTTCAAATTATCCTGGAAATATAGAAAATAATTAATTATTAATTAAACATTATTGAAATCTAAGTAAGAGAGGAAATTTACAAGATGATAGTACGACCGAGCAAACACAATGTTTGTTAAAAACCTATACAATAAGACAAAACTTTGAGGAAAAGAATTAAGGTTTTGCTCTTTTTGTTGATGTCCCTAAAGTTTTCGATAAAGTCTGACACAAAGGGTTTGCTATAAGTACAAGCTGTTGGAAAGTTGTTTCGCTTGTCTAAAATTAAACGACAAATACAAGGATTCAGGTCCTATATGTCAGCCGATAGACGTCGGAGAACTTTAAGCGAGTATCTTGGGGCCATTATTGAACTTAATCATTAAATGTGCTGACAGGCCCAAAAATAAACGCGACAATATTGGCTGCTGATACCATTTTTCTCAGTATTAACGCAAGTCCCCAAGCATAAAGACGACTTCAAATTCAAAGCCATATTATTTCTCACTTTCTGACATTCTTAACCGAGCTCTTTAACGTAAAGAAAGGTTGTTTTCTTTTAGGGAATGATTGATCCCCGGTTTAAATATTGATTATGGTTTCTTCTGCCTTGCTTCGCGTATATGTATTTATAATGGCTCCAGTAAATAGAACCCGATTACATTTTCTCGTTAATCATTTCTTGTATGCTATTTGAAAAATTTATTTTTGAAAAGGTCTCTTTTTATTTTGTTTTTTAGTTTCTTATCTATCCTGTAAACGTAGAAGAATCTACTGTAATGTTTTTACACCCATTTTTAATATAAGGATTGAATTTTTTAATGTTTTCTCTTTAATTTTACATACGTACGTAAAGTATTATAATCAAAGTCACTCTTAAAAAAACTGCGCGAAATAAGATGTGAGGTTTTTAAGTCTTATTAAAACGAGATTTCGATTTTCTTTATTGTCCGTTTTATTATAAAAATTTTCAGTTAAAATTGTATTATTTTGGATGTTTTTATCACATATAGCGTTAGGTTATTGTTCCTTTTAAACAATTTTAACTTTCTGCGCATCAATGAGAAATGACGTCATGTAAAGTGATTCTTATAAGAAATGATGTGTAATCATTAATTCTATCAGAATTATTTTCCAAATGTTCTCATCTGTGCATTATACTCTCAAAGTGTAATATACTGTTGAGAGCATTTAAATATACCGTTTAATTTCGTGTACATATTCCATTCTAAATTCTAATTGTTGTTGTTGCTGACGATGTTCTTGCGCTGGACATGATTTACAAACAGACCACGAATGTAAATTTTTTTCCACTCACACACATACAAATACATTTCCACAATATTATTTGCAGGCAGTAAACACGTTCAATGATTTCCGGCATGAGTGGGATTCATTGAGAGGCTTTTTCTCCAATACAATTTAAACACACACACACACGCAAAACGATTAAATATTAAAAAACACACTAAATGTGTTTGTGTGAGTAATCATAATAGGCAAAACACTTTCAGGCATGAATGAATACAACAGAGGAATTTATTAAAAAATCAAAAAAAAAAAACACCAAAAAATCTGTTATAATTTATTACTCTCTCATCATGGATGAACTATTTCTCTCTCTCTCTTAAGATGTAAATGTAATATTGAACTGTTATTTTTTTTTTATTTCTATTCTAAACCACAAAATTAATCCAGCATTGATTTTAACACTTTCGATTTGTTTTTCTTTGTGATTTTTTTACATTTGTTTGGAATTTTTATTATAAATTTTGATTATTAATTTGTTTTCTGTTATTTATTTCTGTTGATAAATTAAAAATCATAAAACACACATCATTATATAATATTTTAAATAAAATTCATTCATTTTAATGGCCAATTACTACTTGGTCTCAGCCAGCAAAAGGAAGTTCACTCTAGTCATCACGTACAGATTTTGTGGCAGGCTTTTAGCTTTGTTGTTGTCGTAGGTTTCTTGTTTTGTTTTTATTGTTATTTTGCGGCTGTCAGTTACACAGGAAGTTTACAAAATTATTATTTTGTTTTTGCAAATTTAAAATAAATTGTGAATTACAATATTTGTTTACGTTATTAAATAATTTTTTTTTTTCAATTAATTTTTCTATTTTTTTCTTTTCTATTTACAGGTAATTTCTAACACTATGTTTATTAGGACTTTATGTAAAGAATTCTTTAAAAATCTAAACACGTAAGCATTAAAAATTTTTGTTTTTTTTATTAAAAGCTGTAATTTTTTTTAGACTTTTTGGCAACACGAGCTCAATTTTTGGTCGTGTTGTCTATGTTAGCGCAGATGTAAAGTGAAATAAAACACTCATTAAGTTTCGCCGAAACTTTTATTTCATTATAATGCTTGGATCTTCTCGTTTTGCGCGAAATACAGTGACTATCATTTTGAGGTAGTTTTCAACGACTTTTTGGTACCATTTTGGCGATAACTTTATAACAATGATTGGTTTTCTAATGGCCTAACGTTAGGGAATTGTTCTCATAGACGTGATCCTTTACTACTTACTTAACTGGTCATTACAACTCTATAGTTAGGATTACGACCTATCTTCTCACACAGCACTCACGTTGCGTATGTTAATTTTATCCATGAGTGGTAGGAATTACAGTTTAATGTTGGCTGCCAACGACAGATTTTTGGGAACTTTTCATGGCAATTTTATTTACTATCAAGAGTTTTACCCACAAGACTGCACTTGAAGCCCTACAATAATTGTCTAATGACATCAAATCGCATGATCGTCGAGGGCAATGATGTTACCGAAACGTAATGTTATCCTTACTGTTAACTTTTACTGGAATAAAGCGAAAATTGGTTGTATTTTGTGGCTTATGGCACAAAATTTGTAAAACTTTAATTGCATGCCAATCAATCATAGGCGTTTGTCATGCAGTCATAGCGCTCAACGACACCTCTAGGCAATAATGCGGTTCAATCATTCAGATTTCCAGATACAATGGCTTTGTCACTATTAGTTCCGAACTTCATAAGCGACAATTTTTTGTTTGTTAATGCACCACTGAGTGTGAAATGAGCTTTATCGCTGAAGAAAATTTTGTTCGAAAAACCAGCTTTAAAATCTCTTTATTCTAGTATTCAGTCTGGAATGTCTACGGCGGTGTGAATGGTCAGCCGTCTTTAATTGTTGGAGTTTATATGAATGGAGAAGCAAATCTAAATTCAAATTAGTCATAATGACCGGTAAAATTGGTTTTTTTTGCCGAAAATAACGTGGCATCCCACACCCACTACACTTTCTCTAACAGAAGCGATATCAGTGCATACATTGCAATAAAGTGTTATAAAAAATGCCATTTCTGTTGAAAAATTTTAAACAGAAACCTCTAAATGGATAACCTGGTAGTTAGAGAATGCAACACTATTCATAATTTTTTTTTTTTGATTTGTTGTATATGACCGGCACATTATTACTCAAGTATTAAATCAATTGTCTTACACAATATGGTAAATAATTCTTTAATGAAAAGTGTTGCACTTTACGCGCTTTTAAGACACGAAAATACACAACAATTAATATTAAGCGCAACACTTATTATATGAGAATAAAAAACAAAATAAAGCCATACATATACATACAAATAATAAATGCAGCTACAATGGCAATAATGGCACAGTGACAATAAACAATAGCAACAACAACAACTAAATCCAAAACACAGTAAAAGAAAAAGTATCACAAAAAGATGAAGATAAAAGACATCTCTCACACCATTTCTTAAGGGGAAATATATAAAGAAAAGAAGAAGTAAAGAGAGTAAAAGTCTGGGTGAATTGAAAGTATAGGTGAGTTTATGAAAATGTAGTACAAATTTGATGGTGGTCATATAAAGAAGAAGAAAGAAAAAAAAAACCATGTAATTGGCACACAACAACACCAGAACACAACAAACAAAACAAATAACAAACATGCACAGCATTTGGCTCTTCAGTAACTAATTGTCATGCAAAATAAAAATAAAAAAAACAAGAAAAAAACACACACACAAAAGTCAGTCACTGAGTCAGTCTGCCACAAAGGCTTTGTTGTTGTTACAACAGATGAGCACTAGTAGTGCAGCCTTAAAAAAAAACCAGTAGACTGTTGTTATTATTAATAGTGGAGCAGTGGGGTGGTGGTGAGAGTAAGTGTAATAGAAAACCTTAAATAAAGAGCATAAAGAAAGAGACCTTATTTTCCTTTTTTATTTTTGTTGTTTTTCCCTCAAGTACTCATCTTGTTTTTCTTAGAACACATACGTACAATACAACAATCCTACACTCACTCACTCATACGTGTGCATTACACATCTTCTTCTTGTTATTTTAATACTCAAGCGTGACATTTTTCTTATTCTTCCATGTTGAATTGTGGTGTGTATGTGTGTTTGTTTTCTTGTGTTTTCGTTTTTTTTTGTTGCATCTTTTAAGGTATTCATTTACGTTTTTAATCTTTATTTTTAAATAAAATTCTTTAAGTTTTCTTACTCTCTACAAACTTTAATGCAGTTTAAGGCATAGAATTGAACTTTGTAGGTGAAACAGAAATAAAATTTGAAAACAAAATTAAAGGCCAACATTTGCCTCTGATTACAAAAACAATTATTATTAGTATGAATAAGTGTTTGATGGGCCCTTAAGAGAAATAAAATAAGTAATGAAAGCAAAAAAAGGACACTGTATGTGTGCGTAGGGGATTGCGGGATGTATTTACTCATACTAGGGTAGTCAATTATTTTTGAAAAAAAAAAAAAATCGAATAATTTTGTTTTTCTTGTAAATGTAGAAGAAAATTTTTAAAAATTTTTGAATTTTTTCTTTCGTTTGAATCACAGTGGCGTGACACACAATGGCATGGATATCGTATAACCCTGTGTTTCAATGTTATTTTTACAAATGCTAACCGTTGGTGCATTCAGACAACATTTGTTGAGATTTTGTTAATGAAACCATTTTTTAAAGGCCAGAGCTGCAAAAGAGTCTTTTGCAAAACATTTCAGTTTTTTACGTTTTACGAAAATATGCAGTTTATAATCATTTAATCATTCCTGATTTAATGAAGTGTGATCTAATGAGGTGATGCCTGACCACTGTAGTATTTTCCAAACAATGCTTGTTGGATGGTGACAGCCAGGTTTAACTCCCTAATGAACGCAGTTTCAACGTCCATCCTTGCCCATGAATGCCGAGAATTTCTCAGCGAAATTCGGGACAGGAATATCATTATAAATTGCATTGCTGACGAGCTGGCCAGGAACGATAAGGGACTCTCAATCACCGACATGTTACGCGCAACATTGCTAGACTCTGCTGGACACGTGTGAGGAGCGACTTACTTCTGTTGTTAAGTCACATGACCCTCAATCGCACAGTTACGATTCTCATCGGCCATTGTCATGAAAGTATTGGCATTCCGGCAGAAGTATTCTGCAAGAGGAGAGGAGAAGGAAGAGACTATCTTTCATCCAATCAGTGCCCTGCTCTTGCCACGAAAAGACGAAAGTTTTTGATTTCTCACTTTCTGACATCCATGAACGACCTCCAATCTAAAGATTCCTGCAACAGCGAGGTTTGTTTAGGACTCGGGTTGGCTATCTTAGGGAATGTTTGATTCCCAGGTTAATTGTGGTATTACAACGGGCCTAAATACTGGTCTAAAGTCAGATCTCTTCCTTCAAAGTGGATATTACTTAACCTAATCTGTTATCCGCTATGCAGGATTGTCTAACGTTAAATTCATATCAACTGATACAAAACAGAAAAAGTTGGTTTTTTTTTTTGCTGAACTACGTTTCAGAATACGAAGCCTAAGTGCTCAGCAAGTACATCAAACAACATACTGAGGTCCGTCAGTGCAGTCAGGGTACATACATACATAATTGGTCATTGCAACCCTTCAGCCAGGATTATTGACCTAGTTTCTCACACCACTTATGTTGTGTGTGTTAATTTTATACATAAGTGGCGGGACCTACAGTCAGGGTAGGGGAATCCATTATAGGATTGCAAGTACAGCAATCTTTGATTTTAAATTTCGATTCGCAATCGGTACTTCTCTTGAACTCATAAAATGGATGCAATACATTGCAGTCATATTGTGAAATGACCCCCATAAGACCGTCTTACTTGTTCTAATTTTTTTGTAAATTTAATTTTCTTTTTTCCATTTCATTACTCGCACTTTTTTTTTTAATGGAAATAGAGATGGAAATGGTAACCCATCTTACGAGCCTCTTGTGTTTTTTTTTTTTTTTTTTTTTGAAGAAGAAGAGAGACATAGAAATGCAGCGGACCATAAAGATTGTAGAAGATAATGATCATTTAAGAGATGATAATGAAGTTGCTTAGATGCTGATGGCGATATCTAAATTAACCATAAATGGTCATTTAAGTTCTTAACAAATACGAGACGCATCTTGCAACAAGATCTTACCACATGCCACCATTAGTTTCTGCGTTTTTCTTAATGCGTTTCACTAAAAGAACAATTGTATTGAGACGACAGACTGACTAAGTGACCATAAAATAACCATGAATCGTTAGAAAAACGACTTTGAAAAACAGAAAGAAAAAAAAACAGAAAAAACGACATAAAAAATTAATGAAAAACATTTGAAAAGGTGTCGTAGAATATTGTGTTGCAGCATTGGATCAGATTGCAACGTAAATGCTTCACATTGCTAGAATAATTAGATTTAAAGAAAAAGAGAGAGAGAGAGAGAAAAAAATTAAAAGAAAAATAGAAAAACTATACACTTGACCATAATTTAATTTAAAAAGAAAGGATGGCAGCAGAGTGGAGAAGGAGTAGATTACAATCATAATGTTGCCATGACGATCTACAGTACTCATCGCTATCGCTATGGCTATTGGCAGTCAACCAACAACATTCTCGGGTATTAAATGTTGTGGCCTGGACGTGGCCAGGAGGCCATAACATTTGAAAAGAAAGTTGTGTGTGACCACTTTTGAAATGGACCGCAAAGCGAACAAAGAAGGCGTCTGGCTTCTACTTTTTATTCTATTCAAACCATAAACAATAATTTTGGCACAGATCAGATCAACTAGCCAGCCTGCCTTTCTCGTCATTTGTTAATGGCCATAAAGAAGAGTTGAAAACAAAAACAAAAAAAAAAAAAAAAAGAATTAAACACACAGTGCAAGTACAAGCTGCAGCAGCCAACAATTGTTCCCATCTCTCGGGGGTATTAATTAAATATTTATTAATTTTAATTATTAAAACAGTTGTTGTTGTTGTTGTAATTGCATTGTTCATTTGGCAAAAATTATAATTTTTGTTATTGATTCCTATTAAAACATCTTTCATCATGACAATTGTTTGTGGAAAATTGTCGATGTGCCTGTCGCGCTGATCAAAAGAAATTCTCTCTTGTTTCTATTATTCCTATGCGTCAGAACTGTTTGTGATGATATTACAGATATTTAGTTACAGAAGAACAACAGTTTTTAGCACAGATTTGTTTCCCAGCCATTCCTGTTATATGCTGAATGTTGGTCGGCTTTTAAGTTCTACGAGGGCTGTCCAAATCAATATAATTTTAGGTATAGCAACCAGGTCTAGCTCTTAAAATGGAATGAAATTTACATTCTCCATGTATAAATCAGTAAATCGGATAAAGTGCCTGAGCATAGACTCCCGATCATTCAACGATCGAATCTTGGAGAAAGGCGAACAAATTTATTTTTTATCCAGGTTTTCGAATTTGAGAAATCAAGAGGCTTCAATCTTCTTTACAAATAATCGATCCGCAAAGCTCTCTGATCCCTGTTCCGCCCAGAGAGAATCACATCAACAATAAACATCATAGGAAGGCGAGAAAGAGCCACCATTAGAGGAAGAGTAAATCATTAACGGCAAAATTCTTTAAACTCGTCTAACCGCCCATTAATTCTAGGATCTGTTACATTAGTTACTGCTGCCTTTAGTGCTATTGAACGGGAGCCTATTAAGATGGGTCTGGCAGTAAATGAGGATAAAACGAAGTATATGTTATCGACAAGTAGGGATAAGTCAATGAATTTATTTATTTTGGCTCCGCTGTTACCATAAAAAATGATGTCAGTCTCGAGATCAAGCGCAGGATCACTCTTGCCGACAGGTGCTGTTATGGCCTCAATAGGCAATTGAATAGCAGAGATCTCTCTCGTACAACAAAACTAATACACAACAAGATGCTCATTCTCCTCGTGCTTCTTTATGGCGTAGAGGCATGGACCCTATTAAGCACTGATGCAGCAGCCTTGAGAGTATTCGAGAGTGCTACATAAGTAAGATCTTCGGTCCAGTACCAGTTGGCGATAATATCCGCATCTGATCCAACAGTGAGCTGTATGAGCTCTTCAACGACATGAACGTTGTGCAGCATATTAACGTCTAGCTGCTGCGCTGACACGGCTATGTCGTTCGAATGGAGAAGGATGCTCCGGCGAGACGGGTATTTGATGCGGAGATTTGTGAAAGTCGACGAAAAGGATGACCTTGTTTGCGTTAGAAGGACCAGATTGAATAAACCCTGTCATCGATTGGTGTAAACAACTGACATAGGCGCGCAAGAAGCAGAGGCGCATGGAAGGATGTGTTATTCGGGTTGTTAATGGCCACTTAAGTAAGTAAGTAAGTTACAGTAGACAAGACAGTTTGGAAGAAGCGTATTACAGCGTTCTTGTGTTCTATCTGTCGAACGGGGCGACCAGTATTTTCTAAACATATTTTTTGGCTGCCATAGTTTTTAACAAAGTTAGTGAGCTTAGGTTAGGTTAGAGGACGTGTACTTGTCGACTGAGACAAGTACAGTACCTGCAGGTCGAATTGACTAGCGAATTGTACAGCGTCCTTGAAAGAAAGGTTACTTAAAAGTATTTACGCCGCCTAATGATCTACCAGTAAATCCGCATCTAACTTAACTAACCGTGGAAAAAGAAAAATTCGGTCAAAGACTCATTAACCTTTTATTCTAAAATAAAAACAATTTATTTCTTCTTTTAAAGTTGTTTACGTGTTTTTTTGTTTTTATTAAAATTAATTGCTTAAAACACAAAATCGAAAAGCAAGTGTAAAATTAGAAACAAAAAAAAATGTTTTTTTTCTTCAAACGATTATACCACCCAAGGAGATCCTTTATATTATTGGCCTTCGTTTGAGGTTCTTCTGTATACATTTTTCTTGTATAAAAACGTAGAAGAAAATAAAAAACGAAAAAAGAATGAGTACCATGAGTAAATTAAGAAGTTAATGCGTAAATAATTTATTTTTTTATTACTTTTGAACTCTTTGTGTTGTGCTGTGTTTTGTTTTCGCTTATAAAAGATTTTTATCAGGATTTGGTTTTTATGTTGACACTTCGTTTCTTGTCTGTTAAAGAAAAAGCAACGCTTTTAGCATTTCACAGTTCTTTTCTTTCGTTTGAATGCCAATAACTTGACATGTGTATTTTTTCAGTGATCAATTCTTGTTTTTTTTTTTTTTCTTACAATCAATAATTCATTACACTTACGTGGCTCATTCACTCACTCACTCATTCGCTCGCTAGTGGCTGGTTAATAATGAATTGAAATTAAAAAAAAAAGGAAAAAAAAATTCTTCTTTTATTTTTTATTTTTATTTTGAAATCGTGTTTTTATATTAATTTATGGCCACCAAGTGTTTACAGACCGACTTTTAACGAATCCACCTTAACCACCACCACTGTCATTGTCACTGTTGTCAGTCGTTTGAGGCGATAACAATCACCAGCATTCGTTCCACTGTATTTTGTAAAGGAATATAGTTTATGATGTTGTTGTTGTTGTTATTTTAACACGTTTGATAATAATATGGCCAGTCAGTGCTTAACTGATCATGAGTTAAATTTTGTTTGTTGAATTTCTCTGTGAATTTTTCAAGTCACTAAAGTATAGATGAGGAGGATTTGCGCAAAGAATATTTTGAAATATCAAGAATCGATCTTAAGTCCGCTTTAAGGAACATAGGTTTATGGCGGGGCATCTCTCCCATCTTATAAATTATTTCTTTGCTTCATTTTAGTTTTCAGAATGAAATTTTCATTGCTAAGCATGTGATTAAACGTTCATTAAACAGCCTCTGTTAAAATGTACTGGGCGTAGTGTACTGTTACACTACTGTATTGGGCGTAGTGGTGAGAAACTTTGCTTATTGAGTGTCCTACCAATTCTCAAGAAAAAATGCCTTCCCTCATCATAAGATCATCTGTCAATGCATTGCGGCGTGTTACAGGGCGCAATCCTATTTTGCTCAAGTTGCTGATTCAGTTGCCCCAGTCAATTCCATTCTATTTTTCTTCGATTTAACCGCTTGGAAGCCTAATACTCGAAAGTCTGCCTGACTGACTGATTGGAAGATACTTTCGAGTTTTTCCTTGACCTCGGAGTATTTCACTGGTTTTGTCCAGGTGACAGTTAAGAAGAGAACCGTAAGCCACTTGATTCATTAGATGACGAATTCTCCAAAAGGAATTAGACTTGAAGCGCATAGGCTTCCAACCACTGGTCTTCAATACCATAAACCATACATACATACATAATTCGTCATTAAAACCCTTCAGTCAGGAATACGACCTAGCTTCTCACACCACTCTTGTTGTGTGCGTTAATTTTTATACATGAGTGGCGGGACCTACAGTTTAAAGTCGACTCCGAACGACACATTTTTTGAGGAGCTCTTCATGGCAATTTTATTTTCTCTCAGAGTTTTTGCCAGAAATCTGTTGAGAGGCAGTCGCCGAAGAAATATTTTTTCATAATTTCGTTTTGATGTCTAACCTGGGGTTTGAACCCTGGCCTTACGTCTAATAAGCCGACACACTACCTACTAGATTACGGCGACTGCAGATGCTGTTTTAACAACAACACACGAAGGCCTTTGTATCTTGTTGAACGTCATTTGAGCTGTTTTTGGATTTGTTTTGCCTGCCCAGACATTGACATTCCCTGAAAGACCTTCTGTATATTATTATATCGTGTCTGGCCTTTCCTGAAATTCTCTCTGTATGACCAGTTCCATTGTCAATTTGTTATCCAGTGATTTAACTTCCAGTATAAATGATATCTCACTTAGAAATCAAATATCAGGAAGTGTTCTCTTTTTTGTTCTTTTTATGTGGCTTATGCCAAAGTCCCCTGAAACGTACTATGAATTTACAATCTCAAGGCCTCTTTTAATGATGTCGCAGAGTGTCCCTTCAAACTTTTCTTTAACCCAACAGAACGATATCATTTGCATAGGCCTTGAGCCTTAACCTGTCAGGTGCTGGCAAATTCCAACATATGTACATTGCTAGGAGTTCTAGTCAAGCATTTTAACAACGCCATCTACAATTGGTTGGCATTAATCTTGCAACAATTTAAACAACCTATTCGATAAAATTTTTAAAGCTCACTTGTATGTAGCTTGGTACAGAATTCCGTTGAGTGTAAAAGAATTAAATAAGAAGCAACAGCAGCAGCAGCTTCTTACTTCAATCATGTTATAATGATTAATCAGAATATAACATCATTATCATGATTGTTGTCTTTTTCAAAATATTTCTTCTTTTTTTTTTTTTGTATGAAACTCTTGATAAAAAGCCTAATTTTTACTGCTTAAATTTTACTACCTCCTGCACTTGTTAGCGGCATTTTTTTTATTAATATGGCCGAGACCAATCTTTTTTTCTCACTTTTTATGATTTTGGATCCGTTGCTGTTACTCTGCTACTGCAACTGCTGCTGCTGAATGCCTGTTAGATCGCACAACCATTTTAATCATCCGGGTTTCGGTTATTCTTTTGCTTCTCTTATTAGTTCTTTTTCTTTTTCGCTTTCTTTTTTTTTTTTTTGACAAGAATCATTTGGTGGTACCTGTGTGTGTGAGCCATATTTATGAAGCGTTTTCATTTGTATTATCCGCTCGGCGAGTGTGTGCATGTATTTTGAAACGCTTTCGTGTATGAATCGTCAGGGAAGGCTGCATGAAAAAAGCTTCACTTTTTTGGTCGTTTGTTTCGTTAAGCTCGTAAAGAAAAAGAGTTTAACACTTTTATGTGTGGTTGTTGCTGTTGTTGACTGAGTCGAGCCAGTCAGTCAAGCACAAATGTGTTTGAGCTGCTGCTTAAACTGAAACAAAAAAGAATGAAAGAAAAAACGAAATGATTTTTTTTTTTTGGTCCGAAATCCACCTGAAAACTAAACAAACAAATGAGCAACAAAATGTTACAATACAAGCACACACACACATTGCTATGTACGTACGTATGTAGATACAGAAGATATAAAAAAAATATATTTTTTTAATGCTTAAAACACCAACAACAACAACAATAATGGCAACACATTAACCTTGAACTTGTACTCGGAATAATATTTTTTTGTTGTGTGCTTGTGTGTGTGTGTGTGTCTCTTTCAAGTCAAGATTATGAATCTCTCTGTGTGTGTAGTTTTTTAAATAAAATTTTATGTTTTTTGTTGCTGCTGTTGTTGTTGTTGTGTTCACAATATTGGTAATAAATATCATAATGATGTTGCTGCTGGAGATGAAGTTTTTTTCCTTTCTTTCTTTTCAAATTTTAAATCGTGATTTGAATCAGGTAATGAGAGCAGTGTCACCATTGAAAAAACGAACGTCCAGAAACAAACAATTGAAAGGACAAAAAAATAATAATCGCGTTGGAAATCCTGTAAGAGCAAGGCTGAGTTTAAGATGAACGTAGTTTCAATGTACGTCTTTGTCCATTCAAAGGTAACTTTTATGTGGTTTCCGGGACATAGGGATATCATTAGAAATTGTATTGCTGACCATGATCGGTACGGAGCTCGCAATCTACGACATGTTACAGAGCATAGGTATTCCGATTGCATACATAATTGGTCATTACAACTCTTCAGTCAGGATTACAACCTAGTCTCTCACAGCACTTATGGTGTTTGTGTTAATTTTGTACATGAGTGGCGGGGGACCTACAGTTCAAAGTCGATGCCAAACGACAGATTTTCAAGAAACTTTTTCATGACAATTTTATTTACTTTCAAAGTTTTTGCCAAAAATCTGCTGAGAGGAATATTTTTGCATATTTCGTTTTGCTGGAGATGACTGATCTGGGGTTTGAACCGTGTCCTCACGTCTAATAAGCCAACACACTACCAACTAGACTACGGCGACTTTCGATTATTTCAGTTATTTCGGATATTAGCCACTATTTTTACACGGAAGTTTAGTTTCTTTGGCAGCATGAGGATACGTGCAATATTGCTAGACTCTCCTGGACACATATGCATAAGAAAAGGGACCGATTCACTTCTATCCTTATATCACTGCAATAGCAAGATTTTTTTTGTATTCGGGTTTCTTTTCTCTTGGGCATCTTCGATTCCCGTCTTAAATATTGATTGTGGTATAACAATGGGCC
Organism: Sarcophaga caerulescens; assembly: GCA_927399465.1. Taxonomy (NCBI): domain Eukaryota; kingdom Metazoa; phylum Arthropoda; class Insecta; order Diptera; family Sarcophagidae; genus Sarcophaga; species Sarcophaga caerulescens. Next base: position 40,269,667 of record OV656873.1, on the reverse strand, counting down.
TAAATGCTGGCCTAAGTGGGGGACCCCTTTCTTCATTTTTCAAGTTTGTATCGATAGAATATAAAATAAAATCAATTCAATGTAAGAGTTGTTTGTAAAAATATTTGTTCTCTCTGTCAAGAAATGAGGTGTCACGCATTAAAATTTTTATAATACACTGGTTGACACTGAATAATTAAAAGTAAAAAATCGTGATAAAATAACTGGATAGCACATCTGAAAGAGGCAATATTTATTCTAGAATTTTAAGTTTATTTTAATTTATTTTATTTTGATTTACAACATATGTATTCGTTGTTATAAATAATTTAAAAATTAGTAGAATTTGAGTTTGAATTTGTGATTAATTGTTAATTAATGATATTTATTTTTTCTGATAATCTTTACAGGTAAATTGGAACAGAACAGTTAACTTTGATTAAGGGCAAGTAAATAATAAAATAATATCTTTATGATTTTTATTAAAATTAACTTTTTATTATAAAGCTTTTAATTTCATATAAAATTATTTAATTAATTTATTTTAAGGTTTATTCATATTTTTTATTTTTTTTTTTTAATTCCATTTTCATCTTCGTTTTTTATTTTATTGCTCATTCAATGAGTATACATATGTATCTATGTATGTATGTATGTACATATAGAGATAGGAAAGGGACAGTCAGGCGGGCAACTCATATTAAAATGCTAATGAATCTTATTTGTCTGAATATCTTGTTATTCATGACTTTTTACTACTGTTTTTACAATAAATTTTTGTAAAAAACACAATTTTTTTTATTAGAGTGACCCCTTCATTTACATCTACCCGTTTGGCTATAAAAAACCATTATTTTGTTTAAATATTCAGACAAAAAAATAGTAGCAAAACTTGTTTGAAATTATTTTTTAAAAAAGAGAGAAGAAACTTAAGGTGACAATTTGTTAAATAAAAGGTTTAAATTTGATATTAAAATGATTTTTATTAATAACTTTTAGTTTTTGTTTTCTCATAAACAAACGTTAATCTTTTTTTGCTTTTAAATTTAATTTTTGTCTTCCACCACCATGTCGTTTATGCTTGCCCCCTTAACCATATCAATTTATTAAAAATTTTGTATTCAAATACAAAAATTTTTATTAAAAATAAATTTCAATGTGAAAATACAATGTTTATGCGAAAGTAGCACAAGTCTTTTAAGTCTAAACGAACCCTAGAAAATTGCTATAACAGTTCCTTAAAAACATGCTGGTTTATTATACATATAGAGTCCGTGGTTGAAACACCAGCTCAAACATCTTGAACAAAACGAAATATGAAAAATAAATATTTCTTTCGGCAACTTCCTCTCAGTAGTCTTCTGTCAATAATTAGGATAGTAAATAAAATTTCCATAAAAAGTTTCTTCAGAATCAGTAGTTCGGAGTTGACTTTAAACTGTAGGTCCCGCCACCCATTGATAAAATTAACACACACATCATGTAAGAAACTAGGTTGTAATCCTAACTAAAACCTTGTAATAAAAAATTAAGTAAATAAGTACATAAGGTGAAGTAGTCGTAGTCTAGTAGGTAGTGTAGGTATGTAGGTAGACGAGAGGCCACGGTCAGACATCTCCAACAAAACGAAATATGAAAAAGTACAGAAATTTTAATGCAAATATTTTTACAAACAACTCTTACATTGAATTGATTTTATATTCTGTCGATACAAACTTGATATAAACTTGAAAAATGAAGAAAGGGGTCCCCCACTTAGGCCAGCATTTAGGCCCATTGCAATACCACAATCAACATTTAAGACGTGAATCGAAGATGCCCGAGAGAAAACAAACCCAAATGCAAAATAAATCTTGCTATTGCGGTGATATAAGGATAGAAGTAAAACGGTCCCTCTTCTTATGCATATGTGTCCAGGAGAGTCTAGCAATATTGCACGTATCCTCATGCTGCCAAAGAAACTGAACTTCCGTGTTAAAAGTAGTGGCTAATATCCGAATTAACTGAAAGAATCGAAAGTCGCCGTAGTCTAGTTGGTAGTGTGTTGGCTTATTAGACGTGAGGACACGGTTCAAACCCCAGATCAGACATCTCCAGTAAAAGGAAATATGAAAAAATATTTCTCCAGCGACTTCCTCTCAGCAGATTTTTGGCAAAAACTCTGAAAGTAAATAAAATTGTCATGAAAATTATTTGCTTAGAAACGGTGTTTTATATAGTCTCGCAGAAAAATGGCATTAAATCGCTTGATCTTGAAATTCTGGAAACTTTTCTATGCAACCAACTATTGGTCCAATTCGTAATCTGCAGTTGTGGATTAAAAATTCGATTATCAGACGGCCATAGTGCATTTAGTTAACAGTACCGATTATTCTATGATTTTTATTGAAAATATACGGCCCAATGACATTTCTAGATAATTATGCTTAACAAACAGTCACGTTTTTCGGATAAAATGTTTTTTTTTTTTTCGCAACCAACCTTGTGTGCTCCCAGTTCTAATTGCTGCTTGAGCTGCTATTTCCATGGATGGAGATCCAAATCCAAATGTAAAATATCACATGGGGTGTGAGAAGCTAAATTGTAATGCTGACTTAAGTTTATAAGGCTCAATACAGTATGAAAGTTATTCGAGATTGAGGCCTCGTCTAGCTCAACTACTTGACAAAGCGGATCCTGTAATGCAGTAGATGGTAGATGACCATAATATAATGTCAGTAGCATATATACCGGCAAGATAAATACCTCAAGAGTTTATGAAGTTAAGAACGTTTCGAGGAAATATTTTAAGTTCTCTGTCCATAACTTTTCTTTCTACACAACCCTTTACAACCATGTGTATCTCCTATAATTTATTGAAAAATAACAAATTTTTCTTATTAATATCACTGTCAATATTCTTTAAAATATTTATTAGACAAGACAATGCCAAAAGAATGAAAAATTTTAACAAAAAAAAAAAAAAGAGAGAAAAAAATTTAAATTTAATGAAAAGGAGTGTCAATTCTTTTCTACCTAAATAAGTTCCAACACACATATTCAATACGAGTTACTGACTTTTATTGTAAACCCAGCCCAAAAGAATACATATTTTGGTCAGTCACCGTATGAAAGAGAATAAGAAAAAAACGAGGCCCAAAGTGAACTCAAGTGTTAAAATGCTTTTGGAAAGAGGGAAACTAAGTTGACTGACTGATTGTTGACTGAATGGCTGGTTGGCTGGCTGGCTTGCTGGCTGTTGTCTTTAGTTAACAAAACAAAATAATTGAACTTGATTAGTTTTTTCAAGAAATTCTTCAAATTATGTAAAGTCTCAAGCAAGAGAAAAAAAATTTTCATTTTTCATGCTGAAATCCTGTTTGGAAATAAAAAAAAAAAAATTATGGCCAAAATGAATTTTATAATAAAAATTTGTTACGGTTTGAGAGCTTTAAACCTAAAAATTCCCTCGCACCCTAAACAGAAATTTTTGTAAAAAATTCCCAGGCTAAAATAACACAAATATTTATAAATTTCTTTTTACAAATTTATTGCAATCAATCAAATTTTAAGTATTTTTATTATAAAAATTTATCTTTTAAAGAAAATAATTTAAAAAAAAAATTCCGGTAAACATATTTTTTATCTTACAATAATTAGCGTAAAACATTATTTTTAATAATTTTCTCTGCTGCTTGATATGTTATAATTTTTTATTTTTTATTTTTCAGCAAATATTTGCTTAATGTGAATAAACTTTTACGCTTTTTGTTTATAATTATTTATTGATTGATTTTATTTAATGAAATTTTTATTGCCAATTTTTTGTTTTGATTTTTCTGCATTGTTTTTTATTATAAAAACTCCCTCGATTATAAAACTCTTTCCTCCAATGCCGGCATATTGTCAAAGAGCTTTTTTGTAATTTATACCAAGAGTTTAAGTTTATTTTTTTTGTAATAAAAAATATTATTATTTTTTATACACATAATTAATGGCAAATTAATAAAGCGAAAATATTTTAATACGTCATGGTTAAAAAGATAAAAAAAAACAAAATAATTTATAAACCATCAGAGAGTCTTTGAAAATAGTTAGTGGGTGTCATTTTTAATTTAAATAAAATAAACTTGAAAAAAGTGATACAATGTTACAAGAATAAAAAAAAAAAAAAATTAAAACTAAAAAAAAACAGATACATTGCGATAAAAGTATTGATTTATGACCATACCAAAGCCAATTCTCTAAAACAGCTGTTGCTTAAGAGTATTTTTATTATAAAAAATCTTTGACAAAGTGGCCGTGTAGAAAATATGCGAAGGCATTCTTCTTGATTTTTGTAATTCAAATAAATTTACGAACTAAGGAGTGTGCACAAAAAAATTTAAGCATACATTTTTCTTATTTAAAACTAAACTCCACGGTAAAATTCTTTAAATTTTTATTCAAATTAATCAAGATATTAAACTATTTCCTTTAGTACTGAAAGAAGTGTTTCTTTTACCGCATGTTTAAGCAAATTTTCTGTCCATATTGTTACAGTTTTACCTTTTTAAAAAAGTTTAAATATGAGTTCGTTAATTGAAAACAAAGTAAAAACAAATATCGACGCCTCCGTTCTACAACATTCTAAGTCGAAAAAGTGTGTTTTGAGTTATCACGCGAGTTTTCACGCGACGTACAACTATATGTGTATTCTAAGTAGATTTTTCCCTATAACTTCGGAACGGATCGGCGTATCTTAACCAAATTTTGACAGTATTTAAGTTAGAGAACGTAGAATTTAAAAATGCAAGAACATTAAAAACGTTCTAAGTACAGTTAGAACGTTATAGAATGGAGGCGTCGATATGTGTTTAATTTCAGTTAAACTCTTTATCGTCCGCACTATGTTATGTGCCGCTGTTCGAACTTGTACCACGTATATAACGATAACTACAACAATAATCTGCTTATTCGTTATTCTTATCACACAACTATTCGCTAGATCTTTACAACCGCGATCTTCAAACCACGACTGTTATCTTCACACGCAACTTCATACAAAGCTGACTGAATTCTACTACTCGTTGTCTGCATTGTTTTGCCTTTTTATATGCGCTCGAATCAGTCTGATGAAGGTTCTTGATGTGGAAGTTTGGGTTTTCGCCTTCTCGAGAATTCTGTTGCGACAAATTGCTTGTTGTTGTGTTTGCTTACTTGTCGATCCCTTTTCCTCTCATACTGATGTTGTTGTTGGTTTACTTATAATAAGTTCGATGTATGTGTTAGTGTAGATGTTTATCGTTTTATTTGTTACACGATGCTACACTGTTTTCATTTTCGTAACAATATTAAATTATTTAATATTAATATTCAATCAGAATAATAAATTTAAAATAACAGAGCATATGTACGACGTTAGTTGGTGATCATACATGATTTTCTAAATAATTCTTTGAAAACACACTTCACTTGTATTCTTGTAAACAAGCAAATAAATTCCATTTTTAATGATATTCTCTTGGGTATAAATTTCTATTTTTTTTTTTTAATATTTTCAATTACAAAAATGTATTACAATTATTAATAACAGCCGACACTCCTTCTATTAATCAATAAAATAAATTCAATTTGACAAATTTATTAAAATTAATAAAAACAATAAAATTTTCAAGTCGGACTTAAAAACACAACAAACTCTGTCTCAAATAGTATGCAGATACTGAATACACTATAAAAATTTAAATAAATTTTCCATTTATTCTAGACAATTTACAGGCACTCAGTGACATTTCCTTTGTAATATCAATTAAAATTAAACAAAATATAAAAAATATTACAATTAATGTATAAATGAATGAAGAAAACAAAGAGAGATGGCATAAGTAAAGCCTACAATCACCTATAATTTGAGAAATTGGCCTTAGTTGGTGATTATTTTTACATTTTTACCAACTTTACAAAGCATTTTATGTGTCCAACGCTTTCCTAACAAATCTTTTATTTTTCAATTTTGATTATTCAAAAATATTTTCTCAAATTATTATCTTCATAACTTCATAAATATGTAAAGACTCTGTATACCGTGTATAGGGTATTGAACACATGTGTTGTCTGTTTTTTTTTTTAAATGAAATTTTTTAATGAAATTTTTCATATTCATTTATTAGTTGCCATTAAAATTCTTGTTGTATTTAAATTGTTATTAAATTTGCAATAGTTGTAGACATTTTTTGTATTTTTGTTGTCATTGTTGTTGTAATTGTTTTTGTTTCTCTTCTGTCTGAATTAAAAACGAACACTTGTTGTTATTACCATAAGCAGATCAATTTGCTATTCGTGCCCAAGTAAAAAAATAATTTTCAAACTGAGTTTAGCTGCGATTAATATGGATATGGATAGAGAGAGACACGCAGACACACTTGGATCCTTATTAAAGTATTAATGGGATTGAAAATGTTAAGACTGGCGATTATGTCGCTACAACACATGTCATTAAAAATAACCCCGTAAACATTTAAATCCATAATTAAGATGACTTTTGGCAAAGGAGCAATCGATCGTTAGCATAAATAAGTTAAGTAGGCGTCTCTCTGCCTTAGCGTAATGTATTCCATTTAAATTTTCAAGTAACATACATTTTACAGCCTTTTCTTCTCTGGCCTCCTTCATTGAGGCAATTGGATCTTTGCGTCGGCGTCATAATTATTTACTTAGCTGCCAAGAGATTGTCCGTACAGGCCCCGATGTTGCTTAGCTATATTTTTTTTAATAAATAGCAAACTTTAGTTTTGCTTTTGAATTGTTAACAAGAAAAAATTATATCACTTCCTGCGCCCGATTTGTGACACTTTCCATCACTATTGCCTTAACGATAGGTTACCGCATTTCTGTTTGCGGACTCTAAGAATCTGAATATTTTGACATAGCCTAACTTAAAAAAACTTAATTGCTTAATTGGTCATTACAATCCTTTAGTTAGTTTGACGACCTAGCTTGTCACACTATCCATATTGTGTATATTAATTTTATCCGATATCTGCACAGAGGAAGTCGCTGAAGAAATATTTTTTCAAGACGTCTGAGCTGTAATTTGAAAGTCGGATTTGTGTTTAATACGACAACACAAAACTAGACCATACAAAAAAGTTAAAATTCGTCTAGTTGATGTTGGAAAAAGTCATAGTGCAAGACTCTGTAGCGTTTACCGTTTGCAGTAGTTATTCGGCCTGTATCGTTTTCCAAGAAAACTCCTGATAACGGCCGAGCACAATCCAATGCAGGAACTTGGAGCGGTTGTAATGCTATTCGTGTGTGTCGTATTCAGTTTTTTAGTCACTCCAGCAGCAATAATAGTTTTCATTCGCGTAACCGCAAAAATGGAAATGGACCACGTCGCTTATGATTATTTTCGATTTAAAGTTGGCTTCGTCGTCGTAGTCTAGTAGGTAGTGTGTTGGCTTATTAGACGTAAAGCCCGGGTTCGTATCCCAGGTCAGGCATCAAAACGAAATATAAAAAAATATTTCTTCGGCGACTGCCTCTCAGCAGACTTCTGGCAAAAACTCTGAGAGTAAATAAAATTGCTACGAAAAGTTTCTCAAAAATCTGTCGTTCGGAGTCGACTTTAAACTGTAGGTCCCGCCACTCATGTACAAAAGTAACGCACACAACATAAGTGGTGTGAGAAGCTAGCTCGAAATCCTGACTGAAGAGTTGTAATGACCAATTATGTACATATGTATGTATATCTGCGACGTTGGAATTCGGTGATTCTCTGTTGAGTCCGCCGAATTGCACGATTCTACCTCCGGGGGCCCTAAGTCATCCCTTAGATCTGCTCCTTGCACAAAAAATTCAAAACAATTGTTAACCGTTCTTGAGGAATATAGCCATTAATGTCATATTGAATGAGTTCACGTTGACATTTCGGAGCCTATTTTGCATGTCAAAAACCTTCATATAGTTTTGAAAATTTTACACAATGCTTATGGTTTAATATTATTTCATATTAACTTCTTAGTGCTTCGAATAACTTGCGCTTGAGCGCCTATATACCATGTTTTAAACTACGAATACGAATACAGTATTCCCTCGATTTACGCCGTCTCGATTTACGTTGTTTCGATTAACGTCGTCAAAAATTTTGTTCCCTTCAACTTCGATTTGCGTTGTCATTCGATTCACGTCGCCTTTTTTTTGGAACCAATTGTGACGTAAATCGAAATATTACTGTAACTTTTTTAAGTTCCTTGTTAAAAACATACTACTTTGTAGTATGAGCAATATGAAATTCGATTTACGTCGTTTCGATTTACGTCGCCTTTTTCCGGAACATTCTACGACGTAAATCGAGGGAATACTGTAAAAAGAAATCAATTTTCCTTCGTGACAAAATTGTTCACTGGTTAATATTTGTTCTATACCTGCAGAGAACAAGAAAATATCGATATTGATTTGCAACTCATATCAAATCAATAATAAATTATATGTATATGTAAACAAATAAAAAAAAGAAAAAAAAAACCTAATCGATAAAAATAAATCGAATTAATCGAAACAGAAGTAAATCCGTTCTTTTTTTTTCGGTCTCTACTTATGGGAATTGTATAATTTCCATGGCAAAACATTCCAATAAATTAATCTGCAATTAAAATAAAATAAAAAAAGAACAACAACTATGGAAACGTACATAGATTGACTGATCCGGCTGGTTAGGTTATGCATGTGGTTGGCCAAATGTACACAGAACGGCTGTTAAACGTGTAAAGATAGAAGGAGGCTTACAGGTTTCCCTTTGCTGCCCGACTGCCGCAGTATATCTAACAGTTGGACTGACTGACTGACTATTTCTTGCATTAATTACGCATTATAATTGTTATTGCAGCTCTGTGTTTGACGTCATAAAATCCGATTTCATTTGAAATAATGTTGTTGTCGCCATAATCCATTAAATAAATGCAACAAAACTACAACATTATCAAAATTATTTACATAAATCCCACCTGCACAATGGGTCAATGTATGCAATAAAAAAAATTAATTGTGCGATTTTTTTTCAATTTACTTTTGAAAAGTTGTTAAACGAACTAAAACTAAGTAACTTATATGTTACTGACATTTAACTTAGTTTTGTTTGTAGTTCTAACACAATACTGAGTTAATCAATTTCGTTTAAAATCTCATAAGAACTTAATGTATTTTGTTGTAATAAAAATACAATTACAACAAACATTTTAATAATTTTTATAATTTAATTCTATGCAGCTGTTGTTTTCTAAATCACATCACATGTGTGTGTTACAATCATTATCACAAAGTTTTGTTTATGAGAACTTAAATTTATGTTCACGATCTTTTGAAATAATTAATGATGCTGACACTTAGTTGCGTATGCAAAATGTTTTTTTTTATTGAAATTCGAAAGTGTTTAAAGTTGAAAAGTTTTTTTTTTCCATAAAAATGTCTCCACAATGTTCGTTTAGGTTGATTTTTATACATTTGACGATTGAATTTCTTAACTACCAATACCGTTTATAAATCAAAATAAACTGAGGCCGATCGTTGGTAGAAATATGTAACTGTCAACACTGAAAAAATCCGAAAATTCTGATGTAGACATTTAGACTCCCACTGTCCACCCTTCACAGTTCAGGAAAATTATATACACGCTGGCATACCGCTGGGCACGTACACACGAGGTGAAGGACACTTTCCTCCTTTTTCTCATCTCCATAGCTTCTGCAGAAGTTATTGGCCATATGGTCAAATATTTCCAACCAATACGGTATTCGTGTTTTGGACTTTTAGCATACTTTCCTTTCATCTAGGTTTGACCATATTTGCTGCGCTATTTTGTTCATATCCAAAGCCACCTACGCAGTGTTTAGGGAATCTATTACTGTATTATCATTTCCAAAAGAATAAGGTTTGTTGAAATCAAATACTCCTTAAATCGGCCCAGTAAGCTGTTGATTATGTTATATTTATTATATGATCATACAAAGTTGAATCCACTGAGCAATGTGAGATCCCTATAGCTTCCACAATCTCTCTCAATTTCAATCATAGATGGGCAAACAACTTATCATGAATTTTTTTCAGCAGTTTCGAACGGTCTCAACTGGGCGTCTAGAACTAACTGTAAACGTCTAGAACTGTAGGTCGTTTATTACTAACTTCTTTTGCCCTAATTTAGATGATCTGGATATCAGATCCCATGTCAGACATCAAAACGAAATAAGAAAAATATTTCTTCGGCGACTTACTCTCAGCAGATTTCTGGCAAAAGCTCTGAGAGTAAATAAAATTGCCATGTAAAGTTTCTCAAAAATCTGTTGTTTGGGATCGACTTTAAACTGTAGGGCCCGCCAGTCATGTATAAAATTAACACACACAACATAAGTGGTGTGAGAAACTAGAGAAACTGAAGGGTTGTAATGACCAATTATGTACATATGTATGTAGATACCAACAATAGGCAGTTTCAACAGGTCGGCGCTACGTGTCACAGAGCTTATGCTACCATTAGATATTATGTGCGAGAGAATTGCGAAAATTGCTATCGAGATTGTGCGAATTGACACTGTTAGACTTTTTCTTGTGGATTCGTTTTAACGATACTTAAAGTTAACATAACCCATCTCAACGATATTATATTCCATGCATAATGGCAGTAATAGGTTTGTCAAACTATTACAAAATTTCGATGATATCACACACACGCACTTTGTTTTATTTAAATTTAAAGATGATAAGCACTTAACGAAGAACCCTTTTCATGTGTATCAATAGATAACAATTATTATAATGGAGCTTATCTATGACAATACATGTATAGCATATCATATCGCCCCTAATAATTATGACACAATATTTTTATTTATTTGTTGACAATTTTTTTTCTTTTTTTTTTTTGTATTTTAGCATAAAATGGTAATAAATTATTTTTATTATAAATTCATGAAGAAAAATTAAAGCCAAATAAATAATGTCGTTTAACAAATTTATAGTTTGTGTTTTTTTTTAGTTTAAACATTTACATTTTTAATTATAATATTTAAAAAAATCTTAAAAGCAAAACGTTTTAGACACGCCCATTTAAAAAATCGTTAAAAATAAATAAAAAAAATTTTAATTATTTTTACACAGAACGCTTAAAATCCTTGCTAATGGTTTATGATTTTTTTCAGTTTTTAATTTTAATGCTGAGAAATAAAAAAATTAATTAAGTTTTTAAAAACTAATGAAATTGAAAAAAAAAATATGCGATAAAACCAATCCATGGAAGTGTTAATTTTTATGTATTTGTTGCAGGTCATGACAACCAGAATTCCCAGAATCGTTTTGGTTTTTTTTATTTTGTTTTTTTTTTGATATTTATTTTAATTTTTAATTGCTGTTTTAAAATTAATATCGCGTTTTGTGGTCTATAATTACCAGATTGATTTATAACCAAACTTTGACCACCGCAAACAAGTCTTTTTTCAATATTATGGCCAATACGATTTGTGTTTCAAAAAATCGTATTTAAATTTTGTGTTTTGTTTGGGTTATTAAAGTGTTGTGTTCTAGATTTTGAAAATTTAATCCCGTACAATTAATTGGCCATTTCATAAAGACTACTTTGTTAAAAATGAAAAATAAAATCTGTTTGCAAAAGAATTTTTTTAATCCCTTGTTTTGTTGTGTTAAATATTCTGAAACCTTACTTGAGGCTATAAAAATATGATTGTTTTTTTGTTCTGTGTTTGAATTTTTCTTGCGAAAACAAAAATCCGCCATAAACTGTCAAATAAAGCAGCTTGTCGGTTGATTTAAGTTGTCATGCTGTTGGGTGCTAGTGTTTTTTGTTTCATTAATATTTAAAAGTAACGAAAACAACTTTTGACAAAAGATTTCAAATCTATTTGAAATTCAAAAATTATCAATACAAAGCAACACAAAATCCACTTCATAAGAATCATAAATCATGTATTCTTTTATATGTTTTTTTTTTAGATTTTGCAAATTAATATCCTCTTGTCTTGTCTTGTCTTATTTTATCAGTGATCGCCAAACATTTTCGTTTTAATAGCTTACAGGGATCAAGGGATTTACTTCAAACATTCTAACTTCCTGGCTTGTAAATACCTTTCACTAAACAGCGAAGATAAAACGTTGGGTTCTATAAGATCATAACTTTGTATTCGTTGGCCATGGTTTAGTACCAAGGATAAGTTTCATAAAAACAAATACCTGAAATCGTACCTAAGTTTTGAATATGATTTCTATCTGCTGACCCGATTTTAAAGTGTTTCTCTCTTATGTGAAATTAAAAGATTGAGCAGAGCAGTCAGTATATACTCTAATGAACCTCAGCATACTTTTGATTCGCTTACTTTTGTATCACAGTGTAATCGTATTTTCTGTTTAAAAATTCCGCTGAGTGTTGGTATCTCTTTGAGAATTAAAAATCAATACAATAACACTTAAATTAATTGTTAAAAAACAAAAGAGATTTTTGAATATAATGAAACACTTGGTTGTGGATTAAAACAATAATGTCGGCCAGTTTTTTTTTTAATAATTTTAAGCTTTTTGTTGGCAATTTCAGTTAAACCAGAAACACTTGAATGAGCAAGTGTCACAATGACTTCTCGAAATACCAGAACTCTGGAATTTCTAAGAAGTGGGTGGGTAATGGATACGAATATAATTTAAAACACACTCTCTAGTCTCTAGTCTTCTTTTTTTTCTTCTTTTTCAATCAGATTTTCTATAGTTTCCGTATTATTAAAGACTTACAACTGGCAAGACTAGAGAAAAGAAAAAAGGCAGAGAGAAAGAGAGAAAGACGATTTGTTTTTTCTAATATTTTCAAATGAAAACAACAACAAAAAACAACCGCAAATAAATAATATGCATACCTTATGCATAGGGGAAATATGCAAAAAGCAAAAAACAAAACCCATGAATTTGAAATAATGAATAGAGTAGTCAATAAAGTCTAATTGTAACCGGGTTCATTACCCGTTTTAACCACAAAAGCCACTTACAGTCATCACATGAAGGCAATAGTTGTTAAAACAAATCAGTACATACATATTATGCCACGTTATATTATGTTATTAAACTTTATTTAAAAAAAAAAAATACAAAAAAAAACATAACAAAAAATTTAATTTTTGCATAGATTTTAAACCCCAAAGTTCATTCATTTAAATGCTCACAGTCAGTAACTAGTGTAACAAACAGTCTGCCTTTGAACACGTATTAGATGTTCTATAAATAAAATGTCTTAAAACTACACTGCAACAGCAACAACAATAATAATAAAAGCACAGCATAAAAATAAAAATTGTTTTAAAATAATATTCTAAAGTTTATGCGATCGACCTACAAGTGGGTCAAGTACTTGAAAGGTTTATTACTCGTCTATTTATTATTATATGGTACCCACCACCACTACCACCACCACCACCATTGGCACTGTGTTCACTGTTTATTTCATACGTTTTTTTTTTAATTTTTTTTTTTATTGCAAGTTTATGTTGACGTTTATTTTTCTCAAGAAATTTATACACCAAAGCAGCTCCATGTATGTTACTCTATAAAAATATGAAAAAAAAACAAAAAATCGAAGTTAAAAATCTAAAAAAAGAAGAAGAAAAAAAAACATAACTGGGTAGACTTTACTATAAATTCAGTCAGTACGTCTTCACGTTGACTCTGTTTTAAGCAGATGAAGTGCAGCCAAGTGTACGTGTTGATTTCATAGTGGAACTCCCAATAACTACTTCAGTTGCCAACATTTTTAGTTTTTCTTGTGTTAAGTTTTCATGAAAAATGTTGGTTTTTTCTGTTATTTTTTTTTTTTATTTTTTTATTGCTATTTAAAGAAGCAACTTAAATTCCAAAAAAGTGTGTTGTTTTTTGGAAGGTTTAAACAGTTTTAATTATACAAATAAATTTAAAGTCAGAAAGTGCGATAATAAAAATTAATAGGAATTTAAATTTAAGCAAAAAAAAAAAAAATATGATAAAGTACCAATAAATCATAATTTTTGATACATTTACTTATACTAATAAAACAAATTGGGGGCATTTTTGTATCCGCCACAATGTCGGATATTGTTTTTACATTTACAGAATGTGAAAAGCACAAACAAACAAATTTCAACTCTAACTCTTTTAAATTAAATTTTATATAAAAAAAAATAAATTATAAAGAGAACCAAAAAAAGTAAGAAAAATTTGTATTTTGGTACCTTTAACTTCTTTTGGTATTTTTAACATACATTATAATCCTTTGGACAGAATTACGATCTACCACCAACCTGATGATATTGTAGCCTTATTACTGCCACCGCTCGATCATTTCAAACTTTATGGGGTATCCCTATAATGTATTATGCAAGCCTATTGTTGCTAATCGGTGCTAACGTCTGTGTCCGTCTAGACCCTGATATGCACTTAGAGATTCCTTCTGAGAAGCATTAATGTCCCTCAGGATCCAAAAATGTGATTCGTTCTACATGTTTGGCTTGAGACATAGCTCAGTCTGCATAAGTGCACTGTGAATTTACAGTGTCATGCCAAAAGATCGTTTATATACCTCAGGTTATTCTTGGTTAGTCTGATACATGACGCAGATCCCCACTTTTTGTATTTGCCTAACAAAAGGTTTATTTGTCCCAAACCTGTCTGTACCTTTCTTTATATTTATCTACCATTTTGTTGTGGTTATCTTGCCGAACATCCGTCCCTACTTCACAGAAGGATTCCGGCCCTTTCGCCGGCATCGAAGCTCTCCTCTTTGCAAACTTGTCTGCTTGTTTATTGCCAAAAATTCCCTTATGATCTGGAACCCAGCAGTAGATACCTTTATTTCGCTTATCTAGCTGCCTGACTGTCAGATAGTATTGCTGTATCCTGTCCTTTGTACTTTCTATCCAAGTTGAATTGAGCACATCTTTCGATGGCATAGACTTTCGCCAGAAAGATAATAGCAAGTTTCTTTATAGGCTTGAATTTTTCATTATGGGACAAAAATCCTGTTCTTAAATCCAAATACGGATTGGATCTGTACCACAGAATAATTCCTCTTTTAAGAGAGTATGCATCTTCCAGTCGTATTGCAAAGCACTTTCCAAATTCATAGAGCGTACTGGTTCGACCCAGGGGACATTTAAAGAAGAAGCTGTCAGTCAATCGATTGCTTAGATCCTGAAATCGAATAATAAATTTCATATTAGTCTTGTCTCCCATCAATCTAACCACAATCTCTGAGGCTTTGGTCTTCACTACAATTTGCAGCGAACTTATATCTCCTAGAACTTTCAGTGCCGCTGTAGGAGAGCTTCCTATTGGCCATCATATGCTAGTCACTATATCTTGACCAACCAACTGCTCAAACAGTTACTCCATAGGTTATTATTAGCCTCAACATCATGGTATACCTCCAGTACATACATAAGTGCTGGGTTGCATCTCCGGGATTTTTCAGCAGTTAGAGTAATTTGGTTCCTTTAAGGAACAAAGGGCCCACCGTCAATATGACATACGCGGATTTATCTTTCAACTATATTATATTAAAATGTACTTTTTAATATGATTATAATCCATATTTATGAAATTACTGATTTTTATATTCTATGGTACTTTTTTGTCTAAAGTTAGTTTTACTGTGGTACTTTTCAATTTCCGTAGAAAAGTACCACAATAAAAATACATTACAAAATTACATACAGTGTAAATAAATAAAATACTTTCGATTTTATTTTTTTAATAAAAAAAAGTACTTTTTAAATCAAATTCTAATTTCATCACATATTTACAGCATATTTTAAACGCGTAATATTTTTTATCATCAATTTTTATTCAGCCTGATTATATTTGATCCTGCCTGAGTCTATATGTGCGTACAAACTATTAAGAGACATAAAAAAGTGAAAATAGGTGTGTTACCGCATATTTGCAACATGGAATTAACAAATTGCCAAATTTTATTACGCAATAAAATAACAAAGGTATGCCAGCCAATGAAAAATGGTTTAATTATTGGTCATTTGAAAGTGAAAATAGCTCATCTTTTATACAAAATTGCTTCATTATCATTGTTGACTCCCACAATTTCAGTTTGAATTTTTTTTTCTCATTAAAATTAACTTTTTTTTTCGATTATTTGTGTAGATATTGTATGTAGTTTCTAAAATTAAATTTTAACCACAAATATACACATTAAATTGTATTTTAACACACCCATAAACACATTTAATTCGGCAACACAAAAATCCCAATTGTTTAAACCAAATTTTGATGTTTTTTTTGTTTTTGTTTGTTTTTATCTAAGAAATGAAATGAAGAAAAATGAAACGAAACATAAAAACGTAACTTTAAACAACCGAGATAAACTCAATTAACTTCCATGTGTGTAACGAATAAATAAATAATAAAAAAAATAAATAAATAGAAAACAAGTAAAATTAACAAATTAACAAATAAATGAAATATTTCAGGAATAAAAAAACACACACATTTTTTGCTGTAAAAATTTCTCACATTTTTTGTTTTTTTTGTTTTTCTCATTCAATCAAAGAAATAAACATTCCCCAACTTAAATTTCATTAAATCTTAACTCTTGGCCTGAATACATGGGTCAAACATACAATATGGTGTGAACACGCCGCAAGCTTACGCATACCAAAGGGTTAACTTCTTACAGTTTTAATCTTAATTACGGCCGATTAGACAGATCGACACAACTTGGAAAATAAGTCTATAATATAGAGCTAAACAGTGTGTTTTGCCCCAAGTTTCAATCAATTCTAAAATTTTGTTGGCTCCATAAAAGCGCATTCATTCATACAAATCATAGAATTTTTGAAATATTTTACATACAAGCCTCTGGAACAAATCGAATAAATTTATACAAGTATAATTAATTTGTCTGGATATGGTGGGCCTTTCATCAGGAGATACTCTCATGTTCGTACTTGTGAAGAATACTGTTTGTCAGTAGCCTGCCTTACTATTTCATCAAGTTTAGCGTGCAATTAACCAGGTGACTTATGTGCCTATCCAACATAGAATTCACGATACATTCAAGACCACAAAAAAATTGTACTCCCAGTATTTCTGTCCGAGTTTCTTTAGCAGCCGATAGTTGCATAAAGACTTCTCTGTGTTGTAATGAAAACAGCTTCAACAAAAATATTATCACCAGCAAGTCCAATAAGCTCAAATCATAATCCAGCTGTTCTTAATTTTCTGTTAATTTGTTAAAGTTAAGTAATTTCACTGCCTTCAAGTGATACTGAGGGAAAATGATTTTGAAATTTTTTTAAAAAATATATCTGCCTCTATGCTTTCCTGTTTAAAGTCGCAGTAGTCTAGTAGGCAGTGTGTTGGCTTATTAGACGAAAGGCTCGAGTTCAAATCCCACGTCAGTCATCAAAACGATAATATGAAAATATTTCTTCGGCGACTACCTCTTAGCAGATTTCTGGCAAAAACTCTGAGAGTAAAAAAATTGCCATGAAAAGCTTCTCAAAAAAATCTGTCGTTCGGAGTCGACTTTAAACTGTAGGTCCCGCAACTCATGTATAAAATTAAAGCCAACACAACACGAGTGGTGTGAGAAGCTAGGACGTTGTACAATGGGTCAATTCGACCTCCGGGTAGTGTACTTATCACAATTGCTTTCCTGTTTACTGTTCGCAATTTCAATACGTTAGCAATGCATTCGTAAGTTATTTCGTGTGTCTTGTCTAGCTATCTCCTTAGAGAAACACTGTACTGCTGTACAAGGTATTGTAAAAGTCGATTTATAATTGCTTCCAACTGCCAAACGGAATCTTTCTTTCGAAACCTACTATTTCATGTAACTTGACCGTTCTTTCGGGTTGAGACATACGTTCCGGAAGTTTATTGCATCCAGCAAGGCAATCTGAAGCTCCTAACGATAAGGTTTAAGATAAAAAGCTCCAGGTTTGCTAGAAGAGAAAAGCGGGAATAAAGTGAGTTATCTCACCAATTAGCCTTTGTTGGACATGAATGTCTTCAGGTTCTGATAGACACTATCTTCCTAAGACCATTAAAGCAATCCTGGTTTAGTATCCTGAGTCTAGGCTAAGTTCACAAGGAGTGTTTGTTCTTCGTCATCGCATAATCTGCAGAAAATTAGAACGCCTGTATCTCAAAAATCAAACATTGCCATCAGACCACAATGGGAACAAATTCTGTTAAGGTTCTAAGAGGTTTTCTATGTAGATTCTGTTCTAGTCTAGTCTAGGCCACAGCATACTAGAGATTCTAAAGTCTCCATATTACTTCATAACATGTCCACTCTCTGTCTCTTCTCTTGTATAGTTTTATACTTGTCCAGCATTATTGAGAATATTTTCCGCACTTTTCTTTTAGTTTCAAGCTCAGTTTTGAAAAATTCAGTACTTTAGTACTTTTTTCAGTACTTTAGTACTTTTTTCAGTACTTTTCCATTTCAAAAATACCGCAGTACCCCCGCGACGCTTTCAGTACTTTTTTATTATTATATATTTTATGTCGTGTGCTTTTCAACTATTAATGCATTAGCAACGTAATGCTAAAGGTAGAAGGTAGAATGAGAACGCCTGCCGAACCGACATATGATTTCGGTTAGCATTAACATTGCAATTCATATGCTACAAACGAAAGTATGTTCCATAACGTTCCGTCGACGTTTGACCATACGGAACTTTTACGTTTTGTTACGTTCAAAGTTTTCAGTTTTTGTTTTATATGTGAGGAACACGTATAAGTTGTTAGTATTTCTGTTCCGTACCGTACGTGCATTAAATATGAAGAAATAAATAGTCTAGTAGGTAGTGTGCTGGCTGACTAGATGTGAGCCCGCGGTTCATACCCAATCTCAGACATCTCCAAAATAACGAAAAATTAAAAAAAATATTCCTTCGGCGACCTCATTCTGTTAAAAACTCTGAGTAAATAAAATTGCCATGAAAAGTTTCTCAAAAATCTGTCGTTCGAGTCGACTTTAAACTGTAGGTCGCGCCACTCATGTATAAAATTAACGCACACAACATAAGTGGTGTGGTTGAAGGGTTGTAATGTATGTACGAGTATGTATTTTTTTACAAAAGTACCATTTGATGCGAAAAAGTACTCTTTCAGTTATAGTTCAGTACCATTTCAAAATTTCAACACTGTTCAAGCACTTAATTTTAAGAGATCTTCTTCAGCTTAATCACTCCTCCAAAATTTTGGCGTTCTTCTTCCACATTTTGCTACATGTGTTCAAATATGAATGATTTCTCTGCTGAATTACGTAAAGGTCGAGTGCATGTTCTTAAGCCGCCATACCTGAGAATCTGTGGAATTAATTTCCTGTAATACATAATTTTAACTACAAGGGAGGTATTCCATGTCTAGACTTTAAATTAAAGAGCCTGTACAAGAGGGTATGTTGAATAAAGATCGTTTCTTCATCCGCATCTGGTAAAAATCTTTTAAAAGATTTTCGTAACTTAAATATTCTTCTCAACAGCGTGATATGAATAGATTTTGAAATTAGCAACTGCAAATAATAATCAAAAAACATCAAATAAACTAAGATCGATAATAGCTGAGTTAAAACGCTTTAGTGTATGTATCAGAGATCAGCAATGAATCGTATTTTCGCTACTCATAAGTACTCATGAAATTTTGAGTATGAGTGAGTCAAGAGTATTGAAATTCAACTACTCTGATTCATTCGTACTCGCTACAACATTGATTTATAAGTATAGGTTGCAATGAGTATGAGTACAACGTTGACATCAAACTCACAACATTCGATTCATTGTTTGATTCACACGCCTACTCATTCAGATTTATAAATTTAGAAAAATACTTATAATACTTACGAATGATTCGAGTCACTCGAATCATTCATCAAAATTTACAGTAGTAGTTATTGTTGCATTGACAAAAGAAGAAAAAAGAAAAGACAAAGACAGCAAGCAAAGCACACACACAACCTTCTAGCGAATATTGTGGTGTTCGTACTCGAATCATACTTATTTTGTGCTTCGCGTATAATTTGAGTCATGGAGAGTCGAAATCAAAAACTTCGTGCGTATTGTTAAGTATGAGTACGATGAGTATTTCTAACTTTGAATATGAGTAGTATGAGTATGATATTAAAATAAGTATGAATGCGTATAAGTATCTGAAATTATAAGTATGACTCGAATCTACTCATCGTTTTGAATACTCGTTGCTGATCTCTGGTATGTATTATTCTGACTTGACATGGGATGGGATATCCCATCTGGCTTGTCAGATTTCCTACTAGAAAATATTGTATGCACAACACAAACAACATTGCTTTTGTAGGGCACATCTGGGTACTTATAAATACTCAAACTAGAGCGTATTCTAATTGGATTGGTGGTGACTTGATGCTGATGATGTTACATTTAAATTAATTAGGCTTTCTATCTGATTTATTAAGTTCAACACAATAGCATATACACAAGTCGAAAATTGACAAGTCAAATGTAAACTACATGTTGTAATGCGGGGACTTTAGAAAATAATTTAATTTTTGCAATACCAACTACAGGTTAAATAAATTTCGTAAAATAACTCCAAAAAGTATTTCTTCCAAATGGTTGAAATCAAAAAGAAGCAATTAAAACTGAAATGATTTCTCTTATGTATACAGTCGAAACGTTTTTGGCCACCGCAAATAAGTCATTTATTTATTTTTTTTTTTTTCGATATGTCTTGCCGATTTCAAATGGCCAAAAACGCAAAATGAAACCTTTTCTTTTAAAGCAAATATTGTGTACTCGTATTATATAATGTAGCCGCTATTTTAAAGTAACACTTTTAATTTTTTTTTTAACACAAATTTACAATAACAACAACAACAACTAAACTAAGATAAAAAAAATTTGAGTTTAAAATCTAAAATAAATGGTTTGTTTAAATTGAAGAGAAAAATGTAAGAAAGAAAAAAACCGCCATTCATTGCGGATAGTAGTGGAACCAACATGATCTTAATTAAGCCCAAAAAGAAGAAACAAAATACAAACGTTTTTGTTTTTTATGCACAGTCACTTATAGTGTGTCCATTTGTTATTTATTTTACCGTAAATGATTAAATTTTTTTATTTTTTCTTTCATTACTTTTTTTTCCAATAAAATGTCTGTTAAAAAACAGTACACACATGTTTGTCTGTCTTTTTTCGAGTAAAAAATCATCACATAACGCCTTAAAAAGAATTTACAAAAACAAATTCAAACAAAATAGGATGAAATGAGAAGGCTTCACTTTATGATGCCCTGCACAAAATTATTTAAATGCAGTCCCCTGTCAAAAGGTCGATTACCAACTTCAGAATGGCATAAACTTACGCTTGAACGCTATCCGCGGGTTTCCCAATAGACTCTGAATATTTCATTATGGGACTCCTGTTCCAAGTTGCTTTCTTCACACATCTGTATACCACAAAATAATCGCTCTTTTAAGGGAATACGCAGCTTTCATTCATTTTTGTTACTAAGTCTTGTTGTAATTCACAGAGTCTACTGGTTCTGCCCAGGAGACAGTTAACGAGGGAGCTGTCAGCCAATCGATTCTTTAGGTCCCGAAATCCGCCAATGAATTTCACTTTGGACTTATCTTTACTACAAAGCTTTGGTCTTCAGTGCAATGTGGAACGAACTTACACCTAACAGAGCCTCTGGCTCTGCTGTAGGACAAGTTCTCATTGCCCCTGTTATGCCAACAGACGCTGTTGTAAACTGTTTTCAAATTTATTATATCTGCCCTATTGAGCTAACCATAATGGTTTCCACCCAGTGCTAAATTTCTGGGTTGCATTCCCAGGATTTTCCTGCATATCATTAGGACATGGGTAGCCCTTCCTGAGATTCATTCTATATGAGCCCTCCATATCAATCGAGTATTATTTCTAGATCTTTGACCTCCATTTTTTGGTGATATTTCCCCACCCCGAAGTCGAATATTCTTCCATTTAGGAAGTTTTCTTCTTCTTCTTCTTGAAAATGGTATTATTGTGGTCTTTCCCGAGTTATTTTTAGACCCACTGCCACTAACGATATACAATCTCAAGACTTTTTTGAATGATGGCGCAGAGACTCTAGCCATCAACACCATTTTATCTGCATATCCTTGGCAGTCAATGTCCACTTTATGATCTCGTGAGGCGCGTTATCAAATGCACTCTCTATGTCAAGATATTCATTGCAAACATTTCTTTCAGTCAATCCGAGATTATGGCAAACACTTTAGTGTTACAGATCGGATAATTAAGCTCAGTAATAGGAGTTCAAAAATACATTGTATTTGTTTTCTATTAAGAGTCTACAATTTTTTTTTGTCATTTGCCGCTATCGCCAAAGAAGCGGTCTGATGTAGCGTACACATATTTAATTTTATATATAGTATGTACATACAATATAATCTTTGATTTAAAAACATGTTGTTTAAACAGAATTCTTATTTGCTTGTATCGAATTCGTCTTTATGGCCAAGACTAATTACTACTCCAACTGGTGTTTGAATTTTATGTTGCACTTGCAAGTTTTGTGGCTTGACATGAAATGTTCATGGCAAATAAATTTTTAATTAAAATCTATTAATCATTTGCAAGTTAATTATGACTGCAGATAAAAGCGAAATTTCAATTACACTCGCCGTGTAAGTAAGCAACACAGTAATTGGTTAAACAGTAGTTGAGCATTCTAAACTGGGTTGACTATTATTGGCTAAGACTGAAATCTAATACTGAACAGAATATACATATGTTTGTATGGTAATATGTACGAAAATATTCAAAAGGATTGGCAGATTTAAAATAATTTAAACTAAGAAATTCTGTGTACAATTTAAGAGAATTTATTTTTAATATAAAAAAAATTTTTTTTTTTGATACTTTTTTGAAATTATATGTGGGAATTAAAGTAGAATTACAAAAGCTATAGATTTATACAGTTGAGAAACCGCATTTGTAGCTAAAGTTGAGCCTTCCTATAAAAAGCACAGGGAATTTTACAATTCCGGGCGATAGTCCCATGTGCTATAACCTATTTAAGAGTGGCATATGAATGATACGAAATTTATGTTAGAAATACACGACATTCAGGGACTAGATCGGATATCGGTGAGCCGTTAGTGATGAATACGCTTTTTGCCCTTAGGTTTTATACACTCTTCATGACCATGCGAAACATAATGTGCTGGTGGTCGCTGCCAGTGAATCCTTCGAGTGCTTTCCACTCTGTGAGAGTGTCCAAAAGACCTTCTGATATGTAAGTGTTATATCCAGAGTTATACTATTACACTGCCGTCTCCGAAGAGTGCTAGATGGACCCGTATTAGCTACTAGTAGACCTATTCTGGCTTGTAAAACTAGCCTACCGCTGGAATTTGTTGTAGCCATGCCCAATTCAAATGATCTAGAGTTGAAATCTCTAGCAATTATCAGATGTCCTCCTATATCCCGTGTTTCATCCTCGATATAATAAAACTTTATCTGGAATTCCTGGATCGAATCGCTTGGTGTTAAATATCAGCTCACTAAAGTAAATTGGCTGGATTTCAAATGGGTGAAACCACGGCCCGAACTGTGTACTGCCGATATACAAATTTACTGTTTCTGAGCAACCATATTGCTGTTGTTCTTGTTTTATTTTCAAACTAGGTAGAGCGGAATGTGCGTCCGTATTGTACGTTGATGATAACTGCGTCGACCGCTTTTTCGGCTACAATCTAATCCAAGAGTGTGTCTGCCGTTCTGCACTTGTAACCCATCGTAAACAACTCGCTGACCCAGGAACGGATTTTAGCCTGTATCCAGCCAATTCTTATTTTCCAGCTTTTAGCAACATGGCCGCGTTCTCATATGTTAAAGTCAGAAACGCTTGTATTTGCTCTCTACTGTTAGGGGGCCATCACTCTTATGCGCCACACTTCACCAGAGTTATCGAGCAGTTCATGAATACATGTTACGAACAGATTAACTACTCCTGTATCGTTTTCAGTATTTTATTTCAGTATTTTCAGTTAAAGTAATTTGAAGAATTTGGTCTCGAAACGCATAGTTTACTGGAAAGGTACAAATTTTAAATAAAAACTTGTTCCATCAAGTGTTTAAATAAATTTCTCACCTACTTACTTGACCATTACTACCCTTTAGTCCGGCTCACAATCGAACTTTTCACACCACTCATGTTAATTTGTTATCCATGAGTGGCGGGAATCAACGTTTAAACGATATCTTCGAACAACGGATTTGAGAAGCTTTACATGGTAATTTTAATTACTCTCAGATTATTTGATTATCAAAGCTGAGGTTTGATCACACGAGCACTCACCTAGACTACAGCGACTTAAATAAATTAAATCAACACAATTAATCGGCCTTGTACTGCAATAATATTTTTTTACGTGTTTTTTGAATGGATTTCCGATGAGTAACTTTACTCTACAAATTTTGACTTTATTATCCTCTTTTTGCATTCCAAAGTTTTAATCCTTTTTAAGCTGTTTTCAATCACTTACTCATCAACTGTCAATGACATTTGAGTCAGTAATTGAACAATCATTTAACTTTTGCCAGCATTTTGTTTTTTTTTTCTTCTTCTTCTTTGTTATTATGACAGGCTATGGAACAATGGCGCTTAAGTTTATTGTTTTAAAGGATTTAAACTTTCAGTTGATGTATGCTTCACAACTACATACACACTCTCACATACCACACATACACCGCGCACACACACACACAAATAGAAAACTAATCTTCAATGCCATTCACAATGTCATTTAAGGTCTGAAGGAGCGGCGGCGCTGTTCAGTGAAGTCATCAATCCCCCAAGTGCATGTTACCAAGTGAAAATTGAAATAAAAAAGAAGCTGAAACAGAAATAAAAACAAAAACAAAATGAAAATCAATATAAAGGAGCGTAGAACTTGGAAAGAAAAAAAAAAAAAGAATTCAAGAACAACTGAATTTAATTAAAAAAAAGAGAAAAAATGGAAGAAGAGAATTTCAAAAATAGCAAAAATTTAGACGGCAATGAATAACATTCACAAGGATAAATTTATTAGACGCCAATGCCATGTCTGGAAGTCATTAAATAAACTAACAAGTGTGAAGGAAAAAAACACAAGAAATATTAAGAAGGACTTGCAATAAATGTCACAGGATATGAGAAAATCAATTTTTATGAATAGTTTCAGTTTTATTTTTTGCCAAACCTTAAACAAAAAAAAAAAAAAATTTGTTTTACAATCTTCTTAAAGTTTTTTGAAGTTCAGCTGTGTATTACTGTATCGCTTGCTTTACAAAAATTTGCATTTTCTATCCTTATAAAGCACTTCCACTCTCTCTCTCTCTCTCTCTGACTCATTTACTTTTTCTTATTATAAAACAATATACGACAGCTGTCTGTCTGTCTGTCTGACTGACTGTTTTATTGAAAGTTGTTTTTTTTTTCTTGTCCTTTTCCTATGTCTTGCTTTCTTCAGCTTTCTGTAGGAGTCTTCAGTTTGCATGCAGACTGATTTCCTGGTAACTGATGACTGTTGGCATAGAGAGGGTGTCTTTGTGTCTGCAAAGGAATACATTTTTTATATGCGATTCCAAAGAAAATTTCATTAACGTAGACACAAAGACTCATCGTATGGTATCGAAAGTAAGCGAGTATTAATGTATGTATGTCTTTAAAGGATTTCTTTTCTTTTCGTTTTCTTTGAATTAAAAATTTATAATAAAAACTGTTTTAAAATTCATAAGACAAAGTAAGTGAAAGTAGTTCCTAGAAGGGTTGGAAATAATAGCGGGTTTTTAATGCAATTTTGTATATAATACTGGACTTCTCTTTATATAATTTTATTTGAATTAAAAAGTAGAAATAAACATAAGTTACGGGCTATTTTTATTGCTATAGCCCCGGCTAACAGAAACGAATTCCCATATGAAATTCTTCAAATTTGCTACAATCTCTAGGTCCAAACTGCGTCCAGCTAAGAACCTCACTTACAGACTTTAACACGTTTGTACTTTAGTCCGAGTGTGAAGCTTGCATGACAATGTTGTCTGAAGTTTTCCACGGCATGTGCCCAATCCACTTCCCTATTTTGGAAGACAACTCGTTGTCAGTTGATATTTGATTAGTAACTGCCAAGATGTGTTCACGTCATATACAGCCATGGACATTAAATTAGCACAAAAATTTGTCATAAAAACAATCTAATTTTTTATAGAACATATTTTAAGTCTATTTACAAACAAAATTTAAACATAAAAACATAAAAGGCATATTCTTCTTTAAAGCAAAAACAAAATTTTTTACTAAATTGCCGATCGTACCCTCATTAAGGCCTGCAACATATCAAATGCTAGATTTTAGCTGGACAGTAAAAATTAAAATTTTTGAAATAAAAATAATATATTTTAATAAATAGTAAAAATATTATTGTTTTTCGTTTACTTGGTCAATATTTGGTAGAATAGCCTTTATTTTTAAGCACCACGTGGCATCTACGGGACATGCTTTCAATCAAATTCTGGCAACGTTCTTTGGGAATCGAGTACCAAGCGTTCCGTATTCCAAGCCACAAATCGTCCAAATTTTTGTACTTTTGTTGAGCAATTACACATTTCACATCGTGCCAGAGGTTTTCAATCGGATTTCAGGACTTTGCGCCGGCCAGTCTAAAACGTAATGTGCTCTTTGTAAAACCAATCCTTTACCAGCTTAGACGTGTGTTTGGGTTCATTATCTTGCATAAATATGAATGAAACTGGCAAGTTTTCAAAAGCATATGGTTCCATTTTGCTCTTCATAATGTCCAAATACTTGTAACGTTCCATTTTTCCATTAATTTTGACGATTGGACCCACACCGTGCCATGAAAATGATCCCCACATCATGATTCTTCCTCCACCATGCTTTATGGTCTTTTGAGTGTAACGTGAATTAAATGCCTGACATTTTGGCCGATGAACAAAGACTCTACCATCCGGTCCCAAACGATTTATCTTTGTTTCATCACTCCAAAGTATTTTTTTCCAGAATGAGAGGTCTTTATCCTTGTAGGAAAAAAATCATAATCAAACTATAAATGGATTTTGCGCTAATTTAATGTCCATAGCTGTATATTCCTGATCACAGTGACATTCAATGTAATTCTTTTGTTAGGTGGAACAGGCTCATTCAGGTAAAGGACGTTAACCAGTTCTAAGCTAAGGAGGAAAATATTTTAATTGCTGGACATTTACTTAATTGGTCATTAAAACCCTTTAGTCAAGATTACAACCTAGCTTTCTACACCACCAATGTTGTGTATGTTAATTTTATCCATGAGTGACGAGACCGTTTATAAGCGATTCCGAATGTCAAATTGTTAGGAAACTTTTCATGGTAATTTTTATTTACTTTCGCAAGTTTTTGCTAGAAAGTCTGCTGAAAGGAAGTCACTGAAGAAACATTTTTCCATATTTAGTCTTAGTTCGAAATGTCGGAGCTAAGGTTCGAAACACATGCTCGCGTATATTAAGCCTCCGCAATTCCTACTAAACTACGCCTGTTCTTAAAAATACCAGCATAAAATGTAAGGTTGCCTTAAATAAATTTTAATCTACAATTACAAATCATGATCTCATTGGATTTGTAATTTTAATGCCTTAAACAATAACAGATTCTTGCATAATTATAAACGAAAAATTCTTTTTTAATACGTTATTTTAATATATTTTTCTATTATTATTTTTCTATCATTACAGCTTTTCTAAATCTACTTTACCCCCCTCCCACCACTACGGCCTATAAATATAATTCTGTCAATATTTCGTTTGGAAATTCAAGGCATTTGCTAAAGTTAACCTAACTTAACCCAAATTATGTGTTGTTGTAGAAAAACGAAAAAGTTTTTAATTAAAATTAAAAAAATTATTCTTTAAAAGCTTTTTTTATACAAAAAAAAAGAAAATTATTAATATTTAAAGAAAAAAAAAAAAAAAAGAACAACAGTGAAAAAGAAATTAAAAAAAAAAAAAACATTTTTTAAAATTTGTTTTAAAAAACTTTTATTCCTTGGTGTAATCACGACGATATTGTAGAAAAAAAAAAATAAAACAAAATGGCGTTGCTCGAAGCACGTCCTTATCGACCCTTCAAGTCGAGCGAAGAATATTTGGAAGCCATGAAAGAAGATTTAGCCGAATGGATGAACACACTTTACCCGGAGTTGACAATAAATGCAGACAACTTTATGGATCGCTTAGATACCGGCGTTGCACTGTGCAAGGTGAGTCAAGCATTACTTTTTTTTGTTTGTTTATTTTTTATTATTATTTTACTAGCAGTTAAATTTGCCTAGATGGCAATAGTTTCGTATTAAATCTACAAAAAATGTGTTTATTAGTGGCCAAGTTTAACTGACGGAAATTTGTTCGCTTTTTATTTTGTTAGGGGTTATACTGCGACAGTAGTAATGCGGCATAATAAACTTACAAATCAAAGTTTATTTGTCTTTAACTTAATTTTTTTTTTTCATATGCAATGTTGTTTTTCAACATATCTTGTCGCTTGCATACTTGCAACATTGCATATGCTTGCATACGTATTGCAATTGATCGTATTCCAATGATTTTAACAACTTCTTTTTGAGTCCGATATTAATTTTCATATGGTGTTTTCTTTTCTACAAAGAAAATGTCACCCTCTTACAAGGTGCATTAAAAATATTGCTGACCAACGCTGTTATAAAGTAATTTTTTATTTGAGAAGAACATAACACAAATATTTAAAAAGGGTATGCCCTGTGTTTACCACGGCGGCTGTTGACTATGTTGAAATAAATTCAGTAATTCTTCTTCATCAAATGACGAAGATGAATCTAATAACTGATTTATTTTAATTTTCGCATATTAAAATAGATGCCCAATATCCATATTTATATTTTTATTTTTTTTTTTTCAAAAAAAAGGTTTTATATTTAAAAATATGTTGTATTTTTTGATTTGTTTTCAATAAAATATGTAAATATGAAAAAGATGTTGCCAGATCGCTAATTTTTCGACTTCATTTTTTGAGAGCTTTTTTTTATAACCAAAAATTTTTTTTTAACACTGTTCTAACACTGAATGCAATTTTTTTATATTACTGACCATGTAGCTTTAATAATGTAATGTTTCCTTAAGGTTACTCTACAAAACAATGAAAAAATTAACTTCAAAATTGGATAACAATACCAGGCGACTTTTTTTAATTTCATCTGGTAGCTATATAAATAAACAAAAGTCATCTGCTTTACAGGGCATTATCAGCACTCTCGATTTATACAGGACATAAAATGCAATGCCCTCCACCATTGGCAAGTGCGAATTATTTAGTGTAAAACATACCACCCTCTTAGAGGGCGAAACATTTTTAACAAACAAACACAAAATTGCATTTTTTTAAATAAAATGCACATTTTTTGGTAGAAAAGAAAACACCAATAGATTGATGCCTTCAATTCGTTGTATTTAAACTTTTATGACTGAACTGGAAAGTTCAAACGAGCTTTCACTCGAAAAACTCTCCTCATTAGCTAGGATAAGCCATGGATTTAGGAAATCCTGTATATTTTAAGTTAATATGGCGGAACAAAAAACAAAAACATTTTTCTTTAATTTATTTTGTTTTGTGTTTGTTTTTGTTTTAAGATAAATATTATTGTTTCACCTTCAATAAATATGGGAAAATTGTTTCCAGTTTTTTTTTTTTATAGTTTTGCCCTAAAAATGAGAAACGAAAATATTTTTTATGGTTTATTGAAAATGTTTACAGAAATTTCTTTACAATCCCCATGTAATAACACATCAACATCTGTTGAACAGAAAACTTTTTTAATAGTTTATTTTAACCCAACCCATGTTTTCTAAATTTAAATTTGTTTTTCGAAAATTTTAATAAAAATTCAACTTCAATAGACAGAGAAACTATTAAAAACCCTTTTTATATTCATTTCAAACGGTGTTTCAATTAGAAATTGTAAAATCATTTCTTGTTTTATTTTTTTTCGTTTTTTTTTTTTTGTGGTTTTAAATTTTATGGAAAAAAAGTTCTAAAGAACCTTAATTTGTTGTTTCAAGCGATTGGAATGAACATCTTTATTGTTTTTAGATTTTTACTTTAAATTACTTTCCTTTCTTTTGAAATGAGTTGTTGCATTGCATTTAGAAACGAAAGAAGAAAGAATCCCTTGTTTAAAGCAAATAACTCATAAAAACGAATGAATTTCTTTTTATTTTATCACTCATACGAGCATACGAGTACATATATTCAGTCATTATCGTTTCATTTGCAGCAGCATTTCCTCAAGATAATGAGAAGAAATATTAGAATAACGTGACCAACTATTTTTTTTTTATTCAATGAAGTTAGATGTAAACGAGAGTTTACGTATGTATGTTCTACTGGCATCACATGTAGCAATTATTTTCCATTTTCAATCGCACCCAACATATGTAATCTGTTAACACGTTGACTGCCGACTACGAGATAACTCGTAGCTTGCGTTCCCTTCTAGGATGCCAAACTACACGTTATCTCGTACTCACTAATGTGAAAAAATCAAATTGTCGTTTTTTTGACAAGTTTTCTGAAACCTGTTTAATGTGCTGGATTACATGGATCTGTCGATACAAGTACAAGTGCTATTACATCAATAGCTGCAACATAGGCTAGTTTCCTAAGTTACGAAGGACAATATGCAATAAAGTGTTTGGGTAACATTTATTTCAGTATCTAAATATGATGTCTTCTTACAAAGGCTTACTGGTTTTCTAAACAAATAAGCATCGCAGACAATGAACGTAAAAGCAGAGATGCTCCTATATAAAAACACACATTTATCAATCCTCCTGTTTACCATAACCAGTCAGTATTAAAATACATTTTGTACCTGTGGTTGTATGGAAGTTAAAAGGTCAAATGTGAACAATTTTCAGGCTCATTGTCAATACCCATTCTATTCGATTGATTGTATATTATTTGTTCCTTTTCTTTGTACTTTTCAAAAGTCTTTAGTGTTGTAGATGTGTTCTAGGACGATAAAGGATATACTCATCTCATCTGTCATGTAGGCCACATGCGTTTTCAGATAATTTTCGAGTGGATCGCACAAAGCATTTTGCGTATATGCCACATTCTTCCTGGCATTTTATCTGCCACTTACAGTACACAGATTCTAGTCTAACGTTTACAAACACTATTCTCTCTTTCCTCCTTACCACAAAAGTGCAATGAATAGGTGCATTGAAGACATCTCCAGACTGTTGGTCGTAATAAAAAGAAAAAAACTCTTAATGTTAAAGGACGCAATTTCAATCCACAAGGAAATAATTTCCAATATCTTTCTGATACGGTTCAGAACGGATTATTTCGGTATCTGATCACCAAGCCTAACAAAACTAGGGAAAAATCCCAAGCCTTATAAGTACGGTGACCATTATTTCCATGTGAAAAAAGCGGACAAATACATAAAACTGAAAAACAAAAAAAAATGCATTTATTATAATTAATATTTTATATAGACTTTTAAAATACAGACATAATTAGGTACAAATAATATACACAAACTAAAATTTATGCATATATTCTGATATTTCTCAACAGAATGTATTTTTTTTAAATATTAGGCCTGTTAGATAAAAATGTTTTAAATTCCGAACAGTCCATTTAAAAATTGCATTTTATGATCAAAAGAGATTCTAAAGGTTCTAGTCCCATTTGGGATTTTTCGGAAGATCAAATATTGTTAGATTTAAAAAAACTTTTTCTGCAGCTGTGTTAGACGCTGGCAAAGCAAATGAAAAATCTGCTAATTTCCGGATGTTTTTATAAGAAATGTTTTTCGTTTCGAAAAATTTGATAATTTTAACCCATTTTTTATCGGGATTTAATGCTGATTGTTTCCATATTTCTATTTGTTCAGCATTTGCATAATTTTTTACATAAGTGAATTCATCAAAAATTTCTTTATTATTTATATTTAAATCATTTCCGATTTTTGTTGCCTTTATTAACGACTTTTCAACTGTAGACCAAGATGGAATTACATCTAA
This sequence comes from Sarcophaga caerulescens, assembly GCA_927399465.1. Classification (NCBI taxonomy): domain Eukaryota; kingdom Metazoa; phylum Arthropoda; class Insecta; order Diptera; family Sarcophagidae; genus Sarcophaga; species Sarcophaga caerulescens. The sequence goes on along the minus strand of OV656873.1, from coordinate 40,237,619 downwards.
CAATATCCAAGCAAATCCCTCAATTTCTTTCAAAGATTCATCCCATTGGTTCAGGTAACTAATACAGTTTCTGTAAAAGTATTTAACTTTTTCCTTAAACATTTTTATTACAAATCCCTTTGAGTGAAGAACTGAAATAGAATTTTGTACGTTAAGTGGTAAAAATACTTGATTGTGACATTCCATTAACTTTGATTAAAATTCTTTTAATGTTATAGCCGTTTCAGGCATTGAAATATGTTGACTTTCTAAACACAGTATCTATTAATGGAAGACACTAGCTTGACTGCGTATAAATAATAACCAAGAAATACAAAAGGATCGTCAAAAAAATTAAACAATATTGTTGGGCATTTCTTTTTGTTCAAAAAAGTGGACAAAAGCGGACATTTTGGAAAATAAATACTTATAAGAAGTTACGTATGGTAAAATAGTGGACAAATAGCGGACGCAAAAAAAATAGCGGACAGGAGGTTAAAATAGCGGACTGTCCGCTATAATAGTGGACGGATGGTCACCGTACTTATAAGGTACATCGATTTACAAGAGTTCATAAAACTTAATGAATTAATCTAGGACACAACCCTGCTAAGGGGTAGCTATTAAGTCTTGACAGAATTGATCTGAGCAGAATAATGAGTGTCCTTACAAGCATATAGAAAAGACACCGAAATGATGAAAGACTTTCTATGTCATTGCCCACATTGCTCTTCTAAAAGAAGTACATGCATAACATACATAATTGGTCATTACAACCTTTCAGTCAGGATTACTGAATGTCTTCTCACACCACTTATGTTGTGTGCGTTAATTTTATACATGCATTGCCCACATTGCTCTTCTAAAAGAAGTACATGCATAACATACATAATTGGTCATTACAACCTTTCAGTCAGGATTACTGAATGTCTTCTCACACCACTTATGTTGTGTGCGTTAATTTTATACATGCGTGGCGGGACCTATAGTTTAAAGTTGACTCCGAACGACGGATTTTTGTGAAGCTCTTCATGGCAATTTTATTTACTCTTAGAGTTTTTGCCAGAAACCTGCTGAGAGGCAGTCGCCGAAGAATTTTTTTTTTTTTTTCATAATTTCGTTTTGATGTCTGACCTGGTGTTTGAACTGTGGTCTTACGTCTAATAAGCCGACACACTACCTACTAGACTAAATTGAGGGAATACGTACATACATGATATAGATTTTGCATGAATTTATGCGTTTTCTCTCTCTGTCTCTCTCTCTCTGGCTAAGTGTATGCCGGTAAGGTAAGAGGTATAAAATTTTACTTTTTTTTGTATTCAAAACAAAAAAATAGAATTTTAATTTACTTGTGGTCCTCATACTTCCAATGTCCCATGAGCTTTATTTTGTGTTCGTCAAGGTTTTCTTTTTATTTTTTTTTTTTTTTATCAATGTAGTACTTTGTCCCCAAATAGCCACAATTTAGCATTCATTCGGTTACGTTTTTCTTTTTTCGTTTCTACTGCATACTACTCCATATGATTTATCTATGTCTGCCTTCGTATTAGAGGAATATGTGATGTTGGGCTGTCCATTTGCTGTTGTTGATCTGTCTATTTGTGCTCATATGTTGCTCTTTCAATGGGTGTAAAGTCTTAAATAAACACCATAAAAATTGTAAAAAAAAACAATTGAAATAAAAATAAAAAATAAAATCAAAGCCATGGCATAAATTCATGTTAAAATCTATTAAAATCTATCGTTGCCGCCATGGCTACTCTACAACCATAAGGCCATCTTCTTCAGTACGTCTAGAGCAAAACCATAAACAAACGCATACAACAACAGGTTCATCATTAAACATCTGGTCACCCACCACTAACTTTACTAAAATAACACCAAGAGTTTAAACAGTCCATAGTGTTTGAAAGACGACAGTCCGTCAGTTAGTCTAACAAAAATTGCGATGCAATGTTAAAGTTAGAAAACAAAAAAAAACGAAAAAGAAAATTCCAGTAGTTGATTGCAGCAGTTAATGTTGGATTAGTCGGTGTTGTTGTTGTTGTTTTTATTGTTTTAAGTTTATTTGCTATAAAAAAAGAAGAAGAAGAAAAAAACCCATATTTATTTACAACAGTAGCGTACAAATACGAGTAAAACTAACAGTGGCACTAATTTTTTGTTGTTTTTTTATTTTTATTTGTTTTGTTTCTTTACTTTTTCGTTTAATACTCAACCTACTCTGGCTATCCATTCATCTATCCGTTTGCCTATTTGTCCGTCCATCAAACATCAAACATCTACCCAAAGGGGTGATATAGGAGAGAGGGGAGCGGGGAAAGAGGGTGTTCGTTTGTTCGTAAATGTTTAAACATGTGTTCGAACAAATGAAAGAATTGATGTGTCCATCCCATCCATCATTCATTAGGTGTCTGGGGTCTGAACAAACATTGATTCGTTGTTGGTTGGCTTTTCTTTTTTTCAATCTGTTGTTGTAATTTTAATTTCTTTTGTTAATTTAGCTGTGGCATCTCTTTAAAGAATCATTTAAAACATGAGTTTTATTGTTGTTGCTGTTGTTGTTGTTGTTGGGGAAAATCATTATTTGCATTTAAAGTTTATTTTTTAATTTTTCTTATTTTTAATTTTAATTTCAAACACATGTTCGTTATTTTTTGTTAATGCCGCTCTACTGGTGTCTTTGAAAAGTCATCGCCATCGTCAACGTAATGAGTTCTGCTCATTGTAATGATTTTTTTTTGTTGTTTTTTTTTTTGTTTTGTTTTAAATTTTTACTGCATATCGTCTTCAATATTTTCGTTTGAATAATAATTTTTATTTTCTTTTCCTTTCTCTAATGAATCTTTCGTATCGTTTTTTTACGATCGCCTTAATTTGTTTTATTTTATGGCCATAAATTAATATGAAACATACACGGATTTTTTTTTCTGTGGAGTAGGAACAGGAGTCTGGGAGTAGTAAGCGAAAAAGGAAGATATGTAGATCGAGCTGGGCACTCTTCTTAAGCCAGACAATTGAATCTTCCATTAGAGTATTCAGAAATATACTGCAAATAGTAATCCTTCTCTGAGGACACTGTAGACTCAAATAAATTTGTGCCGGTTAGGAATCGCTTCGAGTCCAATATGCAGGTTCTGTGATGAGAAAAACAAATCACGAGAGGACATAAGTATGTGTTTGTGATCTGTGTGAACTGCATTAACAGTTCAGAATAAAACAACTGGATTCTTAGAAAGCACTGCGCAAACATCATTGTGAGGTTGCTTAGGACAACAGGATTTGAAGAGGCATTAATTATTGACAGACGTCGGCACCAATGTCACTCAGGGGAAGATCATCTTCGGCTTTTTACACACATAGGACACGAACATCAACAATATTCGTTAAAAAGAGCGTAAAAATGCATTCAGTTGCTTTTCAGCTTTCAGTGAAGCAGGTTCTCGTCGTTTCTTTTTGAAATTTTTTTGTATATCAATTATACACCCAAAGAAAAATTACAGTAGGATTCACTATTTTCTAGTGAGATTCAGTAATAACAATGAGAAATGATCTCCATTTTTCAAAGAATATTTGTCAAGTTAAATACGCAGTCTTTAGGGATTTGGTGCTGTACTTTTTTTTCTATATTTTCCACTACATAAACATATTATTAGATTACACTTGAAAATATTACTAACAATTTTCCTCTGGGTTATACACATGCTTCTCACAAATACACTCACATTTTTATCATGTTCTCTTTGTGCCGACGTCTGCTTATTGATCACAGTATCTTTACACTGCCTTACATATCTTTACATTATAATCCAGTAGCATTTTGGAGTGTGGTTTTACACCTTCAAAATAGTTTCATATGTAGCACTCTTATACTACGTAATAAATGTAGACCAGAAGCTTGTCTCCGTAGACATCGGTTGGCAATTAATTGGATTCAACGACATCCTTAGTGTCGGCATTAAATGCAAAGACTTAAACTTACTGTCTTGGCATTCGGGCAAATAATTTCTGCAGGAGCTATTGGTCTGAGGAGGAGGAAAAGGCTGTCATTCACGTACTGTGTTAGTGGCCTGCTCTTGTCTTAAAAATACAAAGGTTCTTGACCTTTCATTTTCTGTCTTCCTTGACTTGGGTCGGTTTCCTCCAAGAAATAGTTGATCCTCGGGTTGAATATTTATTGTGGAGTATCCGCCACATTATCTAACTTAACATTACTGAAAAATATATTGTTTTTAGTTACTGTTGAAACCTAAGATGATCTCCATAGCGCGCTAAACCTGTCGATGAATTTCAGATATGACACTGCTTGACGCTCTTTCTAGTCATGGAGAAACTTGGATAAGGATATTCAGTTCAAGTAATTGTTTTCAGTCTTTTCAAAATGTTTTTTATTCCCAACGTATACAAAATATTAAGAAAATAATGACACTAACAAAGCCTGTCATCGAAACAATCCCCCTTTCCTCAATTTAATGTTTACTCCTCTTAAGAAAAAGTCCTTAAAACTGATGACTAAACAAAGAAGTCAAGTATTCTGTGTGTAATAAACATAAGAAAACCAATTTATCTGAAAAATTGTCAGTCAATGAGGGATTATATGTGAACTTGAGCGTAAATGAAGCAGCCATTTTACTCACACAGCCGCACAACAACATCCTCTAAAACATATCGAATGTCCTTAAAATAAGGCCAATAAGACAACAATAAATAAACACACAAGGATACAACAACTGTCAGCTTTGAAAACAAGTCCTTAAGTCATCAATACGAGAAGTAAACACAAAACAATTTGAACAAATGGATGAGGGATGCAGTTAATTTCGGAAGGGACTACTTTTTGATTTCGATTTTAATCACTCAAAGAGAGCCCATCTAGTTATCTAGCTTGCGAATGGAAAGATTAAATGGAAATTTGAAATTATTTCGTAATGTTTTGTTGGCAGATTTTTATTTCATTTTGGCTTTAAGCCAACTTAAATGCATTTTATTGGGTCCGAGCAAGAATGGAAAATAAAAAAAAGGATTTTTTTCCTCGATTACAATTCTAGCAAAAGATGAAATAAACCAACACAAATATATTGCATGTTGTATGCCACAAATTTCCTGTTGCAAAAAACGAATCAAGAGAAACAAAGAAAAATTCTCTTCTAGATTCTCAAACGGACGAAAAACTAGAAACCGGAACAGGAACAATAAACTTAAGGTAGAGAAATAAACAACAACAAAAACTGTAGAAAAAAACAAACAGAAGAACTTTTATCCTGTCTTTATTTCTTTTTTCCTTTTTCCAAAGGAAAAGCTAAAAATAGTTTTTGAAATTCTTCCGTGTTTTCAAAACAACACCATTTCCATGAAATACATTTCTAACGCAAACTATCCATCATACATAGACTTCTGGGAGAGGAAATGGTGTAGATTTTTACATTTATTTTATTACAATATATTTATTGTTGTTGTTTTTGTTTGTTATATATAAACAACAATATAACATGCACTAATAAACATCAGGGTCTAATGCTTTGCTTTGGATAGAAGACGTCTTATTCGTCCTTAAAAAGTGAAATAAAGAAGGTGAGAGAACAAAATGCACTCGAATATAAAATGTTAGTAAAAGTTTGAACTTATTTTGGTGTTTTTTTTGATAAATTTGGGATGTTTATTATGTATACGGCAACAACAATTGGCAATACTCTCATTCTAGAACTTGCTAAAGTCTACAAAATAGTAAGAAGCGAAAATAAAGAGCATTGTTCTGGCCAGTTAGCCGTGATTAATATAAGATTTGTTGCGTTCCAAGTAAAAGTAAAGTATATTCATATTTCAACACTAAAAATTATTCTTTTTCAACATTTTGGATATGCAAAATCGATATTTCAGCGAGTCTTGTGGTGTACCGAATTACCTTGTTTTTGCATGAACCCTGGTGTTCGCAAACATTTGAAAATTCTTCATGACTTCAGCCTTTTGTCAAGCACAGAGTTTCTTTTACTCGTTCAAATCTATCCTTTAAAGCAGAGAAAATAAGTTGAGAGAATTTATTTATTTACAGCCATAGAAAAGTGTTAATAATATACGATATTTTGCTTTTCATTTCATGTAAAGCTATCTATCTTTGGCTTAATAAGATTTTTAGATAAATAAAAATAAAAATCCATTTTTTTTTTATTAAAAGAACATAAAGCTATCCATCTTTGGCTTAAAAATTATACCTAGTTTTTTAGATAAACAAAAATAAAACCAATATTTTATTAATAGAAAAAAAGCGAGCATTCCAAATCATTTAAAAAAATTGTACTATGTGACAAAATAAAAAAAAAAATTAAATACGGCCAACTAATGACAGAACATTTTTAACATAAAATATTTTTTGAGTGTTTTTCTGAAATAAAATGATAAAGCATCCGCCACACATGTGTTCTTGTCGCAGTCTGATCGACAACTAAATCAAAGAACACAAGAATGTGTGTGAGTTCTCTCTGCACAATGCTATGAAATGGTAATCCCTGCTTTAAAGCCAAAAACGTGCAAATATTTTTCTTTTCCGTTTCTCGACTATATTATAACACACAATATTTCTTTGGCTGTAATGTTAAATCAAAATATTCAAGCAAGCCATTACATACATCATATGCATACATTTAATACAGACATATGTTTGCCATCACCATAAACAACAACAGCAAATAAACTGTATTGAAACACACCACAACATGTTTTGTTATGCCATAAATACACACACAACACACTCAACATGTCCTTGTTTGTTTATGTTGCATACATACATACATTTTTTCCGCCATAATATTTTTTCCTATTTTTTTTTCGTTCGTTATGAAAACTTTAATAGATTTACATTGTAAAGGCACTCAAATCCTCTCGCTAAAATAATATCCCTCGAGCCATAACAAACTCTCCTGTTATACCATTTCTCTTTCGCTGTATATGTATGTAAGTATGTATACACGTGTGTGTGTGATTTTATAATATTTTAACATGCAAACCATATGGAAAAACAATAATAAAGAAAACACAACAAAAAAAATTCTCATTTATATCCCCCACAAAACCAGTAGGTGGCAACAATTAATTGCAAACTAACGGTGAAGGAGAAAGAGAGAGTAAAAGAGTGAGTGTAAGTGTAAATTTATTTCAATGATACTTGTTCTCTCTGGCATTTTTTTTCTTACTTCTTCTAAACCTAATGTTTTACAACAATATTGTAATTTTAACTGTGTGTACGTGTGTGTGTATGTGCATGTGCATGATATTATTGTCAAGGCCTTCTCTTTATTTTTTGTTTCCCCCCCCCATATTCTTGCTGTATTGCTCTTATAAAAATGCCATTAAAAGCCCATATAAAACACTAAAATGCAATAACCTGCAGAGTTTTATTATTACTGTTGCTGCTGCTGTTTTTTATTTTTTTTTGAAGTGAAAATTTAATTTATCGTCGTTATAACGTAGTAAAAGAGCAGAGAATCTCAGTTTGGCAGTGACTGGCTGACTTTATTACACACAAGTGCACCGTAAAGCATTAACAGCGCACATGTTGTAGGCAGTCAAGTCATGCCATCGTTTTTATTTTTGCTTTGTTTTAGAAGCAGAAGTTAGGCGCTTGAAAGTTTAGTTTTCTCGCGTCAGTTAGACAGTCAGTCAGTGTTTAGTGACTGCCATCTGCAGTGTCATCATAATTCTATTTAATAGAAATTCTATGAAAACAAAAAGCAGACGAAACTTAAATGACAATCAGTTATAAAGGCATGGTTTGGAAAATGTTATCATGAGGATAAAATACACTCAAAGAAAAATGTTCATAAAATGTTTAATATGTTTGAAGTAAAACGAAAAAAAACGGTTTTATATTTTTATTTTAGATTTTAAAGGATATTAAAAATATACTAGAAATGTAAATGTAAACAATAATTTAGAAATTCTGGGGAATAATTAAGTTAGGTGATGGGCCCCCTATAAGCCAGCATTTAGCTCCCGTGGATATGACAATCAATATTCCACCCGGAAAGCAAACAATCCCTAGAAGAAACCAACCAGAGTCCAAAATAAATTTTGCAATTCACAGCAAACTTTATATTAGAGAGCTCGATCAAGAATTTTCAAAACTAAGAGATCAAAAACATCTCTTTATGATGAAAGCAGGACGCTGACACATCAAATGAAAGAGAGTCTCTTTTCCTCCTCACATCCACAGCTCCTGCAGAAGTGATTTGTTGGAATGCCAAGCTTTTCGGCATGCCTACCAAAAGGACAGTGGCCCGTAAGATGTGCGATAAGTAGCCATACGATTTAAGAATAGAAATGAGTCGGCGCTCTTCTTATCCATGCGTGTCCAATAGAATCTCACAATATTGTATGTATCCCCTTACTGCCAGCGGTATAGAGCCACCCTGTAAAATGAGTGGATTATTTTCAACTTAACTGAGTCAATCCTATGCCCTGTAACATGTCGGAGATTGCGAGCTACGGAATTTTCAACGATATCCCATTGTCCTTAAATACTCCTATGGGTCGATTAACAGTGACTGGCTGACGCACGCATCCTCACATAAAAAAATAAAATTAATATACAGAGCAACCAATCGTCTTTGCCTGCTCTTCTGTCCTTATTCTTTAAATCTGTTTGTTGACATATCCAATGAGCCGAAAATAAGTTTCTTGCTGAAGATAATTTTTCCTTATGAAAGAAATTTTGACACACAAAGCATGAATTTTGGTAATAATTACAAAATACAATGGTTAGTTGTCCTATTATTGTTGAAATAGCAAATCTTGCTGTGCATTTTAGCTCTATCACGTCTCACGAATCCTTTTGCATACGAAAAAAAAAAACAAAAAAAAAACATCCGCTAACAAAATGTGTTTCTTTTACTGTCATTGTTTTTATCAGCGTAAAACTTTGTTTATCACACATATTACCCGTGTTATACATATATTTGTATGTATGTATGTATGTGCAAATGAGTTGCAGAGCATCATGTATAACAGAAAATGTCTCTGGGTATTTCACTGCTGAATGCTCTTTTTTCTTTTTTTTCTCTGATATTTTTCCCTGCACCCTACAACACTCAAAATTTGTTCCCTTTTACCAACCATCACCCATCGTGTGAGAGTTTTAAGTGGTTTTATATATTCACCATCGGCATTGTCATCGTCATCATCATTCATAAGAATTTTCAATTGTTGACAGTTTTTTTTCAGAATTTTTTTTTTTTGTATAGTAAATGCAGTCTTTCGCTGCCAAGAGCCAGTCAGTGAATGTATAAATATTTATGTAAGAGAGTTTAATAGTGTGTGTGTATGTGCATGTGTGCATGAGTGCGTGTACAAATATGAGCATGCAATCCTTATTGTGTTTACATTTTTATTATTACTTGGTAGGGTGGGGATATTTTCTGTTACAATACTACTGTTATCAATGCTGAAAATGGGATACATATATGAGATGATGATGGTGGTGGTGGTGGTGGTGTTGTTGCTGATGATCGAGTTGTTGTTTTTGTTGTATTGTTGATATTGTTCTACATGTCATTTGCCTTTTTGCAATTATAATATTGAGCACCAGCAGGCACATTACAATACTGTGTGTATGTGCCTTATTTAAGAGTAAAAAAAAGAAGAAATTATGAACGTATGAGTGTGTGTGTGTGTGTCTCCATTGTATGTGTATTTAATATAGTTGTTTGTAAATAATTTGCTTCACTTCATTGATTTATTTGTTGCTTTAATGTTGTCAGTTTGTTTTTTTTTTTCTCCGCTTTTTTTTCTGTTGTTGTTGATTTCATTGTTGTCTGGTTACAATGTGTTGCAAGTCTTGTAAATTTTAATGCCTTCTTTGTTTAAACAAGAGCCATAACAGCAACAACAATCATTACACTGCATATGTGACAGCTTTTTTTTTAAATTCCTTTTATTTGCCTCCCTTTTTTTTGTTTTTTCTGCATTTTTTTCATTTTCTTTTTTGTTTAATTATTTCCTGTGAAAATTGCATTATTTACTCACACAGTAAATAAAACTAATTTTAGTTTAAATTGGCATTTACTTGTACACATACACACCAACACAGCAACAAAAAGCAAAAATAAAACATTACTAATGCTGTTATATAAAGGTCAGAAGAGAAATGATTACAATTTATTATTATTAATTTGTTATTACCAGGAATTGCACATCACAGAATGCCACACAAATCACAAAAAAACAAAAGAATAGAAAAACTACCTTTTATCACAGATTTCAGTTGCACTTGTTGTTACACACCCGAAAGAAATGTTTTCCCAAGAAATATTCGCTTCTGTCTTTAATCTCTTTCTAAAACTACCCTTTATACACACACAGTAACAAATTTTGTGCGTTGAAAAAAAAAAAAAATTGTCAAACAACAAAAATTTAAAGTCCGCATACACACGACTTGGCATCATTATGCCTTCAAGAATCCACTGCTTCTGTTAAGATGCCAATTCGACTAATAGGAAATAGAGTTTCAGTTGGAAGTGCCAATAAAAGTGAAGCGAGTTTAAAAATACAAAAGGAAACGTCCTTTGTAATACCACTTACCCTCCTCCAACGGCACTAACAATTAATGATTGTTTTGCCATTTCGTTTTCAAGTACGACATTTCGTGACATGTGACATTGCCTAAAATTTTTAGCAAGGTATGCCATTTCATTATAATTAGACTAACAGAGAGGAGAACGTTTGCAAATCATTGAATTTTATGATTAAAATTTGTGCTACGTTTCTTTTTAAAAATTATATTCAGCCAGGAAGCTTATTTTTCACTCTATGGGCATGCCACCAAACAGATTTAGCATCCAAAGGCAATTAAAGAGCTGTCAGTGCTGCATTAGAGAACCCTTGCTGTGTTTTATGATCAAGCGTCATCATTAGACTGTAATCCTTCACTAACGGTGAATTTCATTGAAACTTTGTAGTCAATAGATCAAGATAATAAACGATAGTTACTCGCTTTTTTTTTCCAATAAGTAGAAGAATTCTACTAGGTTAACACACGATACCATGAACCTATTGGGTCAAGCTTGTTTGCAAACAATTCAACAAGTTTATCCCATTAAATTGATTTTGTGAAAATATATAAAGTCTCTCCCGTACAGAAACATGGCATCTTCAATTCCAATCCAAGAAAAGGATATAACAGTAGTCTTTGGTAAGATGTTGTACCACAAGTATTCTGGAAAAATTATACCAAAGCTGGATGGATCACAATTAGCGTAGACGAGGGCAGCATGTATTAAAAATTATCTTTAAAAAGCAAATGATAGGCATTCTCAATATCGTCCCAATTATTTCATTCACTTGCGCAATTTCTATAACCTAAACGCTTGAATATATAGCCACCATAGTCTAATAGCTATGCAGTGTGTTGCCTTATTAGACGAGAGTCCTTTAAGGCGGGTTCAAGTTTCTGAAACATTTTTGGTTCGGAGAAATTTCTTGTTTACTGAGAGTTTTCTGCAAAATGATTCACCCATTTCAAAAACTTTGTTCGTAAAAACAGTGCTGCTATATTTAATTGAAAATGACGTAAATACATATGTGCATAAACTTAAGAAAGTTAATTATATTTGTTTCAAAATAAAGAAATAAAAAAATTAATATTTATAACAAAAAATAAACAGAATAAATAAAAAATAACATTTTCTCCAATTTTTTTATTTTTTTCCGCCAATACATACTTCGTTTTTTTCTTATATGTTTTTTCTTGTTTGCTTTTTGTTTACAGTTTTTAGTTTACCATACTGAATTTTTAATACAAATGCCAAACAATATGGCATGTGTCTTGTATAAAATTCATATGGTGTGGCAACCTTATCTAAAATGGTTCGGACCAAATTTAAAATTAAATTAATTCACACTGAGAGTTGTTCGCACAAAATAATTTCTCTCGCTCTCTAAGAGAAACGTTAAACTACATATAAAAAAATTGTTTGCGAACCAAAAATGTTTCACAAACCTGTGGGTGAACCCGCCTTCATTCAAACACCAACTCTAACAAAACGAAATTTGAATAAATATTTCTTTCGACAACTTCCTCTCAGCGGTCTGCTGGGAAAAACTCGGAAGGTAAATGAATTTGCCATGAAAAGTTTGTCAAAAATCTGAAGTTCAGAGTCGACATTAACGCACACCACATGGGTGGTGTGAAAAGCTAAACTAACTAAAACGGTTGTAATGACCGTGAAATAAAACTTACTGAGGTCATCATCTAAAAGCTTTCAGAAATTCATTTCATTACACTTTTCATTTTAAAAAAATTTAATTTTTTTTAATTTCATTCCCAGTTATTTACAAAACTTTAAAGAAATCCGAACGAAAAAACTCACCAAATACTTGGAACACATGCATATATCAATAAAAGGTCTGTTTGTTACATTTCATTTAATAATTTCCTTTTCCTAAAAAAAAATTCACAGTAAATTTCTTTGTTGTTATTGTGCTTATTTATTCTGTTAAACGAATCATTTTAATTAACATTTTAGGCTTCATGTGCTCCATGTTAAAATGGCTCATCTAAGAATTTTGCAGAAAATGCATGCATGAGAGCCAGCATGCAATTACTCATTACAAACGAAAACAAAAGCTAGAGAGAGAGAGAGAGAGCAAGAAACAATAACAAAAATAGCATCACATAACAAGATATTTACAATTACGCAAAATAAATAAACAGTGATCTCTCTCTGTGTGTGTGTGTTTGTATGGGTGCTTATGAGATAATAATGATGCTGGGCCATTGGCGCCAGCTCTCTACAACGTCACAGTTATGCTTGCTGGAGGCCAATGGCAAGACCAAAACAAAAACAAACACGCACAAATGAAAACAAAAGTGGACTAGTGGACTTTTACAAACACACACACAAACGCACACTCAGAAATTTACTTTTTTCTCCACCAATTTTTCTTTGTTTTCAACGGAAATTTTAATTTTTAAGATTCCAACAGAGAGCTGTAAAGTGCGTGTGTGTGAGTTTTTTGTTTTTTTTTCTTTTTTTTCTTGTGAATATTTCATTCAAAATGTATTTATTTTTGTTGGTTTCTGTTATTAATTACTTGTCAATTTTAACAGTTTAATTGTTTAATATAAAATTCCTTTTTGTTGTAATATTTTGTGTATTTTAAATTTCATGGGAAATTGTTTATCAAGTGGTTATAGAGTGTGCAACTGTCATCATCATCTAAAGATTTCCTTAGAATATCCGCCGTTCCGTAACTCACAAAAATATCCCGCAGAGCCAATAATTTTTAAAGGTCATTGAGTATGGAGAAGAGAGTATAGAGCAGCCGTAATTTTTTGTTTGTTTTTGTTTTAATGTAAACAGTTGTTGTTGTTATTTTTTTTTAACTATAAACAGTGGGACACATTTACGATGTAACTCTTCGTAAATGCGGGTCAGTTTTTTATGAAATTGGAAAAGAACAGAAAGGAGAAGAACTAGAAAAAAAAATCAGCTTATTAAGTAACGAGAAGTAAAGTTTTCATATAAATGATGCCACAGTAGATTGGCTAGTTTCGCTGATATTATGAGAATATTTTCAAGAGATATAAACATGTTTTCAAAAGTCCGGAGAGTCAGTGTAAGGAGAGAACAGTAGGTCCACGATTTTTTATTCCATACAATTTGACAATTAATAAAAAAAAACGCCGGTAAAAACGATTGCAAAATAGATTCTATTTTATTTTTGTAGCGTTTATTCTTATTCTTATTAGAAATAACATTTTATTGCATTTTGTAAACAAAACTCATGCTTTTTTCATCTGAATTTAAAATTCAAGTCCAAGTTTTTGTTGATTGTGTCAGATCACCTAATGGAAGGTCAAATTATTTCAGAGGATGCTGTATTGTGGCAAATAAAACAGTTTATATTTCTACATTTCTTGATTTATAACTCCGGAAATATATAAAACCTAAACAGTACATAGCATCGGAGAAGAGTCATATCCAGTTCTTATTCTAATCCAGGATAGTTGAAGCAACCGCAAACGATCGCTCGCCCATTGTCTTACTTTCATGGAAGGAAATGGTGAAGTCCGTTGGTAGCACAACGGTTCGTGGTTTCAAAAGTAAACGTAAATAAAATATTTTTTTCATGATATTTCTTTTTTATTGTAAAGTTTGAACGTTGACATTATGTGTGAAACACTACATAATTTAAATGACCTCCACGCGAAGTGTTGCAAGCATTTATTCTTTTGAGGTAATTTTCGACCACTTTTTGACACATATTGGGCGGTATCTCAGCCATAACTTGACGAATGTTGGTTTTTAAGTGCTCAAGAGTTGAAGGTTTATCTGCATAAACACGGTCTTTCGTGTAGCCCCACAAAAAAAGTCTAATGGTGTCAAATCGCATGATCTTGGTGGCCAGTTGATATCGCAACAGATGTCGAATTCCAGTCCCATACTTTTGAAACCACGAAATGGATATAACACTTTACTACGTAACTGTTAGCGTCGTTTAGAGTTGCGTTTGAAGGCCGGGAACTACGATACTGTTAGATATTCTAGTGATGGACATTCTCAAGGGAACATCGATGTATTATTATTCTGCCCTCCCGCATCCTATTGCTGTTCAGCGTCAGTAAAAAAACCTCCTCGATTATTTCACTTGAATCGATATCTGTTCTAAAACAAAAGTTCTTTTTTGCGTAACTCTTTTGTTTTTCTCGATGCATAACTCAAATCACTTTTCATTGTAATCATCCAACAAAAGTTAAGGAGTGCGCACAAAAAAATCTGGACTTACACTTTTCGTTATAGAAATAAAACTAAATGGCGAATTTTTTTCGTTTTATATTTCAATTAAAGTAAATAATATTTGAATTCTTTTGTGTATAAAATTTTTTTCTGACAAAGGTCTCAGAGCATCCAACTTTTTGAGCCACTTTTCTCCAAGAAATGTTAGGGTGTTTTTAGAAAAATACGTATTATTTTACTTGCTTTGTTTTGGTCGGCAAATCCTTTTTTTCTTCCACTTCTACGCTTTCTCTCAATACTCAAAGACTCCTTATATTGTTTTAAGTATTACTTTAGAAACTGTTGTTTGGTTAACACCTGCGAGCCTAGCAATCGTTTTTTGTAAGCGGCGCGGTTTTTCATTGAAAATTTCAATTATTTTTTTACGACATTCTTGTTGGGTTCCCATTTTCAAAAAACTAATTTTGCTATTGCAACGATATTTAGCACGTGGATTTTGAAACAGATGACTAACAAAAACAATGTAACGGTATTCATTTTTTTCAATTATGATAAAAGTTATAAGCTTAAAAGTAGGCCGATTTTTTGTTTTTTTGTGCGCACTCCTTAAGATTGTTTCAACCCGGCTCGAGTTGAGAAGAGTGTCTGCTTCTCTTCATCTTTCATTGACCATACCATTCCAAAACCTTCCTTCTATTCCGCAGTCAGGTTCTCACATCTTCAACTGCATTGTTGCTATTTTCCACGCAAGCTAATCTGCCTGCTCATTACCACTACTTTCTACGAGACTAGGTATCCAGCCAAGTTTAGCTGAAATGAGTGCGTAGAGCGCGGTCTGATTGTATTCCTATGTCCCTTCCTCTGTATCTTCCTTCTATCCTTCATTTGCAAGCACCTCGAAAGCTAGCCCTAGTGCTCTGAATATTTCACTCTGGAGCTACACCACTACATACCCTTGAGCAGTAAAATACGAATTTATTTTTGATTGGTCGGTCTTAACTGTTAGCAATTCATAGCATTTGAAATTAACGTTGAAGCTCAACGTTTGATATGAATTAATGCGATGCATATTCGCTCCAAGTGGCAAGCCATAAAGTCTTAGGAAAAAAATGTTGTGCATGCTGTACTGTGTGTGTAACACAGTGTAAGTAAAAATTAATTAATTTTCTTATATTTTCAATTTTAACTGAATTATCTTTCGTTTTATTGATTAAAACAAAAAAAAATTAAATTTATCATGTGTGGTCGATTAAAAAGCAAATAAAAAAGGAAAAAAGCGGACAAGCAAAACTAAAATTTTATTAATTGCATGCAACATGTCATCATTATCGACTAAACTGTCACTAAATAAATTTCAAGCAAACCGCCAGCCACATGTAGCTGCAACACCATTGCTACCATTACCTATGTATACTGTACTGTGGTGAAACAACACAACACAACACAACAATAAAACACAGGGAGAGGAGAAAAAAAGCCCAATTATTGTTGTTGTTGTTGTTTTAAGTCCAAAAGAGTAGTTTATCAAATTCAATTCAATTTTCTCTCGAGTGCACTTAATTAATTTTGAAAATTGATTGATAATGAACTGACAATCCAACCACCACTGATCAAGCCAGAGAATGATAAGCACCACCAGCAAGCAGTTCAAACCAAAAAACAAAACAAAAAAAAAACGAATATTTTTTTACTGCACTGCACTTACTGTGTGTGTGTCTGCTGCTTGCTGGTGGTGGTGGTGTGGTACATAGTAAGACGACAAGTACCCCAATTGACATTTTGGCCATTGATTTAATGACTCTGCAGAGCAATGGTTGCATGTGCTGCAGTACAAAACTTTTTAATTTTATTTTAAAAAAGACAACTTTTTCTGGAAGAAAATAAAACGAAAATAAAAATTTAATGAAATCCTCAACTCAACTCAGTTACCGGAAAGCGAAACTGTGCGGAAATTGTTGACGTGCATGACATGTAAGTTTCGCCAAGAGTTTTTTTTGGCTTCTCTTGTAATATTTGCGAAAAACAAAATTTTATTCATTTTCCCAACACAGTTGAAATATTCACATGCCTATGACAAGTTGCTGCCTGTTGCCTGTCTGTCAGTCTGTTGCTGTATTTGTTATGCAGTTTTGCTCTTCATTTGTCATGCAATCTGGCAAAAAAAAAAAATTCCCCAAAACTAAACAGGCTAATGAAAAAGCTACAGTTTTTAGTGCTGATGGATTATGATTTGATAGTGTTGCTGATGTTGATGCTGTTGCTGATGCTAATGATGATGACGACAGTCTAATGTTTAATGTCATGTTCACAAAAAAAAAAAAAACACAAAAAACAAAAGCAACAAAACCCCGACACAGCATTGCATTAAATGATGTGTTAAAAAGAAACTACCGGCGTCCAATATTTGAAAGGCATGCAAAGCGATGATGGCTTGTCAGCATTTTTAATATGCTTTTTCATGATTTTCCTGCATATTGATAATGCAGTGTGAAATGCCACATGAGATATGTTAAGTATGTATATCCACATATACGAGCAGATTTTTGTCATTATCACGTTATTTTCGCTTCTATAGCAATTTGATTTAAAGATACGAAACTAATTGGTTTAAAAAGCATTGTCCATTAAGCAATACTTCAATCGATACTTACATAAAAATTTTACGGTTAAAATTAAAATTTTACGAGGTTTAACGTTGTTGCCTTTACACCTAAAACACTTTCTCCAATATTTCTTCAACTTTGTATTTCCCCCCCCAAAAAAAAAAATCAGTTTTGTTGTGGTCATCTAAATTGATTTGATCCGTGTCGTCAGATCTCTAGGTTTGGAAACAAGAAATAATCACTGGGGGTAGGTCCAAAGGATAGCCTAACGCAAGGATTTTTGCCACGGAAACTACATAATTGTGCTACCTTACTTTTTCCTGCTACAAAATGAACTTTTTTCAAGTTATAATCAAATATGTTGTCTTTAACCGTTTTACATCTTTGAACATATCCATAGGCGCCGATACGTTCCGAGACACCCACAGTTTGAATTGTTGTTTTATCGTGGTGGATCTGTGTTTTACGAAATGACCAAAAATCGTCCAAATTTTTGATTGAATAACGTCAAACTCTCCTTTGAAGTTGTCACAAGAACTTCATTACAACCCATTAGTCAGGATTGCGTCGCGGCTTGTCACACCAGCCATGTTGTGTGTGTCAATTATATCCATGAGTGGTGGGGCCTACAGTTTAATTTCGATTCCGAACAACAGAGTTTTAGTTACAATTACGGCCTAGCTTCTCAGACCTCCGCCAATTTCCGAGAGTTTATTATATTCAAGCGTAGCTAAATCTACCCTGAAAGGAAAAGCTTTTTCGGGGCGATTACTTTACTTCTTACTTAATTGGCCATTAACAACACGATTAACAGATTTCGGGCTGCCGCAACACATCCTTCCAGGCGCCTCTGCTTCTTGCGCGCTTACGTCAGTTAGTCACACCAGTCGATGACATTGCTTCCTCGATTTGGTCCTTCCAACGCTAACAACGTTGTACTCTTCGCCGACATCCGCAGATCCCAGCATCAAATACCCGTCCCGCCGGAGCATCCTCCTCCATTCGAATGCCATTGCCGAGCCAGCGTAGCCGCTGGATGTTAATACGCTGCACAACGTCTATGTCGTTGACGAGCTCATACAGCTCACTGTTGGATTGGATGCGGAAATCATCGACAACTCGCACTGGACCGAAGATCTTACGTAGGACTTTTCTCTCGAATACGCTCAAGCCTGCTGCATCAGTGCTTAATAGAGTCCATGACTCTGCGCCATAAAGAAGCACGGGGAGGATGGGCGTCATGTAGAGTATTAGTTTTGTCGTACGAAAGAGGTCTCTGTTACTCAATTGCTTATTGAGACTATAGTAGCACCTGGTGGTAAGATTAGGGGGCGATTACTTACATTTAAAGCCTTACCCAGAAGACTGTTGGAAAGGGAACGTCCAAAGAAATATTTTTTTTTTTTTTTCATCAAGTTATTAGAGCTGAGTACGCGACCACAAATGCGTCATCCATTCTGCTAAAAGCTTTCTCGAGCTTAAGGAAATGTTCAATATTGAATCCATTGAGCCATGTTAGATGCCTATGGTTGCCGCAATCTCCCAGTGCGACCCTCAATATATCGGGTGGAGAGACCTCTCCAGTACATTCGTCAGCTTATGTCCTTGATTCCGTATACTCACCACTTCTTCGTCACTGAATTCATGGCCACTCAACACTTATCATTTACTTTTTTCTATTTTTTTCGGAAATCACGCAGTAGTCTGCCTTCAATGATTATCTCACACAAACTAAATAACACACATACACATACGAGTACATACATAATTGGTCATTTCAACCCTTCAGTCAGGATTTCGACCAAGCTTCTCACACCACTGATGTTGTGTGTGTTAATTTTATACATGAGTGGCGGGATCTACAGTTTAAAGTCGGCTCCGAGCGACAGATTTTTGAGAAGCTCTTCATGGCAAATTTTATTTACTCTCAGAGTTTTTGCCAGAAATCTGTTGAGAGGCAGTCGCCGAAGAAATATTCTTTTTTCATATTTCGTTTTGATACCTGACCTGGGATACGAACCCGGGCTTTACGCCTAATAAGCCAACACGCTACCTACTAGACTACGGCGACTACACAGTTTCGGCAAATTTTGGCAAGAGAAAATGCCTATTTCGACTAAAAGACGAAAAATTCAAAATCTAAAGGACTTGGTTAATTGTTTGCTTAATTAATTTTTAATCTTATCTCTGACATTAAATTTCTAAAGCAACAATGTTGCCCCAAGTGCAAACCTCTTTTTAGCAACATATTGCAGAAACATTCTTGTTTTTTTTTTTATTATTTTTAAAATGGAATTCTTACTCGTATAATGGATGACAAATTGGTATTTTTACTTCCTTAAATTAGCCACCGAAAAAGCGTTAAAATTTTTAATTATTTGCTAAAGAGGAAAACCTTCACGGATTTAAAAACAAATTTCATGTGGTAATTACCGTTCAATAATAAAAATTAAGAGAAGAAAAAAATTAAAAATAACTTTGAACAATATTTTTTTCTTTTCCAAAGAGATTTAAAAAAAAAGCTTACAAAAAAATAGCACTGCTAACATAAGATAATGGTGGTGGAGATGATAGCAACAAAGATGAACTAACTTTCGCAATCAAATGTTTACATCAACATAAAGCCACATCATTTAAAAGTTATGCCGTCACAGTAGTTATTCGACAGACAGACAAAGCCAGTAAAACAAACGAAGGTAGTTGTCATAATTAATTGATTACTTCTGTTATTTAATTCAAATGCTATTTTTTAAATACAAAAAATATTTCATTAACAAATACAAATCATCAAATCTTAAATTCGAATTTACTGGAGAAAGAACGTAAATTTTTCAATCTCATGTGTTTACAAATAATCAAATTGATATAGTAGAAGGAGATACCCTACACTGTGTAGTAAGAAAATATCTACATATGTACATATTCTTGTACATAATTATCTAAGCGGCAGACTCTCTCTATTAAATAGACAGCTGACAGCTGAAAAACATACAGAAAATTAACATCAGCTTCGTTATTATCTATGTTTCTATAATGAAAAGTATTGTAATAAAAAAATTAAATGTGTTGTTATCATAAACAACGTCATTATAATTACACAGGATTACAAAACTTGACTAAAAGTATGCAAATCATACAAAAAATTTTTTTTTTTATTATCGCAACATTTCTATTATACCCTTCAGCCTTTTCGGCGAAATATGAACTTATGAGCCTTTCAAAAGGTTCTTCTTTAACTAATCAGCAATATATGCATGTACACATGCTTTAAAACTGAATGAAATTTCTATTCGATTCAGAAGGGACTTCTAGTACATGAAAATTATGTCCAGGTGGTACCGGGCATACATACATATATCCATGTGAGACCCATTTGGTCAACTTTGCCAATTTTCATTATTTTACCGAAACTTGACCTTTCCATAGCACATTTCAACATAATACACGACGCCAATGTAGATAAAAAAAATGTTTGCTGACTTTACGCTTTTCTATTAGACTGGGCCTTGGTCTTGACCTTATATCTATAATGGGCCATTAGTCAAGCTTACAAAAAAAAAAACAAAAAAAACATGTTCTCTCTTTATTCGCATCAAATGCAAGATACTTCCTTGGATATGCTTTTTCCAAAACCCGCTTAACTTTCGATAAACTTTTCGTATATATCGCGGTTATTTTTTTCGTGTTTTCCAAACAATCGATCAGGTACGCTGTTACCTTATAAATATCTTTCTGTTATTATGGTCATCATAACGAAAGTATAAAGAAAATTTAATAGTCTTGAAGCGTTACATGCTTGGACATCATTGCAATGTACATACGGCAAAAAATATTGTTTCTGTTAGAGAATGTCTAGCGGATAATACGAAGTTGGCCGTGGCACAGTGTTCTTAGCAATTGTTTCTATCTTTCGACCCGTTATAGCGTCTTCTACGTTAACGCTTCAACGCACGCAACATTCAACGCTGTGGATATGCTGAGTGCTATAAGGAAAGACTTTCAATGCTGATTCTTGACATAAGTTTTTCAACTTTGAAGCTTACTTCTCACGCACCAGGCAAAAGCAAAGTTTATTCTTTAGTGTTTTTATTGTATTAAATATTAAAAACTGGGCGACAAGCAGGCATTGTTACGAACCATACAATACGATCGATTTTGGACTTTTTGCATAAAAAGTTTCCATGGAAAGTAACTTCTCCAAGGTTATCAAGATCATACAATTTGAAAGTGAGTGTGAGACCTTACATTGTGGTTCTACGCCAAAGGCTGTGTCTATCACGTGTCATCTAGGTTGTTAGGTTAGGTCGGAGTGGTAGCTCTGATATCAAAAGCTCACTTAAGCACGCATAGCGGCCCGTTGTGAGGCCACAGGTGAACGCAGTCCTTGTACTGACCAAAACAAGGCAAGAGGAAGAAGTTGGTCAGCGCGAGGGCTGCCCATTAAAAGCACGACTACCCTACGCTGGAAAACCAGGCAGAAAGTTTGATAAACGAAGCTATATCCTTGATATCAATAGATGATAGCTCCGTCAAGCTGACAAGAAATGGTTAGCCAAATAACCTATATCTGCACCTAGCAAGAGACGGGCACTGTCAAAGAAAGTGCATAACAGTCTCCTTTTCCTCAGCGGATCTGCATCCACGGCAGAAGTCATTAAATGGGAGCCTCATTCTTTCCGCGAGTCTACCCATAACATAGTGACCTGTAAGCATGGCCACTGTGGTTGAAATGACGTCACGACCAAGTCCAAGTAATTGGTTGGTACGCCTTCTATCCCTCAAGGGTCAGGTGAGTCTAGCGGTGGAGCAGGACTCCTCATTGACCCAGGATAGGTTGGCGGCGTGTCATCTAACTTCTTGGAGAATTTAAAAGCCAACATTTGCCAAGTTATCGCCGAGATACCGCCAAAAGTGTGCGAGAAAGAGATCGAAAATTACAGCAAAAGGATCGATCCACAGATGCCTCCAATCCTGAAACGATCATTTAAGTGACACAGTATTACGTAGAGAATGGCAAGATCCACAGCATTACAAAGAAATCTAATTTGTTCCTTAAAACCTTTGCCATGTTTTCTGTGTAGCACAGTGTTATTACTAACAACAATTTCTGTTTTTATTTTTTTGTTTTTGTTTTTCTAAGCCAAACATTGTTTCTTAACACAATTTCAACAAGCATAGCAAAACATAGCAATAGAAACAACTAGAAGAAGCAAAAAAAAAAAAAACAAAAAGAAAAGAGTGTTAAAAATAATGTTTTATATTTTGTTAACGAAAACATGCCACAAATTGTTTGTCTATTTAAACAACAATGAACCCAATGTAAGCAGCTACAACAGCAACATAAAACTAAAAAAAAAAAAAAAATTCAACAATTTTTTTGTATTATTGTACAACATTAAATAAAAAAAAGGAGGCATGTTGCAACATAACAAACGTTAAGAAGACCCAATAACCAATATTTACGTTGTGTTGGTTTGTTGGTTAAAAAAAACACACACACACACCAGAAGTAAAGAAAATAAACTGAAAAAAAAGTAAAATAAAAACAAAAAACAATAGCAACAGCAACATTATGTTTCTTGTTGTTAATTTTATTGACTTAAAATTGTTAATATTGTTGCACTATTGCAGGCTATTACTGTTGCACATGGCTGCACTGTTAAAAAAAATTAGAAAAAAAACAACGAAAACGAGGCGATACAGCAATGGCAAGCAAGCATTGTTGGTTGTTGGTATTGAAGTTGCACTTGCAAACCCAATTGAGTTTGCTGCTCCTCCGCAAATGTTGTTGCTGTTGTTGTTGTTGCTACAATAATAAATGGTTGAATGGTTGGACGACAAGTTATGCTAATTTGTAACTTGACACAATAATTACAAATCTTTTCTTATACCAAGTATTTCTTTTTGTTGTTGTTTTTTTTTTTTGTTTTGGTTCATTTGTTCGTTGTTTATTTAAAATTGCTGCAACAAGAAATATGTTGTTGTTTTTGTTGGTGTTGTTAGGATAATGTTTTATTATTATTATTGGTACACTAATGTTGTTGCTGTTGTTGTTGCTGTTAATGTTGTAGTTTAGTGTCGTGCTGCTTAAACAATTGTCATCATAATTAAGTAACAACAGGTGTGGATAACAACTATTTTAACATGACTATCATATCCATACATACGTTTTCACGACACGACACTACACTACACTACACTACATAGCACGACATGACATGTCACACGAATTTTGAAAACAACAATACAAAATTAAGAATCAAATTATTGCATTACAATAAACGAGAAATATTGATTTGAAATCAAATCTCCTGGCAATTGCTTATTTAAATGACCAGTTTTGACAACAGTCCACTCAGACATTGCAGTATTAGGCAAATCTAATGTTCTCATCATTACGTCCGTCTGTTTGTTTAACAATCAAACAATCCTTGCCGTGTTAAGCTTTAGTTTACTATCAACTTTACAACAGGGCCATCCAATTGCCAAAGTTAATAGGCAAATGCTTTAAAATTTTAATCGCCAGTGATTGCTTGCAACATTTTTTTGTAAACAGAACATTCGTTTTTAACCTTAAAATACAATTTTTATGCTACTTTTCATTAAAAAATCTAAAAAAAAATATGTAATAAAAAATAAAAATTAAAAGCAAATAAAAAAAAATGTTTAAACATGTATTGAAATCACGTAATAAAAAAAAATTTATTTATAACGCACATAACCTTAAAAAAAATTTATTATTTTTTTTTAATTTAAAATTAAAATTTTATTTTTATTACTTTCCATTACACTTACTTGAACAACCATTAAAAATCAATTTTAAACACATAAAATGCACTTGACAAAAATTATTAACACAAATAAATAAAAAAAAAAAAAAACCTCGATGAATTTATTTACACTCCAATATTTTCAATATTCCCCCCTCACCACTTGAGTTTTGACACTTAAAAAGATTTAAAAAATTTGTTTTTCTTTTTAATATTATTCTTCAGCTCTCGTAATAGAAAAAAAAAAATGAACAGATTTCAGCAACTCTGCATTCAAATGATTGCATTCAATTAAAATCGTATGTAGAAATATTTGTTGCATGTGACTGACTCTCTTCACTGTCACTTGTCATTTTTTTTTAATGGGAGAATGGAAGTTTTGTAGGCCTTTACTTCTGTCATATTTATATGGCTCTTATTTAATTTTTATTTGAAGTGTCGGTTGCAACATGGATTGTGTAATACTGGCTTACGAATTTTCAAATGAACGGCGGTTTAAATGCAGTTGAAGAGAATATGAGCAATTTCCTACAGAATATAAAATTAACAAGAGGTGTTATAAAATCCGTGGACTAGAACACACTTCGTTTTTCTTTTGAGATGTACGAGCTCTGGATTTGAACCAAAGGCTCTCGTCTAATACACTACTTATTAGACTAAGGCGACTGATTTCGATTCAATGATTCAACTGCTAATGATCCCTGACTATTTAATTGACGAATTAAACTCTTTGCCCCTCTTTTTATACTATGTTCAGACAGGCACTTTTATTGCGTAAATCGCAATAAACGCCATTATTGAGCTCAATATTTCATATAACTTTTGAATTAATTATTGCGCAATAAATACGCTAATTGTTATAATACACTAGAGCCCCGACTTGCGTCGTTAATGGGGACCGGAGAATTGCGACGCAAATTGAAACGACGCAAATCGAATCAAATTTTTCTATACAAATGCATTGAAATTCATAAAAATGAAGCAAAAAAAACTTAATATTTCGGATAAAACAGAATTATGAAAACATTTTTCATTATTTTATTAAGTTCAGTAAAGTTTTCTCTAATTATTGTAAAGAAATAGCAAAAATATAAATTAACAAAAAAACTTAACAAAAATCAATAAAATTCATTTATAAAAAAAACAAATTTTAAAGAAGAAATTGTGCTTTGTTTAGTTTATGTGGTGCTTTCTTCAGATAATAAATTCAAATCAACAACACTCCATTTGATTACGTGGTCTTACAGGTTTGTTAACAAAAAGGTTTGTTGAATTTTTAGAGATTTTTTTGCTGATATGTTTCCTTGTAACAACTATTGGCTTGGTCAGCAGATGCTGCTACGCCCTCGCTACGATTTTCGTCAGGATCGTTTTCAGAAAATATATCCAATGCATGGGAAATTAATTGCATAGCTTTCGAAATATTGGAGATTGTTATTTTTTTTCCTCTAATGTATTATCAATTATCATAACATCATCTTCTAAAGCATGCTGAATATTAATGGATAATAAATTTTCATTATCAAGCTCCTCATCGTGAGACAGTAAAAGTTCATTAATGTCATCCTCTTCCATTCCTTCAAATTCGGCTAAATTTAATCGACGCAAGTTGAAATTGCAACAACGCAAGCTGAGTTTTGTCAATTTTTAAAAAGCGACGCAAATCGAAACGACGCAAATCGGATCGACGCAAGTCGGGGCTCTAGTGTATTGAGTAAAACTTTAAAAACAACACTGTCGTAAGTGAGCATATTACAATTTTCCGCACACTTTCAATGGATATTTGACAACTCAAATGTCAACAACTACAAACAAAAAAAGCAAAACAAAAAAAAAAAAAACAACATAACAAAAAACAAAATAAAAACAGAATACTTAAAATATTGTACTCAAATAAACGAATATTGACTCAATAAGAGTGCCTGTCTGAAAATAGTATTACGAAGATATCTTAGAAGTTTGTAGTGATAAGGATAACATTTATTGTAAAGCAATCAATAAGAAGAGCTTATAATAAGGAGACTGTCATTAAGTACGGTTAAAAATCTCAAGCGTTCTTTGTTAACCCTAAAGCTTGTTATTATTGAGCAGTAGATTAAGCAGACTTTCTTTAGTTTTAGACATGAGAAACACTTTCAAACGAAATTTTTTCTAGAAATTATTGCTCAGTATGGTAAAGTTGTTGTCGTAGTCTAGTAGGTTGGTAGGTAGGTGTGTTGGCTTATTAGACGTGAGGACACGGTTCAAACCCCAGGTGGTCAGACATCTCCAGCAAAAGAAAATATAAAAAAAATATATCTTTGGTGGCTTCCTATTGGCAGAAAAAAATCTGAGAGTTAATAAAATTGCTATGAAAAGTTTCTCAAAAATCTGTCGTTCGGAGTCGACTTTAAACTGTAGGTCCCGCCACTCATGGATAAAATTAACACACACAACCCAAGTGGTGTGAGAAGCTACCTAGGTTGTAATCCTAACTAGAGTAATGACCAATTATGTTATGTACTCGTATGTATGTACATTTGTAGATTAAGCAGATTTTCTCTAGTTTCAGACATGAGAAACACTTTCAACGATATTTTATCACGAAATTATTGCTCAGTATGGATGATAATTAAAAATTATTTTTACCACAGTACTTTATAATAAAAATCAAATCATATTCACTGCTCCTTCCTCATTTTAGTTTGTTGTTACGCCTTTCCAAAGAAATTAATTGTGAAAAGAAATTTCTTTTCAATGTGTGCTTAAGATGTCATTTGTTATGGTAATTTTTCCTCTGGTTTTTCTTTTTCCTATTTCTCTGGATGGATATTGAACTTGCCGTAGTAAAAAGGCGTATTTCCTTTCTGTAACTATATTTGGGAAATTAACACACAATATGCACACACACACACACGCAATCAACGTACACAACACATGATTTATTTTGAACGAAAAATCTCATGCATTGGAATTCTAAAAATCATAGCCGCACGCAGATAGTGATCGTGACGATATGCATACGTCCCTGCCTGTTAACCGTGAATGGAGAGGGAGTGGGTAATATTCTTTATAATTTTCTTAATGCTGAGATGACATTTAATGTTTTTCTTTCTTTCCCACCCTCCTTGAGTAATCTAAATAAGGAATATTTGAAATTATTGCATGCGTGCATACGTCTGTTGTCGTTGTTGAATTCGTGATAAATTCCATCCCTAGGATAGTGTCAATGAACTTGAATTTTTTTTCTCCTTATTTAAGTGTTGTTTTGTTGCCCATTTGAAATTATTTTTGGAATTTATTTTTAAATTCAAAACCAAACAAAAAAAAAAGAAGAGTAAAATAACAAAAGAAATATGGAATTTAAAAAAGAAAGGGGAGCGTATAGGCATTTCGTTTCTCACATATTTTTTTTAAAGCCTTGAAAGCAATTGAAATAAATTTTTTTTTTAATGTTTTTATTCAAAGGGTGGGGGGGGGGGGGGTCATATCAAAAATTAAATATATTTTAAGAACAATAAACTTGTTTCTTCCATACGATCGGTCTTCATTGAGGGAATATTGGAAATAAATTTTCTTAAACAAACAAACAAATTTAAATGTTTTTCAATTATTTTCAATTTCTTAATTTGTCTGTTTATTTTTCTCACACATTTATTTAATAATTCTAGATTCAAAACAAAGAACCAAAGTTTCATAGAAATTAGTGAAATTTTTATTAAATTTTATTGTAAATATCCATTCAGTTTTTATTTATTTTGATTTACTATTCATATCATCATTTTGAATTATTAAATGTGAAGACAAGTAACAATTTTCGTTCATTATTTCTCACAACATCACAACATTTTGATGGACAGTAGCCTTAGGTTCTTTAATGTTCTGATTTCAAACAAATGTTCACTGGTTCTATGAGCAAAAGAAATAAAAATCTTAAACTGGAATGATGTGCTTTTGATGTCTTAATTTAAAAATTGTTAAACAAATACTCTTAAAAACAAATTGATTTTTTTTTTAAACAAAAAAAAAAAACTATTTTCTAATCTTTGAATCGTTTAATTTTGTTTAATAAGATTTGAAAAAAATAATTGTTATGAGTACTTCAAAGGTATTTCATCATAATGCTTGAACCTAACATTATTTACGGAATAAAGTATTATTTGAATGACTGTCCCTATATTTGTTGCAACATCATCACATCTCGGCGATTAGTTGACAAATGTTGGTTTCCAAATACCCAAACGTAGACCTGACATAGCCCCAAAATACTAATGGTGTCAATTAGTGCTTGAAATAGGCGGTAATGCACTTTTTCCGGAAGCATACGTTGTATGGCGGGGATATAATTCATAGGAAAATCTAACATTGGTAAATTGCATTTCTATCAAGACCTCATGGTTACGATTAAAACCGCCCATTGATTTCCAGGTCAGCTTTTCTTTCGGCTTTTTCACCTGTTGCAAACGGCTCGATTCATTTGCGTAGAACACTCCCTGACGATAAGTATCGGACATGGCTGTTCTGTTTGCGTTGGTTCCTTCGGCAACTGACGACGTAGAAGCTGAGACTGGAGGAGTAGAAGAAAAGTCGTTTCCTCCGTACAAGTGCCAAGTAAATGTAATCTCACATAGAGTACAACGTTGTTCGGGCATGGGAAAATTGTTTGGAGTTTTTAGTAAATTTGCTGGAAGACGACAATGATTAGACAAAAATGATTATCTACAATCATTAGTGGATCGTCGGAGACCTTAATGGAGCCGCTAGCAAATATTGTGTTTGTAAAAACATTTTCTTCATCAGTTATTATACAAAAATCTTCCTCATTTGAAGAGACATTGTGGAGATCTTCGAAGAGAGTTTCAATCTCTTTCCTGGTTAACTTAAATACTTCTTACTTAATATGTCACTACAACCCTTTAGTCAGGATTATAACCTAGTTTCTCACACCACCCATATTATGTGTGATAATTTTATTCATAAGTGGCAGGACCTACGTTTCATTCCGAATAACAGATTTTTGAGAAACTTTTCATGACAATTTTATTTACTCTCAAAATTTTTTGCCAGAAGACTGCTAAGAAGAAAGCACCAAAAGAAATTTTCTTCACATTTCGTTACATTCGAGATGTCTGAGCCTGGGATTGAACTACGGACTCTCGTTTAATAAGCCAAAACAACAATCTTCTTTGGAAATTTTGCTTGCTAACATAACTACCGAGTTAGAAATGACCTTCTTTGCTTAAAAGAAAATTTTGTTCGAAAAATCAGAATTGATAGTCTCTAGCCAAGGAGCATATCCAAAGCGTTGTTAAAGCTCCGCCAGCTTTTTTTTGCTGCATGAGTTGGACTTTATATATGGAGTCCAATTGCTGGTAATCGACAAATTCCTTGGATTGTCTGTCGTACTTTTCTTAACGGAAGAAGGTTTTTCGGCAATGCGTGCATTGCAAAGATCCAAAGGTCTGACTACATCTATAATGTTTTGAATCTCTTAAAATGTTTTTATAATCTTTGACAATTCCTTGCAAAATAGGTCTTTAATGCTTCAAAAGTTTTAAGTTTTAACTATTTTTACGCTTTCTTCGATTTTCTATATCAAAAGTCTTTCGATCAATAACGCTTAACATGAACAAATTTTATAGATATATATGGTTAAACAAATTTAAAAAAAATAAACTAAACTAAGTATTCTCGACCCAAAAAGGTTTAATTGCTTTGTTTTTTGTTTTAATATACATCTACATCAAATTCTATTAAATTATTTAATTATATTAATTAAACATTTTATTGTTTTATAAAAAATATAAAATTAAAAATCTTATAACCTTACACAAAACATCGTATTTTGTTTTTTTGATTGTATTTTTCTGGCTATAATTTATTTCTTCTAACTAATTATGGTTTAATCTTATACGAACAGCAAAAAATAAATTAAAAATACACATGAGTGAAGTGATTGAATGAATGAATATTTTTTATGCATTTTTAATGTTTAAGATTTATGAATATGCATTAATAATGAATCATATAAACAATACGTTTTCTAATGCTTTGGATAGGCTTGAATAGCCTAAACTTTACAAACTAAACTTTTATAAACTAAAAAGGAAAAATATTAAATAAAGATTAAAAGAACTTTGTAAAAATAAACACTATCAAATAAAGTAAAGGTAGGTCTCAATAAGTCCATGATACGTCATTATTCCTTGATGGCCATTTAAAGCAGACAATTTTGCGGGTTTTAAACAAAAATGGAAAAAAAAGTGAATTTCATGCAAAAAA
This sequence comes from Sarcophaga caerulescens, assembly GCA_927399465.1. Taxonomy (NCBI): domain Eukaryota; kingdom Metazoa; phylum Arthropoda; class Insecta; order Diptera; family Sarcophagidae; genus Sarcophaga; species Sarcophaga caerulescens. Next base: position 40,207,277 of record OV656873.1, on the reverse strand, counting down.
AACCCCTGAACCCTTGAATTATACCACGAATTACTCTCTAATCTGACCTTTTCCTTTCATTTAGCATCGAGTAATTATTCCTTTCCATAGAAAAATATGTGGCTCCAAGGAGGATTTCATCTCGCAAACAAATTCAGTTTGAAAGACGTCGAGCCCTTTAAAGTTCTCGAAGAGACAAGATAGTTTGAAGCATGTGGGGCTTTAAACCTGCGTCTTATTCAAATAAAAAAACACTGAATTATTGAATCAGTCTCGTATTTTAATATTTCAATAAAAATTTCTTGTTTTAAACCAAGAAATAGGAGGAACTTATGTTTGTTGGCATATGTTTACACAGTCTCGCCGTAGCTTTAGAGCAGGGGTTACCAAAAATTTTTTGGTTGTGTATTAGTGAGTAAGAGAGAGAAAATAAGTTGAGAGCTTACAGTCATAGAAAAATGTTAGTATTATACCCTATTTTGATTTTCATTCCATCAACATACATAAAGTTATACATCTTTGACTTAATAATTAGGTAATGTTTTATAGATATAAGCTGGATACCAATTTTGGTTCATAAATTGCCTGTCCTACTAATAACCAACCTTTTAATTTTACCAAAATATTGTTTAATGTCTATAAAAAAGTTGTTCTCTTTCCACATCATCTAAATTATTTACATGACTATTAAAACAATCAAAATGTGTTTTAAGAACATATAACAGTAAAAAAGGATTTTTTTTACATAAAACATTTTTTGACTGTAAACAAAAAAAAAAAATATAGCATCCGCTGACATTTGTGCTTGTCGCAGGCTGATCGACGACTAAATAAAAAAGCATAAGCAATATGTGTGAATTCTCTCTGCACAATTGTGCTATGAAATGGTAATCCCTGCTTTAGAGATTTACAGTTGATTGCTGAACGACGAGATAACTTGAAAACTACGTTCAATTCTTTTCTGGCATGGCAGCTAACGCTTAAATAGAATGCAATTATCGACTTATCGATAAATATTTAATAAAGAAGAATAAAGAATAAAGAAAAATCTGCAAAATAAAATAAATATAAATACCACCCAGGAGCCGAATATATACGTTTCGATTTCGAAACAGGCTGAAAATATTTTTTAACCAATTTTAAAATTTTATCGAAAATTTTTCGATATTATTTTTATAAATACAACAACATTTATGGATATGCAAATTAAAATATTTTCCTGTGTATAAAGTACATAAACTAACTACTTTTCAATAGTTTTAACAGCATTGGTAAATGGAAAATAGATTTCTCTCTCCTTTTTCCTCCGTCTCTTATAATTTTTGATTCTTTTTTTATTAAACTTGTGTCGTATTGTAATTTATGACTTTAAAGTATTAATCTCAGCTTATTTATAATCATTTTGAATGTAATGAGAGTCATGAAATACATTTCAACTCATAAATCTTTTTTGTTAAGTAAGATTAGCAACAATCGGAAAAAAAATTAAATATTAAAGAGACACTAATATTCTATAAATAGAATTTATATGACTTTTCATGATACTATTATTGTTGTTGTAGTTAGCATAACGTTTTAAAATGTTTGCTTTTAATTTCCCGATAAACTGTCATTAGCGTGACAAGTATGGCGGTCATAATTGTCGAACTTGACACTCAAGTGCTGATTCATCAGCACTCCGTTTGATTGTCTCAACTGATGTCTTAAATTGGCAAAATCCAATTCAATTCTAATAAACGTTGATTTTTATTTTAAATAAATTTACTCAATCACTCTCCATACTTAGTACTCACTATCTTACTGCTTATATTAATAATACAACAACAACAACAACTACTACAATAACAATACTAATAATAATAATTGACTTAAATATACAGCAGTTAATAATATTGTTGTAGATACAACAACAACAACAATAATAACAACAACAACAACTCCTCTATATAATTTAGTTTCCTTTTATAGTTTAAGCGTTGATTTTTCTGTCGATTTTATTTTTTCTTAAGTGACTGACTGAGTGAGTGAGTCTTTTGAAAAAAAAAAAAAAAACTGGCTTTAGAAACAACGTTTTTGCAAAAGATCAACTGAAACGATTAAACTTTAAAGATTTTTTTCTTTTGTTGCAAATTATCCGCTTAATGTTAATATTGTTGTATGTTGTTGTTGTAATAATAATAATTGTTGTTGTTGTTGTATTTTGAAGTTCATGTGTCATGTGGAGTTTTGATTAGAGTGTCATTATTATTGTTGGCGGCGGCGTTGGTGCCGTCAAACAAGTCTGAAACAAAAAAACAAAAAAAAAAAAATCAAAAACGACAACGAATTTGTATTCCCATTTAATTTCTCTCCAATGAAGCGACGCTTAAAAATGTTGGAACCCCAGTCTATCTATCTATCCATCATCAAGTGTGTGTCTCTCATTGTATCATTATTATTATCGACTATTTACTAATCGACTCAGTCACTTCAGTCATCAATTGCAAATCGTAAAATCTCTACGATAATGCGTTGTTTTTTTTATGATTTATTAAATAAAGCTTAACGCTTAACGCAAATGTGCTTAATTCTTAATCATTAAAAATGCATAAATATTCATTCATTCATTCACTCATTCATTCAATTATGCATTGAATCACTTCACTTATGTTCATTTTCTATTTAATTTTTTTTTTTTGCTTTTCGTGAAAGATTAAACCATAATTGGTTAAAAGAAATAAATTATAGCCAGTAAAATACAATTTAAAAAACAAAATATGATGTTTTGTGTAAGGTTATGAGAATTTTAATTTCATAATTTGTGTAAAACAATAAAACGTTTAATTAATCTAATTAAATAATTTAATCGAATTTGATGTAGAATATATTTAAAAAAAATGCAATTAAGCCTTTTTTGGTAACACAATTTTTAAGCCTACTAAAACGTTTAAATTAAAATATAAAAATATTAGAGGCAATCAAAACTTTTGTTGCGAAATTACAATAGGAGAAGGTTTTAGTCATGCATTAGAGTATCCAGAAATAACCTGAACTTGGTCTATTGACAGGACTCTGAGTAAACTTATTTAGAATGTCGGTTGTATTTAAACTAACAGGTAGATTTTGCAACGATAATAAGATAAGAATAATTTATCAAAAAAAAAAAAAAAATTGAAACGTTGTCCTGTTAAATTGCAATGCTGCGGTCATTTTTAAGCTAGCATCATTATTTTATTTGTTTTTACCGTTCGCCTAAAACTGTCAAAGTCATTCTGTGCCCTTGATGAATTGGCCTCTATTAAGATTTCTGACATTTAGAGCTTCATCCCTGTCCTTAGTTGTATTGTAAACTGAATCAGTTTCTTATTCCTTTACTCGATTTTCTCTTCTACTTTACTTCTGGCCTCTGGATGGAGGTGTGTTTTTCGCATATTGTTTCAAGCCCTATATAAGGATGGATCTTCGGAACACATTGTTGGAACCTATGGGCCATCAGACTGCTAGACAGAGTATCATCCTGAAGTTTATCAAGGCAATAGGCTTGGAAGAGACATTATAGGGATACCCCATAAAGTTAGAGGGGGAGTACAGTAGATCTCTTCACAACAATAATAATTGATCAACCATTATGTATGTTATAATGAAACTGAAATCAGAGTATGGCGCAAAACACAACACCCATTGCAAACAAGCAACCATAAGGTTCAATATACTAAGATGAGTAAGTAAATGTCATTCTTAGTTTATTCTGTGATTGCTTAGGTAGGTAGGTAGAAGTGGCTGTCCACCCGATGGAGTCATGAGCGGACACACCTAGGCCGCATACAGGGCCCATTGTGACACCACAGTTTCATCTTCTCCCTTATTCCAGGAACCACTCGGAGCTTCCGATGAAGCGACTCAGACTGCCAATATCTATGCATGACAGTTCATCTAGGTCTTCCATGTAGTAGGCACCCAGGTGTCTCTTTCTCCTCTGACCAAGTGCCGGGCATGTGCACAGTAGGTGAAGAATAGTTTCATCCTCTTCCCCATCTCCACAGCTCCTGCAGAAATCATTCGCGAGGTGTCCAAGAACAATACGCCTCGCATGTGTTCCTATAATACAATGCCCCGTAATAACACCGATAACAGCGCTGAGTCTGCTTCTTTGGAGCTTAAGCAGAGTCGCCGTGCGCCTCCTATCCAGCCTTGGTCAGATTTTCTGCGCCGCTCTGCCTTTATCCGAAGCTACTGTTGGCGAGGTCCACGATTGCATTGTCAATTACAAGCCCACAGGTACTTAAAGGGATCCCCAATGTAGAGAATTCATCAGAGCTCGATGGTCGTGCCCCTTCTGGCCAGATCATCAGCTCTGCAGTTGCCGGGAATGTCTCTATGTCCCGGTACCCATGTGATACAAACATCACATCGGTTCGCCATCTCATTGAGACATCTGCGACAGTCGTACACTATCTTGGAGTTTATCACACTAGAATACAGTGCCCTGATGGCCGCTTGGCTGTCGGAAAGTATAGTGATCCTTCGCTTGCGAACATTTTTGTCCACAATAATTTTCACCGCAGCTTGAATTGCCGACACTTCCGCCTGAAAGACGCTGCAGTGATCTGGTAGCCTCATATACATATGTGATTGCTTAAATGTCGAAAATTATTTAATCGAGTATTAAAAGTTTCTTATGAGAACTTGGCACTTAGACTTAATGGCCGCAATATCGAATTGCCGTCCATATGTTCACTTTTGGAGAGAGAAGAAACTTCTAATGCTTACGTTTCCAAAAGGAAATTTCATTTGGAAACTGATAAGCTGTTAAATTGTTACTTTTGTAAGATTTTCTATTGTTACATAGACACTGAATTCCCATTCTTTTCCTTTTGTGAGACTCTGTATTACAATTTTAAATACCAGAATCGCTTGCTGCTGACATTGATTATCCATTAATATCTGATTATTTTAAATTTCTATGCAAATATTGTGCAAAAGGCGTTTTTGCTTTTTGCAATTCGTTTTATTATTTGAAATTTCTCTGTAATCTCTAAAGATTTTATAATACAACCATAAAAGCTAAATAAATAAAAAACTCGTGTCAATTAAAATTTAAAAAAATAAAAAATAAACATTCCTTAACTGAAATTGAACAACTTTTTACAATATATGTATTGCATGAATGTACGTATGTATGTACGAATATGTATGTTTGTAAGCTCGTATTTAATCAATTCAATTCATTTTAATTAATCTTTTGCTCTTTCTTTCTTTCTTTCTATTTGCAGGTAAGCTTTAAAAAACAGGAAAATATTGTTTTAATGGAGCAAGTAAAAGCAGGTGATTTTATTTAATTTTTTTTTTTTTAATTCAAAGGCCAAATATAGAGATGAATTTGAAATTTCCAATTCCATACATTTACGGTCATCTATTTACTCACTTAGTTTATTTATGATAAATGGCCAACAATAGAAAAGTTAATTGAAATTGAAATTAATTTATTGTGTGTTAGAAATTATAAACAAACGAACAAAACGTTTAAATACCACGGGTTTAATAGCAAACTAAATACAAGCGACCAACCAACCGACCGACCGACAGACAGTCAGTCTTGTTAACAGTTAAACGTTGGCATATTTCAACAGTTTACAGGCCTCCTCTATTGTCTCTAATAGACCCGATCGTTTGGTCTTCTTTCCCACGCTTTGTGGCAAAAAACTATAATTTTTTTTTTTTTTTTTTTTTTAATAAATAAATAGATGTGCCTCCTTTTGTTTGCCATTATTATTATTATAAATATTGTATTTGCATATTAATTTAGTAGTAAGAAAAAGTGAAAAAAAAAATACAGAAAAAAATTGCGAAAAACAAATGCCTAAAGACGCTATAAAATCCCCAACATTCGCACAACACAGCAACTCGCTTAAGAAATTCCTGTCATTTTGGATTCCCTGAAGAAGAGACGATGAAAGTTTTTTTTTCTTTCTGCATATTTTGTGGAAAAAGTCACGTCGTTTGTTGACATTTCGTTTCATTTTGTTTGTTTGACAAAATGTCAGTTTTGCCGTCAAAGTTTTTTCTTTTTCGTTCGTTCGTTCGTTTGTAGATTCGTTAGTTTGTTGAGGATCTTGTATGACATGAAATGTGAAATGAATTGATAATTTTTGTTTCTTTTTTTCTTCGTTTTTTTAATTTTTCGAAGATGGCAAAAGATTTCAAGCCATCGCTTTTATTTGAAACAGGTGTGGAAAAACGATTTAAAAGGAAAACAAAGAAAAATACTTGTAATTGCAAAGGAAATTTATTTGTACTTAAAGAGATTTATAAATTCAATAGGGCACTTTGCTTCTCTTGAGCTTCTAGAATTGATGAGCCTATGGTTAGACTAGGTTTTTTTTGAAAATGGTTGTCATCATTCATCTCAATCAAGTAAGAATCCTTGATATTAGGTTCCTCAGAGAATGATGACAGAGAAGATGTTCTACGAACAGGAGAAGCTCTATAGAAACCAGCCTTCGCGTATGCATCCAAAGGCCAGTCTCCCGTTAGAATTATTAAGAGGTTCCTTAGATGGCCCCCTTTTAGGATTAACGCAAATTTTATTCTGCTTATATTCATATCGCGCTAGATTTATTTGCTCTATCTCCCTCCCATCACTTCTTTGTAAAAATAAGTTTGTGTGAGATCATGAGATCCAACACAGTATTCAACAACATGTGCAAATAATAAAATTATTTTACCAAAATAGATCTTCTCTTCATTTTACGAACACACCATAATCGTCCTACCGAAAGCACTATTGGCAAAATTGTGGATAAATTCTCGAGTCCTCTTTTGCAATAAACGATCGATCAACACCCGTACATTGACAAAACAAAAGATTTGTTGACTACATGGTTATTCTCCGTTGAAGTGTGCAGGAGAATCCAAAGTAGTTGATTTCTCATCGCTTATGAGAACAGGGCCTTTGTGGGCGAATTTGCCGTTGTTTTTCGTACCCGTGTAAAATTCAACTGGTATAGGATCCATAGACAACGAAGAGTGTTCGCTAAAAAATCATCTTCAACGATAAGTCCCATTTCTGGATGAATAGATACGTAAGCAAACAAAATTGTTGAATTTGGAACCATACTAGTCCACATGAGAGCCAATGCATCACGAAAATGTCACGGTTTTTGAGAATTTTGGCCGGGTGCCGTCTTTGGTCCATGCTCCTTTGAGAAAGACATTGCCAAAGCCATCACATCAACTGCGTGCGAGCATTATAGGTCGATAATTAGGAAATTTTTTAGGTCTGAATTGGTTTAAAAAGAAAGGCGCTACGTGACACATTCCTCATGCCACATCAGGTGTTCTGTACGAGCAATTAGCGGGCGTGGTAATCTCGCATAGAGGGCATGTAAGCTGGCCCTCGAAATTGTGCGATTTGACACCGTTTGACTTTTTCTTATGGGGTTTTCTTAAGTCACAAGGTGTCTGTGAATAAGCCAAAATCAGAATAATCCACGATGTCAACCTAACCCATGCCATAGTTTCAATTCAGTTTGATTTATACGCCAGAGTCATTGAAAATTATGCATGTCGCATGCGCTGTACTTAAAGAAGTCATGCCGGACATTTAAACGATGTTATATTCCTCACATAATGGCATCAATAGGTATTTGAAAGGAGATACACATCTTTTTTTTTTGTTAAAAATTTCATGATAGGAAGCTCTTAACGAAATACCCGATATTTTTCGATAAATTTTATAAAACGATTTCTAATAATTAAATTATTGATAGAAGGCAAAATATCTGGAGGACTTTTTTAATTCTTCCCAAAAATGTCAACCTATTTTGAAATAAAATAAAATTGCGAAAGAAATAAATTGATTTGTTAAAACAAATATTTATTTTAATAATTAAATCAATTTAGCAATAGAATAGAAGTTTAATTTAGTTTTCGTTACTGTACTGATGATAATAAATAAATATTGTTTTTCTGTTAAACACAAATCAAATAAGACTCTGACAGACAGTGTCGAATACTTCATTAATAAAAAGATATTCAGGAAAACTTGAAAAAACAAAAGCAACGTATTGATGAGATTCTTAAAAAAGAAAAACAAATTATCTAAGTAATGTTTTAACGTTCTGTAAATAAATCTCCTGTGCTAAGATACTTAATTAAATTGTAAAAAATTTTAACAATTTTTAGAGAAAAATATTTACAAAACTCAAGAGAATTATTACTCAACTAAGTTCAACCCGACTCCACTCTACTACAGACTGTTTGATTGTTTTGGTTGTACAATAAATTATTTACAAATCAGAAAAATAACAAAAAAAAAAATTATTTAAACAATTTAACAAATAAATCGTAAAAAAATAGAATTACACAATATTTACAACAACTAGAACCGTTAGAAAAACAAACTATTTAAAGAATATTTTAAATTTTTAAAAAACAATAAAAATACTACAAAAAAATAATAAAAAAAAACAAAAAAAAATATTTTGTGTGGCCTTTGAGACCTTCGGTCATGTCGGTTATAACGAAGAGGAATTTTCTCTTCACGTAAAAAATTTAAAAAAATAAATAAATTTTTTTTCTTCTCACTGTTTTATTTCAATTTTTAAGAAGGCGTTTAATTGTAAAAGTGTTAAAAGAATTCAATATTCCCTCTGCCTTTATTATGTTCGATCGTTCGATGTTCAATTGATGTGAAATTCATTGGAAATTTATGTGCTGCCAAGGCCTTTAAGAACATTGAAAAATTTGTATTCAATTCGAATTTTTGTTCCCCTTTTTTTCTGGCTTTATTTTCTTCTTTATTTTTTTGTTTACTTTTCAAGTAGATTGTCATCTACAATTAAAGTGAAACAACGTCACAGGAATTGAGTTTCTTTTTTTCTCCTCTTTTTTGCAAAATAGTGTTGATTTCAAAACGGTGTGCCTCTCTGTCTGTCTGTCTATCGATAGATGATATTTTTAACCGTGTTCTGTTAGAGGTCTTGTTTATTTGTTGATTTTAAATATTCTGGCAATTTATTTTAAAGTTTGTGGCCAATACACAATGGGCCTGTTAATACACAAAAAAAAAAATAAAAAAAATAAAATTTATACAATATAATGGCCAACGAGGAGGAGTTGAAGACTATCAAACACCTCCACCTCCCTCCCATCCAGATCTTTGTGGGATGAGGTTGAGGTCCTACGGTAGGCTCTTCTTTGAGGATTTAGATGCTGTGTTGATAGTTGACATTAGGATTCGCCTAAAAGATGCTAGGACATCAATGCGGTAGTCTTTTCGGTACTCTCTTTTATGTTTGTTGAATTTTTTTTAATTTTTTTTCTCCAATTCCTTTCTCTAACCTTTCCTACTTCTTTTCTCCGTTTAAATAGTTTTATTTAACTTTCGGATACATATTCTGTAATCTAAGTTAACCTTGCCTAAGGGCTTTAACTCATTTAAAGATGAGATAAGATAAAATTCATAGCCACCTTAAGTAAGACTCCGTTAGATTCTCTTAAAGGTTGCGCCGTAATATTATTGCACCCATTTTAGAGGATGCCTACAATTTCTAGGTGGAATTTGAGAAATACAGTCCAGAGGATTGATGCCGGTAAATTCTGGGTACCTGAGAATCTTTCGTTTCAGAATCACAAATTGCCAGACAAGCACAGGCAAGCTGTTTGGACATGTTTTCTCAATACATCTCCTAAATAGAGGTGTTGATTCATATTCCAAAGGCAAGTCGCATAAATTGAAAGATTCACTCCCTGGAGTTTTAGAGTCCTACATTTCATATTCCAGATTAGCATCTGTACATGCCGTTAATGTTATTAGACTAGATCCTATTGATCAAACCTCAGACCAGACAAAACGAAAAATAAAAAAATATTTCTTTCGGCGAATTTCTCTCACTAGCCTTCTGGCAAAAACTCTGGAAGTAAATAAAATTGCCATTAAGTTTCCCAAAAAATCTGTCGTTCGGAATCGACTTTAAACTGCAGATTTCGTTACTCTAAGATAAAGTTAAAACATAAAACATGGCTGGTGTGAGTAACTTGTAATCTTAACTAAATGGTTGTAATGGCCAATCAAGCAAGTCAAAAGTTCTTCCCTGAGCATTTTATCCAGTTTTATTAACACAAAAGAGATAAGTCGCTCTTAAACCCATCAAATACAAAATATACCCATCAATTTGTGTATTTGATCTTAATTATGCTGGTTGGTCGAGGTTAGATTTCAAGTATTTAAGGAGTGTGATTTGCAGTGCTTTAGAACTAAGAAAATCGTTGAGAAATTTTTACATTTTAAATGACTGCTAGAAGCGTGTTTTACATACGAATAGTGCGGCTAAATAACAAATCGTCTACGAATGGATGTAATCTACGAGACAAACAATTAATACGAAAATATTTTCTGCAGCAAGTCCTCTTTATTGTACCGGGTTATCCATTTCGTGGTTTCAAAAGTAAACGTAAATAAAACACATATAAAATATTTTTTTCATGATATTTCTTTTTTATTGTAAAGTTTGAACGTTGACATTATGTGTGAAACACTACATCATTTAAATGACCTCCACGCGAAGTGTTGCAAGCATTGATTCTTTTGAGGTAATTTTCGATCACTTTTTGACACATATTGGGCGGTATCTCAGCCATAACGTGACGAATGTTGGTTTTTATGTGCTCAAGAGTTGAAGGTTTATCTGCATAAACACGGTCTTTCGCGTAGCCCCACAAAAAAAAGTCTAATGGTGTCAAATCGCATGATCTTGGTGGCCAGTTGATATCGCCACGACGAGAAATTACGCGGCCAGGAAATGTCTCTTGCAATAAAGCCATATTCGCTCGAGTTGTGTGGCACGTGGCACCGTCTTGTTGAAACCACATATTCTCCAAGTCGTATTCTACAATAGCAGGCAAAAAAAAGTCGGTTATCATATGACCATAACGCTTCGAATTGACGGTGACAGTCGTTTCATCGTCGTTTTCGAAGAAGTAAGGTCCAATCACACCTTCGGACCAAAGAGCGCACCAAACAGTGACTTTTTCTGGATGTAATGGCCTCTCTTCAATTACTTGAGGATTCTCAGAACGCCAAATACGACAATTTTGTTTATTAACATACCCACCGAGTGTGAAATGTACTTCATCGCTGAAGAAAATTTTGTTCGAAAAATTGCCGATACGCACGATACGTGGCTGTGGCAGAATCACCATTTTTGTAGTAGGTTTTGATAATTTTTATGCGTTGTGTGATAGTTAAGCGATCCATTTTCGTCAATGTCTGACTTTAAACTGAAAAGAAAAAAATTGGTTTCACAACTTAATTTGACAGATGTCAATTTCCAGTCCCATAGTAAGTTGCGCCTTTGCCTTAGTAAGTTGCGTCTTACTGGTCAGACAGTCAAGGTTTCCTGATTAGCAGCGCAGTTTCCTCTACTCCAGTTAAGGTCTTATTTGCTATACTTAATTGTATTTACTCATCCCATATTTTATTGAAACAGAGGTTGCTTTCCTTACACACATATTGAGGCCAGACGACGAATTCTGTCTGTATTGTGCGGTCCATAATTGGCCATAAATGATGTACTCTACGTGAACAGAAAATATTCATTTTCGGAAGTAACTTCCATTATTTAGAACACATTTTGTTGGAGTATCTACAAACATTGAAGCACAAGCCACGTGCAACGATGTTCTAATCTATCGTTAGAGTTGTATTTTTCTACTTTCATTATTAAGCGTTTTGCCCCATAGTGCAATATGGTTCTTAAGTTAAACGTTGTCTCTTGTGCTTTTGTTTTTTTTCCTTTTTTTTTGTTGAACATTTTGGCGTTTATTTATGAACTACACAATGTTTTAGGGTTTTAGCACATTATTTTTATTGAACCGTTGTTGTTATTGTTGCTATTGCTTGTTGTTTTTGGTTTTTCGTTTTTTATTCTTGTTATTGATTTTTATTTAACAAAAAAAGTATGTATGTTTAGTATCAGCGGTACCAAAAAAAACCTAGCAAAGGTTAAAACACACACAAAAGACGTCAAGGAGGCGAAGGCGTTTGTATGTTTCAAACATTTTTTGTCAATTTTGGTCAACAATTTGGTTTCAGTTGTTCGTTCGTTGGTTCGTTCGTTCAGTCTTAGGGTTTGAATTTCTTAAGACGACTTGCAATCTACAGCCTGTAAAAATAACTTCAATTTCAAAGCCTCAATTTCAGGCCTTTGCAACAGAAACGCATTCACTCACTCACTCACTCAGTCCACAGCCATAAATTGTTTGAAATAAAAATTTTCAAATGAAATGAAATGAACAGAACGCAAAACAAACCAACCAACAACAATGAAATTTATATTGATAAGGTTTTTATTGCTGTTGTTTAGTGTTGCTGTTGGTGGTAGTGGTGGTGGTGTAGTAATTGTTGTTCTTGTTGTTGCTTAAAAGACAACATGCTCTATTTTATTTATCGGTTTCTTGAAATCAACACTAAAACAAATATTTGCTGGCCAATATTTTATTTTTCTTTGGCTTTTTTGTTTTGTTTTTCTGAATGAATTAAAACACTATGGTCTCCAGCACTTTATACCGCACTTTATGCCGTTTATGTCTTAAAGTTGTTGTGTTTTATTATCATATTTGTAGTTGTTGGTTTTAGTTAGTTATTGTTGTTGTTGTTGCTGTTGTTGTAGTTTTCTTAATTTGTATTATTTTTCTAGATATCAAAACAGAAAGAAGAAAAAAAATATTTTTAACGGTTATGGCCTCGATCGATTTAACAAGTTCACCCACATTCTCAGTCTCAAGTCAGTCAGCCAGCCAGCCATTCAAGTCATTCATTAATACAGCCAATTGGTAACACACACACACACACACACCGCTTGCTCGCTCGCTAGTTAGCTGTCTTGTTCGCTTAAATGAACAGTTGGTTTGCAAAACTATTCAATTCAATTCGATTTGATACGATTATTTTTTTTTTTCAACATTTTTTTTTTTTCTATTCAAAAATTTTTCATTTCATTTGTTAAACAACTTTTTTTTCTCTATTTTCAAGTTAAACAATTGAATTTTGTTTTAAGCTCTCTCATTGAAGTTGTTAGTTTCGCTTGAATTGTTATTGAAATATATTTTAATTTTAAGTTTCTGTTTTTTTTTCTGTTTTTTTCTTCTTTTCAATCGAATATTTCTTCAATGAAATTGGCAAATAAATATAGAAAACATACAACAACAACAAGAAAACAATACAATTAAAGATAAAAATCTTATTAATTGTTTATATTATAACCCAAAAAGGAACTGAAAACAATGAATTAAACTTTATTTCTTTGTTAATTTGCCATGACTAACGAAAATTTAATACAAAAAAATTGTTTTTTTTTTTAAGTTCAATACAGGGACCACAAGCCAAGTTTAAATACAAAAAAAAAAAGAAAAAAATAACAGGACAGACAAAAATATTTGGCTTAGTTTGATTAAATCGTTTTATAAATAAATGACCTTAAAACACATCTTTAAACAGGGAAAAAAAATTTTGTTCAAAAACCAACGGTAAAATATTAATCAAATTAACATTTAAATACACACCAAAAAAAAAGGCCAGAATTAATTAAACACGTTAATAAAAAAAAATTCAAATCAAATATAGGTCAGTTCATATGTTTATAAAAGGATAGGTTAATAAATCGATGATTTTTATAAATTAAACACAGGTTTTTGAATGAAAGAAAAAAATCAACATGAGTCTCATTGAACTTTATACACTTTATCCAAGATTATTTCATCATCAACATTTTGTTATCCCTTCAAAAAAAAAATTGCTTTGTTCATTAAGATACACGTCTTGGTGAAATGATTTCATTACGGGCGTCAACTCTCATAAAGACGTTCCATTGTTTCACCTTTTGAAACAAGTAATGGACTCCCGAAATTAAATACATAATAATAAATACATAATAATAATAAAATAAATGAGTAGGTGCAATTCATAGCCTAATTAATGGAGTTGTGGTATGGTGTACTGCAAATATGCACAGCCTCACCTTGTCATAGTGGCGAAAGATTTTTGTTTGTTTGCAAGATGCAAATTAATTTCCTTAAATCCCTATAATATTGGCCGTTTATTACCTTTTAAAGATATTCATTGGGGATTATATTGCGAGCAAAACCGATAACCTAACACACGACCTAACACACATGACTCCGAAAGACTGATTTTTTTAGAAACTTTTCATGCAAATTTGGTTTTACTCTCAGAGTTGTTACCATCCACCGTTCCCGCAACAGCATAATTACACGACAATAATGCAATTGTAATTAATTGTGAGAAACGTGACACCCGCACACATAGCTGCCAGATAAATAAAGCATCAAATCGTCAAGTATTAGAAAAAAAATCGTCAAAATCGTCAAAGACGTTGATGGAAATCATAAAAAAAAATCGTCACAAAATCTGCGTGAAAATTCATGAATGTTGTTTGTGTTTCACTGTTCTATCGCTATTATAACGGATTTTTCTCGAGCGAGAATCATGTATTCCTACGTAACACTCGCCTTTCTCGGCGAGCACACACTTATGTGGTCAATTGGCCAGTGGATCGCACACTGGATTACAGACAAAGTTCGTTCTTTGGTCAGACTATGTGTTTGTGAAACTCCCCTTCATGCAGAGGTTGTAATTTTTTGGCTTTTAAAGGATGAAAAAGACATAAGATACAGAAAAATCATCACTTAAATTTGCAATAGTAATAACTGCAAAGTAAATATAAAGCTTAAAGTGGCTTTTAATGTACAAAAGTAAAGAATATGATGCAAATTTTTAATTTCTAAAAATCGTCAAAATAAGGGCACAAATCGTCACATCGTCAATATGATATTTTTGGAGCACAAAATCGTCAAAATGACGATAAATAGTCAAATCTGGCAGCTATACCCTCACATACTACATAAGAGGTCATTACAACCCTTCAGACAGGTTTGCGGCCTAGCCTCTCATACCAATTATGTTGTGTGTGTCAATTTTATACATGAGTGGCGGGATCTACAGTTTAAAGTCGACACCGAACGACGGAATTTTGAGAAACCTTTCATTGCAATTTTACCAGAAATCGGAGAGGAGTTGCACAAGAAATATTTTTCATATTTTGTTTTGTTGCCTGACCTGATGTTTGATCCGTGGCCTCACGTCTAATAAGCTAACACACTACCTACTAGACTACGGCGACTTCAGACACCCTCACATATTATTGCGTCAGGCTGTTCTTGTTACATGTTTTAATTTTTATCATGAGTAGCGGCAATTACTCCGAATAAAAGATATTGAGAAAGATTTTGTATAAGTGTAGTCAAAAGAAATATTTAATTTTCTTATTTTCTTTATTTAAAATGTCATAGCTTAGATTTAAACTCGAAGCTTTCGTCTATTTCACTACAACAAATGCGATAGCCCATTCTCGGAACCCTTTGCCATATCAAACTGATATTTAGAACTGAAAACAATGTGTCATGTCTAATGCCTATGTCTGTCACAATATCTTGTACTTGCCAGCTTTAATTTGTCAACATAACAGCCTGAGTTTTTTAACTGTTTCGTATTTAGATATTCTGGACTCTATTGGGACTCCAGAATGTTAGGCATCTCCTGTCCTTATAGGACCACAAAGAAGAACATCAAGACAGTCACGCTTCTTCATCATTTTTAAAGAATTTCAAATATGTGGTGATACTTAATTAAGTGCGTGTAACCTTTGTGCCATGAATGAGCTCGTGAAATACAAAATACGTATCGATTAAACTGTTGCTTCCAATTAGTTGTTCTTATTTTATAACCTTTAAACGCGGTTTTCTTTGTGACTAAACATGCCAATATAAGGGCATGTAATGTTTTCTAGAGAGCATTAGAACATTGACATGAAATGAAAATTTTAAATTCCATTTGACACGCACCAATTTTTCGCGTGTGTGTGTTTATTTTATGCGTATTTGAACAAATTCTTCAAGCATTTTCAATTTTTTGACAAGCAGTATTTGCTGTTCAAAAAGGTTTTGCATTACAAGTGCTTGCATGTGGCATAAAAAAATCGATAAATATGATTACAGTGCAATACAAAAGTTAACAACATGGCCTAAAAACTTTATACAATATTATTATGCATGCACATACATACATACAAACATACAAACTTATTTTCAAAAATTAAACATCAATTTACGGAAACTTTTCAAAATATTTCATAAATTAGATTTTTTTAATCAAATTTGTACTTTTTCCTCACCTAAATAATCAACAAAAATATTTTCATTTAAACAACAATTAATAAATAACGAGAACCGGTTGAAAAATTATTAAAAATAGTTGAAAATGTAACATTTTCAATTCTGGAACAGTAAAGTCTACTGTCAATCCAATCTTCACCAGCCCATCATAAATTTCGTTGGCAGTGAGTTAGGAGTGGTTAGAAATTTATCAAAACTTAGAATCATTCTGTACTAGGTTGGTTAAGGACTAACCGGCCAGACGCGTTTCTATTAAGTATGAAGCAATTACTCTCGGTGTGGATTTACCATTCAAAAATAAAATTATATGTGAACCTTTAATATACACCCCCACTGTAAATTTCATATCAAAGAGCATGAATTGAAATTTCATGAATTTCAACTTGTATTAAGTTTACTACATTTGTTTCGGTCGTTGATCCGTTTTCTGTGGTATGCAAGAGATGGATTCTTGAAGCCCATATACTATGATAAAGAGGTCATATAATTTTCTGGATTGAGCGCATACGAAATGTTAAATTTTCCATGACTATGGCACGTAAGTCAGGCTGATATTAACCGATGGCATGGATTATGTTGGCTTTGAGGATCGCTGTGGTTTGTGGCCTAAGAAAACCGAACAAGAAAAAGTCTAACGTGGTCAAATCGAACAATCGCGGTGGCCAGTTTCCATTACTTCCACGTGAGATGACCATGCTCTCAAATCGCTCGTGCAGAATATCCTATGTGTGACAAGGAGCGGCGTATTTTTGAAACCCCATGTCGTTGGTGTTCGATTCACGTCAACAGAAGTTGATAATCATCAACTCTACATTGGCAGTAATGACTTGACCAATGTCGTTCTCAAGGATATATGGAACGATGAGACCGGCAGCCCCAAAATTCACATAAAGCATTGACTTTTTCGGTATGCATTGGATGCTCTTTGATATTGTGTGATTTAATATCGTGTCAAATTCGACAATTTAATTTGGTCACGTATTCTCTCATCGAGAAATGGGTCTTGAAGATGACTTTTTGATGAAAATTAAATCCGTTGCCAACCGCCCAAGAGTCCATTCAGCGAACACTATATATATTGACTATAGACGTCCATGGTGATTTGGCAAAATAGACTGAATAAATAGCAAACAATTTGACAGATGTGGCTTTAAAAAGATGGCAGTTATCAACAGTCATAGTTCGGAAGTCTCTGTTGGAATACCCCATTTTAGTTTCTTATTGTATTGCGGCAAATCTGTTTTGAATTTTGTAATGTATGAGCTAGACTTGAATATACAAGTCTCAGATTGAATTTACTTTTGCCTAGACCCTCGTTACAAAACAAACGTTGTGTGTTGAACGCGGAAAATAACTGGCAATAATTTGTTTGTTCGTTTTAATCTTTTGTAAAGTAATTAAAAAAAAAAGTGAAGACGCGATTTTGTGCACTTTCAAAAGTTGATAACAAAAAAAAAAAAAAAGTTGAAATGAAAATTTCAAGACAGTGCGTAACGAAACGTAACGTAATGCGACCTAAATACTGCTGCACATAAAAATAACAATTAACATTTCAGCCGGTAATAAAATCACAGGTGTTGGTTGTCTGCACATTTTTTCTGGTTTTTTTCTTTTTTAATTTCTTTGCATAAGAAGGTTTTCCGAAGGAAAATAACATGATTTTAACGACGAGCACAACAGTGGCAGAAAGTGAAATACAGGAAGAGACAATTAATTTATTTTTATAAATAACAAAATGTGTTTAAGGTTATTTTTATTTTATTTTTTTTTTTTTAATTAAAAAAATTTTAAAAGCCATTGAAAGAAAAAAAAAATAAATATTTGCAAATCGCACTTGATATTTAAACGTTTTGAATAACAATTCCCACCAAAATTACCAGAAACATTTTTTTTTTTTTTTTCATTTTACACAACAATAGCTTTAAAATACATTGTTTTTTGCATACTTCTGGTGTCTATTGTTAAGTTAATTAAAGAACAATAAAATGAAATATTAGAGAATATTTGTTTTTAGAAAAACGTTACCCAACCCCTTTAGTAGTTCATGATGATCTTGAACTATTTTATTTATTTTTATTTGAATAGCAAAAATAATTTTTCATTTTTTAATAATTTATGACAGCCTTAAACGAAACTCAACACTAGAAAAAATTGTAGTTTTAAAATTAACAAAAAAAAAAAATATACAAAATAAATAAAAACAAAGATCTTTTCAATTTCAAGTCGTTTATGTCAGAGACAATTCTTCAACTCTTTTTAAAACAAAACAAACAAAAAACACACACACACACTCACAGAAAAGAAAAACAATAAATAAATCAAAAAACAATCACAATCATGTCATGTCATTTCACTTGATCCAATATAAACACTATTTTGAGTTTTAAATTTATTTTTCCATGTTTTTGTTGTCTTTCTTTAAGGCAAAAGAAGCAAAAAAAAAAAAAATTCAGCATAAATTTAAATTCATTTGTTTGTATCTACAAAGTCACGTTTTCACACTCATTCTCGTTATTATTTAATAAATAATAAAAATACTTATGCCTCTAAAAAATATAAACCAAAATATGCAATAACAATTTAAAGAGCATATTTAAGGTAAGAGGGAGGCATATTTCGTATATTAAATGCCCTACATTTTGTATATCTATCCAAAAGGCGCAATAATTATCTACACATATTACAAAGCATACTTTACGGCTGCAATTTGAATTAATTGTTATCTAATCTAAGGCTGAAGCCTATGCAGCAAAATCTTAAACATTCACTATATTAACATGGTTTGACAACGATGATCGATATTGTGGAAAAATTGGACTTGCTGCAAGCATATCGATGTTATCAAGAATTCCAAACCAGGTTTCTTTAGGGTGGGGCGTTACTTGGAGCTAGAGCTATAGGCGACGAAGTTAATTGTTTTCTTCCATTTAGCAAAATAAAAGTGCTTTGCATAAATGAGACTGAATCGGATAAAAATGGGCTTGTGGGGAGAAATGGGTCTAATGGGCTGGATAACTGTGGTATAAAAGGATTCAAGCGTTACTTGAGACCAGAGATATATATGCCGAAGCTAATTGTTTTCTTCAAACTTTTTTTCTCACATTTTTTAAGAAAAAAGTTTACTTGAAATGAATATAACGTGTATCCATATTAGAGATGAGCGATATTTTCAAAACTGTGATTTAATCACGGTGATTGATAATTCACTGGTAACTACAGTAATTGAAATTGCCCAATAACAGTTACTAATAATGTCGTTCTTTCAAAATTGTTACATACTCAAATTTATTTCATTTTATTTTGAGCGAGACAGAATTACTATTAGATGATGCTGATTATTTACTTTTGTCTTTTATAAATGAAATTTCTGTGAAACTTAATTGTCAAGCTTCATATAAAAAAAAATTACTTTAAAAATAATAACATTGATGACACCACTTTGATTTTGTTTAGTAGTCTTTTCGAAGTATGTATCATCTAGTTGTCTCTTTCTTACGACTTAATAAAATACGTTATTGTCATTATTGTATTATTGGAATACTGTGATCACAATCACTGTTTTAAAGAACAGTGATTAACAAATCACGTTCACTGAGAACAACGTTCTTCAAAAATCACTGGATCGCTCATCTCTAATCCATATGCTACATTGCCGTCCCTTAAACAATTACTAACGGTTATAGCGTACACGCTTAAATAATACAACTTTTATGTTGGCAACTTTGTCAGTCAAATTGAATTTGAAACGGCAATTGAAATGAAAAATAAACCAAAAAAAATTTTTTTAAATAAAGTTTACAGCTTTGGTTGGTAATACAGAATGGTGCGAGTATAAGTGTTGTAGTTGGTAAATGGCTGCTGGCTGACTGGCTGGCTGATACCCTTGAACCTACAAAATGTTGGCAAATTAACACAAATTTGTTTATTTATTCAATTAATTTAATACAAAAAAAAAAAAGAAAAAAAAAGACAGAATGATTATTCCACGGCAATAAAACTCATGCTTGAATGCAACAAAATAAAGTTAAAAAATGTTTTCCATGAATATCTTCACCCGCTTTTTCCCCCTGGTGCTAAAAAAAAATACTAAAAAATCCAATTGATTCTTTTTTTTTTTTGGTGCAACAGTTAACACCTGTCAAAACTACAAAATTATCAACGATTTTTTTTTTTTTTAAATTGGCAAACGGAAGGGGGAGAAACAATTTTTATTTCTTATTCGAAAAAAAAAGGAAGAAAAAATTAATCGAAACGTTATTGAAAATGTTTAATTGGCAAAACAAAAAAAACAAAAATTAAAAACAAATTAATTAAATAAACAAACACTGAATTGCGGATTGTGAAAGTAAATTTTTGTTTCTAAATTTTACATCTCATTCGTTATAACACAGCATTTTTTGTTTTGCTTTTTTTTTTAATTTTTTTTATTTATTTTTGCAATTATAAAAGAGGAGGAGAAGTACAATGTACATATTTTTTTTTCTGTTTTTTATTACTGACTGATGTCTTTATAAAATTAAATTTAAAAACTATTCAAAGTTAAACACGGAAATTAAAATATTTTTGGCTTCATTTAGAGATGCGATTTTTAAAATGAAATTTTTTTTTTACGGTCAAGGTTTGAAATGTTGCCAAAACACTACAAAAAAGTGAAACTGATTTTTTTTCTAATGTAATAATAGGCTTTTAAATGTTTAAACAAAAAGTGTTATATAATGAAAAAAAATTAAATAGTATGTATACCGCCCCCTCATGTATGCATAAAATTAGCCGATCTAACACAGAAAACACAAAATTTTTTTTGTAAAATTGGATATCCTATTCTTTGTAAGTACTTTCTATCAAGCTTCTTAAAATATCTATACACTGCGTACTATACCTCTTCATTGTTGCCACGTCTTTTAACATACAAACATTTTTTTGAAGTACAGATGCGAAAAATAATTCAAAGGAGCTGAATTAGACAAAAAAAAAGATGCGTTATAAGACAATTCGAAGTACAATTCATTGATTTTGTCCATCACAGTAATTGTCGTGTGAACTGCTGCATTATCTTAAAGAAACAGCTCATTCTTCTTAGCCAAATGATTTCTTTTTTTTTTATAAATTATTCACTTAAACTTAGCCTGCAGAAACTGTAATGATGAAAAAGAAGACAAGGCCACAAAACATCTTCTCCGCCATTGTCCATCACTTGTGAACCTGAGACGAAGAATGTCAAAAAGTATCGAACCACAGGTGTTCTAGATAGAATCCACACGGTTCTTATAACTATTGAGATGGTAAAGCTAAGCCAGCCATGATTTAAAGTTCAATAACGAAACAGATTTTATAATTACATATTAAAATGTACTCTGTAAGCACTGGTTTTTGAAGTGTTTGCCAATATATCCTAACCTAAACTTTGCCTAGCGCTCACTATTATTGATAATCAGCTGTTAGGACTGTTTCAGTCCACTCCACTGACTACACTGTTAATTTCTTTAAGTTACGAAGTGGAAGATCCGTATGTCATCCAATCAAAGTAACAACACCATTTCCACGATGGTTTTTGTATATTATTGCAAGCAATCAAGGCACAAATCTTGTTATTATTTAATCTTAATCTCTTTCTAGCCAACGTGAGAAATTTGCAGGGTAGTAGATTCACCTCCGATACCTCGCTGCTGTTCCCTCTATAATTCCTATCTCAGGGAACAGTTGTTGCATAGTCCAGTTACATAGCAACAGACTTTCTCCTCAGCTCTTTCTTGAATGACTCATAAAGATTTTAGTGATGCTTTTATACAGTAAATGCTATTTTCTAAAAATGAAAACTGATGTAACGTAGCGAGATAAGAACTTTTAAATATATCTGACATAGGATCAGCGTTGCCAGATTTTTTTTTTAAACTTTATTTCTGGGAAAAAAACTTTTTTTTTGCAAGAAAAAACTTGTTTTCTACAAAAGTACCAACATTTTTAAAGGAAATTCCGGAGCCCGGTGCCCTCTGTTGGTGTTTTTTTGCGTTTTTTGTCCGGGACTAATAAAATACACATTATTTTATTTAAAAATGTAAATATTTCCTGTTTTAATACTGAATTTATTGAAAAAAATGTTTAATTTAATTTTGTCGAAAAAACTTGTTTTGTTAGAAAACAAATTTAATGAAAACTTTTTCGTATCTCCAAAAACTTTAAAAAAAAAAGGAAAACTTGGCAAATGGCAACGCTGCACAGGACAGTCCCATTATGTGTACGTTCATTGACTATCTAGTTTCCATCGACAATACTGGGTCCTGCAAACCATCACTGGATAACTTAACTGACATATTCTAGAGGCAACAATTAATCCTTAAGCGCTCGGCTTTCTCACTCTAGTATTTTTTAAACCGTTTCTGACATGATCTCTGCAATTTTAACAACTGTTTTCTTAAAATA
The DNA here is from genome assembly GCA_927399465.1 of Sarcophaga caerulescens. NCBI lineage: Eukaryota > Metazoa > Arthropoda > Insecta > Diptera > Sarcophagidae > Sarcophaga > Sarcophaga caerulescens. The sequence continues at coordinate 40,184,648 of OV656873.1, read as the reverse complement.
TTCATTCATTTTAAAAGATGCCAATAACCAAAAATATTTATTTACATACGTTGCCAGATGTTTGCAACGAAAACACACAAGAGGAAGGCAAAATTACGCATTAGTTGTGTGTTATATTGTATGTAAAACCACTCATTAACCACTTGTGTAGAACAACTCATTTCGCAAATAACTCTTTAGTTTATATTCTTTAAGTTTTAATTTTTTTTGTTAACAAAAACCTCGTCTTCTAAATTGTGTAAACACTTCAAAAGCTGTAAAGTTTTGTTTTCCTACTAGAAGATATTCATTCTTTTTGAGGCAAACAGCCAAAATAAGAGCTAAAAAACAACCAACAATAAAAAAAATTAAAATTCATTCTACAATATGTGAATAATAGTGCCTGCCACCCCAAAGGCATATTAATTCAAGTATTCTTTTATAAGAAGTTGATTTTTGAATGTAGTTTTAATTCTTTTTTGATTTTTATATTATGAAAGGCTTTCAAAGCCATTGTTTACACAGCTAAAAGTAATAACGATAATAATGGGAAATACACAGAGAGAGAGAGAGAGAAAGAACGAATGAAAAATAATGATAATTTATTAAAAAAAAAAATAAGTTAATAAATAGTACTTTTTGGATAGGGTACTATAATCTTTTAAATGCAAGCAGCAATATTAAATATAAACGTAGGCTTAAAATAAAAAAAAATTCCTTCCAATCTAGAAGAAATCAGTGTGTTATATATCGAATCTTCCAATAAGGACTTCCGAACTTTGATTGCTGATAATCCGTCTGTAAAATTCGTAGTTATTTAGTGTGTTATGCCAAATCACAATGGGCGCCTCAACAACACGTGCAAATATTAAAATTACATACATACATAATTGGTCATTACATTACCTACAGTTTTAAGTCGACTCCGAACGACAGAGTTTTGAGCAGCTTTTCATGGAGAGAGGAAGCTTCTCGTTCGGAGTCGACTTTAAAATGTAGTTCCCGCCACTCATGTATAAATTTACCGCACACAACATACATAAGTTGTGAGAGAAACTAGATCCAAATCGTGACTGAAGGGTTGTAATGACCAATTATGTACGTATGAGACCAATTTCTGGATGAATGGGTATGTATACAAACAAAATTGTTGAATTTGCGATTGTATAAACCTAAATGAGATCCTAGAGCATCGAATGCATCCCGAAAAAGACAGTTCATGTTGTAGATTTTAGACAGGCGGCATCATCGATACAAAAGGTCTATCATTACCAATTTTTTATGGCTTGAATTGGAGGGTCTGGATACTAACGTCATGTGGTTTCAACAGGACGGTGCTACATGCCACACAGTTCATAACAAATTTGATATTCTACACAAGCGATATGAGGGCATAGTCATTTCACGAGAAGATAATGTCAACTAGCCCTCTTGTAGAGATTATCGAAAGTTGCAGGTGTATGTGAATAAGCCACACACCATATTGATCCCCCAAATCATTATAACCCATTCCTTTGATCAAATTCACGGTGATTTACAGGCCGGAGCCATGAAAAAATTGCACAATTAGACCCAGAGAAGCCGCAACGATCATTTGAATGATATTGTAATCTCCACAGAAGAAGAAGAAAGAAGTAGAAGTCTTTTAAACGAAAACTTTGTATTTATTTCGTTTTTCTTTTCCAAAACCTGGATTATTTTTCTTTCAGTGTTGAAAGCATCACCACCACCTAAAGTTATTTGCTGCCAATTGACTGTATCTGGATGTGTGTGTTTGTGTGTGTTTTTTTTAATATTTAAAACTAAAAAAGCTAAATCAACAACAACAACCACAACAAAATTATAATAAACAAATAAATAAGGAAAGCAGTTTTGTTTACCAAATGCAACACCAACAACTACAACAATATTAACAAACAAACAAACAAAAAAAAAGAACTTTTACAACCAACATGTAATGCAAGAGCAGCAGCAACAAGCCAAACACAGCCACAGAAAGAACAACAACAACAGCAAAATGAAAAAAAAAACAAATTAACCGACATCAATACCTACATCAACTACAATTAAGAAAGTGGACTTTTAACGTTGTTTTCGATTGTTGTTGTTGTTGTTTATCTTATACTTGAATTTATTACAATTCCAACAACAATCAGCCAACATTGGTGGTGGCCTTAACGCCTCAAGCGCCTGGCATGCGATACGATAACAAACAAACAGCAACAACAAGAAGAAAAAAACAACAACAACAAACTGCATAAAAAATATTAACTCAACTACTACATATTAGCATTGCGTTGTTGTTATCGCGGTTGTTATTCTTGTTGTTTAAATTTGTTCAAGTTTTTTTTGTTTTTTAGACAAAGAGATCAGCCTCTACTCCAAACAAATGAAATGAAACCAAATGTAATGAAATGCATTGAAAACCTTCCACACAATAGTTGGCACTCTCTTTGCTTTTGGTGGCTTTGGCGATTTCATTAATGATCAACCTCCAACGCCAGGCCAACTGCCACCATAAGAGTGAGTAGCCCTCAACACTAAAATAACACCATCACCGTAACCGTCACCCTGACCACCCTGACCACCCTGACCACCAACACCACCATTTTCAACTTTGGCAACACTCAACAACAGCAATATCCTCCTGCTCTACGACATCATCTTCCCGTATGTGGTTAAAATAAACTTAAAAACGAAGTGGAACCACAGAAAGCAAAATAAATACAAAAAAACTGACAGGCTGATAGAACTATAACACCAACAACAACAATAACAATAATAATAACATTGTACAATAAAAACATGTCAGAAGTGTTTTAAATTTACAATTCAAAACAGACTCCACGAATAGTTCTGGACATATCAAGAATAGCTAGGAGAACAAATTAAGATTGAGAGGAGGTGGAAGTGGAAGTTCTGAGAACATTTAATTGTTATTGATGCTGTGTTGCTGTTGCCGAGCATCAAAGGGCTACAATTTGTTTAATAAAAATCTGTCGATTTGTTTTTACGCTTTTCATTGCATTTTAATGCCCTTGCAAATAGCGGAGGCAAACAGAGAAGGTCAGTATGAACCTTATTGTTCCCCCAACATTAGGCTGATTCGAGTCCTTTGCTTAACACAGTCTTAATAAAAGGTTTACAGCATTAAGCACTTTATTTACTTGCAGCGGTGTATTTTCTCTTCCTCTCTCTCTCTCTCTCTCTCTTACAAATGCCATTTACGACAGTGTAAGGTATTATGAAAAGACAATGAGATGGAATAGTTTTTTTTTTGTTTCTCGTATCTTTGTTTTGACTCCCCTATACTAGCTAATGTTGTCATTTTGTTTGTCAATTTGAACAATTTATTTGTTTTTTAATGGCTTTTAACAGCACACACACACACACACACACTTTATTGAACAATTGTTCAATAAAAATATTTACACCAGCACAATGGCAACCCAACAACGTACAGAAATTAATAAAAATATACACACATTAAGACACACTGACAGTGACAGTTAAAAATTATTTTCAAAAGACTCCCCAATTCAAGACACCGGAGTGGCAAAAAAGAATTCCATTTCGGCAATTGAATTGAAATTTTCAACCGATACGAGTCAATATTTTACATACGTAAAGTAAAAAACGAGAAGGAAGCGTGTAAAAGGAAAATCATTAGTAACAACAACAACACCAGAAGCAGCAACAGCAGCAGCAACATTAACAAAATATTCAGTAAAAGAGTGTCAGGCAGTGTAATAAATTAAGCAGCAAAATCCGTAAACATTTGTTTCACTGTCACACTCACTCACTCACTTACTTACTTTGAATGCAAATTGAATTGAAATGAAAATTATTGAACGGAATTTAAATGGCCAATAGAAGCCAATAATTTTAAGTCGAAATAGCAACAGCAACAAAATCAAGCGAATGCTTAAGAGTTAACCAATTACATATTGATCCCAGGGAAGAAAATAGATTGCTAAAAAAAGGACAATAAATTATGCTTTTTTTAAATTGAAAAGGCTTAGCCTTTAGATAGAAAGGGTATTGAGCCTATAATAACCAGATGAATGTCACAGAGGTCCGTTCTATACATGACATCTGAGAAAACATATACAGGCAACGAAACAATAAGAATCAACACAACTAGGGGATGCCACAGGGTGAGGTGCTTTCACCATTAATGCGGAGTGTGGCTGTAGAAGAACTATCTCAGAGGAGGACATGGACTGCAAAGGATAGGTGGATGATAAAGTCTTGAAGTTTAAGGAAAAATTCGAGGAAAGTTTTTATGATACAATTCAAAGAGAATGGAAAATTATGAACCTATGAACTAACCCACTAGAATTTTCCAAGCGAAAGTCTATGCCATCGAAATACATATGCGCTCAATTCAACTTGGATAGAAAATGCATAGCATGAGACAGTCGGGCCGTTATTCCAGCACGCAGCTACTGTCAGACAATATCGCCCAACATGTCCCCCAGATGATATGAGAATTCAGCCAGATGAGCTTGCGAGTAGTTTTCATGTTACTGATAGGGCCAGGACCTTTCTGTGGAATGGAGGCAGATAATTGAAAAGCTTTACCCAACACAAAAGAATACAAAGAGAGGCAAATGAGTTTCATGATATCAAGTCTTTTGGGAAATTACAATAAGAGGAGATCGAAGTCATGCATTAGACTATCCAGAAATAGCCTGAAGTTGGTAAACAGTTTTTGACTGGCTACTGCATTCTCAAGGTACACTTCTTAAGAGACCTAATATGTAAATTTTGTGATGATGAGAATAATTCATCCCAAAAGAAAAGATCTGAAAGCTGAGCAGAGAAGTGTCGTTGTTGAAACCGAGCAGCATTCTGAAGTTTGACAGGTCAATAGTAAGCGACTTCGCCGTACTATTGCATCTCTTCACGACGAGCATAATAAGTGGTGTGAGAAAGGGCTACAAAAAAATGTGAATGAGACGTTTGTGCCATTGGAAATCACCTCAAATACATCTTAAACTAAATCCCAGGTTGTTCTCCTTTCTTCCAAACTGCATCTTGATAATATGCTTCAAAGAAGAAACACTGACTGCTAACATTTCTAAATCACTGCTTCTGAAAAATATTTTAAATATCCTGGATGCATTTAACATCCAATAGAGTCCTCTGGTGAAACACAGAGAAAATGAACATATGATAAACTATTCTTATTATTTCTAAGCAAGCATATTTCTATAGGCATGTTCTAGAACGATAGGGTTGCCAACTGTGAAAATATATTATGTTGTTATATTTCAAATAGTGTTTGGGAACTTTATTCATTGCGTAAAAAGTAATAAAAATAAATATGCACGCTTGTCGTTTGTGCATATTTCAGTCTTCCTTTCTAAAAAATAAAATCCAATCTTCCAAAACATTTCAATATTTTGAATAAAATTTGTAAACAACTAAAAAAAATAGAAAGAAAATTTGTTTCGTATCGAATACTTCTTTAATTAAACATCTAAATATATGTATATGTATATTTTTTTTTTATAAATTCATTAATTTATGAGAATTTTTTAAAAGATATTTAAACTCAAGAAGAAAGTATTTGCCAAGGGTTCTTGGTGGTATGTATATTTTCTTTTTTTTTCAAATTCCATCTCGTTTTCATTTCGAATGCTTTAAATTTAGAAACCTTCTCAACCAAACGTGTTGTGATAGCAAAGGCAACAAACAGAATTAAAAGAAATCGTAAATTTTACAAAGAATTTTCTAATTTTAACAAAAAAAAAAAAAAAAAAACAAATCGAAATGCATTTTCTTTCAATTTTCTTGTTTCCATTTTTTGTTGTTTCTTATTTTTTTTATTTTTTAAGTTTCTTGCTTGAAATTTAATTTCGCTTTTATTGCCGTGAATCATTTCAACCATTAGCAGCGGTCGAGTTGGTTACGAAAATTATGTACTTTTTCGCGAATGCGTATTAGTTAGCAAATAGCATGAGTAATAAAAAACATTTCTTTATGTGGCAAGAATTTAAATATGTGGCGCCACCATTTATGATAAATGGTAGTGTGAATGAAGAAGTATTTGTGCTCTTCTCTCTCTCTATCTCTCTGTATTCCTCTGCTCAAATAAATCATATTTGCAAGTGCAAGTATGTATGTATTTAGACGGTCTTTTAATTGAAGCACACAATATGCACAAATAACAGCATAATTATGCAGAGACAAAACAATCTAATAAATTAAAAATTCTTCTTTGACAAAAACGCACTCAAATTGTAGCATAAATGCCAAAAGAGATTTAAAATTGTATTTTCATGTAATAATTAGGCTTTAAGGAAGCCAAAAAAAAATTAAAAAATCGCAAATGATTTTTGAAAAATTTATGATCGAAACTATTCATTAAGAGGTATTATTATGTACATCAAATCATATCCAAAAGATTTTGAAAATAATTGCCTAGAGTTGTTGTTTTCTATACTGGCACATAGTACTACGAGTATTTGAAAAAAAAAAGAATGAAAGTTAAAAAAAGTTCTCCAAGCGAAAATATTTTAGGCCTCTAGTGCTGTCTAAGCGTTCAATAGTTCAAATTGGATTTTAACATGCTGGTTTGTTTTATACTAATACATGAAGAAGGCCGTAAATCACAGAATATTAGAGAAAGTATATGTGGACTAATCATGACTGTGATTTAGGAGAAAATACGACAAACCGAGTCAATCAACAAGTAGACGAGCAAGCGAGGAAGAGAGCTTTGACACCGCTGATGGGGACAGAACTCTTCTTTGGAGTGGATTGGATGTTTGAAAACGTATGCTCAACAAAAGCAAGATAAAGAGAGGCAAAGACACTTTGCAAGCCAAGCATGTACATAGGTTTGAAGCAATCGAAACTTATGTCGGGAAACTTCAGTAGGAGGCGATCTGAGTTATATGTACATCAGCCTATCCTGAAAAAACCTGAGATTAATAACCGATCTTTTAACAGGGAACTCTCAAAAAACCGCTACTCAGGGTACGCGGATTCAGAAAGGGAGGTTGCTTCGAGCTTAATATGTCTCGATGATTTAATGCATACCTGGATGCATATCAAATGCTAGGCAAGGAGCAGTCATTTTGTATACCGAGCAGCATACTAAAATTATTCAGGGGTATAGGCTTGGAGGAGACTTTATAGGGATACCCTATAATAGATCGTATGATAGCAGTAATAAGGTACCTTTTCACGACGATAATACCCTTGCGTGCGTTTATGGTAATTTGGTCAATTAGAGTTGTTGACCTTGTTGCACCTGATACGCTCAGTAAGGCACCACGGATATCCATCACGTATTTGATACTCACTTGAAGTTAAGGTGGATTGCAAGCTACACACGATACACACGTTTTGACCAGATGGGCTAGAAAAATTGGAAACACTAACCTTGTAAGTAATTGGTTAGGTAGTTTTCGCATTTTTGGTACTTTTTATATTAAGTACCAAATAGCTAAAAAAAAAAGTACCCATAAGGGTTAAACAGTCTTGGTTTTATGTACTAAAATACAGTATTCCCTCGATTTACGTCGTAGAATGTTCCGGAAAAAGGCGACGTAAATCGAATATCATATTGCTCATACTGCAAAGTAGTATGTTTTTAACAAGGAACTTAAAAAAGTTACAGTAATCTTTCGATTTACGTCACAGTTGGTTCCAAAAAAAGGCGACGTATATCGAATGACAACGCAAATCGAAGTTGAAGGGAACAAAATTCTTAACGACATTAATCGAAACAACGTAAATCGTGACGACGTAAATCGAGGGAATTCTGTACTACAGTTTTATTATTATCCCTTATTTTAAACTCATTTTAAACAGTTTATTGTGTTTATAAAACTTCTTGGAATTTAGTACTTTTTCATAAATGGCTGGGTACTTTTTTTTCAAACAAAACAAATCTATCAATTGGACTTTGTTTTTATATATTCCAAAAAAAAAAAAAAATAATAATTTTAAACTGAACTATAAATGAAAAGTACTAATTAACCCAAAGCTTTTTTGTATCTTTTTTTATGGCAAACTAACGTTTATAAAAAACAAAGTGTGCCATTTTACACTATAAAGGGAGAAACACGGGAGGTGGCGTTGAATAACTCTACACGGTCATGGATAATTGCACCAACGAGTACTTTTTTTTTTGTTTTATTTTCTTTTTTGAAAAAGCGTTGCCTAGAAACTACATGACATTTAATTGGCCTCATTGCATATAAAACAGTACATTTGAAAATTAAAATGAATGAGAAGAAGAAAAAAAAACAACAAAGAATAGAAAAAAAAATAAAAGAATTTCGCAAAAGAATAAAAAAAAAATTTGTTGAAAAACTGTTAAGAACTCGCCAGTATACGAGTATATATAGTAGGAGCATATACAAAAGCTAAAGCATTAGAAAAATGTTTGCAGTTAATAATTGCTTCCATTTGTTCTTTTCTTTTTGTTTCTATTTTTGCGTTATCGCTTTGCAATGATACCGATACGAAATACATGAAACGTAGTTTGAGACAGACAGACGGCCATTACGCTTAAACGACGACCAAAGGAATATGGTGAAGCTTTTAATGATTTACAAACAAACCCTTTTTGGCGGCCGTATTTTTATTTTAATTGGACGATTGCGCGATTACAGTCAGAGTTTCTGAAAATGTTTTGATTTTTTGTACGATAAAAAAAACCCCAATTAATGCTTTCAAAAATTTAGTTTAACTCGTAGGATCGGCGTAACGAATTTGAGCGGATTTCAGGGTAGTACGTCAATCTATAGCATGGCTGTGAATGGGAACTAAATTACCATTAAAAGTTTCTAGATACCGGACAGGTATTTATGTTTGTACGATTTTTATAAAAAGATAATGTGGGACTGTCTGGAGAAGCTTAATTGGCTATATAGGGAAAATAAGGTTTTTTTTTGCTGGGTTCCAGATCATTTAGGAATTTTCGGTAAACAGCAAGCAGACAAGCTTGCGAGATGGGGAGCTTCCAACCCGCTGATGGAACCGGAATCATTTTGTGGAGTGAAAACGGATGTTTAAAATGGTGTGCTAAACGAATCGTTTTGTAATCGGAGAGGGCACTGTAGACTCAGGGTACACTTATTCAGAATGGGCGTTGTCTTGAGCCCAACACGTCACTGAATTTGACAACGAGAATGGTTGATCGCAACACATTCTTGAAATCTGTGTGGCATTAATGTGTCAAAGTAAGAAACACCTGGAAGGACAAGTGCTGGGCGGGGAATTGGCAATTATTAGACGAGAGGGTTCGACTTCAAACCGTTGCCATGACATTTCGAAAAAAATACATTTTTGGTATCCCTCTCACGGCAGTCTTTTGATAAAAGAAAAACTCTGAAAGAAAAACTAATTGTCAGGAATAAACTTCTCAACTCTTTTGGTCGATTTTGCCACTCAGAAATAAAATTTACGTACGCCGATATAGGTGGTGGCACGTCATAAACACAACACAAGGGTTGTAATGACCAATCAATTAAGTACGTATTGAAACTATTTGTAAATTGCAATGAAACAGTTTAAGAATCTCTATTTAAATATTGATTTGTAGCACAATATTTTATCTTCAATTTAAATACGTTGATAGTATTTTCCATTATTATTAATAAGTTTTTTTAATTGTTTATGTCACTATTATGCAAGTGAGATAACAAATGAATTATTGTGAGTTTTATTTATAAACTTTATTTTTTTTTTTTTTTTTGTACAAATAAACGATATAAAAGACAACTAAGACCTGAACGTACTATAAGTTTAAGTACCAACACAATATGCCATGATGGCATGGCAAAAAGTTTCTTCCCTCAAATAAAAATCATTATCTTTTCCATAAAAAAAAAAGGAAGGGAGAGCAAAAGAGATAATAAATTCAAAATAAAATCAATATTTTAATAGAAAACGTGACAAGAGATTAAAAACTATTTTCCTATTTTTAATTAAAATTTATATTCATAAAATTAATTCGTTTGAAAAGTTTTAATTAAAAAAAATTAAAAAAAAAAAAAAACATTTTTTTTTTCTAGAAACCTAAGGAATTTTTGTACAAATTTTTTTTTATAAAAAATTTCAAATGATTTTTTGATGATTAATTATGTTATTTAACCCCAAAATGTCTGAATTTAACAAATATGCAACACTTTTGCTACACTTTTTATGTAAAAAATCACATTTATATGGATATGCCTCATACAAATATTTGCACAGATAATCTCATTTCTTAGTTTTATTTGCGCAATAAAAATAATTCACTGCGAATGTGTGTGTGCATTGTATGTATTATTTATTTTCGTCTACTTAAAATTCTTAAAATTTTTGTGTAAAAAAGTATTTTTTTTTTCAAGATTTTCAAATTAATTACATGCGATATTTTATTTCGTTTTTCGTTTCTTATTTTGCAGCACGCCAATTATGTACGACAAGCAGCCGAGGATTATTTGGCCAGACGTCAGGCACGCAACAAATCAATGACACGTTCGATAACTTCCGGCTCGGCTGGTCCCATTTTGGCCATGGGCAATGTACACTATTTGCCAGCGGCAAAAAGCGGTACATTCTTTGCCCGCGATAATGTATCAAATTTTATAACTTGGTGCAGGTGAGTGTCACTCTCTCTCTCTCTTTTAAAAATATCATGTTATTCTTAATCCCAGTTAAAAATTAAAAGCTTACTCAGGAATTTTTACCAAATTTTTGCTACAGAACTTCTGTAGCGTAACGACGAACAACTATGTTTAATAGGTTTTTAGCGGCTCTCCGATATTTAAGCATTAACAAGAGATTTTATCAGACACCGAAACCAAATACAGTTAGGCACTACGGCGGTTGCGTAATAAATTTTTATCAGTTGATTACTGTGTATACCTAAAGCTCCTTAGCTGCTTTGTTCAAACGGTCGATTAATAAGCGGTAGAGAGCATTTGACGTAATGCAGTGATTAATTCAATTCTCTCTCAAAAAGTCCTTTCAGGAAGCCCCTGATTGTCGAAACCCTAGAGAGAATTACATCAACAACGAACTTCAAAAGTAGCTCAAGGTTGAATGAGTAAAATACCTCAAAGCAAACAAATTTTATAGATTGCGTTGTTTTTTGCCGACAATAAAGTTGGCAACTTATCATCCTGAATGCTTATAACAGTTGATCATATTGTCCTATTTTGCTGTAAAATTTGATGATGAAACTTACAGGACAACAGCTCGGTATTCCTTAAAGGGGAAGGAAAAACAGTAAAACGACACCAGAATACGTCATAAGCTGTAGGAAGAGAATAGTTAAATTCCAATCCCACTAAGCACTCAACTTAATTTTGTTTGTACTCAATCAAGTTGGAAGTTATTTGTGTAGGTTCGCCGGTGTTGGTCCATGATTTTTTATTTAGTATTCGGCTACTGAATCGAATTTTAATCGCCCGTAAATCTCTGCTCAAAACTTCTTCGATTCGCTTACGGATTCACAGCGTTTCACTGATGGTAATTCACTCAAACAACTTTGAATTGTAGTACCGTACCGAGTGTTCATTAAGTGTGGTAATCAGTTCTTTGAGTGGACACCGCAGGCTCAATACAGAAAACTTTTTTAAGATGGTGATAGTCCCGAAGTCGACGTAGGTTAACATCTAATGTGAGTTGGCTTATTAGACTCGAGTCCTTAGTTCAAACCCCAGCTCTTCCCAGACATCTCGCACATTAAGCGAATACGGAAAATAATTCCTTTCGGCAACTTTCTCACAGTAGTCTTCTGGCAGAAACTCTGAGAGTACAGTAAAATTGCTGTGAAAAGTTTCTCAAATTTCTGTCTTTCGGAGTCGACTTTAAATTGAAGGTCCTGCCACTAATGAAAGGTGAAGAGCACACACAACATGGGTGGTGTGAGAAGGCTGTAATGATGAATTACATATGTATATTACATACATATATAAAGATCTTTTCCACTAACTTTCAATTCGAAAACTTTGCCATTTTCTTGTCATTCATTTACTTGTCATTCGCTCATTTATTCCTTAATATTTAAAATGCATCCCAAAAATAATCATTCAAGTGTCAATAACTTGTTGCTGATGAATCTATTCTAATTAGAAATTACTTGATTACACACACACATACAGATACACACTTATACAATTGCAATGTGTAGTAATTTCGCCATGAAAGAAATGAAATGAATTGCATTCCTTTCGATCATTGCACTTTCAACTAAAATCTGTAAAAAAAAAAACAGCAGCAGCAGCAACAAAGCAACAGCAAACACAAAAAAAGTGAAATTCTTGGCAAAAATCAAATCATATACCGCCGCCGTAAGAGGAACCACCACCACTCAAAACCAAAAGAAAAAAAAAATAAACGAAAAAAAAAGTGAAATTAAATAATCAGCTCGATGATGATCAGACTGCTGCTGCCACTGCTGCTATTTCTACTGAGATGAAGAGATGATATGCGTGAAAATAAAATGAAATGAAAAAAAAATACAAGTTTTTTCAATTAAATTTAGATCAACGAAATTAAACCGTATCCGCGTAAAATTCATTCACAGCAAATTAATGTTTAAATCGTAATAAAAGCGCACAGCCACAACGCACAACGATCGGCTGCCTTTTTACCCAATGAATTCTAAAAGAGTCTGACAGCAAAGAGCAAAAAAAAAATCGAATAAGAAAATCGAGTCACTTTGATGTGTGTTCAAACCATAATGAGGCAATGAATGCATGAATGCCTCAAAATAAGTACTAAATGGCACTTTATTTAACAAAATAAAGTACCAAAATATAATATATATTTCATTTGAATTGTTTTTTCTTTTTCTGTTTTTTTTCCTTTTTTTCTAAAGCTGAACAAATTAATTCACAGGCAATTTTATTCTCTTGGTTTTTTTTTCATAAAATCAAAAGAAAAAGTTTCACTATTAAATGAAAATAAAAATAAAAATAAAAAACATCTTTTTTACTTTATAAGCACTTTTTGATCTTAACATGTTACAAAAATAATTTTTAATTCCATAAAATAAATTTCAATTACAGAAAAAGCCTTAAAATTATTGAGTGCCTATTATTCGAAACAGACGACCTCATTATGAGAAAAAACGAAAAACATGTTATTTTATGCCTTTTAGAAGTGGCCCGAAGAGGAGCTAAATTTGGTAAGTAATAATCAAAAATTTAATTACAAACAGGAATATTATAATTGAGACAATCAAATCAGTTAATTGAAACAAATTTAAATTTGTCATAATAATAATTCGCATTCGATATTCGTATCATCCCTTAGGTATGTTGGCACCCATGCTTGTACAAATGGAACGACAAATAGATCGTGAAATTGCCGCCGACAATAAAGCCAATGGCATCGGTTGTGGTACACAAACCGATAACGATACCAGTAACACACATGCCCAACAGACCGATGTGGGTGTGGGTACCGAAACAATTGGTACCGAAACCGATATATTCGATGATAGTGATACCGAAAACGATGAAGATGATGATGAGGGTCCCATGCTCATGTATGGCCCACAGCCACAAATAATAACCAACGATTTGAAGAGTTTGGATGAAATGGTAAGTAGTCACCAGATATTTGATTTTTTTTTCATTTTATCTTAACAAGCTTATTAAAAACAAAACTAATGATTATCATCAAATGAATATGATAATAATAATGATTATGTTCCTCAAAAGTTTTATTAACACAGGTGATTAAATGTGTCTATTTGTTTGGTATCCGAATAAATTAGGAAACGTAAATACGAGACAAATTTTTAGTTAATGACTAATTTTTAATTTTTATTAATGACTTTAAACCATATGAAAACCACCCAAGTAGGAAACAGCATTTCAGCCCCTCTAAGCTGTTTATAAAATGTAGAAAATCAAAGGTATCCAAGCTAACACACTTTGCAAGTAAGTTTCCTCAAATAATCTTAATCGTATAAGATGAAGATATTAGGAGCACTACAAAAGTACAAAAGTTGCATTGTTATGCCACTATCTCGGTATGAAAATGGTTGTTGAATTAAAAAATTAGAAGATGAAACTCCACCTTTACTCTGCTCTGCCTTGACAACACACATAGGGTTGAAATGTTTCTCTTAAAGTGAGTAAGCACTTAATGAAAGATTCGATCTATATTGAGCTTGAAGCGAGTTACCTATTTTGAAGAAGTGTTTTCTTCGAATATATAATGCTATTAGACGGCCGCTTACTGTTCTCCGACTGAATTATCTGCCTATTAGAATTACCTAACAAAAGTCTACGATAAGACGTCATTTTCTTTCTCGTGTAGTATAATCTTACAATCTGCTCTTCCAACTCCGCGAAATAATTATGGAATAATCATTGGAAGTTCCCCTCTCTTCGCGAGTTCATCAGCCTGCCCTTTGTCGTAAATACACTTTATCTGGTATTGCTATGTTCCATCCTCTGTACATCCTGCCGAAGTTGATTTAGATCTTTTAACGATATGCAGTTTCGCTTTAAGGATACTGCCAAGTTCCTTGTCCCTTCCATTCTACTCTAGGAACACCGAATATTACTGTTACAAAATTAAAAAAAAACCCTATTGGCTATTGCCTTCAAAACGGTATTTGTTTCATTAAAAGCTTATCGTTTCAACATTCCATCAAATGCGTTGTAAATTTCTGGAACCGGAATATTCAATTACAATCAATTTTATTTTGTGGTTGTTTAATATTTATTTCTTAAAAATTGTATTTATTTTAATTTTATATTCAAAATTGATCATTTAACTCAATATACATATGACTCTAATCAATACGTATTTAAAGAAATATTTGATTATATCACATTAAAGACATGACTTGCAGAGTCTTAAAACTGATCCGCGTTTTATTTTTTTATTTTATTTCTATTGAAAACCCATATCATTTACAAAAGCAAATATTTTTTTATTAAGATTTTACCACAACAGAAAAAATCTTTTAAGCAAAAGCAATTATGCTATTAAGCCATCATATTAAACAGTCATCAATGGATCGAACGATGACGGCAGTTAAAACTTTTCATAACGTTGTCCAACATGTCATGTCATAATCCTAACAACTGACAATTTAAATAGTGGTGTATGATACCAACCGCAACAACAGCAGCAACAACAACAACACAAATGTCATTTTATAAAATTTACATTATAATTATAATCGAAATCACAAGCAAAAAAAAAAAAACAAAGATTTCCATCCGATCAATCCAACAAACAATCGAACGAACGACCGAACAATCGAGAGATCGTTGGATTGATCGATTTAAGTGTGTCTTGCTTAGGATTTGGGGCCACCATCAACGTCTTTTGATGCCGGTGTTGAATGTTGTTTGAAAACAATTATTAAAACGTTCAATTTTTTTTTTTTTTTTTGAATTTGTTTTTATGGCCTTAAGCAAATGTTTTGCTAAAACAAACAAACGAACAACAAAGTTTTTTTTTTTTTTCTTTTTAAATTATGCCGCTCACCTCCCCCCGTTTAAGGCAAAAGTGGGCCACTGTGTTTGATTATTTTTTTTTCTTTTTTTTTTTTTGTCTTTTATCAAGAAAACCAGGCATTATGACAACAATGTTTTTCCATGTTTTAGTTTTTTTTTATTATTATTTCTCTTTGTGGCATGTGGCACATTCATGTAATTCATATTTTATAATTTTTTATGTTTACTTGTATACATTTTTATTTTCTAAAATAGAAAAAAATATTTTAGAAAATAAAGACCAAAAATTGTTTAAAAATTGAAAGCGCAATTCAATCTTTATATTTTAAGTGTTAAAAGACATTAAAAGGCACGCGCGCCCTCAACATAAAACGTGACTTTTAATTTAATTTATTTACAAAAAAAAAAGATAAAAATTACAACAAAATAAATAAAACAACTCCTTAGCAGCAACATATGTATAAACTTCGTGAATATTATTGTCAAGAGCGGGGAAAATTATTTTTTCCTAGACAAACATTTCGATTCTAAATTAATAACTTCAATTCATTAAACAATCAAAAATTATTGATCATGCTTTAATGGTTATTGGAGCAAAGGAACAAATTATATGTACAATACAATAAATATGTGTATATTTTCTTAAAATCTGTAGTAACTGCCTGATGACAATGAACATAACGTCTGTCTTAAGAGGAATTTTACTCTTCAGGAGATGGTGCTATCTTACGTATTCTAAGTTCAAGTTGTTGCTTTAAGCATTTCCATGACATTTGTTAGGGTGTCGTATGGCATGCTTTTAATGAAAGTAAGGGTGTTTTGGTGTTTTTGTTCTCTCGATTTATATCTAGTCTTTTGAAATACAGGACTATTCAGTTTATTATAGATGACTAGCAGATTGTAACCGGCGTTGCGCAGGTTATGTAGTTTGGATTAGTTTAAAAAATTAAAAAAAAATTATTATTGTGTCATTTTTGCATTAAAAATAACAATAAATAAAAAACCGGTTTTGAAACCAGTTTCTTAAAAAATGCAATTTTTCAAATTATTCGGTAACCGGTTTAACAAAAAACCCAGTTTTTTGAATACTCTAAGTCCTAAATATAAACGCACTCAATTTGCCCGTTTTTCACCCCTTTCCCTCTTTTTGGTCCAACTTTATAAACGGAACACCTCCAACAGCTATTTGGGAAACTTAACCAAGCTAAATCGTAAAAAATTATCTATAAAACAGATAAAATACAGCATTTATGCATAAAGTACTAATTTTTGCCCATTTTATCTCCCTTTGTCCCATTTTTTCCCCTTTGGGTCAAAATTTTTAAAAGATTTATTGCCTATAACATGCACCGACAAAAGCTCGATCAATATCCCAAATTTCAAGAAAATCGGTCCAGGCGTTCAGGCGTGATTGGCTATGCACTCAATTTGCCCGTTTTTGGCCCCTTTCCCCTTTTTGGACACCTTTTGGTTCAACTTTAGAAACGGAACACCTCCAATAGCTATTTGGGAAACTTAACCAAGCTAAATCGTAAAAAATTACCTTTAAAACAGATAAAATACAGCATTTATGCATAAAAGTACTAATTTTCGCCCATTTTTTCTCGCTTTGTCCCATTTTTTCCCCCCTTTTGGTCAAAACTTACAGAAATATTTATAATATATATTAGGATAATCTATCTATCAGACGATTTAAATTTGGAAGTACCACAAGACTACATTCTATCTCCAACTCTAATTCTTATCTATCATTCTAATTTGAAACCTATGTGCGGTTAATATCAACATCCTGTTATTCATAGTCATAGTCCTTTGATAACCTATAATTTCTTGTATATAAAACCGAAATAGTTTCAGATGTCTCACATTTTACAGGTACTCCAGAAATATCTGATACCTTGCAATCACAGAACGGCTAACGCCATAACGTGAGTTTATTCAATTTTTTTTTTCATGTGTTAAATCCTAAATAGACACTTTCACGAATTCAACGAAAATTGCATCAACGACTTTTTAGTGTACAAATTAAAGGTGCAGAGTTTCTATGCTGCTTGTTTGAGTGATGATTTATTCCCGCAAAAAATTATGTTTTACGAGCAAATGTGAAGTGCTTTTTTTTAATGTTCTCCGCAAACCACATGGCTAGCCTGTTATCAATGGCTGTCGAAGAGAAACTGCTTGTTCTACTTTGGACAGGATTGAAATTAAAAAATGTCTCAAACTTATTTCCTTGCACTGATATTTTTTTCCATTGTTTTTATCATTATCTCGAGCCAATGATGACTTTTCTAGTTCGAACAATAATTATAAAGAATGTCTTAAAATGTCTCTCCCCAATAACCCATTAAATATTTGGTTCAGAGAAATATCATCACTAACACATAACAATACCGTTTTCCAGACATTTTCTTATTCTTTCTGCTTAATTCTGTATTTAGAGAATATTTTCTAAGGTATTATTTTTAATGAATTAAAAACAAAAATAATTAGAATCATATAATCAACTATTAATACATATGTATGTATGGTGTACGAGTCGAGTCTGTAATTTAAAGGCCAACAACATTTCTCACCTTTAATAAATACTCTTGCCGTCTCTCAATGGAGGTCACCTATAAGAGCACTATAATCTTGAAAAATACACATATGCAGACAATGTACACAATGCATACACTATACATATGTATGCACACAGCATACTGAATAATGATACACCATAATAATACAATATTTATATAGAGATGAACTCTCTCATTTGAAATAATGACCCCAATTCATAAGAGATTATCACAAACAATGACGATGATGATGATGAGAGAGTATTTACCTAAATACCAACAAATTTATACGTGTTTTATACAAATTCTCATAATTTCTGTTTGTCTAAAGACAACCAAAACGAATCACAAGTGAAAATATGCAAGAAAAATTAAATCAACAACAATAACTACAATAAAGAAGTGGAAGAAAATATGAAAATTACGCATAAATGCATAAACAACAAGGTGAAAATGTCAAAGACAAAACAAATGAGGGGAAAAAAACGAACAAAAACACAACACATTACAAACAAATGAACATTCTTCTCTAACAAAACTCACACATGCATAGTACATGTACCATGTGTACTTACACACAACGAAAACTTTAATAAACGCCAATTGCCTTAAGTGCATAAGGAAATTCTCTCATAATGGGACTGGGAGCATGTATGGTGAACTCATATAGGGTGCCAGCCATCATTTAATGCTTTACTAAGAACAGTAAAATTTCCCAAGTTGAGATATAAATGCATATCACGTATTGTATTATACTTAGCAAAATGCAACAAAAACATTATGAGATAAATTTAAAAATAAGGAGCCACAAAAGAAGAAAAAAAAAAACCCAACAATATTTTGTAAACAATAACACAGCAACATAACAACAAAGTTCGAATGAAAAAATTTTTATTTGAGTGGTAGTAGAGGGAAACAGAAAAGAGGAAAAATGTTATTACACGTGAGTGCATAAATTATAATTATTACAACTATTCCTAGAGAGTAAATGTTAATGTTGTTGTTGCAGTTGTTACTGTTGTTTGTGTACATTTTATATGACCTTATGTCACGATTTTTCTAAACTGATTTTTTGAGCAACAACACCAAAACTCAAATACACTAAAAAGTAATCTCAACTGTGACAACAACAGCAGCAAATATAAGCTACTGTGTGTTTATGTGTGGTGAGGAAAACAACATCCTAAATAAAGCGACAAAACAATGCAAAGCAAACACAAGGAAAGCGTTAAACTGCAAACCACACAGTTCAACTGTGGCTTTAAATATGGATAAACTACTGGCTGGATTTTTTATGAAATTTGATTTATTGAGAGAAATTTTAAAGGACAATACTGCTCCTGCCAATATGCATCTGTCAGTTGACTCCTGTCAAAATTTTGTACAAACTGCGATATTTAGTTTATGTTCTAACTAACAACTGATAGCGTGCCACCCGTATTATTTTAGAATAAAACTGGAAAAAAGTTCATTTCGTGGAATAGTTGCTTTAACTTTTTAATTAAGCTATGAATCTCGCTCTCCTCCTGCTCTATCCTCCAAAATTGTTTTCGAGTGCGCAGTTCCCAACCGCGCAGAAATCCTTGTGTAACTAACTACTAAAGTTACTATCGTTGCTGACTATGCATTAAACCATAGAAACAAAATTTTAAATTATTATTGTTGCAGCCAGCAATGTGTCCAAACTTGCGTGGCGTTTAACTGCAACTAGTTTTAAGATTTTGTTCAATGTTGCAACAACATTTAACAGTTTTTAGTGGCTGACTAACCAGCGTAGTAGTTAATTTAATTTTTTTTTGTCTTCTCTCTTTTTCACTTAATCTCATTAAATGTTTCACAATCATGACTGATAAGCCTGATTTTCATGCAGCTAGAGACAAAAAAAAAATGAAAATCTATGGCAGTTTCAAATTTGTTAACATGCGGTAACGAAATTCACTTATGAAATCTCAAGAAAAACGAAGAAAAAAATTAATTAAAAAATATTGTGCATAAGTTTGAAATTGTTATTCAAAATAGACTATTAAATTTGATTTTTAGCAAAGATAGACTGACTGTCTGTCAAATCTTGGGTAAAATAAAACTTTTGTAATATTGTCATGTACAGCAAAACACAACCAAAAGCAGCTCAAAGACGAAGATCATACTGTTCCCTAGGGAATATTAGATCCCACGAATTGACCTTACCAAACTGGAATGAATTGAACTTAATATTTTCTCCACGTTCAAATACCTGGGTCTCATCGTGTGAATATGCCATTGGCAGAAGATGGGACCCCGAACCCTTCGCCACAACTTGGATTCACAAGACCGTATTTGAACGGGAAATACCTTACGGAGTGCGTGTCTGGTGGAATGTAATTTCGAGATAATGGATCTGCAAGATTCAAGAGGTCGTGGGAATACAATCTGGCACCTTTTCTTGGTGTCTTGTTGAATGTATTACGGCATTAGAAGATTTCGTTTCCTACTGAGGTTCTTCTAGAGGAAGCATCAACATTAATAACAACCTGTTTGGCTAACCAGCTTCATGGGATCATGTCCCTAAGTATCAATTGATTTTATGATCAACTGCAACTAACGGAACAATTGCTTAGGCAGCAGAGATCAGCAATGAATCGTATTTTCGCTACTCATAAGTACTCATGAAATTTTGAGTATGAGTGAGCCAAGAGTATTGAAATTCAACTACTCTGATTCATTCGTTCTCGCTACAACATTGATTTATAAGTATAGGTTGCAATGAGTATGAGTACAACGTTGACATCAAACTCACAACATTAGATTCATTGTTTGATTCATACGCCTACTCATTCAGATTCATAAATTTAGAAAAATACTTATAATACTTACGAATGATTCGAGTCACTCGAATCATTCATCAAAATTTACAGTAGTAGTTATTATTGCATTGACAAAAGAAGAAAAAAGAAAAGACAAAGACAGCAAGCAAAGCACACACACAACCTTCTAGCGAGTATTGTGGTGTTCGTACTCGAATCATACTTATTTTGTGCTTCGTGTATATGTTGAATCATGGAGAGTCGAAATCAACAACATCGTGCGTATTGTTAAGTATGAGTACGATGAGTATTTCTAACTTTGAATATGAGTATTATGAGTATGACATTAAAATAAGTATGAATGCGTATAAGTAGCTGAAATTATAAGTATGACTCGAATCTACTCATCGTTTTGAATACTCGTTGCTGATCTCTGGTTCTAGGGTTTCTTAAAAGAGTTGTTTAAGGGCGTATTTAGAAGCGACTAATGTTTAAATAGTGACCCTTTCAATGACACACTTTTCGACGTGTCATTCTCGCGTCACCAATATACATTTGTTTGTGAGGTGATGTCATATGTTGTGAAGTTATTTGGTAAGCATCGATTGAAAATTAAATCCGTGGTCGATGAGGACCTAACAGTAGATATCTTATGATAGCAATGCTACTGCCCGCTTAGAACTGAAACGCAATGGAAAGGATCATTAAAGCGGTAAACGAAGTATTGCGAATAGAAAAGGAAACCAGCAAATTCATAACTAAACTAACTAACATGAGAAAGAACCGAATGAAATGGAAGAGATACCAGGAGACTTAACACACTGCAAGTAATACTGTAAACCATTTCCGCGGATTTTGTTGCGCACCTAATTTCCTGACTTTTGATAGGGTTCACCCTATTGCTGTAATTTTTTTGTTTTTTAATACTTTTACACAAGTTCTTCGTGAGTTGATGGAGTAATGTCCTAAATCTATTATATTTGAACTTTTCTAGTTGCCCTAAGCCAACAATAATGCCACTATAATTTGTCTTTATTTCAATCATAAAAAAATTTATCATCATTAACTGTCATTAAAGATAGTTTTTATTGCAGCGATTGCTGTCACTTTTAACTTCTGCTGCTGCACAGCTCGTAATTATTTGAACAAGTAGAACCTTTAATAGCCAACAACAATAAAGAAATTTAAATAAATAATAATAATGGAAATTAAAATTTAAATGACAATTAATTATAGAGTTTAAGCAGTATAAAATCATTTGTGTACACCTCTACAGGTATTTTTTTTTCTGTTTTATGGACCCTAATTTTATTTAATTTGTGCACACGTTTTGTCAAACCCATAAGTGAAGCGTTCAAATAAAACGCTAATAAAAGTGGGTTATGCCAGCTGAAACGGACCGAACGTATGACGACTTAAAGGTGCTGTATACAGATGACTGATTGATTACACAGGCTATAATTATATTTTTGTAATTTGTTTTTTTTTTTTTTTTTGTAAATTTTTGTAATTTATTTATAGCCTCCGGGTGGGTGGTTGGTCGTTTGGTGGCATCCATTTGAAGTTTTGTAGTTTTGTTTTTTTTCTGTTGGATTTTGTTGCCGAATTACAAAATAATCATTTTGATTTCGTACAACTGATAAATTGTTTGTGATTTATGGTTAAATGTCGCATCATTGCGGTGTGTTTATGATTTCTTTTACTTTTTTGGGTGAAAAAAAAAATGTTCCTGAGAAACTTTAGAAAAAAAATTCAAATTCACTGAGTTACCAAGTTTTTGTTTTGTTTTGTTTTTTTTTTTTATCAAAAATCAAACGTAAAGTGAAAATTTGTTTATGGCATTTAAATGATCATTATTAAAAGACCATTCACTGATCTATTCGATAACGTTAAATCATCATGTTTACGCGTTTTGTAATTTCTTCTCTTCGCTGTTTATTTTTTTCCATTTTTTTTTTTGTTTTTTTTTTGCAATTTCTAAAGGCGTTGTTTATAAGCCGCCGTTTTTAAAGGCTCTATTGAATGGTACGTAGATCACAACAAACTGCCATGTGTAAGTTAGAGTTGAAGTAGTCGATGAGATTGAGGAAAAAATAACGAAAAAAAGAAGCAAAATGCCCCTCCAAGAAAGAAACTTAAATTTATAGGTATTTAAATATAATTTTTCTTTTGCCACAGATAACAATTGCAAAATAGTTGCTGATTAACCCACCCATGGCGTGGCGAAAATATAAAAAGAGAACTTGAAAAGGTTTGAAAATAAAAAACAGGATTAACAATTTAAGTTCGACAAAATAGAAATTGATCATGGTTCCAGAATTTTTGTAAAATTTAATTGGCTTCAATAATCTATCCAGGAAGCCAACTGTGTCGTCTAATGGTTCAGAGAGATTAACATTAACAACAACAATCAGCAACAATAATTAGCAACTCTTTTGAAACCACAATAAGCAGAATTCTGTGAACGAAAATCCTCACTATAGCCCCTACGACAATCCAGTACCATATTCACAACTTATAAGAATTCTGATTTACGGCAGATGGCAACCCTATCATTCTAGAACCTGTTACAGAAAAAACAAAATTAAGAAATAATACAAAAAATTAGAAAATTTTATTGAAAACAATCAATTGAAAATTGAAAGAAAAATCCAAACTAGGTTTTAAGCATCCTCACATCACAAAACTAAACAATGACTTGATGGCAAATTTTGTTTAAGGTCTTTTATTCCGATTATTCTCTCTGCAATCGGATCTCTTATTTATTCTGATCCGATCTCTAATTCCAATTTTAAGACTTCTTTGTAAAAGGCACTCTTCTATCGCGAATGGTGGAGTAGAAATATTCTAAAACAGATGAACAAGGTCGGAACGAATCCTTTTAATATTTCTATCTTAATTTTATTATATGAACGTAAAATACAATCATATATACAGAATGTTTTTGTCTAAAACAATCAATAACAAGGCATTCTTACAGTACATCTTCAGGTGGATGACCTATTCAACACACAAGGTTAGCGTTACAGGCTAAAGAAGTCAACAGGTATAACAGTGCAACATCACATCGGCAACACACCGAAAATGAAAGATGCTCATGTGCAGCCAAGCGGGGTTATGGGAAAAGAATAACATTCTTGATGTATTTAGCGAAATAGGGTCCCCATTAATTATAGCTTGTTTATACGAAACTTAAATTTCTGCTTTACTTCTAACCTTTGAAGCGCAAATATACTTTTGAAACACTTGGCAAAAATTCTAAATTACATGACAATTCTTACAAGTTGCTTGTAAGTTTCTTACAGGCGAACACGGGTTAATTTTCTGTAGACTTTTTTTTGTTCCTGCAAAAAACAAGGAAATGTTTTCAAACACCATCTCTCTACCATATTCAATGGCCTAAAATATGTGTGTATTTTTGTTGTTGTTGTTGTTGTTGTTATTGTAATTTGATTAATAAATTTTCATTACAGTTAAAGATATTTTTGCCGAATTTTTTTTTCATTTTTTTTTGTGTTTTCCTACCACCACCCGTTTCAACATTATTTTGGGTAATTCGTGTTGAAAGTTGATATCAAAACAATTTGCCCAATGGCAAGTTTTATAAAAAAAAGTGGGGAAAAAAAATCAAAGAAAATAAAAATTAACCACAACAGCAATAGGAAAACAAAAAAAAATATATTTAAAAAATATAAACCAAACTGTCGGTTTATTTGACTCAATCAAAATACTTAAACTGACAGCGTTTTATAGCTTCAACTGAAGATAGACGGATGGATGATGGTATGGTATGGATTTGGCTACACGGTGATTTTTTTCAGCAACTGCAGAGGATACTATTGAACATAAATTTCCTTAAAACAAAATAAAAACAAAAGACCAGCATTATAATGAAAAAAAAAAAAAAAAATAAAGCAAAATAATGATATAAAAGGCGGTGTTGTTAGTCATCGAAACTGATCAAGAAACACAACATAAATTGCAGCAACAATTCCAACAACATTGGCCAAAAAATAAAAACTCTTTAAAGTCACACAATCTTAACAATTATTTATAGTCAAACAAACAAACAAACAAACAAAACATTCAGTCACTTATTCATTCATTCATTCACTCAGTCATTCATTTATTCATTCTCCCATGCCAATACAATAGAAACGAAAATGTTGCGCATGCGCATAATCAAATATTAACAACAACAACAACAACAACAATAATAATAATAACAACATTCATCTTTGCTCGCACTATTGCATGTTTTTAACAAGAATTACAAATTTTTTCTTCAAATAAAAGCGAAAAAACCAAAAAAAATTATTTGTAATCGTTAATCAGCTTTGAAAATCCTCTTTTATTTTGGAAAACCTTCGCGGCGACCCATTCGTTGTTCGCACTTGGATTATGAAAACGTCTTGAGACTGACTTGGCTGACTCTCTTTATGGGGAATTGTAAATTTTCCTTCGCATGTATTTTATTTCATTTCATTTTCATTTCTTTTTGGTTTTTTCTTTAATATCAAGTACCAATGCCAGAAGCCAATGTAAAATTGGTGTTTAAATTTCGGTATTTGCAGTTGACTTTACATGCAATGCTTGAACAACAATAACAACAACATTACCAATAATATTGCCAATAATAAAACAACAACAAAAAATAACGAACAATAGATTTACAACAATAGTTACAGCAGCAGCAATAAATGCTGCTGTAGTTCTGCTGCCCAATTGTAAATTCAAATTTAACACATGAATCAACAACATGAATCAAAAAGAGATTTCAGGAAAAAAAACTCCATCATCCTCAACAACAACAAGATGACATGCCTAACAGAGATGTCAACTAAAGGGAGCAATATTTCTGATTCCATTTGACTTAGCTTTTTTCTCTTCCTTATAAAGCGCAAAACAAAAACAAGTTTGGAAATAAAAATGTGAAGCATGGTTGGGTTAGGTTCAACTGGTAGCAGTCTCAATGGCCACAGCTTACTTCGGTCCTATAAGGTTTCGTTATAACACCGCTATTATCTATTCCTCCTGGTTGACATCTCACAACCATCTCGAGAGTCTCACGAAGGATTATACTTCTTCGAATCGCGTTTGGCCAAACAAAGTCGCCGTAATCTAGTAGGTAGTGTGTTGGCTTATTAGACGTAAAGCCCGGGGTCGTATCCCAGGTCAGGCATCAAAAGGAAATATGAAAAAAAATATATCTTCGGCTACTTCCTCTCAGCAGATTTCTGGCAAAAACACTGAGAGTAAACAAAATTGACATGAAGAGCTTCTCAAAAAATCTGTCGTTCGGAGTCGACTTTAAACTGTAGGTCCCGCCACTCATGTATATAATTAACGCACACAACATAAGTGGTGTGAGAAGCTAGGTCGTAATCCTGACTAAAGGGTTGTAATGACCAATTATGTATGTATGTTTAGCCAAACATGTTTTGTCACAAAATTCTGGGAACCCATTTTCTTCTTTGGTTCCTAAACGGCGGACAGAGAAGATGTTCTGTGGTTTCCCCTTCTTTCTCTTCGTTGCAACTTCTGTAAAAGTCATTATGAGATACTTTCAGTTTCCGGGAGTGATCTTCTAGAGGCCAGTGTCCGATTACAAATGCTACAAAGTTCCTCAGAGGGAATCTTGATATGCTAACTGCAAATTCCGTCCCATATATATCCATGTCAGACCAGACCTGTCTGGTTACTGCTGCGTGTGCAGCCACTTGTTATGCTAACAAGTACCCAGTTGGGGATCGCAACTATTTTCATAATCGGCTTAAAGCCGGTGTGATGATTCCTTTTCTCTAAAGCCAACCACCAAACCGCGGTCCCGTAGAATAGAGTTGGTTTGATGGCAAAGTTGTATAGGCAGTTTACATTACAGCACTCTCCAGAGTACAAAATAGAACAAGTAATTTTCGTATTTATAACATTACTTGAGTTCTTTAAAGTTTAGGTTAGGTTAGGTCGGAGTGATAGCTCTCTCTCTTGCTAGGTGTAGATATAGGTTATTTGGTGCCCCATTCCTTGTCAGTTTAACGGAGCTATCATCTATTGACATCAAGGATATGTTTTCCAGTGCGGGGTAGTCGTGCTTTTGTTGTGCAGCCCTTGCGCTGATCAACTTCTTCCTTTTCCTTGATTTTGGTGGAACTTGGTTAGTACAGGGACTGCGTTCACCCGTGGCATCACAACGGGCCGCTATGCGTACTCAAGTGAGCTTTGTGATATTCTTTAAAGTTAGTTTTTAAAAAAATGTGTATTATTTGTTGTTGTCATTGTCATCAATTTTGAACACTACTCATACGTAACATATACCATATCTCGACGTCTCTGTTTCCAATGTATGCTAAAACGTTATTTCTTTTTGGTCAAGTTGGCTTTTTCGACATTTGTTTTTACATTGTTTGTTAACTCGTCTGTCCTTTGGGTCATAGAAAAACCATTTTTGGTAGAAATCCATCACCATCGCCATCGTCAAGACATCGCGCATATTATATGAGCGCAATCTGGCGATACCATTTGTTATTTTATGCGGTTTGTTGTAGAGAGCCAAGTGTAAAAGGCGAGATATTGCCAATTACTGATGAATAGTTTAAAGTTAACTGCAGTGTAGAGGAGAGATCAGGAGTTATCATTGGTGGCGTTGGTGCTGTATGGCGCTCGTTAGTATGATGATATCAAGATGGATGGATGGATGGTTGGTTGAATAGAGCAGACCATTGAATAAATGTTTGGTGGCGCTTTAGCATTTTTTCGCGCAAACGTTTGGCATTTCTTTCTCGCCATACGGTTCCATTAGGGCTACACATGCGCTTCATCATAAACCATAATGATGAATGTGTATAGACAGGCAAACGTACTGTGAAATTTACGCCACAAGTTGATACCAACCAGTAAGGCTAGCTAGTAGTGATAATAGTGATGATGATGATCATCATCATAATACAAGTTTGACTGACGCTGACGATAGTGATGGCGATGGTGATGACGATGACGATGGTGTTGTTTGATGACTATTATTATGGAGGTGGACTTTGATGATGACGTTGTTTGATGGCTGGCTAGACAGCAATCAGTAAAACAGACATTGCATTCATTGTTTATGTTGTTGAAGTTGTAAATGTTGCCATTGCCGTTATTTGTTGTTGTTGTTGTTGGCAACTATCGTTTTCATTATAAAGATCAATACAACACCAACAAAAAAAAAAAAAAAAAAAAACAAAATAAAATATTTTCCAACACAAAATACCACAAAAGAAAATATTTCTTCATTCATTTTTATTCTTTTTTTTTTTTTTTGAACTTTTTTTTAACATTTCATTGCATTTCTTTTGAAGCCAAGTTAACACGATCCTTACGTTTCACCTCCACAACGATTCGAAAAGGTATGAACATGAACGCGTTTAAGCATAAACTTTCGTTTTCATTGGAGTGTGTGAGAAGTTTAAGAGACAGACACTGAAATTCGATTACACTTTTCTTGTTGTTGGTGTTGTTATTGTTGTATGGTTTAGGAAAAACTGTCGCTGATGGCGTGAGGAAATGTTAAAAATGTTTTGATTGTTTCACAAAAAAGGCACAAAAGGCGATGGATGGCTGGCTGGCTGGCTCGATGGATGGATGGATGGATGGATCATGATAATAATGGTGATAATGACGACGAAAATCAACATTATGATGTTGATGATGACGACGTTGATTACTGTATAATATTGTCTTGTCTTGTTGCATGAATGGTTGCTAGTTGTGGTGCAGTCGATTCGCAATACTACCTGACGGTTTTCGATTACATACATACGAGCATTACTTACTTACTCGTTACATATTCGTTACATGAGTGATGAAAGAGTGTTACAGTCATTTTCCTAAGCATTTCATTTCATTTGGTTGCGTTTGATTGCATTTGATTTTATTTTAAACTTATTTTTTTCTTTCTTTCTTTCTTTCTTTTTTTCCTTTCTGTGGTTTGTGGGAGCTACGAACGACAACGATTTTCTCCAGAAACATATTCGTTTACAAGTGTTATGTAGTAGCCGGGTTCATATGTTGACCTACCCTAAGTGTTTTGAGTTTGTTCAACTTTAAGGAAAAACATAAAAAAAAATCAAAAAGTTTTAGAAAACTTTCAATATATCACCAGACGACAGTGATATATTTACCGTTATGTCACTGAAAAGCTTGTATTCGCATAATATTCGAAATTTTAATACTGAATAGCATGAAAGATGATCTTAAGAATTTAATTTCATAACGCGAGTATAATTTTGTCAGTGACAAGTTCTACTTTATGTTCACTTATACAATACTCATCATATTATTTGTGATAAATTTTATGTTTTAATTATAAACATATCACATTTCACTTAAAGGGGTTTTTAACGCATACAATCTAAACGTCACAATATTCACGTGGCCTTGTCCTGGTTGGGTTCAATTCCTCTCAAGAAATCCATTGCTTTCAAATTAAGAAGCGACGTTTTCCTGTGACATTGTCATACGAATGCTTTTACCTTTGATTGTGAGTAATCGCGCAAGTTTTCTCATACCAAAGAGATCAAATTTAAACCAATAATGAGATCATAATCATATGAGATACTTAGAGCTAAGCTAATTAACATAACTTAACAACCATTTAGTTAGGATCACAACCTTGCTGCTTACACCATCCATGTTATGTGTGTTAAATTTATCATGGCAGTTTTATTTACTCCAACAGCTTTTGCCGGAACACCAAAGTCGAAGAGGAAGTCGCCAAAGAAATAATTTTGTTCGAGATATCTGCACTAGGGTTTGAAATACGGGCTTGCGTCTAATAAGCCAATACGCTACCCACTACATTACAGCGACTGTCCATAATTACTCGTGCTTTAAATCTTCGATCGGTTAACATCATATCATGAATATTTTTTCCCATTGATATTGATTGTGCAGAGTTCCTTAAACCTTAATTTGAGTGATTGTTTTCATTTTTCCACAGAATAATTCTTAAAGAGCACACAAAATTCGTTTTTCTTTTTTTATTTTCTTCTCAAATCGTGTGATAATCTGCTATCAATGCCTTTCCTGCCTGGAGTTTAATTGAAAATTCAGCTACATCTCGCCAGTGTAATTTTCCAAGCTGCCTTCACCTTTTGCCTCG
Source organism: Sarcophaga caerulescens (assembly GCA_927399465.1). Taxonomy (NCBI): domain Eukaryota; kingdom Metazoa; phylum Arthropoda; class Insecta; order Diptera; family Sarcophagidae; genus Sarcophaga; species Sarcophaga caerulescens. The sequence continues at coordinate 40,154,749 of OV656873.1, read as the reverse complement.
GGAGTATCAGTACCTTTATAGTTTCCGTAATAACGCCGAGTTACGTATTACTAAAGCGTAATGACACACCATGAAGGTTAGGTTAGAGGACGTGTACTTGTCAACTGTGACAAGTACAGTACCCGAAGGTCGAATTGACCCATTGTACACCATGAAAATGAAAATACTATGACTTTAAATTAGGAATTGTTTTGCCCACTTGTCTAGCTTTCTAGACTTAAAATAGCCATAAAAATGATCCATTGAAACAGACATAAGTATACAGAAATAAACAATTGTATACTGACGCTATTATATATATGTATTGCGGCAAGTAGAGTGTCATCTAGTGTGTATGTTGTGGTCATTTAATTTACTGGCTATTCCCTGTTTAGATTTTTAGCGGTGGTGGTGCTATAATGCTATGGTTTTCTTTTTTTTTTTTTTCTTTTGCACTTATTTCACAGTGCCATTGTATAGTCGGTTTGATGCAACACTTTAAGTGTTACTGTAGCTGTTGTTATTGTTGTAATACAATCTTGTCATGACAACACATTGTCGCCAATAGGCATTTGGTGTTGAATGATGAATAGTTTTCCTTAAATTTTAATTTAATTTAAAGGAAAAAAATAAAAACACGAGAAACGAAATTTTATGTTTTATTTTCCCAACACAAAAATTTCCCTCCAAAAACAATAGCAGCAACAATAGATGGATGGCATTTGGATTTTTATGTTTTTTATTTTTTTTTTTTTTTCTTTGCAAACAACAACAAAACCAACTACCAATTATGAGGTAAATAAGCACCAAAGGTACTGACTTCTCACTCGTATACAATAACTAACCAATCAGTCACTTATTTATACGCTTCAACAAAGCTGCAACAGCAGTGAAATCGTGGGATCATTTACGACAGACAATATATGCGATATTTATGTATGAACAACAATACACCTTTTTAATGTTTTTCAAATAATAATTTAAACAAATTACTACTCACACATAAATTAACCAAAAAGGGAATAACCAACCATACATAACATACGAGAGATGAGATGAGATGTACAATTTGAATTAATTTATGACTTAATTTAACTTCAAACATTTTCCATAATGAACAAAACTATAAAAATTTGATTTAAGAGGGAAACTTTAACAAAACATTTTACATTTTTGCATGAAAATAGGAAAACTGTCATCATTAAAATTTAGTTTTCACTTACGGTCATAAATAGCTTAACATTTTAAAACTTATTGTATATATGAAAGACATATCCTGTTAACCCTAAAATGATGAGGCATCAATTCAAGGAGGTCAAAATAATATTGATGCATGTACGCTAAATAGTGCTGCATATGAATATTAAGCGATAATAAAAACAATAAAAAAAGAGAAGTGTGTACTTACTTTGATTTACTTTAACTGGCATAGTCTCAATAACAACTTTCCCCCAGATCTTGCTATTCATATGCAGATGACCTTCTGGACTTATTCCAAACTTAGCGCAACTTGTGATAAGCCTTCTGGTGTACTGTCGAAAATAATGTTGCAAATCTCGCTAGCTTCCATGACGACCATACGGACACTCATTTTAAACTTGTCGTATTCATTTAATACGGTGATCTTTCAGTGCAACTTTGTATGATTTCTTTTCCAAAGCCTTCTGGCTTACTTTCGAATATAATGTCTGCAAATCTTGCTGTCTTCCATCCGGAAAATGTGCATAAGTCATCACAAATCTTTGCAGCTTACTTTTCTAAAAGACAAATACAGAAATAATAACTTAAACATTAATCGTAATCAGAATGCAATCTCTACACATTTATAAAAGTTAGATTTCTCTAATACTGCCATAGAATGTTCAAGTGACCTTTAAATCCTAATAAAATTCTTAGCAAAATAGATAAGAAAAAATTAACCAAAAAAATCCAGATCCATTACAACAAGCCAGATATCAAACAGTATTGAAATGTCTCGATAATAAGAGTCTTATCTAACATTGAAGTGTGTTGATTTACTAGACAAAATATGTAGAATGCAAAGCTCAGCTCTAGCATCCTAAAAACAGAAGTATGAGTTCTCTGACAAACGTCCTAAAAGTAAACCAATTGTCCTGAAGAAACCGAATATACACAATGCGATCCGTCGATCTTTTGACGATAATATTTTCAATGTTATACCGCCCCATTAGTTGCGAAGCCAAAATAACACTTAGATATGGAGGTATCATCCTATTTGGATATCGTCATCTAAGACACTATTTCAATGACCCTCGTAGTTTGAAATATTTTCTCCATATACAACATCTCTGAAATAATAATGAAAATTAAAATACAAAAACAAAATATGTGATTGAATAATTTTGTTTTTAAAAACTTTTCCTTCCTTTGTAGAAGAAAAATTTGCAATTTTCCCTTTACACAAATACAAAAAAAGTTGCAAAACTTTAAATTTCTTTTTTTCCAATTGTATTGCGTGAGTTGTTAAAATTTCAATGACCATCACAACAAATGCTTTGATTTTTAAGCAAAAAACAAAACCCTGCAATGTAAATATCACTCAGAAAATTATGCATCAACACGATTTCCCATTAAAAGAAAATTGTTTTTTCACTAAAAACAAAAACAAAAAATAGAAATCGTTTCTAAAGAAATTAAATTAGTAAAATTGAACTCTTTTTTGTTTTCCTAAATGCCACACAAAAAAAAAACAAAAAACAAAATCGAAAGAAAATGAAACAAACTTTAGAGACCACAAATAATTTTAATGTCCCTGTAATACTGCCTACTCCCACACACATGGTTGAACCCAACGTACACATGAACCACATTAAGGGTATCAATTCTATTCCATTTACAAGATTTGGTGCATCCACGGACAAGGAATTGTTGGTCGAACATGATTATTGGTTTTGCTCTTTTTTTTATATTTTTGCTATTTGTTGGGCGATTTGACAATATTTAAAGGAATGAATTGTTTAACAGCTATATATACGATGATGGTACCAAAATTAACCGACCGTACTTCTAGCTTGGTACACTTTACACAGCAATAATCAATAGCTTCGATACTTTGTTTATAGTAGTGTATTATACTTCGCTTAGTCCCTCAAAATACCTAACAAACACGGACTCTATCTTATGAATGCATAGTTAAGATTGGCGTTCGTCCTTACCTTTTAAATTCCAAGAAAAAGATTAACGAACGCCATGTGCTTTTAAATTCCAAGAAAAAGATTAAAGAGTGAAGCCCAAAAGATGTATAAGCTTAGGTGGCAAACCCCCCCGAAGGAAGAGATCCCACTTAGGCCAGAAAAGCCGTATTACAGTTAAGGAAAGCTATTGAAAATTTTCGGTGAAGGAGAAGCATTAAAACATAACCAGTCATAGATCAGTGGAGTTCATTGCCTTAAATGAATAGATTATTGGCGTCGCGAATGCAGAAACAATGAAATTTAGAAAAAACAGTGAAATAACTGGCTGGAGGAAGAAAGTCTCTAAAAAACTAAAAGATTCCGCTTGTGAAACTAAATACGGAATATTTACAATAGAAATAGAATGAACGCTCTTTTGCACTTGGGTTAAATTAAGATTATTAGAGTAGCGAGAACCTTTACCGTACATTTTAATCTGCAGTCTCAACTGTCATTGAATGGTTTGAAAGAAGATGCCCTATGCAGAAGGAAGGACAGTCAAAGAAAATTAAGTAATTCTCTGCAAATTCACCTTTTTTGACGCACATGAAAATCGAAACTTTTGTGATGACACGGTAGCAGGTACAAGGCAGATTTACTGAATTCTGTGTGTTTAGATTTTAAAGCCTATTTTCGTAAAATAAACTCAAAATTATACTTAAATTTTATAAGACTTTATCGGCAATGAAAACACTCCTTTACATCACTCTCGTTTCATACGTCTAATATTTTTGTTGCAATAAAAACTGTGATTTAAAGACCCAAAGAAACAAACGAACAAACAAATCTACTCTTTATGCAGGAACCAGAAAAACGGAGACCTCTATAGTCCACGACAAAGTACCAACATGATATGAAATCACTAAAAACAACAAACAAAAATTATAAAAACAAAAAGAAAAGTACCAAAGGTACCAGAGGTCAAACTATAAAGAAGCCGTTAATGTTTCTGTATATCGGAGTGTGTATCGGTTTTCGGTTTTTCGATATGAGTTCATGTAAGCTGTTGTTGTTGTTGTTGTTGTTGTGGTAGTTGTATCAGTTGCTATAAACTGAGCCTATTTGTTGTGTTATTTGTTCAAACAACAAACGAACGAACGAATGAATGAATGATACTCGTGCATGAATTTGTACGTAAAATACGCGAAATCTGTTGTGTAGCGCGTGAATTTATGCAATCGTCAGCCCAGTCAGACCAGCCAGCCTAGCCAATCTCATGTTAATGTTGATGGGGTTCGAATTCGGGTTCAGTTGTGATCTTGTTGGTTGTTTGTTAGTTCGATATTGTTGTTGTTGCTACTGTTTCTTTTTTGCCTCCCTCCCTCCCACGCTTACAAACTGTAAATCATTTGGAAAAGTTAGCAGCAAGCAATTGCAATGATACTTTTCTGCCAATGATTTTTGTATTCCTTTTGGTTTTTCTGCTTTTTCTTTTTCTTATTTTTGGGAGGAATTTTAGTTTGTACACTGTTTCCAAAGAGAATTTATATTTCCTTCTTTTATTTTGAGAAATTTTAAGGTAAAACGAAGTACAGAATCAAAAGAATAAATTGCAGTATTATTGTTTGTACTTTGTTTACAATGTTTGATGATACTGGACTGGATAGGAATAATATTCGTATGTCAACTAAATTGCCAACTTTAAGGAAATGGTGTAATTCAGTTAGTTGATCATCATCAATTGTTGTTATTATTGTTTTTTTTTTTTTTCTTTGGTTTTATTTCATCTAGTTGGGAAGTTTTTTGTTGCAAAATCATACACGGGCCACTTTAAAGGTTCAACAATGTTACAATATAGTAGCGCCAAACAAAGTGCACTTTATGTACGAATGAGTAGTTTTACCTAAAACACGATCATGACGATAGTGGCTGTCTGTCTGTCCGTCTATCTATTTATGCCTATGCCACAGTATAATGTACTTCATTTGTACGTGTGCCGTGTGTGTTGTATACGTTGCAAGTAACTTCTGTTGTAGACATTGCAGCTGATGTTGTAAATGATGTTGCTGCTCAAAGTCGAAGGGGGGAACAAGCAGAAGTATTTTCCTGGCCATATCTTTAAAGGCTCGTATTTATTTCAGAAAAAACAAAAACACACATTAAGTTCTGACCTTTTGTATGACTTTCGTTTTAAGCCCAAAAATCAAAAAAAAAAAAAAATTAAATGGAACGTAAAGCAGATTTTTGTGTATGGTTGTATGGGCTGTCTATGTCTGTGTCTGTCCATCTGCCTGTCAGTCGAATTTATTCCTATACTTGGCTACAAGGAAGTTCATTTATTTTTGGGTTTTAAAATGATGTTTGAATGGTTCGTTCAATGGATGACTAGTAGTAGATGGCTGGGGATGGCTGTTTTGGCTGGTGGTAATTCTATTGCCGATTTGTTAAATTAATATTTATTCAGGAACAACAGCAGCAACAGCAATAAAAGCAATAACAATCGTTAAATGTTGAATGAATTTTCGCCTAATCTGACATTTACAATCATGCAAAATTAATAGTTTTGCGTGATCTCTCCTTAGATGGCGTTGCCTCATTTTCCTCTTTATTATTTCTTTCTTGTATTTCTTCGGTTTATAAAGAGTGCTGCCGCTGCAACAGGCACCCACAACTAACCAAACGAAACAAGCAACCACCAATAAACCAGGCAACTTTAATTCAATCCCAATATTGTTGTTTCTGAAGATGTTTGCTATGAGATACTTTACTTTTTTTTTCATTTTTTTTATTATTGCTGTTATTGTTTTAGCTGTTATTGTTGTTGCTGTCGTTATATGCAGATAGTTGGTTTTTTTGAATGTTTTATTGAATTTATGGTCTTATCAAATCTATACAAATTGCCTTCATTTATGGTTTAATATGACAGTGATGCGATATGGCGATTGAATCCCGTGACTTTAATGCTGTTGTTATTACTTCTCGGTTTGTTACGGACAAAAGTGCAATAAATTTTATTGCAAATAAAAATATTACGATGCAAAAATAAAAATAAATTTTACAAAATTCTATTACAAGATTTTATAAATCGAAAAGTTTGTTTCAAAGGATATACAAAATGCTAATAAGAGGTTATAATCAGGTTTAGTGTTACTTTTTTTTTTTTGTACTTTTAAAATTGCCGCCTGAAGTGCTGCTTAGTTGTGATACCATTCCGTCTATTTTTTAATAAGTCCATTATTATTCAGTCCAGGCTGGTAACTTTATCAATCTAAATCACTTCTACTACATTTTTAATGAATTCTTATTGAAACCCTTTTTCTTCGTCCATAACGACAGTAATCCGCTTCAAAAGAGTTTCTAATTCGTTGCAATTCATATCACAAATGACAATTTGGTCAATTAAATTTCTTCACGTGAATTCATGTCGCATCCAAAGATTAAGCTACTTTGAATGGCCAACATTTTTCAAACGAATTTAAACTGTCATGTGGTTAATGATTAGGACACCTATAGTTCCATTCCTGGAAGGCAATATAACAGCCGCCATTGGTAAGATATCAGCCGAAATGTTGGGAAAAATTTGCCAATATTGCATCTCACGGATGAAACAATATCGCCCCAAATTGTGTACAATTTTTTGCGGTCCGACGTTTACCAATATAAGCTTATCCATTAACCAGTAGCTAAATTTTACCAATTGTTTTAGTCACTGATCATCAGATCGAGGTGTAACTCTGTTATCAGAATTTCCGGAATACAAACGACAAAACCGCTACTTCTGAGGTAAGGTTAGGTAAGGTGGCAGACCCGCCTTAAATGAAGAGGTCCCACTTAGGTCAGCATTAGGGCCGTTGTGATACCACAATCAATCCAACCCGGAGATTAAACAATCATTCCCTAAAGGAAACCATCCCGAACCAAAATAAATCTAGCTATTGCAGCAGGCTTTTTTATTAAAAAGCTCAGCCAAGAATGTTGGAAAATAAGAGGCTAAGTTAATAACCTCCGCATCATTATTGTGTGAACAGGACATTGACACATGAGGTGAAAGACAGTCTCAATTAAAAGATCAAATTCTAGTAAAAATACCATTAGATTTCGTTCCCTAGGACACGATTACATTACCATGGCCGAGAATATTTTTTGTAATACAAATAACCATGTAGACAAAATGAATATAATAATAAAATAGAAAAAACATCAATAACACTATGCGACAAAATAAAAAAAATTAAGTACACCCGGCTAATGACATAGTGTAGGTTGTGAGTTTTGTTGAATAAATCTCAAAAATATTTTTTTTATATTTCTCGAACCCTCCAAACTTGTTTTATTTGACAAAAACTGCTTTTTTTTTACTTTACGCACAAATTTTTGGATTACTCAAACATTTCTGATCCGATTTCCAAAATTTAAATCTTGTTGGAGAGGGGAGAGATGGACCTTTAAAACGGTATACATATATATATTATTCGACTTAATATGCTATGAGTTTTGATGAGGTAAACTTGGAAAATTCGAATTTTTTCATATATTTTCAAGTTTGCCCATTCATAGTAACAAACTCTAATAAAAAAAATATATGATAAGTGATAATATTAAAATATTATTAATAATTAATATTAAAATCTGTTCTCTTGTGAAGAGATTGAGTCATCATTTGATCAAATCGAACAAAAATTACTGTAGTTATTATATAAATAGTATAACAGTCTTGTTAAATTTTTTATATATGTCATCTCATCAAATGAACTTTTAGTACAAAAATTTTCAGAATTTTTGATGGATCTTGGTTGTTTATCACAAAATGTGTCAATTTCACGTTTGCACGACTTCTAGAAGTCGGCTAATATTTGGGTTTTTTGCAAATATTATTATTTCTCTTTGCGCAAACATTGTCCAACTTCTGGTGGTCACTCTTGAAAATATATGAAAAAAATTCGAATTTTCCAAGTTTACCTCATCAAATCTCATAGCATATTAAGTCGAATAATAGATATATGTATACTGTTTTAAAGGTCCATCTCTCCCCTTTCCAACAGGATTTAAATTTTGGAAATCAGGTCAGAAATGTTTGAATAATCCAGAAATTTGTGCGTAAAGCCAAAAAAAAAAACAGTTTTTGTCAAATAAAACAAGTTTGGAGGGTTCGAGAAATATAAAAAAAGGTATTTTTGAGTTCTACACAACGAACTGAACAACGTGGACTATGTAGTTACTCGGGTGTATTTTCACCGTCGCACCGTGTAATTAAAAATAAATATTTCAACGCTTTATCTATTACATTTAAAAAAATATCTCTCATTACTTTAAAATGTCATATATTATTACATTCAATTATTTTTGTATGTATTGTGTGTGTATCTGCTAAAAGTCTTGTATGTATTTCTTCTATCTTTTCAGGTCCGGGATTTAGTTGAAAAATGTACTTGCCCATCGCAATTTCCCATGGTACGCGTATCCGAGGGCAAATATCGTATTGGTGATACCAAAGTTTTAATATTCGTTCGTGTAAGTATTTCTTTTGTACATAAAATAACGTAAAACTCAATTTAAAAGCCATCAACAATTTAAATTTATTGCAAAATAAAAACAAAAATAAAAAGTACACTCAGTCTGTATGTAGTAGTACTTGAGCAACATTATTTTGCTTGCCTAAATGGACATCATAAAAAAAATATTTTTTCTTTATCGCGCTTTGTTTTGTTTTGTTTAATATTTAAAATAAACAAACAAATTATAATAAAGTAAAAATAAAAACTCTTTTTTCAATTGACAATAATTGCTTTATAATTTAAAAATAAATACAATGAAATGAAAAGCAGGAGGGGGAGGTATGTAAATAAAATAATTCAACTACAGTGGATTCATTCATAATGCATGCTCCTCTAAAATGGGTATGACGAAGGTCGAGAAAAAAGGCGGACATTGAAACACTTACAACCAAACATTGAAATTTCGAACGCAGCAATGTTCGACTTAGTAAAAGCACCGAAATTATGAAGCAGTTTAGATTTATTTTCGTTAGGCAGTTTAGCTTTATGCTTTACATCCAATAGAGTCAGATAACATTTCAAATTTTAGGTGGTGAAGATGCTGTATTCTTTTTAATGTAAAAAATACTTCACCCTATCCGGCCCTCACTCCTACAGGAGAGGGCCACAATGTTCATTAACAAATAAGGAATTGCATATAAATCATTATCGATTTTAAAATAGTATGTGTTCTATAAGAACCCAAAAAGACAAATCTTATGGACCCACGTTTCACTAAAGAATTATTTATTTGCTTAAGCGAGATTTCACTGTAAACGTATAAATAAAATATCGTTTCATTACGAGCATATGATTTTGCGTAAACACCTCACGAAATCAATGTGATTTTAGCTCATCATCATCATTATTATCCTCCTCCAATTATCAATATGGAATTCACATTTTGATGAAATTATTTAAACGAGTCTGCGTATTGAGGCACTCAAACGCCTGGTTTGTTGTAATTTTTGCATACTCGCACAAACACTTTTTTATACGATTTAGTCCCGCCAGCAGCACGCTTGCTTTGTGACTGAAATGGTTTTACCATATTAAGCAATCGTTTTCTGTATTTTTTTTCTTGTTGTTTTTTGTCTTAAATGATCAGTAAATATTGCATTTTTATTAATCCGCTGTCCGATTTCTACTGGCTTTATTATTTGTTGAGGGAAGTTACTGATTTGGAAATGTTTATGATCATGACGACAGCTCTGCTGATGAGTTTTATTTTTAGCACGAATCATTAAATAATTATTCGGATTTTATTTTTTTTTAATTTCAATTGGCATAATTTTGTGTTACAGAAAACAAAACAAATAAAAAAAAGCCTTTTCGCAGAAATCTTTCCAAATAATTGATATAAAGTCAAACCAGAGATATAATTTGAAACAATTTATCAATTTTTACTTGTCATATCATACCAGAAACGTTTATAGAAATCGACTAAATGGCATTAAATGATCGGGTCATCGACTATTTAGACCGAAAATTTGGGGATAAGAGCACATTGCACAAAATGCGAGCCGCGTTTACGAAGTTTAACCACAATAAAGCGTAGTTTTTGCATCGATTTATAGCCAAAGATGCAGCATTTGATGTTTTTTTACGATAATAGAGCTCAAAAAAGTTACACAAACACATAAGACTCTAAAAAGCATTCATTTAACAAATTTGGAGACAATTGGAAAACACTAACTACTCAAAAAGCTTGATATTATCGTGTAACATGAAGAAAGACTGGGTTTTCTCCTCCCATCAATGCTTTTCAATATTGTCTTAGACTTATCCACAACAAGAGACATAACCTGGAGGCTTTTAATTGAAATCGTCGGCATATGTGTCTTGTCATACAGGCTGATATAAAAGCTGGATTTTGTACAGGCAGAGACATATAAAGTTGGTTTGAAAATCAAAGCACTTATGGGGATCTCCTTACATCAGGGTGAAAACGAAAATAAATACATACATTCATACGTAATTGGCCATTACAACCCTTCAGATTACGGCCTAGCTTCTCACACCACACATGTTGTGTGCGTTAATTTTATACGTGAGTGGCGTGACCTACAGTTTAACGTCGACTCCGAACGACAGATTTTTGAGAAGCTCTTCATGGCAATTTTATTTACTCTCAGAGTTTTTGCCAGAAATCTGCTGAGAGGCAGTCGCCGAAGAAATAATTTTTTTTTTTTATATTTCGTTTTGATGCCTGACCTGGGATACGAACCCGGGCTTTACGTCTAATAAGCCAACACACTACCTAGTAGACTACGGCGAAAATAAATTCCTGCATAAAATTTACGTATTTATGACTTTAAATCCGTGGAATGCAATAATTTAGATTGTCAACGGGATTCAGACATGCATTAACCGTTGTCTACATTGCTTTTAAAAATATTTTTGCTAACGACAATTTCTAATCTCTCCTTATGGTTAAAAACTTCAATTAAAACGTAAATGGGCATAGATTGGGCACCACTGCGAAAACCTGATGACAATATTGTGAGAACTGTTAAAGAATCCAAACCACAAGAGAGTGGTAGTATTAGAAGACCAGATCATACCTTTACAAAGCAGATAAAGAGAGATAAGCTGATACCTTCGGCATAAACTGGGGTCATTTCAATCGGAATTGGAGACAATTTGTTACGGTTTATGGTCTGTGAGACCCCATAAATCTCCTGGTGACAAACGAGGTTATGTTGGGAGTTTCAGACAATTTTCAATCACCAAAGAACAACTATAACTCGCCAACAGAAGATTTGTATTGTGTTCACCAAAAGGCCAAATTATACACCGTCCGAAAAGAAATTGTGGAGATAGGGAGAGCCAAAAATGGCTAAAATTTATAGATATTAGTTCCACTAGATCAGAATTATAATTTATAGTCCGTTAGGAAGATTTTGATTTACAAATAAATTTTTTTATGTGAATCAATATTTTTACAAATTATGAATCCTCAAAACGAATAATAAACATGCAACTCTGCTGGATAAGCAAACTGACTGACAAACATTCCATACAGGCGTACTGGCCGGCAGCATATATGTACATATGTATGTATAGACAAACTCAAACAAACCGTCATAAATGTGTTAAGAAGAATAATTACATTACATTACGTCTATGATTTAATTAATTTGCTCCACATCTTTATTGTTTTTATTTTTGTTTTTGTTTTCGTTTTATTAGCCTTATTTAATAGTTTTACATGATTTATTGAGAAATAATTACTTCCACATCTTAAATCTGAGATAAATAATACTAAAAAAAAACGAAAATATTGAAAAGAAAAAAGAAAAAAAATATTATAATCCCCATACCCAAATCAGCATGGTTAACAAAAATGTTAAACAAATTGTATGACTATGACTATGAGTATATGAGTATAAAAAAATTAACGACCACATGTACTACATATACATAATATGCAGAAAGACACTGAGTTAGAGTTTAGAGTCTATTGAATTGCTTGTCTATGCGATCAGTTAAGTGTAGTTATTACAGCCGGGGTATGTTTATATCTCCTCTGGGTGATCATTCAATTTTGATTAAAATTAATTTGTAGAAACAATTTATTAAAAATAAATTTTTCATATTCAACTCTTTTTTTTTTTTTTTTTTGTTCCTTTTCATTTATGGCAGATTTTACGTTCACACGTCATGGTGCGTGTTGGCGGTGGCTGGGATACACTCTCTCACTATTTGGATAAACATGATCCTTGTCGTTGCAA